>CM061486.1:64535302-65891552 GCA_030867185.1 Tagetes erecta
AATGAATATAATTAAATCATGTTTTGAAACCATAAATATTCATGTATAAGCCGTTTTATTTAAAAAAATTCACTTCATCAACTTAGGTTTTTACTTATTAAATTATTAATAACTTTTACTTATTTAGTTATTAATTTTTATTATTATTTGTATAATTGATTATTTAATTAAATAAACTATTTTAATAATAACAATTAAAATGTTATTAATTAAATAAATATAAAAAAATAATGATGTGGAAATATAAATGTGATTTGTGAAAGAATGGTGTTGGGGTAAAAGTTGATTTGTAAAAGTATAAGTAGGAGTTAGTGGAAAGCTGATGTGGCATACTGACTGGGCTGATTCTTGGATGGATGGCTTCTCAGCATTATGAATGGTCTAAGTTCCTTAATAAAAATGGTTTCCTGTTGAACTAGTATACTAGGTTAGTTATCAAGCTATGTATTACACAGTAAATTTAACTTGATCTGTATTAAAAAATATTTTATTTTTATAATATTTGATTTGTTTTTAAAGATTGATTTGATTTGTTTTTAATTTGTGACGCTAAGCTGGATAACCTAGTTGAATGACAAGTATTGAATTATTTGCTCATTTATTAGTATATATATGTGTACGTAGTATTTATGTTAGAGATATATTATAAAAGTTATTTATCTATTAACATTAGAAAACTGTTGGGTATAAACATATTTGGAGCTAATTTTTAATTCTAGGCAAAGTATACGAATTTGAATGTGAATCTTGTGAACATAGGAGTTGATAATTGTAAAAGTGGTTAGGCGTTGTCAACTCGGTTAACTTTAGATTTATCAGTACTCGGTCATAATCGTAGAGTACTCGGGATGACTCGTTGAGTTCTCAGACCCGATGAAGCAATTCGGTTGACTGGGAGTTTTGAGTATTCAGTGAGCAATCAACGCTTATCTTGATTTTCAACCATGGATATTACTAGTTGTTTAATTTTTACAAAAATTCCCAAAAAATCAAAACTCACCAGCTTTACCAAAAAAAGTCATCGACTTTATTTTTGGTATTGAAGCTGACTAAACCGTTTTTATAACGGCTTATCTAGCGCCTCTCTAGCACAAACAATCATGTAAAATTTTCACGTGGAAGGATTTGAGGGTTGACACCTAAACCGGCCTTTTTAATTTTGACATGTGTTAGCCCCTGGATCCTTTCACATGATTATTTGTGTCATAGATGCTGGTTAAGTAATTAACCTAATGAGTATATGACCATAGCATCAGCATGACATATATGGTGATAGTCTATCACCATGTTAATAAGAAAAATGTCAACTTTATATATATAATTGTATCCAGTAAATCTCGTTAGGTATTGCCAAGGTGTGGAACTTTCACAATTTTAATAAAGTTCCCTGATTACAAGCTAGCATCCCCATTGTGATTAGTTTCACCAATTTGAATTTTCTGTCAAGTTTGATCAATGGATAACTATAAAATGTATTATTTTTTTCGCAAGTTGGATCACATGGATTATTGTTACTGATTCTTGATCCACCATCTATGATAGATTTGTTTTTTCAAGTTGTCCCATAACATATTGAAATTTTCTCGTTAAAGCTTAAAGAGTAGATTACAACAATCCTCTTTTATGTTATATTCACATCTAATCTTTTAACAGACGTATTTAAAACTAAGTTTTTATAACCTCGCACGTGGTGTGATGAAGCCGAGTTAAACCAACACGAATCATGCACGGATGGTGTTCCTCATCAACCACTGTGAGTCGTAAAATAAATCAGCAGTTATGGGCACCATGCAGCGGTGATAAGGTTTCCTATGGGCAACCCATCAGATCTTGTTGAAGAAAAATTATAGACATTAACCATCACCACCATCCACCATTGGTAAGCAACCAACTGCCACTCACAACCATAGCGATAAAAAAGGCAACGAATGCGACATTGATACATATCAACCACCCAATACGATGCTAGGAGACCGACATCTACCTATCTATCTATCTCTCTCTCTTTAGGGTTACGTCAATGTGAGCCGACAAAAATGAGATGAAAAAAAAATCATTAAAGGAGTATAGGGGTGCAAAATAACAAATTATGAAAATTAAGGTGGTTAATTTGAGAATGTCACACCCTCAATTTCCACTAACGGAGTTCTACCGTTTAAGGCGTGACATGCCAGGATCTCATTGCCATTAGTTACATTGAACGACCTCTATATGAATTTAAAAACCAGCACTAACAAAAATCATGTTTAAAATATGTTTCAGTGCGAAAGCATAAATAAAAATTCCTACAATTCAATGCGTAAACCACGCGTCTAAAAACCAAGTTTAAATAAAGATAAAATAAAATAAGTTTTGAATGCAGCTAAGACTCTGTTGGTCCATCCGGATCGTGATTTCAGTGCTATTATGATTAAGAGATAACAAAACACACTTGATTCAAAGGGGACACAAACAAAACAACTCAATGAGGTAAACACGCTACATAGATGAATGATATACGCTCCTAGCACCTCCGACACTCATACAAACATGATAGAATTGCAGTGATTTTGTTTACATGTGTAACCTCCCAATTCTAGGCTATGTTTCAAGCAAGTTCAACCCTAATCAAACTAATCTATATATAGATCAGCTACAGATTCGCTGATAGATTCGCTGGGCTTATCCGCGAATCTATCGAGCGAACTATAGCTTCGCCGGGCACAAACAGGTTCGCCCGACGCCCAAACTGATCTATAGACTACGACTAATCTAGACCTCCGAGCGAATCTATAGATTCGCCCGTAGGTTCGCTAGATACAAAAACATAACAACAAACTATATTTAATAATACAAAAGTAACACCGACAAGCCGGTGAGTCCAACCTATACATGTGACTATCAATACTCCCCCTAGGTTGGACCTCACCTGGGGAAGTCTTCTGTTTAAGCTCCGTCTTCTTTAGGCTTTAAAATGTTCAATGAAAGCTCCTGCCCTCGATTCAGTCTCGGCCAACGAAATTGTCACGTCTTCAGATCCGGCTTCATCATCTTCACTTGACTCAACATCAGCGACATCAGTATCAGGCATATCAATAACATTCATTTCCTCCTGAATATTTTCTGTATGCTCCTCGCCTCCCACATTCCAATCAATTTTGGCCCAAAAATAAAACTTATAAAGATCCGGCCCTTTTTCGCTAGGTTCGCCCAAATAGGTTCGCTCAGCAGCAGCAACAGATTCGCTCGGCAGCAATAGATTCGCTCGGCCGCAGAAATAGATTCACCCGACAGGTTCGCTTGTGCAGAACGAAGACTTGTGCCCAAATGAGATTGGCAGCAAGTTCGCTTGCACAATGAGCCAATCAGGTGAACTTTCGTTCAAAATCTCTGTAGATTCGCTGACCACTGTTTGAAAATTCCGAATCACCAATTTGGTCTAGGTTCGCTGGATGATCCAGTAGATTCGCTGGATGAACATGCAGTTTCGCTGGTGTACGGGCAAAACTGTTTCAGTCCAAAATCAACCAGAACAGCCTCAAAACTCAACCAAATTAAGATCCGTTTGTTTCAGTAGCTTCCTATAACCAAAAGCGACAAACCCCAAGCATATTCCAACTCAAAAACACAACAAACAGTCCCGAAATGAACCAAGTAGTGTTTTGACCCAAAAACCCCAAAATCAACACAAAAATCTCTAGGATGAAACAATCAAGAGCACTAAGGCTCTGATACCATATTGTTGGTCCATCCGGATCGTGATTTCAGTGCTATTATGATTAAGAGATAACAAAACACACTTGATTCAAAGGGGACACAAACAAAACAACTCAATGAGGTAAACACGCTACATAGATGAATGATATACGCTCCTAGCACCTCCGACACTCATACAAACATGATAGAATTGCAGTGATTTTGTTTACATGTGTAACCTCCCAATTCTAGGCTATGTTTCAAGCAAGTTCAACCCTAATCAAACTAATCTATATATAGATCAGCTACAGATTCGCTGATAGATTCGCTGGGCTTATCCGCGAATCTATCGAGCGAACTATAGCTTCGCCGGGCACAAACAGGTTCGCCCGACGCCCAAACTGATCTATAGACTACGACTAATCTAGACCTCCGAGCGAATCTATAGATTCGCCCGTAGGTTCGCTAGATACAAAAACATAACAACAAACTATATTTAATAATACAAAAGTAACACCGACAAGCCGGTGAGTCCAACCTATACATGTGACTATCAGACTCAACCAAAGCATGCTCCTAATCCGTGCATAGTACCTGAGAAAGACATGCTAAAATGTGTCAACACTAAGTTGGTGAGTTCACAGGTTTAAGTAAATAAAAATACAACAACAGCCGATAATGTAAAATACAATTATATCGTTGGGTAGCGAACCCAGTTTCTTATTATTTAAGCGTTTCGATACCGAGCTGACTGAGATTTATATGCGCCTCGACACCATTGCTACAACAATGGACCAACAACATAGGACAATTCACACCTACCCAGCTCCCAGCTGAGGGTGGGGTTTGTCAAACCCAGTAGTACTACCCGAACTTCCTCGCTATACCCCGTATATTAACGGCTCGAAGATTTAGTGAGGACTTGACAACTTGTTACGTTTACGCTTAATAATCAAGAGATATAAAGTAAATACAATTATCAAATTTAGTTTTGTGCATGCTTTCTCCCCCAACAGGAAAAATAGTAAAAGGGGCCGTAAAACTCACCTTAGCTTTGCGCAGCTACAATTAAATCAACAAGAACAAGATTCCCAAGGTCAACCAATGACCTGATTAAGTTCTACTAGTTAGGAACAAATCACTTTATAGAGTCCACATTCAGTTTCGCATTCCGGTTCGGTTTCATACCAATACACACACAGTTATTTGTATTATTTAACTCGCAAGATTTAAAGTGTAACTTAATATATCTATGAACAAAACTTATAAGTATAAAGTGTAAAATTGTATCATCGTATTGTTATCTATCGTTTTATCATTCGAACAAACACTTAGAGTAATAAGTATATCCATTTATCGGTTCTTTAGTTGGATTTAGTATTTTGTTGTTTGTTTTATTTCCACGTTTGTTTTGTAAAGCCTCATTTGTTTTGGTTTAAGAGTACATCCCTTTGATTGAATATAGCAGTAGCTTTATCATTTCTTAATGCAAAATACCTTCACATATATTAATTTAGTTTTGTATGTAGTTTGGGACTTGAACCAACACAACTATCACGCAGACACATACACACAATACATGCATACATCGCATACATATATATATGTATATCTTGTTCTAAACATACGCACATACGAGTTGAACCCGATATCAATCCTGACATAAAATGTTGTTATATATAATTCATTAATCCTACGTACTTATATATATTCGCAATAATCAGATTTAAACCAAATCGTACCCGTAACGAAACCGAAACCGTAACGAAACCGTGAAATACTCGATTTAATGGGTTATAGTATCATACCGAAGCAACAAGAACTAGGGGGAGACTCGCCAGAGATTTTGGAGGTCGCAAGTGGTTGTAGGTAGCAGTAACGATGATGGGAAGCGGTAAGCGGCGACGGAATGGTGTCGTGAGTTGGTGGTGGCGATTGTTGGCGGTGGTGGTGACTGGGGGCTCAGAGACGGTGAGCGATTGATGCAAACCGTGGTTGTGGCGGCTGCTGGAAGTGGCGCAGGTTGTTGCTGTGGTGAGGGAGAATTAGGGTTGCAGATTGAAGGAGACGGGTGGATTGGGTGTATATATATAATTTCAAATTTTGCTTTTAGGTCCCTCAAGTTTGGAGCATGAATAACTTATTTCTAAAGTTAGATTAAATTAACTTTTAACTAATTAAAATTCGAGTCACGTATTATTAAGACGTATATACTTTATGAAATTACCCCGTTTAATCTTCGGTATATATGTATTCGAGTCATTGTGAATTTGTATTTTCCCAAATTACTAATGTTTAAATGTCGCTCGTTGTGATCCAATAATTGCTCGAATTACTATATTTGTAATAACTATTTATTTTGTTATTTTGTTTAATTAATTATTGTGGTAGTGTACTAGATAGGATTTTGGGTTGAAAGACTGAATTCGGTTAATTTATGTTAACAGTTTTAACTTGAAAATGACGGGTGTCACATCATCCCCTTGTTGAAAGAATTTTCGTCCCGAAAATTGAGTAAGATTAGTAAAGGTTTGAGGTTGCAAGAAAGAAAAAGAAACAAAAATGTTTGGGTTGTCGCATCATCCCCTTGTTAAAAGAAATTTCGCCCCGAAATTTTAGTAACGACGATCACTTTGGTTTGGTTCAAAGAAAGTAATACTTGATGTGAGTTGTTTTAATTAGACTTTTCACGATTTAACTAAACAGATTAGTTAGGCTCTAATAGAGTTCGGATTGCATTTGGTAATTTGTAAGGTTTATAGGATATAAAATTTCTATCAGTTTAAGTGTCGAAAGTATAGAGTGAGTGGGTAAGGATTGTTGAGTGTTAGAAACTACAAGTTTCTTACTAGGAGAATGAGTGGAAGTTGAGAATGACAACATATCTTATACGTATAAATATAATGTTTGGTTATTACAAATCAATGTGTGCGTAAGTGTAACTAATGTAGTTCGTTCGGTTATAGTCTTGAACGGACTTTTTGCACATTGTTATTTACAGATGGACTTTTGCTTGAGATGAGTTAGAGTTAACTTTATTTAACTATTATGTTTTTGGTATAATCCACACGACGGATTGTTCCTAGGATCCCCGCGTGCCTATAAATTCACCATTACGTTGCGCACCCGTATTCGTCAATTTACATCACACGACCATCCTAACTTGTTTCACATCGCATGTTTTACTCATATGTATTATCCTTCTTATTATCTTAACTATATGGTATTTACTTCATCTTAAATGTATAGCATGTCTAAGGAAAATAGGGTATACTTATATTTATAAGGTACACTACATGTGAAATATACAAAATGCCTAGTGTCATGTATTTATAGAGAAAGCATATTTCAAACATACTATGAGTTCTTGATAAGTACAATAAAAAGAAATGTTATAAACACAATGTGGGGTCTTCAGTAAGCAAGTAGGTAACATATTTACTACACCTAATAGTTTCACACAACTAGTAATATATTATAAAACATAATAAGTCTAATATCACGTAACATGTTATAGCACATAATGGGTCATGTGATGTGTGATAAAATGTAGTAGGTCATACAACAATCAAATCAGGACCTCACAGTTTAAAAAAAAACATGTGTTCATTAAGTTTTGATCTACACTGGCTTGTTGCCATCATGATATGAGTTATAAATTCTAATTCAATGAAAGATGTTTCTTAGACAATTTCAAAACAATTTTAGGTTTCCAACAGCATAACGAATCAACTAAATTCTTATTAAGCATACCTAAAGTTTGCTAGTAGGGAAGGTTCTACTACTGTACTCTAAAGTTTACTTAATCCAAGTTAGCTACGCAAGACGACAAATCGAGTCATGTCGATAGGCCTACAATGCTAGTGTATGTTTGTATGTTATAACTAAGTGAGTGAATAAATGGAAGACTAATTCTATCTCTATCGTTATAGTAAAAAGAAAGATATTTTGACCTAAAGATGAAAAAAAATTATCAGCAATGCAATTTATATGAATGAGTGCGAATTACGTGAATGCATGTGTAACTAATGCAATGTGCAGTTATAGTCTAGAATGCAATGCAAACCTAGTTCACTATAACCAAGGGCTCTGATACCAATCTGTCACACCCTCAATTTCCACTAACGGAGTTCTACCGTTTAAGGCGTGACATGCTAGGATCTCATTGCCATTAGTTACATTGAACGACCTCTATATGAATTTAAAAACCAACATTAACAAAAATCATATTTAAAATATGTTTCAGTGCGAAAGCATAAATAAAAATTCCTACAATTCAATGCGTAAACCACGCGTCTAAAAACCAAGTTTAAATAAAGATAAAATAAAATAAAATAAGTTTTGAATGCAGCTAAGACTCAACCAAATCATGCTCCTAATCCGTGCATAGTACCTGAGAAAGACATGCTAAAATGTGTCAACACTAGGTTGGTGAGTTCACAGGTTTAAGTAAATAAAAATACAACAACAGCCGATAATGTAAAATACAATTATATCGTTGGGTAGCGAACCCAGTTTCTTATTATTTAAGCGTTTCGATACCGAGCTGACTGAGATTTATATGCGCCTCGACACCATTACTACAACAATGGACCAACAACATAGGACAATTCACACCTACCCAGCTCCCAGCTGAGGGTGGGGTTTGTCAAACCCAGTAGTACTACCCGAACTTCCTCGATATAACCCGTATATTAACGGCTCGAAGATTTAGTGAGGACTTGACAACTTGTTACGTTTATGCTTAATAATCAAGAGATATAAAGTAAATACAATTATCAAATTTAGTTTTGTGCATGCTTTCTCCCCCAACAGGAAAAATAGTAAAAGGGGCCGTGAAACTCACCTTAGCTTTGCGCAGCTACAATTAAATCAACAAGAACAAGATTCCCAAGGTCAACCAATGACCTGATTAAGTTCTACTAGTTAGGAACAAATCACTTTATAGAGTCAACATTCAGTTTCGCATTCCGGTTCGGTTTCATACCAATACCCACACAGTTATTTGTATTATTTAACTCGCAAGATTTAAAGTGTAACTTAATATATCTATGAACAAAACTTATAAGTATAAAGTGTAAAATTGTATCATCGTATTGTTATCTATCGTTTTATCATCCGAACAAACACTTAGAGTAATCAGTATATCCATTTATCGGTTCTTTAGTTGGATTTAGTATTTTGTTGTTTGTTTTATTTCCACGTTTGTTTTGTAAAGCCTCATTTGTTTTGGTTTAATAGTACATCCCTTTGATTGAATATAGCAGTAGCTTTATCATTTCTTAATGCAAAATACCTTCACATATATTAATTTAGTTTTGTATGTAGTTTGGGACTTGAACCAACACAACTATCACGCAGACACATACACACAATACATGCATACATCGCATACATATATATATATGTATATCTTGTTCTAAACATACGCACATACGAGTTGAACCCGATATCAATCCTGACATAAAATGTTGTTATATATAATTCATTAATCCTACGTACTTATATATATTCGCAATAATCAGATTTAAACCAAATCGTACCCGTAACGAAACCGAAACCGTAACGAAACCGTGAAATACTCGATTTAATGGGTTATAGTATCATACCGAAGCAACAAGAACTAGGGGGAGACTCGCCAGAGATTTTGGAGGTCGCAAGTGGTTGTAGGTAGCAGTAACGATGATGGGAAGCGGTAAGCGGCGACGGAATGGTGTCGTGAGTTGGTGGTGGCGATTGTTGGCGGTGGTGGTGACTGGGGGCTCAGAGACGGTGAGCGATTGATGCAAACCGTGGTTGTGGCGGCTGCCGGAAGTGGCGCAGGTTGTTGCTGTGGTGAGGGAGAATTAGGGTTGCAGATTGAAGGAGACGGGTGGATTGGGTGTATATGTATAATTTCAAATTTTGCTTTTAGGTCCCTCAAGTTTGGAGCATGAATAACTTATTTCTAAAGTTAGATTAAATTAACTTTTATCTAATTAAAATTCGAGTCACGTATTATTAAGACGTATATACTTTATGAAATTACCCCGTTTAATCTTCGGTATATATGTATTCGAGTCATTGTGAATTTGTATTTTCCCAAATTACCAATGTTTAAATGTCGCTCGTTGTGATCCAATAATTGCTCGAATTACTATATTTGTAATAACTATTTATTTTGTTATTTTGTTTAATTAATTATTGTGGTAGTGTACTAGATAGGATTTTGGGTTGAAAGACTGAATTCGGTTAATTTATGTTAACAGTGTTAACTTGAAAATGACGGGTGTCACAGAGAAAGTAAGAACTTTAACTATTGAAAATTTTGGTTTTTCAATGTATGATATGATGTGTAATATATATATATATATATATATATATAGAAGGAACTATAATTAAAGAGTAAAATTAATGATTGAGTATTTATGGTTCGAGACATTATTTAACCATTTGAGTTTAATTTTTAAACTTTTAACAAATTCAATCTTATGATTTTTATTTTATAATCATTTGAGTTTAACTTACTAATATAGTTAGATTTTTAAGTTAAAATATAATAACATGACCCAAATGTCCCTAGACTCAAATGATTATTTTCATCATTTGATTTTTAAATGCCTTTATTAAAAAATTACTTTTTTTACTTTTAAATTTTTTGGTTTTTATAACTAGTCGGGTTTTAACATTTTTTTTAAAACATTCCGCATTTTAAATGTTTTTATTAAAATTGTTCATCATATTTAAATGACTGTTTTAACAGTTCGACTACTTTAACTTATTTTTAAACCGTTGATTTTATTTAATCATATTTTTAAACTGTTTATCTTATTTTAAAAAATGTAAAAAATCTTAAGAATTTAAAAAGACGTTCACTTTTTTGTGTTACTTAAACACTCGTGTTACGTAATGGCTTTTTAATTAAGATGAACAGTTAAAAATGATTAACTAAAACGAACCGTTTAAAACAAAAGTTAAAATAGTTAAACGGTTAAAAATATCATTTAAACAAGATGAATGATTACCGAATGGTTTTAAAATGTGTTAACAACCGAATGATTAAAAAATTTGAAAACACGTGATTTTTTTAATATAGTCATTTAAAAAACCAAACGGTTTAAAAAAATATGTTTAAAACCAGCTGTTAGAAACACAGAAAGGTGTAAAAGATTTTTAAAAAAAAATTTAATATTTTTTTATATCTGTCCTCAATGTTATGAAAGATAATCATTTGAGTCTAGGGGCATTTGGGTCAATTTATTATATATTAACTGAAAAATCTATCTATGTTAGTACGTTAGAATCAAATCGTTATAAAATACAAACCACATGATTCAATTTGTTAAATGTTTGAAAATTAGACTTAAATGGTTAAAGGTCTCAAACCATAGGTACTCAAACAGTAATTTACTCATGTAACATTTGCCTCGGTCCATACCCGATCCAAATTCAAACCTGAACCCAATCGGATATCAATGAAATTTTTCCGTCGTATTATAAAATAAAAGTAATTATATCATATTGATTCATTTAAGTTATTACATTAAATTATATAATTAAATCATTAATTAAGTTGATCAAATAGTTTGAAGGCTTCGTGAACACAATTAGCACTCCTATCCCGACCTTCTTATCATCCAAGCTTCATTATATAATCCTTAGGACATTGTGTTTTGGAAATCATAGATATAAAGGATAACAAGTAAGAAGCTTTACATGTTGGATTCTTAGTTTTCGGCTTTTGGCATCATAAGGCGACTTTAATTCGGGTGATTTTTTTGCCAATCTTTCTTCATTCTTAGGCTATCACTTTGGATCATTCAAAGCTCTTAGACATACTTGGTATTCTAGGGAGTAAGTAGGTTCAGTCGGCGAATCAAACCGAGCCCAAACAAAGCAGGAATCACAAACAAAAGTTTGAGAACGTAACTCTTGACCCGCACCAAGATCCAATATTTAAACTCAATTTTGACATATTAATATTGATTTACTCTCTTCCATATGATAGTACTCCGAAAATTATGAATGTAGGCGAAAACCACGCGGGAAACGGAGTTATAACGAAGCGGGAATCGCGAAAACAAGTTTAGTGTTTTTTGTTAAATAGCAAGACGCGATTTCCTACCTTGAAACCGTCACACATCGCCCTAAAGCTAACTTTTTTTTATTTTCACACCTATAAATACCCTTGCTTGGTTCCTTATAGCCTATAACTCCTACTTTGAGTCTAAATAAGTAGAATAGCCAAATTTTTGTGATTCCGCAAGTGCAATACCTTTTTAGGCGTTGTGCGTAGTTTTTTTATTCCTTCGACGAGGAAGTTCTGCCCTACGAACTCGTCTCGTTTGTAAAGTTTCTTCGAGGTAATCTTCATCTTTTTATTTTGTTAATCATTCATTTATTGTTTTCTTAGTTTTATTAGTTTAATTTAGGTTGTTAGTTAAGAAGAATTGCCTTTAGGCTTGATGTAGTCTTGTAGAGGCTCAACGAGCACAACCTATCATGTCCGTTTATTTGGCTATGCCTTAAAACATTTACCCATCCTTGTTGTCTTCGTTTGACTAGGTTGGGTCACGCTTGTATTTGGATCATATACATATTGATTTGAGTTGTTGTCTGATCACATACGTTCAAATCCCAAAGCATCCAACGAGATATGACTGTTCATCTTGATTATTTTCCATCATACACTAGTCTGCTTGAGCACCATTGATGTAAGTATTCATAGCCCTTTTTTATGCTTTATTATTTTGGGGGAAATCACGTGACAATTATAAAATCATTTTATTCATTTCATTCAGTTTTATTTATTTATTCATTTCATTCAATTCAATTCAATACATGTTTATGTTATTACTTGCAAATACATGTTCATAATGTGATATACAATTAAAAGGCATAATCATTTATTTATACAAATCTCAGTTTCAATAATAGATCTATTGGCCTGACAATGCCACTCCATATGGCTTTCGAGTGGTGATTGTTAACTGTTTCATATGCTTCAGCTTATTATGACTTTATCTGCGGATTGAGTCTATTTTACCAACGACACTTAATCTGTGTGATTTAGTGGATGCAATGTAATCAGTCATTAGGTTTGATTATACAAATTGTTATATATTATGTTCACATTAGCAATTTATAGTATTAGCATTACATGTGAATTGAATCAAGTTTAATCAAGTTTTATTATTATTATACGTATGCAAAACCTATGTTTACTTACCAGCTAATTCATTAGCTGATTCATTTACTTTTCACATGATTTCAGGAAATGCGTTTTAATTGTTATTCAAGATGCTTCATAATCTAGGACATGCTTGGACCTAGATAATAAATCATTCAATATAGTGTATTATTTATTTAGTTGGTATTCAATGTTTATAATCAATCTAAATTCGGATTTAATGACATTTTAAGTTATTTTATTACTATGAGCTACGAGCAATCTATTCACTAACGTCCGCCCCGAGGGTTCCGCCAACAGTCGGAGTGTGACAACTTATAATCAAATCAAGGGAGTAATTTGTAAGATGATCAAAAGAAATTTAAAGTTAAAAATTAAACTTAGTAACTATGTCAAAGTGAATACAAAACCTAAACTTGTAAAAAGTCAAACTTGGACTAAGTTGAAAGGTGTAATCGACCTTCAAAATTCAAATTAGTATTATATAAATAAATTTTGGTACACTTTTAATGATGTCATATTATCATGATATCTTATAGAGGTACACGTTTTTAAATAAAATATTCTTTCTTGCATATGACGTTTTTTACACTAAAGAAGTTTATGATTGAAGAGTTCTAAAAAATCGCCATAAGAAGATATACTGTTATAATATAACTATAAATATCACAAGATTGGTGACTTAACTTAAGAACTTTAAAGAGATTATAAAAGTAAGATGTAGAGAGAATTGTATAACTCATTCAAGTGTATACATAAGGTGTGTTTTTACTCATCACTTTGATGGAGTATTTATACTACAAAATGTAGACAAGATTAACTATTTGGTAGATAAGATAACTATTTGGAAATTGACTAATTGATATGAAGCTAAGTTGCAATTGTTGAAAATGTATTCATCTATTAAATGCATGAAGATTTATAACATATACCAATTAAAAATCGTCTATTAATTAGTACTTTCTCAACAGTTTCATTCAATGATCGAAAAATTACCAAGGTACAAAGTGTTTTTGGGTGTAAGGTGCTTAGCCTTTTTTTTACATCAATGATAGTCAATTATAGTAGTTTGAAAACCCTAATCTAACTGAATTGATAGTGACATATCTTCATCATTGATGGATCATGAAATATACTTTTGTGTCTATGTAAGGGTGAACGGAGCGGTTCAGGAGCATGCCCACGAGGAAGGAGCTCGCCATCATCTCGCCGGAGACGGTGCCAACCTCGTCCACCTTGCGAGCTCGTCCCTCATCTTCTCCACTCGTTTTGCCTCCAGCCGAGGTGCCAACCTCGTCCACAAGCCTCTTCATCCTCACCTCGTTTGCCTCCTCGCCTCACCACTCCTTGCTCCCTAAGATTGTGATATCTCTCAATTATTTCTTTTTAGAGGCCATGTGCTTATTAAATCTCATGCTATATATTGCTAGGGTGCATGGTTGTTTGTCGTACGCTTTCATACATCTTCAACGTTTTATAGATTAGTGGAGGCAATACAACAAATTTCTAGAAAGGTTTCTACTTTAAATTAAGGTAAATATATCCTTATATAATATTGAAAAACGAAAAAAGCTTATGTGGCACATTTTTAAAGCTTCTGGCTTATGTGGCAGAATTTAAGAATTTATCTCACAATAATGATTTTTTATTTAAAATATGTATATAAAATATATTATAATAAAACTAATTACATTTTTGATCCCCTAATATTTTGGACAATTCTGAAAAATTTAAGAATATTTATATTTTTAACCCTCTACTACAAGGGGTGTACATGAGTCGGTTTATATTTGATAGGGTTTAAAAATGAAACTTATTGATAAAGTTAATAATAACATACAATTAAAGACCTCAGTGTTTTATAAATATAAATAACATTTTTATACGATTTAAAAAAAATAAGAGTAAACTGCAGTTTTGGTCCCTGTGTTTTGATATCATTAACAATTTTAGTCACACATTAACAGTTTTGGTCCCTGTGTTTTTATTTTATAACATAAATGGTCCCGAATACTAACTCCATCTAATTTTCCGTTAAGTCTCCCTCACATATGGAGTAAAAATGTCATTTCTCCCACTATTTTTGACTTGCAACTGAATAAATATGTTAACCTAAATGATGACATAGATAAAAGCGGGAGATAAACGACATTTTTACCCCTTAAATACGGGGCGCATGTGAGGGACTTAATGGAAAACTGTATGAAGTTAGTGTTCGGGACCATTTCTGTTAGAAATTAAAAACTTCGGGACCAAAACTGTTAAGGTGGGACTGAAACTGTTAATGGTATCAAAACACATGGACCAAAACTGCAGTTTACTCAAAAAATAAACTACACCATAAAACTGAGCACTTTATGGTGTAGTAAAATTTAAATATAATATTGTTATACTAAAGTCTAATTTTTAAAAGTATATCATGTGTTCCGGTTTACCGCGGTTTTGTCTCAAAACTGATTGAAACATTCATGAATATCCTTAAAAGCATCACTTGAATGTTGTGTTCCCGAGCGTAACGCGATTTGAGGACTTATATGCTTATGTGCCATGGTTTGAGGACTTATATGCTTATGTGGCACGATTTGAGAAATTCTCTCTCAATAATAATTTTATTTTCAAAATATTTGTGTATATATCTATAATAATAGTTTTAATAATATAATTACATTTTGGTCCCCTTAATAATAGTATAATCTTGTAAATTTTAAGAATAGTTACATTTCAACCCTCTCCTACTATGGCGTGGACGAGTCGGTTTATATTTGATAAGATATAAAATACACGTGTTTTATAAGAATTATAATTTATTAGAGTGTTTTTTTTTACCCAAGCCCGTGTGCCACACGGAGCAATATCCTAGTAATTCATTAATGGTTTTTTACATATTTCCCCTTCATAAGTCCATCAATTACATATTTACCCAAGCCTAAAGTTTAATTACATATATCCCCTTTAACATAATAAATTACACATTTACCTCTTCTTTTACACAAACCATAAAAAAATAAAAAAATATATTTATGAAGATCATTAAGGGTAAAATAGTAAATCAAAAGGCTATTTTAAAGAAATTGGGTAAATATGTAATGTATATGGTTTAGGAAGGGGAAATATGTAATTGAATTTAAAGAGTGGGTAAATACGTAATAAATGATCTTAAGAAGGGGATATATGTAAATGTCCCATTAATTAATACACAAGTATGAAATTATCACGGGAATTAAACACATTTACTTTTAAATAGCTTTATTACTCATCTCATGTTTATCTCAAATGGATTAAAACCGGTGGAATAAAAAGAAATTAAACAACACATAAAAACAGATTTATGACTCTAGCTAAACACATAACCTAACAACTGTGAGATCCGTTGTTGTCATTGTTTGTTACACAAAAACTGATTGCGGTTGAGTTTGAGGCTCAAGATCTAAGCTTAATTTGTTTTCATCTTATTCGAGCCGGTTCAACGCCCGGATGCAGGTCAACCTATCAAAATAAACTGAAGTTGATGAACCAACCGATGGTCCAACCAGTTCAACTGACCGGTCATGTCCGGTTTTTAAAACATTATATGTAATTAAGTAAGAAAAATGGATTCGAATCACATGCTTGGGGTAATGAACCGACCAATGGTCCAATCAGTTCAATTAACTGGTCATGTCCGGTTTTTAAAACATTATATGTAATGTAAGAAAAGGATTGGAAATTGGAATCACATTATGCTTGGAATAATATACCGACCAATGGTCTGAAAAGTTCAACTGACTGGTCTTGTCTGGTTTTTAAAACATTATATGTATTTAAGTAAGAAAAGTGGATTTGAATCACATGCTTTTAAGGTAATGAATGTTAGAGAAGGTTGAATGAAGGCGGCGTAATAAGATGACCTTTAGTCAAGTATGTCACACGTACAATACAATAATTAAAATATATGTCCACTTGTACGTCCAAATTGATCGAGAGCATGTTAATTTCTTATATAAATACATGCATACTCTTGTCTGTTGAGCACACGTACTATGATCGTTTGATATACACATATATAAAAGTTTGATATATAAAACGTATTTTCACGACACGCTATCGGCCTACGACAACCCTCGCCCCAGAACGCTGCACGAGCCAACGTATCTGCTTTAATAGTTCTCATAACAATGTTTGGTTTCGAAGGCTATTTCTTCCCCATTCCCATTTGCCTGGTCATCTCTACAATATTAGTACTAATATTCTTCAAATTCACTCGTGCAAAACCTAATCTCCCACCGAGCCCGTTTTCGTTTCCCATCATCGGGCATCTCCATCTCCTTGCTCCCATTCCTCATCAAGCTTTTCATAGGCTTTCTCTCCGGCACGGGCCTGTTTTCAAGCTCTTTATTGGCTCGGAACCTTGTGTTGTTGCTTGTTCACCAGAAACCGCAAAAGAGTTCCTTAGAACCTATGAAACCGCTTATCTGGATCGACCCAGAAACTCGGCCATTACTTGCATAACATATGGTTCAAAAGACTTCTCATTTGCTCCATATGGTACACATTGGAAGTTCATGAAGAAGATAGTTATGTCACAACTCCTAAATGTTACAACAATGGACTCATTACTTCCCGTCAGGCGCAATGAGATCACTCGTTTTATAAAATGTATATCTGAACATGCTAGCAGTGGGAAACCGGTAAACCTTAATGGAGAGCTAGTGAAGCTGAGTAACAATGTGATAACAAGATTACTTTTTAGTCGAAGATGTTCGGAAAATGATGGTGATGCAGAAGATATAAGGAAACTTATTTTCGAAATCACTAACATCATGGAAGCTTTCAACCTCTCGGACAACATACGCGCATTTAAAAGACTAGACTTGCAAGGATTTGGGAAAAGAGTGAAAGATGTTCATAGAAGATATGATGCTTTGATTGAAAGGATCATAAAAGATCATGAAGATGCAAGAAAACAAGGTACACAATCTCAAGAGAAAGACTTGCTTAACATTTTATTGGATATTGCAGAAGATGATAGCATGGAGATAAATTTGTCCAGAGAAAACATCAAAGCCTTCATTCTGGTAACATCAAAACCATAATTAAATATGCTTTATCCTGTTTATTTACATATATGTTATGTTAATTCTTATACAATTAGGTTAAGTTTTGGCTTAATGTATTTGAACTTCAAACCTGAGAGTCTTTGTAAACTCTTCTAGGCTCTACCATGTGCATGAGATGTTGTAAGTTTAAATACTTTAAGCAAAAACACAGGATTTAACTCAAAGAGGCGTAACATGTTTACATAATATTTATTAGTAATGACTTACATCTATTCTATCATTTCAGAACATATTTGTCGCAGCAACTGACAATTCAGCGATTATCACCGAATGGGCGTTATCAGAACTCATTAACCATCCAAGCATAATGAAAAAGGCAATTGAGGAAATCGATCGTGTTGTTGGAAAAAATAGACTTTTACAAGAATCAGACATACCGAACCTTCCCTACCTCAGGGCAATTACCAAAGAAACCTTACGTTTGCACCCGCCCGTCCCATTGATTCCACGTAGATCAACAGAAGATCGAAAGGTCTCAAGCTATGATATTGAAGCAAACACCACTATTTTTATCAATGCATGGTCCCTCGGCCGAGACCCAAACTACTGGGAAAGCCCACTTGAATTTAGACCTGAAAGATTTGAAGAGAAGCAGTTGGACGTCAGAGGACAATACTTTGAGTTGTTACCATTTGGAAGTGGAAGGAGAATGTGTCCGGGAATTTCATTAGGGTTGTATATGGTGCATGCAACTTTGGGTGCATTGATTCAATGCTTCGAATGGAAGGGCGAGAAAGGAGAAAACCTTACTAGCATTGATATGGGTGAGGGTCGTGCTTTCAACCTTCCTAAAGCTAACACTTTGGTTTGTGTTCCCGTGGCTCGAAATGATCAAACACTTTTTTTATTAAATTAAACATGTAATGGGATGAGTTTTCTTTGTCATAAACTAGAAATGATACCTGAATTTTGCGGCGGGTTGTGTATTTTGTTTTGTTGGCATATGTTGTTGGTGATTTTAGTATCATCGGCAATTTTATGTAACTGGAATATACATAAGTGCTAATAAGAGTTTAAACTATAGAGTCAGGAAGGAGTACACACTAGTATATACTGATTTAGTTCTATTATTTTGTTAAGTTGATATTAAATCTATTCTAAAAGAAAAGATAATGTTAAAAATGGTTTCACTATAGCTAATTTAATTTTTTGAGGATAAGACTAGATCTTCGTCTATTCTTAAAATCCTACAACAAAAATTAGCACTTTTGTTTAAGATCAAATCTCACATATATATATACTTTTCAGTTCGATTGATATTGATTAATTATCCCAGATTAAAATTCATGAAATTGATAATAGGGTTGAATTGTTAATCAAGGAAAGCGATTCGTACACGATCTATCAAACTATCCGGTTTCATTTCATCATCATCTCTTTGTATACCCAAATGATCTAACAATCTTGATTAACAATTTTCGTGTTGATAGCCGAATCTGACAAGGAGATAATGTAAACGGCGTTTAGATCTACTTAGATCTACAAGTAAGTGATTCATTCTTTTGAATTATATCAATCATGATTGAATACGTTTTTTTAATAATGTGTTGGTGGGATACATGAATTTGTTTGTATGTTCAATCTTTGTTACAACATGAAATCAGGTTATTGATTCGATGAACATGAATTACGGTTATAGTAATCATGATTGAATTTATTATATCGTTTGGAACGTATTTCAAGGTAATTTTTACATTAATTGATTCGTTATCTTCTTCGAATGGCCTAAAACTTCGGTTTTGAATTAAAAAAACTTAACGGTGTTAAAAAAAATTTAGCGAATAACCGTTGGTTGTCAAATTGATAAAAGTTGGGACCGTTGAGAGCCAATTGAATGATTAAGACCGATAGAAATCTAAAAAATGATAGTAAAAATAGGTAGAAACTAATATATCATTATCTAATTGGCATTGCATATTTGTTTATAAGAAATTAAGTAAAGAAAAATTATTTTAGCATTACATATAATGTGAATTTGTTACAGAAACAAATTTACGTTATTTGTTTATTCATGAATTTGTTGAGTTCATGAAAACAAATGTTTTATGGTTTATGGTTTTGTATTCTGTGTATTTCTTAATTGATGAATGTTATCTGGATTTTAAATGCTCTCAATTAAGAAATTTAAATAGTTTCATATTATGAGTATTTTTTTTACCAAGCTAGTGTTGATAAAATAATTATTTATCAAAATTATGTTTTAAAAAACTAATTGTTAAAATGATGTTTTGTGAAACTTTTTATTTCTTACTCTAGATCTCATAAAAGTTTATGTTTATAAAAGTTCTAAAAAGCAATCAAAGAAAAAAGACTTAATTACACCAATAGGACCTGTGGTTTATACAAAATAACAAGTTTGGGTATTAAGTTTTTTTTGTTGCAAGTTCAAGTATTGGTCTTCTAACTTGTAACAGGTTTAGGTCTTAACACTAACAAAAGTTAGTTTTGCTGTTAACTTGAAGGGTAATTTAGTCTTTTTATATTTAGGTACCATTTTGTACCTTATGTTTGTTGAGGGACTGCTTATATAAATAATTTTTTTTCACAATCACCTACAACGTTGTCATCTTCCATAATCTCCGGCACACCAAACACATAACCAACACATGCTCATCTTCACCTTCGATTGGTAGTTCGGTTACTTCGGTACCATCCAAGCAACACTAAACAGTGCACCACCCTCACTTAAACCTGCCAACAATTTTAGACTCATTATCTAATCCATAAGCAATTGCATAGGCTCATTGATCAAACGCATAACGTTTAATCCAACAATAGTATTAGCATCTTTAGTAGATTGACGATGTGATTTATTAACATATGGTACCGAAGTAACCGAACTACCGATCAAAGGTGAAGATAAGCATGTGTTGGTTGTGTGTTTGGTGTGCCAGAGATTATGGAAGAAGACAATGTTGTAGGTAATATGAAAAAAATATTTACATAAGCAGTCCCTAAACAATCATAAGGTACAAAATGGTGCCTAAATATAAAAAGACTAAATCACACTTCAAGTTAACAGCAAAACTAACTTTTGTTAGTGTTAAGACCTAAATCTGTTACAAGTTAGAAGACCAATACTCGAACTTGCAACAAAAAAAACTTAATACCCAAACTTGTTATTTTGTATAAACCATAGGTCCTATTGGTGTAATTAAGTCAAGAAAAAACTTACAAAAGAATTAATAAAAAAACACTTGTGTTTAATGTTTCTTATAATTTTTTCAAGTCTTGTAGTTTTATAATTTCTTTTTTACTTTATTTTATAAAATGTTGTGTTAAATGTTTAATAGAATTCTTTAAGAACTGTTTGTGTTAATTTTTTTAAGACGTTTCCTTAGCAATTACCCATATATTTGTTTTTTTAAGTTTATTACCTCCTTTCTAATTTCTTTAAAATGTTTTCTATAAAAGCTTAGTTTTTAATTTCTTTTAAAGATGTATGTATATTTTTTGAAAAGAAAAAAAATTATAAATTTAATAAGACTTTAAAAAATGTAAAAGTTAACAAGTTGGCTTCCCTCGATTGTTTACAAATCTAGCTATAAAATTTTAAACATGTTACCTTTTAACCTTACACAACAGGTCAACAACCCGTAAACTTATAGGGTTGAAAAAAATTAAACCGTCAACCCATGACCCTCAACCCGACACGATTAATAACCCATTTTTAGGATATCGTGAAAAATACTGTTTGAATTTTATGCAATAGCCTCGAACGTAAACAAGAAATCGAATATGAAAGAAAAAATGTTATTTTCTTAAAACTTAAAAAAAGCATTTATAAAAAAATGTTTTTAAATGAAATAAGCAAAATTTATATTTATAAACTTTCTAATATGGAAGGTCGGTTATCCACGATCTTTCATATGTTGACACGTGGCATACTAACGTGTTGCCACATGTCATGTATTTCTTAAACTTTGACATATTTATGGGTTTTAGTCCCTGATTTTTACTAATTGTTATTTTAGCCCCTGATGACTTTTTGACTTTGATCTCTTATAGGGCTGTAAACGAACCGGACGAACACGGACGAGGCTTGTCCATCGTTTGTTAAGGTTTTAAGTTGTTCATGAACTGTTCGTGAACAAGTTCCGAACAGAAAAAATTGTCCGTGTTCGTTTGTTAAGGTTTTAAAGTTGTTCGCGAACGGTTCGTGAACTTTGTTCATGGACAAAATAGACTTAAACGGACAAAACGAACACAAATAGACACAAACGAACATTTGACTACAATATATTGACAAAACATTGTTAATCTTTAACATTTCACCATCAAAATAATAAATTAAACTTGGCCAAATTAGACAATTATCCAAAGTTAATTAACATGACAACTAATCAATAGGTCATAATTCCTAAAAATTTTCCTTAATCATATCAACACTTAAATATAAAACATAAAAAATATTTAATAAATCTCATAACCTTATTAGTTCCAAATAAGCCATCGTATCTCGATTAAGATTATTTTAATTAAATCTTCATATACAACAAAACCAAAAAGGCTTAAGAAGCAAATAGTACTTTTAATCACACTATTAAACCCATGAGGCATAACTATAATTTGTTTCATACACAACAAAAGTAATGTTGCCATGACCATATTTGCTTATATAATTGTAAGGTATTCACCTAAATGTTAAATATAAAATTAAAAAACATGATGAACTACCGAACTTAAACGAACGGACATAAACAAACATGCATGTTACCGAACGTTCACGAACGTAAACGAATGAACGCAACCTCTGTTAATGTCCGTTCGTTTAGCTTAACGAACGGATTTTTTTGTCCGTGTCCGTGTTTATTAAACGAACGAACACAAACGAACTTCCCGCCGAACAGTTCATGAACTGTTCGCTGAAAGTTCGGTTCGTTTACAGCCCTAATCTCTTACTTTACTTTGACATGTAGTACGACTTCAAAATTCGGATATGACTGGGTTATCGTTTTGACTGTGACACATTACGGCTTTATCTCCTGATATACGGGAGATGAAACTTTTTTTTTAACAAGGCACATACGCAGACCCAACCACGTGACTTGGCCGCTGTAACGTGTGGCCTGGTCTTATATCTAGTTAGTTCTGAAAGGCTAAAATTTTTAAGCGATTAAAAAATAAACGTTTATAAACAAATCATTTAATTTGTTTTTGTTAATCAATGAAAAAAAATGTTCCGACACTAATTCTTTAATTAATTCTTTTATAAATTTAACGATACATTTTTATCACATTAACAGGGAGAAACAAAAAAGTTAAAAAAAACACCAGTTATGTATATATTTTTTCATCAAGACTAATTTGATTAATAATTTTTCCACCAACACTATTTTGATTAAAAAAAACTCATCAAATTATATAAAACCGTGCATCAATGACGTTGTATTGTCTAATGGTTTTAGTTCTAAACCAAGTAGACAAGTGTGTTTATAGAAAATTGATGCTTCTCGTAAAGGAGTTATATATAATTTGATTGCATGTAGATGACATGTTGAACTTTGGTACTAATCAAGATTAATTAGTGTTTTGGAATATTTGTAAAACATAAATAATAATTTGTGAAAAATACAAAATAATAAGTAAATTGGTGTTATAACTTTGAAGTTATTGTGAGTTTCAACTAGTTAATTGTGTTGAATATATATTTCAACTCATAATTAATTAAGTTGACTAAGTGTTTTACTCCATGTTTATGGACAATGAATGTGGTGTTTCAACTCATTCTTGTCCTATAAATACCAAGGTGGACCTTGGTTAAAGACACCAAATACAACACCAAAGAATTCCAACTATGAAAAGTTCTCTCATTCTTTCTCTTCTAATTTTTCTAACATGTAGTTGATCTTCTTCATCTATTTTCTTTAAGTATAATTTGAGTTGTGAGTCAATCCCGACAGTACATATTGATTCGGCTGTTGTACCCTGGGAAACAAACGAGTTCTCTTGGGAGACTCGGAATTTGTTTGAAGGGACCCTTGTTGAACACGAATCCTCAGCCACGATTACAATTCTGCTTCTACTTATTTCTTGTATTTATAATTTTTTAGTTGTAATCATATTGTAATTTACTTCTTTTCTTTATTTTCTTTGTATTGTAATCGAATTTATAAAAGTATTATATTAGTTTTTGTACGAACGATTCCTACAATTAGTTAATAAAACAAATAAATTCTTAGATTACTATAAGGATTAGATGTGAAAACAATTGCATTATAATTTCTCAGTCTCATTATATTGAGAAAATTTTCAAGTAAATTAACTTCAAACATTGTTTTCCAGGGTGCACTCCTATAAATCCTAGATTCCTAGTCTTAATATCTTATAAATTAACTTCAAACATTGTTTTCCAGGGTGCACGTACTCCTATAGATCCTAGATTCCTAGTCTTAATATCTTATATATATTGGGTTATTTAATTGATCCGATTAAGTTAATGAGTCTTTGATCATGTATATCTTGATTTTGATTTGAGACAAACACCTTAATGTGTGTGTAATTGTAATTGTAATTGTATTGTAATTATGATGACGAATCATGTACAAAGGAGAGATTATATAGTAATCTCATATTTACATAAACTATCCTAAACTATAACTATATTATACTTAAATCAATACTAACAATATGGACTAATATTCCCCCGCAAGCTAAGGGCGGGGAGCGACCTGAAGCTTGGATCGTAAGAACATGAATCTTTGGTTCGACAAAGGCTTTGTGAAGATATCTGCTATCTGATCATCAGTTGAAATGAATTGAACCTTAATTTTTCCTTGAGCAACTCTTTCTCGTACAAAGTGAAAGTCTATTTCAACGTGTTCTGTTCTGGCACGAAAGATCGGATTTGCTGCTAAGTATGTGGCCCTAAAGTTATCACACCGGAGAGTATGAGAGATTTTTGTATGTATTCCAAGTTCATCCAGAAGCGCTTCAATCCAGATTAATTCAGCAACCGTATCAGCTAGGGCTTTGTACTCAGATTCCGTAGAGGACCTAGAAACAGTCTTTTGCTTTCTGGCGGTCCAGGATATTAGATTTGATCCGAAGTATATAGCATATCCCCCCATGGACCGACGATCATCTGGGCAACCAGCCCAGTCAGCATATGAGTACGCATTAGTTGGAGCATTGCCTTGTTAGTGGGCATCAGTGAATTCTTGTAGAGCAGCACTGGATTTATGACGAATGAGGAGACCAAATTCGAGCGTGCCTTTCAAGCATAGGAAAATACTTTTTACAACAGACCAATGATTCTCAGAGGGAGCATGCATGTATTGGCAGACTTTGTTGACAGCAAATGCAATGTCAGGGCGAGAGAGTGTTACGTATTGTAGTGATCCAACAATTTCTCTATAGCGAGCTGGCTCGGGAAACATTGGGTGTCCTCGAGAGATAGGATTTGAGTGGTACTTATGGGAGTGGAAACGGGTTTGGCATCAGATAATCCCGCACGTTGTAAAACCTCAGTTACATACTTTCGTTGAGAGAGTAATATGCCGGAACGTTGGGGAACGAGTTCGATTCCTAGAAAGTATTCTAGGTTACCCAAATCTTTAATGGCAAATGTAGCACCCAGTTGAGTGATGAAGGTATTGAGAATCTTCGAGTCATTTCCAGTGACTATGATGTCATCAACGTATACCAAAATGTAAATAATGGTTTTCCCAAACTTGTAGATGAATAATGATGGATCAGCCTTTGAACTGTGAAATCCTAGTCGAAACAGGGCTTGGGAAAACATTTCGAACCATACACGAGGAGCCTGTTTGAGCCTGTAGAGTGATTTACGAAGGAGACAAACATGGTTTGGGTGTTGAGGATCAGTGAATCCTTGTGGTTGTTTGATGTAAACAGTCTCTTTGAGAGAGCCGTGAAGAAAAGCATTTTGGACATCTAACTGTCGTAGAGGCCATTGCTGAGTAACGGCAAGGGAAAGAACAACACTTATAGTTGTATGTTAGATAACAGGACTGAGAGTCTCCTGAAAATCGTGACCCTATTGTTGTCGAAATCCCCGAGCTACAATGTGACAACCCGTAAATTTCAGGCTAACATCGTTAACTCATTTCTATTATACGCCGTTAAATTTTCTATCATAAATCGCTCTCTCGTTCGCAATTAAATTATATAAAGTACGAGATTAGTTTTGTAATTTATTAAAGTAGCTTAATACTTATTGAAACTAACTAAATACTCCACCAAATTAGAAGGGTGTAAAGCGTATAGTTTTAAACTAAAATCCCAACCCTAACCGACCCTCCCACATAAATTACAAATCATCATCATCATCGGTCCATGACCTGCATCATCGACGCAAACACTTTCCCTTTCCTTCTTGGCCGATCGAGCAAAACAAAACACCCGCCTCCTTTCTTCTTCGCCTCAGGCAACCTGTACACCCCCCCTCGTCGTCTCATGTTGATTAACAGTCGTTAAGAGTCCCGAAAACAGCAGCCGAAATCCCCGTTCTTCGATCGCCTTTTTCGTCAACTCCGGTATGTTTTCGCGAACCGCAAACATGTGACATAAACCGATTAGATGTATGTGTGATTGTATTTATATGCAGCGGTGTATCATCATATGTTAATAAGTTTCGGGCGTATGTGCTATGCTACGTAAGCACGTATGTATATCGGTTGTGTAATTAGCATGTACATGTGTATGTGTATATAAAACGGGAACCGGTATCCATGTGTGTTGTTTATGTGTGTTGTATTAGTATGTATCTATTGTACGTATATATGTTGTATCAACACATATCTATGAGCAATAATTATTGATGCAAGTATGCGCTATTATGTATGGATGCTATGTGCAGTATGGGGCGATGAGTATGTATTTGGATACAAAATAGATGTACTAATTATATGGGTTGCATGAATAACATGTACGTAAATATGTATATTGTATGAGCATGGAGGAATAGATGTAGCACATGTATAATAGAAACAGTAGATTGGATATGTGCCGGTATAGAAATTAATCGTGTAAGTTTGTATTATACATGTATGTTCAGCATATGGTATGTGTTGTATGTGAAGCATGGAGTATATAAATGGATAGGTATGTAAAGGTAGTTTGTTTGGTATGAATACATGGCACAAAGTGCAAGTATGAAAAGTATATGAGCCACGCGCTGGATAATGTGAGTCGGGTCAAACTAGTGATAGGATGCATGAAATGTGCTACATGGATATGTGTACATAAGTATATATATGTTCGTATAAATATAAATAGCTAATAATTAACAGTTAACTATTAAGCAGGTCGCAAGACGGTTTAGGTTCTTTTGTGACATTTTTGCTGTTACTTTTGTTGTGCGCTTCAAAGGTGAGTTCTTTGCCCGCTTTTAAATACCTTTTCGGGGAGAAAACATACAAATGTTTTTACAACGCCTTTGGTAAACTATTTTACAGTGCCTTCGGGCGGACTGCATTTTTATGCCTTCGGGCAGGGCCTTCGGGCAAAACATTATGCCTTCGGGCGGGACCAACTAAGGCTACGTTTTACACCTTCGGGTGGGGCCTTCGGGCAAAACTTATTGCCTTCGGGCGGGGCCAACTACGGCTACGTTTTACACCTTCGGGTGGGGCCTTCGGGCAAAACTTATTGCCTTCGGGCGGGGCCAACTATGGCTACGTTTTACACCTTCGGGTGGGGCCTTCGGGCAAAGCTTTACATTGTCAACTTAGGCAATCTTTTGGGATAAATAATATTATTGTTAAGGGCTTATTTTACCGAGCATTATCATACTTATAAAGTCCTTTTCTTTAGTCGAGATTATTTATATGCCAACTTCGGCATAACGGGGAAATTTGAGTAGTACTACGGGTTCGGCAGACCCCACCACTAGCGGGGAGCTAGTTGGTGCAAATTGTCCTTTAAACATTTGGTCATCCGTAGTGATGGCGACAAGGCAAGTAAAGTAACGTTCAGTTTAATCTCGACGTGCTCGTGTAGTAAGCAAGGAGGTCTTGCAAACCAGCAATATATATTGATTTATCAACGGAACTTATATTTTATTTATTTTGTTTAAATAAACTCATTGAACTCACCAACATTATTTGTTGACTCATTCTAGTATGTTTTTCTCAGGAATCTAGGAAGGCGCACGAGTAGGACACTTGCATGCATTGGTCATCATTTATTATATTATTATTATTTAAACTATTGTTGGTTTTTGAAACGGTAGTTTGGTTGTGCTAACTTTATGCACATATTTTTATAACTTCGGTTGGTTTTACCCATTATGTTACGTACTTGGATTTTGAGTACGGGGTTGTTTTCGAATTGCCTCCGCTAAACATTGAAACTTTTCATTTTAAACTCTGAACTTTGGATAACAAGGACTTTTGTTTAAAACGTTGAGTCAGTGTTTGCTGTAACTAATGGCTTGAGATCCTGGTATGTCACACGCCTAATGGATACCCCGTTTGTGTAAAATTGAGGGTGTGACAGATTGGTATCAGAGCCATAAGTTATAGGGAACTAGCATTTCATTGCATATAGTCTATAACTTTAAGCATTTGCATTAGTTACACTCACATTGCACATTAGTTAAATTAGATTAGGCTTATATATGTTCCTATATGTGCTAGCTTATGTGTGATTCATTATATTTATTCCCTTAGGAAGACTTGCACTCTTTTAGTATGGATTAACGGTAGACCTAATATCTATTCTTGAATTGGATTCTCATTCCTATCATATTAAGGATTCATTTTCGGGATCCGAGAAACGTCGTTTGGAGTTTATCGCTGACTAGTTAGGCAATGATTAAACCGTCCTTATCCGAGGAATATGCTTCCCCCCCCCCCTCGATACTCTGTTGGTGATAAATTCTTTATTAAACTTTTAAACCTTCTTCATATTGTCACACTTATCTTATTTCATCAAGTTGGTGCTTATTATTCTCGTGAAAACTATTGACTCGAAGGGGCACCTCGTGAAGATAAGCACTGAAGGTATTCTCGTTCTACACAAAGACTGTGTTTGAATACTAACACAAACACAACCTATAGTTTATAAACAAGCAAGTATTATATGAACACTATACCTCTCTTATACATCCTATATTCGGAATAATGTCAATTATCTTATATATAAGTACAAAACAATAAGCATGATAAGATTAAAGTCCATGATGTGAGATAAACTAGGGTGATTGTGTAAGGTAAATTGACGATTATGGGTGCGAAACGTAATGGTGAATTTACAGGTACACAATGATCCTGGCAAAACCTGTCAGGTGGGTTAAAACTAGAACCCAAAAGTGAAGAACCAAACAACACAAATTCACCTGAAACAAAACTCCATCTCTAAGTAACATACTGGCATAAAGTTTATCCTTAGTTGGCACTTATAAAAATCCACATGTGAAAGACACTTACAGTACACCTATGTGTAGTAAACAATCACAGTACCACCCTCCAACATAAACTTCTACCTTGCTAATGCCACAAACTCATGATACAATGAAATGCCTTAAATTTTGGTCAGTGTGTTATGACATCTTACCTAACGCCAATAACAACTTAATATCATGGTTTCCTCAATCGAGCATAAACAAATCTTGTAATAGTAAGGGTTACTAGGAGAAGCCCTATAAAACTACGACTTATTTGGAAAACTCCTTTCTGCTAGAATTTACCAACCACATAATACCTCAAATTCAGGATCACTCCTCGTGAATGGTATTGCAATCACTATTTGCATCTCCACTGTTGTAAAACACGCTTTGTATCTAAAACTCTATTTATCTATCAAGAATATTTAATTCATAAACATTATCTACATTCACTACATCCGAACATATATTCAAATCTCTTTGCCAGATTATTCCCGTAACAGTAACACAGCTTAATTACTATCGATGTTGCGAGCCTAAAAGCGATCACCCTTGAATTTGTTTTGCGAACAATCTTATCCTATCTATCATTCATATGGCAATTCGCTATATATCGAGACACTTTTAACTTTCAGGTAGCCATTGCCCACAATGATAATGAAAAGCTAAGTGAATTTGATAACTGACCCCCCTTGCGAGTATATAACTCTGAACATTGAATATGTTCTGTGACTCTAAGGATTCATTTGATGAATAGTATAGTCCACAATAAACAATTGATACCAACTAGCGTTCTGCTTGAGCCTCATCCATTAAAGTTTAGAATAACAATCTCTTATTCCGTTCACCCCAATACACATTGTATCTGCTAAGAAAATATAATAATTGATGCTTGCATTGTCATTTGACACCCTAAGCGTGAAATATCTTTCTTCCAAGCTTATGTTAATTTAAGAGAATCCACCTTGTATGTAATTAACGATCTTGATCAAAACTATTTAAAGCGCGTTATAAGCAATTGTCACCTAATCGTTCCAAACCATGAAAATCCTAATAGAGGAAACTACGTGTTTAAAGAAATTAGTTAAGCTACACAACCCAAGAAACGAAATAACACAACATCCTTACCTAACCTGTTAGCAAACCAGACTTATCTCTCACCATCCCTTAAACACCCTAATGGCGAATTTAAAAGCTATCACTCAATGAAGCTTTATATGAAAATTCTTGCTAACATCTTATTGATTGAACTCTTATCTAATACATGCCTAAACTAAAACCCGTATTTTAAAATGAATATTGTTAGATCACCCTAAAAGATCTACACGATTGAATTAATCAGACATCCGAATAGAAAGATAAAATTCTTGGAAACTTTATGTAGGAGAAAATGTTTGGCGTATCATATACCCCCCTGCACACTTTAACCGTAACACTTAGATTTCCGTCAAATGTGGAAACCCATTGTACTCCAAATGATTTGAAACAACACATGTAACAACAATACTTTATTTTAACACCACTTCAGCTCGTGAACCGTGATAACATATTATCCTACGCCTTACAACCACTTGTTCTCTCGATCACAACAAATCCTATAGTTATCAAAGATACAAATACTTATCAAATTTTTTTTATCATAGTTGCTTAAAACACGTAATCCAAACACATAAATAATGTCAATCTAACAATATATGAACTCTTAGGTTAGGACTTGATCCTTGGAAATATCCGAATATCAACTCGGAGCCTATCATCTTAAATCCTCGAAACATTTTGAACGTAAGTCGTCCATTATAAATGGAAGATTTCCACGAAACATTGAAGTTCATCAAACCAGCGATAAATCGAACCAATTGAAAACATGCACGGGATTGGTCCAATAGTTCTTGTGTCTCCAACCAAAGGGAGTACCTCCCAGAAAGAAACTCGTCATGCCGCTTAACATCTTTAAAGTGGCGAAAGATTACTTTTCTTTAAGGAACTAGTTGAATTAGTAAGCCGAGAATCCAAAACACTCAACATAGTAAGATTCTTATTAAAGTTCGTTGAAATTCAAAGACTGAACCGAATTTCACATAAGAACGCATAAGATCAAATAATGTGCGAACATCCTTGGCTATTCAAAACGCCAATGCCATGCGTTAATGCTGATGGATAAATTTCGGGACGAAATTTTCTTTAACAAGGGGATGATGTGACAACCTGAAAATTTTTCCTCTTTTGTTTCGTTTCGTTGTAGACAACCGGTGACACGACGTAATTTTCGGGACGAAAATTCTTTTAACAAGGGGATGATGTGACAACCCGTAAATTTCAGGCTAACACCGTTAACTCATTTCTATTATACGCCGTTAAATTTTCTATCATAAATCGCTCTCTCGTTCGCAATTAAATTATATAAAGTACGAGATTAGTTTTGTAATTTATTAAAGTAGCTTAATACTTATTGAAACTAACTAAATACTCCACCAAATTAGAAGGGTGTAAAGCGTATAGTTTTAAACTAAAATCCCAACCCTAACCGACCCTCCCACATAAATTACAAATCATCATCATAATCGGTCCATGACCTGCATCATCGACGCAAACGCTTTCCCCTTCCTTCTTGGCCGATCGAGCAAAACAAAACACCCGCCTCCTTTCTTCTTCGCCTCAGGCAACCTGTACACCCCCCCTCGCCGTCTCATGTTGATTAACAGTCGTTAAGAGTCCCGAAAGCAGCAGCCGAAATCCCCGTTCTTCGATCGCCTTTTTCGTCAAATCCGGTATGTTTTCGCGAACCGCAAACATGTGACATAAATCGATTAGATGTATGTGTGATTGTATTTATATGCAGCGGTGTATCATCATATGTTAATAAGTTTCGGGCGTATGTGCTATGCTACGTAAGCACGTATGTATATCGGTTGTGTAATTAGCATGTACATGTGTATGTGTATATAAAACGGGAACCGGTATCCATGTGTGTTGTTTATGTGTGTTGTATTAGTATGTATCTATTGTACGTATATATGTTTTATCAACACATATCTATGAGCAATAATTATTGATGCAAGTATGCGCTATTATGTATGGATGCTATGTGCAGTATGGGGCGATGAGTATGTATTTGGATACAAAATAGATGTACTAATTATATGGGTTGCATGAATAACATGTACGTAAATATGTATATTGTATGAGCATGGAGGAATAGATGTAGCACATGTATAATAGAAACAGTGGATTGGATATGTGCCGGTATAGAAATTAATCGTGTAAGTTTGTATTATACATGTATTTTCAGCATATGGTATGTGTTGTATGTGAAGCATGGAGTATATAAATGGATAGGTATGTAAAGGTAGTTTGTTTGGTATGAATACATGGCACAAAGTGCAAGTATGAAAAGTATATGAGCCACGCGCTGGATAATGTGAGTCGGGTCAAACTAGTGATAGGATGCATGAAATGTGCTACATGGATATGTGTACATAAGTATATATATGTTCGTATAAATATAAATAGCTAATAATTAACAGTTAACTATTAAGCAGGTCGCAAGACGGTTTAGGTTCTTTTGTGACATTTTTGCTGTTACTTTTGTTGTGCGCTTCAAAGGTGAGTTCTTTGCCCGCTTTTAAATACTTTTTGGGGCAGAAAACATACAAATGTTTTTACAACGCCTTCGGTAAACTATTTTACAGTGCCTTCGGGCGGACTGCATTTTTATGCCTTCGGGCAGGGCCTTCGGGCAAAACATTATGCCTTCGGGCGGGACCAACTAAGGCTACGTTTTACACCTTCGGGTGGGGCCTTCGGGCAAAACTTATTGCCTTCGGACGGGGCCAACTACGGCTACGTTTTACACCTTCGGGTGGGGCCTTCGGGCAAAACTTATTGCCTTCGGGCGGGGCCAACTATGGCTACGTTTTACACCTTCGGGTGGGGCCTTCGGGCAAAGCTTTACATTGTCAACTTAGGCAATCTTTTGGGATAAATAATATTATTGTTAAGGGCTTATTTTACCGAGCATTATCATACTTATAAAGTCCTTTTCTTTAGTCGAGATTATTTATATGCCAACTTCGGCATAACGGGGAAATTTGAGTAGTACTACGGGTTCGGCAGACCTCACCACTAGCGGGGAGCTAGTTGGTGCAAATTGTCCTTTAAACATTTGGTCATCCGTAGTGATGGCGACAAGGCAAGTAAAGTAACGTTCAGTTTAATCTCGACGTGCTCGTGTAGTAAGCAAGTGTCACACCCTGACCAAGGGGGTGGGCCGTGACGATTGAATATCCAACAAAACACAGCGGAAACTATGTATGCATTGAAAGTGGGCCATAGGTTTACAGGTAATATCAGGGTATTCTACGTGTACATCAAAGGGTACAATAGTAAACTCTAACAAAAGCAGTGAAGCTAGTTGGTATACTATTCCCAAGTAGTCTTCTTCTATAATTCGTCTATAATCTTTGTGTGGTTCTTCTAATCGGGGTCTTCTAAAGCTATCAACCGTGTCTAAATGCACATCCAATGTTATAAAGTCTAGTTGTATACTTCCATCGATAAATCGTCTAAATACCTGAAATACATACTCGAAAATACGTCAACATAAAGTTGGTGAGCTCATGGTTTAACGAAACCGACAATGTCATAAAACGTTTAACACACAAAATTCTAGACATTAAATAAGTACGTTTATGGTGTACGGTCGACAAAATATGTAGCCAAACCTATTCGGATTATACCCAACCCGAATACAATAAATAATAGTCCCCTAACCCAAAATGGGCTAACGTGCTCTGCTAAGCACCGATAAATCATTGAACATGTGGCGTAACGGTTTTCAACCTCAGTGGGGGGTATGCCACTGTACGCGGGGGATTCCCAAATAGTACTATTCACATTTCAAAGGGCTCCTACAAGAAGTTAATGGCTACCGAAAGTTGTACCAACGTTCGGGGACAAGAGTAGCAGATGTATACCATGAAAATCAGTTTATATAAACAAGTTTAGTAGGTATGTATCAGCCCCAAAAGCATTACGTAAAAAGGGGTTCATGAACTCACCTGGTGTCCGGCCTGCTCAAGATATCTAAAGAATTGTACATTCAGCGTGCGAGTTCTACCTCCTAGCAGGCTTCCTATGTTTAGTTTAGTCATGTTAGACCCCAAAATACATAAGTCTATGTGTTTCGTTGTGTCGGTGTCGTGTGCGTACGATTTTGGTTACATTCGTGTAATATCATGGTTTTAGTCGTTTGCGTTGACTTATACGTCTAAGTATGTATATACTTATGTTATTCCAGGTAATATACTTGTCACTTTTAGTACTTGTCACTTTTAGTCCCTAGACTTTGTCAAATCGTTGAATTCGTACTAAAGTTGAATTTTTAACTAAGGGTTGATATTAATAAGTACTATACATTATATTTATGTTATGTATAGCATTTTAGGTGTGACTCTTACTGATAAAAATGTATCTAAGTATTAGTTTCATGATAGTTAGGTTCCACCGGTCTACCGAGTGCGGTGCGATACCGCGCATTAAGTTACGTTTTAGGTTTAAGTCAAAATACTTCAATATAATTGTACCAATATATTAAGTGGTCATATTCTACTGTAAAAATATACTTTTTATACTTTTTAGATATTTCTAAAAATTACTATATTTTATTTAAGAATGTAGCCGGTTAATGTAATTTAAACATAAATAATTTGTATAAAATAAACCGTGACCCAATAAATAGTGAAACTTTATTTTCAACGTATTTATACAGTAACTAAGTAGTTACACACTTAATATTCGAGTTTTATAGTCCGTCGGTCGTTTTCGTATTTTAACGCGCGTGAAACCGATGAATAAACGATTTGCTTACAAAATACTTTTTAAACACTTTTTATACTTTGAAACACTTCTTTGGGTCTCATCCATACTGTATGAAATGTATTTTTTTGCCAAAAAGGTCTTTCTTCAATTTTTATGCTTTTTGTGAAAATACTAGGTTCATATATTCAAAAATTCATAATAAATAGATTAAGTTTATAAAAATTATGAAACTTGGTGAAATACTCCAATTATATATATAAAAGCTCCTGGATGTGAAAAATACCTGCTTTAGCTTGCGTTTCCCGGTTTCGTGTTTTTAACGCGTTCGGCTCGGTTAAGATTACGTTTTAAGCATAGAGAGTCTTTGGTAATGTGTAGGGTCCAAATTTACTTACCTTATGTCCATATATAAGTTTGAGTTCTGTAAGTTGGACCCTAAGTGTCCCTATTTATTTTATACGAATTTTTGTATTTTAATACTATTAAATATTCAAAAATTCATAGTAATTACATTCGTTTTAGAAAAATTATGAAATTTTTTTTTCTAACTTATTTTTAACATATTTAAGCTACTGAGATAATTAAAATTTGGTATTTTTACGTTTTTGGTATTTTCGTTGTTTTGTACGTTTTAGTTTCGGTTATTGTTCGATTTTTATGTACACCCATCAATAATCAATCATAATCAGTCATATTCACCTATACACATATTTATATCAGTAAGATAACAAATTTTTGTATTTGTATACTCCCCATACGTTTTTGTGAATATTAGTGAATTTATCCATTTTTAATATAAAAAAATGCATAATAAATAATGTATAACTCCAAAAATCATGAAATTTATTTTCTAACCATATTTTATTATAAAGAAGCTCCAGAAAATATAAAATCACGTTTTTAAGTTTGTTGGTTGAGTGTTGTTGTTTTTCCTAAAATAAAGGGTGTAGTTTGACTATTTTTGTCAAACTTGTATATTTTCATTTAGAAAATGATTTTATGGTTTTTAATACTTTTGTTACTGAAAAATGAGTGTTTGGAGGTGTTCAAAAATAAATGGGAAGTGTTGGTATTCTTTGTGTGTAAAAATGGACGTTTTGTGCACGTAAAGTGCGTTTTCGGGTGTTTTCCCGTTACCTCGAGGTTGGGAGTGATTGGGGGTGCACTTGGGGTGGTATGAGAGTCACAAAGGAGGCTGGAACTTGACTGGAAGTGGGCTGGACGTGGGCTGGACGTGGGCTGTCTCACCGTGCTTCTTCATGGGTCGAACGGTTTTTGCTTCGGTTTGCTCGGTTGTTGTTTCTTTGGACCCGTGGCTCCTCTTGGCTTGTGTTTGATGTTTTGGTGTTGTTGGTCGAACTTGGTGCTCGTTATGGCTGAGTTTTTATGAGTTTTGGTGGTGGAGAAGATGTTTGAAAGTTGAGAGGGTGTTGTAGGGAGGTTTTGGTTGAATGTGAGATTGTGTTGTAAAATGAAATGTAGTTGTGTGTGTGTGTTGTGTTTCAGCCGAAAAAGAAGAGGGAGAGAGGAGTGAAAATCTTGTGTTGGGTTGTGTGGGATTTTGGTGAAGATTTGGGAGATGTTGAAGATTTGAAGTTATGTGTGTGTATTGGTTGTTTAGGGTGGTATGTTGGGTAATAGGGTGACAATAGGTTGGGTAGGGTGTAAGTATTATTTGTATTTAGTTTTTGTATTTTAATTAGTTAGTGGTATATATATATTGTGTTATTTTTATAAAGATGTTAGTTGCTTTTATAAAATGTTAGTTTTAATTTAGTAGTTGTAGTTGGTTTCATATATATATATATATATATATATATATATATGTTGATAGTCACATGTATAGGTTGGACTCACCGGCATGTCGGTGTTACTTTTGTATTATTAAATATAGTTAGTTGTTCTGTTTTTGTAACAAGCGAACCTACGGGCGAATCTATAGATTCGCCCGGAGGTCTAGTTTAGTCGTAGTCTATAGATCAGTTTTGTCGCCGGGCGAACCTATTTGTGTCCGTCGAAGCTATAGTTCTCTGATAGATTCGCTGTCAGCGAATCTAGCAGCGAATCTATAGCTGATCTATAAATAGTTTAATATGATTAGGGTTTAGTTTGCTTGAAACATAGCCTAGAATTGGGAGGTTACACATGTAAACAAAATCATAGCAATTCTATTGTGTTTGTGTGAGTGTTGGAGGTGCTAGGAGCTTATATCACTCATCTTTGTAGCTATTTACCTCCGGTTGTGTGGTTTAATCTTGTTATTGGGTTTGTTGGGTTATTATGCACTTTGTTTGTTCAAGTCAAGAGTGTTTGTTGTTAAACAAGTCAATATAGCACTGAAATCACGATCTTTATGGACCTACATATGTGCATGTACGTATGAATGTATGTATATATAATATATGTATTCGATTGTTTGTAGTTTAAATAATAAAGGTTGTATGGTGATAGATATTGTATGGTATTTGTATAAATATGTGTATGTGTTTATATGGTGGAGTTGTTAATATTTATATATGTATAAATATGTGCGTATGCATGTATTGGTGTATATAGTGTGTGGGTTGATTTTTATATAAAGTGGGTGTTGGTTTTTATTGTTGGTGACAAGTTTCTATAAGTTTAATTATTTTTGTGTAAGTATTATAACTACACATTGTATGTGTTTTATTAATCATGGTAATTAAATAATGTGTACACATATATATATATATATACACATGTATACATATACACATATATATGTATGGGTGTATAAACGTCTTTTGACTTGTGGATTGTGGTATTATATTATTTTGTTATACAACATTAATTGTAGGTGTAATTTATTTATACACCTTTACAATTTGTAGGATTAAGGTGTTAGTGGGAAAAGTCATATCTAATGTATAGTAATACTCTTATTGCACAAATAAATTCCTACGCGTATCCGGGTATTTAATATGACGGGTTTCGTCATCGGTACTTATCGTAAACTTACATGGGCCGAGCCCATAATTCAAGTTGGGCCTAAGCCCAATAAGGGTTTGGCTAAGCCCAATAATTTAAGTGGGGCCTAAGCCCAATAATGGTTGGGCCAAGCCCAATGGGTTTAAAAAAAAATTTCCGGGCCCAAAAACCGGGATTGTTACATCCTCCCCTACTTATAAGAATTTCGTCCTCGAAATTAAATTGAAGTCGGTTATTTAACGTCAAGTTATCATCATAGTAATATATTTACAAGTATGAACATAAACACATAAAAAGCACATAATCACCTTGTTAATTGATTCATAACTGGGTCTACGTTGTCTTGCAAAAGTGACAGGCTTATAGCCACTACGGGTTCCCTATTGTTTTTCCTCGATGTCGTCCTCGAAATTCTGGTAGAGTTGGTATCTTAGTACTACGCTACTCTCTTAGCATAAGATTTTCGAGAATGTATGTAAGCACATAAGAAGTACATAATAACCGTGCGTACTGATTTGTGATTTGGTTTGGTGTTCTCTTATCACCGTGATTATTTCAAACTATGTTCGTGTTCCTAACTTGTGTTAGTCGACATCGGTTGGATTAAAGAAATAAAAGGAGGGTATTTCTTATTTCGCTCGTTCTTTATTTTCTATATGAATTCACGTCCTCGTTTTGAATTTCACTAAACCATAACAGTTATAATTTCGCTCATTCTAAGTTTCTTTTCTTGTATCGTGTTGTTTCAACGGGGTTCGTTGATGAAATTTAAGTTATTATCGCGTTCCATCCCCTTATTTAGGATTACTAATATCTCATTGAGTAGTTACTTCTTAATATTAGACATTTGAAATGTGTCTTGAATACTTCTAATCTCATTGGTAGTTCGTGACAAGTATTATATGCCTTGTTTCGTTATTTTCGGCTATGAACGTGATCCTTAAGGCACACACTCCAAGGGGCCTTGTTCCTTTCTTTTCTACTGAAGAAGGGGTTTAACCACATGCATTTCACCTAGACGATATTGTATCTCTTGGTCCTAGTCGTCGAGTAGTTCTACTCCCCTTCATTGTCGTTCCTTCAACATATGTGATCGGAGATGTGTTATAGCATGTTTAGAGTTAGGCTTGAGATAGTTAAAGTAGTCTGCCAACTAAAGGTATCTTCGAGGTTTTAAAACTTTGAATAGAAGTTAAAAGAATGAGTAACAATAAGAGTGTAGATTAAGAAATATTCGTGTATTCATTTAGGTATCTAAGGAATGGATTTTTACTAAGGGGTTAGTGACAGTCGTATATTGAGTAGATACGATAGAACTTTCAACTAGTGTAGCGTTGGGTCACAAATGGAAAATGATTTAAGTTCTGAGGTCGTAATGATTTTGGATTCTACATGTCCGGATACACAGCATTCTTCGCACGGTCTTCCTAATCGGCATTACATAATATGATAAATTTAATAGGGGTACGGAAAGGTAATTTGTTCGCAAATCATTCCCTCAAGATACAAGCGTAGAGAGGCTAGTTCTTTGATGACAATGGAAAATCCATATGCTAAGTATAGAGTCGTTTTAAGGGAATATAGGAGATGAAGGTAAGTAAGTTTCCATGAAGGTATATAGTTAAGATTTAGAAGGGGTTAGAGTATATACAAAGTGCTTTTCTCATTATCTTTGTGCCACTGTAGGAGTTTTGTGTATAAGTTTAGGTTGACCTTTTTTTTTTTTTGGAATTAGCATCCACGGTGTTGTATTCTCTATTTGAACGATAACGGTTTAGAAAGAGTTGCTAGTAAATGTTTACATGGTGATGTAAGCAACTTTTATGTGGGAGATAAGTTCTTAGAGGAGAATTTTCTCTAAGGTTAGCTATAGTTTCGTGGGTTTTATCCCTATGTATTATTGTCATAATTGGGTTTCACTCACGTTGGAGCTTATAACTTACTCGTATGTGTGATGAGGGTTCAGAGTATTATATGAATAAGGGAGCGTCATTTACTGTCTAAATCCAAAGTAATAAATGAATTTTATCTGAGTAGGAACGAAAGAAGAATGTGTAGGATTTTTGGAAGGTTCCGCTAATTATATTCACATTCATCTTGTAGCTTCCGAAAACGATACTTAGAAGTTAATAGTCTTATCATGTCTTTGCCACTACTAAGTCGATTTCAAATTTGATTCGCTCGCGTCGTATTAGTTTCCAATGTAAGTAGTCGCTCTCAACCTACCTTAGGTATCCCTTGACATTAACGTAAAAGGCCTTAAGGAGCTTCATTTATCCTAAGAGTTGTGTTATGAAGGTGTTTTCCATCGTTGGTAGCATAAGGAATAAAGCTCGTTGTATGGATTAACTAGTTTACTAAAAGGCGTGTGTCCATAACCATTTTCCCTGCAACGATTCTTGCTTTATTCCTCCGCCTTTTAAGAGCGATATTAGTTGTTATCTTCAAGTGCCGAATTGTAACGAACATTCTTAATATTTACCCAATATTTGATCCTAGGTTAGGTCAACCTTCGTGACGATCCAATCATAGTTCTAATTGCGATTATATAGTATGCATTGAAGGATGTCCACTAATAAAACGAACAGCTTTTTGTTAGTCCAAGTTCCTTATACGCGAGTTGAGAAATTTTTGATGATGTGGGAGGATAAAGCTTTGGTCCTATTTCTCGAGTATACCGTTAGAGATTTATTCTATCGGAGGTTTGAATAAGTTAGAATGGTTTCTAATGCTAGGGGTCAAGCTTATGATACAGATCCTCTTTATTCACCTTGTAGCCAAACGTTTGTCTTCTTATTGTAGTCGGGTGGTTCGGTCCGCATATGAAAGAGAATGCACTAGTTCTCTATAGACCACTTGCCAAGAAGCGTACTTCATCATACAAAGTATGATAACGAGTCGGTCTTGTTGTCTCTATCATCTCTGCATGTCTATCGTTCTTGCACTTCCATCCCTAATGCATATACACGTTTCCTTCATGTCCATCATTCATGCATGTCTATTACTAGTGCATATCCTTTATTAAAGCTATCACTTTGAGGTCCAGAGTGAGATGATTGGTTTGGGTTAATGGTCATAGTGGGTAATGTTAGCCAAGAACGTGGATAGGTAATTAAAGGTTTGTTGGTGACAACGACAGTCATCAACAGAGTGTTCGAGGGAGTGGAAGGCACTCGTTGTTAGTGCTAGTATGACGTCTTATGTTGGGAATATAGGTGTAATCGGCTTATTGAGTCTTTTTGGGAGGATTAAGAAAGGATTGTGTTTTAGTGAAGGGTCCTAACAGAGAATTAGAGAGCGATAAACCTTCGTTACTTATGATAATTGTTGGATCAAAAATTAAGACTGAAGCTTACCAAATTGAAGATCCAACAGTATTGACTTATCGGTGCTGAACACGATGCAAGACGTTGATAATAATAGACTATGGGGGAGTATTGTTGGACCTGAATTGTAGTCTAATATTATCAACACAGTCAAAGTCAACAAAAGTCAACGTCCGGTCAAAGTCCACGTAAAAAGTCAAATGGTGCGTTAGAGTCGAAGAACCGAGTCAAGACGTTGAAGTTGTTTTATGTCTAGGATCGTTAATGTAATAAATATATTTTGTGTCAACAAAATATATTTAATCTAGCTTTAGACATGTTTTAGCCTTTTAACTTGTTATTTTCTAATTAGTCTAAGTGTAGGGACTATTAGTGTAATTAGCATGTTAAGCACTCACTATAAATAGTAAAGTGCAAATAGGGTTTTTGGGGGGCTTGAATGAGCTAGTGAATTGGGGTTTCCATGTAAACAACATCTTATGCAATTCCAAATAGATCAAATCTGACTTTTTGTTAGTGTTCTTCATTTGTTCTTCATGTTTTATATCATTTGATCCAAATCTTCACCAAATTACTGATTCATTACTGTTATTGGGACCAACAATAATAAGTTTGTTGTAGCAACCTATTTGTTGAAGTTTCGCATAAGATTTTTCCTAATAGGCCAGACGGAATTGAACGATAAGATACATTATATGTGAATTATAACAAGAGTTGTCAGAAGATAATGATGGTGTACAAGCTATGTGTCATGATGGCGGTTGAGATATAAGAAGGGTCCATAAAACATTTTCAATGAGAACCCCAAAGTACTTTGAAGGAATGAGATTTTATGGTTTCCAAGAACGGTTATCGTCTGACGGGAATTTCATGTCCAAGTTGATACAATGTTGAATAAAGTTGTTAAGGGTCTAATTTTCGATACGTGTAATGGTTATTTGTTGGTATTTGTTCGGCCTTCGTTTTAAGTTAGTCTTGGTTTTTTTATAGTTGTTTCCATGTCTTAAACGTATGGTGACTCATTAGGATTTCCTCAAATGCTCATGTGCCTGTAAATTCACCATTACGTTCCGGACCGTAATCGTTAATTTACCTCACATGGCATTCTAGTATTCTCCCATTGTAGTCATATATGTAAATTCTTGTGTTTAATAGTTTTGTTCTTGCTTGTGATTTTCACTAGTTATGTGTGCAAAAAAAATAAAAAATTGTAGAAGCAAGCATCCTAGAGTATACACATATTCTCAAATCAAATCTTAAATTCTCTTAACACTTAAAGTCCAAAAAGGCAAGTCTTAGAGTCCTATCGGTTGATCTCAAGTATAAATGTATCACTTATCTTAGGCGGAAGTCAAAGTAATCTTACATGTCCAATGGCTTAAGTGTCCCTAAGGGGTTTTGGTTAGGGCCTAGGAATTTCCTAAGAGGGAATCTTAATTCGCGCTAACCTTTGTCTCTGATACCAATCTGTCACACCCCGACCAAGGGGGTGTGCCGTGACGATTGAATATCCAACAAAACACAGCGGAAACTATGTATGCATTGAAAGTGGGCCATAGGTTTACACATAATATCAGGGTATTCTACGTGTACATCAAAGGGTACAATAGTAAACTCTAACAAAAGCAGTGAAGCTAGTTGGTATACTATTCCCAAGTAGTCTTCTTCTATAATTCGTCTATAATCTTTGTGTGGTTCTTCTAATCGGGGTCTTCTAAAGCTATCAACCGTGTCTAAATGCACATCCAATGTTATAAAGTCTAGTTGTATACTTCCATCGATAAATCGTCTAAATACCTGAAATACATACTCGAAAATACGTCAACATAAAGTTGGTGAGCTCATGGTTTAACGAAACCGACAATGTCATAAAACGTTTAACACACAAAATTCTAGACATTAAATAAGTACGTTTATGGTGTACGGTCGACAAAATATGTAGCCAAACCTGTTCGGATTATACCCAACCCGAATACAATAAATAATAGTCCCCTAACCCAAAATGGGCTAACGTGCTCTGCTAAGCACCGATAAATCATTGAACATGTGGCGTAACGGTTTTCAACCTCAGTGGGGGGTATGCCACTGTACGCGGGGGATTCCCAAATAGTACTATTCACATTTCAAAGGGCTCCTACAAGAAGTTAATGGCTACCGAAAGTTGTACCAACGTTCGGGGACAAGAGTAGCAGATGTATACCATGAAAATCAGTTTATATAAACAAGTTTAGTAGGTATGTATCAGCCCCAAAAGCATTACGTAAAAAGGGGTTCATGAACTCACCTGGTGTCCGGCCTGCTCAAGATATCTAAAGAATTGTACATTCAGCGTGCGAGTTCTACCTCCTAGCAGGCTTCCTCTGTTTAGTTTAGTCATGTTAGACCCCAAAATACATAAGTCTATGTGTTTCGTTGTGTCGGTGTCGTGTGCGTACGATTTTTGTTACATTCGTGTAATATCATGGTTTTAGTCGTTTGCGTTGACTTATACGTCTAAGTATGTATATACTTATGTTATTCCAGGTTATATACGTAGGTATTAAGTGTACGCTGATGTTCACTCAGTAAAGTTTGGTACTTGTCACTTTTAGATTAAGTTTATAAAAATTATGAAACTAGGTGAAATACTCCAATTATATATATAAAAGCTCCTGGATGTGAAAAATACCTGCTTTAACTTACGTTTCCCGGTTTCGTGTTTTTAACGCGTTCGGCTCGGTTAAGATTACGTTTTAAGCATAGAGAGTCTTTGGTAATGTGTAGGGTCCAAATTTACTTACCTTATGTCCATATATAAGTTTGAGTTCTGTAAGTTGGGCCTTAAGTGTCCCTATTTATTTTATACGAATTTTTGTATTTTAATATTATTAAATATTCAAAAATTCATAGTAATTACATTCGTTTTAGAAAAATTATGAAATTTATTTTCTAACTTATTTTTAACATATTTAAGCTACTGAGATAATTAAAATTTGGTATTTTTACGTTTTTGGTATTTTCGTTGTTTTGTACGTTTTAGTTTCGGTTATTGTTCGATTTTTATGTACACCCACCAAAAATCAATCATAATCAGTCATATTCACCTATACACATATTTATATCAGTAAGATAACAAATTTTTGTATTTGTATACTCCCCATATGTTTTTGTGAATATTAGTGAATTTATCCATTTTTAATATAAAAAAAATGCATAATAAATAATGTACAACTCCAAAAATCATGAAACTTATTTTCTAAGCATATTTTATTATAAAGAAGCTCCAGAAAATATAAAATCACGTTTTTAAGTTTGTTGGTTGAGTGTTGTTGTTTTTCCTAAAATAAAGGGTGTAGTTTGACTATTTTTGTCAAACTTGTATATTTTCATTTAGAAAATGATTTTATGGTTTTTAATACTTTTGTTACTGAAAAATGAGTGTTTGGAGGTGTTCAAAAATATATGGAAAGTGTTGGTATTCTTTGTGTGTAAAAATGGACGTTTTGTGCACGTAAAGTGCGTTTTCGGGTGTTTTCCCGTTACCTTGAGGTTGGGAGTGAGTGGGGGTGCACTTGGGGTGGTATGAGAGTCACAAGGGAGGCTGGAACTTGACTGGAAGTGGGCTTGACGTGGGCTGGTCTCACCGTGCTTCTTCATGGGTCGAACGGTTTTTGCTTCGGTTTGCTCGGTTGTTGTTTCTTTGGACCCGTGGCTCCTCTTGGCTTTTGTTTGATGTTGTGGTGTTGTTGGTCGAACTTGGTGCTCGTTATGGCTGAGTTTTTATGAGTTTTGGTGGTGGAGAAGATGTTTGAAAGTTGAGAGGGTGTTGTAGGGAGGTTTTGGTTGAATGTGAGATTGTGTTGTAAAATGAAATGTAGTTGTGTGTGTGTGTTGTGTTTCAGCCGAAAAAGAAGAGGGAGAGAGGAGTGAAAATCTTGTGTTGGGTTGTGTGGGATTTTGGTGAAGATTTGGGAGATGTTGAAGATTTGAAGTTATGTGTGTGTATTGGTTGTTTAGGGTGGTATGTTGGGTAATAGGGTGACAATAGATTGGGTAGGGTGTAAGTATTATTTGTATTTAGTTTTTGTATTTTAATTAGTTAGTGGTATATATATATTGTGTTATTTTTATAAAGTTGTTAGTTGCTTTTATAAAATGTTAGTTTTAATTTAGTAGTTGTAGTTGGTTTCATATATATATATATATATATATATATATATATATATATATATATATATATATATATATATATATATATATATATATATATATATATATATATATATATATATATATATGTGCATGTACGTATGAATGTATGTATATATAATATATGTATTCGATTGTTTGTAGTTTAAATAATAAAGGTTGTATGGTGATAGATATTGTATGGTATTTGTATAAATATGTGTATGTGTTTATATGGTGGAGTTGTTAATATTTATATATGTATAAATATGTGCGTATGCATGTATTGGTGTATATAGTGTGTGGGTTGATTTTTATATAAAGTGGGTGTTGGTTTTTATTGTTGGTGACAAGTTTCTATAAGTTTAATTATTTTTGTGTAAGTATTATAACTACACATTGTATGTGTTTTATTAATCATGGTAATTAAATAATGTGTACACATATATATATATATACACATGTATACATATACACACATATATATGTATGGGTGTATAAACGTCTTTTGACTTGTGGATTGTGGTATTATATTATTTTGTTATACAACATTAATTGTAGGTGTAATTTATTTATACACCTTTACAATTTGTAGGATTAAGGTGTTAGTGGGGAAAGTCATATCTAATGTATAGTAATACTCTTATTGCACAAATAAATTCCTACGCGTATCCGGGTATTTAATATGACGGGTTTCGTCATCGGTACTTATCGTAAACTTACATGGGCCGAGCCCATAATTCAAGTTGGGCCTAAGCCCAATAAGGGTTGGGCCAAGGCCAATAATTTAAGTGGGGCCTAAGCCCAATAATGGTTGGGCCAAGCCCAATGGGTTTAAAAAAAATTTCAGGGCCCAACATTATTTCAGGGCCCAAAAATTTCAGGGCCCAACAGCAAGGAGGTCATGCAAACCAGAAATATATATTGATTTATCAACGGAACTTATATTTTATTTATTTTGTTTAAATAAACTCATTGAACTCACCAACATTATTTGTTGACTCGTTTTAGTATGTTTTTCTCAGGAATCTAGGAAGGCGCACGAGTAGGACACTTGCATGCATTGGTCATCATTTATTATATTATTATTATTTAAACTATTGTTGGCTTTTGAAACGGTAGTTTGGTTGTGCTAACTTTATGCACAGATTTTTATAACTTCGGTTGGTTTGACCCATTATGTTACGTACTTGGATTTTGAGTACGGGGTTGTTTTCGAATTGCCTCCGCTAAACATTGAAACTTTTCATTTTAAACTCTGAACTTTGGATATCAAGGACTTTTTTTTAAAACGTTGAGTCAGTGTTTGCTGTACCTAATGGCTTGAGATCCTGGTATGTCACACGCCTAATGGATACCCCGTTTGTGTAAAATTGAGGGTGTGACATACAAGACGAGCTTTGTATCTAGTAAGAGCATTATTCTGGTCCGTCTTTAGCCTGTATAACCACTTACAATCAATAATGTTAGTATTAGGGGGTGGTGGTACAAAGGACCACGTTCCATTCTTAATTAAAGCAGTGAATTCCTCAGCCATGGCTTGACGCCACTCCGGAATAGTGGTGGGGGAGGTAGAGACATGGTTGTCGGTGGGAGTGTAAGGAACACGACGTTTAGGATTTTGACGAAAATTAGGAGGACGAGTCCTAGGAGGAGGAAGAGGAGTAGGTGAAGAAGAGTTTGATGAGGAAGAAGACGTGAAGTTTGGATATGGAGGTTGAGGAGAGGGAGGTGATGGAGGAGTGGTATGTGTAGGAGTAGGAGTATGTATATCGAATGGAATGGTTGTGTAATCGGAAAAGGATGTGTAATCGAAGGGAGAGGGTTGAGATGACAATGGGGATTGCGAAAAAGGGGAAGTAATGCTCATTAAAACGAACATGGCGAGCAATATAGATTCTGTCAGAGGTGGGGTCAAGACAACGAAGACAACGATAACCATGATGAGAAGGATTGTATCCCAGGAAGACACAAGGGGTCGAGCGGAAGTCCATTTTATGAGAGTTGTATGGACGGAGATGAGGAAAGCATTGACAACCAAATACCCGTAAGAAGTTGAAGTTGGGAGTTGATGGAATATGTGTTCAAATGGGGAGATGCGAGATGTGCAGGAGGGCATTCGGTTTATGAGGTATGCAGTTGTGTCAAATGCAAAATGCCAAAAACGTTTGGGAATTGAGGATTATGCCATGAGAGTGAGACCGGTTTCAACAACATGCCGATGACGACGTTCAACTATACCGTGTTGTTCACTGGTATTAGGACATGATAGCTGATGAATGATGCCAAGAGAGGCAAAGAAAGATGATAAGGGTCTGAATTCTCCACCCCATTCAGTTTGTACATGTTTGATTTTAGTATTGAATTGACGTTCGACCATGGTGACAAAAGATTTAAATTTTGAAAAAACATCAGATTTGTGAGTTAATGGAAAAATTCACATATATCGAGTGTAATGGTCAACACACAACATAAAGTATCGATGACTATCAGAAGATAAAACAGGGGCAGGGCCCATCACAGTAAATTAAGTCAAGAATTGAAGTACTATGAAAAGTAAAATTATGTAAAGTTAATTTTGATGATTTGTGTCACACCCTCAATTTTTTCACAAACGGGGTATCCGTTAGGCGTGTGACATACCAGGATCTCAAGCCATTAGTTACATTAACACTGACTCAACGTTAACGAAATATTTAATTTTATAAATAAACCAAAATTCAGAGTTTAAATGTTAAAACCAACTTTTAGCGGAAACTTAAATAAATCCGGTACACAAAATCCCGCGAACAAAACAATAACCCAAATTAATTAAATAAATAATAAATATAGTTTTCGAAACAATCCAAAAGATGACCCAATGCATACATGTCCTACTCGTGCTCCTTAATTACCTGAGAAAACATACTAAAACTGTTTAACACATAATGTTGGTGAGTTCAATGAGATTTGTATATAAATAAAAAGTACCGTTTATAACATAGATAAACCAATTTTTATTTTATTAGGCGGTTGATGCGTGCAATATATATATATAAAATAAACACTCAAAAAAACACCTAGTTTTAATATTTATAAAACCTAGACAAACTAACTAACTTACACACAACCGGCAGTGGACCGGTCGAATGCAATATAGCTTAAGTAAGTCCGGGTGTCGACCCACAGACTCTATATACTACGCTAAATTAACTAAAAGAGACTCGACTGACTAAACACGACTTAAAAGAAAGATTATTTGAAAAGGGGGGTTGTTGCTAAAAATAGAAACTTACTATAAATAGAAACTTTCTAAATTAGGAAACTTACTAAAAATGAAAACTAAGAATTTGAAAGACGGATTTAAAGCAAATGAGAGAAAACAAACCACATAGGCTAGAATCATCGTTAACTTCAGTTATCACTCACGTTGGACTAATGGTTATGGAAGCGGGATATAAATTTATTCACTTAAAAGCTTTCCTAAATAAGACCCTCGACCCTTCTCGAGAAGAAACCTAAAGGATAACTATTAAGTTATTAGCACACCGGTTACGGGATTAAACTTCCTCACGGTTATCTAATCAAATTATGCCTAATTGACCCACACTAAAGATCTATCTCACGATACGACCCTTAAAGCCATTTGAACCCAATCATTTATTTTAACAAGTAAGATTAATAATTTATACTAAGTCGGAATTTTCACAAAAACCTAAACCTAGCAAATTGACTAACCAAGACTTGTTAACAACCTATCACCTCACGGATATCTAGGTTGGCTACACGTTATTTACCGATTTCATTAATACTATTAATCCTATGGTTATACTGCAGTTAAACCATAATAATCATAACTCACGTTAATGACTAAACGAGTCCTATTACGTGACATAGACAATCACCAAGAACACATGGATTAACAATATCAATCAAACCAATGCAAACATATATCATGCATCAAACGATTATAAAGATTCAAACTTTAATTAAGCATAAACCATAACAAAAATCAATCCAACATGAGTTCAAACATTCATTAACGAGTCATCACAACGCTTAGGTAGTTCTAAACGATTAGCCTACCATGTTCATAATAATAAAAACAAGATTCAAAGTGCATGACATGATAGAATTAAAGAGAAAAAACGAAAGAAAGATGAAACCCGGAAGAATCGCGATGAAGCCTTTGATCTTACGCGTTCCCGTTCACTTCGTTTCGTCTTCTTAGCCCCAAAATCACTTCAAATCAGCCTCCATTCGTCCAAAATTTCGTCCCCTAGGGTTTCTAGGAGGCTAGGGTTTCATAAGGAGTGTTTATATAGCGAACCGGGCCTAGAAAAGCCCAAACTTTCTTCGTTTACGCGTACCGGCTCGCTCGTAACTCCGTTTCGCGCCCCGTTTTCGCCTACGGATTCGATTTTTCACGATCTTTCCGTTTCTTTATCAACATGGGACCTACGAAACATAAAAACGTCAGTTGTGTCTAAAATGGTATAAAAACGTTACCGAAACGACACAAAATATAATTAAACTTAACTAGGGATTTATGTATATTTATCATTATATCAAATATCCCCACACTTAACCTTTTTCGTCCCTGAAAAAGCATGCACATAGAATCACAACTAACTAAAGCATTCAACATTTCATCAGCGTTTCTCAAACAAGAACCGAATCCAGATAAACAATGGTGCGTTTTATTTAAACACCCTAACACTAGCCAATTAAGTTTCCCCTTATGTTTAATTTCAATTTAATTAGATCATTTGTCTACAAGGTCTCACACAGAGGAAAAATAAGTCGGCCCGATTAATTGTTGCTTGACGAAGCACCGGATAAACCAATAAGGTTTTCCTACCACAATAACCTAAAGAACTTAACTCAATTAAGAACTAGTGCCATATTAGGGTGGATTTTGATGGATGAATTTTGTGGGTATAGACTGTTTATTCTTCTTTTTTTTCATAAAACAAGATCACCTCACCTAGGGGTGTCGTATCCAAGTCGCTATCCCGGAGGTAGAGCACATGAGGTCTTGGATCACTTGCCTTATATTTTTCATTTTTTTTTTTTGAATTGGCTACTTTGAGCTCTTTTATTTAGCAGCTATTTTGAGCGCTTTTCAGTACTATACCCGGTGGACATTTTATTTGCGGATGCGCCACTTCTTTCACAAGAAGTGTGTTATAATCCTAAAATGGCACTACCCCTTAACCTATTTAAGTTCTAAAGCCTACAATGGTGCCTAATTTAATTTAGTTAAGGCCTTCCTATTCCTCCTAAGATGATGACCCACGAGATTCACGACAATTAACTTTCTATTACGACACTTAGGGAAACTATCTCAGCTAATTGGGTTACCAAAAGTTTTATCCAAATTCATCTTTGTTTTAAAAACCACAACTCATTTGAAAACCAAAATCAGTTTCCTATCATTTTCTATTTAAAAGTGCACAACTTAAACAAAGACATTTTTCAATTTTTTCAATTTTTTTGGATTTTTAAGACTCTATATGACTCAAAACAAACAATTAAACAAACCTAAGACTCAAAAATAACTATTTCCCATCCCCACACTTAAGTTCTACATTGCCCTCAATGTAGAGATAGAAAACAGCTAAAAATAAAATAAAATAAAATGCAGAAATAAAAAGATAGATAGGTGAAGTGGAAAAGACTTAGCTGGTTTTGAAAAAACGCGTATGCTCCTAGTCTTCGTTCCAATCTTCAGCCTCGATCGTATAGCATTTCGGTAGCGATCGAGCTTCACCGACACTCTCGAGCTCCATCTTTGTCTTCACAAATACAAACTCACCCGAATGGAGATTGAGTACGGGTGAGAATGATTTAAACCTGCAAAAACAAAAACAAGAATACCCGAGCATAACACTAACTCGACAAAAATAAAATAAAAATAGCAATAAAAATAAAAATTTCGACTCAATATACAAACTCTACAAACCAATGAGAAACCTCCCCACACTTGAACTTAATCAGGAGGTTTCTCTTTGATCTGGACCCTATCTAACCCGTTCAATTCCACACGGTCCACAAACACATTTTGAAAATCAAAAGTAGAATTGAAAATAATTTTGAAAATAAATTTAAAAGCTTTAAACGGGTCAGACCACCAACATTTATACTTACCTGGAAAGAACCGGATGCATGGCAAGTATCGTGAAGACTGGTCATGCTTGCACTTTAAGGGTTTCTTCATCCTCGTAAACCATCTCCCGATTTGCAACAATTTGCGCCCCCTCGGTTCTTTCCTTGATTTAAACCGAGGTATTGAGGAATCGTCATCATGTACCTCTTCCTCAAGCTCACTCGGTAGTTGACTCATCCCCACACTTGGCGTTTGATTGTATACTAAGTCTTCGAAAATCTTCAAATCGCCAAGTGGGTCAAATTCTACCTCCTTACAAAAAGGCAGGTCCACCAGTTTATCAGCGAACTCATCCTCCCAGGATGGAACTGGTACCTCCTTCACATCTCCCTCATGTAGCTCTTGCATCTCATCAAACTCACAAAACAATTGTGAAATATCAAAAGAATCCAAAGATTCAAATATATCACATGATGAGTCAAATAGTTCAGGAATATCAGATGAAATTGAAATTTGGTCAGAACACTTACCTTTTTCGGAAAGATCATCTTCATCATCCAATTTTGTATCGGCATACTCCACTTTTTGTTTCTCGTCATCAGTGGAGATATCCGGTTCTTGATCGGCTTCGCATGTTGTCATCCTTAGATTAGCGAGTTCATCCGTAAGCCTCCCATTTTCTGATAAATAATGAAGTTTCTCCGCCGAACTTAGTGAGTGCCATCGAGTGTTCATGACCTCCTGCACCTTCATTTGTTCTTCTTTCAGGCTCAAGCACTTGTTCATTTCCACTTTCTCTTCCTGACAGACTGGAGGTGGGACTGAAACGTCCATTTTCGTCTCCGACTGTACTTGGAATTCCTGCAAAACCTCATCCTCACAAGACAAGTGTAAAATATCTTGTGGTTCAGAAATAATATTACAAGATTCAAAAGAGAATGTAGAAAATGAGTTATCATTACCTGATTTTTGCTGCAGCCGCTCATGTTGAAACTCCTCCTCTTCATTTGACCTCCTCATGATCTCCTTCAGAGCCTTATTAGTATCTTCCATCATCTGGCTGCTCTGCAAGAGGCTATCATATCCTGCTAACGTTCTTTGAGTAGTTGCTTTCTTAGCAACTAACTGGGTTAGCAACTCCTCTATCCTACTCAAAGCACCATCACTACCCCCAACAGAGTTGCTATCAAAGACTTGACCAATATGATATGACTGTGGAAAATATGGGTCAACCGAACACACTTGTGATGAATATGACTGCACATGCCCAAAAGCGTTAGCAAAATGAGGTCGTGCAGAGGACCTCGTATATTGTGGACATAGACAAGTAAAGTGAGGTCCTCCGCAAATTTCACACATATTTAATAACAAGAAAGACTCGATGGGGAGGAAAAACAGAGCAAAATAAAACTAATCCTACGACTCAAATAAAACAAATAAGACAAAGCACGTATGTAGCAGTTAAGACTCAACAAAGTTAATTAACGCAATTACCAAGAGTCCCCGGCAACGGCGCCAAAAACTTGATGCGTGCAATATATATATATAAAATAAACACTCAAAAAAACACCTAGTTTTAATATTTATAAAACCTAGACAAACTAACTAACTTACACACAACCGGCAGTGGACCGGTCGAATGCAATATAGCTTAAGTAAGTCCGGGTGTCGACCCACAGACTCTATATACTACGCTAAATTAACTAAAAGAGACTCGACTGACTAAACACGACTTAAAAGAAAGATTATTTGAAAAGGGGGGTTGTTGCTAAAAATAGAAACTTACTATAAATAGAAACTTTCTAAATTAGGAAACTTACTAAAAATGAAAACTAAGAATTTGAAAGACGGATTTAAAGCAAATGAGAGAAAACAAACCACCTAGGCTAGAATCATCGTTAACTTCAGTTATCACTCACGTTGGACTAATGGTTATGGAAGCGGGATATAAATTTATTCACTTAAAAGCTTTCCTAAATAAGACCCTCGACCCTTCTCGAGAAGAAACCTAAAGGATAACTATTAAGTTATTAGCACACCGGTTACGGGATTAAACTTCCTCACGGTTATCTAATCAAATTATGCCTAATTGACCCACACTAAAGATCTATCTCACGATACGACCCTTAAAGCCATTTGAACCCAATCATTTATTTTAACAAGTAAGATTAATAATTTATACTAAGTCGGAATTTTCACAAAAACCTAAACCTAGCAAATTGACTAACCAAGACTTGTTAACAACCTATCACCTCACGGATATCTAGGTTGGCTACACGTTATTTACCGATTTCATTAATACTATTAATCCTATGGTTATACTGCAGTTAAACCATAATAATCATAACTCACGTTAATGACTAAACGAGTCCTATTACGTGACATAGACAATCACCAAGAACACATGGATTAACAATATCAATCAAACCAATGCAAACATATATCATGCATCAAACGATTATAAAGATTCAAACTTTAATTAAGCATAAACCATAACAAAAATCAATCCAACATGAGTTCAAACATTCATTAACGAGTCATCACAACGCTTAGGTAGTTCTAAACGATTAGCCTACCATGTTCATAATAATAAAAACAAGATTCAAAGTGCATGACATGATAGAATTAAAGAGAAAAAACGAAAGAAAGATGAAACCCGGAAGAATCGCGATGAAGCCTTTGATCTTACGCGTTCCCGTTCACTTCGTTTCGTCTTCTTAGCCCCAAAATCACTTCAAATCAGCCTCCATTCGTCCAAAATTTCGTCCCCTAGGGTTTCTAGGAGGCTAGGGTTTCATAAGGAGTGTTTATATAGCGAACCGGGCCTAGAAAAGCCCAAACTTTCTTCGTTTACGCGTACCGGCTCGCTCGTAACTCCGTTTCGCGCCCCGTTTTCGCCTACGGATTCGATTTTTCACGATCTTTCCGTTTCTTTATCAACATGGGACCTACGAAACATAAAAACGTCAGTTGTGTCTAAAATGGTATAAAAACGTTACCGAAACGACACAAAATATAATTAAACTTAACTAGGGATTTATGTATATTTATCATTATATCAGCGGTTTGCAAGACCGAATACTTATTGCTTGTCAACACGTCGAGATGAAAGCTAAACGTTACTTTTGCCTTGTCGCTATCTAACCAGGATGACCCATAACCTTTAAGGACAATCTGCACCACATGACGCCCAGTCAAGGGTGGGGTGCCGTCGCAACCCGGTAGTACTACTCAAATTTCCCCGCTATCATATATTAATCAACCTCGAACTTTTATAAGGACTTGAATGTGATTCCAATTCGTGTAAAGCACTATAAGCCCTAATAAAATCATGCCCATAGGCATTTATACTTTTACCAAAACCTGCCCGTAGGCATTTATACTTTTACGGAAACCTGCCTGTAGGCCATACCCGAAGGTATAACAATACAGCCTTAGTTGGCCCTGCCCGAAGGCATAAAGTCTTGCCCGAAGGCCCTGCCCGAAGGCATAAAAATGCAGTCCGCCCAAAGGCGTTGTAAAATAGTTGCCCGAAGGCGTATTAAAAACATTTGTATGTTTTCTCCCCGAAAAATATTTAAAAACGGGCAAAGAACTTACTTTTGTAGCGCACAGCAAATTTCAGCAAAATGTAACAGAGAACCTAAATCGTCCTACGACCTGTTCAATAATTATTTTAGTTATTAGCTAAGAACTTGCGTATATAGATTCATATAATATATACATATACTCGCATATATTCACATACACGAACCCACATATACCATTGTTTACACATGCATACCTTTATTTTCATGCATATATTTATACCTTTCATACGAACTCTTTATTACCCAATTACTACTAGCATGCATGCATCACATATTTTGACTTATACACAATGCACTTATGAATACACATAAATCCTAGATTCATCATCAAATTGAGACGACCACACAACTAGACATTATCATACATGCTTTTTAATACACCTACAAACTTTTGTTCAATAAGCACACATTATTTACTTTTGTTCCACCGGTGGTACCCGTTCAACCCATCACTGTTAACGCTTTCAAATTCACATACATACACACCTTTTATCATGGCTACATCTTGCCCATGACTCTAGTATTGATCCATTTACCCTGCACATAATAGGTCATCTTTATTGTTATATAAATTCACGTATGCATACGAGCATTCAACACACACATACCTCATTTGTTGCTGCCACACAACCATGTATATATATTTATGAAACATGCTGACAATTCCTTCAAGTTCACATACATACATACAAGAACTACACACACACACACACACACACACACACACACATATATATATATATATATATATATATATATGTATATAGAGTGAGGTTCACCTACATAGTGTTATAAATCTAAGAAGGCTAAGAAGCAATAAGAGATTGACATGTGGCATTTAGGAAAATTAGGAGAGGGGGTATTTTAGTCATGCCCACTTTTTAAAATATTCTCTCTCCACATGCAAGTCACATGTCAATTCCCCCACTTTTTTAAAACGTTTATAACTTTTACATACGACATTATTTTTTTAAATAAATTACACCATAAAAACGAGAATTTTTTTCTCTTTAAAACGCGTATAATATTGATATATAAAAAACGAACTTTTTTTTCACAATTTTTCAGCTCATTGTGTCTAACGTCAGGTCATTGTGTCTTCCGTCAGGTCATTGTGTCTTTCATCAGGTCATTGTGTGATTGTGTCATCCGTAAGGTTGTTGTGTCATTCATCGGGTCATTGTGTAATGTTATTTGACAAGTATTACACAATGATCTAATAATAATTACACAATAACACAAAAAGTATTTTAAAGATCTTGCTCTCACATCATCCTTCTTAAAAAATAAATAAACAAAACTTAAAAAAAACTATTATTTTCTCATTGTGTCTTTTTTCATTGTGTCTAATTTAAAAAATAAAAAAAACGGTAATTTTTTTAATTTTTTTTAATTTTTTGTTTATTTATTTTCTGAAAGAGAAACACATGGGGAACAAGGTCTCCGAACCACTTTTTTCAAATTTGATTTATATTGTGAGTTATAATTTTTTTTTAAAAGTGTCATTGTGTCTTTGTTTACCATTGTGTCATTCTCACACTTTGTAACAAAAAATGACGTTGTCTTTGAACATTTCTCAAACACATATTAACAATTTGTGACACGGTGATAATTTCTAAACACATAATATGACACAACAAATATTTATAATAAGATGATATTATATAATGACTTAAGAATGAACCGATAAAAGTGATATTTCACTAGTTATAATAAAACACAATCACATGATATTACACAAGGACTAGACAAGTGCCGAAATTTTTTTTTATTTTTTATATATCAATATTATACGCGTTTTAAAGATAACAAAACGCTTGTTTTTTTGGTGTAATTTTTTTTAAAAAATAATATCGTATCCAAAAGTTATGAAAGTTTTAAAAAAAGTGGGGGAATTGGCATGTGTCTTGCATGTGGAGAGAAAAGTCAACAAAAGTGGCTATGACTAATGTACCCTTCCACCAATTTCTTTTCCTACAAATTGATCTCAACCATTAAAAAAGAGATCTAAAGGTCATAAATCCTTCTTAGCCTTCTTAGATTTTCAACACTATGTAGGATAACTCTCCTCTATGTATATATATATATATATATATATATATATATATATATATATATATATATAGAGTGAGGTTCACCTACATAGTGTTATAAATCTAAGAAGGCTAAGAAGCAATAAGAGATTGACATGTGGCATCTAGGAAAATTAAGAGAGGGGGTACTTTTGTCATGCCCACTTTTTAAATATTCTCTCTCCACATGCAAGTCACATGTCAATTCCCCCACTTTTTTAAAACGTTTATAACTTTTACATACGACATTATTTTTTTAAAAAAATTACACCATAAAAACGAGAAATTTTTTCTCTTTAAAACGCGTATAATATTGATATATAAAAAACTAACTTTTTTTTCACAATTTTTTAGCTCATTGTGTCTAACGTCAGGTCATTGTGTCTTCCGTCAGGTCATTGTGTCTTTCATCAGGTCATTGTGTGAATGTGTCATCCGTAAGATTGTTGTGTCATTCATCGGGTCATTGTGTAATCTTATTTGACAAGTATTACACAATGATCTAATAATAATTACACAATAACACAAAAAGTATTTCAAAGATCTTGCTCTCACATCATCCTCCTTAAAAAATAAATAAACAAAACTTAAAAAACTACTATTTTCTCATTGTGTCTTTTTTTATTGTGTCTAATTTAAAAAATAAAAAAAACGGTAATTTTTTTAATTTTTTTTAATTTTTCGTTTATTTATTTTCTGAAAGAGGAATACATGGGGAACAATGTCTCCGAACCACTTTTTTCAAATTTGATTTATATTGTGAGTTATAATTTTTTTAAAAGTGTCATTGTGTCTTTGTTTACCATTATCTCTTTGTTTACCATTGTGTCATTCTCATACTTTGTAACAAAAAATGACGTTGTCTTTAAACATTTCTCAAACACATATTAACAATTTGTGACACAGTGATAATTTCTAAACACATAATATGACACAACAAATATTTATAATAAGATGATATTATATAATGACTTAAGAATGAACCGATAAAAGTGATATTTCACTAGTTATAATATAACACAATCACATGATATTACACAAGGACTAGTCAAGTGCCGAATTTTTTTTTTATTTTTTATATATCAATATTATACGCGTTTTAAAGATAACAAAACGCTTGTTTTTTTGGTGTAATTTTTTAAAAAAAATAATATCGTATCCAAAAGTTATGAAAGTTTTAAAAAAAGTGGGAGAATTGCCATGTGCCTTGCATGTGGAGAGAGAAAGTCAACAAAAGTGGCTTTGACTAATGTACCCTTCTACCAATTTCTTTTCCTACAAATTGATCTCAACCATTAAAAAAGAGATCTAAAGGTCATAAATCATTCTTAGTCTTCTTAGATTTTCTACACTATGTACGATAACTCTCCTATATATATATATATATATATATATATATATATATATCTACCTATTCTAATAATTAAGTAACTCATCCACATGTCATCATTTTAACTATTCCACATAGGATTTTGCTTAGGTGTCATGTTCTAAATTAATTTGATGGAGAATTTTTAGACGGGTCATGGGTATGCTCCATATTCGAAATAACCCGATATGTTTAAATTAAAAATTCAAAAATTATCATCAATTATATCTTAACTCGATATGTTCAAATACAAAATTTACTAATTATCATGATCTATATATCTTAACCCGATATGTTCAAATTAAAAATTTACCAATTATCATAAATTATCTCTTAACCCGATATGTTCAAATAAAAAACTTATCAATTATTATGATCTATCCTAACCCGATATGTTCAAATTAAATTTTTACCAATTATCAATAATTATCTCCTAACTCGATATGTTCAAATAAAAAAATTAACAATTATCATGAATTATCTTCTAACCGGATATGTTCAAATAAAAATCTACCAACTATTATAAATCATATCCTTTATTTTAACATATGATTGTTTATATGAATATATTTGTAAATATTCAAATCGATTTAATAAGGGATATGTTAAAAATAAATTTGTACTAAATTTAGTTAAAACCTATAAAACTAAAATCCGTGTAGTACACGGGTACTAATCTAGTATATATATATATATATATATATGTGAACAATTATTGAACTACTTACACATAAAATAGAACGAAATGCATACCAATTATCACATACAACACATACCTACCGCATATTATCATTCTGATGATCTAGTGTTATGTTTTTTGCGCATATATATATATTCACATAAGGTACATACATACTAAACCATACAGCTGTTGCTTCCTATCAATTTACAAACACATATATACATGCTTATGCTCTGTTTCGCTTACACATACACGATATATATATATATATATATATATATATATATATATATATATATATATATATATATATATATATATATATATATATATATATATATATATATATATAGGGTTAGGATCCTTACAGAACAAGCTTTAATTACAGAACAAAAAGAACAATTATGAGCCATTGATTTAAACTTGAATGGTTTAGATGATCAGGGTTTATTGTGTAAGTTAAATAGATGTGATTAGGGTATTTTATGTAAATTAATGGGTATTATAGTAATTTTAATTAACAATTATTATTTTTGGTAAAAATCAAAAGCTAAATCCCTAAATTGGTGCCTTCCTGCTTACCGTAAATATGTACAACCATTGAGAAATTCAAAATCTATATCCATATAAAATACTCTAAATTGTTTAAAAGGATTCAAAATCCTGATATCACGAGAACGATCCGGCTGTATAAAAGGAATCAATCGTTTTCAATAACGTTCCAATTGAAAGTTGAAAAACCAACTGTAAACCCAAAATAAGCAGCTGGAGATGATTCATAAAGGCCAAGCGAGTCGCAATGAACCGAAATCAAAGGATAGAGATTCGAAAGCTACTGGTTATTGTACATAAGAATTGTTGTTAAAAATATGTTTGCATGATCTGTTGGAAGAAAAAACTTGTAGTGGTTAATTTGTGTATAAATTTTTGTGTAACTTGCATGCTAGTAATCGACACCATTGTTGTTTTTCTGTAATTGGTTAGTGGTTTGTTAAAAAATCAGTCAATTTGATGCTAGTCTACCACAAATGTTAATCAACGGCAAGTTAAATAAAATCTGTAAATTGTTTGTTAAAAATATTGTATTTGTTTTGTTAGTTGTTCATATTGTTTTCAGTATAATGTTAATCAACCACAAGTGTAATATAGATAATATGAAGGTCAATTGCATGATATATTATGTTAATTAATTGTAGTTTGTTATAAATTTTGGTAATTTCATGCCACCGTTGGATTTGAAAACAGGGCCTTTTTTGAGCAAAGATCATATATGTTTCATAGCTCTTTTGTCAATACTGTATTATATGTTTCATAGTATTTGAACATAAGGCTCATATCTTTATATTTCCACCATCTTTTAGTTAAATATTTACATTTATGTTAATTAGTTATAATAGTGAACAATAATTAAGATTCAACAACTGGTATCCATACAATTATGCTTTGGTTAGAAGTCTTTAAATTTAAGATTTTTAAGCAAAATTATGATTTCTATATATTGCATGTATACTGAAAAGATGTAAAACATGTTTACAGTAATGTTAAAAGTTAGAGGTAGCATGGCACATAATGCTATACATGACTGTAAATCAGTTGGCATTATGGCTTATATGTTGTTATACAACTGTTATACATATGTGTTAATTTACTTATAAAATCATGTCATATGGGTCTGTTTGTGTAAAACAATACATTAATTCAGTAAATTTAAAAAAAGTGTTTGCACGGGTTAATTTAAAACTATTATACACATGTAAATCTTTTTTTTAGTTGTGTCATATGGGTTAGTTTGGGTATAACAGTACAAATAAGTTCATTAATTGTTAAAAAAGTTCAAAGTTGTAGGTTATATGGCCCATATCACTATATACATGACTGTAAACCAGTTGGCATTATGGCTCATATGTTGTACAACTGTTATACATATATGTTAACTTATTTATAAAATTGTGTTTTATGGGTCTGTTTGGGTACACCAGTACATTAATTCAGACTATTATACATATATGTGAATCTAAGTTATGTCATATGGGTTAGCTTGGGTATAACAATACACATAAATTCATTAAATGTTTAAATCGTTCGCGTAAGTTAGCAATACTATTAACATATATGTGTGTATATTTACCCATTTGAACCGTATATGTAGTAACAATACTATTTAACATATGTGTATACATATTGAACAACTTGACCTCTATATGGTAAAAATATATGTTTATAATATATTGACTCAATGTAGCCGTGTAGGTTAAAATAAGTGTATATAAATATACTAATAAGGTTTAATCTTATGAACATATATGTATATAGGTGATGAACTGTTTAACATATATGTAAATATTAAGTAATACTACTTGCTGAAAAAAAATATACATAAATAAAAAGACAAGTTTAGCAATTCTAAATAAGAGTACATCAGGTTAACAATATGAACTTATATATTCACTTTCATTAACATCATCTTCTTCATGATCAACATCAACATCGTCATCATCATCATAATCTTCGCCGTCGTCGTCGTCATCTTCTTCTTCTTCGTCATCTTCGTCTTCTTCTTCAGAATTAACATATTATTTATTTAACATAATTAAGTTTATGAAAAATCGAAACACTATATGTTAATTAGTAAAATACATTGTAGACCATGTATCATACCTCCGGTTGGTTGTATATCATCCAATAAATCATCAAAAATAATGGGTGAATCCTGATTGTCTTTATTATTGATTCCATCACGCATAACTAAAACAAAACAATATATCATTACTGATCATCGAAATGAAATACGTAGATATGAATGTATATAATGAAATACGCTATAGAAATGAATAAAATGAATAATCTTGAAGAGAAATTTCATGAAGAGGAAGAATGAATATGGTGGATGTTTTATGCACTAAACTAGAATATATCAAATGAATAAGATGAAGAACTAAGTGAAGATGAAGATTGAAAATGATGTATGTTATATGCATAAAAAACGTGGGTGATAATGTGATTAAAGTTGTCAACAATTCATTCCTAATTTAAAGGGCTAAATTCACGGTTCTTATTATTTTTATAAAAAACTATTAATTAGCTAATTACCTAAATAACCTTTTAACAAATAAAACTAATAAAATAATTAAAAACCTAATCAACGGTTGAGATGTGTTCTTTTTGTTCTCGCGATAAAACCTTGTTCTGTAATGATCCTCACCCTATATATATATATATATATATATATATATATATATAAGAGTGAGGTTCACCTACATAGTATTATAAATTTAAGAAGGTTAAGAAGCAATAAGAGATTGACATGTGGCATCTAGGAAAATTAAGAGAGGGGGTATTTTAGTCTTGCCTACTTTTTTAAATATTCTCTCTCCACATGCAAGTCACATGTCAATTCCCCCACTTTTTTAAAAAGTTTATAACTTTTACATACGACATTATTTTTTTAAAAAAATTACACCATAAAAACGAGAATTTTATTCTCTTTAAAACGCGTATAATATTGATATATAAAAAACGAACTTTTTTTCATAATTTTTCAGCTCATTGTGTCTAACGTCAGGTCATTGTGTCTTCCGTCAGGTCATTGTGTCTTTCATCAGGTCATTGTGTGATTGTGTCATCTGTAAGATTGTTGTGTCATTCATCGGGTCAGTGTGTAATCTTATTTGACAAGTATTACACAATGATCTAATAATAATTACACAATAACACAAAAAGTATTTCAAAGATCTTGCTCTCACATCATCCTCCTTAAAAAATAAATAAACAAACCTTAAAAAAACTACTATTTTCTCATTGTGTCTTTTTTCATTGTGTCTAATTTAAAAAATAAAAAAAACGGTAATTTTTTTAATTTTTTTTAATTTTTCGTTTATTTATTTTCTGAAAGAGGAATACATGGGGAACAAGGTCTCCGAACCACTTTTTTCAAATTTGATTTATATTGTGAGTTATAATTTTTTTAAAAGTGTCATTGTGTCTTTGTTTACCATTGTGTCATTCTCACACTTTGTAACAAAAAATGACGTTGTCTTTGAACATTTCTCAAACACATATTAACAATTTGTGACACGGTGATAATTTCTAAACACATAATATGACACAACAAATATTTATAATAAGATGATATTATATAATGACTTAAGAATGAACCGATAAAAGTGATATTTCACTAGTTATAATATAACACAATCACATGATATTTACACAAGGACTAGACAAGTGCCGAATTTTTTTTTTATTTTTTATATATCAATATTATACGCGTTTTAAAGATAACAAAACGCTTGTTTTTTTGGTGTAATTTTTTTAAAAAAATAATATCGTATCCAAAAGTTATGAAAGTATTAAAAAAGTGGGGGAATTGGCATGTGCCTTGCATGTGGAGAGAGAAAGTCAACAAAAGTGGCTATGACTAATGTACCCTTCCACCAATTTCTTTTCCTACAAATTGATCTCAACCATTAAAAAAGAGATCTAAAGGTCATAAATCCTTCTTAGCCTTCTTAGATTTCCAACACTATGTAGGATAACTCTCCTCTCTCTATATATATATATATATATATATATATATATATATATATATATATATATATATATATATATATATATATATATATATATATATATATATATATATATATATATATATATATATATATATATATATATAACTACTTCTATACATATTTCCGCCGCACATATACACACATTCATATTAAACTGGTTCTTTATATTTTGCACACCCATACATTTACATACGTCATACATACATATATATATATATATATATATATATATATATATATATATATATATATATATATATAGGGTAGGGTTCAAGAGAGAACTCATTTTAAGTTGAGAACTAGAGAACTACTAAAAATACAAGGGATGAAATTTTAAAGAGGAAGGGTAAAATTGGAACTTTAAATATATAAATCTTTAAACATTTCTATCTTTTGCATACGTTAATATTATTTTAAAAAAATTGCACCATTAGCTAAGAATTTCATTATCTTTCATTTGAGTATAAATAACGTCATAAAAAATATTTTTTTTCTCGTTTTTTTAAATTTCATACTACATATATGTAGTATTGCGATATTGTATTTGATTATATATTTCTTTAAGCGTTACTAACTTTTTCATACGTTATTTACATTAAACAATTTTAAAAATCACATTTTGGTTTTTTTGATACTACATATATGTAGTATCAATGTACTTGATGCATTTATTAAGTGGCCAAATGACTCAAGAGTCAATAATTATTTAAAGTGTACATATGATCTCAAATAACCAATAACAAAGTTCATAAGATTTCATATTAAAATACCTATGGCAAATGAAAAGAAAGTCAATACTTATACTATGTCTAAACATAAAGATAATAATAAACTAATAAACCAATGATAAATATAATAAAAAAGTAAAAAAAAAACTTGAAATTCAAACTATAAGATAACAATGCATCAATATTGCATATACTGCATATATGTAGTACTTGGATACTACATATATGTAGTATACGATACTGCATATATGCAAAACTATAAAATTTAAAAGGGGATAATGAATATGATGATGTTATGCACCTAAGTTACCTGTAAAACCGTTAAAATTACGTAGCTTTGATAAATTAACTTAAATTTTTTTATTAGAAAACTTAACTCATTGATCTTTATTCAATGTTAATGGACGACTCAGTCTTCTCCTCTTAAATCATAATTTTTCTCTTTCTCATTTACTCAATAATCGTCATTCATTTTAGTAAAATATTATCCGCCCTTTAAAAATCGATCGTAACTCAATTTGGCTTCTCAATTCCAACTAACAGATTAATATAACATAACTCATATAATTGGTATTATGATATTCGCATGCTGCACATATTCATACCACATCACATAACGTGAACCAAGTTATTGCTAGCAATGTCAATACGATCATATGAGAAAATCCAAATTTGGAATTGAGGCATGATGATGATATTGTTCTTTTGTGATAACGTCATCGAAATCAATGTCATTGAACTTTTGATATTTTATCAAAGTATGTAGTTTTGATGGTTTCTTGGGTAATTTAGGTTCATAACAACACCGTATTCATTTCCCCAATTTAAAAACATACGGTATCGTATATTACATATATGTAGTATTGAAAGTAAAAAAAACGAGAGAAAATTATTTTTTTATAACGTTATATATACTCAAATGAAAGATAATGAAAATCTTGATCTAATGCTGCAAAAAAAATTTAAAAAACTTAACATATGCAAAAGATAGAAATGTTTAAAGATTTACATATATAAAGTTTCAATTTTACCTGTTAGGGCTATTTCCTAGATTAAGATTTACTTTGTATTTTGTTTATATGTTTGTGTATAGTTTAGGGTCTATTTTGTTATATTCCTTAAACTTGTATTTGTTGCTTTAAAGCATGTAGTGAGAGAGTGTGAGGATAGAGGCTAGATCACATTTTCACGTAAGAGAGAGAACTTAGTGTGTGTGATTTATTTTCTCCTGTACTTGTATTACAAAAACTGCTTTGATCATCAATATACAAAGAGAATTATTAGTATGAATTGTGTTAATGATTAATCTGTGTTTGTGTATGTGTTATTCTGATCATTGAGCGATATTCACGATCCAATTGAACCTATCAATTGGTATCAGAGCTGTTGGTACTGTGTTCTTCGCTATTCATCAAGCAAAACACATCAATATTGCTCAAATATCATGATCTGAATGAATTGTTGCTGTTTTTAGTTGTGATTTATCATCGCAATCACTTCTAATTCACAACGATTGTGCAAATTCCATCAGATTATCATCAGATCTGAGGAATTAAGAAGATTGAAAAAGTTACTGTTCGATCGAATTTTGCTCAAATTCATCAAAATTTGATCATGTTTTGGATTGATTGAGATTAGGGATTGATAATCGGACTATTTCACAGCTTGTGTGTGAATTTTGAACGAATTGGACAAGTTTTTGACAAAACCCAGAAAATTCTCATGGAGAAGATGATGAACAGTATGAACTTGGTTGAAGATTAACTTGCCGGGTGATAAAATTTGACTTAGACAATTTCCTTTGGACTTAGATTGAAGAACAATTAGGTCCTGTGCAGCCGTGTAAGGGAATTTGTACTAGACGGGTAAAGAATTTGACGAAGAAAAGGTGTTACTGTTCAGCCGGATCAAACACTGTTGTGCCGGGTGATACACTGTTACGCCGGGTGATTAACAATTTCAGCCGGGTGATCAATCAACTGTGTAGCCGGGTAAACAATATTGCCGTGTGATCGACAACTATTCAGCCGGGTAAAGCCTTCTACCGTGTCAAGATTCAAGCCGGGTCAAGTTATTGCCGTGTGTAGTTATTTCTTGTTGCCGGGTAACTGTTCAGCCGGGTAAAGAAGTCAAGTTCTACAACTGTTGAGCCGTGTAACTGTTTAGCCATGTAAAGACTTTTTCTCTGCCGGGTGAAGAACAAAGCTACTGTTTAGCCGGGTGAAGAAGGATTTTCACTGTTCAGCCGTGTGACTCATTTTAGTTGTTTTTAATACTTGTTTCTTATCTTGTCTTTAATTACTTGTCTTTATTTTAGTATTTTAATCATTTCTTTTCAAAAATTAACAAAAACCAAAAATATTTTCTTTAAATATTTTCTTTAAAAATTGTTAAAATGGCTCCTAATGATGATTCTGATAACCGTGTTCCTAGACTTGTTAATCGTGCAGATTTCAAAAACTGGACAGTTAGGTTGAGACATCACTTATGCTCCATTGACAATGATTTATGGAAGTCAATTGAAAAGGGTCCTCATATTCCAACTCAGACTGCTCCAGATAGTGCAAGTACCTACACCAAAGACTCTACTGAACCTTATCCAGAGGATAATTTGTCAGCAGAAGATTTGAGAAAGTAAAGAATGATAGCAAGGCTTATTCTTTAATGTGCAAGGGACTGCCACTTCAAGTTCTGTCGAGATTGGATGCATATCAAACTCGTTATACATGTTTCAAGGCATTAAAGTCGATATGTGAAGGAGGAGAACAATTGAGAAGTTTGAAGAAATCAAAGTTGAAAAGACAATTGGAGTTGTTTGAACAGGTTTGTTCACTTAACTACTGAGATGTCAAACCTCGGAGTTAAGACTGACCTTCAAGACTTGAATGATCGATTGCTATGTGCTTTGCCATCATCATGGAAGCAAACTGTTACTCTGTTAAAGCATACTGAGAAATTTCCAATGGATTTAGATCTGCTTATTGGAAAGATTGAAGAAGTTGAGATTGATGAAGGATCAAGAAATACTGATAGATCAAGCTCACAAACTCAATATAAGTATGTGGTAAATCCTGCCAATACTGTGGAGAATGCATTTCTTGCACAAGATGCAATGAAGTTTGAAGAAGAGGGTGATTTATTTGTTGGTGCAAGTTTCTACACTGATTCATCATATTTTCCAAGTTCACCAACCTATTCTCAACCTCAATCTCCACCAAGAGCTCAAGTTCAAAGTCAGAATCTGAAGAATCAAGTAGACAGTCAAAGTTCAAATGTTCAAGCTAAGGTGAAAGATGTAATGAACATTCTGTTGCAAGATGACGAGACAAAAACTGCCTTCACAGCGTTTATGGCAAGTTTTCAAGCATACCAAGGAAGTCACTTAAGTCAAATGGACGTGGTTCTTCAAGACTTATTTGAGATGGATCCAGTTGACGTTGAGGAGATGGATTTAAACTGGCAGATGGTAATGGTTGCATATAGAACGCAGAAGCATGCATATGTTAACCGAAGTTACAAGCCTCATGCAAACAAAACTGTAGGTTCTGACAAATCAAAGGCCAGATGTTTCAATTGTAACCAGTATGGTCATTTTTCAAGGGAATGCAAAGCTCCTAAGAATCAGAATTTCAATGACCAAGCTAGTTCAAGTAATCAAGGTCAAGGTCAAAGCTCACAACAGTCTTCAAGCTACCAAAGCAGAAATCAACGTTTCTTTCAGAAACCATACCAAAGTCTTCCCATGCCGGAATTAAAAGATGAAGGAAAGAAACCAGAAGACCAAACAAAGGCACTGGTGGTCAGTGTAAAAGATGGTTATGATTGGAGTGCATATGCAGAACAATTCACTTCTGATCTTACATCAAGTTTGGCACTAGTGTGTGAGATCGAAGAAGACTGGTCTGAAGAAGGGGATGGAAAAATGATTGAAGATGTGAGTGAAGATTCTGAAGATTATGACTGGAGTGCAAAGTCTGATCCTGTTGAAGAATCTGAGTCTGAAATTGCGCTAATGGCTACATCCAGTGAGTCTGCATCATCCATCGAACAACCAAAGGTTAGTACTGATTTACCCCCTAACTATGTTCCTTTACCTGCTGATGTGAAAGAAAGGTTATGTTCTGAACAATGCATTCAACAAGTAGAACATTATCGAACTCATTCATTTAAAATTGGTGATAAATTAAGCAAACATGAGAAAATTCATGAACAACTTAAAATTGATCACAAAATTGCTGATGAGAAGATTTTGTCACTTCAAGAATCATGGAACAAAACTTTAAAGGAATTGGAATTGGTAACAAAACAACTTGAAGAAATGACAAATAACTTTGAACAAGAAAAAGTTGCTCATGCTGTCACACAAGTTGAATTAACAAAAGTGAAAAGTTGTAAAAACATGGTGAAACAACTCATAAGTGAAAGAGGTAACAAAACCAAAACCGGGTTGGGTTTTACTCATGAACCAATGCCAAATTCAATCACTCAAACCTTACCGGAAAACTTTAATGAATTTGATCATTCACCTGAAAATGAAAGAAAATTCAAAGAAATTCAAAGAAGTAAATCCGAGTCTGAAGGTTCTGAAGTTTTGATGGAAAGTTTGAAAGAAGAAGATGGTGTGACAACTGAAGCTGATGATGAAGCTAGCAACAAATCAGAGCCTGTTCTGATTCAACTTGTTGAATATCCGGAACTGAATCCGAAGCCAGAAACAGTGAAGGATGAAGGTGAATTTTCAGGATACAATGATCCTGAATACATCAGGTGGAAGAAAGAACAAAAGGCGCAAGTTGCTGATCAGTTGATCAAGAAACAAGAAGAGAAAAAGGGTGAAGTTTCAACTGCAAAGAAGCAGAAATCGAAAGTAATAACCAATCAATCTGAAACGAAACAGTCAAAAGGCAAAAGTGTCTTAAAATCGAATGATAACACCAATGTTCAAAGTGTTAAAACTGACAAAGTTAAACCTGTCAAGAAAGTGTCAAAAGGTAAGAAAATCAAGTTTGTGTCTGCAGGAACGTTTGATTTGAACGGATCTTATGGTAAACCAATCAATTCTCCAATCAAATCTAACTCTGGTCTGAAAACAGGTTCAGGTCCTAAGTCTTCCGCTGTCAATGATAAGAGAATTGAATCCAAAAAGTTAACCAAACAGAACAGTTTAAAATCGAACCAAAGTCCCATGCAATCAAAATCACAAACAATGTCTCCACAAAAGAATCAAGTTAATCCAAAACCGAACAAAACTGATAATGAATCTCGAATGAGTTCAACATCAAAAGTTAACAATCGGCTCTTTAGGATTAGCAAGAAACATTGCGAAATTTGTGATAGATATAATCATGCAACTGCTAAATGTTTCTTTAACAGGTACTGCAATTTCTGTGACAAAAGAAACCATTCTTCAGAAGAATGTTTTTATAACAAATTCTGTGAAATTTGTGAAAGGAGAAACCATGACACAAAGGATTGTTTCTTTCGATCAAACTCAACAAGAGAAATGACTCCGTTTTCAAACTTTCAAAGAAATCAATCATTTGGTTTTCAAAATATGAATCAAAGTCATTCTCCGGTTTTGAGAAATTTCAATCGAAACAATTCTGTTTCTAACTTTTCATCAAGAAATGTGCAGGTTAACAGTTTTAAGCCAAGAGCTTTGATGGTTAGAAATCAAAAGTTTGAAAATAACCTTGATCCTAAGTTAGAGGAAAGGTTTAGTGCTTTGAGAAGAAAGCAATCAATGCACGCCAATGAGCGAAACAACAGTTATCAGCATCAAAATCTCTTAAATGAAACAAATTTTCAAAACGTTCAATATCAACAAGTTACTATTGCAGATAGATTCGGAAAACCCAAGACCGTGTGGGCCTGGGTTGACCAAACTAACTAATTGATTGTTTAAATGCAGGTACGCCCAAGAAGACCTATCAACTCATGGTTCGTTGATAGTGGGTGTAGCCGGCACATGACAGGCAACCATGCCTTGCTTCGGGATTTCAAGCTGAAAAATGGTACACACGTTGCATTTGGAGGTGATGCGGGTGGTAAAATAACAGGAGAAGGAACCGTATCGAATGGGGTCATTAGTTTTGATAAAGTCAACTACTGTGCACAGTTGAACTTTAACTTACTAAGTGTATCTCAAATTTGTGATAAATCGTATTCAACTTTATTTGATGATTCTTTCTGTTACATTCTCAAACCAGGCTTCAAGATTGACAATGAGTGGGTGGTGGTTAAAGCTCCAAGAGATCGTGATGTATACAAGTTGGATATGTCGCAGATTGACGCTGAAACCGAAACTACTTGTCTCATTGCACATGCTTCAAATGATGAGAGTCAGCTTTGGCATAGACGGCTGGGCCATTCAAACTTCAGAAACATGAATCGTTTGGTGACTGGAAATCATGCTGTGGGAATACCGTCAAAGAAGTTCTCTACAACTGATCTATGTCCAGCATGTTTGAAAGGAAAACAGCACCGAATGTCTTTTAAGTCCAAGCAAGAAAACTCCATTTCAAAACCCTTGCAGATGCTACATATGGATCTTTTCGGACCAACAAATGTGCAAAGCATCGGAAAGAAGTCTTATTGTTTTGTCATTATTGACGATTTCACTAGATTTTCTTGGGTTTATTTTCTGCATGTTAAATCTGAAACTGCTGAGTTGTTAAAAGAATTTATTATCAAAGTTGAAAATCAGTTGGATTGTAAAGTGAAAACTTTACGAAGTGATAATGGAACAGAATTTAAGAACGCTAATGTTGATTTGTTTTGTGCAGAAAAAGGAATTGCTAGACAATTTAGTGCTCCAAGAACGCCTCAACAGAACGGGGTTGCGGAACGGAAAAACCGGACACTAATTGAAGCAGCAAGATCCATGCTCGCAGATGCCAAAATCCCTATCACATTCTGGGATGAAGCTATTGCTACTGCGTGTTTTGTACAAAACAGAACATTACTGGTTCAGGATAAACAGAAAACATCTTATGAGTTGTTATTTGGAAGAAAACCGAATATTTCTTACTTGAAAGCATTTGGTTGTCCTGTAACGATTCTAAATTTAAATGATCATCTCGGGAAATTTGAGTCAAAATCTGACGATGGATTTTTCCTCGGATATTCATCTGTTTCTAAAGCTTATCGAGTTTTTAATAGCAAAACAAATACTGTTATTGAAACTATTAACGTAAAGTTTTTAGAAAATTCGTTTCCGTCAGTGGCGCATGGTCCCGAATGGTTATTTGATTTAGATTCTTTATCAAAATCTTTCAATTCTAACTTGTTTGATTTTTCAGGAAAAGCAAGGAAAGAATCAGGCGACTTGGGATGCTTTAGTGATGATTCTGATAATGACGAGGATGGCAATATCAATTCTGAGTATCCGTTCATGTCATTTCATAATCTTGATCATGTCAAATCCAGTCAAGCTCCGGGTCCTTCTGGTTCTCAAGAAGATCAAGAATCAAACAATCTTGAAGATGATGTGAATCCGCAAATTTCTCCTAATGATGGTGGATCCGTTCAAAATCAACCATCATCAGATCCGAATGCTGAAGCTATTCCAGAATCATTTGATTACTTCATTAATTCACCGGATCAAGTTCCGAATTTCACTCCGCATACTTCGTCTATTCTACAAGATCTACCAAATCTGAATCAATCTAATCTGGAGACTCAAGTGCAAGGAGATGATATTCCTACTCATCGAATTCACAAGAAACATCCTGTCTCTCAGATTATCGGGCCGTTGAATCAGAGAACTACAAGAAGTCAAACTGAGCAAGCAAATGTTTGTCTTTATTCATGTTTTCTTTCTCAAGTGATGCCGAAGAACATTTCAGAAGCGTTACAAGATAATAGCTGGATTGAAGCCATGCAAGAGGAGTTACTTCAATTTCGCAAACAAGAGGTTTGGAAATTAGTGGACTTACCTGAAGGAGAAAATGCGATTGGTACACGATGGTTGTACAAAAACAAGCCAGATGAACGTGGCATTGTTGTGAGAAACAAAGCAAGACTCATTGCACAGGGATATACTCAAGAAGAAGGCATTGATTATGAAGAGGTGTTCGCTCCGGTCGCAAGACTTGAAGCCATACGCGTTTTTCTTGCATATGCTTGCTTCATGAAGTTTAAAGTATTCCAAATGGACATTAAAGGTGCTTTTCTGTATGGACCTATTACAGATGACGTGTATGTCAGACAACCTCCGGGTCTACACCAAGCTCCGAGAATCTGGTATGAGACATTATCCAAGCATTTACTAGAACATGGATTCATAAGAGGTCAGATTGATCCAACTTTGTTTATGAAGAGGGAGAATGAAGAACTCTTATGTGTTCAAGTTTATGTGGACGATATTATCTTCGGATCGACCAGTGCGTCAATGTGCAAAGAATTTGAGGAAATAATGAAGTCTAGATTCCAGATGAGTTCAATGGGGGAGATTAATTTCTTTCTTGGATTACAAGTAAAACAATCAGCTGACGGAATTTTTATCAACCAATCAAAGTTCGTTGAGAAGTTGTTGAAGAAGTTCAAGATGCAAGATTGTCAGACAATTCGAACTCCATCTGATGTGAACTGCAAGATACAGCCGGATCCTAAAGGCAAATCCGTGGATCAAACACTATACAGATCAATGATCGGTTCACTGATGTATCTTACTGCATCAAGGCCAGACATCATGTATGCTGTATGTGTGTGCGCAAGATATCAGTCTGATCCAAAAGAGTCGCACCTGGTTGCTGTTAAACGTATTTTCAGATACCTTAAAGGGAAACCGAATCTTGGGTTATGGTATCCTTATGAAGGAAATTTTGAATTATATAGTTATTCTGACAGTGATTTTGGTGGGTGTGCTCTTGACAGGAAATCGACTACTGGTGGATGTCAATTTCTGGGTCCTAGACTTGTCTCTTGGCAATGCAAGAAGCAGACCAACGTTTCTGTATCCACAGCTGAAGCAGAGTATATCGCTGCATCTGCAGGATGTTCTCAAGTTTTGTGGTTACAAAACCAATTGCTTGACTACGGGTTTAACTTTCTAAAAACTCCTATTTACATAGACAATACTGCTGCTATGTTCATTACTGCTAATCCTGTTCAACACTCAAAAACCAAACATATCGAAATTCGATATCACTTTTTAAGAGACAACTCTGAAAAAGGTTTAATAATCTTGATTAAAGTTCATACCGACAAACAACAGGCAGATCTTTTCACAAAATCTTTTTTGTCAGGCCGGTTTGAATTCTTAATTCAATCCATAGGATTAATCAATCATGATTGATTCTATGTTTAGTAAAAACAAACAAAAATCTGAAAATATAAAAGCCAAAAATATAATAAGTTGATGTCAAGTATTGATTCCGTTGTCTTTTATTTTATGTTTTGCATTGTGTGTGTGCATGAAAAAGAAAAGCAAAAACAAAATATAAAAGCAAAAAGAAAAGAAAATATCATGTCATAAGAATCTATATTGCACAAAGTGAGAAATGATAGTTACACTAGACATTATTTGTTACATCATTTTTAAATAAAGACTGATGAATGTTAATTGATGTGCTAGACAGCTCAGGCAATTAGACTGAAAAAGTAAGTTGATTGTTGACAAACATAAACTTAATGATCTTTGTGTTAAGTTCCATTGTTATACATGTCTAGATATATATCTTTTGATACATTGCTTGTGATGATAGTTGTGCATGATCGGTAACGATGTAGTCTATTCAGTGTGATGAACCGCATCGTGAGCTTCTTTGTTGTGGTACCCACAGACCTGAAGTCTCACATGAAGTCTCTTTTGAGCTTCAAGGTGCAGCAAAAGATTCCCAAAGTTGGAACAAAAAGAGTCCCAAATGTGGACCATCACCAAACAAAAATTCCAAAAAGGAATTCAGAAGATTCCCAAGGGGAACGATAGGAAAGAAAAATTCCCAAAGATGGAATTAAAAAGAAGTCCCAAAGTGGACCAAATCCGAATAGAACCCAAATTCCACACTGTGTATGACTGTAAGTGACCAGATTTTGTGCAATATGCATTCAGGTAGTGATTGATAAGGAAATATGTTGACATATGTATACATGTGGGTCACATAAGTCATTCTAATCGAACCTTAAATATCATCATGATACTGAAAAAGTAAGTGTGTCAACTCGAGCTAATTGGTATGTTTTCATATCATCACTCAATCAAACATAAGTCAAATGTCTATTCAAAACTTGCAAAACATGTTCAGATAATGTGTGGTATGATCTCACTGCGATATTTTGATTCATTGCATTGCATATGTCTTTATTTTAATGTGTGTGCTTTGTGTGTGCAGGCATATGGAATCTTTATTGACACATCGACATCCTTGTTAAACTTAAAAATTTCAAGAAATTTCAAGTTTAGGGGGAGAATAAATTGAAGAAAAACATCTACAAAAATCCATAAAGATTTTAGTTTGAATAAGTGTGTTTTGAATGAACAAGATTATGTGGTATGAAAAGCAAAAGTATTGGATGTGTTAAAAACAAACCCAAGGTCTTGCAATGTGATTTTCAGAAATTGCTTCGGGATATAAAAATGTTGGTTGTGCAAAAACATTTTTGAAAAAGAAAAAGAAAAATGAATTTAATTGGAATTAATTTTATTGACTTGTCTTATGTTGTTGATAATTAATATGACAAATTCTTTTTAAGGATATCTTGTCTAATTAATGTGTCGAGAATGTTTGCAGGTGCAATAAATGCAGTTGAAAAAGTCAACAGATGAGAAAAATGAAGAAAATTGCTCAAAGTGTTATAGCCGGGCAAAGATATCAGACACAACTGTTCTGCCGGGTAATGAACACACTGTTCAGCCGGGTAAAGTTGTGAGTTTGATACAAGCCGGGTGATTGAGAAAAAGAAGTGAAGCCGGGTGAAGATATTATGACTACTGTGTAGCCGGGCAATGATCATGTCAAATACAGCCGGGTGAAGGTCATAGATATCTGCCGGATGACAAGTGTTTACTATACAGCCGGGTAAAAGAGAAATCTTCTTGCCGTGTAAATGTATAACACTGTGTTGCCGGGTAATGAAGAAAAGCATGCCGGGTGATATAGAAGTCAACTATGTTGCTGTGTGAAGAAGAAAGCATGCCGGGTGAAAGTGAAAGCAATTATGTTTCCGGGTGATGAAGAAAGCAAGCCGGATGAAAGAAAAGCAACTATGTTGCCGGGTGATGAAGAAAGGTTGCCGGGTGATGTTTTGAAGACTACTATACTGCCGGGTGATGAATAAAACCCATCAGGTGTAGTTGTTCCTAACCTTTACCCGTCACTACAGTGACTTACCCGTTTCTACAGTGTTTGACCCGTCAAGTGTGTTTCACATGTTGTGACTTGTCCCAACAGTACATGACCCGTCACAACAGTACATGACATAGATCAACAGTGCTTGACCCGGCAAGGCTTATTGGGCTTTTTAAGCTTGCCCGTCCCATTTTGTTGACCCGACACCTCAAAGTTTGACCTAATTTTTAACGATATAAAAACCCGCCTCTTCACAAACACTTATCATTTTTCACTCACACATTCAAGCAAACACTCTGTACTCAAAATCCTTTGATTATCATATTCAATCGTTTGTTCTATAACAAGTTTGATCGATTGAATAAGGTATTGATTATGTGTTTTGTTCTTGATAAACCTGCAAATCGACCGATAAAATGAAAAACGATGATGAACAGTGTTTTTGATCATTGAATCGACACTTTGATTGTGTGTGTTAAAACCTAAATCGAATGTTGCTTTAAGTGTAAAATATGTCGATCATTAACAATCAATCACTCATTTGCACCAAAACACCTTAAAACCAAGTGAATCAATCAAAATTGTAATAACTGATAAAATCGCCATTGATGAACTTTGAAGCTCTTAAATGTTAAATTTCAAAATGATGAAATGTGTGTTAAAAATGACAAATCCTTGTTAAAACTGAACTAAAACATGTTAAACAATTTCATCTTATAACTTTCAAATTTGTGTTCTTAAGTGTTAAACTGTTAAAATTGAAACATGTTGTATAATCATTAAAATTCAAAGTTGTTTGATTAAAATGATGAAAATCAGGTTATTAGAACAATTTAGGATTTAAAATGATTATGTGAATGTTTTACATGTTAACTGTTATTCAAACACTTATGAAAATTTGAAGTTTATTGATGAAAAATCTAACACATGTGTCTTGTTTATGTTTTGTGTTTGTTTTGACAGATGGAGAATTTGAAGTTTGAGCCCAAACATAATCTGGTGGCATGTTTGGATGAATCTATCCCTGAAACTGAAGGTTACAGAGATATGATCAGATTCATAAAGAGGACGAAATATGTATATGCTATGTGTGCCAAACCGGTCATATATGCAAGGTTGATTAAGAGTTTTTGGAGGACAACAGAGGTTATTAGAGATGATAATGGTGTTGCTGTTGTTAGAGGAAATATTACTAGAGATATGGTGTTGACAGTTTCTAAAGAAGCAATCAGAACTGCTTTACGGATTGATGAAGATGAAGTGGGAATGAATGATGAATTGACTATGGCTGAGTGTCAATCGTGCTTTGTTAATATGGGACATCCTCCTGCATTTCCAAAGTCACAATTTTATAGAGCAAAGTTGGGGAAGAAATGAAAGTTGTTATGTTATGTTGTCCAACAATGCATGTCGAGGAGGAGTGCAGGTTTTGACAACTTTCCATCAGATATAGCATCTCCAATTGTTGCTATAGCTGAAAACAAACCATTCAATATGTCAAGGTGGATCATGAATGGGTTTGTATTTAATTTGGTAAAGGGCAAAAGGTTTAAGTTTCTCATGTACCCGAGATTCTTACAACTAATGATCAATGTTGCCTATCCCATGATTAGAGAAGAAGAAGTGGCTGGTGGGATACTTTATACCGAGGACATGAATGATCTATCTTACAGGAAGATGAGTATCAGGGATGTGCCTAGTATGGATTTATTTGACTATATGAGAGATATAGCAAATAATGAAGAAGATGTTGAAGGAATTTATCATCACATATCACATGGAGAGATAGTGAATCCACAGGACCTAGTTGATGAGGTGCCTGATAACTTGTTAGATGATGATGAGTACTTTGCTCGTCATCCAGAAGATGAAAATGAGTCTGAGAATGAAGAAGAAGATGATAGTGATGATGGTGAAAATGATGATAATGATAGTGATAGTGAAGAAAGTGATGATAGTGGAGATGATGGTGAAAATGATGGTGGTGATAATGCTGAATCTGATTCAGAGGAGGAAGAAATTATTGAAATAGCTGAACCAATGGACTTGGAGACAGAGAATGTTGGAGTTATTGAACAAAGTGTGATAGAAGAACCTGTTGAGGTTTCTTCTGTTGAAGAAGAAGTAGTTACTGAAGTTCCAAAGGTTATTACTGTTCAGTATGTTAGAAGACAAAGATCGAAACCAATAATAGAGCCTAAGTTATTAGAGGAACCAAAGGCTGTTGAGAAAGTGTTGGTAGAGCCTGAACTGATAGATGTTGTACAGATTGCTCAGGAAGTAATGGCCGAAGCTGAGACTATTGCACAGATAGTTGAGGAAGCTAATGATGGCGTTACTGATCCTATCCCTGTTGATATACCCACTACATCATCCCAAGTTGCAGAAAAGATTGAACAAGTTTTGGAGTCTTCACCAAAAGTTGTATCAAGTGTTGATGAGACAGAGAATGAGAAAAAGATTGCTGAGTTAGAGGAAATGGTGACAAAGTTGGTAGAGGCAAATGAATTGTTGAAAGCTTCGAATGAGAGGAAAAGGAAAAGGTTTGAAGAGTTTTGGGATATTCATAATCAGAACTTGAAAACTTTCAAAGAGTTGGATGCAGATCATCTTAAATTGAAGATTGAACATGATGAATTGAAAGATAAATATGATAGTTTGAAGGAGGAGCATGAGAATCTGAAGTATGATTACAAGGAGTTGAAAGCTGAATGTAATACACTGGAGGATGAAAAAGAGATGTTGGAGAAATGGCTGGAAGAAACCAAACCGAAGAAATCTGGTTCATCATCTGATAAAGATTTTTCAGATGAAGTGGTTGAAATAGCTGAAGCGACTCAAGTATCAAAAGTTTATCTGACTAGAGCACAAGGCACAACAAATGTTGGTATAAGGGTGGATTCTCCAATCATCATTCCCGATGAAGTTGTTGCTGAAACTGTCAATACTGACAAAGCTGAGGGAAAAAGGAAATTAGATGCAGTTCCAGAAATCACTGGTGATGAAGGTTGTAGTAAGAAGGCAAAACTGGATGAAACAATGCAGATTGAGCCGATTCAGTCTGTAGCTGTAGTTGAAACTAAGATAGTTGATGAGACTGCAACTGAAGTTGAAATTGCTAAACCAGTTCAGATTGAGCCGATTCAATCTGAAGCTGTTGTTGTTGAAAAAGTGCCTGAAGCTGCTGCTGTTGAAGAAATGCCTGAAACTGCTGAAATTGTTGAGAATGTGCCTGAAGTTGTTCCAGAAGATACAAGTCAGTTTGAGCCGGTTCAAACTGACAATGCTCCTATGATCGAGGCATTAGATGATTTAGATGATATAGATTTTACTGAGTCTGAACCAGAAGCTGATCCAGAAACTAATGTTGATCAAGAGATTCCAGATGATTTAGATCAAAGATTTGCTTATCTTGAAAAGATGAAGTATAATTCTGTGTTTCTGAATGGATTGACTGTGAGCCAAATCAATGAAGAGTATGAAAAGTGTATGATTGCCCAAGACAAAGCTGCTGCTGATGAAAAAGAGTTTATCATTGAAATGGGTGAGTGGACTCCATTGCAAGAAAGTCTGAATATAGAAGATTTGCTTCCAACTAAACTTTATCATCAGAATCCAGAAGAAATGTCAAGTAGAGAAATGCGTGATTGGCTGAGCTCAAGGAATTATCCATATAGGACTCTGAAGAGATTGAAATCTGAGTCTTTGAGGAAAATTGTTGTTAGTTTTATGAAGACGTAGAAAATGTACAATCGTATGTTTTATTTGGACTACAACAATCCTCAATACTATGAGCTAACAAAGAGATACAAAATTCTTGGACCTAAAGAATTACCGGTGATGGCTTTACCTGAAAATGCTCACAAGAAAAGACAAGAGTTAATGGACATGTTTCCTAGTGAAGTCAAGGCTTATAACGTACCGATGGACGTACGTGAATCATGGCATAAATCAGCCACAGCAGGTGACGTTGTGAGGTCACTGCTGAGCAAGGGTCAGTCGATTGCTGAATTGCTTGATTCAATGATCGTACCAGAAAAGAACAAGAAGGTAAAGATTATTGCATGGAAATACGATGAGGTGTTTGATGCATTCATGATAAAGAGAGTTAATGGTTTATGTGATGTATACCATTATTACTCTAGCATTTTCAAGTTGGAAGTTCAAGATTTGAAAGAGCTGCACAAACTTAGACTGATAAATCACACGCATGCTGAGCATGGTGATAAATGTGCAATGCTACTTGATGCCGGGATTGCCAGATCACCAAAATATTTGGACTTCAGAGGTCAACAAGAAGACAGTGCGTATGTGCAAGCAAAGAAAGAAAGAAAGAAAAAGAGGTTGGTTGTTAGTGAAGATATGTACTTGGAAGAATTTTCGGATGAGTATTTTGATAAAGTGACCAATCCAGGACTGAAAGTGATTGATGGATCTCAAATGACGAAGCCAATACTTAGAGTTTTCTACAATCAAGAAACTTTTGAGCTGAAGCTTGTTCGAAATTTGGAAGATTGGGATAAAGATATGATCACTTTATTTAGTACCTTTGAGCTGAAACTACTGCATCCATCCTATATCGATTTTCTGAGAAGTTGCAGAATGGAGAAATGTAAAGATAAACTCGCTGAAGCTGATAGAAAATTGTTTGTAGTGATGATAGAAGTGATAGCTGTTGCGTCTGAAAAGATTCGAGTACGGAAGGCATTGCTCAATTCTAATCTCGTGAGGGTTGACATACCAGAGATAGAATTTATGAGGATTAGTGCGAAGGGTACTTTAGAAGTGCAAGTCAAGGGGAAGGAGATGCCTTATGAGTTTTATGCTAACATTGACTTTGCAGGTTTAAATCTGGATTCTCTGACACGCATGAATGCCTGTCCAATCCTTACAAATGAGTCCAAACCACGACAAGCCAAGATTGCAGAGAAGTTCAAGTCTTGCATAGAAGAAGCACAGAAAGAACAAGAAGAGTTTAAAGGAAAAGAGATGCTGAATGTCAAAGACGAACCAGAAGATTGGTGAAAGAGATTGATGCTGAACAAAATGAAAAAGATTTGAAGATTTTGATGAAAATTCAAAGATAAATCTTAGGGGGAGTACTGTTAGGGCTATTTCCTAGATTAAGATTTACTTTGTATTTTGTTTATATGTTTGTGTATAGTTTAGGGTCTATTTTGTTATATTCCTTAAACTTGTATTTGTTGCTTTAAAGCATGTAGTGAGAGAGTGTGAGGATAGAGGCTAGATCACAATTTCACGTAAGAGAGAGAACTTAGTGTGTGTGATTTATTTTCTCCTGCACTTGTATTACAAAAACTGCTTTGATCATCAATATACAAAGAGAATTATTAGTATGAATTGTGTTAATGATTAATCTGTGTTTGTGTATGTGTTATTCTGATCATTGAGCGATATTCACGATCCAATTGAACCTATCATTACCCCTCCTTTAAAAATACCATCCATACCTTTTTTTTAGTTCTCTAGTTCTCAACTTAATATGGAGTTTTCTCTTAATCCCTCCCATATATATATATATATATATATATATATTCTCATGGCTACCAATTCCATACACACATATGTACATATGCTACTGTTCTTGATTTATCTATACATACATATAGAACATAGATGGTGGCATATATACACTACTCACATCATGATCGCATATACATATATATACATCAGTACACACATATATCGCTATTTAGTTAAACCGAACCAGAACCATGCCGTGAATGAAAACCAAAATCGAAACCGTAACGCGATAAATGGCGAAAGTATACGATAAACACGTACCGATACAATCGAACGGATAAGCGAAAGAGCTACCGATATGCTGACGGGTGATCGGAGCTGCCAAAAGAGAGACCGAGAGAGAGAGATGTCGTTGTTGCTGCGCACATTCCTGACAGGAGATGAGCGAAGGTGGAGGTTGAGAATGATAGCACATCACTTATTGTTTTCTGTTTTGGTCGTCGGAAACAACAGTGACGAGATGATGATGTTAGGGCTATTTCCTAGTTAAGATTTACTTTGTATTTGTTTATATGTTTTATGTATAGTTTAGGGTCTATTTTGTTATATTCCTTAAACTTGTAATTGTTGCTTAAAAGCATGTAGTGAGAGAGTGTGAGGAGAGAGGCTAGATCACTATTCACGTTAGAAAGAGAACTAAGTGTGTGTGATTTATTTTCTCCTGCACTTGTACTACAAATCTGCTTTGATCATCAATATACAAAAGAGAATTATTAGTATGAATTGTGTTAATGATTAAACTGTGTTTGTGTATGATTTATTCTGATCATTGAGCGATATTAACGATCCAATTGAACCTATCAATTGGTATCAGAGCTGTTGGTATTGTGTTCTTCGCTATTCATCAAGCAAAACACATCAATATTGCTCAAATATCATGATCTGAATGAATTGTTGCTGTTTTTAGTTGTGATTTATCATCGCAATCACTCCTAATTCACAACGATTGTGCAAATTCCATCAGATTATCATCAGATCTGAGGAATTAAGAAGATTGAAAAAGTTACTGTTCGATCGAATTTTGCTCAAATTCATCAAATTTGATCATGTTTTGGATTGATTGAGATTAGGGATTGATAATCGGACCATTTCACAGCTTGTGTGTGAATTTTGAACGAATTGGACAAGTTATAGATAAACCTAGAAAAATTCTCATGATGAAGATGATGAACAGTATGAACTTGGTTGAAGATTAACTTGCCGGGTGATAAAATTTGACTTAGACAATTTTCTTTGGACTTAGATTGAAGAACAATTAGGTCCTGTGCAGCCGTGTAAAGGATTTTGTACTAGACGGGTAAAGAATTTGACGAGGAAAAAGTGTTACTGTTCAGCCGGATCAACAACTGTTGTGCCGGGTGATACACTGTTACGCCGGGTGATTAACATTTTTCAGCCGGGTGATCAACAACTGTGTTGCCGGGTAAACAATTCTGCCGTGTGATCGACAACTGTTCAGCCGGGTATAGCTTTTTGCTGTGTCAAGATTCAAGTCGGGTCAAGTTATCTGCCGTGTGAAGTTATTTCTTGTTGCCGGGTAACTGTTCTGCCGGGTCAAGAACACAAGTTTTACAACTGTTGAGCCGTGTAACTGTTCAGACAGGTGAAGACTTATTCTCTGCCGGGTGAAGAACAAAGCTACTGTTCAGCCGGGTGAAGAAGGATTTTCACTGTTCAGCCGTGTGACTCATTTTAGTTGTTTTAATCCTTGTTTTCTTGTCTTGTCATTAATTACTTTTCTTTATGTTAATAGTTTAACAATATCTTTTCAAAATTAACAAAAACCAAAAATATTTTCTTTAAAAATCTTTTAAAATGGCACCTAATGATGATTCTGATAACCGTGTTCCTAGACTTGTTAATCGTGCAGATTTCAAGAATTGGACAATTAGACTGAAGCATCATCTCTGTTCGATAGACAATGATCTTTGGAAGTCAATTGACAAGGGTCCTCACATACCTACACAGACTGCTCCAGATAGTGCAAGTACCTACACCAAAGACTCTACTGAACCTTATCCAGAAGATAATTTGTCAGCAGAAGACTTGAGGAAAGTGAAGAATGATAGCAAAGCATATTCTCTGATGTGTAAGGGATTGCCACTACAAGTACTGTCAAGGTTGGATACCTATCAAACAGGATACACATTGTTCAAAGCTTTGAAGTCCATTTGTGAAGGAGGTGAACAACTCAGAAGTCTCAAGAAACAAAAGTTGAAGAGACAGTTGGAGTTATTTGAACACATTGCTGGAGAATCCGTGCACCAAATGATGAATAGGTTTGTTCATCTGAATACTGAAATGTCCAATGCCGGTGCAAAGACAGATCTCCAAGATCTCAATGACAGATTGTTATGTGCACTTCCATCTTCATGGAAACAAACTGTGACACTCTTGAAACATACTGAGAAGTTTCCAATGGATCTAGATTTGCTCATTGCAAAGATTGAAGAGGTAGAGATTGATGAAGGTTCTAGAAACACTGATAGAACTGGTTCACATGCACAATACAAATATATTGTGAATCCTGCTAATACAGTGGAGAATGCCTTTCTTGCACAAGATGCAACGAAGTTTGAAGAAGAGGGTGATTTATTTGTGGGCGCAAGTTTCTATACTGATTCATCATACTTTCCAAGTTCGCCAACTTATTCTCAACCTCAATCTCCACCAAGAGCTCAAGTTCAAAGTCAGAATCTGAAGAATCAAGTAGAAAATCAAGGTTCGAATGTTCAAGTCAAGGTAAAAGATGTGATGAACATCTTGTTACAAGATGACGAGACCAAAACTGCATTTACAGCTTTTATGGCAAGTTTTCAAGCATACCAAGGAAGTCACTTGAGTCAAATGGACGTTGTCCTTCAAGATTTATTTGAGATGGATCCTGATGACGTTGAGGAAATGGACTTAAATTGGCAGATGGTGATGGTTGCATATAGAACACAGAAGCATGCATATGTTAACCGAAGCTACAAGCCTCGTGCAAACAAGACGGTTGGTTTTGACAAATCGAAGGACAGATGTTTCAATTGTAACTGTTATGGTCATTTTTCAAGGGAATGTAAAGCTCCTAAGAATCAGAATTATAATGACCAAGCTAGTTCAAGTAATCAAGGTCAAGGTCAAAGCTCACAACAGTCTTCGAACTACCAAAGCAGAAATCAACGTTTCTTTCAGAAACCATACCAAAGTCTTCCCATGCCGGAATTGAAGGATGAAGGAAAGAAACCAGAAGATCAAACAAAGGCACTGGTAGTGAGTGTAAAAGACGGATATGATTGGAGTGCATATGCAGAACAATTTACATCTGATCTTACATCAAGTTTGGCACTAATATGTGAAATAGAAGAAGACTGGTCAGAAGAAGGAGATATCAATGTGATTGATACTGTTACTAAAGATTCAGAGGAATATAACTGGAGTGCAAAGTCTGATCCTGTTGAAGAATCGGAGTCTGAAATTGCGCTGATGGCTACAGCCAGTGAGTCTTCTTCATCTACCGAACAACCAAAGGTTAGTGCTGATTTACCCCCTAATTATGTTCCATTGCCCATAGATGTGAAAGAAAGGTTATGTTCAGAACAATGCATTCAACAGGTAGAATATTATCGAACTCATTAATTTAAAATTGGTGATAAATTAAGCAAACATGAGAAAATTCATGAACAACTTAAAATTGATCACAAAATTTCTGATGAGAAGATTTTGTCACTTAAAGAATCATGGAACAAAACCTTAAAGGAACTGGAACTGGTAACAAAACAACTTGAAGAAATGACAAAGAACTTTGAACAAGAGAAAGTTGCTCATGCTGTCATGCAAGTTGAACTAACAAAAGTGAAAAGTTGTAAGAACATGGTTAAACAACTTATAAGTGAAAGAGGTAACAAAACCAAAACCGGATTGGGTTTCACTCATGAACCAATGCCAAACTCAATCACACAAACCTTACCGGAAAACTTTAATGAATTTGATCATTCACCTGAAAATGAACGAAAATTCAAAGAAATTCAAAGAAGTAAATCCGAGTCTGAAGGTTCTGAAGTGCTGATGGAAAGTTTGAAAGAAGAAGATGGTGTGACAACTGAAGCTGATGATGAAGCTAGCAACAAATCAGAGCCTGTTCTGATTCAACTTGTTGAGTATCCGGAACTGAATCCGAAGTCAGAGACAGTGAAGGAAGAAGGTGAATTTTCAGGATATAATGATCCTGAATACATCAGGTGGAAGAAAGAACAAAAGGCGCAAGTTGCTGATCAGTTGATCAAGAAGCAAGACGTGAAAAAGACTGAAGTTTCAACTGCGAAGAAGCAGAAATCGAAAGTAATGACCAATCAATCTGAAACAAAAGAATCGAAAGGTAAAAGTGTCATAAAATCAAATGACAATACAAAAGCTCAAAAAGTTAAACCTGTCAAGAAAGTGTCAAAAGGAAAAACAATTAAGTTTGTGTCTGCAGGAACGTTTGATTTGAACGGATCTTATGGTAAACCAATCAATTCTACTATCAACTCTGGTCTGAAAACAGGTTCAGGTCCTAAGTCTTCCGCTGTTAACGATAAAAGAATTGAAACCAAAAAGGTGACCAAACAGAACAGTTTAAAATCGAACCAAAGTCCCATGCAATCAAAATCACAAACAAAGTCTCCTCAAAAGAACGTTAATCTAAAACCGAACAAACATGATAATGAATCACGAGTTGGTTCAACATCAATAGTTAACAATCGGCTCTTTAGGATTAGCAAGAAACACTGTGAGATTTATGATCGTTATAACCATGCAACTGCTGAATGTTTCTTTAACAGGTATTGCAGTTTCTGTGACAAAAGAAACCATTCTTCAGAAGAATGTTTTTATAACAAATTCTGTGAAATCTGTGAAAGGAGAAATCATGATACAAAGGATTGTTTCTTTCGAACAAACTCAACAAGAGAAATGACACCATTTTCAAATTTTCGAAGAAATCAGTCATTTGGTGTTCAAAATGTTAATCAAAGTCATTCTCCGGTTTTGAGAAAGTTTAATCGAAACAATTCAGTTTCAAATTTGCAGGTTAACGGTTTTAAACCAAGAGCTTTAATGGTAAGAAACCAAAAGTTTGAAAATAACCTTGATCCTAAGTTAGAGGAAAGGTTTAGTGCTTTGAGAAGAAAGCAATCAATGCACGCCAATGGGCGAAACAGTTTTCAGCATCAAAATCTCTTAAATGAAATAAATTTCCAAAATATTCAATATCAACAAGTTACTATTGCAGATAGATTCGGAAAACCCAAGACCGTGTGGGCCTGGGTTGACCAAACTAACTAAGTGATTGTTGAAATGCAGGTACGCCCAAGAAGACCTATCAACTCATGGTTCGTTGATAGTGGGTGTAGCCGGCATATGACAGGCAACCATGCCTTGCTTCAGGATTTCAAGCTGAAAAATGGTACACACGTTGCATTTGGAGGTGATGCCGGTGGTAAAATAACAGGAGAAGGAACTGTATCGAATGGGATCATTAGTTTTGATAAAGTCAACTACTATGCACACTTGAACTTTAATTTACTAATTGTTTCTCAAATTTGTGATAAATCTTATTCAACTTTATTTGATGATTCTTTCTGTTATATACTCAAACCAGGTTTCAAGATTGACAATGAGTGGGTGGTGGTTAAAGCTCCAAGAGATCGTGATGTATACAAGCTTGATATGTCGCAGATTGATGCTGAAACCGAAACTACTTGTCTCATTGCACATGCTTCAAATGATGAGAGTCAGCTTTGGCATAGACGGCTGGGCCATTCAAACTTCAGAAATATGAATCGTTTAGTGACTGGAAATCATGCTGTGGGAATACCTTCAAAGAAGTTCTCTACAACTGATCTCTGTCCAGCATGTTTGAAAGGAAAACAGCACCGAATGTCTTTTAAGTCCAAGCCAGAAAACTCCATTTCAAAACCCTTGCAGATGCTACATATGGATCTTTTCGGACCAACAAATGTTCAAAGCATCGGAAAGAAGTCTTACTGTTTTGTCATTATTGACGATTTCACTAGATTTTCTTGGGTTTATTTTCTGCATGTTAAATCTGAAACTGCTGAGTTGTTAAAAGAATTTATTGTCAAAGTTGAAAATCAGTTGGATTGCAAAGTGAAAACTTTAAGAAGTGATAATGGAACTGAATTTAAGAACGCTAATGTTGATATGTTTTGTGCAGAAAAAGGAATTGCTAGACAATTTAGTGCTCCAAGAACGCCTCAACAAAATGGGGTTGTGGAACGGAAAAACCGGACACTGATTGAAGCAGCAAGATCCATGCTTGCAGATGCAAAAATCTCTATCACATTCTGGGATGAAGCTATTGCTACTGCATGTTTTGTACAAAACAGAACATTACTGGGTCAGGATAAACAGAAAACATCTTATGAGTTGTTATTTGGAAGAAAACCGAATATTTCTTATTTGAAAGCATTTGGTTGTCCTGTATCGATTTTAAATTTAAATGATCATCTCGGGAAATTTGAGTCAAAATCTGACGATGGATTTTTCCTTGGTTATTCGTCTGTTTCTAAAGCTTATCGGGTTTTTAATAGCAAAACAAATACTGTCATTGAAACTATTAACGTAAAGTTTTTAGAAAATTCGTTTCCGTCAGTGGCGCATGGTCCCGAATGGTTGTTTGATTTAGATTCGTTATCAAAATCTTTCAATTCTAACTTGTTTGATTTTTCAGGAAAAGCAAGGAAAGAATCAGGTGACTTGGGATGCTTTAGTGACGATTCTGATAATGACGAGGATGGCAATCTCAACCCTGAGTATCCGTTCATGTCATTTCATAATCCTGATCATGTCAAATCCAGTCAAGCTCCGGGTCCTTCTGGTTCTCAAGACGATCAAGAATCAAACAATCTTGAAGATGATGTGAATCCGCAAGTTTCTCCTAATGATGGTGGATCTGTTCAGAATCAACCATCATCAGATCCGAATGCTGAAGTTATTCCAGAATCATTTGATTACTTCATCAATTCACCGGATCAAGTTCCTAATTTCACTCCGCATATTTCGACCATACTACAAGATCTACCGAATCTGAATCAATCTAATCTGGAGAGTCAAGTGCAAGGAGATGTCATAACAACTCATCGAATTCACAAGAAACATCCTGTCTCTCAGATTATCGGGCCGTTGAATCAGAGAACTACAAGAAGTCAAACTGAGCAAGCAAACGTTTGTCTTTATTCATGTTTTCTTTCTCAAGTGGTGCCGAAGAACATTTCAGAAGCATTACAAGATAATAGTTGGATTGAAGCCATGCAAGAGGAGTTACTTCAATTTCGCAAACAGGAAGTTTGGAAATTAGTGGACTTACCTGAAGGAGAGAATGCGATTGGTACAAGATGGTTGTACAAAAACAAGCCAGACGAACGTGGTATTGTTGTGAGAAACAAAGCGAGACTCATTGCACAGGGATATACTCAGGAAGAAGGCATTGATTATGAAGAGGTGTTCGCTCCGGTCGCAAGACTTGAAGCCATACGCGTTTTTCTTGCATATGCTTCCTTCATGAAGTTTAAAGTATTCCAAATGGACGTTAAAGGTGCTTTTCTGTATGGACCAATTACAGATGACGTATATGTCAGACAACCTCCGGGCTTTGAAGATCCTGACTATCCTCATCATGTATACAAGTTGAGTAAAGCTCTATATGGTCTACACCAAGCTCCGAGAATCTGGTATGAGACATTATCTAAGCATTTACTAGAACATGGATTCACAAGAGGACAGATTGATCCAACTTTGTTTATGAAGAGGGAGAAAGAAGAACTCTTATGTGTTCAAGTTTATGTGGACGATATTATCTTCGGATCGACCAGTGAGTCAATGTGCAAAGAATTTGAGGAAATCATGAAGTGTAGATTCCAGATGAGTTCAATGGGGGAGATTAACTTCTTTCTTGGATTACAAGTGAAACAATCAGCTGACGGAATTTTCATCAATCAATCAAAATTTGTTGAGAAGTTGTTGAAGAAGTTCAAGATGCAAGATTGTCAGACAATTCGAACTCCATCTGATGTGAACTGCAAGATACAGCCGGATCCAAAAGGCAAATCCGTGGATCAAACACTATACAGATCAATGATCGGTTCACTGATGTATCTTACTGCATCAAGGCCAGACATTATGTATGCTGTATGTGTGTGCGCAAGATATAAGTCTGATCCAAAAGAGTCGCACCTGGTTGCTGTTAAACGTATTTTCAGATACCTTAAAGGGAAACCGAATCTTGGGTTATGGTATCCTTATGAAGGCAATTTTGAAGTATATAGTTATTCTGATAGTGACTTTGGTGGGTGTGCTCTTGACAGGAAATCGACTACTGGTGGATGTCAATTTCTGGGTCCTAGACTTGTCTCTTGGCAATGCAAGAAGCAGACCAATGTTTCTGTATCCACAGCTGAAGCAGAGTATATCGCTGCATCTGCAGGATGTTCTCAAGTTTTGTGGTTACAAAACCAATTGCTTGACTACGGGTTTAACTTTCTAAAAACTCCTATTTACATAGACAATACTGCTGCTATGTTCATTACTGCTAATCCTGTTCAACACTCAAAAACCAAACATATCGAAATTCGATATCACTTTTTAAGAGACAGCTCTGAAAAAGGTTTAATAATTTTGATTAAAGTTCATACCGACAAACAACTGGCAGATCTTTTCACAAAATCTTTCTTGTCAGGCCGGTTTGAATTCTTAATTCAATCCATAGGATTAATCAATCATGATTGATTCTATTTTTCGAAAAACCAAACAAAAAGTCAGAAAATACAAAAGTCAAAAATATAATAAGTTAATGTCATATTTTGATTCCTTTGTCTTTTATTTTACTGTTTTGCATTGTGTGCTTGCATGAAAAAGAAAAAGAAAAACAAAAACAAAATATAAAAGCAAAAAGAAAAGAAAATATCATGTCATAAGAATCTATATTGCAAAAAGTGAGAAATGATAGTTACACTAGACATTATTTGTTACATCATTTTTAATAAAGACTGATGAATGTTAATTGATGTGCTAGACAGCTCAGGCAATTAGACTGAAAAAGTAAGTTGATTCTTGACAAACATAAACTTAATGATCTTTGTGTTAAGTTCCATTGTTATACATGTCTAGATATATATCTTTTGATACATTACTTGTGATGATAGTTGTACATGATCGGGTAACGATGTAGTCTATTCAGTTTGATGAACCGCATCGTGAGCTTCTTTGTTGTGGTACCCACAGACCTGAAGTCTCACACGAAGTCTCTTTTGAGCTTCAAGGTGCAGCAAAAGATTCCCGAAATTGGAACAAAAAGAGTCCCAAATGTGGACCATCACCAAACAAAAATTCCAAAAAGGAATTCAGAAGATTCCCAAGGGGAACGATAGGAAAGAAAAATTCCAAAATGGAATTAAAAAGAAGTCCCAAAGTGGACCAATTCCGAATAGAACCCAGATTCCACACTGTGTATGACTGTAAGTGACCAGGTTGGTGTGCAATATGCATTCAGGTAGTGATTGATTAGGAAATATGTTGACATATGTATACATGTGGGTCACATAAGTCATTTTAATCGAACCTTAAATATCATCATGATACTGAAAAAGTAAGTGTGTCAACTCGAGCTAATTGGTATGTTTTCATATCATCACTCAATCAAACATAAGTCAAATGTCTATTCAAAACTTGCAAAACATGTTCAGATAATGTGTGGTATGATCTCACTGCGATATTTTGATTCATTGCATTGCATATGTCTTTATTTTAATGTGTGTGCTTTGTGTGTGCAGGCATATGGAATCTTAATTGACACATCGACATCCTTGTTAAACTTAAAAATTTCAAGAAATTTCAAGTTTAGGGGGAGAATAAATTGAAGAAGAAAAATGTTTGCAAAAATCCAAAAATATCCAAAAATATTTTTGAATAAGTGTTTTGAATGAACAAGATTATGTGGTATGAAAAGCAAAGGTATTGGATGTGTTAAAAACAAACCCAAGGTCTTGTGATTTGTTTTAAGAAATTGCTTCGGGATATAGAAAATTTGGTTGTGCAAAAACATTTGTTTTTGAAAATCAAAGAAAAAGAAAATTGAATTTAATTAAAATTAATGTTTATTGACTTGTTTTATGTTGTTGATAATTAATGTGACAAATTCTGTTAAGGATATCTTGTCTAATTAATATGTCGAGAATGTTTGCAGGTGCAATAAATGCAGTTGAAAAAGTCAACAGACGAGAAAAGTGAAGAAAATCGCTTAAGGTTTATAGCCGGGCAAAGAATATCATAACACTATTTTGCCGGGTAATGAACACATTGTTCAGCCGGGTAAAGTTGTGAGTCTGATATGTGCCGGGTGATTGAGAAAAAGAAGTGAAGCCGGGTGAAGATATTATGACTACTGTACAGCCGGGCAATGATCATGTCAAATACAGCCGGGTGAAGGTCATAGATATCTGCCGGGTGACAAGTTGTGTCACTATACAGCCGGGTGAAGAAATGTTATCACTATACAGCCGGGTAAAAGAAAGAAGTCTTATCTTGCCGTGTAAGTGAATGACACTGTGTTGCCGGGTAATAGTGGAAGCAACTATGTTGCCGTGTGAAGAAGAATGCTGTGTGAAGAAGAAAGCATGCCGGGTGAAATAGAAGACAACTATGTTGCCGGGTAATGAAGAAAGCATGTCGGGTGATAAATACAACTGTGTTGCCGGGTAATGAACAAACAAGTTATTGTGCAAGCCGGGTGATGTTTTGAAGACTACTATACTGCCGGGTGATGAATAAAACCAATCAGGTGTAGTTGTTCCTAACCTTTACCCGTCACTACAGTAACTTACCCGTATCTACAGTGTTTGACCCGTCAAGTGTTTTTTCACATGTTATATGTTGACCCGTCATATGTTGTGACTTGTTTCAAGTACTTGACCCGTCCCAACAGTACATGACCCGTCTCAACAGTGCTTGACCCGTCAAGGCTTATTGGGCTTTTATGCTTGCCCGTCCCAAAATGTTGACCCGACACCTCAAAGTTTGACCTAATTTTTAACCATATAAAAACCCGCCTCTTCACAAACACTTATCATTTTTCACTCACAATTTCAAGCAAATCCTCTGCACATTAATCGTGGTTTATCATATTCAATCGTTTGTTCTGTAACAAGTTTGATCGATTGAATAAGGTATTGTTTACGTGATTTGTTCTTGATAAACCTGCAAATCGACCGATAAAATGAAAAACGATGATGAACAGTGTTTTTGATCACTGAATCGACACTTTGATTGTGTGTGTTAAAACCAAAATCGAATGTTGTTTTAAGTGTAAAATCTGTCGATCATTAACAATCAATCACTCATTTGCACCAAAATTCATTAAAATCAACTAAATCACTCAAAATTACCTTATAACTGTCAACCGCCATTGATGAACTGTTTCAAGCTCATAAATGTTAAATTTCAAAATGATGAAATGTGTGTTAAAAGTGACAAATCTTTGTTAAAACTGAACTAAATCATGATAAACAACTTCATATTATAAATGTCAAATTTATGTCTTAAGAGATAAATTGTTAAATTGAAAAATGTTGTATAATCATTAAAATTCAAAGTTGTTTTGATCAAAATGATGAAAATCAGTTTGTTAGATCAATTTAGGGTTAAAATGATTATGATAATGTTTTACTTTTATAACTTTTGCTCAAACACTTATGAAAATTTGAAATTTATTAATGAAGAATCTAACACATTTGTCTTGTTTGTGTTTGTTTTTGTTTTAACAGATGGAGAATCTAAAGTTTGAACCTAAGCACAATCTGGTGGCATGTTTAGATGAATCTATCCCTGAAACTGAAGGTTACAGAGATATGATCAGATTCATAAAGAGGACCAAGTATGTGTATGCTATGTGTGCCAAACCGGTCATATATGCAAGGTTGATAAAGAGTTTTTGGAGAACAGCTGAAGTAATCAGAAATGATGATGGTGTTGCTGTTGTTAGAGGAAATATTACAAGAGAGTTGGTGTTAACTGTCTCTGAAGAAGCAATCAGGACAGCTTTAAGGATTGATGAGGATGAAGTAGGAATGAATGATGAGTTGACTATGGCTGAGTGTCAATCGTGCTTTGTAAATATGGACATCCTCCTGCATTTCCAAAGTCACAATTCTTTTTTTTGGGTAAAGGGTTACCCCGGCGATTTTATTAATTACAAACAATGAAACACTTGTAGTATGGATGAGTTCCACACTAAAACTTAATCAGGACATGCCCTGAATTAAGTAAACAATATCAACACAACCACTAACCAAAGACAATCAAACACAATGCAACTTCAAAATCTACTAGCCTATAAACTAGTAATCCCAACATGGAACCAAAGCAAGCTATCCTCCATCGTCACAGTGTGTATCTCCACCAATCTTCCAATCCTTTATAACTCTCATAGCCGAAGATGTACTCTTAAACTTGAAGCTCATAAGTTTGCATCGAACTGAGGCTATAATTTCATCAGCAAGAACTTCAGGCGGACGAGCATGATTCCTAAAAATGCGATTATTCCTTTCCTGCCATATGTAATAAGCAGTAGCAGCTACCACAAGGCCATCAACAATACAATACGCTGATTTAGGTTTGTAACGAGGCACCAACCAGGCAATAATATCTGACCAAACCGGGACCATAGTAACCATTGAAGTACGTTTACTCGTCACGTACCACACCTTAGACGCATATCTACACTGGAAGAACAAATGCTGATGGGAATCCACATTCTCATAACATAGCAAGCAACACATCATATTCATAGATTTCCTCCTCCCCGAGCCCCACCTCAAGATTTTATCTTGAGTAACAAGCTTACCACGCATAACTAACCATGCTAAAAAAGCATGTTTAGGAACACAAAACGGAAACCAAATAACCTTCACCCAATCAACCTCCATATCACGAGTGCGAATAACATTCCATACATTCTTAGCTGAATAGTCCTGTAATTCATTCCCCACCTTCCAATATAATGTATCACTTGCTTTGGTATTAAGAGTAATATCAATGCTAACGAGAATGGGATAAGAATCTAACCATGTCGGAGGCCAAATGATTGTATTACCATGATATAACTCTTTCACCTTAGTTTTAATATCATAACCGCCATTAGCAATCATTCTTGGAGAAAGGTATGTATCTAAAGAACCAAGATTACACCAAGTGTCGAACCAAGCATACGTGTTACTACCATCTCCTAGAGTTGACCAGAAAAACGGTTTCACCACTGGACGAAGCTGCAAAAGTTTCCGCCAACTCCAGCAACAATTACCAGGCACTCTAATCTCCCAAAAACTCCTGCCTTTTAACCTGTTCACATGAATCCACTTGACCCAAAGAGACTCACGATCACTAAGTATACTCCATATGTGGTTTGTCATCAAGGCCTTATTTACGTCTCCAATTCTCCTAATCCCTAAGCCCCCTTCATACTTAGGAACACAAAGCGATTTCCAAGAAACTTTAGCTTTACCGTTCTTCATAGGGCCTTGACACCACAAGAAACCTCGCATTTTTCCTTCCAGCTCCGAGATAATACGCGCTGGTAGGATAAACACTGACGACCAATAAACCTGTAAAGAAGATAAAACTGAGATGATCAGCTGCACTCTACCTGCAAAAGACAGAAATTTATTCATCCAGTTCGAGATTCTTTTCTCCATACGCTCCACGATGATATTGCAATCCTTGTACAGTAATCTGGAGGAAATAAGAGGCACCCCCAAATACCGGACAGGTAAAGAACCCTCCTCAAACGGAAGAATATCCAAAATAGCCCTTTTAACACCATCCGGCACATTGCAGAAAAAAATGGTACTCTTATGAGTACTCGGCACTAGACCCGACATGGCAGAAAACTCTTTAAGGGACTTGACAATACATTTAGTGGAATTTGAATCCCCACGCGCAAAAATAAAGAGATCATCAGCAAAACATAAATTAATAATCCGTTGCTTAGCACATTTGTTGTGGAACCTAAATCCCACCTCTATCCTAGATGATTTCTGCAAAATAAGAGTTAACACTTCCATAACTAAAGTGAACAGGTACGGAGATATAGGATCACCTTGACGAAGACCTCTCTTCCCCTTAAAATAGCCATGAACATTCCCATTAACACTAACCGAAAAAGAAACCGAAGAGATGCAAAGAACGATCCAATTCACCATTTTTGGATGAAATCCAAACCCCAAAAGAATTTGCTTAACAAACTCCCAATCCACCGTGTCATAGGCCTTCTGAATATCAATTTTAAACGCACATCTCGGAGGCCCCTTCTTCCTATGATAATTGTGCATCAACTCTTGCGTAAGGAGAATATTATCTGATATTTTCCTTCCCGGAATAAACGCCGATTGATTAATACTAACCAAACCAGCCAAGTAATGCACAATACGATCCGCAATAATTTTACTTATACATTTATATAGCACATTGCAACAAGAAATAGGCCGATATTCTGTAACATGAGAAGCATTTGTTACCTTCGGGATAAGGGCAATGATCGTATGATTTAGTTCTCTTAATAACTTGTCCTTATTGAAAAAATCTTGAATAGCAAGAGAGACATCTTTCCCAAGTATTGGCCACATCCTCTTAAAGAAAGCTGATGTATACCCATCAGGCCCCGGCGCCTTATTATCCCCAATAGAGAACATGGCGTTTTTAATTTCCACCTCCGAAACCGGGCGAATCATATTGACAGCAGCGTCTTCCTCCAACCGATTCACAAACAAATCAGGAGATACAGGCATCGAAACAGAATAATCAGCCCCCAAAAACTGCTCAAAATGATTCACAAACGCCATAGGAACATCCCCTCCTTCATGCAACAACCCATTAGCATCAGTCACCCTATCAACGCGATTACAGTGAGTTTTACACTTCAACGAATTATGGAAATAAGAATTATTACTATCCCCCACAGCTAGCCAATGAATCTTTGCCTTCTGTTTCAAAAACCTCTCCTCATCTAAACTCGCTTGATTGAATTGCATTAAACACCTAGCTTCCTCATCACAAAGTTGGACGTTCAAAGGATCTAAATCAATAGCCCTTTGAATATCATCCAGCCTGTTTCTCCACTTCGTAACATTATTATGCAAATTTCCTTGAGCATGGGAGAAAGATCTAATAGGATGCTTTAGCATACGAAGCTTCTTAACAACTCTGAACTGATGGACCCCTTCAACTTGATTCATCCACTGAGTTTTCACCATATCCACGAATCCCGTTTTAAAGAGCAGAAAGTTAGAAAACTTAAACGGTTGAGGCTTTTTCCGGTTTATACCAGGGATTTTAAGCACACATGGAGTATGATCCGATATCCTATAAGGCTGAAAAATAGCATTTGCAGTACTAAACTCACTCATAATTCAATATTCCCCATAATTCGATCAATCTTGTTACGAATACCCACTCCCTTCCTTGGTTTTTGATTCCAAGTAAAATGCATCCCCGTTCTATTAATATCCATCATCCCAATCTCCTCCATACATTCTTTGAAATCCCGCATGGCCAGATCAATACATGATGTTCCCACTGATTTATCCTCTAGGTTCAGGGCACAATTGAAATCACCCATAACAACCCATAGTCACAATTCTATAGAGCAAGGTTGGGAAAGAAATGGAAGTTACTGTGTTATGTTGTCCAACAGTGCATGTCAAGGAGGAGTGCAGGCTTTGACAACTTCCCATCTGATATAGCATCTCCAATTGTTGCTATAGCTGAAAACAAACCATTTAACATGTCAAGGTGGATCATGAACGGATTTGTGTTCAATCTGGTAAAGGGCAAAAGATTTAAGTTTCTCATGTACCCGAGATTCTTACAGTTGATGATAAATGTGGCTTATCCAATCATCAGAGAAGAAGGTGTAGTTGGAGGAATCTTGTATACTGAGGACATGAACGATCTATCTTATAGAAAGATGAGCATCGGGAATGTGCCTAGTGTTGATCTATTTGACTATATGAGAGATATAGCAAATAATGAAGAAGATGTTGAAGGAGTTTATCATCATATTTCACACGGAGAGATTGTAAATCCTCAGGACCTGGTTGATGAGGTGCCTGACAATTTATTAGATGATGATGAGTATGCTGCTCGTCATGCAGAAGATGAAGACAATGGTGATGATGATGATGAAGATGACAATGGTGATGATGATGGTAATGATGGTGCTGAATCTGTTTCAGAGGAGGCAGAGAACATTGAGATAGCTGAACCAATGGAATTGGAGACTGAAAATGTTGAAGTCATTGAACAAGCTGTGATAGAAGAACCTGTTGAGGTTACTTGTGTTGAAAAGGAGGTGGCAGTTGAAGTTGCTAAGCCTATCACAAATCAGTATGTTAGATCTCGAAGATCTAAATCTGTTGTTGAGAAAGTATTGGTTGAGACTGAAAAGATAGATGTTGTTCAAATAGCTCAGGAAGTAATTGCCGAGGTTGAAACTATTGCACAGATAGTTGATGAAGCTGATGCTGGCATTACTGATCCTATCTCTGTTGATATACCCACCACATCATCCCCTGCTGCGGAAAAGATTGAACAAGTTTTGGAGTCTTCGCCAAAAGTTATGTCAAGTGTTGATGAGAATGAAGATAAGAAGAAGATTGCTGAATTGGAAGAGATGGTGGAAAAGCTTTTAGAGGCAAATGAACAGTTGAAAGCTTCAAATGATAGGAAAAAGAAAAGACTTGAAGAGTTTTGGGCTACTCACAATCAGAATCTGGAAACTTTCAAAGCCTTGGATACTGATCATCTTAAGTTGAAGATTGAACATGACGAGTTGAAGGCTGAGTATGCTAAGTTGAAGGAGGAACATGAAAATCTGAAGTATGATCACAAAGAGTTGAAGGCTGAATGCAATACTCTTGAGGCTGAAAAAGAGATGTTGGAGAAATGGTTAGAAGAAACTCGATCGAAGAAATCCGGGTCCACATCTGATAAAGATTTTTCTGACGAAGTAATGGAAGTCACTGATCCTTTTCAAGAAGCAAAAGTTTATTATACCCGAGCACGTGGTACAACTAATGTGGGTATAAGGGTTGAAACTCCAATTGTTATTCCCGATGAAGCTGTTGCTGAAACTGTCATTTATGACAAGGCTGAGGGAAAAAGGAAGTTAGATGCAGTGCCGGAAATTACTGAAGACGCATCTATTTCAAAGAAGGCAAAACTGGATGAGACAGTACAGATTGAGCCGTTTCAATCTGTAGCTGTAGTTGAAACTGAGGGAGTTGAGTTGGCAAAGGCAGATGAGATTGTGACTGGTGCTGAAGATGATAAATCAGTTCAGATTGAGCCGATTCAATCTGAAGCTGTTGTTGTTGAAGAAGTGCCTGAAACTGTTGAAATTGTTGAAAAAGTGCCTGAAGTTGTTGAAGTAATAGAGAATGTGCTTGAAACTGTTCCAGAAGACGCAAGTCAGTTTGAGCCGGTTGAAACTGACAATGCACCAATGATTGAGGCATTAGATGATCTTGATGATATTGATTTTACTGAGTCTGAACCAGAAGCTGAGCCAGAAACTAATCCTGATCAAGAGATTCCAGATGATTTAGATGAAAGATTTGCTTATCTTGAGAAGATGAAGTACAATCCTGTGTTTCTGAATGGGCTGACTGTGAGTCAAATAAATGAAGAATATGAAAAGTGTCTGATAGCTCAAGATAAAGCTGCTGCTGATGAGAAAGAGTTTATCGTTGAGATGGGAGAATGGACACCGTTTCAAGAAAGTTTGAACATTGAAGACTTACCTCCAATTGAACTGTATCACCAAAATCCTGAAGAGATGTCTAGTAGGAATATGCGAGATTGGTTGAGCTCAAGGAATTATCCTTATAAGACTTTGAAGAGATTGAAACAAGAGTCGTTGAGGAAAATTGTTGTTAGTTTCATGAAGACGGAGAAAATGTACAATCGTATGTTTTATTTGGACTACAACAACCCTCAATACTACGAGCTGACCAAAAGATTCAAAGTTCTCGGACCGAAGGAGATACCGGTGATGGCTTTACCTGAAGATGCTCACAAAAAGAGGAAGGAGTTGATAGACATGTTTCCCAGTGAAGTTAAGTCATACAACATACCTATGGATGTACGTGAATCATGGCACAAATCAGCCACAGCAGGTGACGTTGTGAGGTCACTGCTGAGCAAGGGTCAGTCGATTGCTGAACTTCTTGATTCAATGATCGTATCGGAAAAGTCCAAAAAGGTAAAGATCATAGCGTGGAAATATGACGAAGTGTTCGATGCATTCATGATAAAAAGAGTTAATGGTTTATGTGATGTATACCATTACTACTCTAGCATTTTCAAGTTAGAGGTTCAAGACTTGAAAGAGCTGCACAAACTTAGGCTGATAAATCACACGCATGCTGAGCGTGGTGATAAATGTGCAATGCTGCTGGATGCCGGGATAGCCAGATCACCGAAATATTTAGACTTCAGAGGTCAACAGGAGGACAGTGCATATGTTCAGGCGAAGAAAGAAAGAAAGAAAAAGAAGTTGGTTGTTAGTAAGGACATGTACTTGGAGGAATTTTCTGATGAGTATTTTGATAAAGTAACTAATCCGGGGCTGAAAGTGATTGATGGTTCGCAAGCGACTAAGCCAATACTTAGAGTTTTCTACAATCAGGAAACGTTTGAGTTGAAGATTGTACGTAATATGGATGACTGGGATAAAGATATGATTACTTTATTCAGTACTTTTGAGCTGAAACTGCTGCATCCATCATATATTGATTTCCTGAGAAGTTGCAGAATGGAGAAATGCAAAGACAAACTTGCTGAAGCTGATCGAAAACTGTTTGTGGTGATGATAGAGGTGATTGCAGCTGCATCAGAGAAGATCCGAGTAAGGAAGGCATTGCTCAACTCTAATCTTGTAAAGGTTGATCTCCCGGAGATAGAGTTTATGAGAGTGACTGCAAAAGGAACTTTGGAAGTGCAAGTCAAAGGGAAGGAAATGCCCTATGAATTTTATGCTAACATTGATTTTGCAGGTTTAAATCTTGACTCTCTGAGACGCATGAATGCCTGCCCAATCCTTACAAATGAGTCCAAACCAAGACAAGCAAAGATAGCAGAGAAATTCAAGTCATGCATTGAAGAAGCACTGAAAGAACAAGAAGATTTTAAAGGAAAAGAGTTGCTGGATATCAAAGAAGAACCAGAAGATTGGTGAGAGAGATTGAAGCAGAACAAGATGAAAACTGTTGAAGATTTTGCTGAAGATTCAAAGATAAATCTTAGGGGGAGTACTGTTAGGGCTATTTCCTAGTTAAGATTTACTTTGTATTTGTTTATATGTTTTATGTATAGTTTAGAGTCTATTTTGTTATATTCCTTAAACTTGTAATTGTTGCTTAAAAGCATGTAGTAAGAGAGTGTGAGGAGAGAGGCTAGATCACTATTTACGTTAGAGAGAGAACTAAGTGTGTGTGATTTATTTTCTCCTGCACTTGTACTACAAATCTGCTTTGATCATCAATATACAAAAGAGAATTATTAGTATGAATTGTGTTAATGATTAAACTGTGTTTGTGTATGATTTATTCTGATCATTGAGCGATATTAACGATCCAATTGAACCTATCAGATGAAGGTTAATTGCTTGTGGGTGTGTGTTTTTTCTTGAATCATCGTAGAGAAGAAGAAGGAAGACGAAGACGGTTGGGAAAGGGTTATTAGGGTTGGGTATTAATTCAAACTTTACACTTTGCACCCTCCTAGTTTGATGGTTTATTTATTTTAGTTTTAAAGTTAATAAATGAGTTTACTTAATTACGAAACGGACCCTAACTTTTATAAAAACTTAACGGGATAGTTAAAGAATAGTTAACGGTGTTAGTCTGGAATTACGGATTGTCACAAATTGCCTAAATGAAAAGCATTACAAGGATCAAATGATAAAGACGTAGAAACAGGAAGATTAAAGCTAGACATCATATAATTAAAAAGAGGAGCATGTGGATGACCCAATCTCTGGTGCCAAACATCCGAGGACGTTCGAGTGGCGGAGAAGGAAGTCTTATGGATGGGTTGGAAATGCGGAAGTCAAAGTGTGTAGAGTCCTTGATCACTAGGTCCTGTTAGAAGGGTGATGTGTGTACACTCGTCCTTAACAACAAAATAAGAAGAGTGAAATTCAAAATAAACATTATTATCAAAACAAAATTGTTGAACAGAAAGAAGGTTTTTACGAATAGATGGAACATGAAGAGTGTTAGAAATAGATAGAGTTTTGTGTGGTGAATAAAGTTTTATAGAACCAAATGCAAAATGGGAAGTCCCTTACCATCACCAACATGAAGTGAGTCATTACCATAGTAGGGTTCACTGTAATCAAGATTGAAGTGAGTCATTACCATAGTAGGGTTCACTGTACCAGGTGTTGCTAGATGTAGATCGTTGATCATTATGAGTGGGTCTGGCAGTTGCATAGTTTGCTGAAGCATTGTGGCGAAAACCAGGTGAGTCACGATGAGGACATTCATTAAGAAGGTGGCCTATACCACAGCGGTTGCAAAAACCATGTACAGTGTTTTGAGTGGAGGCCAAGTTGAAGTTTAGGCGATAGTCTGAGCGACCACGTCCCCTAGTGGAGAAGGTTGGATTACCACGTGATGAACTGCGACGACCGCGTTTGTTGTTGGGATGGGAGTAGTTGGATCTAGCACTGTAGAAGACTTGAGGTGATTTAGTGGATTGGTTGGTTGGGGTCATTTGAAACCCAAGCTGAGAAGCAAGTTGTTGTAAGGCTTGAATTGATGGAAGGGATTGGTTGTGAGTGGCGGTAAAAGCTGCAGGAGAGGCAGATTCTTAAGGTTTGTTGATCATGTAATCATGGTCACATAGAAGGCCATGGAGTTCACTGAAGGTGAGAGGTGAGGAGCGTCCTAGGATGGTGGTTTTCAGATTGTTGTATTCCTCACGAAGACAAGCAATGGAGTAAAGAACAAGATCTTTGTTAGTGACAGGTTGACCAATGTTAGCTAAAGCAGTGGCATAATCTTGAACTCGTCCAAGGTAGTTGAGAGGGGTTTCATCCCCTTTCATTTGAAGCTTTAGAAGTTGAAGTTTTAGGGTGTATTCCCTAGAAGCAGTGTTGGGTGCAAAATCACGTTCAAAGTTGAGCCAAAGATCACGAGCAGTATCGCCCTGAACATGAGAGAAGGCAGCCTTAGAAACGGTAGAAATGATGACAGATTGAACACGTGCATCATTATGTTTCCATATGGTATAATTAGGATTGGTGGTAACAGTAGTGGTAGATGGTTGTGTAGTAGTTGCTAGTGAAGTAGTAGTGATTGTAGGAGTTGGGCAAGTAATGGAGCCATCAATGTAACCAAAAAGGTTGTTGGTAATGAGAAACGGTTCAAGCATACGTTTCCAATAGCCATGGTTGGTAGGGGAAAGGGTAAAGCAAATTTGTGAGAGTTATGAGATGCCTTTTGTTGAGTAGTAAAAAGTTCAATGGTTGACATGATGAAATGCGAAAATGTAGTTTCGCAAAATTAGTTTCGCAAAGTAGGTAGTTTCGCAAAAGTAGTTTCGCGAAAGTGTTGGTTCGCAAGATGGAAGCACAAGCAAAATAGAACTTTCGTTCAAGATAGTTTCGCAGTATGTGATGCTAGTGTCGCAAAACGGCAGATCTGAAAAAAAAAGGGTAAAAACAGCAAAAAAACTCAATTTTCAGCTCGATTGAGTTAAAAGGAGAAGATACTAATCCGATAGGATTGTATAGAATGTTGTAAGAAGAAGTGTATGCGTTTTGATGGTAGTAAAAAAGCTCCGGCGAGATACGCGGTGGTGACGCGGAGGCAATTTTTTGGGGGAAATTTTTTTTGGTTCTATAATAGGAAGTTTTGGAGGGAATTCACCATGCATTAGTTGATGGAGCTAAAAATATAGAAGATGAATAACAATACTTTATAATCATTTTTTTCTCATTCAAGTTTTAAATTTAAAATATTTAAAAAAATTACTTACATAAAAAGTATAGAAGATGAATGTATTTTTTTAATGTATTATCAGATTATTGTTATTTACTCAATGATGCGTAATTTAGATAATATGTGTATAAATCACCCCGTGTGTATACACGGGTATTAAACCTAGTGATGTTAATATATGAGAGAGAAAAGATTAATGTAGTTGTTTTTAATACCTTTTTTTTCTTAATTAATTCTCCTTTTTTTACTATTTATTTACCAAAATGTCATCAAATCATCTAAACCATTGATAACATGATCTAGTGGTTGAATTTTATTCTTTTTCTTCTTGCAATATTTATGTCTTCTTAAATGAACTTAAACATATATATATATATATATATATATAACTTATAAGTTCAATTTGATATGTTGATTCCATATGGGTGTGATGGGTGTGATGCAAGTATTTGAAAAGAATAGTATTTTTTTTATTAAACTTGATTTGATTAATTGGTTGTATAGTTCAAGTTCAATTTGTATATTATTGGGGTTAGTGGTCTAATGAGAGAGGCTTTGCATCTAGGACTCTAAGGAGCATTAATTTGAAGAGGTCAAAGGTTCAATCATCGACATTGTAAGTATTTATAGAATTTATTAAAAGTAGGTTAGATTGTTGTTTTAAAAAAAATTCTATTTGTATAGTTCTAGCACTTGCTTTAAATAATTCATTTGTTATAGATCATTGAATAATGGTGTCATTTTAGTAAAAATACAAATGTGCATGAAGAATTCTAGATTGAGTGAAGAATTTTAAGCTGTTTTGTAGTTGTTGAACTTATAATATTGCCGCCTTTAAAACTTAATTTGTCTTTTTTTGTATTTATTTAACTTATTATGTATTTTTTTTTCAGATGATAAGTGACAATGATTACGTTTGAATTTAAAATATTCATATTAAATTTTATGTTGAACAAAAAACAGGCAAAATCGAGTAGAACCGAGCCACTCGGTTGTAAACCAAGCGAGTTCAAGCGATACTTTTACGCTCGTTTACTTACATTCGAACCGAACCGAGCTGCTCGCTTTCAATTCGAGCAGAGGCTCGCTTAGTTTGACCCGACTCTTTAACAACCCTAGTTATGTTTTATCCATGAGAATATCGGTTTAGAGATAACCGCATATAACCATTCATATTATGAGATATTATTATTCATTGACAATTGAGAAGAGAATTGAATACATATAAACCTATTCTTGTTATAATATAACAATAAATATCACAAGATTAGTGACTTAACTTAAGAACTTTAGAGAAATTATGAGATTAAGATGTAAAGAGAATTGTATAACTCATTCAAGTGTATACATAAGGTGTGTTTTTACTCATCACTTTGATGGAGTATTTATACTACAAAATGTAGACAAGATTAACTATTTGGTAGATAAGATAACTATTTGGAAATTGACTAATTGGTATGGAGCTAAGTTGCAATTGTTGAAAATGTATTTATCCATTAAATGCATGAAGATTTATAACACTCCCCCTTGGATGATACTTTTTCAAACTTTAGCTTGTTGAAGTACTGCCTCATTAAAAACCTTGCTAAAGAAAACCCAGTGGGAAAAACTTTAGCTAAGGGAAAAAGAGTGCAGTCTGTAGCTCCCCATCAAATTGTGTGTACGTGTCTCATGCCAATATCATGAACGTGTTTTCTGAAAGTTGCTGTTGGAAGTGCTTTTGTGAAAAGATCAGCTGAGTTGTTGCTAGATTTGACGTATCTCATTTCAACTTGTTTTTCTTTAATCAGGTCTTGATATATGAAAAGAATCTTGGAGGTATATGTTTTTTCTGTCACTTTTGATATAACCTTCTTTCATTTGTGAGACACAAGCTGCATTGTCTTCATAGATTGGAGTTGGACTTTCATTTCTTTCTAGTCCACAAGAGGTTGATATATGTTGTGTCATTGATCTTAGCCACACACATTCCCTAGAAGCTTCATGTAGTGCAATGACTTCAGCATGATTTGAGGATGTTGCAACAAGTGTTTGTTTCTGAGAACGCCATGAAATTGCAGTTCCTCCATTCATAAATACGTATCCAGTTTGAGATCTAGCTTTATGAGGATCGGATAAGTAACCTGCATCTGCATAACCAACTAAAACTTCTTTCGAATCGTTAGCATAAAACAAGCCTAAATCTGTTGTTCCTCGAAGGTATCGAAATACATGTTTAATCCCATTCCAATGTCTTTTGGTAGGAGCTGAACTAAACCTTGCTAACAAATTAACTGCGAAAGAAATGTCAGGTCTTATACAGTTAGTAAGATACATAAGGGCTCCAATTGCATTGAGGTATGGTACCTTAGGGCCAAGAATGTCTTCACCATCTTCACAAGGGCGAAATGGATCTTTGTCAACATTGAGTGATCTAACAACCATTGGGGAGCTTAAAGAATTTTCCTTGTCCATATTAAAACGTTTTAAAAGTTTTTCAGTGTAATTTGACTGATGTACAAGTATGCCATTATGCGTATGCTCAATCTGTAAACCAAGACAATATTTGGTTTTCCCAAGATCTTTCATTTCAAATTCATTCTTTAAAAAAGCAATTGCTTCATGAATTTCCTTTCGTGTTCCCATTATATTTAGGTCATCAACATACACAGCTATGATCACATATCCTGATGTTGTCTTCTTAATAAAGACGCATGGACATATAAGATTATTTGTATATCCTTTACTTATCAAATAATCGCTTTAAACGATTGTACCACATCCTTCCAGATTGTTTCAACCCATATAAGAAACTTTGCAATTTGATAGAATACATTTCATTGGGTTTTGAACTTAATGCTTCTGGGAATTTAAATCCTTCTGGAATTTTCATATATATGTCACTATCAAGTGATCCATACAAGTAAGCTGTAACGACATCCATAGGACGCATTTCTAAATTTTCAGACACTGCTAAGCTGATTAAATATCTGAATGTAATTGCATCCATGACAAGAGAATATGTTTCATCATAATCAATTCCTGGTCTTTGAGAAAATCCTTGAGCCACAAGTCTGGCTTTATATCTTGTGACTTCGTTTTTCTCATTTCGTTTTCTAACAAAAACCCATTTGTACCCTACAGGTTTTACAGTCTTAGGTGTAATCACAATAGGCCCAAAAACTGTTCGTTTATTTAACGAATTTAACTCAGCTTGCATAGCATCTTTCTATTTATCCCAGTCATGTCGATCTTGACATTCTTTGACAGATTTTGGTTCGGGATCATCATCTCCACTCATGATTTCACTTGCTACTGAATAAGAAAATATATCATCAATATCTTCAACTTCATTTTGGTTCCATAATATAGTGTTATGGCCATAGTTGATTGACATATCTTTAGTGAAATCATTTACTTCTTCATGAGGGGAGGTTATCTCATTTACTCTTTCCTGATGTGATGTGTTATCATTTAGTGATTTATTGGAAACATGTTCCTTATGATCAGCCTCCTTCTCATGTCCTTTTCTCTTTCGAGGATTTTTATCTTTTGATCCAATTGGCCTCCCACGTTTTAAACGTTTCTGGGATTCATGAGGCATTTTTTCATTACTTTGTTTGTCAGGAATTTCAACTCGAGCCGGAGCATTAACAGCTGGTATATAAGATTTAGTTACTCTTTTTGTATCAGTAAATGCATCAGGCAATTGATTTGCAATATCTTGCAAATGCATGATACTTTGAACTTCTGTCTCACACTGTTTTGTTCTAGGATCAAGATATGACAATGGAGGTTCACACCATGAGATATTCTTTTCTTTATTTTTGTTTTCTCCCCCTAATGAAGGGAAAACTGATTCATCAAATTGGCAATCAGCAAAACGTGCTGTAAATACATCACCTGTTAAAGGTTCAAGATATCTTATGATTGAAGCTGTTTCGTATCCAACATATATCCCTAACCTCCTTTGATGTCCCATCTTTGTGCGTTGTGGTGGTGCAATAGGAACATATACTGCACATCCAAATATTCTAAGATGGGAAACATTTGGCTCTTGGCCAGAAACAAGTTGTATAGGTGAGTACTTGTGATTTGCAGTTGGTCTTATACGAATCAATGAACCAGCATGTAAAATTGCATGACCCCAAATAGACACAGGGAGCTTTGTTCTCATTGTTAATGGTCTAGCTATTAGTTGGAGACGTTTAATTAATGATTCTGCTAAGCCATTTTGTGTATGCACATGTGCAACTGGGTGTTCAACAACAATTCCAACAGACATGCAATAATCATTGAAAGCATGTGATGTAAATTCACCCGCATTATCAAGTCTCACTTTTTTAATAGTATAATCCGGAAAGTGTGCTCGTAATTTAATGATTTGAGCCAGAAATTTTGCAAATGCTACATTACGAGTTGATAATAAAGAGACATGAGACCATCTACTAGATGCATCTATTAGGACCATGAAATATCTAAATGGTCCACTTGATGGATGAATTGGTCCACATATATCGCCTTAAATTCTTTCAAGAAACATAGGCAATTCATTTTCAACCTTTAATTTTGAAGGCCTCGTAATTAATTTTCCAAGTGAACATGATATACATAGAGGCATTTTATCAGCCTGAGGGATCTTTTGACCTTTCAATGAATGCCCATGTGTATTTTCAATGATCCTATTCATCATTGTAGATCCGGGATGACCTAATCTGTCATGCAATAAGTTTAATGTACTAGGATCATAAGTTTTTTCTTTAACTGCCATATGTGCATGAGGCACATTTATGTATGTATAATGCAAACCAGAATGGAGCATTGGCATTTCCTCAAATATGTGATTTTTCTTCATAATGTGTAAATATTTTTCATCACCAATAGTTCTCGACTGAGTATCATACCCATTATGATATATATTTTTGAAACTCAACAAGTTTCTCGTCGCTTTTGGGGAAAATAGAGCATTATCTATTAAAAGCTTAGTACCGTTTGGTAATTCTAAATTTGCTTTTCCCACTCCCTCTATCAAGTTTGATGGACCTGATATTGTACCAATCATTCCCTTTGTTGGTTTTAGTTCATAAAAATATTTCTTAGATTTGAGAATAGTGTGTGTAGCGCCACTATCTGCTATACACATATCTCCAGTTTCCTTTAGATCTTGTCATTCAGTAAGATTCATTTTTAATCTTCAAATATGAAAGAAAATGATAAGTGTATATAATAGGTATTATAAGTCTTGTTATGATAGTAATTATATTATATAAAAGGGGAAATAAAATTATTAAGCATAGTTAAACACAATTAAGATAACTATATAATATATTACATGAAAAGGGAAATACCAAAACATAGTTAAGCATAATTAAACATAGTTCATGATGACATGTTTATTTCATGTAATATTAAGATCCAACAACAACCCCTTTTTCAAATCTCCAAGTCATCACAGAAGTCTGAGTTATTCAACTCAGTGTTAGCATTATCAAATGTGTTCACATGGTTCGCTTCTTTCTCATTTTCTTTGAGAGATGCTTGGTATAGTTTGCATAGATGTGGGGGTGTGCGACATGCCTTCGACCAGTGGTTCGAACTTCCACATCTGAAACATTGAGAGCCATGATTCTGAGATGTACTAGCTTCGTTCTTAAACTTAGCTTGCTGGTTGGAGTTTTTATTACGTGGAACATGGTATTCATTTGCTCTTTGGCCATGACCACGGCCACGACCACGACCACGACCATAAGACGTAGTGTTCAGTTTAAATGAATGTTTGCGACCATTAAAATGCTTTTTGTCAAAATGACCACGACCACGTCCACGGCCTCGTCCACGACCATGTTCCCATTTACGACCAGAATAATTGTTGTGAGCAACATTTGCTTCTGGTATTGCTAATGATCATGTGGGACGAGATTGATGACTTTTCATCAACAGATCATTATTCTTTTTTGCTACAAGGAGCAATGCATTTAGATCAGAGTATCTTCTAAAATTTTGTAATCGATAATGTGTTTGTAAATTTATATTTGATGCATGAAAAGTGGAGTAGGTTTTCTCCAACTTTTCTTCCTCTGATTTAGGATGCCCACAAAATTCTAGCTTTGAGCGAATTTGGTATAAAGCAGATGTATAATCGTTTACCCTCTTAAAATCTTGGAACCTAAGAGGGTCTCATTCATCTCTAGCATTAGGAAGTAAAACTTCCCTTAGATGACCAAATCTGCTTTTTAAATCTTCCCACAACATATGGGTTATCACAATTAAAATACTCATGCTGTAGTAATTCATCAATGTGTTTATGTAGGAAAACATCAGCTTTTGCATTATCTTGTTCAGAGGATTCGTTGTATTCCTCGATTGTTTCTAACACATTCATTGATTTCAAGTGTCTTTTGACATTTGCTGTCCAAGACATATAATTTTCTCCAGAAATGTTGAGTGCTGGGAATTCTAGTTTCGATATATTCGACATTTTTGTTGCTAAATATGAATTACAAATAAGATAAATATTAGAATCCATATATATTAATAAGCAATGAGATACAATACATTGGTAGAGCCATAAACATATAAAAGAAAAGGAAAATGCCAAAATCATTAGGTGGGAGATTAAAAATTAGAAAGAGAAGTAATATAAGCATTATAGTGGCCAACACTAAAACTGGGTGAATCATTTCGAAAGCTTTACCTTGGATAAACTTAAGAAGAAGGATGTTTGTTGTGAATAAAATGGAGTCGATAATTGGTTATTTATAGTGAAAATTTATAACCGTTTTACAACGGCTATATTACCATTTTATAACGGTTGTATTACCGTTTGTATGTGTGTGTATGTATATATATTAATTAGTAAGTAATGTAAAAGAATATAATCAAATAAGGATTATAAGATAATACATAGAATTAATAATAATGAGAATGTTAGTGAACATAAATAAATGTTAGTAATCATAATTAAATGTTAGTTGAGATAAATATAAATGTTAGTAAACAGAAATAGAAATGTTAGTCGTGAGTTAAATAACATAAAAAGAAAAATTAGTTGCATAAAAAAATGTTAGATGCATAAATAAAAGTTAGATTGTTAGTAGTTTCATAGTTGTTAAATGTCCATAATAAGGTATCATTTATGTTTCATATAGTACTTATCATGTGAATGTATATTTCTTATTAATCAATGAAAAATTTACCTTGCTTTAAGATTGATATCTTTTGTAGTGGATATACCTTCTTGATTAAGAGATTAGAGCTTCGTGCTGATAACGTGTTATAATATAACAATAAATATCACAAGATTAGTGACTTAACTTAAGAACTTTAGAGAAATTATGAGATTAAGATGTAAAGAGAATTGTATAACTCATTCAAGTGTATACATAAGGTGTGTTTTTACTCATCACTTTGATGGAGTATTTATACTACAAAATGTAGACAAGATTAACTATTTGGTAGATAAGATAACTATTTGGAAATTGACTAATTGGTATGGAGCTAAGTTGCAATTGTTGAAAATGTATTTATCCATTAAATGCATGAAGATTTATAACAATTCTTTCTTTGTTTGTTGTCGGTACAAATTTTCCACTAAATTCATGTTCATAAAGAGTAAGTTTAATTCATTTAAACACTTGATTGTACTTATCAGATAGTTTGTTCTGATAGTTTCAAACCAACAAACCCACAAAAATCGGTGATAAACATTGATCGCTAATTATTAACGCAACAATTCTAAAAATAATTCATGTACCAAATTATATCATTAGAGTTTTATTATATGGATAATCACATATATATGGACGTTTTGACTCCATATTTTACCTAAATTGACACAAAATTTGAAGCCCATATCTAACAGACATTGACTCATTTATGTGAGAGATACCTACTAACGTGGGCTGAACATTTAACCCATATTTCTGAAAACATTCGAACACATGTGACACTTCTGCAATCGACACGTGTCATCATGTTGTGGGCTTAGAGAGCATCCCATAAACAAGACTAGCTTACCTAATTAACTTATTTTCTAAAACCTCACCACCACGATGTTATAGTAGTGATTGTAACATCGCCTTTGCTTAATCTAATTATTATTAGTTGCTTGCACAAGGTTCGTCCATCTGTCATCAAAACTCTGGGTTGCCAAGACTTCGATCGGTACATGAATTTGAATTCAATTCTGTTGAACTTGGGTCTAATTGAAGTTACAATTTTTCATAAACACACACGGCTGTTTTCTTCAATTCAATGGATTGTGCAACTGTTAGATCACGATTTGGTGATAGATTATTGCTTTAAGCATATTTCCAATCAGATTCAAAGAAATTTGTTTTCCTTAGTTTTGATTATTTCTTTTCAATACTGTTGGATTTGTCTCTTGTTCAATGGTAAGAAACACTAACTGAAATCAATTTGTGAGGGATAAGTCAAGCCGTCATTTAGACGACATTAGCCGGTATTTTCTCACATAAATTAGTCAAATTTCATTAGACGCGGGCTTTAAATTTTGTGTCCATTTAAGTAAAATGTTCATATAGCCATATAAGTAAAATGTTAAATATGAGTAACAACATTCATCTCCAACTAATTTTATGTTTTCATTCGACTTTAGGGTTACGAGTTTAGGGAAGTTCTATGTTCATATTATCCATCATTGTTTTTATATAATTTAGAGCCTAATCAGTTTATACGATTAAATAATTGATTTGTAGACTCTTGGGCCTTCGGTGTAGGACGGTTATTAAACCGAGTCGAGTCAAACTAGGTTGGGCTAGAGCTCAATCTTAAACAAGTCAGCTCGGCTCGGCTTGTTTTTCTTATCAAACTGAAAAGTCAAGCTCGAGCTCGGCTCGTTAAAAGATCGAGCCAGCTCGAGCACAATCAAGTTGGCTCATTAATTTTTAAATATCTTTTTACTTTTTTAATATTTTTAATAAAAAAACATACATATGTAATATACTTATATGTATTATTTATGTTTTTGTTTCATATCGTTATATGTTGTGAATTAATTAAACTAAAAGTTTTAACATTTTCACCTCACGCATTTTTTAAACTTAATACATTTATTGAAACTACTATATATACATATATATATACATATATATATACATATATATATATATATATATTGGGGTTATTCTACAAATGACCAAATCTCTAAGAAGTGTAAAAAGCAATCACCATTAAACACATTTTCATGAGGAAAAATAAAACACGGAGGGACAGCTTCGTCTTTATATACATATGATTTTTTTTTTCGAATCCAGGTTATCTGCGCGACATGCAGACTAATTTAGTTCATTCGTGCATTTCCGTTTGATTACAAATTACAGTTCGCTTGGTTTTTGTAAACCACAATCGACATGTAATCTTGAAAGCGATGATGGTTTTTGTTTTTTAACGTTTTCGTTTTAAAGTTTGATGTTTACGAATATTCGATCGACACTCTCGATCTGTTATCCATAATCTTACATTAATGGCGAATACTGAAAGCGATGATGTTTTTGTTTGTTTTGATGTTTTACGAGCATCTGATCGATGTATTTGATTCTGATTTTATAATAATCTGAATCATTCTACAATGATGATAGTGTATGTTGTTTGCAGGTAATCTAGTATATACTCATTGTGTATGACGTGTTTTTGATGTATTAATCATTGTTATGACGTTTTCATATCGACTTCAGTTTTACTTTATTGCAGGTAAGTTATGACGTTTTTTATTAGTCATTGTGTATGGCGTGATTTTGACGTATTAATCATTGTTATGCCGTTTTCATATCGACTTCAGTATTACTTTATTGCATGTAAGTTATGACGTTTTTTATTAGTTAATTTTTTCATATTCGTGGGTTTATTTTATAGACTCAGTTTTGTGCATGGTGTTTTTGTTGGGTATGTAGGCTCGTTAGTGGTAGCCGGCCCTAATGAGTAGTCTACGTGAGCTTGGGCCTAACTTGGGGATTAAGTTTCCAGACCCTAGATTAGTCTCTATATAATGATATCATTGTACTTGTAATTCCTGGAGCACCTGATAAATAAAATACCTAGTTGCAGCAAAGTGGACGTAGGTCACGACGACCGAACCACTTTAAATCCTTGTGTCTCGTGTTCATTATTACTCGCGAGTGTGTGTTCAGTTTCATGTGTGTTCTAGATCCTAACAACTGGTATCAGAGCTACGGCTCGTTAAACACGAAGAACACAACGCGAGAGAGTTGCAAGTTAGGGCTGAGAGTTGGTCCAGAACGGTAATGTGACACCTGACAAATTCATATTAACTCCGTTAACTAAATCCCGTTAATACATTAATTTAAGTTATACTCTACATTTAATTAATTGTATTAGATCTACTACTTGTTACACGAACTGTTACATGTAACGGTTATTCGGAAAATTACCCGACCACGCAAGTTAATACTCGAACGTTGGTGAATTAATAAAATAATATTACTGAGCAACTAAATAAATATAAATTAAGTGAGTTTATAGTTAATTTATATGTTATGTGGCTTATATGTTTAATTTTGTGAACTTTCGTGAAACTGCGTATTTTACCGGTTTTAAAGTTTTATCGTATGTGGCCAACTTTATAGAATAAAGGTTTTAAAAAATATCTTGTAAAGGACTTTTCTTGTATTTTTACAAACTTCATATAAAAGGTGGTCCATGGATCATCTAGGTGATCCAAGACCCACCCATTTTACCTATATTAATTTTATTAAAAAAATTAATAATCTCCTAAACCCTAAAATCCATTTACACTATCAAACTCCCTCCCCTCCCCTCTTTGAGCAACACCACTAGGTCACACCCACACAAATTCCTCAAGTTTTGATCTTTAGTTTGAAATGGATGGTGGATTTGAGTGTTACTTGAAGTCTAAAGCATAATACAAGTAAGTATTTGTCTAAATTTTTATTTATATGTTGAGAAAATTGCATCTTTCAAAACCCTAGATCATTCAAAATGTTAAGTTGATAATCTTTATGTGAAATTGGGGATTGATCATTGGTGTATTTGATGTTTTGGTGAGTTGGTAATCAATAGAACCCATGATTGTGTTTTTGTGAAACTAGGGTTAACATGAAGATGTAAGAACATAGACTTTTAAGTATGATCATGGCTGGAAGTTTTTATATATGAACTTGTATGATGATTAGAATGAAACTTGGATATTAATCATATTGTTTAATCATGTTTTTGACAAAACCGATGATGACAGAATTTTGACAGATTCATAACCTGATTTTCCTTGGACTATATCTTGTTGAAAATCGAACCAAAATGGGTCATTCTTGAGCCTAGATTGTAGTTTAAGGAGTCTAGTTTCTAGAAAACTAAACCAATGAATTGCTACACAAGGTTATGTTATAATTTTTGATTTTACAAAAACAGATGTCAAATCCGAAAATCTGGATAGAAAATGGGTCAACTTCAAAAGGTCATAACTTTATCATTACAACGTTTTATTGGACAATTCTTACACCAAATTAAACCTTAATGTCTTAGCTTTCTATATTGGTATGATTTGTATTTTTATTTCACTGTATGGTTGTCCAACTTGTTTAAAACTTTATAGTGTGCTAGCAGGTGTTTTTCTGACCTTTATGTAAAGATGTATTTTTAATAAATAGTTGATTTGGGTTTCAGGTAATGTTTATAAAATAAGAAATGAACTTAAGACAGTATTGCAACTGTATTTGAAATTTGGGACATGTACATATTATTATGGGTTGGCTTTTGTACAACATAAAAATGGTTAACAAAGTTGAAAAATCTGAAAAATGGACTTGCAACGTGTTTCATCTATATCATGTATGCTACTTGTAAATTGGATGTTATGATGAAATGAGAGTAATACTAACATGCTTGTTTATATATATGTGGTGATTGTTGACTTGAATCATGATTATCAAAAGCCCCAAGCAACACGTTTTGAAGGCAGATGACTTTGTTATATAGAAGACTTTCAAGACTTTCATGATTATTAGGACTCGGTTTAGTTTGTTACTATCAATACTAACTTTTTTACATGAGAAATTGCTAGACATATGTTTTAAACATGATCATGGGTATATGAGGTTGCAAGTATGTTTATATAGTTTCTATGATGACATATTCATGGTTCAAAAGTATATGTATGCTTGTTTTAGAGAGTGGATATTAATACTAACTTTGATTACAAAGATGTTAAAGATTTATACACGGGTCATGCTTGATGAGTAATATGCATGTCAAAACTAATTGTTGAGTTAGTGTATGTGGTTTACATGTGTGGTTCGGTAGTAATATATTTTAGCTATGCCGATTTCCATTAATGGAAACTTTATTGAAAGTATGATTTGTGTTTTGAGTTTAGACGACAAGGATGCCTTGAGATGATGTTACTATGTTATTAGAGATGCAATAACATGCTATGAACTATGCCTATGTTGAAAGTGGCCTTGTATGATATGTTTTACTCAAAGTAGAGAGCTTATGTGTAAATATATATATACATGTTATGATTATTACAAGTAAGAAGTTATGTGTGGGCATGAAACATGTGTAGTTAAGAATGTACATCTATTAACGAGTTTGTGTAGTGAGAACATGTCTTAGAACTCATCTTTCCTATAAAGGAAACTCTAATAGAAATCGAATTTGGCTTCGTTGCATATGTGTCTTGTAATGTGATTTATGAACTTAAGGTGAACAACTGAACATAACTACACTTAATAAATCACCATGTGATCATCGGGTCAACTCGGGTCAATAAAAGTCAACTTTGGTTAAGGTTGGTCAAAAGTCAAACTTTTCAAATCACAAGTAAACAATTGAATTGTTTGGATGCTTAGGGTTTTACATACCTGCACAAACACACACTTATAGACTTATCATGTAGTAGGAATGTTGTGTTTGCTTTTACCTTGTTGATGCTTGTAGTTGTGCACCCGAAGGTGAGTTCGCTGAACCTTATTTTCTACTACTCTTACCCTTTATGGGAAGGAGACACGTACAATTACTTTTACAGATTTGGATATATATATGGTATGTCGCATGTCTAGTTAGAGTTACATTTCTTGTTCATGAAAGTCCTCATGGATACCTAGTTGACCGTTAGTATTTGGGAAATAGCTGGGGAATTTTGAGTAGTACTACTGGGTTTGACAAACCCCACCCGGGCTAGTCGCACTAGCACGACAAATGGACTTGTCGAACGGGTGTTGAATTGGCCTAACATACTTACACATGCATCCTGCTGGGATGTAGCGCAGACAAACTATACAAGTAATGTGTACACACTTCAGCTTCGGTCAGATACATTTGACTTTAAAGACATGCACTGCAGACTAGCTACCTACACCGACATACTTTATTGATACTTCTGCCTGAAAACATAATTGCTGGGGTTTATATCTATTATGTGAACTCACCAACCGTCGTGTTGACACTTGTTATTATATCTTTTTCTCAGGTTTATATGGCACACATCACGCTAAGGCATGACATGGCATGGTTGTATGATTTTGATATCATAACATTTCATTCTTTTTAAAATATGTCATTAACGTTTGGGCGCGTGTTTGCGCATTTAGTTTCTATTTAATAGTATTGACACTACATTTCGATTACGCTTCCGCAAACTTTTAAACGTTAACTCTGTATTAAATTTTCTCATTTAATGAGACACGTATGTTTTAAATTCATATAATGTCGTTTGGTGTAACTAATGACTGAGATCCTGGTTTGTCACACACTTAACGGTAAAACTCTGTTAGTGGATTTTGATGGTGTGACAGGTAACTGTAGTTAGCAACTCATCGGATACTAGTAAGTTTACGTTTGAGAAAATCCGGGATCTTATTTTTGGAGAGGATGCACGACACAGAGGTTCAAGTGAATCTTCAAGTTCTTTGTTGAGTACAGAGGGCAGGGGAAGAAAGAATGAACGGGGAAGTCGTCAGGGCAGGAGAAGGAGTCAGTCTAAAGCTCATAAAGATGTGATATGTTGGAACTGTAAGGAAGCAGGATATTTTAGGAATCAGTGCCCTAATCCTAAGAAAGATGCTAACACTATAGAAGACTACGCAGATGATGATGCTCTGATTTGCAGCGTGGAGAATAGTGTGGATTCCTGGGTTATGGATTCTGGTGCTTCTTTTCATGCTACCCACAGCAATGAAGCATCGTAGAATCTAAAAGAGGGTGATTTTGGAAAGGTAAGGCTTGCCAACAATAAAGTTTTAGATGTTACGGGCATGGGTGACATAGATTTAGTTACTTCAGTCGGTTCAAAGTGGACTTTGAAAGATGTCAGGGTCATTCCTAGCTTAAAGAAACAATTGATTTCAGTTGGGCAGTTGGATGAAGAAGGACATGAAGTTAAGTTCAGGAACGGGCAGTGGAAAGTGGTACAGAGTAATCTAGTCATAGCTCGAGGAAAGAAACACGGTTTGCTTTATATGGTCAGTTTACCATCTGAAGAAAATGTTATTCCAGTTCAGAAGAGAAACAAAATCCGGTTCACAGAATCTAAAGGGCAGAAGAAGGTTTGTTTTGCAGATGATAAACCCAGAGCTTCAGGTCAGATTCAGGTTGAGCGTACTGGGAAAGGTTTAGAAAAATCAGTCAGGGGTTTTCATGGCAGTGGGAGCATTGGTAGTCGGTCAACCAAAGCTTCAGTCAGAACTACCAAATAGTGGGTTAAGAGAACCAGTATTCCGATTGTCAAAGTCTCTCCAAAGGATTATCTGCTTTATTCGGAGAGTATTTGTTCTCAAGGTGTTTCAGGATCTGGCAGTTTGAGCCAGTGGGAGCCGGTAGAGACAGAGAATGAGTCAGAGGTAGATTTGGGCGTGACTGATGTGTTGGAGTTCAGGGGAGCTTCAACGGGCCTTCAGGTTAACTGATGAGAAGATGACTGCAACTAGTGATAAGGAAGATTACAAGAGGTGCAAGATGATGAAGATGGTGGAGCGTAGTTCGAGCCTCCAAGTGGGAGATTGTTGGGTATGTAGGCTCGATAGTGGTAGCCGAACCTAATGAGTAGTCTACGTGGGTTTGGGCCTATCTTGGGGATTAAGTTTCCTAACCCTAGATTATTCTCTATATAATGATATCATTGTACTTGTAATTCCTGGAGCACCTTATACATAAAATACCTAGTTGTAGCAAAGTGGACATAGGTCACGACGACCGGACCACTATAAATCCTTGTGTCTCGTGTTCATTATTACTCGCGAGTGTGTGTTTAGTTTCGTGTGTGTTGTAGATCCTAACAGTTTTTTATATGCATAGTGTTGAAAACGGAGAATGGCAAATCTACCCCTGGGACAATCTCGCGCGTCAAGAAAACATAATATTTACAAAAATGACACCGCGTCCATCTGCTCTCAGCTGGGTCGTAAACATCATAATCCACCGCACCAGATTGCTTCTTAGCCTTTGTAGGGTTTTTGTCATTTGTAAAAAATCTCTCCCCTATATTTCAAGCTAGCCCACGAGTCGAGTCAGGCCTAGCTTGAGTTCGGATTGAACAATCATATAGGCCTGGTTTGACTCGTGGGCTAGCTTGAGTTCGGATTAAACAATTATATAGGCCTGGCTTGACTCATGTACATCAATGATGGCCAGATCGAAGAAGAACTAAAGCTGCAACATGTGAGTTTAGTAATGGGATGCCCTCAATGTAGGGACACCAAACTTTATATAAAGAAATAATTTACAATAATGGAACAATATTATGATCAATGAATATAAGATAGAACCCTATTTAACTTTGTTTAACATCCCCCTTCAAGCTCAACGGTGGTAGACATAAGCCAAGAGACGATCGGAAGAATTCAAATTGAGGTCTCGGTAAGCTTTTAGTAAAAATGCCTGCAACTTGAAGCTTGGTTGAAACAAATTTGGTGTACAGCTTGCCTGACATGACCAATTCACGTATGAAGTGGTAGTCAAGATCAATGTGTTTGGACCTTTTGTGAGAAACCGGATTCTGAGTGAGAAACAGAGCACTGTGATTATCACACAATAGAGTTGGTCTAACAGGTGGTAAGGCATGCAATTCTTGTAGTAAATGAGTGATCCACACAATCTCTGCAGCGGTGTTAGCCATGGCCCTATACTCAGACTCACAACTAGAACGTGCTATGGTCGGTTGTTTCTTAGCACTCCATGACACCAGATTACCTCCAAAAAATATAGAGTAACCATATGTTGAACGACGAGTTTCAACACACCTTGCCCAGTCAGCGTCAGAATAACCAAGTATGGTGGTGGTTACTGGTTTTGTGTACTTCAAACCATATCTAATCGTACCCTTGACATACCTGAGTATCCGTTTCACACTTTGATAGTGATAAATCGTTGGTTTTTGGAGGAACTGGCTGACCTGATTTACACTATATGCTATGTCGGGTCGAGTGATTGTTAGGTATTGGAGCGCCCCTACTAGTGAACGATAATGTGTGACATCGTGATATGGGTCACCCGAAGACCGAAACGATTCATTAGCCGGTAACGGAGTGTGCACAGGATTCGCATCAAGAAGTCCCGCGCGATTCAGTATTTCTTGAGCAAACTTGGTTTGACTTAAGAACAGACCATCGTTCGAATGTTTTGCCTCAAGACCGAGAAAATAACTCAAGTGGCCCAGGTCCTTGATGCCAAATTCACCATGTAAGGTTTGAATGAATTTTTTCATCACAATGTCTTGATTTCCTGTGAGAATAAGGTCGTCAACATATACTAACAGGTACATAACACATTGATCACGTTTAAATACAAATAAAGACGGATCTGCTTTGCTGCACACAAACCCTTGTTTTAGTAAAAAATCACTTAATCGGTGAAACCACGCCCTTGGAGCTTGCTTAAGCCCATAGATCGCCTTATTGAGACGACATACATGCTCCGGAAACTGTGGATTTATGTATCCAGGGGGTTGTTCCATATAGACGACTTCATCTAAGTGACCGTGTAGGAACGCATTATTTACATCCAATTGATGCAAATCCCACCCATTAATTACTGCCAAAGATAACACCACCCTAATGGTAGAAGCTTTGACCACCGGGCTGAACGTATGAGTAAAGTCAATGCCGGGTATTTGAGTAAAACCACGTGCGACCAGCCGTGCTTTGTGCACATTGAGTGACCCATCTGCATGATATTTGGTTCTATACATCCATTTAGAACTGATGACATTTTCCGTTTTTGGTCGAGGCACAAGAGACCAAGTATCATTGGATCGTAAAGCATCCAATTCACGTTGCATTGCAAGTTGCCAGCGAGGGTGTTTGACAGCGGATTTGTACCCTTTTGGCGTGATGGTAGATAATTAAGAGACAAAGTCATCACGATGTTTGGGTTTGACGATACCGGCTTTGGAACGTGTTTGCATGGGATGGCTGGAAGTGTGTTGTGGTTCTGTTGCTTGAGTGGTGAGTGGGTTGGAATTTGGTGATTGGTCTGAAGTGTTTGTGGGAGTGTCAGAGGGTGGTGATGAGTTGGTGGGAGTGATGGTTGGGTTTGATGGGAGAGATGGGTTGGTGGGAGTGATAATTGGAGTTGGAGTAGGAACCGAGATTTGGGGGGGGTCTAAATGACATGTACATGGCTTTGTCTGTATTGTGGGGGTGAGTTGTTGGAAGTTTGTGATGAAGACTTTGATGTTGGAACTTGATTCACAGTATCTAAAAACGTATGAAGAGGAAGAGTTGCAACATCATTGATGTGAGAGGTGGTTTTAAAAGGTAGATGTGTTTCATCAAAACGAGCATGCCGAGTGATATAGGTTCGTTCCGTGACCGGGTCAAGGCATTTGTAACCTTTATATTGAGTGCAATATCCAAGAAATATGCACGGGATACTACGAGGGGCAAGTTTGTGAATAGCCACATCCCGCACATAAGGATACACCCGACATGCGAACACCCTAAAATTATCAAATTTAGGTGTTTGAGAGAAAAGTGTTTCAAATGGTGATTTATTGTTTAGAATCAAAGTGGGCAATCTGTTTATGATGTGGACAGCGGAGGTGAAGGCTTCGACCCAATATGGTAGAGGAACATGACCATTAAACATCATGGCCAAACCGGTCTCGACAATGTGACGATGTTTTCGCTCGGCCCTGCCATTTTGTTGAGGAGTGTATGGGCATGATAATCGATGAAAAGTGCCATTTGACTGAAATAATTGACGAACATGTCGGTTCACAAATTCTGTACCTCCATCACTTTGAAATATTTTGATTTTTCTAGAAAATTGAGTCTGAACAAAATTGATAAAATCTGGAAGCACCGTATAATGATCCGTTTTCAACTTGAGTGGATAGAACCACGTGAATCTAGAAAAATCATCGACAAAAATTACATAGTATCGATAATTATCTCTAGATGTAACAGGAGAGGGACCCCATAAGTCACAATGGATCACATCAAGGGGAGCCGTGGCTCGTTGTTCATGTGTTTCAAATGGTAATTTATGTGATTTCGCCATTTCACATGCAACACATATATGAGGTTTAGGTAATATAGATGTAACATTAAGATACCCAAGTTTATTTAATACGGAAATTTTGTCAAAGGCTACATGAACAAGGCGAGCATGCCATAATTCAAAAGACACTTGTTTATTTTTATTGCAAGAAACCATGAGAGCTTGGGGTCCATCTTGAAGTACATATAGTCCATCTTCATACCGACCTTGGGCGATGACCAGTTTTGTGCTTCGATCCTGGATATAAAAGTGAGGTTGAGAGAATAAGACATCTAAATCATTATCATATGTAAGCTTGCCAACTGAGATTAAATTTTTGGTAAGATTTGGCACCACCAAAACATTTTTGAGATGAAGATTTTTAGCCACAGTGGTATGACCAATATGAGTAATAGATTGTGTATTACCATCGCCAAAGGTTACAGAGGCATCATTTGGTGGATTAGTTGTTGAATGCACATTACCAGAAGAAGATGTCATATGGTTCGAAGCCCCTGAATCGACATACCAGTCAGGTCCTGCGGTGTTCACATGGCACTGGGCTTGAAAAGCCTGGGCCAAATCAGCAGTGGAAGAGGAAGATTGTGATGCAAAAGAGGCAAGACGGGGACAGTGATTGGCATAGTGACCATCCGTGCGGCATAGTTGACAGTGTGGGGGTCGTCGTGCACGACCACGACCACCATTATAGGCACCACGAGACGATCGACCTCCTCCTCGAATGCGATTTGTGGGGCCTGAGTGATTGTTAACTGCTGTGAAAGCAACAGGAGATGTTGGAGTTCCATGAAGAGATTTTAAAAACATCTCGTGACTTTCGGCTTGAACAAGAAGATCACGAAAAGATGGCAACGGTTTGATTGCACGGATGGTAGTAGAGAACATCTCAAATGATGGTCCGAGCCCATTCAAAAACCAGTGAACCTTTTCCAATTCAGTTACAGCATTTTCAACAACAGCAAGTTGTTCACATAAGAGTTTGAATTTTCGACCATATTCAGCAACAGTGGAGTTTCCCTTGGTTAGACGGCGAAGTTCATCACGAAGGTGATGAATGCGTTCCACTGATGTGTTACTGTAGGCTTGTTCAAGAGAGTTCCAGATTTCATAGGCAGTGGTTAGCCCTATGATTTCAGTGGCTGCTTCTTCAGATAAAGAAGCATTGAGAAGAATAATAACTTTACGATCAGCGGCTAGCCATGGTGCTAAGAGAGGATTGACAATAGTCTGATCTCCCTGTTTGACAGTGGCTGCCGGAATCTTGGAGGTACCATCAACATGTGACATCAAGTTTTGATAAGAGAGAAGGGGAGTGATTTGATTTTTCCATAAAAGGTAATTGTTTGAAGTTAGTTTGATGGTAAGCATGTGGGAAAGATTGTTGAGAGACATGTTGTTGTCATCGGAAGAGGAAGCCATGGTGGCAGGAAGGAGGACCGGTGAGAAGAGGATGAAGAAAAGTGAAAAGGTGGGAAAGAGAAGAGGATCAGTTGCTGGTAAATGATACCATGTGAGTTTAGTAATGGGATGCCCTCAATGTAGGGACACCAAACTTTATATAAAGAAATAATTTACAATAATGGAACAATATTATGATCAATGAATATAAGATAGAACCCTATTTAACTTTGTTTAACACAACATAAACAAAATATATAGGCTTTTCTTATTCATTTATAAAATATTACGTTGAGACACATACACACTACCATATAATATCATAATAACATTGAACATGCTACATGAATAGGGTAATGATAATATATAACGTGACCGATAAAACCCATCCCATTGCTTGTTTAATTTATTGAAAACAGTATTTGATTATTATTAAACAAATAAAATCATCCCGTTACTTGTTTGATTTAATGAAAACAGTATTTGATTATTATTAAACAAATAAAACTCATCCTGTTATTTGTTTAATTTATTGAAAATATCCTTATATAATATAGCAAAACAAAAAAATCTTAGGTGGCATCTTTTTATAGCTTTTAGCTTATGTGGCATTATTTAAGAGATTATCTCACAATAATGATTTTTTTTATTTAAAATATGTATATAAAATTTATTATAATAAAACTAATTACATTTTTAGTCCCCTAATATTTTGGAGAATTTTAAAAAATTTAAGAGTATTTATATTTTTAACTCTTTAATACAAGGGGTGTAAGTGAGTCGGTTTATATTTGATAGGGTTTAAAAATGAAACTTATGGATAAAGTTAATAATAACATACAATTAAAGACCTCGATGTTTTATAAATATACATAACATTTTTATATGATTTAAAAAAATTAACTACACCATAAAACTAAGCACTTTATTCTCTTTAATTTGAGTATAATATTGCTATACTAAAAATCTAATTTTTAAAAATATATCATGTGTTCCGTTTTACCACCGTTTTGTCTCAAAACTGAATGGAACATTCATGAACATCTTTAAAAGCATCACTTGAATTGTGTTCCCGAGCGTAGCGCGAGCACTAAACTAGTTTAATATATGTTTAATTTACGACAGATAAAACTCATCCGGCCCGTTACTTATTTAATTTATTGAAAAGAGTATTTGATCATGTCGAGCCACGGGAACACAAACCAAAGGGTTAATTAGCTCTAGGAATGCTGAAAGCATGGCCCTCGTCCATATTAATGCTAGTCAGGTTTTCGCCTTTCTCACCCTTTCATTCGAAGCATTGAATCAATGCACCCAACGTTGCATGCACTATGCAACCCTAATGAAATACCTGGACACATTCTCCTTCCACTTCCAAATGGTAACAACTCAAAGTACTGTCCTCTGACGTCCAACTGCTTCTCTTCAAATCTTTCAGGTCTAAATTCAAAAGGGCTTTCCCAGTAGTTTGGGTCTCGGCCGAGGGACCATGCATTGATAAAAATAGTAGTGTTTGCTTCAATATCATAGCCAGAGACCTTTCGATCTTCTGTTGATCTTCATGGAATCAATGCGGCTGATGGGTGCAGACGTAACGTCTCCTTGGTAATTGCCTGGAGGTAGGGAAGGTTCGGTATGTCTGATTCTTGTAAAAGTCTATTTTTGCCAACAACATGATCGATTTCCTCGACTGCCTTTTTCATTATCCTTGGATTGTTAATGAGTTCTGATAACGCCCATTCTGTGAGTATCGCTAAATTGTCTGTTGCTGCAACAAATATATTCTGAAATGACAAGATAGATATAATTCACATTAATTATAAATATTGTGTAAACATGTTAGGCCCCTTTAAATACTTTTAAGCCAAAACCTAACTGTGTAAGACTTACCATGCATAACATTTATGTATATATAATAGTTATTAACATACCACTAATAAGGATAACATAACATATATAAACGGTATAAAACATATATAATTATGGTTTTTTTTATATACCAGAATGAAGGCTTTGATGTTTTCTATGGTCAACTTGATCTCCATGCTAGCATCTTGTGCAATGTTCAATAAAATATTGAGCAAGTCTTTCCTTTCAGATTGTGTACCTTGTTTTCTTGCATCTTCATGATCTTTTATGATCCTTTCAATCAAAGCATCATATCTTCTATGAATATCTTTCACTCTTTTCCCAAATCCTTGCAAGTCTAGTCTTTTAAATGCGCGTATGTTGTCCGAGAGGTTGAAAGCTTCCATGATGTTAGTGATTTCGAATGTAAGTTTCCTTATATCTTCTGCATCACCATCATTTTCCGAACATCTTCGACTAAAAAGTAATCTTGTTATCACATTGTTACTCAGCTTCACTAGCTCTCCATTAAGGATTACCGCTTTCCCACTGCTAGCATGTTCAGATATACATTTTATAAAACGAGTGATCTCATTGCGCATGACAGGAAGTAGTGAGTCCATTGTTGTAACATTTAGGAGCTGTGACATAACTATCTTCTTCATGAACTTCCAATGCGATCCATATGGAGCAAAGGAGAAATCTTTTGAACCATATGTTATGAAAGTAATAGCCGGGTTTCGGGTTCGATCTAAATAAGCGGTTTCATGGGTTCTAAGGAACTCTTTAGCGATTTCTGGTGAACAAGCAACAACACAAGGTTCTGAGCCGATAAAGAGCTTGAAAATGGGCCCGTACCGGAGAGAAAGCCTGCGAATAGCTTGTTGAGGGATGGTGATGTCCAATGACGGGAAGCTATATAAGCAGCCTTGCGACTAAAAAACCATAGTCGTTTGCCCGACAAAGATGTCATAGGCACCGGTGACTAAAAAACCACCCTCACACGGACCCGGGTTTTTGAGTTGCATTCGTGTCCGCAGGTCGTGCGGGCGTCGCATTGAGGCAAGAAATTCGAACCATATTTGCACCCCCCTGCGCGCGGGTAGGTGCTAGAGTAAAATGTAACATAAGAACTTAACATGTTATGGAAGGCTTACATATATAAAACAAACTAAGGTTTTGTCTCCACTCCATTGTTACTTATAAGCCTTGACGCCCATTGTTTTGTTCCCCTGCAACGTGCCAACTGTTGGTCCCAAACAGCTTTGAATCAGTATTTTTGGTGAAGAAATGGATCAAATTGCTAAAATATCTACCTATTCTAATAATTGAGTAACACATCCACATGTCATCATTTTAACTACTCCACATAGGATTTTGCTTAGGTGTCATGTTCTAAATAATTTGATGGAGAATTTTTAGACGGGTCATGGTATGCTCCATATTCGAAATAACCCGATATGTTTAAATTAAAAATTCTCAAATTATCATCAATTATCTCCTAACCCGATATGTTCAAATACAAAATTTACCAATTATCATGATCTATATCTTAACCCGATATGTACCACTTATCATGAATTATCTCCAAACATGATATGTTCAAATAAAAACTTATCAATTATTATGATCTATCCTAACCCGATATGTTCAAATTAAAGTTTACCAATTATCATTAATTATCTCCTAACTCGATATGTTCAAATAAAAAAACTAAAAATTATCATGAATTATCTCATAACCCGATATGTTCAAATAAAAATTTACCAAATATTATAAATCATATCCTTTATTGTAACATATGATTTTTGATATGAATATATTTGTAAATATCCAAATCGATTTAATAAGAGATATGTTAAAAATAAAATTGATTTAAAATTGAGTTAAAACCTATAAAACTAAAATCCGTGTAGTACACGGGTACTAATCTAGTTGATGAACATAAGATGAATAATGAAGAACACTTGTAAAAAGTCTGATTTGATCTTTAAAATGGATTGCAAAAGATGTTACAATGAAAACCCTCAATCACTAGCTCATACAAGCTTGATAAAACCCTAATTGCCATTTACTATTTATAGCCTAATGACACTTTGGACTAATGACAATTAGGACCCTAAACTTAGACTAAAACATGACAAATAGAAATAATACAAATAAAACTCATAAAAGACTAAAATTAATTAAATATATTTTGTTGACACAAAATATATTTATTAACTATTTAACCCGTAATCTTTTACGTCTTCAACGTCTTGTCTCTAATCTTCGTCCCGAACGCGTCGTCTTGAATTTTGCGTTGACTTTGACCGTTGACGTTGACTTTTGTTGACTTTGACAGTGTTGATAATATTAGACTAAATTTCAGGTCCAACAATACTCCCCCATAGTCTATTATTATCAACGTCTTGCATCGTGTTCAGCACCGATAAGTCAAATTATGTTGCTGAAAATCCTTTATCTCATAACCTCCCCCATATTGTATGCTCCCCCATTTTGCGTGTATCATTTTGTAAAATCCAGAACTGTTTTCCAACAATCTTTTCTTAATGCTTCAGAAGATGTAGGAGGATGTTTCCTAGCTCGATGTCTTCTGCAAATTTTGAGGAACATGTTCTTTGGTCAGGTGCTTTGCTAAACTGATGATCGGCCATCATTTGTAGCAAATATCTGTAACACAATCACAAACAAAATCTCGAGATTTCTCATTAGATCATTTCATTTAACATAAATAAACCCGTGTTTATCTGTGTATGAAAACAAGCGAACCCGTGTCCGTTGTGTGTGCAATTTCCCATGAAATGCATGTGAAAATGATAAAATTTTTAATAGTATAATATGGAAGACTTAAAAAAAATTTGAAATGAAAATCTTTTTGTATTTTTTTTTTAACTAATAAAATTTAAAATTCGGAAATAAGAGGACGAGTCCGACAAGATCACAAATATTTTAGACAAAGTGAACACATCCCAAAAGGTACACACGACCAACATGACTCAAGTACCCAAACATAAAATAAAATAAAATAAAAACTTCATGAAAGGATATCAGATAATGCATTTCGAGCAACCATCCAGAGAAACAAAGACTTGGCTAGATTGTCAATATGTTTGTCCATTTAAACCCATGCCTTGTTCCTTTCAACAGACAATCTGTGATGGTCTTATCATGTTTTAGGTTCTATTTGAAGAAACTCTTGCAACTCGGTCCCCACAGACATCTTGGTAAAGAAACTTGTCCTATCATCAGGGTTTATAGAGCAATATGATTGACTTTGCTTGAATTTCATGAATCAAATTTTGAATATTGATCAATTTATGAGCCTCTTTTGACATTCTGCATTTTTGCATTTTTGGGAGTGGAGCTTGTCAACAATGATTCTTTTGAACACATTGCGACTTATTATTTGGGAAACTCAAATGATTAGAGCTCCAGGTCTATACCGACGTATAACAGAGGAGATAAACATTTGAGCATGCTCGGTGAATCTTCAGGTCTATACCGACGTATAACAGAGAAGATCCACCAACTCCAGGTCAATACTTCCGTATAGCAGAGGAGTTAAGCACTTTGACTCAAAACATTCTGAGGAATTAACAAGTAACTCACTCAGAGGCTTTTCTGAAGAGTAACACTAGCAGCTTTTTATTTTGTTTTGCTAACTAGAAACTCAATTCAGGGCTAGGGTGTGGGTGATTTGGGATGTTTTGGGAAAATCAAAGCAAAGATTTGACACTCTCAACCCATTTCTGACAAGGACTTGTAACTTTGTGCAGGCCAATCATGCCAAGGAGATAATCCTTATTGCCGAATTCTTATTGAATTTAGTTTGATCACAAAATTGCTGTCTAATTATATTCGGGCTGAGCCTATTGACAAATCATAACACAAATCAATATCCTCCTTCAGATGCTTTTCATACAAACCTGAAACCTTCAAAAGACATAAAATATTTACACAATTAGAAAATTTTGGACAATTGATATTCAGTACATTCATTTGAGATATTACTCCCCCAAAATTTCTATTTCAGCACAAAATTGAAATTTTCAAAAGACACAAGAGCGACCTCAAAGAGATGTGAAAACTTGATCAAAAATACAAGTAAAAATGTTAGACTCCCCACTTTTTTTTTAATAAATTTTTTTTTAAAAATTTTTTTTTATTATTTTTTTTTTAACTTTTTTTTTAACTATTTACAATATATAAAATAGAAATTACGAAAGAAACGCATTCCATATTACTCTATCAAAAGATTATAAATGAGATATCAAGAAAAATGCAGTGGCAGTGAAATTAGAGATGTGAAAAGCAAAGAAGAATCCAGTATGTGGATAAGATACCAAAACCATAACCTGTTTGTTCCGCCTCAAATTTGAATAAGGAACATTCTCTGTCAGTAAACCGGATTACTAACAGTCCTCCTGAAATGTTCCTGCACTCATCAACAGATTAGTTAGAAATGGGAACCCAGGCCATCGTAGTCCTGGGCGTTCCGTTTTCATCAGTGTAAGACACTTGTCTATGCACACAACCTGTTCTCGTATCACTTATCTTTTCCTCTTTCTTTTTAATTTGCCAAATTTGTTTAGGTTCAAACATGTTCGATTTGAAAGAATTAAATTTGGAAATCATTTTCTGTTTAAGTCCCGAGGAAAAAGATTTTGGTTTTGATGATGTGGTCACATTCATCTTTGAATCATGTGAAACCGGCTTCACATGAGAAGGTAGGGATGGAATGTTCGTCATTCGACCACTCAAAGATGTATGATTATTAACTTGAAAATCAAAGAAACAAACCTGTTTACCTTTACCATGTGGAGGATTCTTTCTGGACTCTGATCCGGAGAAGAAATTTGTTTTGCCTTTACCATCCGAAGCATGTCCTTTTGGGCATTTCTTGAGCACATGATCATCCTTTCCACATTTGAAGCAAGCCTTAAATGGCTTTTGATGCTTGAGTGGCCCGTGTGGAGTAGCTGGGGGTGGGGCTTTCTTTGAACATGATGCGACTTGTTGGAAGACTTGTGGCTTCTTATGTTGAGTTGTGGGTTGTTGGATGGGAGATGAGATCTTCACTTGCTTGTTCTCAAGTCTTTTACAAACTTGAGATATGATGGACAGAGGTGAAGTCTTCTTCTTTTGAGCTCTGGATGGAAGACTGACTTGTCTTGCAGCTGGAAATGAGATCCTGATTTGACTTGATTCAGGTTTTGGAAGCATTTCACATTTGACAGTTGCATATGACATCTTGATCTTTGAATCTCCGAGACTCTCCTTTGTCTTTGATTCATCATCTGAACTTGTCCAGTCTTCAATAAGTACCTCTGCTTCCAACGGATCTTGATTGATGGGAATTGAGTGTGTTGATGTAGTTGCAGCTTGATGATTAAGTGATTCCCGAACTATCTCTTCCTTCTCACTCTTGATAGGCTCAAACGTAGGAATTTCACCTGCTTTAAACTTATCAAAGAAGTTAGAAGTAACAACCGTTACAGGATTAGAAACAACAGGAACCGAGCAGTGATTAGCTTGACTGTCAGTACCCGTTTTACTATATCCCATACCGGTCGAAGAATCATAATCATCTCGCACCTCCTTCAGATTAACTCCCTCTAAACCTGCATGCAAACTGTTAGATTCTTGTTCAAACAAATCATTTTTAGGATGAGGTTTAGGTGTTGGTGAATAACACACAGTGAATGGAGGAGGAAAAACCGTCTGAACCTCTTTGTCATACCCAACCCCATCTTTTACCCTAGCCCCCCTTTGTTTTGAAGCAAGTTCATTCATTTTCATACTAGCAACAGACCACTTGTCAAGTTTGGTTTGAAGTTTTGTGGATTCAAACTGTGCTAATATGAGTCTTTCACTTAAAAGATTTATTTCGACGTTTCTTTCATAAAGATTTCTTTTCAAAAGATCAATTTCAGCCAAAGCTTCATTGAGTTTTACCGAATAAGAAACTTCATTTTTCTTAAGTTCTGTATTTATGGTGGTTAATTCAGCTTGATTTGATAACAAAAGTCTATTAGCTTTATACACACCAAAAAGACGAACTCTGCATGCAGATGAACACATGTCTTGAACTGTCTCATAAGAAAGTCCCATAATGACTTTTTCAACAGCAAGGGCTTTATCGCAGTTGCATACCCTTGTGTTTCTTTTGCATTCCTCTTCCTTCAGCATCTCTTCATCCTCCCTTCTCTTTTTTCCTTCATCATCTTTCAAACTTTCTTCACATTCCTCTTCACGTTTACTCTTCTCTTTTTGAACATCCTCAATCTTTGTCACTAAAGCATAGTTGATTTGACTCTGTACCTCTCCAATCTCAATCTTATCCTCAGTACAAACATTTCTCCCAGTTCTCTCCATAAACCGACGTGCTCTCACAGTTAATGATTTTATTTGCCATTTTAAATCCTCTTCTTCCATATCATCATCATAACTAACCTTCAACTTATTTTCTTTCACAGTCTCCTCGATTTCAGCAGGAGAATCGGAATCGGTTACCATCGATTTCAATTTTTCCATCATCTTAAACGGTTTGTAATCAGATTTGCTAATCATAGATGAAATGAGAGCAACATTCGGTGTGTTGGTTTGTGGTTGGATCATTGCTTCAAAAAATTCCTTTCTTTTAATATCCAACTCAAAAGATTTCAACTTGTCGATCACATCCAACAGCTTGTAATCTGAAAACATTTTCTCTTTCTTAAGATTTTTAACATGAAAACTCCATTCTGGTGGAAGGGATTCAAAAAGCCTTTGAATTTGTTCATAATTTGTGAGTTCGGGATCATGCTTCTTCAGGTTACTTGCCACCATCACAAATCGATCGAGAACCACGGGCATCCTTTCATTCTTTAAAGCTGCAAAATTATCAAACCGGCTTTGTGCCATTGTGAGATCATCAGATTTAAAGGAGTTAAAAAGTTCTGCATAAGCCATTTTAAAAATTTTGCAATTAAATCCCGCTCTTGAAAATTAATATTTTTTCAAAAAAAAGATTAATTTTCCCAAAAATAATTTTCCCAAAAATTAAGAATATTTCTCCCCCGGGAAAATTACTTTTTCGTTTTAAACAACTCGCCCCAAAAGATAAAAAAATGAATTTGAAAGTACCCGGCCACTGACAAAAATATTTCAACTTAAATGACAAAATTTTGGCCCAAAGAATAACCACAAATATACCCGGCCAAGATAAAATATTTTGGCCTCAACTGACAAACTTTGGCCCATAAAATTTAAAACTCTAATTCTCGGCCAAGATTTGAAACGTTAACTCTCAAACTTAAAAAAAAAAACGTTTTGTCTAAACACATAACTCATTGTGTAGACCTCTTAACCAGTATAACGGTTCAATTTGACAGCCCAAACCCGCAGCCCATTGGGAACAATAAGCCCAGCCCGTTTTTTTTTGTTTAATAGTCTTGACCCATTTGTATACAAAACCTAACCCTAAATTTGAAACAAAATGCAGCTTAAATTGTCTTTCTATCTAAAACAACTACACCCACACAAACAACAACGAAAACTAGTTCTAGATCTGTTCAAAAACTTCAACACTCCATAATCAATAACTTCACAACGTCTACACCATCTCCCTCACTCTCTCTTTTCTTTTCTGCTATAACATCCCGAGCACATCATCAACACTCAATCTTCATCTTTCTCTTCAAGCACATCCATACATGAACACACAACCTCAACACTACACATCCTTTTCTTTAAGCAACAGCAACCTACAACACTCAACAATACACTCGACCTGCTGTTGTTCGATCTTTTATCATACGGAAACGACATCACACACGCAAACTCTCCCTGTTTCAGCAACCGTAGATCTTTTTCTTTGTTTCTGTTCGTCACCGGTAAACACAAGATCATCAACACACAACATCTGCTGCTGTTCTTCTTTACTTTTACAACAACACACACAAACAACAACTCTCTCTCTCTCTTGTTCGAAACACACACACAAACCTCTCGATCTTTTGCTGTTGCTCGACTTCTTCCTCTCTCGGTTCATACACGAACATACACAGACATAGTTCTTTCTTCTTTCTTTTTTTTTGTTCGAAGCTGGTATCGAAATTAGGGGGGTTAGTTGAAACACAGATCCGTGGTATGATGATGTCAACGGATTTGTGGTTATGGGTCAGGTCAAAATTTAGGGTTTCGGGTTAGGGTAAAGATGTAGTTCGGGTTTGGGTGTATGGATCTAAGGTTTGGGTGGGATTTTGATTTGGTTATGGTTGTTGGTTTGGTTTTGTGTTTTAGGTTAAAGGGATTTAAATGAAATGGGTTAAGGTTTAAGATGGTTTAGTTAATGAAATGGTTTGTAGATTTGTTGGTTTTGGTTGATGATGGTGTTGGTTTTGCACAGATCTGTGCTAGTGTCGCACAAATCTATAATAATGATTTGGTTTTCAGGTACAAAAGTGTAACAAGATATAGTTTTGCAAAAAAAAATCACGGTAGTGTCGTAAGGTAGAGTCGCACTGATTTTGAACTTTCGTTCAGGTGTGGTCTAGTGTCGCAAAATGAAGATTTCAAGCCCCAAAAACACCAAGAACACACACATAAGTGTGTGTGAGACAAAACACTTAGATCTGAAAATTTTCTTCTATTTTCTTGCAGATCTGAGGTTGTAGATCACAAATATGTTGTTAAAATCATTATATCTGTTGATTGTTGATGTGGATCTGATAATTTTGAACACAGATCTGGTTTCTCTCTCTAAAAACCCATCAGATCCGTTTTCTCTCTCTAAAACTCTTCTTCTATTTCTTCACAAATTTCTAAAATCAGCAACAAAAGATTCAAAAGTGGATCTCAATTAGGCTCTGATACCATTTGTTGGTCCCAAACAGCTTTGAATCAGTATTTTTGGTGAAGAAATGAATCAAATTGCTAAAATATTGATGAACATAAGATGAATAATGAAGAACACTTGTAAAAAGTCTGATTTGATCTTTAAAATGGATTGCAAAAGATGTTACAATGAAAACCCTCAATCACTAGCTCATACAAGCTTGATAAAACCCTAATTGTCATTTACTATTTATAGCCTAATGACACTTTGGACTAATGACAATTAGGACCCTAAACTTAGACTAAAACATGACAAATAGAAATGATACAAATAAAACTCATAAAAGACTAAAATTAATTAAATATATTTTGTTGACACAAAATATATTTATTAACTATTTAACCCGTAATCTTTTACGTCTTCAACGTCTTGTCTCTAATCTTCGTCCCGAACGCGTCGTCTTGACTTTTGCGTTGACTTTGACCGTTGACGTTGACTTTTGTTGACTTTGACAGTGTTGATAATATTAGACTAAATTTCAGGTCCAACACCAACATACAACCACACATTGCCTCCCGTTTGAAATTACTTCATAACCATGAAAAATACCATGTCAAGCATCTCAATTGCATCCAAGACATGGTGATTGTTACATAGATCATAGACTCTCTAAGCTTAGTTTCAAGATCTCAATGGTACCCATGAAGACAAAAAAAGTTCAAGATATATAGAGTTATAGACCATGAAACAATCATAAATAACTTTAAAAAGAAAAACAAGCCAACCTGCAGATAGCAAGAGCTTTCCTCAAATCTCCAAATGTTCCAGATACTTTCTACATATGTTCAAGGGGTACGTCTTACATATTATAAAAACTTCAAACTTGCTATTCAGAAATTTAATCAAAGCAGGGATAAGTAGATAATAATTTGGTGTACTCACTCATGCAGAGCTCCAGTGCTTAGGGCTGGAAAACGGTGTAAGGAAGTGCATGAGGAAAACAAACACGCATGATGTAAAAAATAATCAAGAAAATAGATAGTACTAATAAAGTATAAAGTAAAAGCCATGAAGCTGCAATTATTTTCTATACAAGTAACGGAAGAAAAAGACCAAAAAGTGCTTACCATCAACTGTTTTTTTTAATCATGATGATTTGATTATATATTAGGCTCGAAACACAGAACCATTGGCTTACCTAGCAAAAGGAAAAATAGAAACATGGAATTAATACAATTCCAGTATATATATATACCTTTTTTTGTTTCTTTTATAGTTAAGATTGAAAAACTCTGTAACACAAAAAAAAAAAATCAATGCATCACAATACCAAAACAAAAACAAAAAACGTCATAAGTAGTTTTTTGGTGGAACCTACTAGTTATATACAAATTGATGCCAGTTGTAACTAAGAGATTTTACCATTTACCATTATCTATATATTACTCTATGAAACAAAAAAACTATCTAACAACAATTGGCTAGATTTCCTGGAAACAACGGTGTCTATTTTGTTAAACAACATGAGCATGCAGTACTTCTAATGAAAACCAAATTATCACACGGTTAAAGACATTAGTCTACTCCAATCTTGATACGTGTTTTGAGTTTCTTTTAACATAAGACCAGTTGATCCAAAAGCTCATTGTATGCGAAGTTGCTCATATTTTCCAAATAGTTGAAGCTTAGACTGCTACAAAGAACTCTTTAACATTTGCCTTAGGACTGTTAGAAGAACTCTTTAACATTTTAAACTCAAAACAAATTGTTGATTTGTCATTGAGCTATTTAAACTTATATTTTGTACAATACATATTGACATTTTAATCAAGTAATAACCATTGATGTGAAACATTTCTATAGACAATCAAGCATATACTAAAAAACTCATACTCATGGTGGATTAAGAACAATAAGAGTCAAGAACTATTGTTCCCAAAGTAATGATTACAATGAATTTCATATTGAAAATAGCAAATTCAAAACAATAAGTGTCTAGGATTATCGTTGATAAGGTACAAACTACGGAAAATGAACAGATAATGCAACGAATGAAGATAAACATATGAATTTTATACTACAAATCACAAATTCAAAATCAATAAGTGTCTAGAACTAAAAACAGATAAAAAACCAACTCACAAACCTTATTTCCTTCTGAGAATCAAAGCATCAAGAAAAACCAACGGTGTTTTCCGATCTAGAATTGCTCTACAAACCACATCCTTCTTATCATGCGATATAAGCGCATCAATCGTAACCACATCCTTCAGATTGACGTCCAGGGATATAAGTGCATCAATCGTCATGATGTGGTTGTAGTTAACAAGCTCGATGAATGCCTTTTTACGCAACTTCTTCGTTGTCTTCATCGGCATGATTCATGCATCGAGAGGAATAATGGAGAGTGGGAGCTGTTAATTTTTGGGATCTTTCACAAAGCCCTAATTTTATTTAGTTTTATTTTTTTAAAAAAATATGGGATTTGCCACCAAAATATAAACGGTAGCAAATTTTTGGTTTATTTCCAAAAAAAATATGGGATTTGTCGCCAAAATATAAATGGTAGCAATTTTTTGGTTTATTTCCAAAAAAATACTGGATTTGCCACTAAAATATAAATGGTAGCAAATTTTTGGTGTCAATTGGTCAATTTTGTAGTAGTGATATAATGCTTGATAACGCCCCATGTCCCACTATGTGGGGGCGTTATGTTTAAAAAAAATTGTTGGGCGTTTTTCTTAAAACGCATTGCCCCCTTTTGAATTTCAATAAAAGTTACCGTTTTCAACAACATTAATTCAAACGGCTATTTTTTTTAACTTTATAGTTAATGTAATGTAATATAATATAACTTTAACCTTATCTTCACAACAATTCTAATCTTCATTTTCTACTAATTCTCTAAACTATATTCTACAATGTTTTCATACGTTGCCCCGTTCGTATCGCCAAACAACCCCGGCTACCATCCCCCTCGAAGAATAGGTACAAACCAAAACCAAAAACAAACAAACGACCCTAACGATATATCGAACTCTAACATTTTTGGTTTCATTCGAAACATGACAATGAATATGGGCATGATGGGTATGAACTTGAATATGATGGGTATGGGTATGAACCTAATATGATGGGTATGGGTATGATGGATATGGGGATGAATCTAGAAACCGTTGATTTAGAAGAAGTCATCCAAAAACACAATCGGTGCGGACTCAAGAGGCTCCAACTCAAGATGTCGGATCGTCACAACCCAAAAACGGTCACAAAAGAAGAAAGAGCCGAGAGAACCGAGGCTACTGACATCACACGTTCCTTGGCCAGTTGAGGAAGAATTTCATTTGGCTCGCGTTTTCCTATCTAATTCTGTGGATCAGATCATTGGTAAATATAATTTTTTAAATAATGTTTGTTATTGTTTTTTAAATAATATTGTTAATAATATATTTTTATGTTTTTTAGGGAACCACCAAGACAGAAACGTGTTTTGGAGTATGGTTCGGGAGGATTTTCACAAGTAAATCGGTAAACTGTTAGGCTACCGTACAGAGGATAAGATTTTCTCAAAATGGAGAGAAATCAACTCGAAATTTATGGTACTCAATAGTGTTTACCAATGTCGTTTTGTTGGTTGGGCCAGCGGACAAAACTTAGGGTTTCTATTAGTTAATTAATATATATATATATATATATATATATACCCAACTCCTAAAATCCAAACAATACTTGGATTGAAAGAGGTTAGGAAAATGTTCAATCTGCTATCCATTGACATACCAGAAGAACTATCAAATATTTAGTCTACACTTGACATGATGCAGTTTATTGGGTATCTCGATACACAAAAGACCATGATAGAAAGGAAACACAGGTACCTTCCACTTATGTGGGGTGTTATTTTTTAGCTTATCAACAAATCAACTACCTCCAAAGTCCGTTGTTGCGATCAAGGGAACTCCACAATTCTTGGCATAATGACTGATTTAATCAATAACCAAAAGGTTGACTATGGGTAAATATTATGGCATGAAATTGTTGAAAGATTATCTTCTGGGAAAGGGACGGAACCAAATAACTCTTACCTAAGGTTTCGGTGTATTAAGATACATCAAATTTTTGCTGATGTAAAGATCAAGGTGACAGTAGATGAAGAATGGATAAAGCTCAAACCTTATAGATGTCACCCTATAAAAATCAAAAGAAATACAACAATCATAACCAATGCCATGAGTTCATATATTCCTGTGAACTCACAAATCCTTTAGGATTATCTGAAAAAGAACTCACAAGGTGAACTCTGAAACGAACAAGCAAACACACTTTGTTGGTCCATCAGATCGAGATTTCAGTGCAATGATGATTAATAAACAACAAAACTCACTAAGATTCAATGAAACATTGTCCAAATACTCTTAACACATTATAACAAGGATCAAATCAACACAAACAGATGTAAACAAGCTACAAAGATGATAATAATAAGCTACTAGCACCTCAGCCGTCACATACACACAATTAGGGTTTGATAAACTTGCAAAACTTGTATTCACAATGAGAAAATATTACATTATATAGAACAAACATAGGTTGGCTGACAGATTCGCTGACAGCGAATCTGTCATGCAAACCTATCAGCTTCGCCGGGCACAAAACAGATTCTCCCGGAAACTGATCTAATCTAAAGTCTATTCTAATCTAGACTTCCGGGCGAACCTATAGGTTCGCCCGTAGGTTCGCTAATTACATTTAGAACAAAATACATAACTAATCAAAAGTAACACCGACATGCTAGTGAGTCCAACCTACATGTACTATCAATACTCCCCCTAGGTTGGACCTCACCTGGGGAAGTCTTCTGTTTAAGCTCCGTCTCTTTCCAGCTTTAAAGATTCTCAATGAATGCAGCCCTCGATTCAATTCCGGCCAATGGATTAGTAACATCTTCAGATTCGGCCTCTTCACTTTCACTATAACCCAAAAACGATTCAACAAACAGTGCTTCGGTGACCACAATATTAGGCATATCAGTTTCAATAATCTCCTCCTGAACATCTACCGTCTGCTCCTCACCTTGCATTTTTGATCCACTAACTTCCACCTCAACAGGCTTCTCAAATCTCTTTTCAATCAATTGATCCAATTGTTTGGATAGATCATCCATCTCTAAGTTCAGATCATCAGTCCTCATAGTCTTCTCATTTACCCTTCTCAACTCAGCAAGAACCCCCCGGGCTCTATTCACAACCCTTACAAACAAGTTGGCTTCAGTTTTAGTGTCATCTCCAGCCCCGTGCTTAATTTCATTCTCACACAACACCTTCAAATCTTCATCACTGAAGGAGAAGATCTCCATTGGGTCAAACAATCTAATTTCTAGACGACCTTCCCCCTTTAATCTGATTACCGCTTCACCAGTGCTGTTATCATAAAACCACTTCACAAACTCTTGCAATCTTTGTGGCTGAGTATCTGGAACTCTGACTCTATTCAAAATATTTGGAGCAGCCAACTTCAGCACCACCTTTCCCTTCCACGACACCCAGTGCTTATCTTTCTTTGACCTCTTCCTTATCGGCTTTTGGTACCCAAATTCCGTGAAGTTGTCTTCTGCAGCCGATCTAATCGCAACCTCAAATGCACTTGCCCTGCCACTATCCTCCTTGCCAAGCAGAGGGAGTTCAGCTAATCTCCTCAAATCCCATCTGGGTAGTGTAGCAAAATGCTTTCTGTTCTTTATATAGTAGATATCCCCTCCTCTTCTCTTTATCATATACGCATCGATCAAAGTATTATACTTCCATGCAATGATCTGTCTATCCATTTTCATAGTGTTTAGCTCGTTCAAATGTTGGAAGATTGGGACCTCGGGAATAATTTCTTCGTCCTTTTTGAACCATTCGAATTTGTCTAGATCAATGTGCTCAAACAGATAAGTCACAAGCTTATCTTCAACATTGTATTGTTCTGGTTCATCCTTTGGATAATCCTCCACATCCTCTTCACTTCCGATATTCACATCCACATCCGGTTCCTCAATCAAACTAAAATTTACATTAGCACCACCAACAACCTCTGATCCAGTGAATGCATCAAGATTTATACCCATTTCTTCATCAAAAATATCTTCAACAACCTTTTATTTTGGCTCAGCACTAACTCCATAATTCATTAACGTATACTTCGAAGCATCCGTTTAGCTGTTCAGTTCGCGTTCAGACATTGCACTGAAGGACCCTTCTTTTTCTTTCAAACTATTTAATTTCTTGAAGATGCGAACGATTAAGCATTGTTGGTCCTTGACCATCCTGGCCATTCCTTTGATCACGTTCCCTTTTTCTTTGTCCCTCTTCTACAATTCAACATATTTACCTTTCAGATTTTCCAACTCAGTCCTGACCTCAGTATCGGTTTCCCTACAACTGGTTTCTTGTTGCAATTTCGATCTCTTTTCTTTTTCGGCCGCAGATACATCAGTTTTTTTCTTTGTCCTCCTCTCCCTACCAGCATCTAACTCAACCTGGACCTCATCGATCTCCTTGTCCAGCGAGTATTCCTTTTCTTTTGCATATGGTTTTCTCTTTTTCAGCTTCTTTTGAACTTCCTCAACATTCTCACCAACTCTCTTCTTCTCGATCTCTTTCATTCTTTGTATGTGTACCCATCTATCAGTCGGATACATATTCTCCCACAAATACGATATCCTCCCCGCACAATCATGTCTAGCAGCCTTGCAATCAATGAAGATCCTTGAATGCATCGACCATATTCTTAGAGTATCACCAACAACAGGCAAATCGGGCTTTATATCATTAATAATCATTTGAACGAATCTTGGATACAACAACCACTTATCCTTCTTCGTAACATGGATGTTCTCAATCATATAGTTAAAGATCAGTTTTGCCAAGTTTGCTTTCTGCCCTTTGCAGAACAACACCATCGCCCTTGCCCAATCAAGATTTAATCCATCAGTTCCTCCCTTCCTGTGATCTAAACATATAATGAATACATGGGCGATGTATCTCCATTCTTTGATCAGATATGACTTCACAAATTCCATTTTCTTCTCCCCAGGCATCGGCCCTTCATACCCAGCTGTTCTTAGTTTTCTGTAAACCTCCTCAGCAGTCATTTTCACCTCATCTCCTACATCACCTTCAAGTTTCAGAATTCTGGCCAGATCAGCTTCAGTGAATAAGATTTCTTGATCTTAAATCCTTGACGATTGTTCAGAAATATTCAGCACTGCGTTCCTTCAGAAATCACGAACGTGTAAGTCGTACACGATCGGTGAATGAGATATGTCATGGTGTATATGAGAAGATTTGTGCCATCTGATGCAATCCTTGTAGCCAGCGGCTTTATCATGGTTCTCGTCCAACAACGCACACATATTGTGCTTCTTCTCGAAATATAATGTGGACATAATGCCTGAAACAGAAACGGAAGTTGATCAGAAAAATAAGTTTGAAACAGTTTATAGGTTCGCTTGAATGTATCAGATTCGCTGAACATGCGAACTTATAATTAGACTGCAGAACCTATAGATTCGCCGGCATACAAATCTGACACAAAGTCTTGGGCGAATTTATAGGTTCTCTTGGACCAGTCGGGCGAAGCTATGCTGATGCACGGGCAACATAACGGCATAGGTTCACCGAGTTGTGATGAACTTTCGTTCAGGTTCGCTAAACGAACACTAGGTTTGCTCGAACCCTAGATTTTGAACATAGGGCAGAATCAATAGGATAAACCAAATAGAACACACCATCATGCATTTAATCACAAGACGAACACATTAGAATAGGTTTTATCAAACAATCAATGCAATTAAATTTAAACAATCAGTGACAGGTTAGATGGGTTCGAATGGATTGAACCAGGTTAGAATACGATTAACACAATATGATTTGGATTAAGGCACTTGCGTTTATATACCTGAAGGAATTAAAACGGTTCAATTTGTAATGAAAGGCCTTAAGCAAGATTCGAACTTGAGACTTTTGAAACAAACCGGTTACAGTGACAGCGAAAGTGTTAAACGGATTCACAGAAAACATATATATACAGACTTAGGTTCGCTGAAAATGCAACCGGGCGAACCTCAGATTTGCTCGGAGCTTAAGGTCAAGAAAAGTCAAGCGACTTAAATCAGTTTCGGGCGAACCTGTAGGTTTGCTGTCAGTTTTGCTGGATTGAAAGTTAAAAGTAAAATTAAGTTGATAGTCACATGTATAGGTTGGACTCACCGGTGTGTCGGTGTTACTTTTGTATGTATTTGTATGTCTAGTATTTGTAGTTGTTCTAGCGAACCTACGGGCGAATCTATAGATTCGCCCGTAGTTCAAGTTAGCTTTTGTCAATGGTGTCGACTGGGCGAACCTATATGTGCCCAGCGAACCTGTGTGGTTCGCTAGATAGATTCGCTACAGCGAATCTATCAGCGAACCTAACACTGATATATATTGTAACCTTATCCTCAAGTGAATACAACTTTTGCACACCTTTAACCAAAACTCTTATCTACTGATTGTGTCGTGTAATTGTTCTTCTGAGGTGCTAGGAGCATATTCTACTTATCTTTGTAGCTTATTTACCTCATTTGTGTTGGTGTATTCTTATTATTGGGTTTGTTTGGATATTATACACTTTGTTGTTCAAGTCTTGGGTATTTTGTTGTTAAACAAGTCAATATAGCACTGAAATCACGATCATTCTGGACCAACAATATGGTATCAGAGCCTTAGTGCTCTTGATTGTTTGATTCTAGTGATTTTTGTGTTGATTTTGGGGTTTTTGGGTCGAAACACTATTTGATTTTGTTCTGAGCTTGTTTTGGTGTTTTGGAGTTGTATTTTGCTCAAGTATTGTGTTATTTGGTCATAGGAAGCTTTTAAAACAAACGTGTCTGCAAATGGTCAAGTTTTGAAGGTGTTCGGGTTGTTTTCGTACTGTTACAGGTTGGTTCGTAACCCAGCGAATCTATCTGTTCTTCCAGCGAATCTAGCTGTTCATCCAACGAATCTATTTCAAATTTTTGTACTGTTGGTTTGTGTTGTGGCTAGCGAATCTGACACCTCATCGAACGAAAGTTCACTGGTTTTGCTCATTGTGCAAGCGAAACTGCTGTCAAAATCAGGCGAGCGAAACTGTGCTTGCTTTGTCAGCGAATCTGTTTTGTTTGTCTAGCGAATCTGTCTTCAGCGAATCTACAGCGAATCTGCTGTGTTCTTTGAGCGAATCTAGTCAGCGAATCTATTTGTCTTCAGCGAATCTATAATCTGTTCAAAATTATGACTTCATCAACACTGAATATGAATGATCTGGATAGCGTTCAACCTAACAGGCCACCGAGGCTTGTTAGTGGTGAAAACTTTGAAGACTGGAAAAGATGTTTGAAAGCCTTTTTCTACTACACAGACTACAATCAATGGGAATCTATCGTAAATGGTCCGCACGTGCCAACAACAGTTGAAGGAACTGTTACTTCAATAAACACAGATCCAAGCACTTTTACTGAAACAGATACCAAGTTACTAGATCGAGACAAGAAGGCACTTGGGGCATTGATACTTTGTTTACATCAGGATATCTTCAACAGGTTTGCTGAACACACAACTGCAAAAAGCTTGTATGATGCATTGTGCGAGTTTTATGATGGTAATGAGGATCTGAAACTGGATAGAAAAGCTCAAGCTGAAAAAGAGTTTAACTCTTTCGTGGGGTATTCGCAAGAGAACTTGACTGATATTACAAATCGATTTCTATCTGTATCAAGTAATCTGAAGAAGTATGATGACAAGCTGGGCAATCATGAACAAGTCGCAAAACTGTTAGATTCTCTTCCTCCTCAGTGGAGTCTTCAAATCAAGCTGTTGAAACAAGAGAGAAACTTTCCTGACTACAAGCTGATGGATGTAATAAACAAGCTGAAGTCTTTCGACCTTGACGTGAAGAGAAGAGAATACAATCAGTCTATGATGGTTCCAAACATTCCTTCTCAGAATGCTGCACTTATTTCATCCGCTGCAAACTCTTATATCTACGGTGCTGCACCTGGAGGATCATTGAGTCATATGTCTACTAAATCTGTTGGTGCATCCACAAATGCTGGTTCAAGCTCAAATGCATCTGTCACCACTCAGATCCCATCTGAGACTATGGCTTTATTTGGAATGTTTGTTCATAGCTATGAAGCTCTTGTTGCTGGTGAGTTGAAGGGAAAGGGGATGACTGTAGAAGATATGTATCAGGTGGATCCTGATGATCTGGAAGAAACCGACATCCAATGGCAAATGGCCATGCTTACTCTTCGTGCCAGACGATTTATGGAAAGAACAGGTAGAAGAAACTTTGGAAATCAGGGACAGAATAGCAAGCTGGGGTATGACAAGGGAAAGCTGAGGTGTTATAACTGCAAACAATTGGGTCACTTCAAAAGGGAATGTCCTTTACCAATTGTTACTGAACCAGTAAACTCTGCAAATCCAAGATCTGCTCCAAATCAAGAAAGGCTTGAGGAAGCAAAATCAAAGAATGAAACTGCACTACTCACCAACTTTGATTGGAGTGCAGAAATTGAAGAAACCAAGGAGGAGATTAATCATGCCCTTATTGCTGAGATTGTTGAGATCGATGACAACGATATAAATTGCTTTGATCCGTTCAAAGAATTTTATGATAAAGATGAGGAGGAGAAAGTGGAGAATGTTGATAAAGATCAATCAGATGTTATTGTTCAAGGCATCTGAATCATTCAGGATTGGTTTGTGAAGCTACTGTTAATGAAGTGAAGCATGAGGAGGAGTCAAAGCTTAACTTGGAAGCAATGATTGAGAAGGCGAGGCTTGATGCAGTTGATGAATTCAAAAGAAGCACTCCCTACTGCCAGTGTGATCGTGCCCTTGCTGCCGAAAAACTGGTAATTGGTCTTCCTTATGATGTTATTGAAGATATGTGTTCATCTGCTTGCAAAATTCGTTTAATTGGCATATACAAAGCTAATAAATTGTTAATGTCAAACGAAAACGAATTGAAAAGAACCATCAAAGAGCTTAAATTAAGTGAATCAAAATATTTTGTCAAATTAAGAGAAGCTTTAAAAGAAAATGAACACTTAAAAAGAACTCTTTTGGAAAAGAACTGTGAAATAAACTATTTGACTGAGCAAGTCACACTTGCTGAATTTGAAGCAAGAAAACTTAAAAACAAATTGCAGCAGTGGACAATATCTAGTATGAAAAGGGAGGAACTCTGCAAGAAACAAAGGGGGGCTAGAGTTAAGACAGGCTTGGGTCTTAGTAACAATGAAACATATGCATATCCTCCACCTAGTACCTTCTGTTACTCTCCTACACCTACTCCTCATCCCTCAAATGAGTTAATTCAAGAGATTATACAGAATGATACTGACAGTTCCATTGCAGGTTTAAGTGAAGTAAATCTTAAGGAGGTTAGAGAGGATTACGCATATGGTGGGAGTGTTGGGCTCGGTTGTTCTAGCAGTAGTGATTGCTCTAGTTCTGATTCCAAAAAGTCTTTTGAAGACATTAGCTTAATTAATTCTGTTTGTAGTAATGTGTCATATTCAGACAATTCCATGTTTAATAGTAATTTAGGGTGCTCCACTTCAAACTCTGATATGTTGAATGATGTTTTGTTTGAAAATGTGTGTGGGAATGGCAAAGACAAACTTTCAGGTCATGTCTCTGAAAGTCAAACCAAAACAAACTGTTTTCAAAAGTTCTTCACTCAAAAAATTCCATCCTTCACACCAGTGAGAATTTCAAAACCAAAAGACAAGGAATCATCTTTTTCATACATTCTTAAACCTAAATCCGAATCTGAAAAAGTAAAAGTCACAACAGTTAAATTAAAAGAACCTTATGACTCTTACAGTGACTGCAACTCTCAACTGTCTGAATGTGATGAGGAAATTGAGATGGATAAGATTCTTGTTAACAAAGTTTCCAAATCTGGTTTGAAGTCTCATTGCTTTAAATGTGGGAATACTGGTCATACTGTTAAGCAATGCCCTAAGTTAATTCAAAACAGCTCAAAGCAAAAATCTTTCGGAAAAAGATTAAACACATTTGTAAATAATTTCTTTTGTAATTCTTCATCTGCTCCACCACCCAAGCACACAGAGGCTTGGGTGCCCATTTCAAAGGTCTAACTTTTCATTTTTTTTAATAAATGTCAGGAACATTCTAATGCCGTTGTAAATAGTCATTGGCATATTGACAGCGGATGTTCCAGACATATGACAGGGTTGAAGGACCTACTGACTAACTATAGGATCATAAATGGCGGATATGTTGCTTTTGCGGGAGACAAGAAAGGTGGCAAAATGATTGGTCAAGGAGAAGTCTCAAATGGTTCACTTACTTTGGAAGACGTGAACTATGTTCCTGAACTGGCATTCAATCTTCTCAGTGTATCACAAATCTGTGATAAGAATATTCCAGTGATGTTTCTTCCAAATGAATGTTTGTTCTTGAAGCCAGAGTTTACTATTCCTGAAGAAATGGTGATCATGCGAGCTCCGAGACGCAATGATACCTATATGCTGAATATGGGATCAAAGGAATCAAATTCCACCGTGACCTGTCTCCTGTCTAAAGCTTCATCTTTTGAATCGTTTCTGTGGCATAAACGTTTAGGGCACATTAATTTTAAAATTCTGAATAAATTGGTTAAGAACAATTTGGTTAGGGGTTTACCACTCAAAGATTTTTCAGTGGTTGAGAAATGCATGGCTTGTGCTAAAGGAAAACAACACAAAAAGCCACATAAACTTAAAATTACAAATACCATCTCAGAACCCCTCGAATTGTTACATACTGATTTATTTGGTCCAATAAGTGTCAAATCTATTGCTAAAAAGTCTTATTGCTTGGTTGTCACAGATGATTACTCTAGGTACACCTGGGTGAGATTCATGGCATACAAGAGTGAGACTGCTGAAGAGTTGATGAAGCTGATCCCTCAAATCGATGTTCTTGGAAAGAGAAAGGTTCAAGCCATCAGAAGCGATAACGGAACTGAATTCAGAAACCACATCTTCAACTCTTTCTGTGACCAAAGGGGTATTCTCAGACAGTTTAGCGCCGCACGAACACCACAAAAAATGGTGTTGCTGAAAGGAAGAATCGAACCCTTGTGGAGGCTGCTAGAACTATGCTGATTGAGTCAAAGCTTCCAATTATTTTCTGGGCAGAGGCAGTTAATTGTGCAGCTTATGTTCTAAACAGGGTACTGATTGTCAAAGAAAAGATGAAGACTTCATACTAGCTGTTTCGAGGAATTAAGCCGCTGATTGATTTTCTGCGCCCCTTTGGATGTTCTTGCACTCTTTTGAATACTCAAGATCAGAAGACGAAGTTTGGCGCTGTTCCTGATGAATGCTTCTTTGTAGGGTACTCAAGCACGCAAAAGGCGTATCGCGTTTACAACAAGCGAACGCGGATTGTGCAAGACTCCTACTATGTTGATTGGCAAGAGTCAAACACTACCAGTATTAGCAGTGAACCGGCATGGTTTTATGATTCAACCACTATTTTCAAATCATTTAATCTTCCTGACTCTGACGATGATGACATCATTCCACACACATCAGTTTCTATCTTTAACCATCTGCCTCAACCACAACCACAACCTTCAACTACACAACTACCTCCCACTTCATTTGACATTCCACCACCTCCACCACCTCAAACTGTTTCAACTTCTCCATCAGATATTCCATCCTCATCCACTACCATTCAATCATCTACCACTAATACAATTCCTTCAACTTCACATACTACACCTTCACAACCATCTAATCCACCACCCTCAACCGAAACCAATCCTTTACTCCTCAACACTGACTTCAAAACCCTGAAAAATCACCCTCATGATTATATCATCGGATCAATTACTGATGGTGTGCGAACTCGGAGTCAGAGTGGTTTGATAAATGAATGTCTCTATGCTGCCTTTCTGTCTCAAGTTGTTCCAAAGAATTATAAACAAGCACTTGAAGATCCAAGTTGGGTGGATGCTATGCAAATGGAACTGCAGCAATTTAGGAAGCTCAAAGTTTGGGAACTGGTTGATCTTCCTCCTAATAAGTGTCCAATCGGCACCAAGTGGGTTTTCCGAAACAAGCCTGATGATCGCGGTGTTGTTATCAGAAACAAGGCGAGATTGGTTGTTCAGGGATTCGCACAAGAGGAGGGGATTGACTACACCGAAGTTTTTGCTCCAGTCGCTCGCCTGGAAGCCATCAGAATCTTTCTTGCTCATGCTGCGAACAAAAACTTTAAAGTTTATCAGATGGATGTGAAATGTGCATTTCTATATGGAGATATCGATGAGGAGATCTACGTATGTCAACCACCAGGTTTCGAGGATCCAGATTTCCCGTCAAAGGTTTACAAGCTTGATGAATCCTTGTATGGGCTGCATCAAGCTCCACGTATCTGGTATGAAACCTTGACACAGTATCTTCTCAGCAAAGGTTTCTCTCGTGGGACTATAGATATGACATTGTTCAAGAAGGAGGTGAATGGTGAGCTGCTGATCGTTCAAGTGTATGTTGATGATATTATTTTTGGTTCGACTAATGAAGAGCTGTGTAGAGAATTTGAAAAGGTGATGATGGATCGTTTTGAGATGACAATAATGGGGGAGATGTGTTTCTTCTTGGGGCTGCAAGTGGAACAAAAGCCTGATGGAATTCTGATCCACCAAGAGAAATATATCAAAGAGATCCTCACGAAGTTTGGCATGGATGATTCTTCTCCTGAATTGATTCCTTTTACAGCTCAAACATGCCTTACTTTCGATGATAATGGGAATCCTGTGGATGCTCATCGGTACCGCTCGATGATCGGATCTCTCATGTATCTGACTGCAAGCCGACCAGATATTACATTTGCCGTGTGTTACTGTGCTCGTTTCCAAGCCAACCCAAAAGAATCACATGAGAAAGCTGTCAAACGCATTTTTCGCTACCTTAAGGGTTCCTCTCGTTTGGGACTTTGGTACCCAAAAGGTGGGAACTTTGATTTACATGCTTTTTTTGATAGTGATCATGCTGGTTGCAGGATTAACAGAAAATCAGTCACTGGCGGATGTCAATACCTTGGAGAATGTCTTGTTTCCTGGCAAAGCAAGAAGCAAACAACCGTCTCTATGTCCACAGGAGAAGCAGAATACATTGCTGCGTCAAGTTGCTGCTGCCAAGTGCTCTGGATTAAACATCAGATGATGGATTACGGCATCAACTTTCTTCATACGCCACTCTTTTGTGATAATGAAGCTGCTGTTGGAATTGCCAAGAATCCTATTCATCACACTCGCACCAAGCATATTGAAACAAGAATTCATGCAATCCGGGATGCACAGGAAAAGGGGTTTATTGATATTATTCCTATTGAATCTCGAAAGCAAAAAGCTGATCTTTTCACAAAAACTTTTGACAAACCACGTTTTTATGAACTGATCTCCATGCTGGGACTTATATCTTTTTGAAAACCTTTTTCTGTGAGAATCCATTTGTAAATATGTAAATAACTTTTGTTTTTTTCTTTGAAAAATCCGTGGGTCACTCAATTCATTGCTCCGTTACTTTATTTTATTTTATTTCCTTTTATTTTTCTTTTATTTTTTTCTTTTTATTCTGTATATATATATTAAAAAAAAAATCTGAAAAACAAAAATTTATTATTAGATAGCTATAATATAGAAATTTTAGGGGAGATATAAAAGATTAACTATTTATAGTTTTTCAAATTTTGCTATTTCAGGATCTCCGTTTTGATTGATGCTGATGAGACGTTGAAGGAGGTCAGAAGCATTGCGTTTGGGATATGACAGATAGGCTCAGCCCGAAAACAAAGTAAACAGTGATTGTGCAGCCAAACATAATGTTCAAGATCTCGACAACAAGGATTATCTCCTTGACATGATTGGATTGCACAAAGATAAGGGTTCTGTCAAAAATGGGTTGAGAGCGTCAAATCTTTGCATTGATTTCCCTAAACATCCCAAATCACCCTCGCCCTATCCCCGAATCGAGTTTCTAGTATGCAAAACAAATAAAATAAAAGGCTGCTAGTGATGCTCTTCGGAAAAGCCTCTGAGTGAGTTACTCGTTAACTCCTCAGAACGTATTGAGTCAAAGTGCTTAACTCCTCTGCTATACGGAAGTATTGACCTGGAGTTGGTGAATCTTCTCTGCTATACGGAAGTATTGACCTGAAGATTCACCGAGCATGCTCAAATGTTTATCTCCTCTGTTATACGTCGGTATAGACCTGGAGCTCTGAACTATTTGAGTTTCCCAAATAATAAGTCGCATTGGGTTCAAATGAATCAATTGCTGACAAGCTCCACTCACAATGAAAAGATGCAAAAATTGCACAAGTGTCAAAAGAAGCAAGTGCATCGATCAACATTCAAAAGTTGATCATTGAAATTCAAGCAAAGTCAATCGTATTGCTCAGATATACCCTAATGACAGAACTTGTTCTTTTTATCTAGATGTCTGTGGGGACCGAGTTGTCCGAGCTTCTTCAATCAAACCAAAAACATGATAAAAGAAGCTGCTAATCTCTTGTTAAAAGGACTAAGGCATGGGTTTAAATGGACAAACATATCTGCAATCCCTCCAATCGATGATTCTCCGGATTCTGCTCAAAACATCATGATAAATATATATATCCTTCTTTAGCGTTTAAAATTCCTGTCCTTTTATTTCATTTTATTTTATTTTTTTTTTAAAATTCTATCTTGTTATTATTTATCTTTAGGATAATATGTCTATTTTTGGAGCGTTGAAATCGTGGGACGTTTTCATGGTTTTTACAAAGAATTTAAAATTTGAGAAAAACCAAAAATATTTTAATTTGTGTGCTAGCGAACCTGCTAGCGAACCTACAGGTTCGCCCGAACCTCAGGTTCGCCCGCAACATCTTTGCACCGCCGCCGCAGGCTGTCTTGACTTTTGGTCTTCGGGCGAATCTAAAGTTCGCTGGTCTGTCTACCAGCGAACCTGTGTCTGTATATATATACAGTGACAGCGAAGCATTTCACACATTCGCTGTCACTATTACTGTAGCACGATTTTCAAAATCCAACCGCCGCACGTTCGATTCTCACTATTTCATCGATTTTTCACACTTTAACACTCCTTTTTGGTCTGGTATGTCATCGCCTACATCCTAATCTCTGTTTTAAACCCTTAATCACACCTTAAATCTGTTAAATCTGTCGATCTATGACTGTGTGTTGATTAAATGACTGATTTGGTGTTTGTTGTTAGGGATTTACTTCATAATAGCCTCGTTTAATGCTTGTATTACTTGTCTGTTGCTTTGTACGCTTGATAATGATCTTTTGTCTGTGATTTTGGCCGTTTTTCAAAAACTAGGGTTTCCAGCGAACCTATGTGTTCGTCTGGCGAATCTGAACGAAAGTTTAAAACTTCGAGCGAACCTATGTCGTTATGCTGCCCGCGCAACAACATAGATTCGCCCGACTGTTTCTAGCGAACCTATACATTCGCTCGACCAAGATGACTGATTTTTCATGTCAGCGAATCTATAGGTTCTGGTGCCAAAATCTCAGGTTCGCTCTTTCAGCGAACCTATTTTCCAGCGAATCTATTAACTGTTTTTCAAATCTTCGTTTCTGATCAATCTTCGTTTATTTTTCAGGCACAATATCGACTTTATTCTTCGAAAGAAAGCACAATATGTGTGCTTTGCTTGATGAGAATCATGAAAAGGCCGGCGGATATAGAGACTGTATTAAGTGGCTGAAGTCATCTCATATACATCACGCCATATCTCACTCACCCACTATATATGAGCTGCATATTCGAGATTTCTGGCGAACTGCGATGATGAACGTGTCGGTACAGCCATCACGTATTTGTGCCAAAGTCGGTGGACATGATTTGGAGTTTACTGAAGCTGATCTGGCTAGAATCTTGAGGTTGGAAGAGGATGTGGGTGAGGAGGTCAGTATGACTGCTGAAGAAGTGTATGGGGCATTCCGGACTGCGGGTTATGAGGGTCCGATGCCCGGTGAGAAGAAGATGGAATTTGTGAAGTCCTATCTGATCCAGGAATGGAGGTACATTGCACACGTATTTATTATGTGCCTGGATCATAGGAAAGGGGGTACAGACGGACTGAATTTGGATTGGGCACGGGCAATGATGCTGTTTTGTCGGGGACAAAAATCCAATCTTGCGAAGCTGATCTTCAACTACATTCTCGAGAACATCCATGCTACCAAAGCCGCTAAATGGTTGATGTATCCGAGATTCATTCAGATGGTGCTGAATGACAAACTGCCGGATCTGCCTGTAGTTGGAGATGTACTGAAGATTTGGGAGATGCACCCTAGGATATTCCGTGACTGTAAATCGGTAAAGGCAGATTGTGTGGGAGGCCTTCATTCTTATGGGAGAATATGTACCCGACAGATAGATGCGTACAGATACAGAGATTGATTGAGTCTGATAGAAAAAGGGGTGGCGAGAATATTGAGGTAGTTGAGAAGAAAATAAAGAAAAAGAAGGCGTACGCCAAAGACAAAGACTATTCATTTGATCGAGAAGTGGATGAGATTCAGGCAGAGATCGATGCTGGTAGGGAACAGCGAACGAAGAGAAAGTCTGATGCTCAAACTGAAACATCAAAGAAGGCGAAGCACGATACCGGGGGTACATCTGCTGAGTCTGGTAATGAATTGAAGGTTGAGATTGAAAGATTGAAGGCAGAACTGGTGGAACTGAAAGGCAAATATGAAGAGTTGGAGACACAGGATGCTGAGAAATCGACAGTTATTTATGAGATGGGGAGAATGATGAAAGATCAGCAGTGTTTAATGGTCAGAATCTTCAAAGAACTGAACAGTTTGAAGGAAAAGGAGGGGACTGAACCTGCTATGACTGAAGCTGAGCTGAACTCCTTAACGGATGCTGCAAAGTATCCGTTAATGGATGTTGTTTTTGGAAACCAAGACAAAGGAAAAGGCAAAGCAGTTGAGGAGGAGTTTGATGAGGAAATGGGCATTGATTTGGACGTTTTTGAAGGAGATGAAGTAGTTGGAGGATCTGGTGTGAACTACACTTTGATAGATGAACCAGAGATTGATATCAACGCTGATAGTGAGGAGGATCTTGATGATGAGCCGGAAATGTATAAGGTGGAAGAAAAGGGGGTGAGTTACCAATTTGAGCACGTTGAATTAGACAAATCTGAGTGGTTCCGAAAAGAAGAAGAAGCTGTCCCTGAGGTGCCCATATTTCAACACCTGGATGAACCCAACACCAAACAACTGGATAGGCAGGTAATAGCATGGAAGTATAATAGTCAGTTGGATGCATATATGGTCAAACGAAGGGGAGGTGATATCTGTTATATAAAGAATAGGAAGCATTTCGCCACCCTGCCTCGGTGGGATTTGCGGAGATTGGCTGATCTTCCACTGATTGGTAAAGAAGATAGCGGGAGGGCCTGTGCGTTCGAAGTAACAATCAGGGAGGCCGCAAAGACAAATTTTGCCGAGTTTGGATACCAGAAGCCGAGGAGAATGAGACAGAAAAGGGATAGACATTGGGTATCGTGGAAGGGTAAGATTGTTCTGAAGATCGAAGCACCGAAGGTAATGACCAGGGTTAGGGTTCCGGACACTCAGCCACCCAGACTGCAGGATTTTCTTAAATGATTTTACGATAACAGTACGGGTGAAGCTGTTATCAGATTGAAAGGAGATGACCGTCCAGAAATCCGTTTATTTGATCCAATGGAGGTTTTCTCCTTTTGTGACGAGGATCTGAGGGTGTTGTGTGAGAACCGGATTAAGCACGGGGCTGGAGATGATACGAGGATCGAAGCGAACCTGTTTGTGAAGGTCGCAAAAAAAGCCCGTGGAATCCGTGCTGAGTTGAGATCAGTGAATGAGAGATTGAGGAAGTCTGATGATCAGCGAATGGACATGGACGATCTATCTAGACAGCTGGATCAATCTATTGAAAGGAGGTTCGAGAAACCAACTGAAGTTATAGATTTGGATGTGATGGGCGAGGAGGTTACTGCAGAGATTCAGGCGGAAACGACAGTTCAACAAGTGCCTGATACTGAGGTCGCAGAAGCAGAGTTTGTGGAATCAATGCTAGTGTTCAGTGAAGATGAGGCCGGATCTGAAGACGTTACCAATCCTTTGGCCGGAATTGAAGACAGGGCAGGAGCTTTCATCGAGAACCTTTGAAGCCGAGATAAAGACGGAGCTTAATCAGAAGACTTCCCCAGGTGAGGTCCAACCTAGGGGGAGTATTGATAGTCACATGTATAGGTTGGACTCACCGGTGTGTCGGTGTTACTTTTGTATGTATTTGTATGTCTAGTATTTGTAGTTGTTCTAGCGAACCTACGGGCGAATCTATAGATTCGCCCGTAGTTCAAGTTAGCTTTTGTCAATGGTGTCGACTGGGCGAACCTATATGTGCCCAGCGAACCTGTGTGGTTCGCTAGATAGATTCGCTACAGCGAATCTATCAGCGAACCTAACACTGATATATATTGTAACCTTATCCTCAAGTGAATACAACTTTTGCACACCTTTAACCAAAACTCTTATCTACTGATTGTGTCGTGTAATTGTTCTTCTGAGGTGCTAGGAGCATATTCTACTTATCTTTGTAGCTTATTTACCTCATTTGTGTTGGTGTAATCTTATTATTGGGTTTGTTTGGATATTATACACTTTGTTGTTCAAGTCTTGGGTATTTTGTTGTTAAACAAGTCAATATAGCACTGAAATCACGATCATTCTGGACCAACATAAGTAAAACTAAAATTAAAACTAAAGAAGGATATATATATTTTTCTTGACGTTTCGAGCAGAATCCAGAGAATCATAGATTGGCGGGATTGCAAATATGTTTGTCCATTTAAACTCATGCCTTATTCTTTTCAACAGGAGATCTGCAGCTTCATTTATCATGTTTTGGTTTGATTGAAGAGACTCAGGCAACTCGGTCCCCACAGACATCTTGGTAAAGAAACTTGTCCTATCATCAGAGTTTATAGAACAATATGATTGACTTTGCTTGAATTTCTTTTGGATCAAGTCTTGAATATTGATCAATTCATGAACCTCTTTTGACTTGACGCCATTTGGCATTTTGGGAGTAGAGATTTTCGACAATGATTCTTTGATGTTTGAACACATTGCGACTTTATTATTTGGGAAACTCAAATGGTTAGAGCTCCAGGTCTATACCGACGTATAACAGAGGAGTTAATCATTTGAGCATGCTCGGTGAAACTTTAGGTGTATACCGACGTATAACAGAGAAGATTCACCAACTCCAGGTCATTGTTCACACAAAGCAGAGGAGTTAAGCACTTTGACTTAATACTTTCTGAGGAGCTAACGAGTAACTCAGTCAGAGGCTTTTCTGAAGAGCAACACTAGCAGCTTTTTATTTTGTTTGCTAACTAGAAACTCAATTCAGGGCTAGGGTGTGGGTGATTTGGGATGTTTTAGGGAAATCAAGGCAAAGATTTGACGCTCTCAACCCATTTTTTACAAGGACTTGTAACTTTGTGCAGACCAATCATGTCAAGGAGATAATCCTCATTGCCGAGTTCTTGAACTTTATGTTTGGCTACACAATCACTGTTTACTTCGTTTTCGGGTTGAGCCTATCTTGCATATCCCAAACACAATACTTATGACCTCCTTCAACGTCTTTTCAGCATCAATTTTAACGGGGATCCTGAAATAGCAAAGATTGAAAAACTAACAATAGTTAATCTTTAATATCTCCCTCAAAATTTCTATATGATAGCTATCTTATAGTAATTTTTTGTCTTTTTCAGATTTTCTTAATATATATACATGATAAAGAAAAGAAATGAATTAAGATAAAATAAAAGGAATAAAAAGAAGGAGTGAAGAAATATGTGACAACCGGATTCTCAAGGAAGAAAAAGAAAAAATATTTACATATTTACAAGGCCATTTTTCTTTGAAGAAGGTTTTCAAAATGATATCAATCCCAGCATAGAAATCAGTTCATAAAAAACGTGGTTTATCGAATGTTTTTGAGAAAAGATCTGCTTTTTGCTTTCTTGTTTCAATTGGAATGATATTAATGAACCTCTTTTCCTGTGCATCACGAATGGCATGAATTCTTGTTTCAATGTGCTTGGTTCGTGTGTGATGAACAGGATTCTTGGCAATTCCAACAGCAGTTTCATTGTCACAAAAGAGTGGTATATGAAGGAAGTTGATGCCGTAATCCATCATCTGGTGCTGAATCCAGAGTACTTGGCAGCAGCAACTTGAAGCAGCAATGTATTCAGCTTCTCCTGTGGACAAGGAGACTGTTGTTTGCTTTTTGCTTTACCAGGAAACAAGACATTCACCGAGATATTGGCATCCACCAGTTACTGATTTTGTATTTATCCTGCAACCAGCATGATCACTGTCAGAAAAAACATGTCAATCAAAGTTCACACCTTTTGGGTACCAAAGCCCCAAACGAGAGGAACCCTTAAGGTAACGAAAAATGCGTTTAACAGCTTTTTCATGTGATTCTTTAGGGTTGGCCTGGAAATGAGCACAGTAGCACACAGCAAATGCAATATTTGGACGGCTTGCAGTCAGATACATGAGAGATCCGATCATCGAGCGGTAACGATGAGCATCCACAAGATTCCCACTATCATCAGAAGTTAGGCATGTTTGAGCAGTGAAGGGAATCAGTTCAGGAGAAGAGTCATCCATGCCAAACTTTGTAAGAATTTATTTGATGTACTTTTCTTGGTGGATAAGGATTCCATCAGGCTTCTGTTCCACTTGCAGCCCCAAGAAGAAGCACATTTCACCCATGATAGTCATTTCAAATCGATCCATCAATACTTTCTCAAATTCTCTACACAGCTCCTCATTTGTCGATCCGAAGATAATATCGTCCACATACACTTGAACAATTAGCATCTCACCATTAACCTCCTTCTTGAATAATATCATATCTATAGTCCCACGAGAGAAACCTTTACTGAGCAGATACTGTGTCAGAGTTTCGTACCAGATTCGTGGAGCTTGATGCAACCCGTACAGGGATTTATCAAGCTTGTACACCTTTGAAGGAAAATCTGGATCCTCGAAACCTGGTGGTTGACATACATAGATCTCCTCATCGATATCTCCATATAGAAATGCACATTTAACATCCATCTGATAGACTTTAAAGTCTTTGTTAGCAGCATGTGCAAGAAATATTCTAATGGCTTCGAGACGAGCAACAGGGGCAAAGACTTCAGTGTAGTCAATCCCCTCTTCTTGAGCGAATCCTTGAACAACCAATCTGGCCTTGTTTCTGATAACAACACCGCGATCATCTGGCTTGTTCCGGAAGACCCACTTAGTGCCGATGGGGCACTTATTTGGAGGAAGGTCAACTAGCTCCCAAACTTTTAGCTTCCTAAATTGTTGTAATTCCATTTGCATGGCATCAACCCAACTAGGATCTTCAAGTGCTTGTTTATAATTCTTCGGAACGACCTTTGATAAGAAAGCAGCATAGAGACACTCATTTATCAATCCACTCTGACTCCGAGTCCTCACACCATCGGTAATTAATCCAATGATATAATCATGAGGATGATCTTTTAAGGTTTTGAAGTTTGTGTTAAGGAACATTGGGTTAGATTGTGATGAGGATGCTTGATTAGATGGTTAAGATGGAACATTTGAAGTTAGAGGAGGAATTGTATCGATAGAAAGGGTTGGGATGGAAGTTGATGATGATGGGATATCTAATGGAGGAATTGAATCAGTTGGAGGTGGCGGAGGAATGTCAAATGTGGTTGGAGGTAATTGGGTGACAGTAGGTTGTGGTTGTGATGGTGGTTGAGGTTGAGGATTGATTATACTAACTAGAGTATGAGAAATGATGTCGTCATCGTCAGAGTTTGGAAGATTAAACGAGTTGAAAACAGTGGTGGAATCATAAAACCATGTGGGTTCACAGCCAATGCTTGTGGAGTTTAATTCTTGCCAATCAACATAGTAGGACTCTTGCACTATCCGAGTTCGCTTGTTGTACACACGATACGCTTTTTTGTGTGTCAGAGTATCCCACAAAGAAACATTCATCATAAACAGCTCCAAACTTCTTTTTCTGATCTTGAGTATTCAAAGAGTACAAGAGCATCCAAACGGGCGCAGAAAATCAATTAACGGCTTTATCCCACGAAACAGCTGATATGGTGTCTTCATCCTGCTTTTGACAATCAGTACCCGATTCAGGACATAGGCTGCACAATTAACTGCTTCTGCCCAAAAAATAATAGGAAGCTTTGTCTCAATCAGCATAGTTCTAGCTGCCTCCACAAGAGTTCGGTTCTTCCTCTCAGCAAGACCATTTTGTTGTGGCGTTCTTGCAGCGCTGAACTGTCTGAGAATACCCATTTGTTCACAGAATGAATTGAAGATATGGTTTCTGAATTCCGTTCCATTGTCACTTCTAATAGCTTGAACCTTTCTCTTTAAGAACCTCAATCAAGGGAATCAGCTTCATTAACTCGTTGGCAGTCTCACTCTTGTTTGCCAGAAATCTCACCCAAGTGTATCTTGGGTAGTCATCTTTGACAACCAAACAATAAGATTTCTTAGCAATTGATTTGACACTTATTGGACCAAATAAGTCAGTATGTAATAATTCGAGGGGTTGTGAAATAGAATTTTCAACTTTAAGTTTATGTGGTTTTTATGCTGCTTTCCTTTAGCACAAGCCATGCATTTCTCTACCACAGAAAAATATTTAAGTGGTAGTCCCCTTACCAAATTGTTCTTAACTAACTTATTTAGTATTTTGAAATTAATGTGTCCTAAACGTCTATGCCATTGAAAAGATTCAAAAGATGAAGCTTTAGAAAGAAGACAGGTCACAGTAGAAGTTGATTCTTTTGATCTCATATTCAGCATATATGTATCATTTCGTCTTGGAGCTCGCATGATCACTAATTCTTCAGGAATAGTAAACTCTGGCTTCAAGAACAGACATTCGTTTGGAAGAAACAACACAGGAATATTCCAATCACAGATTTGTGATACAATAAGAAGATTGGATGCCAATTCAGGAACATAGTTAACATCTTCCAAGGTTAGTGAACCATTTGAGAGTTCTCCTTGACCAATCATCTTTCCACCCTTCTTGTCTCCCGCAAAAGCGACATATCCACCGTTAATAATTCGATAATTTGTCAGCAGGTCCTTCAATCCTGTCATATGTCTGGAACATCCACTATCAATGTGCCAATGACTATTTACAACGGCGCTGGTATGTTCTTGACATTTTGCAAAAAGTGAATTAGACTTTTGAAATTGGGACCCAAGCCTTAGTGTACTTAGGTCTCTGAACAGAAGAAGATTTACTGAAAAAATTATTTACAAATGTATTCATTCTTCTTCCTAAAGATCTATGCTTTGAACTGTTTGCCACTAACTCAGGACATTGGTTGACAGTATGATCATCATTTCCACATTTAAAGCAATGAGATTTCAAACCTACTTTGGAGACTCTAGAAACAAGAATCTTATCTATTTCTATCTCTTCATCACAATCAGATAATTAAGAGTTACAATCACTGTAAGAGTCATAAGGCTCTTTTGATTTACCTCCTGTGACTTTTACCTTATCCGATTCTGATTTAAGTTTATCGATGTGATTCATGGATGAAAAAGATGATTCCTTGTCTTTAGGTTTTGAAATCCTCACAGGTGTGATAGATGGAATTTAATGAGAAAAGAACTTTTGAAAACAGTTTGTTTTGGTTTGACTTTCAGAGACATGACCTGAAAGTTCATCTTTGTCATTCACACAAAGATTTCCAATGAAATCATCATTCAAATGACTAATGTTTGTAGTAGAGCATCCTAAATTACTATTACACATAAAATTGTCTGAATGTAAAACGTGACTAGAAACAAAATTAATTAAGCTACTGTCTTCAACAGACTTATTTGACTCAAAATTAGAACAACTAGAACTGCTAGAATAGCCAAGGCCACTACTCCCACCATAAGCATACTCCTCTCGCACCTCTTTAAGATCTATTCCACTTAAACCTGCAATAGAGCTGTTAGTATCATTCTGTATAATCTCTTGTATCAACTCATTTGATGGATGAGGAATGGGTGTAAGAGAATAACAGAAAGTACTAGGTGGAGGGTATACATGTTGTGACACCCGGTATTTTCGAGTTAACACAGTCAATTCATTCCGTTAGTTCTCATTAAATTGTATGGTAATTAATGGTACATTTTATTTGTAAAGTACATCGCTAGTAACTAAATAATAAATCGAACAATTATTACTTCAACTATCTCGAGGGTTAAACGTGAAACATTCGTTATTTTTCTATTTTCGTTCTTTTGGTTTCGTCTCTTCGTAAAACATTAGCTAGTGAAGTTCAGGGTTCGTTTTGTAAATGTTTAAAAGTTAAATTAATTTACTTTGGGATACATTAGGAATCTTCAGGGTCCAATGTGTAAATGTTATACTTTAAACAACTTAACCCAACCCTAACCCCCCCATAAACCGTCGACATCAACAACACCTCTCCCTCGTCTTCCTTTTTGTTATCTGCCGTCAAGGGGAGGAGTTGCAGCAAATCCGGCGAACCGCCCATCCATCCCTCTCTCTCGTCTCTGCTCACCATCGAAGAAAGCAGCAACAGCAAAGAAGAAGCAGCAGCGAAGAAAAAGAAGCAACAACAGCAATTGTCGCTGTCTCCGGCCACCCCTCCCTGCAAACCACCACCGTCGCGACACCCAACAACCACCGATGAGCATCTTTCCCTTCCATACGCGTTATGGTACGTCACCGTAACTAGTGTAGTTATCTCGTTTCGCAACTGTTTCGGGTTTCGGTTTCGTACGGGATATGGGTTGAGATCGACTATGTTTCTGCTTGTATTTATATATGTGTGTGCGTTTGTATGTATTGGATAGTATGAACCACATTACAAAAACATAATTATATGTATGTGTTTGAATTAATAGCAGTACATATGATTTAAATGAATGCAGCGTAAATAGATATATCCATGTGTACAAAAAGCAACGTATATATGTATGTGTATGAACAAAACAACATTACAACAACATAAATACATATATGTGTGTATGTAGGTAAGGTGTATATTAAACAATATATATAAGTGTATATGAACATGTATGGGTGTGCAAGATGTTACGATGGTATGACAAATATTTATATCACTTTGTAGTTACAACTGGTCTTGTAGGCGTACACAATTGTGAGTGATAGTCAAGAGCATAGTTTTCAATAGCGACGATAGCGGTCGCTATCGCGCGCTACATAGCGAAGCGGCAGTTGGTCGCTATTTACATTTAGCGACCAAATAGCGACAATATCGGTTTTTTTTTGTTTTTTTTTTCGAAATATGAAAAGGAAAGTTAGGGTTTCTGTCTATAATCCATGTATCATGTATACAACAAATAAACCCTTCATCTCCATCCACCACATTTGAGAATAAATTGAGAAGAAAAGATGAAATTAAGAAGAAATATGAAAAAACAAGTATAAATCAAAGCTTACTTTAGATAAAAATGAAGGTATACAATGGAGATGAAGATTGTAGGAATCAGTTTTGTAGCAGAGAGAAAAAATTGATTTAGATAGAGATGGAGGCTGTTTATAAGGTTTTAGGGTTTTAGGGAATTAGGGTTACATATTTACTTTTACAAAGTAACATATTACACCCTTAATATTTGTGTTTTTATCATATTTGACCTAAAACGTATTCTAACATATCTATATCAAGTATAAAAAAGATAAATTATATTAAATACTATATATAATTAATAAAAAAAAGTCTTCTATGTTATCGCTAAACACAAATAGCGCCCGCTATTTATCGTTATTCGCGACGTAGCGTATAGGTGACTTGTCGCTATTTTCCGCTATTCGCTATTGACAACTATGGTCAAGAGATATGTAATTCAAAATTTCATATTGCTATCTATATGTGGCATGTAACGAGTAATTAGATATGATGCGTATGGTGATTTTTGAATTGTATTATATGAGAATATTCATGAATATGGTTGTTAGTATTAAATTGTTGGCGTATGGTATGAAACATGATCGATTATATTGTGGGATATAAATGCATGAGTGTGTGATAATTTAATAGTTATATATAGGTATGCATGAGCTATTAAAGTAAGAGTGTTAATTATGTGTATTGACATAGTTTTGGTTTGAATATGATATTAAACTAGTAAAGCTAGTGTCAATTCTATTTGTCGCATGTCAAAAAATATATTGTTTTGGATAGTACTAATGAGTATCTAAACATTTTGGTTGGGGTCTCAAGTCAAAACCCACTTTTATTATATGATTATTTATACTAAAGCGTTGGGTACGAAACCGAAACGGAAACGCGAAACCAAATGTAAACTCTATTATAGTAATTTTTATCTAATTAGTAGAACCCAAACAGGTTGTTGGTTGAATTTGGACGTTATACTTTTTGCTAATTATTTGTAGCTGCGCACTCTAAGGTGAGTTTCACGGCCCCTTTTACTATTGCTTTTAATTACTCTTTTTGGGGGAGATAACATGTTGTAAATTATTTCTTTCACAATCTTGCTTCTTAGTATGATCACATGCGTACCTAGTGTCAGTACGTTTGCCTTACGTTTGGACCGTTAATTATATTGCAAAGCGAGGAAATTTTGAGTAGTACTACTGGGTCTGACAAACCCCATCCGGGCTGGTCGCGCCAGCACGACTGGAGGTCGAACGGGTGTTTAATTGTCCTACCTTTTACCGTGTCTGGGAGACATTGGCTTGAGGCATTCATTTCTTTACATTACTGTCAGCTTCGGTCGTAAACACTTTCGTACACTAGTGTAGAATGCATAGTAGTCTAGCTAACTACTTGATATACTAAGGGAATTACTGAATTGCTTTTATGACTTACTTTTTAGTTTTATAAACCTGTGAACTCACCAACTTTATGTTGACACACTTTAGCATGTTTATCTCAGGTTTTCAAGATAACACTCACGGATAGGGCATTCATTCATGGGTCGCATAAATTTGAGAAATCATCTTTATTTATTGTATTTGCATTGTACATTCAAATATTATAATCAGTTTTACTAAAAATATTCTCCTTTAGTATTTACGCTTCCGCACTTAATGTAAAACTTTTATTTTAATTTTTATTACTTAATATAATACGTTACTTTTCAAAATCATGTACTTCGTTTGGTGTAACTAATGATCGGATCCTGGTGTGTCACACCCCTAACGGTAAAACTCCGTTAGCGGAATTTGGGGGTGTGACAGATTGGTATCAGAGCCATTGGTTATAGCGAACTAGGTTGCATTGCAGTGCATTCTAGACTATAACTGCACACTGCATTAGTTACACTTGTGTGAATTTATTTCTGACCCATATTCATATGATTTACATCTACACAAGCCTACAATAGCATTATAGGAACTAATCAACTTGCATTGTGAGAAACTTTAGGGTACTTGTGTGAATTTATTTCTGACCCATATTCGTTTTTACTTGCGCTATTAGGGAAGCTTGAACTAAGTATGTATGTGCTTTGCTTATGTGCTAGTCTTTTGATCACACATTTTTAAATGTTTTAGATTTTAAACATTTACCTTGCTTATGTGCTAGTCTCTTGAGCACATATTTTAGATGTTTTGGTTTTTAAAAATTTGCATGGTTTATGTGCTATTCTTTTGAGCATGAGATTGTTTAATACTTCTGTTAAACTGTATTTTCCTTTTAAACACTGAAGTTTGGTTTATATCAAACTTTAAGTGTTTTGTTAAACCTGTTGAGTGTAAGCTGTAACTGGCTTTAAATGGGGTTCAATATGGTATGCAGGAGACATGTGAACTTGGCTGATGTCTAGAAACTCAATTACAGTGAGGTCTTGACTTAATAGTCGGTACTATGTGCTATTTCATGTCACATGTAACGTGACTTATTCAGGGTTATAACATGCTACTTAATACAAGACCTGTTTTGTGCTATAATATGTTACTTACATGCCTTGGTGTTTTCATTGGTCATGATTACTGTATGCTCACTAAATATTACTAGTAGCGTTACCTAGATACTTATCATTGACCTGTAAGAAGCATGACGTACGATTTCCTCATAAGTACATCAGATTAAGCCTAAATTTGTAGCTTGTGTGCCTTACAACTTAATTATAAGTATATCATATTTTTCATATCTATCCTATATTGTTAAAAGATAATAAGAACACCATGTAAATTAGCACAAAACAAGGAGTTTGATAAGACATAAGATAAAGCACCCGATGGGGGACAAACTAGGGTGATTGTGTAAGGTAAATTGACGATTACGGGTGCGCAACGTAATGGTGAATTTACCGGTACACAATGATCATGGTAAAACCTATCGTTTGGGCTATACCCAAAACAGGAAACGATAAACATATTTACATTTGAACCAAAAGTTTACCTTTAACTAACACGCTCCACCTTTGGATGGAATACTCATAAAAGTTCATCTACGAATGGTAGACATTTACAATCCACCTATATATTGTAGAAATTTACAACATAACCTTAGATGGGAATCCATGAAGTCTTAATTTGGATGACATAAAACAACAAATAGTTGAAATCCAGTTATGATGCCACACAAATTAGAATAAGGATTCATCTTAACAAACTCAATAAGGTGTCACTACAACCATATTTTGATTTCCAACAATAATGATTACCTCTCATATAATCAATGTGAATCTTCTAGCTAAAACATTTACCGTGTTAATTTTTCAAACTCTTGAGAGAACACTTGGAGAATCATACACTTGCTTTCAATCTTGATTGCGGCGATTATAGTCCTCGAAATAAGAACTCCAACCTCTAATAACTTTGTACTACTCCCTTCCCCATTGTTCTTAATGACAACTTCAAACATAAATGATGCTAGTTAAATTTCAGGGCAGAATTTCTTTCAACAAGGGGATTATGTGACAACTCACATATGTGTATATATATATATATATACTAGTAGGATACCCGCGCGATGCGGCTGTGACGACAATATACAACAAGAGACTTTGTATTCTGTTACTTTATATCATGTCAAAAGACCTACTCACATGTAAAATGATTTCGGTTTAAAAGATTTCCTAAGGTATATTTTTTTCTTTTGAAAAAAAAAATGACAACCAACTTTGACATGTTAATAAAAAAAACCGTGTTAGCATCATTTAAATATGAGCTTCATAATTTTTAATAACCATACAAAATATATAAGGTGCCTTATATGTGATCAAATTACTTATCAAAAATCAATTTTGTTGTAGTAGCGAATGTTTTAATTTGAGGGTGCGAAGAACTGACCAATTAGTTGTTGTTAAGGGAATCTACTTGAGAAACCATTCGGTTATAAGATGTCTTAGTTACTGATTTTAACCAAACCAGACCATTATGTGGGTGTGTATATATTGTGTTTGTATCCATGTATAATTCATAACATCAAGAAACCATTTGGTTGTTAAATCCATATGAATCAACATGTTGGTGAAAAAAATTGTTATTCTTGAAAGTACTATTGTGCCTGAAATAATGGAACATACTTTGAAACTATTGTTATATTATTGAAATCATAAAGTGACTTTGGTTTAGGACAACTCATTAAAGAACTACACTCAAATCTTACACAATGAATCCATTTCAATTGAAATAAACAAAAACTTATAGATATTTAAAGAACACATGTCTTTCATAGTATTGATCATTGTTTCATACAACTTAATGCTACTTTAGTGCTTCTTCACTATTGGCGTTTTTAGCATTTCATGTAACCTAGTTCATTTCATACAATTTATGATAGTTCTTCACCATTGGCATTTTCAACTCTTCCTGTAGCCATCTGCATAATAGACCACGCAAATAAAAAACAAAAACAAAAGCTTATATAGATCAAACAACATGCTAAATTCAATAGGAAATCTAATAATTATCAATTGTTCAGTGGCCTATCTTATCAATTATTCAGTGGCCTATCTTGGTATCTTACTTCACATCCCGCTTAAGGAAAACTTATTATCACTTTCAAAGTCAAAAGCGACAAGTTTGACCACCAAAACTCATACTACACCATTCATAATCACACTTCAAATGTCATAGTTTTGTCTCATTTGAATTAATGAAAGGTTTAACTCATTTAAAATTGTCAACTACTTATGCCATTTTATCTAATCTCACTTGAAACCATGATCAATTAGAAAAAAACTTTGACATCAAAACAAAAAAATTAAAAGAACTTATAATTATAATGGTAGTTATGCCTTGTCATTAGAAACATGAAGATAAAAAAACAAATCAGAGAATTACAAACAAAAAATATAATTCGAATCCATTCACTTAATCAGCTTCACCCAACAACAAAATCTTTTGACAACTTAGTTTAAAATTTGACTACGACAATATGAGATAAGGAAGAGAGTGATGTGCTTGTAACAAGTAAACTACAGCAAAACTGACAAAAAAAATAGCTGCAGGGTCAACATAAATTGCATTAGTATATGTGCAACAATAACTTGCAGCATGTAAGAGTAAATGTGGAGCAACATGATATGAACAAGAAGTTTATATGTATGTAACAGCAGCAAACAGCAGTATAAGAACAATTGTAGCAACATATGATGGATGATTATGATAATGCATATTGAATGATGTTATGCTACATGATGATGACCAATATGTACAGCAGCTAAACAACAACAATGATGAAAAATAGTTGCATCAGATCAGAATCACAATAGCATAAATGCAGCAAGATCTGATTTAGCTTATATGCAGCAACAAGTTTATATCATATCAGCAGTAGGTTGCAGTTGGTATTTGTGTTGATGTTATGCATTTTAGAAGATTGCAGAAAGGATTTTTCATATCAGCAGCTTCATTGAAGCAAACTTGTAGCTGGAAAATATAAACAACAGCTTGTTCAGCTTGCAGACAAGCATGACCAGATCAACAGCATCAGTGCAGCTGCATAACGATTGTAGAACAAACACTTATCAGCAGCAATTGTGTGTGTGTGTGTGTGCAACAATAGCTCATTTTAACCCATGACTCGCCCTACATGACCTTTAAAAAATATATTAATGTAAACAAATCACCTACAATTTAGACACAATGCTCAATTTTTTTCTCATACATGCTACTCCACAACAAACACTAAGATTTTATGGATTTGAAGGTAAAATAAGTTCAAAACTTATATGGTTGTTTTTACATATTTGAATGCATTTACAACAAAAATCCACTTAAAATTAACATGCAAACATTAGAATTACAAATGTCAATAATAAGAACACTAACTTTCAGATACATTTAGGAGAAGAAACTAAATTACATTAACTAAATTCTCATTAGCTAATGCAGTCCATCATACATAAGATAAATAATTTATGCATGATGCTAAACAAAGTTAGAAAGGTAAAAAGTGCAGCACAAACTGTTTTGTATAAATATTTTGATGCAGTTTACCTACAAACAGGTTGATTTGGGTTGAAATCAAAGTCAAATCTTGAAATGATCACACAAATTTGGCTAACAAAAAAGGGTTATTCCACTTCCTTCGGTTTCTACATCAAAATGAATCACGATAATATGGGTTTATTAAAAGACTTCACGTTACACAATAGCATCCTTGTCATAAGTACCTAGAACTAAAGAAAATTAGGCCAAAAGATTAGAGCTTGAAAATCCAAATATGTACATTAGCAAGAACATGTAACTAATTAGTTTTTTCAATCAGAACTTGTTCATTAAAATTTTTTTAACTCTCATATCACAAATTTACTTCATTTTTACAGGTTTAGCTTTTCAAAACCTGATTCAAACTTATCTACTTACCAAAACCTGATTTAAACTCCACCTACATCATGTGCCTATACAATAATCTAACACTTTACACATGCACAACACAACCAGAATCAGCAAGTTGACATGAGACAAAATGTAGTTGGATGGCAATTTCTATCTAACAATTAATACATACCTCTACAATTGATTTGGTTAAAGCCTAGAACCATTCTTTTCTAGCGCACACAAAAAAGTTGCCTGAAGGCTGACACATTAGCATTTCTCATCATAATTAGAAAAAATCTAACCTTAATAACAATTTAAGGTGTATAATATAACCAAAAAAGCAGGCATACATTTCTCAAAACTTTGATTAGAAACATAATAATCAAAATGATATATCAGTGCTGTTCAAACTATTATAAATTTACAAATTGACGGATAGAAACAAAAAATCGAGTCATATATACCTGGTAGCAAGTGACGATCAGAACACAACAAAGCTTTTGACTAAAAGCTGGCCATGCTCAACGATTACAAAACAGAAACCCCAAATCACTTCTCACCCATATTATTCAGTCAATCTGAGGTAATGAATCCTGAAATCAGAACAAAAGTCGTGAATAGTTAGAATACTTAGTCTTGATAACCATTGTATTGTCTATCGTCATTCCGAACATCAGTAGCTTTCAGGCCAGTTTCAACCACAAGGAATCAAACTTCTGATCATGCGTGAGTATATGAAAATATCATGCGTGAGTATATGAAAACAAAATTAAAGATCATGCGTGAGTATATGAGGTTGTTTGAAGCAAACTATAAAACTTTTGAAAGTCAAAAACTCATTATGTCCGTCACCAATTTTAGTTTGGGTATAGTCAAAGATTGTTCAAGTGAACAATTCTTATATTCTTGATCTTGTGCATATAAGGTTGAACCAAAATAGATTAAACATGACCTGTTTTAAAATGGATCTATGAGCTTTGTAAATTAAAGTACATCTAAACAATGTAATCAAGGAATAGAATTCAGGATTCAAAACCACCATAACAAAATCATAAACAAAATTATAAAAACTACTTGTGTAAACGCTTTTACCACTAAAAACACAAAATAGCAAATCGTAAAAACATGATCATACCTGGTTAAAACACAAATCTGGTTAATATTTGACTGATTAAAGCAACAACTGGTTAAAAATAATAAAAGAAGCCATAAAATAACTTCATAACATGCATCAAAAAATCATAAAGATCCAACATTGCAATATTTTCTCTTTTGCTACTTGCCTGTTTATAACTCTTACCAACACTCTTACCAACAATTTAGTTCAATGCTCATCCTGCAGTCCTGCACCAAATTGTTCAGGTAATCAATGGTTCAACGCCTCATAATAAAAAATAAAAAAAAAGATGAGCAAGTGTTAGTTTCCGCACATAAAGTTGACAAATTAGTAATCAAACTACACAAAGCATCGCTTACCAAGTTTAAAGTTGACCAGTCAACAGTCAAGCTGCACAAAGTAGTAATAACTATAATGCTGACAACTTAAGTATGTTTTCCTGAAAAACAACGATAAAAATTAGAACAATAGTTTTGCAACTAAACAACCAACTAACACAACATAGAACACACATATGCAAGGTTTCTATTATGGTTGTTCTCTTAACCTAGATGAATGGTTTGCAAGGTTATGTCTTGTAATATCCGCCTTTGACCCGAACCCTGTTGACTCGTTACATCATGCATGAATTTGACCAGCAAGCAGTCTAAATAAACAACAAAACCAGCATAAAACCTACATCAGTTTACTACAAATCTACAATTATCTTTACTACAATTATGCTACAACACTATAGTAAATTAAATGCAAAACTATAGCAATGTCTTTGTCAAAACAAAGGCCAAAAAACATGATATTATGCAGCAAAACAAACCTTTTTTTACAATAAAACTGCTTCAAAAGCAGCAGCATAACAACCTATAATCATTGAAACATCCGCAACTTGTAAACTTCACAAACTCGATATTAATAATCTATTGAAATGGGTCAAATGGGTCAAAAAGGGTTAAAATATCGTGATTTCAATAAAACATAGTTAATTTATAACCAGAAGTGGTGCACAATCGCATGAACAACATATCTTCTTACCTCTAAGTGTATCAGGGATATGTTTAATAAGCTTCTTGTGTGAAATCCCCAAACTACACCGCTAGCTATAGAGACCTGCAAGATAGTAAAATCCAGTCAAAGTTAGAGTTGACTTTTTTTTTTACCAAAATGCATTTAAAATGCCTACACCATGCAGTCAAAATACAAAGTCAGCATGTACCAAAGTATGCAACCTTTACCGAAATATGCAGTCAAATTCATGTATAACATACTAAGAAAAACTAACCTGCTTTCAAATATGTATAACAGATCTTCAAGTTAAATATATGACTTTCAACCATTTGATTCCTGATAAATTACACAATGAGTAAAATGATTGCATTGAATCAGTAGATTTTACAAATCCAAAAACAGATTATAATAAAAAACGATTCAACCTTAGTTGGCCCAGATTTGGTTGAACCACCTGATAGACAAATTGAGTGTGGATGAAGGCTACAGATGAAGATTCAAGAATGAAGATTCAAAAACATATTACAATCAAGAACAATTTCGTAACGGAAATAGAAATCAAACCTTAGATTCATATTCAGGTGCAACAGTACAATCATTAGTCGACCACCATTAGGTTATTAGGGTTTCATCATCACTCTGCCGCGTCGCCAAATTCGGATCTGAAGCTCTAATCACGGATCTAACGTCGGCTTCATAACAACACTCCATTGTTGATCGTATCATGTCGTAGTTGGGCAGCCCGTTGTGGATGTCTTTTGCCTGAATCTATACTACCTTAATAAGAGAATTAGATGGGCAAACTTGTCATTTAACAAATTCCTTAAACTTTCAACACTATAAAACCTAAAACCAAACCCTAGATAACCAACCATTTCAACATCCTGCCGCCTCCATCCTGTCCATCACCATCGACTTCTTCTTCTCTTTCACTATATTCAGGCAAAAGACATCCACAACGGGCTGCCCAACTACGACATGATACGATCAACAATGGAGTGTTGTTATGAAGCCGACGTTAGATCCGTGATTTGAGCTTCAGATCCGAATTTGGCGACGCGGCAGAGTGATGATGATATATCAGTGCTGTTCAAACTATTATAAATTTACAAATTGACGGATAGAAACAAAAAATCGAGTCATATATACCTGGTAGCAAGTGACGATCAGAACACAACAAAGCTTTTGACTAAAAGCTGGCCATGCTCAACGATTACAAAACAGAAACCCCAAATCACTTCTCACCCATATTATTCAGTCAATCTGAGGTAATGAATCCTGAAATCAGAACAAAAGTCGTGAATAGTTAGAATACTTAGTCTTGATAACCATTGTATTGTCTATCGTCATTCCGAACATCAGTAGCTTTCAGGCCAGTTTCAACCACAAGGAATCAAACTTCTGATCATGCGTGAGTATATGAAAATATCATGCGTGAGTATATGAAAACAAAATTAAAGATCATGCGTGAGTATATGAGGTTGTTTGAAGCAAACTATAAAACTTTTGAAAGTCAAAAACTCATTATGTCCGTCACCAATTTTAGTTTGGGTATAGTCAAAGATTGTTCAAGTGAACAATTCTTATATTCTTGATCTTGTGCATATAAGGTTGAACCAAAATAGATTAAACATGACCTGTTTTAAAATGGATCTATGAGCTTTGTAAATTAAAGTACATCTAAACAATGTAATCAAGGAATAGAATTCAGGATTCAAAACCACCATAACAAAATCATAAACAAAATTATAAAAACTACTTGTGTAAACGCTTTTACCACTAAAAACACAAAATAGCAAATCGTAAAAACATGATCATACCTGGTTAAAACACAAATCTGGTTAATATTTGACTGATTAAAGCAACAACTGGTTAAAAATAATAAAAGAAGCCATAAAATAACTTCATAACATGCATCAAAAAATCATAAAGATCCAACATTGCAATATTTTCTCTTTTGCTACTTGCCTGTTTATAACTCTTACCAACAATTTAGTTCAATGCTCATCCTGCAGTCCTGCACCAAATTGTTCAGGTAATCAATGGTTCAACGCCTCATAATAAAAAATAAAAAAAAAGATGAGCAAGTGTTAGTTTCCGCACATAAAGTTGACAAATTAGTAATCAAACTACACAAAGCATCGCTTACCAAGTTTAAAGTTGACCAGTCAACAGTCAAGCTGCACAAAGTAGTAATAACTATAATGCTGACAACTTAAGTATGTTTTCCTGAAAAACAACGATAAAAATTAGAACAATAGTTTTGCAACTAAACAACCAACTAACACAACATAGAACACACATATGCAAGGTTTCTATTATGGTTGTTCTCTTAACCTAGATGAATGGTTTGCAAGGTTATGTGTTGTAATATCCGCCTTTGACCCGAACCCTGTTGACTCGTTACATCATGCATGAATTTGACCAGCAAGCAGTCTAAATAAACAACAAAACCAGCATAAAACCTACATCAGTTTACTACAAATCTACAATTATCTTTACTACAATTATGCTACAACACTATAGTAAATTAAATGCAAAACTATAGCAATGTCTTTGTCAAAACAAAGGCCAAAAAACATGATATTATGCAGCAAAACAAACCTTTTTTTACAATAAAACTGCTTCAAAAGCAGCAGCATAACAACCTATAATCATTGAAACATCCGCAACTTGTAAACTTCACAAACTCGATATTAATAATCTATTGAAATGGGTCAAATGGGTCAAAAAGGGTTAAAATATCCTGATTTCAATAAAACATAGTTAATTTATAACCAGAAGTGGTGCACAATCGCATGAACAACATATCTTCTTACCTCTAAGTGTATCAGGGATATGTTTAATAAGCTTCTTGTGTGAAATCCCCAAACTACACCGCTAGCTATAGAGACCTGCAAGATAGTAAAATCCAGTCAAAGTTAGAGTTGACTTTTTTTTTTTACCAAAATGCATTTAAAATGCCTACACCATGCAGTCAAAATACAAAGTCAGCATGTACCAAAGTATGCAACCTTTACCGAAATATGCAGTCAAATTCATGTATAACAGACTAAGAAAAACTAACCTGCTTTCAAATATGTATAACAGATCTTCAAGTTAAATATATGACTTTCAACCATTTGATTCCTGATAAATTACACAATGAGTAAAATGATTGCATTGAATCAGTAGATTTTACAAATCCAAAAACAGATTATAATAAAAAACGATTCAACCTTAGTTGGCCCAGATTTGGTTGAACCACCTGATAGACAAATTGAGTGTGGATGAAGGCTACAGATGAAGATTCAAGAATGAAGATTCAAAAACATATTACAATCAAGAACAATTTCGTAACGGAAATAGAAATCAAACCTTAGATTCATATTCAGGTGCAACAGTACAATCATTAGTCGACCACCATTAGGTTATTAGGGTTTCATCATCACTCTGCCGCGTCGCCAAATTCGGATCTGAAGCTCTAATCACGGATCTAACGTCGGCTTCATAACAACACTCCATTGTTGATCGTATCATGTCGTAGTTGGGCAGCCCGTTGTGGATGTCTTTTGCCTGAATCTATACTACCTTAATAAGAGAATTAGATGGGCAAACTTGTCATTTAACAAATTCCTTAAACTTTCAACACTATAAAACCTAAAACCAAACCCTAGATAACCATCCATTTCAACATCCTGCCGCCTCCATCCTGTCCATCACCATCGACTTCTTCTTCTCTTTCACTATATTCAGGCAAAAGACATCCACAACGGGCTGCCATACTACGACATGATACGATCAACAATGGAGTGTTGTTATGAAGCCGACGTTAGATCCGTGATTTGAGCTTCAGATCCGAATTTGGCGACGCGGTAGAGTGATGATGATATATCAGTGCTGTTCAAACTATTAAAAATTTACAAATTGACGGATAGAAACAAAAAATCGAGTCATATATACCTGGTAGCAAGTGACGATCAGAACACAACAAAGCTTTTGACTAAAAGCTGGCCATGCTCAACGATTACAAAACAGAAACCCCAAATCACTTCTCACCCATATTATTCAGTCAATCTGAGGTAATGAATCCTGAAATCAGAACAAAAGTCGTGAATAGTTAGAATACTTAGTCTTGATAACCATTGTATTGTCTATCGTCATTCCGAACATCAGTAGCTTTCAGGCCAGTTTCAACCACAAGGAATCAAACTTCTGATCATGCGTGAGTATATGAAAATATCATGCGTGAGTATATGAAAACAAAATTAAAGATCATGCGTGAGTATATGAGGTTGTTTGAAGCAAACTATAAAACTTTTGAAAGTCAAAAACTCATTATGTCCGTCACCAATTTTAGTTTGGGTATAGTCAAAGATTGTTCAAGTGAACAATTCTTATATTCTTGATCTTGTGCATATAAGGTTGAACCAAAATAGATTAAACATGACCTGTTTTAAAATGGATCTATGAGCTTTGTAAATTAAAGTACATCTAAACAATGTAATCAAGGAATAGAATTCAGGATTCAAAACCACCATAACAAAATCATAAACAAAATTATAAAAACTACTTGTGTAAACGCTTTTACCACTAAAAACACAAAATAGCAAATCGTAAAAACATGATCATACCTGGTTAAAACACAAATCTGGTTAATATTTGACTGATTAAAGCAACAACTGGTTAAAAATAATAAAAGAAGCCATAAAATAACTTCATAACATGCATCAAAAAATCATAAAGATCCAACATTGCAATATTTTCTCTTTTGCTACTTGCCTGTTTATAACTCTTACCAACACTCTTACCAACAATTTAGTTCAATGCTCATCCTGCAGTCCTGCACCAAATTGTTCAGGTAATCAATGGTTCAACGCCTCATAATAAAAAATAAAAAAAAAAGATGAGCAAGTGTTAGTTTCCGCACATAAAGTTGACAAATTAGTAATCAAACTACACAAAGCATCGCTTACCAAGTTTAAAGTTGACCAGTCAACAGTCAAGCTGCACAAAGTAGTAATAACTATAATGCTGACAACTTAAGTATGTTTTCCTGAAAAACAACGATAAAAATTAGAACAATAGTTTTGCAACTAAACAACCAACTAACACAACATAGAACACACATATGCAAGGTTTCTATTATGGTTGTTCTCTTAACCTAGATGAATGGTTTGCAAGGTTATGTGTTGTAATATCCGCCTTTGACCCGAACCCTGTTGACTCGTTACATCATGCATGAATTTGACCAGCAAGCAGTCTAAATAAACAACAAAACCAGCATAAAACCTACATCAGTTTACTACAAATCTACAATTATCTTTACTACAATTATGCTACAACACTATAGTAAATTAAATGCAAAACTATAGCAATGTCTTTGTCAAAACAAAGGCCAAAAAACATGATATTATGCAGCAAAACAAACCTTTTTTTACAATAAAACTGCTTCAAAAGCAGCAGCATAACAACCTATAATCATTGAAACATCCGCAACTTGTAAACTTCACAAACTCGATATTAATAATCTATTGAAATGGGTCAAATGGGTCAAAAAGGGTTAAAATATCCTGATTTCAATAAAACATAGTTAATTTATAACCAGAAGTGGTGCACAATCGCATGAACAACATATCTTCTTTCCTCTAAGTGTATCAGGGATATGTTTAATAAGCTTCTTGTGTGAAATCCCCAAACTACACCGCTAGCTATAGAGACCTGCAAGATAGTAAAATCCAGTCAAAGTTAGAGTTGACTTTTTTTTTTTTACCAAAATGCATTTAAAATGCCTACACCATGCAGTCAAAATACAAAGTCAGCATGTACCAAAGTATGCAACCTTTACCGAAATATGCAGTCAAATTCATGTATAACAGACTAAGAAAAACTAACCTGCTTTCAAATATGTATAACAGATCTTCAAGTTAAATATATGACTTTCAACCATTTGATTCCTGATAAATTACACAATGAGTAAAATGATTGCATTGAATCAGTAGATTTTACAAATCCAAAAACAGATTATAATAAAAAACGATTCAACCTTAGTTGGCCTAGATTTGGTTGAACCACCTGATAGACAAATTGAGTGTGGATGAAGGCTACAGATGAAGATTCAAGAATGAAGATTCAAAAACATATTACAATCAAGAACAATTTCGTAACGGAAATAGAAATCAAACCTTAGATTCATATTCAGGTGCAACAGTACAATCATTAGTCGACCACCATTAGGTTATTAGGGTTTCATCATCACTCTGCCGCGTCGCCAAATTCGGATCTGAAGCTCTAATCACGGATCTAACGTCGGCTTCATAACAACACTCCATTGTTGATCGTATCATGTCGTAGTTGGGCAGCCCGTTGTGGATGTCTTTTGCCTGAATCTATACTACCTTAATAAGAGAATTAGATGGGCAAACTTGTCATTTAACAAATTCCTTAAACTTTCAACACTATAAAACCTAAAACCAAACCCTAGATAACCAACCATTTCAACATCCTGCCGCCTCCATCCTGTCCATCACCATCGACTTCTTCTTCTCTTTCACTATATTCAGGCAAAAGACATCCACAACGGGCTGCCATACTACGACATGATACGATCAACAATGGAGTGTTGTTATGAAGCCGACGTTAGATCCGTGATTTGAGCTTCAGATCCGAATTTGGCGACGCGGCAGAGTGATGATGATATATCAGTGTTGTTCAAACTATTATAAATTTACAAATTGACGGATAGAAACAAAAAATCGAGTCATATATACCTGGTAGCAAGTGACGATCAGAACACAACAAAGCTTTTGACTAAAAGCTGGCCATGCTCAACGATTACAAAACAGAAACCCCAAATCACTTCTCACCCATATTATTCAGTCAATCTGAGGTAATGAATCCTGAAATCAGAACAAAAGTCGTGAATAGTTAGAATACTTAGTCTTGATAACCATTGTATTGTCTATCGTCATTCCGAACATCAGTAGCTTTCAGGCCAGTTTCAACCACAAGGAATCAAACTTCTGATCATGCGTGAGTATATGAAAATATCATGCGTGAGTATATGAAAACAAAATTAAAGATCATGCGTGAGTATATGAGGTTGTTTGAAGCAAACTATAAAACTTTTGAAAGTCAAAAACTCATTATGTCCGTCACCAATTTTAGTTTGGGTATAGTCAAAGATTGTTCAAGTGAACAATTCTTATATTCTTGATCTTGTGCATATAAGGTTGAACCAAAATAGATTAAACATGACCTGTTTTAAAATGGATCTATGAGCTTTGTAAATTAAAGTACATCTAAACAATGTAATCAAGGAATAGAATTCAGGATTCAAAACCACCATAACAAAATCATAAACAAAATTATAAAAACTACTTGTGTAAACGCTTTTACCACTAAAAACACAAAATAGCAAATCGTAAAAACATGATCATACCTGGTTAAAACACAAATCTGGTTAATATTTGACTGATTAAAGCAACAACTGGTTAAAAATAATAAAAGAAGCCATAAAATAACTTCATAACATGCATCAAAAAATCATAAAGATCCAACATTGCAATATTTTCTCTTTTGCTACTTGCCTGTTTATAACTCTTACCAACACTCTTACCAACAATTTAGTTCAATGCTCATCCTGCAGTCCTGCACCAAATTGTTCAGGTAATCAATGGTTCAACGCCTCATAATAAAAAATAAAAAAAAAGATGAGCAAGTGTTAGTTTCCGCACATAAAGTTGACAAATTAGTAATCAAACTACACAAAGCATCGCTTACCAAGTTTAAAGTTGACCAGTCAACAGTCAAGCTGCACAAAGTAGTAATAACTATAATGCTGACAACTTAAGTATGTTTTCCTGAAAAACAACGATAAAAATTAGAACAATAGTTTTGCAACTAAACAACCAACTAACACAACATAGAACACACATATGCAAGGTTTCTATTATGGTTGTTCTCTTAACCTAGATGAATGGTTTGCAAGGTTATGTGTTGTAATATCCGCCTTTGACCCGAACCCTGTTGACTCGTTACATCATGCATGAATTTGACCAGCAAGCAGTCTAAATAAACAACAAAACCAGCATAAAACCTACATCAGTTTACTACAAATCTACAATTATCTTTACTACAATTATGCTACAACACTATAGTAAATTAAATGCAAAACTATAGCAATGTCTTTGTCAAAACAAAGGCCAAAAAACATGATATTATGCAGCAAAACAAACTTTTTTTTACAATAAAACTGCTTCAAAAGCAGCAGCATAACAACCTATAATCATTGAAACATCCGCAACTTGTAAACTTCACAAACTCGATATTAATAATCTATTGAAATGGGTCAAATGGGTCAAAAAGGGTTAAAATATCCTGATTTCAATAAAACATAGTTAATTTATAACCAGAAGTGGTGCACAATCGCATGAACAACATATCTTCTTACCTCTAAGTGTATCAGGGATATGTTTAATAAGCTTCTTGTGTGAAATCCCCAAACTACACCGCTAGCTATAGAGACCTGCAAGATAGTAAAATCCAGTCAAAGTTAGAGTTGACTTTTTTTTTTTACCAAAATGCATTTAAAATGCCTACACCATGCAGTCAAAATACAAAGTCAGCATGTACCAAAGTATGCAACCTTTACCGAAATATGCAGTCAAATTCATGTATAACAGACTAAGAAAAACTAACCTGCTTTCAAATATGTATAACAGATCTTCAAGTTAAATATATGACTTTCAACCATTTGATTCCTGATAAATTACACAATGAGTAAAATGATTGCATTGAATCAGTAGATTTTACAAATCCAAAAACAGATTATAATAAAAAACGATTCAACCTTAGTTGGCCCAGATTTGGTTGAACCACCTGATAGACAAATTGAGTGTGGATGAAGGCTACAGATGAAGATTCAAGAATGAAGATTCAAAAACATATTACAATCAAGAACAATTTCGTAACGGAAATTGAAATCAAACCTTAGATTCATATTCAGGTGCAACAGTACAATCATTAGTCGACCACCATTAGGTTATTAGGGTTTCATCATCACTCTGCCGCGTCGCCAAATTCGGATCTGAAGCTCTAATCACGGATCTAACGTCGGCTTCATAACAACACTCCATTGTTGATCGTATCATGTCGTAGTTGGGCAGCCCGTTGTGGATGTCTTTTGCCTGAATCTATACTACCTTAATAAGAGAATTAGATGGGCAAACTTGTCATTTAAAAAATTCCTTAAACTTTCAACTGTAACATCCCAAAATTTGATGGGAATTATTTTATAGAAATAATAATAAATGATGAGAATATATATTATTGTTATCTTGGTGATAAAGATTGGAAGAAAGAGGTTTAACTTAGAACACTCTAAAAGTATCATACAAATGTGGTTAGTTAGGGTTTTAATTTAAAAGTTAACTAAACCTAAGGGGCTGAAAATAAACATTATTAAGCTTGAAATACAAGAAAAGGTGGAAAGAAAAAGAACAGATTCGACATCTGCTCTATCTGGTCGTTTGTATTCGCAAGAAGAAGAGTAAATTCAGTCTTGAGGATAAAATTGAGAGTTAAACCATAAATTCAGCCTATGCATGTCGGAATCAAGCACTGTTAGATGCTGAAAAGAGTAAAGGTATGGTTTCTAAAACCCTAACATTTGATTACTTGAATAGATTGAATGAAAAAGTTGAATCGGGATGAAATCCCTAAAAGTTAAAGTTGTGTTACACTAATAGATGATGTTGCATGTTGAATCCAAGTTTGAAAGGCATAATCTTTGTTATATCCTCTATGGTAGTATGATATTGATGTGGTTTGGATGAGAACCGAAGATTGTAAGGAACCTAAAAGAAATGCAATTGTTAATCATAAAGTATGCTAAATGATAGTTATAATTTATAGGTATAAATGGTTGTATGATGTATTAACCTTAAAAGTGGATGATTCAAAGTTGGAAGATGGATCCATATAGTGCACATGTATAAACTGATGATTTGTTACATGTGCACGCAAGTTGTTTGTTAAAATGTCTCAATTAAATAAGTATTGTTGAAGTGTATGTGGAAACATGTTAGTTACAAGTTGATTAATTGATATTAGCTCAAGTTTTAAGTTTGCGTTTACAATGTGGCTAACATGATTAGATGATTGGTTTGAGGCATAGTTGGTTATTAAATGAGAAATGAAAATACAATGTTGGTAAATCCAAGTTAGTAAGCTGATAGAGATTAAAATCTAGTTGCTGGATTGTTTTCTAAAAACTATATAAAATCAAGCAAGACTTTGCTGGAGTCATAATCTATACGGTTAAAAAGCACTTAAAGTCTACTACGTTTCATCTTTGAGCACGAGAAAATGATTCGGGTAGTAAGTGAGCCTAAACAGCCGATTTCAATGGCTATACAGAAAGTTCAGCAAAGCTGATTGGTGGTTACTTTGCTTCTGTCCTGTTTTTGTAAAATTTGTGTAAAATCGTAGAAAAATCAAGTAGAGGCGTATCTTATATGCTTGGAAAGCTCCTTGAGTCCTTTACAATCCATCTTTGAACATGATGAACCGATTAAAATGTTAAAGAGGTCAAACTGTGTCGTGAACAGCTGCTGTACAAAAATACAACACTGAAAAATGAAGTTTTAATAAAATGGACCTAAGACGGATGATTGGTCTCCGTTTGGTCTAGACATGAATATGGATCTTTTATGGATAAGTTATACTTAATAGAGTGTGAGAAAAGAGTCTAAAAGTACTTGCATATAGATGAATGCGAGTAGTTGCATAACGGGTCAAACGGTTTGGATTATTAATGCTTGAATCTCTTGAACACTGAGTGATGAATTATGTTATGTGGATACGATGTTCAGTTAATCTGATTATGCATCATGTATTCTACTGATCGAAAGTTGATTTTAAATAAGTTAGGTGAGTTAAAGCTTGGAAATCAACGAATTGGTTCAAGGGAGGGGCAAAGTACAAGGCTCCTACAGACAAAGGTAAGTACTCTTTATTCTTTGATGATATAGATGGATACTTACTTGGTAATTGTTAGAAATCCATGGTTAAAATATGGTTTGTGAAATATGTTGATGTATCTTCATATTAGATATGAAATCATATGTTTGTAGGTAATCAAGTTGTTTGTTTGATTTAAGAGTTTGTAACAACATATTTAGACTTGTTTTAATGAAGTATGTTGTTAGCATATGTTTAAATCATGGTATATGGATGTGCTTGTTAGTTTTTGAGGTTGTCCATATTGTATGATATGGATTGGTTATTTGTAGAATGTAAAGAAGTATTGCTTAGGAGTGATATTTATGAAGTCATTGAGTGATTTGAAATAATAAAAATGTTGATATTTAAACAAAGTATAAGTTGTGGGATAATCACTCACATATATGTTGATTATGTATATTTAGTTGGTTTAAATTGTTCATTCTTGAAGTTAAAAGTAGAACACTCGGATTATCCATAATGAGGCAAATGATACTTTGTGTGCGAAAAGCTCACTAGTCAATGGAAGTTAATGAAACGCCAAGAAGGTATGTTGTAATGTTATTTGTTTATGTTAATGGGCATTCATTGAAGAAACAATAAGTTAGTCAAATTAGATAAGCGAGAATCCTTTATTGTATCTAAAGGAATTTAATTGCCTTCATTGATTGTTCGATTATATAATTGTATTAGTTGATATCAAGTTGAGTGATTCATAGACAACAAGCGATGCAATATGGATCGCAAAAATGATAATTAGCGAAGAGGATGGCATGGTCTATGGTCGACTTCCTTAGACTATCATGGGGCTGGTATCTTACGCTGAAAGCATTATGATCTACAGTATATTGTTACGACATGGTGCCGAACACTACGGTGGCTGGTCGTAGTCTATGGTGCATCTAATGAATTTTGGGCATTTTGATGTTTCTACTCAGTACTTTGTATATTTGTTGATATGAACATTACATATGCATATTACTAACAAAGAATGTGTGCTACCTCAGGTAACTCTTGTGTTGCGGCATTATGATGCCTTATATAAAAGCTGAAATGCAACTAGGGAAGTGTACTTGAAGATCAAGGGCTCGGGATTGGTGCAACACACGTGTACATCCCTTAGTTGAAGATAGATTATCAAACGGATATTTGTTTAAAGCATATTACGACGTGTCATTATGCATGGTAGTTTCCTTTTTATTAAGTGGGTTGGTCTAAATATTGGTAAGATAAGTTTGGTTATAAGTACGTTGTTTTAAGAAATTTGTAAATTTTCAAGGACCATTATGTAAGTTTTAAAAATATAGCTTCCGCTACGTTGTACGTTTGCTATTGGTCGATTGAAAAAAAAATCAGGTCTTACAAGTCGGTAAGTTATAAAAAACTTTTATAAATACTTATATATATATTCCAAAAGATTTCCTTAAACACAACCATTTGGAAATTCATCATACATATAGTTTCGTCCATTATAACTAGCGACATACATATGTTTAGAAACAACATACAATATAAGTTTCAAAACCATTTAGATTCAAGGACTAAACTTTGACCCATAACATGACGAAACAAAAGAGTGGGTGTGTATTCATCCATGGTCTTGACTTGATCTAAGTTGAGAATTTACCTACACGAAACCATAATAAGTTAGAAACAATGACTTATTTAAGAAATGATTTTTGAGTAGAACATGACAATTTACATAAGTAACATAGCCATGTTACAATTAGATTTCTCATCAGATGTTACATGACCATGTTCTATCAGACATGGTCATGCTAGAGGCTAAACTCAAAAATAAACTCCTTCAGGTGCTACATGGCCATGTTTATATCAGACATGCCCATGACAGAAACTAAACTTCAAAAACTCCACTTCTATCTTGAGTTTTTCTTACCAAAGTCACCAAATGACAATCCAATACTACAAAATCCGAGTAAGTCACAATCAAGTGGTTATTCGAATATTACGCCTTATTAATACTCATATTTATTCACGTATCATCTATACAATTTCATACTTCTCATGAAGAATTGGATGTTTATCCAACTTCACATCCTTCATATTCCCAATCTTTACATTTTGGTATTTCATTCTTGCATTCATGCAAATTTATCCATTCCATGCCAATTTCACATACTATAGATACATGAGGATCATTTCATGTATCATAATGAATAACTCAAGGTTATACCTTGATTCCAACCATTCTAACTTTCCATCCAATTTGACCCGTTTAACAATCAATTATCATGTCTTTCTTACATGATCTAACATTCTAAGTTAATCCTTCCAATACACTCATGATTCCATCATTACAATAAACCAACCAAAGTGTGAGCTAGAAGAACGTACCTCGATCTTGAGTTGCTTGTTTGATTGAGTTACTTGTTCCTTCCTCTTTCACTCCTACACTTGATGAATATACATTTAGAACTCATGAACTCATCAATTACCATACTTTACATCCGATTTGTAAATTTTAACATCAAAACATAAGTAACGTTCATTCAATCACATTTGGCAAGTGTTTTGTATATAAAATCATCTTGTTAAATTACATGGCATTTCATCAAACACTTGGTGGGCATCACTTTGCAATCCTCCTAAATGCTTATCTTTACTATCATAAATTCCAAGCTTTCACTAATGCTCAGTGTTTAATGCCTTCATTGAGATTTATTTAGCATAAACTTCAAGTCATCTATTCTAACCCAATCATTTTAACCTAATATAGTTATGGGTTCTCTATTCAAGTTGTTAGGTTATATCAATTCTACATACATACTAGTTCAAAGTAGTAATTCCAAACATAAATTCCACATAAAAATTACTAGGCTTCATACATGAATCCCACCATTCAAGAAATTTAACAAAATCACCATCAATTAAGGATTCTTCAACTCACCTTAGGTTTGTTAAGACAAGATGATAAGGAATCTTCACACATGCAACATTTTAGCATCTAAATCAACATTGAATTGGTTGAACTGAAGAACTCTTGTCAAATTCGTTACCCACTACCCCAATTACACATTTTCAGGGATTTATTTCCTTCCCTAACCATTTAATCTCACTAGATTCACCAAATGTCAAGTTCAACCCCTTAAGTTTAGACATGTTTCTATTTAATCCAAGTCTTCCTTCATTATCTTAAATAAACAAGTTTCTAACTAGTCTAAACAACCTACTTAATTTATTTCATGCAATATGACTATATAAAAAAAATAATTAACGAGATTTTGGATTTGGGGTGTTACAAGTTTACCCCCCCTTTAAAATGGGTTTCGTCCCCGAAACCAAAATACGCACCAAATAAAGTCGGGTAGTGTTCTCGCATTTCATCCTCCGATTCCCAAGTAAGATCTGAGCCTTTTCGATGTTTCCATTGGACTAGCACTTGCCTAATGACTTTGTTACGAAGAATCTTCTCCTTGAAATCTTTTATTGCTACTGGTTTCTCCACATAGTTCAACTTCTCATCAATCTCTATGGCGTCAAGGGGTACATAAGCCATTTCATCCGCAAGGCATTTTCGAAGTTGTGACACATGAAACGTATCATGAATTCCATTCAACTTCGATGGCAATTCTAGTCGATAAGCAACTTGCCCAACCCTAGCAAGAATCTTAAAAGGTCCAATATATCGAGGACTTAATTTTCCTCGTTTTCGGAACCTAATAATGCCCTTCCAAGGGGAAACTTTCAACAACACAAAATCTCCAACTTGGAATTCAATTGATCGTCTTCTTCGATCCGCATATGCTTTTTGTCGATCTTGAGCCGCTTTTAGTCGGGCTCGAACAATATCAATCTTTTCATTCGTCTTAGCTACTACATCTTTATGTGCAAGTTCCCGTTGCCCGACTTCCCCCCAAGACACAGGGGTCCTACATTTTCTCCCATATAACATTTCAAATGGAGCCATTTTGATACTAGCATGGTAGCTATTATTATAAGAAAATTCGACCAATGGCAAATGTTCATCCCAATTTCCCCCAAAGTCAATAATACACGCCCGTAACATGTCTATTAGTGTCTGAATGGTCCTTTCGGTTTGTCCATCCGTTTGGGGGTGGTATGCAGTACTTATAAGTAACTTGGTACCCATTTCTTCTTGGAACTTTCTCCAATATCGTGATGTGAATCTAGTGTCCCGATCGGAGAAAAGCTCATATGTCGAATTTATTGGGGGTCATTTGACATAATTCCAATCTCTATATCTCTCTCTCTTCGATGTTGATCAGGAAGAAAGGGGTTTCATGAGAAACTCATAAACTTGTCAAAATTGAACATTGGATTGAAGGTTTGAGTCTTGCATGATTGAAGAAATGTGATCATCTAGTAATTTTCATACATGAGGTAAGTGAAAGAATTTCTTTTGATGATGTGTATTGGCTAGAGACTTAATGTATGGTGTATGAATGAAATTAGTTAGTGCTTAGGGATGAATCTTAGCATACAATGTGAATTTTAGTAGGAATTGTGCTTATAATTGATGATTGTATGTTAATCTCATGAAATTAGTATGTCGAATGATAGACTTGGAGTAAGGGATAATGGGTATAACCCATGATCATTTTTGGTTAGGTTGATGACTAGATTACAAGATTTTGATATAGTTGCTATGTTTAATGATTTGGGAATGAATGATGCTTGATCTTATACTTAAGGACATAAACTTGGAAAGTTAGGCATGAATGACTTGTGTATTATGTTTAGATGGTTGTATGCACACCAAGTGTTTGATGGAATGCATAGATGAAGATAGCATGTAAAGATTGGATGTTAAAACTTGACAAACATGAATGGAATGTAATAAAGGATGTAATTGGTTATCCTCGAACGAGGTGTATTATATTTGCTTTGAAAGTCTTTTTAATATGTTACGTTTCATAGTTGAACATAAGAAGGTAATTCAAATTGGAAGTTAATCAATATAATGTATAAAAGTTGCTAGTCGGAAAAAATAGCATGCTGATTGGACTTAAATTAGCTTCTGTCCTGTTTTTGTAAAAATCATATAAAATCATAGAAAAATCCGGTGAAGGAGTTCTATATATGGATGAAAAGCTCTTTGAGTCTACTACAATTCATATTTGAACATGAAAGGCTAAATAAAATTGTAAGTTGGTCAATAGAGTTGATTAGTACAGCTATGCAGAAAGGTACTGCACCAAAGCAAGTTTTCTTAACATAAATAAAAGTAGATGTTTGAACATATTTTATTTAAACATGAATGGTTGGTCGTATTTGATTATGTGCACCTATATGGGATGTATTGGGAGTATCTAAGATACTTGGAAATGGGTTGTACGAGTAGATACACAAACGGGTCAAACGGGTGGAATGTGTATAATTGGTTGTATTGAATAGCGAACGCTGCACTATGATGCATGAGAATATGTGTGTGTACGTACCTAAGTGATCACAAGGTTTTATGTGCTCTATAGCATGTGGATGTGATGCCTATGGTGTAATTAATATAGTCTAGTGTGTCAATGTTGACATATGTTCCTAATATGATAGTAAGATTAGAGAGATGATGTGATAATGTTAGATTGTTTATGTTGCATCATATGTGATAGCAAATTGAATTGCTTGAATTACAAACAACGTGATTGTTAGTTTATGTCTTATACATGTTAGTGATTAAACAATGAAGTCTACATGACATAGGAGTTGGAAATGTATATTGTTATGAATGAGCATGTACGCTAATATAGTTGTGAATGTGATGGCATGAAAGGATATGAGTCATGTCAAGATGGACTCAAGCTTTAAAGGGGCTATCGGGGGCAAGGAAACAAGCAAGGACTTGGAAAACTCGAGGTAAGTGACTTATGAACCCAACTCTTGGATTGTTAAGTCATGTTTATGCAAAATGTAGAATGAGAATTAGAATGAATTGTTAAATTATTGTAAGTCAAGGGAATGGATGTTGTTAGTGAACAAGTATAGTAAATACAACAATGTAAGTAGTTGGAATAATCTAGTTTTCTTTTATGGCCACAAGATAATATTGGTGGAAAGCTCAAGAAATATATTTTTGATTGTAAATATGATACGAATGGTCATTTAAATGTGACCTAAGTGGATTTTTATAGTTTTTGATGGCCGCAATGCGATATTGGTGGAAAACTCAAGAAACAAGTGAAGTTTTTGATGTTTAGCTTCTGACATGGCCATGTCTGGTTGTAACATGGCCATGTAGTGCCTGAAAAGCCATTTTTTTTAGTAACATGGCCATGTTACTTGACACATGGCCATGTTCTGCACATATTTCCATTTTGTTTATATAAGTCATTATTTCTAACTTTTTATGGAACCCACAATTACAAATATAATATGAGCAAGAACGTTAGTCACCTATAAACACGTATGTATGAAATGGTTGAGTATGTAATGGTTGTGTCATGATATTACAATCATGGGAATGATATGTATGCATGTATTATAATGTTGTTAATAGTATCGTTATGTCATGGGCAATGAAAGTGCAGGTATACTAAGGAGGAGCGCATGAGAGGTAAAAGTTAGAATATGTACTTGGTTTACCATTTACAAGTTGGTATCAGAGCCATAGTTTGGGAGATTTGAGCATGAGTAGATATGCTTGAACCCAAACCGTGTGCTCTTAAAAGGGAATGTGTGTTCAACCGAGCCTTGATCAAGTAAAAGGTATGTTGGTAATAGTTTAGAATATCCAAGTATGTTGTGTAGTAGGATCTTGGAGACATTTAAGCAAGCTTATCAAGATATGAAAACAAATGGTGGTTGTGCGTTGAAGGTGCACAAGATATACGAGGTATGTTTTAATTTGATTGATCGCATTTCACAGTTGGTGATAAATGAATCATGTACGACACAATGTTAACAAAGTAGTTGCATGCAGTCTGAGTTGTTAAAGAATCATATTAAGTTAAATGTGGGCATGTCGTTGCATGATGTAGGAAAATTGTATGTCTGTTTGTGGACGATAAGATGAATGCTTTATTATGTGTTGTAGGTGTCTACCTGTTGATTAAATGTGTAACTACTACAAATCTAGCAACGATGTTCTGTTGATTATTATTATGTGTTGTCGGTAAAATAGTAGTATGCCTATTGTTATTGATACGTAAATGGTAAACCACATTATTTGTAAGTTGACAATACAATGAATAACAAGGTGATATTTGGGCATGTAAATAACAAAAAATATAGTTTTTTTTGTCTAATGAGGATGGGAAATGGTAATAATGAGAATGCATATTTATTGTATGTGGATTACTACACCTGGCCAATGTAGTAGTAAACACACAATACTTAAATGTTCTTATGATTATCATAACCATGTTCTGTGGCTAATCATAAGTCAGTATGGTGGAGCATGTGGTAGAAAGTTTTTTATACGAATTATGAATGATAATGACCTCGTGTTTGTAAACGGGTCAAGTTGGGCATTAAGCCAATTATGAATGATAATGACCTCGTGTTTGTAAACGGGTCAAGTTGGGCATTAAGCCAATTATGAATGATAATGACCTCGTGTTTGTAAACGGGTCAAGTTGGGCATTAAGCCAATTATGAATGATAATGACCTCGTAGTTGTAAACGGGTCAAGTTGGGCACTAAGCCAATTATGAATGATAATGATCTCGTAGTTGTAAACGGGTCAAGTTGGGCATTAAGCCAATTATGAATGATAATGACCTCGTAGTTGTAAACGGGTCAAGTTGGGCACTAAGCGAATTACGAATGATAATGATCTCGTAGTTGTAAACGGGTCAAGTTGGGCATTAAGCCAATTATGAATGACAATGACCTCGTAATTGTAAACGGGTCAAGTTGGGCACTAAGCCAATTATGAATGATAATGACCTCGTAGTTGTAAATGGGCCAAGTTGGGCACTAAGGCAATTGTTGATGATAATGATCTCATAGTTGTAAACGAGTCAAGTTGGGCATTAAGCCAACCATGAATGATAATTTTTTTTATGATGACCTTGCATTTGTAAACGGATCGAGATGTCATTCAATAATGATAATTGTTGAATGTAAAGACATGTTAAATGTGATTAATTTAAAGGCATGTTAATGTAAAGACATCGTTATATCCATAACAATTTGATAATGTTATAATGAGTCGTTACATGGGTCATTATGTGGATTTACATACCATGTGAAATAGAAATTTAAACTTGATGTACGTTGTACTTGGTATACATGTAGAAATTATTAAGCGTTGCTCTTAGGCATGACCGGGATGTTGTTTTTGATGTGTTAACCATAAGTAAGCCAAAATTGAACTTTGACTCAAGACATTGTTATGGTAACAATGAGAGCATAATGGGACGATGTGTTGATCATTTCAACTCACGAATGAAATGGTAAACGCATTGTGCTAATATGATCTTGAAGTCACCATAATCACGTTGATGGAAATAAAATATGAATGTGAAATCATCCGATGGTATAGTTGTGTAAGTTGGAAGAAGGCTGAATAAAATGATAGAGAAGTTGTTAAAAATTTGCTAACAATAATGGGTTTAGATGGCTAATGAGAAGCCTTAAAGATGTATTTTTTTTATGTGAATATTAAAACTTGATGGAATGCGATGACTTGGTTACTACTAACATATATGGTATAATTGAAAAGAGTGACCTTTGTATATATGTTTTTATAGAATATATATACATATATAACATATATGTTTGTGTATATATATATATACAAACATGTTTGTTTAGAAGTTGTTGATGACATGGATACCTATTTATTGTATTTTCATGTTGAGGGCCATGTATAGGCTATTGGGTAAGTGGAAAAATTGAATGCATACACTTGTGTTTTGAACGGTAAAACAACATGAATAATGTGTGTAACGTTAGTTGTTAATCACCATGTGTGGATTAATCAACCGTAATACAAGTTGATGATGTGGGATAAAGTGGTGAAACTGTAGAATATATTATACTAATGTTCTAACTAACTTGAGATGTTGAAAGTGACAACCATTTGAGTTGAAAGGATACTGATGGCTGATGCCCAAGAAACATAATTAGTGCCAAAGGATTGAATGGACTTCAAGAAGTCATAGGTCCATGGAAGATGTAAAAATGAAAACAAACCTACGGATAAAGGTTAAGTTGATGCTAAGCTATTTTATTTTTGGATCTCCACGTGCAAGGTCAGTATTCTTACTTATTACTTTGTTATAAAGTAAAATATGCTAAATGATATATGCATCATGCAAGTTGATTTCTAAATCAAGTTATTGTTGTGCTAGATTATGGATATTTGTTGAGGTTTTAAGACTAGCATAAGAGATTAACCATTGGAACACAAAAGTAAGTGTCTTTATTGGTTTATATTGAACTTGTTATTGAAAGGTTGAAGTCCCAAAAAGTGCATGGTTATGAAATTTATCATATTACACACTCATTGTTGAGATGATATTTGAAAGTTGTATACTAAATGAGTAAGCAAACGAATATGTAAATGTACCTCGGATAAAGCATTGCTGGAACGTCTATTGAAGTTTTCTTTATACTTGCATCAAAGAGGATATGATTACATCTTAGTATAGGTGAAACTAATGAAAACGAACACTTCATAGTCATAAGAATTGCCATTGTGAATGTAATAATGTGGCATAATCCCATAATCAAGGTCTACACATGTCTTAATGAAAGTTATATGAATAATTACAAAGACATCTTTGATTAATAAGGTAGCTGTGTTGTTTGAGTATTATGTAGAACTAGTTTGAAGAATTAATGTGGATATAAAATGCCCATGGTATGAACGTACGGAAGGCCAGGTTTCGAGGACGAAACCAGATTAAGAGGGGAAGACTTGTAACATCCCAAAATTTGATGGGAATTATTTTATAGAAATAATAATAAATGATGAGAGTATATATTATTGTTATTTTGGTGATAAAGATTGGAAGAAAGAGGTTTAACTTAGAACACTCTAAAAGTATCATACAAATGTGGTTAGTTAGGGTTTTAATTTAAAAGTTAAATGATAGTTATAATTTATAGGTATAAATGGTTGTATGATGTATTAACCTTAAAAGTGGATGATTCAAAGTTGGAAGATGGATCCATATAGTGCACATGTATAAACTGATGATTTGTTACATGTGCACGCAAGTTGTTTGTTAAAATGTCTCAATTAAATAAGTATTGTTGAAGTGTATGTGGAAACATGTTAGTTACAAGTTGATTAATTGATATTAGCTCAAGTTTTAAGTTTGCGTTTACAATGTGGCTAACATGATTAGATGATTGGTTTGAGGCATAGTTAGTTATCATACAAATGTGGTTAGTTAGGGTTTTAATTTAAAAGTTAAATGATAGTTATAATTTATAGGTATAAATGGTTGTATGATGTATTAACCTTAAAAGTGGATGATTCAAAGTTGGAAGATGGATCCATATAGTGCACATGTATAAACTGATGATTTGTTACATGTGCACGCAAGTTGTTTGTTAAAATGTCTCAATTAAATAAGTATTGTTGAAGTGTATGTTGAAACATGTTAGTTACAAGTTGATTAATTGATATTAGCTCAAGTTTTAAGTTTGCGTTTACAATGTGGCTAACATGATTAGATGATTGGTTTGAGGCATAGTTAGTTATTAAATGAGAAATGAAAATACAATGTTGGTAAATCCAAGTTAGTAAGCTGATAGAGATTAAAATCTAGTTGCTGGATTGTTTTCTAAAAACTATATAAAATCAAGCAAGACTTTGCTGGAGTCATAATCTATACGGTTAAAAAGCACTTAAAGTCTACTACGTTTCATCTTTGAGCACGAGAAAATGATTCGGGTAGTAAGTGAGCCTAAACAGCCGATTTCAATGGCTATACATAAAGTTCAGCAAAGCTGATTGGTGGTTACTTTGCTTCTGTCCTGTTTTTGTAAAATTTGTGTAAAATCGTAGAAAAATCAAGTAGAGGCGTATCTTATATGCTTGGAAAGCTCCATGAGTCCTTTACAATCCATCTTTGAACATGATGAACCGATTAAAATGTTAAAGAGGTCAAACTGTGTCGTGAACAGCTGCTGTACAAAAATACAACACTGAAAAATGAAGTTTTAATAAAATGGACCTAAGACGGATGATTGGTCTCCGTTTGGTCTAGACATGAATATGGATCTTTTATGGATAAGTTATACTTAATAGAGTGTGAGAAAAGAGTCTAAAAGTACTTGCATATAGATGAATGCGAGTAGTTGCATAACGGGTCAAACGGTTTGGATTATTAATGCTTGAATCTCTTGAACACTGAGTGATGAATTATGTTATGTGGATACGATGTTCAGTTAATCTGATTATGCATCATGTATTCTACTGATCGAAAGTTGATTTTAAATAAGTTAGGTGAGTTAAAGCTTGGAAATCAACGAATTGGTTCAAGGGAGGGGCAAAGTACAAGGCTCCTACAGACAAAGGTAAGTACTCTTTATTCTTTGATGATATAGATGGATACTTACTTGGTAATTGTTAGAAATCCATGGTTAAAATATGGTTTGTGAAATATGTTGATGTATCTTCATATTAGATATGAAATCATATGTTTGTAGGTAATCAAGTTGTTTGTTTGATTTAAGAGTTTGTAACAACATATTTAGACTTGTTTTAATGAAGTATGTTGTTAGCATATGTTTAAATCATGGTATATGGATGTGCTTGTTAGTTTTTGAGGTTGTCCATATTGTATGATATGGATTGGTTATTTGTAGAATGTAAAGAAGTATTGCTTAGGAGTGATATTTATGAAGTCATTGAGTGATTTGAAATAATAAAAATGTTGATATTTAAACAAAGTATAAGTTGTGGGATAATCACTCACATATATGTTGATTATGTATATTTAGTTGGTTTAAATTGTTCATTCTTGAAGTTAAAAGTAGAACACTCGGATTATCCATAATGAGGCAAATGATACTTTGTGTGCGAAAAGCTCACTAGTCAATGGAAGTTAATGAAACGCCAAGAAGGTATGTTGTAATGTTATTTGTTTATGTTAATGGGCATTCATTGAAGAAACAATAAGTTAGTCAAATTAGATAAGCGAGAATCCTTTATTGTATCTAAAGGAATTTAATTGCCTTCATTGATTGTTCGATTATATAATTGTATTAGTTGATATCAAGTTGAGTGATTCATAGACAACAAGCGATGCAATATGGATCGCAAAAATGATAATTAGCGAAGAGGATGGCATGGTCTATGGTCAACTTCCTTAGACTATCATGGGGCTGGTATCTTACGCTGAAAGCATTATGATCTACAGTATATTGTTACGACATGGTGCCGAACACTACGGTGGCTGGTCGTAGTCTATGGTGCATCTAATGAATTTTGGGCATTTTGATGTTTCTACTCAGTACTTTGTATATTTGTTGATATGAACATTACATATGCATATTACTAACAAAGAATGTGTGCTACCTCAGGTAACTCTTGTGTTGCGGCATTATGATGCCTTATATAAAAGCTGAAATGCAACTAGGGAAGTGTACTTGAAGATCAAGGGCTCGGGATTGGTGCAACACACGTGTACATCCCTTAGTTGAAGATAGATTATCAAACGGATATTTGTTTAAAGCATATTACGACGTGTCATTATGCATGGTAGTTTCCTTTTTATTAAGTGGGTTGGTCTAAATATTGGTAAGATAAGTTTGGTTATAAGTACGTTGTTTTAAGAAATTTGTAAATTTTCAAGGACCATTATGTAAGTTTTAAAAATATAGCTTCCGCTACGTTGTACGTTTGCTATTGGTCGATTGAAAAAAAAATCAGGTCTTACAAGTCGGTAAGTTATAAAAAACTTTTATAAATACTTATATATATATTCCAAAAGATTTCCTTAAACACAACCATTTGGAAATTCATCATACATATAGTTTCGTCCATTATAACTAGCGACATACATATGTTTAGAAACAACATACAATATAAGTTTCAAAACCATTTAGATTCAAGGACTAAACTTTGACCCATAACATGACGAAACAAAAGAGTGGGTGTGTATTCATCCATGGTCTTGACTTGATCTAAGTTGAGAATTTACCTACACGAAACCATAATAAGTTAGAAACAATGACTTATTTAAGAAATGATTTTTGAGTAGAACATGACAATTTACATAAGTAACATAGCCATGTTACAATTAGATTTCTCATCAGATGTTACATGACCATGTTCTATCAGACATGGTCATGCTAGAGGCTAAACTCAAAAATAAACTCCTTCAGGTGCTACATGGCCATGTTTATATCAGACATGCCCATGACAGAAACTAAACTTCAAAAACTCCACTTCTATCTTGAGTTTTTCTTACCAAAGTCACCAAATGACAATCCAATACTACAAAATCCGAGTAAGTCACAATCAAGTGGTTATTCGAATATTACGCCTTATTAATACTCATATTTATTCACGTATCATCTATACAATTTCATACTTCTCATGAAGAATTGGATGTTTATCCAACTTCACATCCTTCATATTCCCAATCTTTACATTTTGGTATTTCATTCTTGCATTCATGCAAATTTATCCATTCCATGCCAATTTCACATACTATAGATACATGAGGATCATTTCATGTATCATAATGAATAACTCAAGGTTATACCTTGATTCCAACCATTCTAACTTTCCATCCAATTTGACCCGTTTAACAATCAATTATCATGTCTTTCTTACATGATCTAACATTCTAAGTTAATCCTTCCAATACACTCATGATTCCATCATTACAATAAACCAACCAAAGTGTGAGCTAGAAGAACGTACCTCGATCTTGAGTTGCTTGTTTGATTGAGTTACTTGTTCCTTCCTCTTTCACTCCTACACTTGATGAATATACATTTAGAACTCATGAACTCATCAATTACCATACTTTACATCCGATTTGTAAATTTTAACATCAAAACATAAGTAACGTTCATTCAATCACATTTGGCAAGTGTTTTGTATATAAAATCATCTTGTTAAATTACATGGCATTTCATCAAACACTTGGTGGGCATCACTTTGCAATCCTCCTAAATGCTTATCTTTACTATCATAAATTCCAAGCTTTCACTAATGCTCAGTGTTTAATGCCTTCATTGAGATTTATTTAGCATAAACTTCAAGTCATCTATTCTAACCCAATCATTTTAACCTAATATAGTTATGGGTTCTCTATTCAAGTTGTTAGGTTATATCAATTCTACATACATACTAGTTCAAAGTAGTAATTCCAAACATAAATTCCACATAAAAATTACTAGGCTTCATACATGAATCCCACCATTCAAGAAATTTAACAAAATCACCATCAATTAAGGATTCTTCAACTCACCTTAGGTTTGTTAAGACAAGATGATAAGGAATCTTCACACATGCAACATTTTAGCATCTAAATCAACATTGAATTGGTTGAATTGAAGAACTCTTGTCAAATTCGTTACCCACTACCCCAATTACACATTTTCAGGGATTTATTTCCTTCCCTAACCATTTAATCTCACTAGATTCACCAAATGTCAAGTTCAACCCCTTAAGTTTAGACATGTTTCTATTTAATCCAAGTCTTCCTTCATTATCTTAAATAAACAAGTTTCTAACTAGTCTAAACAACCTACTTAATTTATTTCATGCAATATGACTATATAAAAAAAATAATTAACGAGATTTTGGATTTGGGGTGTTACAAGTTTACCCCCCCTTTAAAATGGGTTTCGTCCCCGAAACCAAAATACGCACCAAATAAAGTCGGGTAGTGTTCTCGCATTTCATCCTCCGATTCCCAAGTAAGATCTGAGCCTTTTCGATGTTTCCATTGGACTAGCACTTGCCTAATGACTTTGTTACGAAGAATCTTCTCCTTGAAATCTTTTATTGCTACTGGTTTCTCCACATAGTTCAACTTCTCATCAATCTCTATGTCGTCAAGGGGTACATAAGCCATTTCATCCGCAAGGCATTTTCGAAGTTGTGACACATGAAACGTATCATGAATTCCATTCAACTTCGATGGCAATTCTAGTCGATAAGCAACTTGCCCAACCCTAGCAAGAATCTTAAAAGGTCCAATATATCGAGGACTTAATTTTCCTCGTTTTCGGAACCTAATAATGCCCTTCCAAGGGGAAACTTTCAACAACACAAAATCTCCAACTTGGAATTCAATTGATCGTCTTCTTCGATCCGCATATGCTTTTTGTCGATCTTGAGCCGCTTTTAGTCGGGCTCGAACAATATCAATCTTTTCATTCGTCTTAGCTACTACATCTTTATGTGCAAGTTCCCGTTGCCCGACTTCCCCCCAAGACACAGGGGTCCTACATTTTCTCCCATATAACATTTCAAATGGAGCCATTTTGATACTAGCATGGTAGCTATTATTATAAGAAAATTCGACCAATGGCAAATGTTCATCCCAATTTCCCCCAAAGTCAATAATACACGCCCGTAACATGTCTATTAGTGTCTGAATGGTCCTTTCGGTTTGTCCATCCGTTTGGGGGTGGTATGCAGTACTTATAAGTAACTTGGTACCCATTTCTTCTTGGAACTTTCTCCAATATCGTGATGTGAATCTAGTGTCCCAATCGGAGAAAAGCTCATATGTCGAATTTATTGGGGGTCATTTGACATAATTCCAATCTCTATATCTCTCTCTCTTCGATGTTGATCAGGAAGAAAGGGGTTTCATGAGAAACTCATAAACTTGTCAAAATTGAACATTGGATTGAAGGTTTGAGTCTTGCATGATTGAAGAAATGTGATCATCTAGTAATTTTCATACATGAGGTAAGTGAAAGAATTTCTTTTGATGATGTGTATTGGCTAGAGACTTAATGTATGGTGTATGAATGAAATTAGTTAGTGCTTAGGGATGAATCTTAGCATACAATGTGAATTTTAGTAGGAATTGTGCTTATAATTGATGATTGTATGTTAATCTCATGAAATTAGTATGTCGAATGATAGACTTGGAGTAAGGGATAATGGGTATAACCCATGATCATTTTTGGTTAGGTTGATGACTAGATTACAAGATTTTGATATAGTTGCTATGTTTAATGATTTGGGAATGAATGATGCTTGATCTTATACTTAAGGACATAAACTTGGAAAGTTAGGCATGAATGACTTGTGTATTATGTTTAGATGGTTGTATGCACACCAAGTGTTTGATGGAATGCATAGATGAAGATAGCATGTAAAGATTGGATGTTAAAACTTGACAAACATGAATGGAATGTAATAAAGGATGTAATTGGTTATCCTCGAACGAGGTGTATTATATTTGCTTTGAAAGTCTTTTTAATATGTTACGTTTCATAGTTGAACATAAGAAGGTAATTCAAATTGGAAGTTAATCAATATAATGTATAAAAGTTGCTAGTCGGAAAAAATAGCATGCTGATTGGACTTAAATTAGCTTCTGTCCTGTTTTTGTAAAAATCATATAAAATCATAGAAAAATCCGGTGAAGGAGTTCTATATATGGATGAAAAGCTCTTTGAGTCTACTACAATTCATATTTGAACATGAAAGGCTAAATAAAATTGTAAGTTGGTCAATAGAGTTGATTAGTACAGCTATGCAGAAAGGTACTGCACCAAAGCAAGTTTTCTTAACATAAATAAAAGTAGATGTTTGAACATATTTTATTTAAACATGAATGGTTGGTCGTATTTGATTATGTGCACCTATATGGGATGTATTGGGAGTATCTAAGATACTTGGAAATGGGTTGTACGAGTAGATACACAAACGGGTCAAACGGGTGGAATGTGTATAATTGGTTGTATTGAATAGCGAACGCTGCACTATGATGCATGAGAATATGTGTGTGTACGTACCTAAGTGATCACAAGGTTTTATGTGCTCTATAGCATGTGGATGTGATGCCTATGGTGTAATTAATATAGTCTAGTGTGTCAATGTTGACATATGTTCCTAATATGATAGTAAGATTAGAGAGATGATGTGATAATGTTAGATTGTTTATGTTGCATCATATGTGATAGCAAATTGAATTGCTTGAATTACAAACAACGTGATTGTTAGTTTATGTCTTATACATGTTAGTGATTAAACAATGAAGTCTACATGACATAGGAGTTGGAAATGTATATTGTTATGAATGAGCATGTACGCTAATATAGTTGTGAATGTGATGGCATGAAAGGATATGAGTCATGTCAAGATGGACTCAAGCTTTAAAGGGGCTATCGGGGGCAAGGAAACAAGCAAGGACTTGGAAAACTCGAGGTAAGTGACTTATGAACCCAACTCTTGGATTGTTAAGTCATGTTTATGCAAAATGTAGAATGAGAATTAGAATGAATTGTTAAATTATTGTAAGTCAAGGGAATGGATGTTGTTAGTGAACAAGTATAGTAAATACAACAATGTAAGTAGTTGGAATAATCTAGTTTTCTTTTATGGCCACAAGATAATATTGGTGGAAAGCTCAAGAAATATATTTTTGATTGTAAATATGATACGAATGGTCATTTAAATGTGACCGAAGTGGATTTTTATAGTTTTTGATGGCCGCAATGCGATATTGGTGGAAAACTCAAGAAACAAGTGAAGTTTTTGATGTTTAGCTTCTGACATGGCCATGTCTGGTTGTAACATGGCCATGTAGTGCCTGAAAAGCCATTTTTTTTAGTAACATGGCCATGTTACTTGACACATGGCCATGTTCTGCACATATTTCCATTTTGTTTATATAAGTCATTATTTCTAACTTTTTATGGAACCCACAATTACAAATATAATATGAGCAAGAACGTTAGTCACCTATAAACACGTATGTATGAAATGGTTGAGTATGTAATGGTTGTGTCATGATATTACATCCCTTAGTTGAAGATAGATTATCAAACGGATATTTGTTTAAAGCATATTACGACGTGTCATTATGCATGGTAGTTTCCTTTTTATTAAGTGGGTTGGTCTAAATATTGGTAAGATAAGTTTGGTTATAAGTACGTTGTTTTAAGATTTCAACACTATAAAACCTAAAACCAAACCCTAGATAACCAACCATTTCAACATCCTGCCGCCTCCATCCTGTCCATCACCATCGACTTCTTCTTCTCTTTCACTATATTCAGGCAAAAGACATCCACAACGGGCTGCCCAACTACGACATGATACGATCAACAATGGAGTGTTGTTATGAAGCCGACGTTAGATCCGTGATTAGAGCTTCAGATCCGAATTTGGCGACGCGGCAGAGTGATGATGATATATCATTGCTGTTCAAACTATTATAAATTTACAAATTGACGGATAGAAACAAAAAATCGAGTCATATATACCTGGTAGCAAGTGACGATCAGAACACAACAAAGCTTTTGACTAAAAGCTGGCCATGCTCAACGATTACAAAACAGAAACCCCAAATCACTTCTCACCCATATTATTCAGTCAATCTGAGGTAATGAATCCTGAAATCAGAACAAAAGTCGTGAATAGTTAGATTACTTAGTCTTGATAACCATTGTATTGTCTATCGTCATTCCGAACATCAGTAGCTTTCAGGCCAGTTTCAACCACAAGGAATCAAACTTCTGATCATGCGTGAGTATATGAAAATATCATGCGTGAGTATATGAAAACAAAATTAAAGATCATGCGTGAGTATATGAGGTTGTTTGAAGCAAACTATAAAACTTTTGAAAGTCAAAAACTCATTATGTCCGTCACCAATTTTAGTTTGGGTATAGTCAAAGATTGTTCAAGTGAACAATTCTTATATTCTTGATCTTGTGCATATAAGGTTGAACCAAAATAGATTAAACATGACCTGTTTTAAAATGGATCTATGAGCTTTGTAAATTAAAGTACATCTAAACAATGTAATCAAGGAATAGAATTCAGGATTCAAAACCACCATAACAAAATCATAAACAAAATTATAAAAACTACTTGTGTAAACGCTTTTACCACTAAAAACACAAAATAGCAAATCGTAAAAACATGATCATACCTGGTTAAAACACAAATCTGGTTAATATTTGACTGATTAAAGCAACAACTGGTTAAAAATAATAAAAGAAGCCATAAAATAACTTCATAACATGCATCAAAAAATCATAAAGATCCAACATTGCAATATTTTCTCTTTTGCTACTTGCCTGTTTATAACTCTTACCAACACTCTTACCAACAATTTAGTTCAATGCTCATCCTGCAGTCCTGCATCAAATTGTTCAGGTAATCAATGGTTCAACGCCTCATAATAAAAAATAAAAAAAAAAGATGAGCAAGTGTTAGTTTCCGCACATAAAGTTGACAAATTAGTAATCAAACTACACAAAGCATCGCTTACCAAGTTTAAAGTTGACCAGTCAACAGTCAAGCTGCACAAAGTAGTAATAACTATAATGCTGACAACTTAAGTATGTTTTCCTGAAAAACAACGATAAAAATTAGAACAATAGTTTTGCAACTAAACAACCAACTAACACAACATAGAACACACATATGCAAGGTTTCTATTATGGTTGTTCTCTTAACCTAGATGAATGGTTAGCAAGGTTATGTGTTGTAATATCCGCCTTTGACCCGAACCCTGTTGACTCGTTACATCATGCATGAATTTGACCAGCAAGCAGTCTAAATAAACAACAAAACCAGCATAAAACCTACATCAGTTTACTACAAATCTACAATTATCTTTACTACAATTATGCTACAACACTATAGTAAATTAAATGCAAAACTATAGCAATGTCTTTGTCAAAACAAAGGCCAAAAAACATGATATTATGCAGCAAAACAAACCTTTTTTTACAATAAAACTGCTTCAAAAGCAGCAGCATAACAACCTATAATCATTGAAACATCCGCAACTTGTAAACTTCACAAACTCGATATTAATAATCTATTGAAATGGGTCAAATGGGTCAAAAAGGGTTAAAATATCGTGATTTCAATACAACATAGTTAATTTATAACCAGAAGTGGTGCACAATCGCACGAACAACATATCTTCTTACCTCTAAGTGTATCAGGGATATGTTTAATTAGCTTCTTGTGTGAAATCCCCAAACTACACCGCTAGCTATAGAGACCTGCAAGATAGTAAAATCCAGTCAAAGTTAAAGTTGACTTTTTTTTTTACCAAAATGCATTTAAAATGCCTACACCATGCAGTCAAAATACAAAGTCAGCATGTACCAAAGTATGCAACCTTTACCAAAATATGCAGTCAAATTCATGTATAACAGACTAAGAAAAACTAACCTGCTTTCAAATATGTATAACAGATCTTCAAGTTAAATATATGACTTTCAACCATTTGATTCCTGATAAATTACACAATGAGTAAAATGATTGCATTGAATCAATAGATTTTACAAATCCAAAAACAGATTATAATAAAAAACGATTCAACCTTAGTTGGCCCAGATTTGGTTGAACCACCTGATAGACAAATTGAGTGTGGATGAAGGCTACATATGAAGATTCAAGAATGAAGATTCAAAAACATATTACAATCAAGAACAATTTCGTAACGAAAATAGAAATCAAACCTTAGATTCATATTCAGGTGCAACAGTACAATCATTAGTCGACCACCATTAGGTTATTAGGGTTTCATCATCACTCTGCCGCGTCGCCAAATTCGGATCTGAAGCTCTAATCACGGATCTAACGTCGGCTTCATAACAACACTCCATTGTTGATCGTATCATGTCGTAGTTGGGCAGCCCGTTGTGGATGTCTTTTGCCTGAATATAATGAAAGAGAAGAAGAAGTCGATGGTGATGGACAGGATGGAGGCGGCAGGATGTTGAAATGGTTGGTTATCTAGGGTTTGGTTTTAGGTTTTATAGTGTTGAAAGTTTAAGGAATTTGTTAAATGACAAGTTTGCCCATCTAATTCTCTTATTAAGGTAGTATATATATATATATATATATATATATATATATATATATTTTCTTTCCTCTCCTTTTAATTTTAGATCATTAACAACCTTATTCAAATTTTCGGGACGAAAATTCTTCCAACAAGGGGATGATGTGACACCCGGTATTTTCGAGTTAACACAGTCAATTCATTCCGTTAGTTCTCATTAAATTGTATGGTAATTAATGGTACATTTTATTTTTAAAGTAAATCGCTAGTAACTAAATAATAAATCGAACAATTATTACTTCAACTATCTCGAGGGTTAAACGTGAAACATTCGTTATTTTTCTATTTTCGTTCTTTTGGTTTCGTCTCTTCGTAAAACATTAGCTAGTGAAGTTCAGGGTTCGTTTTGTAAATGTTTAAAAGTTAAATTAATTTACTTTGGGATACATTAGGAATCTTCAGGGTCCAATGTGTAAATGTTATACTTTAAACTAGGGGTGTTCATTCGAATCGAATGCGAATTGGGCGAATTAGGCGAATCGAATTGGTCGAATTGGGACTTTTAAAAACTGTATTCGTATTCGATCCACATTCGAATAATAATCTATGTATTTGATTCGATTAAGTTATTCGAATTCGAATCGAATTCGAATAGATTCGAATGTATTCGCTTTAAAAAAATATAAATAAACAAACGCATCAAGTAACAATATAAATGTAGCACCAACATAACATAAGTCTACAACATTACCCAAACAATATGCAAAATATCACCCAAACAATATGCAAAATACTAGCACTTCAACAAGTCTAAAACATGTTAACAAAAGGTCTAAAACTGCATAATCAAACACAAAAAAGACTATAAACAAGTTTAAAACCTGTAAAAACAACAATTAAGCAGTTTTCATAACACCAAATCATGTCCATATGCAGAAACAACAATTAAGGTTGGATAATGGGTTGGATTTGGGTATTTTTAACTTTACTTCAAACCCGCTAAATCATATTCATATATCGATAATTAATTAATATATTAAAAATATATATTAAAAAATATATAAATTTCTTATTCGAATTGGGCGAATCGAATGCGAATACAGAAAATCATATTCGTATTCGATCCACATTCGACAAAATTATTCGAATCGAATGCGAATCGAATTCGAATGACTGAAAGTCGATTTCGAATGGCCTTAATCGAATTCGATTCGAACTGAATTTCGAATAATTCGAATGGTATTCGAATAATGCACACCCCTACTTTAAACAACTTAACCCAACCCTAACCCCCCCATAAACCGTCGACATCAACAACACCTCTCCCTCGTCTTCCTTTTTGTTATCTGCCGTCAAGGGGAGGAGTTGCAGCAAATCCGGCGAACCGCCCATCCATCCCTCTCTCTCGTCTCTGCTCACCATCGAAGAAAGCAGCAATAGCAAAGAAGAAGCAGCAGCGAAGAAAAAGAAGCAGCAACAGCAACTGTCACTGTCTCCGGCCACCCCTCCCTGCAAACCACCACCGTCGCGACACCCAACAACCACCGACGAGCATCATTCCCTTCCATACGCGTTATGGTACGTCACCGTAACTAGTGTAGTTATCTCGTTTCGCAACTGTTTCGGGTTTCGGTTTCGTACGGGATATGGGTTGAGATCGAATATGTTTCTTCTTGTATTTATATATGTGTGTGCGTTTGTATGTATTGGATAGTATGAACCACATTACAAAAACATAGATATATGTATGTGTTTGAATTAATAGCAGTACATATGATTTAAATGAATGCAGCGTAAATAGATATATCCATGTGTACAAAAAGCAACGTATATATGTATGTGTATGAACAAAACAACATTACAACAACATAAATACATATATGTGTGTATGTAGGTAAGGTGTATATTAAACAATATATATAAGTGTATATGAACATGTATGGGTGTGCAAGATGTTACGATGGTATGACAAATATTTATATAACTTTGTAGTTACAACTGGTCTTGTAGGCGTACACAATTGTGAGTGATAGTCAAGAGATATGTAATTCAAAATTTCATATTGCTATCTATATGTGACATGTAACGAGTAATTAGATATGATGCGTATGGTGATTTTTGAATTTTATTATATGAGAATATTCATGAATATGGTTGTTAGTATTAAATTGTTGGTGTATGGTATGAAACATGATCGATTATATTGTGGGATATAAATGCATGAGTGTGTGATAATTTAATAGTTATATATAGGTATGCATGAGCTATTAAAGTAAGAGTGTTAATTATGTGTATTGACATAGTTTTGGTTTGAATATGATATTAAACTAGTAAAGCTAGTGTCAATTCTATTTGTCGCATGTCAAAAAATATATTGTTTTGGATAGTACTAATGAGTATCTAAACATTTTGGTCGGGGTCTCAAGTCAAAACCCACTTTTATTATATGATGTATTTATACTAAAGCGTTGGGTACGAAACCGAAACGGGAACGCGAAACCAAATGTAAACTCTATTATAGTAATTTTTATCTAATTAGTAGAACCCAAACAGGTTGTTGGTTGAATTTGGAAGTTATACTTTTTGCTAATTATTTGTAGCTGCGCACTCTAAGGTGAGTTTCACGGCCCCTTTTACTATTGCTTTTAATTACTCTTTTTGGGGGAGATAACATGCTGTAAATTATTTCTTTCACAATCTTGCTTCTTAGTATGATCACATGCGTACCTAGTGTCAGTACTTTTGCCTTACGTTTGGACCGTTATTTATATTGCAAAGCGAGGAAATTTTGAGTAGTACTACTGGGTCTGACAAACCCCATCCGGGCTGGTCGCGCCAGCACGACTAGAGGTCGAACGGGTGTTTAATTGTCCTATCTTTTACCGTGTCTGGGAGACATTGGCTTGAGGCATTCATTTCTTTACATTACTGTCAGCTTCGGTCGTAAACACTTTCGTACACTAGTGTAGCATGCATAGTAGTCTAGCTAACTACTTGATATACTAAGGGAATTACTGAATTGCTTTTATGACTTACTTTTTAGTTTTATAAACCTGTGAACTCACCAACTTTATGTTGACACTTTAGCATGTTTATCTCAGGTTTTCAAGATAACACTCACGGATAGGGCATTCATTCATGGGTCGCATTAGTTTGAGAAATCATCTTTATTTATTGTATTTGCATTGTAAATTCAAATATTATAATCAGTTTTACTAAAAATATTCTCCTTTACTATTTACGCTTCCGCACTTAATGTAAAACTTTTATTTTAATTTTTATTACTTAATATAATACGTTACTTTTCAAAATCATGTACGTCGTTTGGTGTAACTAATGATCGGATCCTGGTGTGTCACACCCCTAACGGTAAAACTCCGTTAGCGGAATTTGGGGGTGTGACACATGTGCATCGTTTTTATAACCCAAACTAGTCTTAATTCTAGCCCCCCGTTGTTTCTTGCAAATGTCCTCCCTTTTCATGCTTGAAATTGTCCATTGTTCCAGTTTATTTGTGACTTTTCTTGGTTCAAATTCAGCAAGAGTGACTTGCTCAGTCAAATAGTTTATTTCACAATTCTTTTCCAAAAGAGATCTTTTCAAATGTTCGTTTTCTTTCAAAGCTTCTCTTAATTTAATGAAAAATTTTGATTCATTCTCTTTAAGCTCTTTGTTAATTTTCTTTAATTCGTTTTCATTTGTCATTAATAACCTATTAGCTTTATAAATACCAATTAAACGAATTTTGCATGCAGATGAACACATATCTTCTACAACTTCATAAGGGAGACCAAGTACCTGTTTTTTGGCTGCGAGAGCACAGTCATATTGGCAATAAGGAGTGTTCCTTTTGTATTCATCCACAGCCTCTTGCTTGGCTTGTTCAATCATAATGTAACAGCCCAGCGTAACCGCACCATGATATTGTCCGCTTTGGCGGCCGGAACACCCTTAGGTGCCGCCCTCACGATTTTAAAACGCGTCATGGTAGGGAAGGTTTCCACCCCCTTATAAGGCAGGCTTTGTTCTCCCTCCCAACCGATGTGGGATGTTACATTCCACCCCCCTTAAGGAGGCCAACGTCCCCGCTGGCACATCGGTCCGGTCCGTAGCTCTGATACTACTTGTGACATCCGGCCCCTCATACCACCAATATTGTCCGCTTTGCTACATTAGAGCTCACGGATTTGCTTTTGGTTGCCCGGGTGAATCCTTCCCAGGATGGTCACCCATCCTGAGATTGCTGTCATCCGAGCACGCTTAACTTTGGAGTTCTCCACTCATCCACTAGCGTTAAGCCCCAAAACGCGTTGTTGGTATTTGAGGTCGGACATCCCTTATAAATCCCAGATCTCTCCTGCCCACGGTCGATGTGGGATTTGCCTAGGGTGTTATAAACACCCCCCTTTTTGGACTCATCGTCCTCGATGAGGTTTGCCCCACCATCCCATTCTTGGATGTGGGATTTGCCTAAGGTGCCCCTCTGAACACCCCCGGGGACTCACCATCCTCGATGAGGTTTGCCCCACCATCCCGAACGACACAGGAGTTGCTCTGATACCACTTGTAACAGCCCAGCGTAACCGCACCATGATATTGTCCGCTTTGGCGGCCGGAACACCCTTAGGTGCCGCCCTCACGGTTTTAAAACGCGTCATGGTAGGGAAGGTTTCCACCCCCTTATAAGGCAGGCTTTGTTCTCCCTCCCAACCGATGTGGGATGTTACATTCCGGGTGTCACACATAACCTCCATGTTTAGCTTTGACTCCTTAACGGTTTCAGCATCAGTACCAGCAATCTCTTCCCTATTACCGATGTTGATTGAGACCTTTTCCTCTTTTTCAGCAACCGCTTCACACACTAATCCAGAATGAACAGCCTCGTCATAATCCTTTCCCAAATCAACCTCACACTCAGCAACCTTACCCAAAACCTTTCCTTTTACAATCAAACTACCCTATCAATCTTATCAACATTCTCATCATCTTCACCATAAAACTCTTTGAAAGGATCAAAGGAATCAATGTAGTTGTCATCGAGAGCAAGCTCATCAACAATCTCAGCAATTAACGCATGATTGATTTCTTCCTTTATTTCTTCAATCTCAGCGCTCCAATCAAAGTTGGTGAGTAGTGCAGTTTCTTTCCTTGGTTTAACTTCCTCAGCTCTTTCTTGAATAGGAACAGTTCTTGAATTTCCAGAATTAACAGGTTCAGTGACAATTGGTAATGGATATTCTCTCTTGAAATGTCCCAGTTGCTTGCAGTTGTAACATCTGAACTTCCCTTTGTCATACCCAAGCTTATTGTTCTGACCTTGATTTCCAAAATTTCTTCGGCCTGTTCTTTCCATAAATCTTCTAGCACGAAGAGTGAGCATTTCCATTTGCCATTGAATATCAGTTTCTTCAAGGTCATCAGGATCCACCTGATACATGTCTTCAACTGTCATTCCCTTACCTTTCAACTCGCCTGCAACCAGAGCTTCATAGCTATGAACAAACATCCTAAACAAAGCCATTGTGTCAGACAGAATCTGAGTGGTGACAAATGCATTTGAGCCGGAACCTACACTTGTAGATGCACCATCAGATTTAACAGACCCGAAACTTGATGATCCTCCAGATACTGCACCATAAACATGTGAGTTTGCAGCGGATGTAATCAGTGCAGCATTCTGAGGAGGACATTTGGAAGCATCATAGATTGATTGTATTCTCTTCTCTTCACATCAAGATCAAATGACTTCAGCTTGTTTATCACATCCATTAGTTTAAAGTCAAGGAAATTTCTCTCTTGCTTCAACATTTTGATCTGAAGACTCCACTAAGGGGGAAGTGAATCTAAAAGCTTTGTAACTTGCTCATTATTTCCCAGTTTCTCGTCATACTTTTTCAGATTGCTTGATACAGATAGAAAATGATTGGTTATATCAGTCAGACTTTCTTGCTTGTACCCCACAAATGAATTAAACTCTTTCTCAGCTTGAGCTTTTCTATCCAACTTGAGGTCCTCATTACCATCATAGAACTCACACTACGCATCATACAAACTTTTTGCAGTTGTGTGTTCAGCAAACCTATTGTAAATGTCTTGATGCAAACAAAGTATCAAAGATCCAAGGGCCTTTTTTTCACGATCAAGTAACTTGATATCACCCTCAGTGTAGGTACTTGGATCATTGTTTGGTAAAGTAACGGTTCCTTCAACCTTTTTTGGCATGTGGGGCCCATTAACAATCGACTCCCATTGGTTATAATCAGTATAGAAGAAAAACGCATTCAAACAACGCTTCCAGTCCTCAAAATTTTCACCGTTCACAAGCCTCGGTGGCCTGTTTGGTTGATGTTGGAGCTGAAATTAAAACTGAAGCTTGTCAACAAAATATTTTTAATAGTTTTCATCATTTTTAGTATTTTATGTAATATATTTATTTTGTCTTTATGACAAAATATGTATTAGACTAAACATTAGGGGTTTTATTTGTATTATTTCTTATTTGTCATGTTTTAGGTTTGATTTGAAGAAACTCAGGCAACTTGGTTTTCACGAACATTCAGCAAAGTAATTTGTTTTGACATCATGGCTTATTGAGTTTAGATGATTTAGCAAGATTTGTTATTTGGGTGTGCATAGACCAAGATTAATTAATAATCAAGGTGAATGTTCTTGGGAGTGAACTGGAGTTGGGTTTAATGTATGAAGCGTCAAACAATGATCTTGATGTAGAAACATTGTGAGCTTAGCTTTACATTTGAGCATATTTTTATGTATGATGCGTCAAACAATGAACTTGATATAGAAACATTGTGAGCATAGCTTTACATTTGGGTTGCACATGATGAGCGCTCCAGGTCTATATCGACGTATAACAGAGGAGATGATCATCTGAGCGTGCTGATGAAAGCTTCAGGTCTATATTTACATATAACAAAGAAGATCATCACTCCAGGTCAATACTTCCCCAAAACTGATGCTTGCGAAATTTTGTTGCTGGAGATCCTTAATCTCACAAGCTCCCCCATATTGTATGCTCCCCCATTTTCTGTGCATCCTTTCGTAAAACTTGAAACGACTTTCAAACTATCTTTTCTTGAGTGCTTCAGAAGATGTAGGAGAAGGCTTCATAGCTCGGTATCTTCTGAAAAACTTTTAGGAACAGGTTCTCTGGTTAGGTGCTTTGCTCAACTGATGATCGGCCATCATTTGCAGCAAATATCTGTACAACAATCACAGACAAAATCTCGAGATTTCTCATTAGATCATTTCATTAAACAAAATAAACCCGTGTTTATTTGTGTATGAAGACAAGCGAACCCGTGTTCGTTTGTGTGTGCAATTTCCCGTGAAATGCATGTGAAAATGATAGCATATTAATAGCATAATATGGAAGACTTAAAAAAAATAAAAAATTAAAAAACTAAAAAATAAAAATTTTTGCATTTTTTTTAATTAAAAATTAAAAATTCGGAAATGAGAGGACGAGTCTGATAAGATCACAAATATTTTTGACAAAGACAACATGTTGGTCCATAATGATCGTGATTTCAGTGCTATATTGACTTGTTTAACAACGAAACACACTTGACTTGAACAAACAAAGTGTATAATAACCAAACAAACCCAATAACAAGATTAAACCACACAACCGGAGGTATACAAGCTACAAAGATGAATGATATATGCTCCTAGCACCTCAGGTGAACAATTACACGACACAATCAGTAAGATAGAGTTTTTGTCAAAGTTGTGCAAAAGTTACATTGTCTTCAAGATAAGGTTACAATATATATCAGTCTTAGGTTCGCTGATAGATTCGCTGTAGCGAATCTATCTAGCGAACCACATAGGTTCGCTGGGCACAAACAGGTTCGCCCAGTCGACACCATCATAATCACTAAACTATGCTACGGGCGAATCTATAGATTCGCCCGTAGGTTCGCTAGTACAAAAGCTTACAAATTACATACAAAACACATACAAAATATATAACACCGACAAGCCGGTGAGTCCAACCTATACATGTGACTATAAATACTCCCCCTAGGTTGGACCTCACCTGGGGAAGTCTTCTAATTAAGCTCCGTCTTTTTCTCGGCTTCAAAGGTTCTCAATGAATGCTCCTGCCCTATCTTCAATTCCGGCCAACGGATTGGTAACGTCTTCAGATCCGGCCTCATCTTCACTAAAAATCAGCATCGACTCTACAAACTCAGCATCAGCGACATCAGTATCAGGCATTTGTTGAACAATCGTTTCCGCCTGAATATCTTCCGTATGCTCCTCGCCTATTACATCCAGATCTACAACCTCCACTGGTTTTTAGAACCTCTTCTCAATCGATTGATCCAGCTGTTTAGATAGGTCATCCATGTCCATTTGCTGATCATCAGTCCTCCTCAGTCTTTCATTCACCGATCTCAATTCAGCACGGATTCCACGGGCTTTGTTTGCGACCTTCACAAACAGGTTTGCTTCAGTTCTAGTATCGTCTCCAGCCCCGTGCTTGATCCTATTCTCACACAACACTCTCAGATCCTCATCACAAAAAGAGAAAACCTCCATTGGGTCAAACAGGCGAATCTCTGGACGGTCTTCCCCTTTTAATCTGATAACAGCTTCACCCGTACTGTTATCATAAAACCATTTAAGGAAATCTTGCAGTCTGCGTGGCTGTGTGTCCGGAACCCTAACTCTAGTCATTACCTTCGGTGCTTCAATCTTCAAAACGATCTTTCCTTTCCATGAAACCCAATGCCTATCCTTTTTCTGCCTCATCCTCCTCGGCTTCTGGTATCAAAAATCAACAAAATTTGTCTTTGCAGCCTCCCTGATTGTTACCTCGAATGCACAAGCCCTGCCACTATTTTCTTTCCCTAGCAGAGGGAGCTCAGCCAACTTCCGCAAATCCCACCGAGGCAAGGTGGCGAAATGCTTCCTATTCTTGATATAACTGATGTCACCTCCCCTTCGCTTAATCATGTACGCGTCTACCAGACTGTTGTACTTCCACGCTATGATCTGTCTATCCATTTGTTTGGTGTTGGGTTCATCCAGATGTTGAAATATGGGCACCTCGGGAACAATTTCTTCTTCTTTTCGGAACCACTCTGATTTATCTAACTCAACGTGCTCAAACTGATAGCTAACCCCCTTTTCTTCAACCTTATACGTCTCCGGCTCATCATCTAAATCCTCCTCACTATCAGCATCTATATCAACCTCTGGTTCAACTATCAGACTGAAGTTTACGCTTGATCCACCAACTACCTCTGCCCCCTCAAACACATCCAAGTCTATACCAATTTCTTCATCGAAAGTCTCCTCAGCAGCTTTGCCTTTTCCCTCATCCTGATCTCCAAATACAACGTCCATTAACGGATACCTTGCAGCATCCGTTAAGGAATTCAATTCAGCTTCAGTCATAGCAGGTTCAGTCCCCTCCTTTTCCTTCAAACTGTTCAGTTCCTTGAAAATCCTGACCATCAGACATTGTTGATCCTTCATCATTCTTCCCATTTCATAAATAACTGTCGACTTCTCAGCATCCTGTGTCTCTAGTTCCTCATACTTACCTTTCAGTTCCACCAATTCTGACCTCAAACTTTCAATCTCACCCTTTAATTCACCAACTGATTCAGAAGATGTACCCCCAGTATCGTGCTTCGCCTTCTTTGATGCTTCAGTTGATGCATCAGACTTCCTCTTCGTCCGTTTTTCCCTATTTGCATCAACCTCAGCCTGTATCTCATCCACCTCTCGATCAAACGAATAATCTTTTTCTTTTGCATACGCCTTCCTCTTCTTTATCTTCTTCTCAACCTCCTCAATATTCTCACCGCCCCGTTTCCTTTCAGACTCAATCAATCTCTGAATTTGTACCCATCTTTCAGCCGGGTACATATTTTCCCACAAAAACGACGTCCTACCGACACAATCCGATCTCACCGCCTTACAGTCCTTGAATATCCTCGAATGCATTTCCCATATCTTCAGTTCATCACCAACAACTGGCAGATTAGGCAACTTGTCATTCAGAATTATCTGGATAAACCTGGGATACATCAACCATTTACCGGCCTTAGTAGCATGGATGTTCTCAAGCAAGTAGTTGTAGATCAGCTTCGAAAGATTTGCTTTCTGCCCTCGGCAAAACAGCATCATAGCCCGAGCCCAGTCCAAATTCAGTCCGTCAGTACCCCCTTTCCTATGTTCCAGGCACATAATGAATACGTGTGCAATATACCTCCATTCCTGGATCAGATAGGAATTCACAAACTCCATCTTCTTTTCTCCAGGCATCGGACCCTCATAACCCGCAGTCCGGAATGCCCCATACACCTCCTCAGCAGTCATACTAACCTCTTCTCCGACATCCTCCTCTAGTCTCAGAATCCTGGCCAGATCAGCCTCAGTAAACTCCAAATCATAGCCACTGACTTTGGCACATATACGCGATGGCTGTACGGATACGTTCATTACTACAGTTCTCCAAAAATCTCGAACGTGCAGCTCGTATATGGTTGGTGAATGAGAAATGGCGTGATGTATATGAGACGACTTCAGCCATTTGATACAATCTCTATAACCACCGGCCTTCTCGTGATTCTCGTCAAGCAAAGCACACATATTGTGCTTTCTTTCGAAGAATAGAGTAGACATTGTGCCTGAAAAATAAACGGAGATTGATCAGAAATGAAGATTTTGAAAGACAGTTAATAGATTCGCTGGAAATTAGGTTCGCTTAAAGAGCGAACCTGAGATTTGGCATCAGAACCTATAGATTCGCTGACATGAAAAATCAGTCATTTTGGTCGAGCGAATGTATAGGTTCGCTAGAAACAGTCGGGCGAATCTATGTTGATGCACGGGCGGCATAACGACATAGGTTCGCTCGAAGTTTTGAACTTTCGTTCAGATTCGCCAGACGAACACATAGGTTCGCTGGAAACCCTAGTTTCTGAAAAACGGCCAAAATCACAGTCAATACACCATTATCAAACATACAAAGCAACAAACAGGTAATATAAACATCAAAGGGGGATACTATGAAGCATAATTCTAACTAATAACACCAAATCAGTCATTTAATATACACAACAACATAGATCGACAGATTTAAGGGGTTTAACAGTGCGATTAAGGGTTTAAAACAGAGATTAGGATGTAGGTGATGACATACCAGACCAAAAAAGAAGTGTTAAAGTGTGAAAAACCGGTGAAATAGTGAGAATCGAACGTACGGTCGTTGGATTTTGAAAAACTTGCTATAGTAATAGTGACAGCGAATGTGTGAAATGCTTCGCTGTCACTGCATATATATACAGACACAGGTTCGCTGGCAGACAGACCAGCGAACTTTAGATTCGCCCGAAGACCAAAAGTCAAGACAGCCTGCGGCAGCGGTGCAAAGAGGTTGCGGGCGAACCTGAGGTTCGGGCGAACCTGTAGGTTCGCTAGCACACAAATTAAAATATTTTTGGTTTTTCTCAAATTTTAAATTCTTTGTAAATCCATGAAAACGTCCCACGACTTCAACGCTCCAAAAAAAAATAAATAAACATATTATCCTAAAAATACTAATAATAACAAGATAGAAATTAGAAAAATAAAATAAAATAGAAGAAAGAGACAAGAATTTTAAACGCTAAAGAAGGATATATATATTTTTCATGATGTTTTGAGCAGAATCCGGAGAATCATTGATTGGCGGGATTGCAGATATGTTTGTCCATTTAAAACCCATGCCTTAGTCCTTTCAACAAGAGATCAGCAGCTTCGTTTATCATGTTTTTGGTTCGATTGAAGAGGCTCAGACAACTCGGTCCCCACAGACATCTAGGTAAAAAGAACAAGATCTGTCATCAGGGTATATCTGAACAATACGATTGACTTTGCTTGAATTTCAAGGATCAAATTTTGAATATTGATCGATGCATTTGCTTCTTTTGACACTTGTGCAATTTTTGCATCTTTTCATTGTGAGTGGAGCTTGTCAGCAATTGATTCTTTTGAACACAATGCGACTTATTATTTGGGAAACTCAAATAGTCCAGAGCTCCAGGTCTATACTGACGTATAACAGAGGAGATAAACATTTGAGCATGCTCGGTGAATCTTCAGGTCAATACTTCCGTATAGCAGAGAAGATTCACCAACTCCAGGTCAATACTTCCGTATAGCAGAGGAGTTAAGCACTTTGACTCAATACGTTCTGAGAAGTTAACAAGTAACTCACTCAGAGGCTTTTCCGAAGAGCATCACTAGCAGCTTTTTGCAAGCTAGAAACTCGATTCGGGGATAGGGCGAGGGTGATTTGGGATGTTTAGGGAAATCAAGGCAAAGATTTGACGCTCTCAACCCATTTTTGACAGAACCCTTATCTTTGTGCAATCCAATCATGTCAAGGGGATAATCCTTGTTGTCGAGATCTTGAATGTTATGTTTGGCTGCACAATCACTGTTTACTTTGTTTTCGGGCTGAGCCTATCTGACATATCCCAAACGCAATGCTTCTGACCTCCTTCAACGTCTCTTCAACATCAATCAAAACGAAGATCCTGAAATAGCAAAATTTGAAAAACTATAAATAGTTAATCTTTTATATCTCCCCCAAAATTTCTATATTATAGCTATCTAATAAGAAATTTTTGTTTTTCCCCAGATTTTCTTAATATATATATATATATATATATATATATATATATATATATATATATATATATATATATATATATATATATATATATATATATATATATATATATATATATATATATATATATATATACAGAATAAAAGAAAGATAGAAGGAAATAAAAGAAAATAAAGATAAAATAAAATAAAGGAGCGAAGATTAGAGTGACCCACGGAATTTTCAAAGAAGAAAAAGAAAAAGTTATTTACATATTTACAAATAAATTCTCACAGAAAAGGTTTTCAGAAAGATATGAGTCCCAGCATGGAGATCAGTTCATAAAAACGTGGTTTGTCAAAAGTTTTTGTGAAAAGATCAGCTTTTTGCTTTCGAGTTTCAATAGGAATAATATCAATGAACCCCTTTTCCTGTGCATCCCGGATTGCATGAATTCTTGTTTCAATGTGCTTGGTGCGAGTGTGATGAATAGGATTTTTGGCAATTCCAATAGCAGCTTCATTATCACAAAAGAGTGGCGTATGAAGAAAGTTGATGCCATAATCCATCATCTGATGCTGAATCCAGAGCACTTGGCAACAGCAACTTGAAACGGCAATGTATTCTGCTTCTCCTGAGGACAGAGAGACGGTTGTTTGCTTCTTGCTTTGCCAGGAAACAAGACATTCTCCAAGGTATTGACATCCGCCAGTAACTGATTTTCTGTTAATCCTGCAACCAGCATGATCACTATCAGAAAAAGCATGTAAATCAAAGTTCCCACCTTTTGGGTACCAAAGTCCCAAACGAGAGGAACCCTTAAGGTAACGAAAAATGCGTTTAACAGCTTTCTCATGTGATTCTTTTGGATTGGCTTGGAAACGAGCACAGTAACACATGGCAAATGTAATATCTGGTCGGCTTGCAGTCAGATACATGAGAGATCCGATCATCGAGCGGTACCGATGAGCATCCACAGGATTCCCATTATCATCGGAAGTAAGGCATGTTTGAGCTGTAAAAGGAATCAATTCAGGAGAAGAATCATCCATGCCAAACTTCGTGAGGATCTCTTTGATATATTTCTCTTGGTGGATAAGAATGCCATCAGGCTTTTGTTCCACTTGCAGCCCCAAGAAGAAACACATCTCCCCCATTATCGTCATTTCAAAGCGATCCATCATCACCTTTTCAAATTCTCTACACAGCCCCTCATTAGTCGAACCAAAGATTATATCATCAACATACACTTGAACGATCAGCAGCTCACCATTCACCTCCTTCTTGAACAATGTCATATCTATAGTCCCACGAGAGAAACCTTTGTTGAGAAGATACTGTGTCAGAGTTTCATACTAGATACGTGGAGCTTGATGCAGCCCATACAAGGATTTATCAAGCTTGTAAACCTTTGACGGGAAATCTGGATCCTCGAAACCCGGTGGTTGACATACGTAGATCTCCTCATCGATATCTCCATATAGAAATGCACATTTCACATCCATCTGATAAACTTTAAAGTTTTTGTTCGCAGCATGAGCAAGAAAGATTCTGATGGCTTCAAGGCGAGCGACTGGAGCAAAAACTTCAGTGTAGTCAATCCCCTCCTCTTGAGCAAATCCTTGAACAACCAGTCTCGCCTTGTTTCTGATTACAACACCGCGATCATCTGGCTTGTTTCGGAAAACCCATTTAGTGCCGATTGGACACTTATTAGGAGGAAGATCAACCAGTTCCCAAACTTTAAGCTTCCTAAATTGCTGCAGTTCCATTTGCATGGCATCCACCCAACTTGGATCTTCAAGTGCTTGTTTATAATTCTTTGGAACAACTTGAGACAGAAAGGCAGCATAGAGACATTCATTAATCAAACCACTCTGACTCCGAGTTCGCACACCATCAGTAATAGATCCTATGATATAACCATGAGGATGGTTTTTCAAGGTTTTGAAGTCAGTGTTGAGGAGCAAAGGATTGGTTTCGGTTGAGGGTGTTTGATTAGATGGTTGTGAAGGTGTATGTGATGTTGGAGGAATTGTATTAGTGGTAGGTGATTGAATGGTAGTGGATGAGGATGGAATATCTGATGGAGAAGTTGGAACAGTTTGAGGTGGTGGAGGTGGTGGAATGTCAAATGAAGTGGGAGGCAGTTGTGTAGTTGAAGGTTGTGGTTGTGGTGCAGGTGGATGGTTAAAGATAGAAACTGATGTGTGTGGAATGATGTCATCATCGTCAGAGTCAGGAAGATTAAATGATTTGAAAATAGTGGTTGAATCATAAAACCATGCCGGTTCACTGCCAATACTGGTAGTGTTTGACTCTTGCCAGTCAACATAGTAGGACTCTTGCACAATCCGCGTTCGCTTGTTGTAAACACGATACGCCTTTTGTGTGTTCGAGTATCCTACAAAGAAGCATTCATCAGAAACAGCACCAAACTTCGTCTTCTGATCTTGAGTATTCAAAAGAGTACAAGAACATCCAAAGGGGCGTAGAAAATCAATCAGCGGCTTAATCCCTCGAAACAGCTGGTATGAAGTCTTCATCTTTTCTTTGACAATCAGTACCCTGTTCAGAACATAAGCTGCACAATTAACTGCCTCAGCCCAGAAAATAATTGGAAGCTTTGACTCAATCAGCATAGTTCTAGCTGCCTCCACAAGGGTTCGATTCTTCCTTTCAGCAACACCATTTTGTTGTGGTGTTCGTGCGGTGCTAAACTGTCTGAGAATACCCCGTTGTTCACAGAAGGAGTTGAAGATATGGTTTCTGAATTCAGTTCCATTATCGCTTCTGATGGCTTGAACCTTTCTCTTTCCAAGAACCTCGATTTGAGGGATCAGCTTCATCAACTCTTCAGCAGTCTCACTCTTGTATGCCATGAATCTCACCCAGGTGTACCTACAGTAATCATCTGTGACAACCAAGCAGTAAGATTTCTTAGCAATAGATTTGACACTTATTGGACCAAATAAATCAGTATGTAACAATTCGAGGGGTTCTGAGATGGTATTTGTAATTTTAAGTTTATGTGGCTTTTTGTGCTGTTTTCCTTTAGCACAAGCCATGCATTTCTCAACCACTGAAAAATCTTTGAGTGGTAAACCCCTGACCAAATTGTTCTTAACCAATTTATTCAGAATTTTAAAATTAATGTGCCCTAAACGTCTATGCCATTGAAACGATTCAAAAGATGAAGCTTTAGACAGGAGACAGGTCACGGTGGAATTTGATTCCTTTGATCCCATATTCAGCATATAGGTATCATTTCGTCTCGGAGCTCGCATGATCACCATTTCTTCAGGAATAGTAAACTCTGGCTTCAAGAACAAACATTCATTTGGAAGAAACATCACTGGAATATTCTTATCACAGATTTGTGATACACTGAGAAGATTGAATGCCAGTTCAGGAACATATTTGACGTCTTCCAAAGTAAGTGAACCATTTGAGACTTCTCCTTGACCAATCATCTTGCCACCTTTCTTGTCTCCCGCAAAAGCAACATATCCGCCATTTATGATCCTATAGTTAGTCAGTAGGTCCTTCAACCCTGTCATATGTCTGGAACATCCGCTGTCAATATGCCAATGACTATTTACAACGGCATTTGAATGTTCCTGACATTTATTAAAAAAATGAAAAAGTTAGACCTTCGAAATTGGCACCCAAGCCTTTGTGTACTTGGGTGGTGGAGCAGATGAAGAATTACAAAGGAAATTATTTACAAATGTGTTTAATCTTTTTCCGAAAGATTTTTGCTTTGAGCTGTTTTGAATTAACTTAGGGCATTGCTTAACAGTATGACCAGTATTTCCACACTTAAAGCAATTAGACTTCAAACCCACTTTTGAAACTTTGTTAACAGGAATTCTATCCATTTCAATTTCCTCATCACATTCAGACAGTTGAGAATTGCAGTCACTGTAAGAGTCATAAGGTACTTTTGACTTACCTGTTGTGACTTTTACTTTTTCAGATTCAGATTTAGGTTTTGAAATTCTCACTGGTGTGAAAGATGGAATTTGCTGTGTGAAGAACTTTTGAAAACAGTTTGTTTTTGTTTGACTTTCAGAGACATGACCTGAAAGTTTGTCTTTGTCATTTTCACATGCATTTTCAATCAAAACATCATTCAACACATTAGGGTTTGAAGTAGTGCACCCTAAATTACTATTAAACATAGAATTGTCTGAATATAACACATTACTACAAACAGAATTAATTAAACTAATGTCTTCAAAAGACTTCTTGGAATCAGAACTAGAGCAATCACTACTGCTAGAACAACCGAGCCCAGTACTCCTACCATAGGCGTAATCCTCTCTAACCTCCTTAAGATTTACTCCACTTAAACCTGCAATGGAACTGTTAGTATCATTCTGTATAATCTCTTGTATCAACTCATTTGAGGGATGAGGAATAGGTGTTGGAGAGTAACAGAAGGTACTAGGTGGGGGATATGCATATGTTTCATTGTTGTTAAGACCCAAACCTGTCTTAACTCTGGCCCCCCGTTGTTTCTTGCAGAGTTCCTCCCTTTTCATACTAGATATTGTCCACTGCTGCAATTTGTTTTTAAGTTTTCTTGCTTCAAATTCAGCAAGTGTAACTTGCTCAGTCAAGTAGTTTATTTCACAGTTCTTTTCCAAAAGAGTTCTTTTTAAGTGTTCATTTTCTTTTAAAGCTTCTCTTAATTTGACAAAATATTTTGACTCACTTAATTTAAGCTCTTTGTTGGTTCTTTTTAATTCGTTTTCGTTTGACATTAACAATTTATTAGCTTTGTATATGCCAATTAAACGAATTTTGCAAGCAGATGAACACATATCTTCAATAACATCGTAAGGAAGACCAATTACCAGTTTTTCGGCAGCAAGAGCACGATCACACTGGCAGTAGGGAGTGCTTCTTTTGAATTCATCAACAGCATCAAGCCTCGCCTTCTCAATCATTGCTTCCAAGTTGAGCTTTGACTCCTCCTCATTCTTCACTTCATTAACAGCAGCTTCACAAACCAATCCTGAGTGATTCAGATACCCTTGAGCAATAGCATCTGATTGATCTTCATCAACATTCTCCACTTTCTCTTCCTCATCTTTACCATAAAATTCTTTGAAGGGATCAAAGCAATTTATATAGTTGTCATCAATCTCAACAATCTCAGCAACAAGGGCATGATTAATTTCCTCCTTGGTTTCTTGAATTTCTGCACTCCAATCAAAGTTGGTGAGCAGTGCAGTTTCATTCTTTGACTTTGCTTCCTCAAGCCTTTCTTGATTTGGAACAGATCTTGGATTTGCAGAGTTTACTGGTTCAGTAACAATTGGTAGAGGACATTCCCTTTTGAAGTGACCCAATTGTTTGCAGTTATAACATCTCAGCTTTCCCTTGTCATACCCCAGCTTGCTATTCTGTCCCTGATTCCCAAAGTTTCTTCTACCTGTTCTTTCCATAAATCGTCTAGCACGAAGAGTAAGCATGGCCATTTGCCATTGGATGTCGGTTTCTTCCAGATCATCAGGATCCACCTGATACATATCTTCTGCAGTCATCCCCTTTCCCTTCAACTCACCGGCAACAAGAGCTTCATAGCTATGAACAAACATTCCAAATAAAGCCATAGTGTCAGATGGAATCTGAGTGGCGACAGATGCATTTGAGCTTGAACCAGCATTTGTGGATGCACCAACAGATTTAGCAGACACATGACTCGATGATCCTCCAGGTGCAGCACTGTAGATGTAAGAGTTTGCAGCGGATGAAATAAGTGCAGCATTTTGAGAAGGAATATTTGGAACCATCATAGACTGATTGTATTCTCTTCTCTTCACATCAAGATCGAATGACTTCAACTTGTTTATAACATCCATCAGCTTGTAATCAGGAAAGTTTCTTTCTTGTTTCAACAGCTTGATTTGAAGACTCCACTGAGGGGGAAGAGAATCTAACAGTTTTGTGACTTGTTCATGATTGCCCAGCTTATCATCATACTTCTTCAGATTACTTGATACAGATAGGAATCGATTTGTAATATCAGTCAAGTTCTCTTGCGAATACCCCACGAAAGAGTTAAACTCTTTTTCAGCTTGAGCTTTTCTATCCAGTTTCAGATCCTCATTACCATCATAGAACTCGCACAATGCATCATACAAGCTTTTTGCAGTTGTGTGTTCAGCAAACCTGTTGAAGATATCCTGATGCAAACAAAGTATCAATGCCCCGAGTGCCTTTTTGTCACGATCAAGTAACTTGGTATCTGCTTCAGTAAAAGTACTTGGATCTGTGTTTATTGAAGTGACAGTTCCTTCAACTGTCGTTGGCACGTGCGGACCATTTACAATAGATTCCCATTGGTTGTAGTCCGTGTAGTAGAAAAAGGCTTTCAAACATCTTTTCCAGTCTTCAAAGTTTTCACCACTAACAAGCCTCGGTGGCCTGTTAGGTTGAACACTATCCAGATCATTCATATTCAGTGTTGATGTAGCCATAATTTTGAACAGATTATAGATTCGCTGAAGACAAATAGATTCGCTGGCTAGATTCGCTGAAAACAGATTCGCTACACAAACAAAACAGATTCGCTGACAAGCAAGCACAGTTTCGCTCGCCTGATTTTGTCAACAGTTTCGCTTGCACAATGAGCCAAACAAGTGAACTTTCGTTCGATGAAATGTCAGATTCGCTAGCCACAACACAAACCAACAGTACAAAAATTTGAATTAGGTTCGCTGGATGAACACCTAGATTCGCTGGAAGAACAGATAGTTTTGCTGGGTTACGAACAAACCAGTAACAGTACGAAAACAACCCGGACAGCTTCAAAACTTGACCATTTGTAGACACGTTTGTTTTAAAAGCTTCCTATGACTAAATATGACAATACTTGAGCAAAATACAACTCCAAAACACCAAAACAAGCTCTGAACAGAATCAAATAGTGTTTTGACACAAAAACCCCAAAATCAACACAAAAATCACTTGAATCAAACAATCAAGAGCACTAAGGCTCTGATACCATATTGTTGGTCCATAATGATCGTTATTTCAGTGCTATATTGACTTGTTTAACAACGAAACACACTTGACTTGAACAAACAAAGTGTATAATAACCAAACAAACCCAATAACAAGATTAAACCACACAACCAGAGGTATACAAGCTACAAAGATGAATGATATATGATCCTAGCACCTCAGGTGAACAATTACACGACACAATCAGTAAGATAGAGTTTTTGTCAAAGTTGTGCAAAAGTTACATTGTCTTCAAGATAAGGTTACAATATATATCAGTCTTAGGTTCGCTGATAGATTCGCTGTAGCGAATCTATCTAGCGAACCACATAGGTTCGCTGGGCACAAACAGGTTCGCCCAGTCGACACCATCATAATCACTAAACTATGCTACGGGCGAATCTATAGATTCGCCCGTAGGTTCGCTAGTACAAAAGCTTACAAATTACATACAAAACACATACAAAATATATAACACTGACAAGCCGGTGAGTCCAACCTATACATGTGACTATCACAACACATCCCATAAGGTACACACGACCAACAAGACTCAAGAACCCAAACATAAAATAAGGATAATAAATGAAATTTTCATGAAGGATATCAAATAATGCGTTTCGAGCGACCATCCGGAGAAACAAAGACATGGCTAGATTGTCAATATGTTTGTTCATTTAAACCCATGCCTTGTTCCTTTCAATAGACAATCTGTGATGGTCTTATCATGTTTTAGGTTCGATTTGAAGAAACTCAAGCAACTCGGTCCCCACAGACATCTTGGTAAAGAAACTTGTCCTATCGTCAGGGTTTAATGAGCAATATGATTGACTTTGCTTGAATTTCTTTAGGATCAAATCTTGAATATTGATCAATTCATGAAAGCACTTTTGACTTGATGAGCAGGCAAAGACAATGATCAATTTTGTGAAACATTGTGAGTGCCATTTGACATTTTGGGAGTGGAGCTTTTCGACAATGGTTCTTGATGTTTGAGCACATTGCGACTTTATTATTTGGGAAACTCAAATGATTAGAGCTCCAAGTCTATACCGACGTATAACAGAGGAGATAATCATTTGAGCATGCTCGGTGAAACTTCAGGTCTATACCAACGTATAACAGAGAAGATTCACTAACTCCAGGTCATTGTTCACACAAAGCAGAGGAGTTAAGCACTTTGACTCAATACATCCTGAGGAGTTAACAACTAACTCACTCAGAGGCTTTTCTGAAGAGCAACACTAGCAGCTTTTTATTTTATTTGCTAACTAGAAACTCAATTCAGGGCTAGGGTGAAGGTGATTTGGGATGTTTTGGGAAAATCAAAGCAAAGATTTGACACTCTCAACCCATTTATGACAAGGACTTGTAACTTTGTGCAGGCCAATTGTCACACCCTCAATTTTCCACAAACGGGGTATCCGTTAGGCGCGTGACATACCAGGATCTCAAGCCATTAGTTACAGTAACACCGACTCAACTGAATTAAATAAAGTTTAGTTTTAGAATAATCCAAAAACCGAAGTGTTAAAATGTAAGTTTTTCAAAGTTTAGCGGAAGCGTTTAAATAACCATAATAAATGAAACCGGTGCTTAAAGTCCAGCACACAACCAATAATTAATTTAAACCAACAAAAACTTCAATAAGTTCAAAACCCATGCATGTTGTGTCCTATGTGCACAAACTCCTAGCCACCTAAGAAAACATACTGAAAACGGTCAGCACATGGTTGGTGAGCTCAATGAGATAAGTAACCGAAAAATTAATTAATAAAAGAATTTGAACCGATAAACATCTTTACTATTGCAGGTTAGCTAAACCACCTCGTTTACTACATGAGCACGTCGAGATTAAACTGAACGATACGATAATAATTTGCCTTGTTATCACCACGACGGATGACCAAAAGTTAAAGGACCATTTGCACCACCTGGAAACCAATCCAGCATGGTGGGGTCTGCCGAACCCGTAGTACTACTCAAATTTCCCCGTTATACCCACTGTATATTAATAATCTCGACAAAAAGGAAAGGACTTTAGAGTGGTGGAATCATGCTCAGTAAAATAAACAGTTAGACAATAGAAAGCCTGTTTCATCAAAACCGTTGCCCGAAGGCCCTGCCCGAAGGCGTAAAACTCAGCCCAAGGTTGTTTAAAACCGTTGCCCGAAGGCGTAAAACTCAGCCCAAGGCTGTTTAAAACCGTTGCCCGAAGGCGTACAAATGCGGCCCAAGGCCATTAAAATAGTTTGTATGTTTTCTCCCCGAAAGGATTTAAAACGGGCAGAGAGACTCACCTTTGAAAGCGTTGTCACCAACAAAATGCAACACGAATTTTCCTAACTTGTCCTATGACCTGCTTGATAACAGATTGCTAATTATTAACTACGAATTTAACCTCATTTAGATACACATGTGAAAAGTATACTTCCACATTTATGACTTTCACACATACACACGTTTCGTACAATTTCAACATACTAACACATGTACATATACGGCTACTTCTACCACAATTATGCAATCCCTATTACTCAAAACTTCTTGCTTTACTCTTCGATACTTTCAAATGATACATATAATACATACACGCGATATTTGCAATTACCCACAATACATATAATACACATTATGCATACAAACATATGGAAATACACATACATGCATCTAAATTATTGTTGCTGCTGTTATATTAATAGATTTTGCAACTTTGACTTGCCATCAATACATACAATGTTAATACATACATAATCATGTTGTCGCATACATCTATATGTATCATGCATACACATGTTCATGTACTATTAAATCACATTTACATGCCTACGACCACATATATACATTAAAATCACATGCTGCTGATTTTTATATACATCACGCATGCATATATTAAATACTAGTTTCCAATGCTTTTATACACACATCTACACATATATATTCCATGATTTAATAGCCTGCAATCTCTTCTACACATACATACATATATATACAACTTATCTCATACTGTTTGCATATTCATTACACGGTTTTGTTTCTAGGCATCACACATATATAGAGTACACACATACAACCGCATACATACTGGTTCGTACACATATCACATAGACATATACGATGTAACACCGGCACATTAAAATATAACAGCACATACAATCGATTGATTTAGATAAACTTGTTTACGGGTCACTAAAACTCACCGGAATAATGGAGGAGATGATCGAAACAGAGGAGATGAAGCAGAAAAAAAACTGCAGTGACGACGGGTTCGAGTGTTGCTACCGACTGTTAACAAGAGAGGAAACAATTATCGATATGCTGCTGCTCGAGTCTAGTAACATATACATACATGTTTAAGGGCTGCGAGGCTTACCGGAAACGTGATAAAGATGATCGGACGGGGCTATTGCGACTCCGTTTGACGTTCCGAACAGCAGCGATGGCGCGTACGGTGAGGCGAAACGAGTCGCCTGCGATGCGGGGATGAAACTAACACAGCGTAACGATGGCAATGGATCACGGTGAGGATGCGGCTGGATTAGGGTTTTTCGAGTGTGTTGTGTGTTTGCGTCGAGAAGAAGAACAGGGGGGCGGGTGTTTGGTTTAAATAATTAGAATTTTTCACTTATAGTCCTTGCACATAATGAAACTATTAAGTTTTAGCTTTAAAGTTTACAAACTAGTTTTATTAATTACCAAACTAACCCTAAACTTATATGAAACTTAACGGAATAGTTACCAGGTAGTTAACGGTGTTAACCTGAATTTGCGGGTTGTCACACCAATCATGTCAAGGAGATAATCCTCATTGCCTAGTTCTTGAACTTAGTTTGATCACAGAATTGCTGTCTAATTGTATTCGGGCGAGCCTATTGACACATCATTGCACAAATCAACATCCTCCTTTAGGTGCTTTCCTACTAACCTGAAACCTTCAAAAGACACAAAATATTTACACAGAATTTTGAGCAATGATATTCAGTACATTCATTTGAGATATTACTCCCCAAAAATTTCTATTTCGGCACAAAATTGAAATTTTCAAAAGACACAAGAGCGACCTCAAAGAGATGTGAAAACTTGATCAAAAATACAAGTAAAAATGTTAGGCCTTCCATATATTAAATTTTTGTGTTTTTTAAAAAAAAAAAATTTAATAATTAAATTTTTTTTTAAATATTTTTTTTAATTTTTTTTATACTATCTACTATATATAAAATAGAAATTACCAATGAAACGCCTTCCATATTACCCTATCAAAAGATGATAAATGAGTTATCAAGAAAAATGCAGTGGCTGTGAAAATGAAAGAAGGATCCAGAATGTGGATAAAATACCAGAACCTTAACTTGTTTGTTCCGCCTCAAAATTGAATAAGGAACATTTTCTGTCAGTAAACCGGATTACTAACAGTCCTCCTTAAATATTCCTGCACTCATTAACAGATTAGTTAGAAAGGGGAACCCAGGCCATTTTAGTCCTGAGCGTTCCATTTTTATCAGTGTAAGACACCTGTCTATGCACACAACCTGTTCTTGTATCTATTACCATTTCCTCTTTCCTTTTAATTTGCCAAATTTGTTTAGATTCAAACATTTTCGATTTGAAAGAATTAAATTTGGAAATCATTTTATGTTTAAGCCCCGAGGAAAAAGAATTTGGTTTTGATGATTTTGTCACATTCATCTTTGAATCATGTGAAACCGGCTTCACAGGAGAAGGTGGGGATGGAATGTTCGTCATCCGACCATTCAAAGATGTATGATTATTAACTTAAAATTCAAATAAACAAACCTGTTTACCTTTACCAAGTGGAGGATTCTTTCTTGACTCTGATTCGGAGAAGCAAACCTGTTTGCCTTTACCGTCCGAAACATGTCCTTTTGGGCATTTCTTGAGCACATGATCATCCTTTCCACACTTGAATCAAGCCTTGAATGGCTTTTGATGCTTGACTGGCTCGTGTGGAGCAGTTGGGGTAAAGCTTTCTTTGAATATGATGCGACTTGTTGGAAGACTTGTGGCTTCTTATGTTGAGCAGTGAAAGAGGAACAAACTTGTGGCTTCTTTTGTTGAGTTGTGGTTTGTCGGATGGGAGATGAGATCTGCACTTGCTTGTTCTCAAGTCTTTTACAAACTTGAGATAGGATGGATAGAGGTGAAGGCTTCTTCTTTTGAGCTTTTGAAGGATGACCGACTTGTTTTGCAGCTGGAACTGAGATCCGGATTTGTCTTGATTTGGATTTTGGAAGCATTTCAGATTTGACAGTTTCAGGTGATATCTTGATCTTTGGATCTCCAAGACTCTCCTTTGTCGTTGATTCATCATCTGAACTTGTCTAGTCTTCAATGAGCACTTCTTCTTCCAGCGGATCTTGATTGATAGGAATTGAGTGTGTTGATGTAATCGGAGCTTGATGATTAGGTGATTCCTGAATTAACTCTTCCTTCTCATTTCTGACAGGCTCAAACGTAGGAATTTCACCTGCTTTAAACTTATCAAAGAAATTAGAAGTAACAACTGTTACAGGATTAGAAACAACAGGAACTGAGCAATCATTAGCTTAACTGTCAGTACCCGTTTTACTATATCCCATACCAGTCGAAGAATCATAATCATCTCGCACCTCCTTCAGATTAACTCCCTCTAAACCTGCATGCAAAATGTTAGATTCTTGTTCAAACAAATCATTTTTAGGATGAGGTTTAGGTGTTGGTGAATAACACACAGTAAATGGAGGCGGAAAAACCGTCTGAACATCTGTGTCATATCCAACCTCATCTTTTAACCTAGCCCACCTTTGTTTTGAAGCAAGCTTATTCATTTTCATACTAGCAACAGTCCACTTATCAAATTTTGTTTGAAGTTTTGTGGATTCACACTGTGCAAATATGAGTCTTTCACTTAAAAGATTTATTTCAACATTTCGTTCATAAAGATTTCGTTTCAAAAGTTCAATTTCAGCCAACGCTTCATTGAGTTTAATCGAATAAGAAACTTCATTTTTCTTAAGTTCAGTGTTTATGGTGGTTAATTCAACTTGATTTGTTAACAAAAGTCTATTAGCTTTATACACACCAAAAAGACGAACTCTGCATGCAGATGAACACATGTCTTGAACAGTCTCATAAGGAAGTCCCATAATGACTTTTTCAACAGCCAGTGCCTTGTCACAATTGCAGACCCTTGTATTTTTTTCAGTTCCTTTTCCTTTGCCTTCAACATCTCTTCATCCTCAGCTTCTTTCTTTCCTTCATCATTTTTCTCATCTTTATCATCAACAATTGACTCACAATCAGATTTACTCTCACTATCAGCTATCGAAGCAGCACAACTTTCTATGACGTTCTCCCTTATCTCTGCAGTCGATTTCGAATCAGATCTTATTGACTTCAGTCTTTCGGTCAATTCAGTTTTGTAATCAAGTATGCTTGTGACCGATGAGATGAGGTCAGTATTTATCGTGTTGGTTTAAGGATGAAGAACAGCTTGGTAAAACTCCTTTCTTTTGATATCCAACTCAAAAGATTTTAATATGTCCATCACCTCCATCAGTTTGTAATCAGTAAATCCTCTTTCTCTTCTAATCGATTTTCCATGTGAACTCCACTCTGGTGGGAGAGAATCAAGCAATCTCTTAACCCGTTCATGATTTCCGAGTTCTGGATCATGCTTCTTCAGGTTATTTGCCACCATCACAAATCGATCGAGAAACTCAGGCATCCTTTCATTCTTTAAAACTGCAAAATTATCAAACCGGCTTTGTGTCATTATGAGATCATCAGATTCGAAGGATTTAAAAAGTTCTGCATAAGCCATTTTTTTAATCGATAACCCGTTTAAAATTTGGCATAAAAATAAATTTTAGAAAGTCTCGGCCGCTGACAAAACTATTTCAACTTAAATGAAAAAATTTTGGCCCAAAGATTGACAAAATAAACATCCGGCCAGAAGACGTTACTTTTGAAAAGTTTGACGTCCACACGAACAAATATGGCCCAAAAATTTAAAAAAGTTAACACCCGGCCAATAAGACGAACCAACAAAAACACGACCCAAAAGTTTTAAAACGTTATCTCCCGGCCATAAGACGTCATTTTTTCAAATTTTAATGACGACTTGAACGAAAACGCCCATAAAATTTTTAAATTTAATACCCGGCGAAAAATACGAGATCAACTTCAACAATTATGGCCCAATATTTAGCCCAATTCGCAGCCCAAACCCATTAACCTAAAAACTCTAACCCTAAAATTCGACCCACCCACTATCCAAAACCCAAAATTCTTAGCCCAACATAATCTTAACCTAAACCTAAACCTAATCTCGGCCCATAAGATTTTGAACAAGACAAAATAGTCACTCACTTTAAACAAACACAACACAACACAACTACAACACAAACTTAAATTCTACTCTCAAAACAAACACACATACACACACAAACAAAAGCAGATGCTGCATTCTTCAACAACACAAACAAAGCATCAACACTATATCCGCTGCTTCTCTCTCACGAACACACACTGTGCTGCGGTCTCTTCTCTTCTCGGTTCAACACCAGCTGCTACATTCTTCAACAACACAAACACAACCAAAAAATATCTGCTGGTCTCTTTCTTCTCGGTTCTTGGTAGCACAACAACACGTCAACAACAAGCTTCAAACAACACTCACAAAGGCCGATCTGCTGCGGTTATGATTTAACAATGGCTGCAACAACACAAAAAACTCACCCTCACAACACTCTTTCTCTTATTTACAACCACAACAACAACAACAACATAACAACACAAATCTGCTGCTGCTTTGCTTTCTTTCTTCTTCTTATCATACGGTAACAACATCACACACACACACAAACGTTAGCTGCGGCAGCTTCTTCTTCTTCTTGATTTTCTTTTCGGTTGTTTTGTGTAAACAGAAATACAGATCTGTTGTGTTCTCTTTTCGGATGTGAGTGGTCGTGGTTATGGTGATGTACTGGTACGGATCTGTTTTGAAACTTGTTAGAGGTGGTGACCGTGAAAGAGATATAGTGGTAGTGGTGGATGACGGATCTATTATGGATGTGGTGGGGGTATTGGTTTGGTTAAAGAAAAACGAAATGATTAGGATGTGATGTGGTAGTGGTTACGGTAGTAGGTTATGAAATGATGGTATGGTTATGTGTTTAAGGTATGGTTAAAGTGTGGAAAATGGTTTTTTTTTTTAAAGATTGACAGATTGTTTAAACAAAAAAAATAATGGTATGGGTTATGGTTGTGGTTATGGGTTGTGGTTAAGCTGAAATGGCTATGGATCTGTTTGGTTATGGTGATGGTGAATGGGTTTTGTTTTGGATCCGTGTAGTGTTTGTGGTTTTCAATGTGGTGCAGGAAATAAGTGTCAAGAAAAGTATCAAGAAATGGTAAGTTCACTCAGATTTGGATGGTTTTGCAAGGTAGTGTTGCAAGAACATATAGGTTCGCCGACTTACAAAGTGTCGGGCGCACTTATAGGTTCGCTAAGAACAACGGGCGAATCTATGCAAATGCTTGGTATAGATTCGCTCAAAATTTTGAACTTTCGTTCAGATATTAACTAGTTTCGTTGATCTTGCAGATTTGAAGATTTGAAGAACACCAAGAACACGTACACACACTGTGAGTGAGAGAAAATCTCAGATCTGATGATTTCTTCTTCTTTTCTTGTAGATCTCAGCGTGTAGATCACAAATATGTTGTTGTTTTGCTGAGATTTTATGTTGGTTGATGTAGATCTGATGATTTTTGAAATCAGATCTGGTTTCTCTCTCTAAAACCCACCAGATCTACTTTCTCACTCTAAAACCCTTTCTTCTACCTCTAAAATTTCTTCATAAATCTTCAATAACAGCAGTAAATCATCAATAAAATGATTCAATTGGATCTCCCTTAGGCTTTGATACCAAGTATTGGTTCCAATAACCGTAATGAATTAGTAATTTAATGAAGATTTGGATCAAAAAGATAAAAAAAAATTGATGAACTAGATGAAGAACTTGAAGAACACAATGAAAAACTCAGATTTGATTCATATTGATTTGCATCAGATATTGTTTACATGGAAAGACCCCAAATCATGCTCATTCAAGCCCCCTTCAAACCCTAATTGCCATTTACTATTTATAGCCTAATGACACTTTGGACTAATGACAATTAGGACCCTAGACTTAGACTAAAACATGACAAATAAGCAATAATACAAATAAACCCTAATGTTGACACAAAATATATTTATTAACAATAAAGCTCCGTCGCCTTCAACGTCCTTTCTCTAATCTTCGTCCTGACACGTCGTCTTGACTTTTGTGTTGACTTTGACTGTTAATGTTGACTTTTGTTGACTTTGACTGTGTTGATAATATTAGACTCCAATTCAGGTCCAACAGTTGAACACTCTCCATATCATTCACATTCATGGTTTATATAGACATAAATTCAATCAGATATTAGTTTCGCTTAGAAAAGATTCGCTGGTAGATTCTCTTGAGTGAATCTAATTAGGTTCTCTCGGCAGTATGACAGTAGGTTCGCGCAACAATGAACGATGAGCACAGGTTCGCTGGAAAGATTCGCCCGACAGAATAGAGTCTTGTGCTCAAATAGTAGATTCGGTAGCAACTTCGCTTGCTCACAGAACCAAACAGGTGAACTTTCGTTTAAAATGTGACAGATTCGCTAATCAGAAATTGATATATCAAAATCACAAATATCCTATAGGTTTGCTGGATGATCCACAGGTTCGCTGGATGAATGTCTAGGTTCGCTGACTTACTGGAAAAACTTTCTCAGTCCAAAATCAACCAAAACAACCTCAAAACACAACCAATTGAAGATCCGTTTGTTTTTGTAGCTTCCTAGTACCAAATATGACAATCCCAAAACAAATTCCAACACAAAAACACAACAAACAGTTCCTAAATGAATCAAACAATGTTTTGCCTTTTAAAACCCAAAAACTTCACAAAAATCTCAAAGATCTCAGACTATCAAGAGCACTAAGGCTCTGATACCATATTGTTGGTCCATCAGATAGAGATTTCAGTGCAATGATTATTAATAAACAACAAAACTCACTAAGATTCAATGAAACATTGTCCAAATACTCTTAACACGTTATAACAAGGATCAAATCAACACAAACAGAGGTAAACAAGCTACAAAGATGATAATAATAAGCTCCTAGCACCTCAGTCTATCTGCAACTTCAATTTCACTTCTAAACGCACACAACGGTCGATTGATTTCTCTGTTCTTGGTTCTCTGTTCATCAGTCCATCACCACGATTAGACCAGTTTTAGCATCTGATATCTTGGGGGTTTTGATCATCATACAACTACGAGTGAATCTGCACGTTTAATTTCACTAGCATCATCGTTTGCATCATCAAATCGATTCGCAACAGTGTTCTTCATTCTTTCTTTTATCTTCAAAAATCTTTAACCAAATCAGGTAATTAAAAGCATCCATTTACTCGTTATCATTTACTGATTATCATGGTTATGTTCAATTTCATTTACAGAATTGATTTCATGATGGATTTGTGCGATTAGGGTTTAGGGTTCATATAAGGAAGTGGATTAAGAAGGAGACAATTTTTAATATTTTCGTTTCAAGTTATATCAATAAAGTTGGACGTGATCTGAAGGTTTGGCGTGTAGAAATTAAATCAGAGGTCCAGGGTTCGAGTCCCTGGACAAGATTTTTTGTTTTTACAATTTTAATTAGTTAAAGTCTTGTTATGGTAACATTAATTAGCTATAATTACCTTACAATTATTATAAAAATTATTTATAAAAGGTTTCAATAGTTATTGTTAAAAAGAAATATTTTTACAAAGTAAATAAATTAATACAAAATAAGACTTACTTTTAAATAATTACGTTTATAAATTTCCTTCACGGATTCTTGTAGTTAGTATTCTCGAAATCTATGGTTTAATTAGACATTTATTATTATATACATGTGATTATTTAAATGAGTGATTTTCGTAAACAAAGTTTTATAAATAAATAGTCGGTTTTGTCATATTAATTATGTCACTTATTAATCTAGTAAGTTTTAATAATTTACATAAGGAGTCCAACTTTATATACAATATAAGTAGTGTATTATCTATTATTTTCAAATCTATTATGATTAGACTCTTAGCTCTTTTATTTGGATCAATAAATTTACTTAAATCCAGATTCTGAACCCTAGATTCCTAGATCGTTTTCAGTTAACATTCTAACATGGGATAATATCCTTTAGGTGGTCCTTAAGGAGTTTCCTGGTGACGTTTTCAAGTTTTATTTCATATTCATTCGATCAAGCAATTATCATGTGAGTATTCATAGCCCATTTTCCAGTTTTATGCTTTGGGGTGAAATCATGTGACCTATTAAATCATGTTTTATCATTTTATTCATTTGTTTCATTATATTCAATTCAATTCATGTGTGTTATTACTTGTGATTATGTGTTTCATAGGTTGATAAACATTTATTCTAGCACAATCATTAATTTATTCAAACCAACATTTATCAATACTAGACCTATTTGGCTTGACAAGCCATCCCCATTACATACACGCGTGGTGATTGTAACCGACATATGCTTTTGCTCATTACGGCTTAATCTGTGTGATTAAGTGGCTGCAGTCATCTAGGTTTGATTGTGCACTCAATTTATCTAATGTGATACACTTTTGCATGATAGTTAGTAACATGACATGGAATTGAATCGCATTGTTCATTTTAATTGTTTTAACTATTTTAATCATTATATATATGTGTGTGTATGCAAACCTGTGTTTACTCACCAGCTAATTTGTTAGCTGACAAATACTATTTTTCACATGATTTTAGGTGTTACAGCGTAGTTGATTATCTCAAGATACTTCACACATAGGATTCATGAACCTAGTCTAATAAGGAATTATTTATCATACTTTGAGTTAATTGCCTATTTGATTTATGTGTATGCTAAATTTATCCACTTGTGTCCACCCTAAGGTTTCCGCCGTCGGTCAGGGTGTGACAAAGATTGTCATTTTGGTCCTTCCGTCAACGTTTGTCCGTTAGTTTAGTCTTAATTGACTAAAATACCCTCATTTACTAAATTTATAAATAAAAAAATAACAAACATCTACATCATCCTCATTCATTTTTCTTCTTTCTTCTTCTAGTATTCTTTCTTTCTTCTCCATTCAATTTTTTTTCATTTCCTCTTCTACTTCCAATCATCATCACACAATCATCATCCAATCCATCATCATCGGTCCTTCATCCAACCACCACAACACCTTCTCTTAAGACTCTCTGGAACCACCACTGTCACAAACCACTACGCCACTGTGACACCACCTTTCAAACTCGCCAGATCTAAACACCACCATCGTCATACACCTTCTGCCTTGTCTCTCTTCCCTATCGCATAAGTGATGCCAGCGGGTGTGGATTTCATTGAAGACGATTAAGGCTTTGAAGGGTTTACAAATTTAGGGATTGCGTAGGTGTGGATGAAGACGATGATAGCTTCGGTGGAGGGTAAGGACGACAATGTTGTGGTGGTGGTTTTTTGGTTGGTCAGTGAGTGATGGTGAATGACGACATTCCAGTGGTGGTGGAGAAGATTGTGTTGGTTCGGAGGTGGTCGAGGACAGTTGGTTATTGTGGTGGAATTTGCAAAGGGAGATGGATGGGGTTGGTTTCAGGCGGTGGCGGTGATAACTAAGTCAATGGATGTTAGGGAGATGAACTGTGTTGGATGGCGGATGAAGATCTATTTGGGGGATGGGATTTTAGTTGTGGGCATGAAGTCAAGTATTATTGTTATAATAATAATAATTTATATTATTAATTGGTAACTTGACAAAAATATCATTGGGCTTGACAGAAAACGTTGACGAAATTTAACGGAAGGACCAAAATAACAATTTTTTATAAACGAAACATCAAAATGGCAAAAAATTTAGCATAAGGACCAAAGTGGTCGAAACGGTACAAACTTAGGGACTATTTTTGCAATTTACTCAAAAAACTATTTTCTACTTGTGAATTCCATCTCTAAAAGCTCTCTCAATTTATCCCTCTAAATTTTTCCAACAAATCTTTGATCTTTTTCATCTCTTTTCTTAACTTAATTCAGGTTCGGAGTCATCGTGGTGGTACAAACTGCTTTGGTTGTTGTACCGTGGGAAACAAACGAGTTTTCTTGGAGATTACTTCTAGCATCAACACAAATCCACCACGAATGACTACACAAAGTGAAAATTAACGATCATGGAAACTTGGAGATTACTTCCAAGCACATAAAGACTTTTCGTAATGTTGTCCAACTACGTAGTATAAGTGTAGGCATGTTGTTCGTAAATAATAATAAAACAATAGCCACTATGATGAACATCACCACCATCCACAACATGTAAAACCACTAATCTTACCATCACAATCCCAAAGTCCAAGAGAAAGCAAACATGAACGCCACCAACCATGGTGACGACACCAACAAACGGAAGTACACCATCCAACGGAATTCGATCCGTAGAGACGACTCAAACCGGTCGGAGAAAGGGTTCATGAACCAGATAGAAAACACATATGCGGTGGTGGTGGCGATGTTGAAGAGAAAAGAATACAACAAATGGTGAGGTGGGTGAGGGTTTCAATCAAGATAAGATGAGAAAACATTAACACTCATAGAAGATGACAACACATATTACCAGTGTTTTCAAACCCGGACCGGACCGACCGGTTGGACCGGGAATCGGTGATACTGACGGTCCGGTCACGTATACTAAAACGGGTCTCCAATTAATTGGCCGGTTCCAACGGTTTGTTGTCGAACCGGTCACCGGAAACCGGTGGTCGGACCAGAAAAATAGAAAAGTGAAGAAACAGTTATGAAGCAGTGATGCGATGACGCTGGAGACCTCGTTGGTGATGGCTAAGGGTGGCAGATCTGGTTTGTAGTGGCAGGTGTTTTTTGAGATTTGCGAATGAGAGATCCCTTATGAAATGAGAACTTGAAGATGATGAATAGATGATAAGATGATGAACTCAAAGAATGAGAACTTGAAGATGATGAATAGATGATAAAATGATGAATTGATGATGAACTCAAAGAGAATAAATGAGAACTATTTTTTTAGGAGTAGACTAGTTAATGAATTGTGAGTCTTGACGCAAAATTAAAAATCAGGACCGTTGGTTTTTTATAGTATAAAAGTTTATTGTGATATATTTAATGATATTTTGGTAATTATTATGTGTTTTAAAACAACTTATATTATAAATTTATATTTTATTTATTATAAATAAACTATTATAACATCTGATTCTTAAATCCGGTTCAATCGGTCCGACCGGTTCAACCAATGAACCGTCAAGACTTCTGGTTTACTGTCCGGCCCGGTTTTAAAAACATTGCATATTACATAATGACTCACCGAAGTTAGAAGATGCCAACTCATAATACACAATTACTCACCAATGTTAAACCAATAAAACAACAACACCCAATCAACACTTCACCACCAACCAACAAGACAACAACACACAACCAAACACATTATTTATCAAGTTTGTCTTTAAATAGTTTATATTTATTATAACATCTAACAAAAGTTGGTTATCATAGATTAAAATATAGTTGATACATGGTTTTAATAAAACTTAATAAGCTTAATTTATAAGGGTCAAAATATTAAATTTCCTAAATATGTTAGTGATAAGTGAAAATCCAACACTAAATATACCTACAATGGACGAAGGTCGTGAGATTAAGATACAGACATACAGTAATTAATGCTGATAACGTGAACTAAAACAAGAGCGAAAACAAATGACACATATACAATACACTAGTCAACATGAAACCGTAATATCATAATGATATTAAACATACTACATGCATGAATAGGGAAAACTCATCCTATTACTTATTAGATTTATTGAAAAGTTGAAAACAATATGTGATTATTATTAAACACACTACGTAATGTCTGTCATCCATATTCCCATTACGTGTTTAATTTATTGAAAGTAGGATTTATCATGTCGAGCCAAGGGAACACAAACCAAAGGGTTAGCTCTAGGAAGGTTGAAAGCACGACCCTCGTCCATATTAATGCTAGTAAGGTTTTCACCTTTCTCGCCCTTCCATTCGAAGCACTGAATCAATGCACCCAACGTTGCATGCACCATATGCAACCCTAATGAAATACCTGGACAGATTCTCCTTCCAGTTCCAAATGGTAACAACTCAAAGTATTGTCCTCTCACATCCAACTGCTTCTCTTCAAATCTTTCTGGTCTAAATTCGAGTGGGCTTTCCCAATAGTCTGGGTCTCGGCCGAGGGACCATGCATTGATAAAAATACCGTTCGTACAAAAACATAAAATTCTTCTATAAATTCATTTACAATACAAAGAAAATAAAGAAAACAAATACATTACAATACGATTACAACTAAAAAATTAGAAACACAAAAAATGAGTAGAAATAGAAGCATAATCGTGGCTGAGGATTCGTGTTCAACACGGGTCCCTTAAAACAAATTCCGAGTCTCCCAAGAGAACTCGTTTGTTTCCCAGGGTACAACAGCCGAAGCAGTATGTACTGCCGGGATTGACACACAACCCAAATTATACTTAAAAGAAAGGAGATGGAGAAGATCAACTACAAGTTGGAAAAAAACAAGAAGAGAAAGAATGAGAGAATTTGAGAGAGTTGGAGTGCTTTGGTGTTGTATTTTTGTGTGTCTTCTAACCAAGACTCACCTTGGTATTTATAGGTAAAATGAGTCAAACATCTCATTCATTACCCATAAACCATGAGTTGAAACACCCCATTAAACATGAATAATGAGATGAAACATCTCAAGAAATAAAACCATCACATTAACTACAACGTTGACACCAATTAGTTTATTATTTTGTATTTTTCACAAAAAATATTTTGTGTTTTACAAAGTATTCCAACAATCCCCCACATGGGAAAAAGACAAAATCTCATTTTCTCAAATGAAAAACCCATTTTCTCACGTGAAAAACTCATTTTCACATATTATTCCAACAATCCAAATTGATCGTTACACACTAGTTTCTTAGATATAATTTAGCGGTTGAGTATTGCCGGATAGGTAGGTGTAACCTTTGAACCTTCTGTTGTGATGCATACTTAGTCTCCTAGTGGTTCGGTAGACGTGATGTCCTTGAACCAACCACCATTTGTGGAGACGACAATACACTTCACACAGCACTCTCCCTGGTTCGGTCAAACCCTCATTGTCGTGTCCGTTATGGTCTTGGAACACTAGCCTGGTTCTGCGAAAGCTCTAGGAATTGCGCACCCCACAATTTCATTCGAAGCGACCCCACTTCTCTTTCACATAGGTGATTTATCTAAAAAATCATTAAAAGCATTAAGGTTACTATGATTACGCAAATCATTAACCATACGGTATGCTTAGCCTCACAACATGTCACTGTTGTTATAGGAATGGACTAGGAAGTATTTAAGCTCCCTTTATAATTTAGGAGGAAATGTATAAACATTTATATATACATATTAGCTTATATATCGACTTGTATATGAGCTATGCCCCCACAGTGACCACCCTTAGATATATGAGTAGGTTGTCCTATTGAACTTAGATCTTGGGATCTCCAGTCAACTAAGTTAGGTTTTCCTTTATATACCATTTTTCATGGGCTTTAGTCTCATTCCACAACTCCGTCTCTCATGTTGTTGGATCCAAAACCATTATCTATGACTCCGTCGAGTCAATATAGATAATTGCAGTTGAGATGAGTTGTTATGATGTGTTATTAACTCACAAGTTAATCTTTCCTTTTGTCATTTTTTAAGACTATAACCCCGAGTATCAACTCGAACTGATGTACATTTTTGTCTTTAAAATGCATTTCGAGCCTAGCATATCCATGCCATTAATAATTAGATGTTAAATCTAACCAATTGACCTTCGAGTCTAGCTTGTAGATTCGGTCACATAGTTGCATTATATTTGGCTCAACAAAAGGTTCTCTTTTGATACGGGATTGAGAAAACTTCTCAAATACCATTTCTCAAATGGCTTCCCCCACATTTGTTGCACTTAGATAGAATATGTTTAAATATAGTATTAGACATCCATGATTTGAACAAGATCAACGTCTTTGTATCAATAATGTCATAAATACTTGTTTACCGACTAAAGCAACACATGCCTTGTCATAGGTTGTTATCAACCATCTCAAACTTAAAATACTTTTAAGTTACCATCTAGATTAGATCTAGAAAATTGAGTTCTCTATAAGCTATATGACTTTCCTTAGACTGAATGACAACCGTCACTCACATTGTCTTATACACAACTTTACTTTTATGTTGTATATGAGTTGAATGTTTCACATTAGTAGTCTCCTCGGAGTACCATAATTAACAAGTACTAGTCTAGCATGCTTTAGACTACAATACTCAAGCTTGTGAACAGAAGATGCATCATTCTGATTCTTCACAGCTTTTAAAAAATATCCTAATATTCGTTCACAACATTCATTTCATAGTTTAAACAAACAATGAGAGTTGTTCAACATCCCAAAATCTCAATATTTAGAAAGTCTAATATGTAAGTTACACAAACATACATAGATCATCATTCAATCTAGGATCATAATCTTTTTTTTTTCTTTTTCTCAAAAGATTTCATCATTGACTCATATGGACTTTAAACAATCACAAATTTGATTTCCCATAGTGGTACTTCCACTTTGAACAATCACAAAATTGATATAAAACATCATGTTGTTTATATAGTAAATTGTTCACAAGTATTAGTATTTGAACAATTATATATGTTCATAGCAACAAAGATTTATCTTTTCATCAAATAGTCAACTTGAATCTATTATTGCTTTATGACGTGTTACTTTCCACAAGAGTAACAAACTATATTAACACTTTATGTAAACTTTTGGTTTATTTCATTCTAAACCAAATCTTAGTTTTGCCAAAACATGCACTTAGCAGTTTCGAAATAAACTATTTTAATTTTATGTTTTGATTACGGAAATCATTACCCAAAATTGTAAATAGTTTTATTGAATATATATCTTCTAACGTACACGTTAGAGATAAGATGTTTACATAAAACACTCTTATTTAAATTTATCATTAACACACATGTTAAGAATCAACGCCTACTTAAGATGCTTTTAGACCATAAAGTTTAGGTCATATCTAACACATATGCTAGATAAGTAGATGGGTTCTTACACGCACATTATAGTCAACAAAAAGTCTACGTCAAACGTTCTAAGCATATGGATTCATGTAATGAAAGGTTCCAACAAAACGTTTGCAAAATGTTTTGAAACGAAAAGTTTATATAATGGTATTTGTAAAGCACGCATAATTAATGATCATGATTGTCAACTTTTTCGAGTGAATAATGATTTCATCGTTTGTTTCTAACAAAAACGATTTTAAATTTAAAAGATTAATACTAAATCCATACAAAATTGATTATATTATATAAAGAATCTCTTCTAATACTTAATTAGAATAACATTAGGTTTTAACACACATGTTAAAACACAAGTGTCACATAAGAAAGATTTCTTACTCGCAAATAAGAAATACCGGTTTTCATAAGATGCGTACACAAGCATAACCATTCTTAACACGCATATGAAAACTAATCTTGAAACTGACAAACGGTTAATTCAAAGTTTTAATCTTAAAACCACATAAGGTTTTGAAAACTTTGATTTAAAACAAAGTAGGATTTTCAACCTTTTTGTTTTAACACCTTGAACCATTCACCAAAATGGTTGTAATGAAAATAAACCCACTTTTGAATGCTAAAGTAATTGGGTTAAGTTTTATGAAAAACTACAAAAGCACTAATACATAAACAAAAATTACACTCAATCAAAACCAACAAATGATAAAAATTGTAAAAATTGAACCACTTCCTTTGTAAATAAAATCCGGTTCTAGAAAAAAAAGTCAAGTGTAAGTTCTCTAAGTCCAACTTTGAGAGACGAACAATGACTATATACTTTTTTTTTAAATACGAACGGTGATTTAAAAATATTTGTTTTAAGATTGTAGGAACCGTTCGTACAAAAACATAAAATTCTTCTATAAATTCATTTACAATACAAAGAAAATAAAGAAAACAAATACATTACAATACGATTACAACTAAAAAATTAGAAATACAAGAAATGAGTAGAAATAGAAGCATAATCGTGGCTGAGGATTCGTGTTCAACACGGGTCCCTTAAAACAAATTCCGAGTCTCCCAAGAGAACTCGTTTGTTTCCCAGGGTACAACAGCCGAAGCAGTATGTACTGCCGGGATTGACACACAACCCAAATTATACTTAAAAGAAAGGAGATGGAGAAGATCAACTACAAGTTGGAAAAAAACAAGAAGAGAAAGAATGAGAGAATTTGAGAGAGTTGGAGTGCTTTGGTGTTGTATTTTTGTGTGTCTTCTAACCAAGACTCACCTTGGTATTTATAGGTAAAATGAGTCAAACATCTCATTCATTACCCATAAACCATGAGTTGAAACACCCCATTAAACATGAATAATGAGATGAAACATCCCAAGAAATAAAACCATCACATTAACTACAACGTTGACACCAATTAGTTTATTATTTTGTATTTTTCACAAAAAATATTTTGTGTTTTACAAAGTATTCCAACAGTAACAACTCAAAGTATTGTCCTCTCACATCCAACTGCTTCTCTTCAAATCTTTCTGGTCTAAATTCGAGTGGGCTTTCCCAATAGTCTGGGTCTCGGCCGAGGGACCATGCATTGATAAAAATAGTAGTGTTTGCTTCAATATCATAGCCTGAGACCTTTCGATCTTCTGTTGATCTTCGTGGAATCAATGGGACTGGTGGGTGCAAACGTAACGTTTCCTTGGTAATTGCCTGGAGGTAGGGAAGTTTCGGTATGTCTGATTCATGTAAAAGTCTGTTTTTTCCAACAACATAATCGATTTCATCGCTTGCCTTTTTCATAATGCTTGGATGGTTAATGAGTTCTGATAATGCCCATTCGGTGATAATTGCCGAATTGTCTGTTGCTGCAACAAATATATTCTGAAATGACAGCAAGATAGATATAAATTATTATTAATAAATATATTGTGTAAATATGTTGCGCCTCTAAGTTAAATCCTTTGTTTTGGCTTAAAGAATTTAAACTTAAGACTTCAATTCTCATACACATGCATGATAGAGTCTAGGAGATCGAGTCAGGTTTGAAGTTCAAATACTTAAGTGCATAATAACATAGTATGTATGTATGTATATAGATACCATAAAACATTTATAATTATGGTTTTGTTGTTACCAGAATGAAGGCTTTGATGTGTTCTCTAGTTAAATTAATCTCCATGCTATCATCTTCTGCTACATCCAATAAAATGTTAAGCAAGTCTTTCCCTTGAGATTGTGTACCTTGTTTTCTTGCATCTTCATGATCTTTTATGATCCTTTCAATCAAAGCATCATATCTTCTATGAACATCTTTCACTCTTTTCCCAAATCCTTGCAAGTCTAGTCTTTTAAATACGCGTATGTTGTCCGAGAGGTTGAAAGCTTCCATGATGTTAGTGATTTCGAATGTAAGTTTCCTTATATCTTCTGCATCACCATCATTTTCCGAACATCTTCGACTAAAAAGTAATCTTGTTATCACATTGTTACTCAGCTTCACTAGCTCTCCATTAAGGTTTACCGCTTTCCCACTGCTAGCATGTTCAGATATACATTTTATAAAACGAGTGATCTCATTGCGCCTGACAGGAAGTAGTGAATCCATTGTTGTAACATTTAGGAGCTGTGACATAACTATCTTCTTCATGAACTTCCAATGCGATCCATATGGAGCAAAGGAGAAATCTTTTGAACCATATGTTATGCAAGTAACGGCCGAGTTTCGGGGTCGATCTAAATAAGCGGTTTCATGGGTTCTAAGGAACTCTTTAGCGATTTCTGGTGAACAAGCAACAACACAAGGTTCTGAGCCAATAAAGAGCTTGAAAATGGGCCCGTACCGGACAGAAAGCCTGTGAAAAGCTTGATGAGGGAAGGGAGCAAGGAGATGGAGATGTCCGATGATGGGAAGCGAAAACAGGCTGGGTGGGGGGTTCGGTTTTGCACGACTGGATTTGAAGAATGTTAGGACCAATATAAAGGAGATCAGGCAAATGGGAATGAAGAAGAAGTAGCCTTCGAAACCAAACATTGCTATGTGAATTGTGAACTACAAACGGAAACGGATAGTATTTGTTATGTGAACTACAAACGGATAGTGTGCATGCTCAACAAGTAAAGAGTATGCATGAATTTATATAACAATTAATATGCATGTGCTTGATTAGGAGTTGAAAACGAAATATAAGTATATAAGCAGCCTTGGGAGAAATAGCACTTTGTGTTTTATTTTGATTTTTCTTGATGTTTTGATGATGTAACATTTTGTATTCTTTTTTCGTGTTTTGGTGATTAATAAAAATAGCTGGTAAAAAAAAGTATATATAAGCCTTGACTAGTTTTTCTTTACAGCATAAGCCTTGACTAGTTAAGGTCGCCCAAACGAGAAGATTTAATTATTCCCGTGCTTCTTTTTTTTGTGACAAATGCAACTTTAGGCCAATGGGCTATGGTAATTAATTAAGAAATAACTAAAAAATCATGATTGGCATAATACGTTACATGTAGTGGGTGTTTTTTTCCTTAAAATAGCATTCAATGATGCTTGATAACGTCCCACGTTCCATTATGTGGACGTTATGTTTAAAAAAATTGTTGAGTGTTTTTCTAAAAACGCATTGCCCCCTTTTGAATTTCAATAAAAGTTATCGTTTTCAACGGCATTAATTCAAACGGCTATTTTTTTAACTTTATAGTTAATGTAATGTAATATAATATAATTTTAACATCATCTTCACAACAATTCTAATCTTCATTTTCTACTAATTTTCTAAACTATATTCTACGATGTTTCCATACGGTGCCCTGTTCGGATCGTCTAACAACCCCGGCTATCGACCCTCTCAAGAACAGGTACAAACCAAAACCAAAAACAAAAAAATGACGCTCGATATATTGAACTCTAACCTTTTTGGTTTCATTCGAAACATGCCAATGAATATGAGCATGATGGGTATGTGTATGAACCCTAATATAATGGTTATGGGTATGATGGATTTGGGGATGAATCTAGAAACCGTTGATTTGGAAGAAGTCATCCCAGAAACACAATCGATGCGGATTCAAGAGGCTCCAACTCAAGATGTCGGATCGTCACAACCCAAAAACGGTCACACAAGAAGAAAGGGCCGGGAGAACCGAGGCCACTATCACACGTTCCTTGGCCAGTTGAGGAAGAATTTCATTTGGCTCGCGTTTTCCTATCTAATTCTGAGGATCGGATCATTGGTAAATATATTTTTTTAAATAATGTTCGTTATTGTTTTTTAAATAATGTTCGTTATTATTTTTTAAATAATATTGTTAATAATATATTTTTATGTTTTTTAGGGAACCACCAAGACAGAAACGTGTTTTGGAGTAAGGTTCGAGATGATTTTCACAAGTAAATCGGTAAACCGTTAGGCTACCGTACGGAGGATAAGATTTCCTCAAAATGGAGGGAAATCAACTCGAAGTTTATGGTAGTCAATAGTGTTTACCAACATCGTTTTGATGGTTGGGCCAGCGGACAGAACGATGACGGCATTCAAAAGGTGGCTATGGAAGAATATCGTGATACAAAAGGGTCGTTTTCTTATCCTGCCATATGGGATTTTTTAAGAAAGTCTCCAAAGTGGCTAACTTTGATCAACCCGGTTACGGTTTCGGGTCGGGCGTCGAAAAGGTCAAAAATCTCTTCCTCCACCGAACCAGCAAGTCAATCTTCCGATGCCCGAAAACAATGTATTGACTTGAACGAGACTAAGGAAGAGTTCGAGCAAGAGCAACATCCTGAACGGCCATTCGGGAGAGATAAAGCAACGAGGTAAGGCTAGAAAGTTGCGTCGTCGTCTTCTTCGGGTATCGACTACAACGAGCGGTTTTTGGAAATGAATGAAAAATTAGATGCTATAACCGAATTAAGAAGAACAAAAATATAGCAAAAAAAATATACAATTTGAGAGGAAAAAAGAGAACATGAAATGCAATTTGACTTGGAGTTTTTGGAAAAACCAATCCTAGAGGAGCCGAGAGTGCGACGTGAACTCCACCTCTCTTGCATCAAACGCATCAACGAAAATATGGATGGTCATGATTATGTTATTTTTATGTTTATTTTTGTGTGTTTTTTTATCATATTTGCAACTTTTTTTTATAGAAATGAACTAGTTACTTTAATTTTATGTTATTAATTTAATTAGTTTAAATAAAAAAATGATTGAGTAATGATGGTGGGATATTATAAGAGGCATTAACCATTACACCATTTTTTTGTATAATGCATTTTGTCCTGTCATCGTCCACATAACTGAAAAATGCCCCTAAGGGGCATTAATGTCACACTCCGACTGATGGCGGAATCATCGAGGCAGACGCAAGTAGATAGATTGCTCGTAGCTCATGGTAATAAAAATAATTTAAATAGAATTAAATTTCTAAATTTCATTATTCAGGTAAGTACATACAATAAATCTAACAAACTAAACAAATAAGACTTTGATCAAATAATTATTATAATCTAGGTCGGAGAAAATCCTAGATGTGAGCATCTTGAGATAATCAACTAAGCTGCATACCCTGAAATCATATGAAAAATAGTATTTGATCAGCTAACGAATTAGCTGGTGAGTAGACATAGGTTTTGAGTACATATAATTATATTGAGAAAATTTTCAATTCACATGTTATGTCAATACTATAAATTTGCAAAGTGTTTCACATAAGATATCATTATATAATCAAACACTAAATGACTGAATAGGCTTAAAATCACACAGATCAGGCCATTAATGAATATATATAACCGGTCCTCAATCACCCACTGAGCAAAAGCATGAATATATATGGGGTGGGTTTGTCAGTCCAATAGATCTATCATTGATTAACGGCGGTTTGAATAATGATTATCATATAATGAAAACATAATGCAAGTAAACACATAACATGAATTGAATGAATTGAATATGAACGAATAAAATTAGTATAATGATTATAATGAGTAAAAACGAATAAATTGAATAAAAGAATATATATGATTTAATAAGTCACATGAATTCCCCCAAAAATATAAAACGTAAAAAGAGGCTATGAAATACTCACTTGATATCTGTTTGATGAAATGAAGTAACTATAACTTGAAAAAAGACACTGGGAGATTCCTTAAGAATAACCTAAGGAATGATGTCTTATGTTAGATTGATAACTAAAATGATTTAGGGATTAGGTTCTAATTGGAATCTGGGGCTTTAAGTAGTACTAATAAGGGAGTTTAAGTGAAATGCTAAATTAAGTCGTATTTAAAGATAGATCCTTTATATAGCTAATTAATATTTAGTAGATATATAAGAAAATGACTATTAATAATATGTTAAATCTAATTAATTATTTCAATTAAATTTTTAAAAAATATTCATTTAGTATACTCGTAAATAAATAGTATTTAGTTAATAACACGTGAACTCTATAATTTTTAAGACTTGTTAAAATACCAAAAGGTACATATATGTTGAGTTTCTTAGCTTATACAACTTTTATCAATTCAAAGTATCCCATAACCAAATTTAATAAAATCAGGTGGATAAACTTTTCCTTGTAAAATCTCATAAGATTAATTAAAACTTCTTATTAAAATTTAAATAAGTAAAGTAAATAATTATACTTATAATAATGATTTTGATAAATATTTGTTTAGCAACTTTACTAAGTATATATAAAAATTAATGATGATAATTATAATACCAAAAATAAAGATACATGGGTTCTGCAGACTCGAACCCATGACCAATTAGATTGTTTTAATTTCTCAGACCCATCAGACCAACTTACAGATTATTATTTTAATGCTGAAATAAATTGGTTAAATCAAATGAAATACTTATACCCCAATTCCTTATAAACCCTAAAGTCCAGGTCATAAAAATTGAAAGTGAAACCGGATCTGTAATAGAAATCAACTATAAGATTCATCATTTACGCATGAAAATGAGTATGAAGATGTATTTGGTTACCTTGACTGATGGTAAAACAATGGAGAACAATGAGAAAAAGAACACGCAGCCAAGGGAGATTCAACAATGGTAGTACAATCGATGTTGATAAATTGATGATCTAGAATCACTGGTTGCTGATCGAAAAGTAATAGCCCCAACGAAACTAATGATAATAGAACCCAAACATGTCTATCGACTGTTGAGCAAAACGATGATGAAACAGAAGATCAATTGTCCTCGTACTTATGAGTTGACAGAAATTTGTTGTTGCAGAGTTGTTTGGTGTAGATGAATGGATGTTTTTGAATGCTTAATACATGATTTATTTGAAGTAAAAGACTGCAAACGGGTTCCCATTGTTTGCGGAAGAGAAAGTGTATAATTCAACTGAACTTGTGATAAATTCAACATATTAAATTGATGCTTAGACTCCATTTAATCTACTGCATAATTCTGTTTGCTTTAATTTAGTATTTTAGATGATTATGCACAATTTTTGAATTCAAGTTGCCGAGATAACAGGCTTTGATTTGGTTGATGATGATATAGTGATTAACGAAATTGATTTAAGTGTTTGAGTTCGAAACCTTGTAGATAAGATATAGGAACGGTTTATTTGTGTGAAGGATCAATAAATTGTAGTGTTTGGGACGTCGTCGGAGATGCACCGAACTCGCCGGAGTCTATGGCCGGGAAAACGGGAGGTGGTTTGGGTTTAATTATAAGTTACGGATTCAGCCCCTGTTCTATTTGAATGTGTCACCCGGTATTAAGTTTTAAATCAAGTGTTAATACTTACACATTCAATCCTTATTTAAAACTCTAATTTAACTAACCCACTAACTAACTAACTTAATAAATTTTATAAAACTAGATTTATATAATTATGTGAATTTTCTTTTTAAGTCACATGTTTCAGAGAATAACATTTATAATTTACGAAATTAACTTTACGTTTTATAAATTTAATATCTTATGAATAAATATGAATTAAAATTGTTAATTAATGATTTGTTTTAAATATTACAAATAATGAAGATATAGCAATGGGTCGGATTCGGATTTGGATCGAGTTTGATTCGGGACAAATGTTACAATTAACCAATAGACAGAGTGTAAAAATAACTTAGTCTATGTTGGTCCTCAGAAGTTTGATGTATTGTGCGAGCCCTAAAAAAACTTTCTTATTTGTCTTGGCTAGTTGACAGGGTCCGGAAGCAACGCCCTTGGTAGCTGGAAAATTTTATTCTCGTGCTTTATTTTCGTGAATTATTTTTTAATAAAAAGTTAATTTAAAGTTGATTTTCAGAATTCCAATGGCCTTATATATTTTTAGTGTTTTAGGCTTTTCAAGGTAATCTCTTATGTTCTTTCGGACATTTAGTTGAATTGTTAAACTAACGAATGAGATTTTTTCTTTCAACCTTTCTTCACAAATCCAATGCTTCTACTATTTTTTTAATGAAAAAAGTTAAGTGTATAATATATTTTTTTTAGTTTAAAGCTCCTTAAACGATGGCGTCATGGACGATCGCCCATCACATCCCTACCCGGGACCAACCTGAGAAATTTTTAGTGAGAAATCAAATATATATGGCGATAGAAACAAATTCCCTGAGAAAGTTCTCTTTCTCACTACCTTTCATTTTAAAGCTATAACATGAAAATTCCAAAACCCCAAATTTGACTTCATGATTATTTACACTAAAGTATCTGGATTGCTTAATAGTTTTATGAAAGAAAATGTAATTTAAAATATTGTTTTATTTTAGAGATATTTACATATATTCTTTTTTAAGCCCATAAGTTACATATTTACTCAAGTCAATGTCCCTATATATATATATATATATATATATATATATATATATATATATATATATATATAGATCGGGGATTTTCTAAAAAGGCTCAAAACTCTAAGAAGTGTAGGAAGCATTCACAAACAAACACGTGTCCATAAGGGGGAAAAACACGGAGGGGCGTTATCGTCATTTTACGCGTTGACGCTGCGATATGAGATCTGTTCTCATGGTGTTTCTTAGCACTTCCTGGTTATCACTCTCGATGTTCAGTTATGGTGTTTTTTGACGTTTATTAATTTTGAATCCATAATCATTCATCTATGGCGAATACTGAAAGCGATGATGTTTTTGTTTGTTTTTGACGTTTTCGTTTACTAATTACGAACCTCCAATCAATGTTCTGTTCTTCTGAATCATTGTGTTTTTAACATTCTGAGTCATGGTGTTTTTAGTGATCAGTTCGAATGTTAAAAACACCATGATTCAGAAGACATAGATCCCATTTGAGTGCGAAGAAACATCGTGAGAAAAGTTAGAAACGCCATGAAAAGATGTGTGAAAATAAAACACCAAAAATGCCAACTGTTTTTACTGTGATCAGTTCAAGTGTAAAAAACACCAAGATTCAGAAGACACGGATCTAAGAAACACCATGGCGTTTGAATTGTGGTGTTAAATACGCACAATGACAAATCTACCCTTAAATCCATCTCGCGTGTAACCAAAACATCAAAATAATTACAAAAATGCCACCGAACGTTTTCGACGTTTTCGTTTACTGAAAGCGAATACTGTTTTTGTTTGTTTTTGACGTTTTCGTTTACTAATTACGAACGTCCGATCAATGTTTTTGACGTTTTCGTTTATTAATTACGAACATCCGATCATGTATGGCGTGTTTTTGATTAATCATTGTTATGACGTTTTCATTCGACTTCGGTGTTTACTCTGTTGCAGGTAAGTTATGACGTTTTTTTATTAGTTAATTTTTTCAGCTGGGTGGTGTTTTTCTATACAGTCAGTCGTATGCATGGTGTTTTTATACACATGGTGTTTAAAACGCACATTGACAAATCTACCCCCGGTTCCATCTCGCGCATAACCAAAACATCAAAATAATTACAAAAATGCCACCGCGTCCATCTGGGTCGTTAAACACCATAATCCGACGTCCCAGATTACTTCTTAGCCTTTTTAGAGTTTTTTTGCCTTTGTTGAAAATCCCTCCTATATATATATATATATATATACCTTTTAATAAAAGAGGGTTTAAGAGGACACTTGTCATCCATTTGAGACACTTCGAAAAATATTTTTCCCGCTTAATTATTTGATAACATTCTTATTAGATGAGGATTTCCATTCCATAAGTAAATATTTTTAAATTAATTTAGGTTAACAAGGTAATCAAATGATATTGTTTCCAAAAATATGTTATGTTTTCGATTCATTTGTTTTGAAAATACAAAAATCATTTCAATTCATTTTTTTAAAATATAAAAATCATATTATCTTTTAAATTCATTTCTTAATTCCTTAATTATTGTTTCTACATTTAAATAGAGAAATTTCACAAAATAATAATCAAGTTTTAAAAGTATTTTAATTAGGTAACCTATGTATGTTTTTTCAAATTAGATCACTTAACTTTTAAATTGAGTCATCATCGAAACTATTGGTGTTAAGAAATAAATAAAAGAGAATATGTGAGGTCGGGATTTCTAATATATGTAATTACAATTAAAAAATAAAAATAAAACGTGTAACTACTTTAAAAAATAAACTAAAAATCTAAAGTTCACGTCACAACTTCACACCAAAGTTATAAAAAAGAAAAAAAAATGTTTTCTAATTGAAACATGAAAAAGATATGCTAAAAACATGTTAAACCTTTTAATTTAAATAAAATATGAAAGTTGAGTGACTTAGTTGGAACACTTTCAAAGTTTGGTTATTATTCTTCAAAGTCACCCCGCAAATTTCACAAAATAAACAAATTGCATTCAATTGTTTAAATGATATTCAACAATTCCAAATGTAAGTGATTTTTATCTAATATATTAGAAATCATAATATTAACATACACAATTGTTCTCTTCTTGACAATAACAATATTATGGATTCAAAAACAATTATGTTCTTGAATGACTTTGATGTTTTGAGGGCTGGTTGTACCGTCAAAATTAGGATCATGCGACGTTAGACAATATCCAATTGAAAGGTTGCTAGTAGCTACTATTTCATTGAGCTGAATATCATAGATGATGAAGTAGGTCTAAGTATATTCTAAACAAATATATAACTACTTATTTATTTATTTTTTTATTTTTTTATTACAGAATGCAAATTGTAGTGCACGGTTTTGAAGAGGTATCAAATTTAATTTGCTTGGTTTTTGTAGGTAGATCTGTTGGTTCCATAACACTATTGAATCAGTAATTTGTGAAGATTTTGGATCAAAAAGACATAAAATGGATGAATATGGATGAACAATGAAGAACACTACTAAAAACTCAGATTTGATCCATGTATTGATTGCATCAGATATTACAAAGTGAAAACCCCAATCAATGACTCATTCAAGCCTGTAAAACCCTAATTGCCATTTATTATTTATAGCCTAATGACACTTTGAACTAATGACAATTAGGACCCTAAACTTAGACTAAAACATGACAAATGGAAATAATACAAATAAACCCTAATGTTTAATCTAATATATATTTTGTCATTAAGACAAAATATATATTACATAAAATACTTAAAATGAAGAAACAGATTAAATATATTTTGTTGACACAAAATATATTTAATAACAATTAAACTCCGTCGCCTTCAACGTCTTGTCTCTAATCTTCGTCCCGAACGCGTCATCTTGACTTTTGCGTTGACGTTGACCGTTGACTTTTGTTGACTTTGACTGTGTTGATAATATTAGACTATAATTCAGGTCCAACAATACTCCCCCATAGTCTATTATTATCAACGTCTTGCATCGTGTTCAGTACCGATAAGTCAATACAGTTGGATCTTCAATTTGGCAAGCTTCAGTTTTAATTTCAGCTCCAACAAAACTCTCCCAAGACTGATGCTAGCCAAATTTTGTTACTGAAGATCCTTAATCTCACAAGCTCCCCCATATTGTATGCTACCCCATTTTGCATGCTCATTTCGTAAAATCTGGAACTGCTTTCCAACTATCTTTTCTTGAGTGCTTCAGAAGATGTAGGAGGAGGCTTCCTAGCTCGGTATCTTCTAAAAAACTTTGAAGAACAGGTTCTCTGGTCAGGTGCTTTGCTCAACTGATGATCGGTCATCATTTGCAGCAAATATCTGTAACACAACAATCACAGACAAAATCTCGAGATTTTTCATTAGATCATTTCATTAAACAAAATAAACCCGTGTTTATTTGTGTATGAAAACAAATGAACCCGTGTCCGCTTGTGTGTGCAATTTCCCGTGAAATGCATGTGAAAATGATAAAAATTTAATAGCATAATATGGAAGACTTGAAAATAATTTGAAATGAAAATCTTTTTGGATAAATATATATATATATATATATATATATATATATATATATATATATATATATATATATATATATATTTGTTTTGTTTTTTTTAATTTTAAACAAATAAATTCGAAAACGAGAGGACGAGTCCGACAAGATCACAAATATTTCAGAAAAAGCCAGCACATCCTTTGAGACACACACGACCAACAAGACTCATGAATTAAACATAAAATAAAATAAAAATAAAAACTTTCACGAAAGGATATTAGATAATGCGTTTCGAGCAACCATCCGGAAGAACATAGACTTGGCGAGATTGTCAATATGTTTGTCCATTTAAACCCATGCCTTGTTCCTTTCAACAAACAACCTGTGACGATCTTATCATGTTTTGGTTCGATTTGAAGAAACTCGGGTGACTTGGTTTTCACAAACATTCAGCAAAGTAACTTGTTTTGACCTCATGACTTATTGAGTTTAGATGATTCAGCTAGATTTTTGTGATTTTGGAGGGACATAGACCTAGATCAAGTGATCGAGGTGAATGTTTTGGAGAGTGAAGTGGAGTTGGGTTTAATGTATGAAGCGTCAAACAATGATCTTGATGTAGAAACATTGTGAGCTTAGCTTTATATTTAAGCACATTTTTATGTATGATGCGTCAAACAATGAACTTGATGTAGAAACATTGTGAGCATAGCTTTACATTTGGGTTGCAGATGATGAGCGCTCCAGGTCTATACCGACGTATAACAGAGGAGATGATCATCTGAGCGTGCTGATGAGAGCTTCAGGTCTATATTTACATATAACGGAGAAGATCATCACTCCAGGTCAATACTTCCGTATAGCAGAGGAGATAAGCACGAAAATAAAATTCTGAAGAGCTAACGAGAAGCGTCATTCAAGGCTACGGCTAAAGGGTTTTGATTTGGGAAAAATCAAGCACGAAACAAATACTCTCAGCCCATTTTTGTCAAAACTTATTACTTTGTGCAGGCTAAATGTCTGTGAAAGTATTCCTCATCACTAAGCTCTTATTGAATTTAGTTTGATCACAGAATTGCTGTTTAATTGTATTCGGGCTGAGCCTATTGACACATCATTGCACAAATCAACATCCTCCTTTAGGAGCTTTCCACACAAACCTGAAACCTGCAAAAGGACACAAAATATTTACACAAAACGAATTTTTAGACAAAAGATATTCATTTGTGATATTACTCCCCCAAAATTTCTATTTCAGCATAAAATTGAAATTTTTAAAGACACAAGAGCAACCTCAAAAGGATGTGAAAACTTGATCAAAAATACAAGTAAAAATGTTAGGCTCCCTCTCTTACTTTATTTTAACTATCTACAATATATAAAACAGAAACTACCAAAGAAACGTCTTCCATATTACTCTATTAAAAAATTATAAATGAGATATCAAGAAAAATGCAGTGGCTGTGAAATTAGATATGTGAAAATCAAAGAAGGATCCAGAATGTGGATAAGATACCAAAACCGTAACCTGTTTGTTCCGCTTCAAAATTAAATAAGGAACATTCTCTGTTAGTAAACCGGATTACTAACAGTCCTCCTGAAATGTTCCTACACTCATCAACAGGTTAGTTAGAAAGTGAAACCCAGGCCATCGTAGTACTAGGCGTTCCATTTTCATCAGTGTAAGACACTTGTCTATGCACACAACCTGTTCTCGTATCAATTATCGTTTCCTCTATCTTTTTAATTTGCCAAATTTGTTTAGGTTTAAACATTTTCGATTTGAAAGAGTTAAATTTGGAAATCATTTTCTGTTTAAGCCCCGAGGAAAAAGAATTTTGTTTTGGTGATGTTGTCACATTCATATTTGAATCATGTGAAACCGGCTTCACATGAGACGGTAGGGATGGAATGTTCATCATCCGACCTTTCAAAGATGTATGATTCTTACCTTGAAATTCAAAGAAACAAACCTGTTTACCTTTACCATGTGGAGGATTCTTTCTAGACTCTGATCCGGAGAAGCAAACCTGTTTGCCTTTACCGTCTGAAGCATGTCCTTTGGGGCATTTCTTGAGCACATGATCATCATTTCCACACTTGAAGCAAGCCTTGAATGGCTTTTGATGCTTGACTGGCCCGTGTGGAGCAGCTGGGGGTGGAGCTTTCTTTGAACTTGATGCAACTTGTTGGAAGACTTGTGGCTTCTTATGTTGAGCAGTGAAAGAGGAACAAACTTGTGGCTTCTTTTGTTGAGTTGTGGTTTGTCGGATGGGAGATGAGATCTTCACTTGCTTGTTCTCAAGTCTTTTACAAACTTAAGATAGGATGGACAGAGGTGAAGGCTTCTTCTTTTGAGCTTTTGATGGATGGCTTGCCTGTTTTGCAGCTGGGACTGAGATCCGGATTTGTCTTGATTCACGTTTTGGAAGCATTTCAGATTTGACAGTTGCAGATGACATCTTGATCTTTGAAACTCTGAGACTCTCCTTTGTCTTTGATTCATCATCTGAACTTGTCCAGTCTTCAATTAATACCTCTGCTTCCAGCGGATCTTGATTGATGGAAATTGAGTGTGTAGATGTAGTTGCAGCTTGATGATTAGTTGATTCCTGAATTAACTCTTCCTTCTCACTATTGACAGGCTCAAACGTAGGAATTTCACCTGCTTTAAACTTATCAAAGAAGTTAGAAGTAACAACCGTTACATGATTAGAAACAACAGGGAGTGAGCAATCATTAGCTTGACTGTCAGTACCCGTTTTAATATATCCCATACCAATCGAAGAATCATAATCATCTCGCACTTCCTTCAGATTAACTCCCTCTAAACCTGCATGCAAATTATCAGTATCTTTCTTAATTATCTCATGAACCAACTCATTGGTCGGGTGTGGAGTTGGTGTAGGAGAGTAACAGTAAGTGCTGGGAGGAGGATATACAAAAGCCTTATCTTCATGACCCAACCCAGTCTTAATACGAGCCCCCCGTTGGCTTTTGATTAAATCCTCAAGTTTCATCCCCGAAATTGTCCATTTTTCGAGTTTCGTTTGCAGCTTACTGGTTTCAAACTCAGCCAGGGCGACACGTTCAGTTAGCATATTGACTTCCACATTTCTTTTCAAAAGACTCGTTTTCAAATGTTCATTTTCTTTCAAAGCTTCTCTTAATTTGACAAAATATTTTGACTCGTTAAGTTTAAGTTCATGATTTACCCGAGTCAAATATTTTTCATTTTCGATTAACAATTTGTTAGCTTCATAAATACCAAATAAACGAGTTCTGCAATCAGAAGAACACATATCCTGAACTGTCTCGTATGGAAGATCCATGATGATTTTTTCAGAAGCAACAGCCTTCTCGCAGTTGCAGACTCTGGCATTTGTCTTTTGTTCTTCCTCCTTCTCAGCATCACAAGTTTTATCATTTAATTTAGCTCCATCTTTACCCACTGATGTCTGCTTAATCTCCCTTTGTACCTTTTCAATTTCAGGTTTCGGTAAACCTTTGAAATTGGAGGCAGAAACTGATATCTCTTCTGGTTTCTCTTTGGAGATTGAAATGATCTTTGAATTTAGAGACATCGCTTCATCGTATTCACGACGTTTGATATCCAACTCCATTTCTTTTAGTTTGTTCATCACCTCCACCAGTTTGTTATCAGTAAATCCTCTTTCTCTTTTAATCGATTTTCCATGTGAACTCCACTCTGGTGGGAGAGAATCAAGCAATCGCTGAACCTGTTCATGATTTCCGAGTTTTGGATCATGCTTCTTCATGTTATTTGCCACCATCACAAATCGATCGAGAAACACATGCATCCTTTCATTCTTTAAAACTGCAAAATTATCAAACCGGCTTTATGCCATTGTGAGATCATCAGATTCGAAGGATTTAAAAAGTTCTGCATAAGCCATTTTTTTTAAAATCGATAACCCGTTAAAAATTAGGCCTAAAAATAAATTTTAGAAAGTCCTGGCCAGTTGACAAAAATATTTTCAACTCAGATGAACAAAATTTTTGGCCTAAAAAATAGTAACAACTGATACCCGGCCAAAGACGTCACTTTTTCAAATGTTAATGACGACTTTAACGAAAATGCCCATAAAATTTTAAATTAAAGACCCGGCGAATGACGTCACTTTTGAAAAAGAAATTTAACGTCCACTCAAACGAAAATGGCCCAAAAATTTAAAAGTGCTGACAACTAGAGACCCGACACACCAGTTTAACGTCTTAATATGACAGGCCCAAATATCATGTTAATACAAATGTCTCATTTTACAGCACAATTAACCAGTTTCTATTTAACAGCCTAGTACTCAGCCCACTAAAGTCCAACTTAATAGCTCATTCTCTTTAATCAACCAACCCTAACCCACCTTTTTCTTTCTAAAATAATCAGCTGCCCATCAGATTTTAAACAACATCACAACTCAACAACAACTCTCTCACTTTCAAACTCTTTCTCTCTCTCACGTTCTCTCTTCTAATACACTCTATCTACCTTATCTTAACAACAACCACACAAATACAAAAACACACAACATCACATTTGCTGCTTCTATCTCTCTCGTTCACTTTCAACAACACACAAACACATGAGCAACACAACACAACATCAAACTGCTGCTTCTCTCTCTTGTTCACACACACAAACTTTCAGCTTCTTGTTTTCAAACACAAACAACAACACACACAAACTATAACTTTCGATCTGTTGTTTCGCTTTAACAATGGCTGCAACAACTCAATAACATCACACAAAGACACTCAGTCTGCTGCTTTGCTTGCTGCTGCTGCTGCTTGCTTTTTCTTCCTGGTTCGAAACAACACAAACAACACACACGAACAACAACTCTCTCTCTTCGGTTCTCTCGTTAACAGCATCTAGCAACACATCTTAACATCACGATCTGCTGCTGTTTTGTTCTTGTTTACTCCACAACCAACAATAAAAACCGATCTGCTCTCTTGCTCTTTCTTTTTTTTTAATGTCGAAAAGCAGCAGCAACAATCAGCTATTTCTTCTTTCTTTTAAACGCAGCCGTTACAATCTTTTGGTTACCACACTTCAAAGTTCAACCATACAAGAACTTTAACACACACAAATACTATCTGCTACTGCTCGTCTTCTTTTTTTTTTGTTCGAAACTCGGCATCAACACAGCAAGAAACATACATACACACTCAGATCTCTCCTCTTGTTGCTGCTTTTCAGCCGCAACAACACACACACGTACCTTTCTTCTTCTTTCTGGTTCATGTTCAACAACACAACAACATACAAACACACTAGATCTGCTGCTTCTTCTTTGCTTTCTGTTTACTCGACAGACGACAACAACAACATCATCACAAGCTCAATAGATCCGTTTCTTCTTCTTCTACCCTTTTCTTTTTGTTTGTTTTAAGTGGTGTTAAAGGTGTAAACCTTGTTACGGTGGTGAGATGAGTATGGAGGTGGGTTGGAGACGTGATGGTTATGGAATGGTTGGTTGTGTTTGACTAGGTGTTTGAAATGGTGTTGGTGATGATTTTAACGGGTATGGTTTTGGTTTGGATGTGGATGTGGTTATGGTTGTTGTTTGGATATGATGTATGTGTTTCCAGCGAACCCCCCCACCTCACCTCCGGCGTACCCCCCACTCCGGCGAAGGCCACCCCACCTCCGGCGAACCCCCCCACCTGATCTCTGCTGATCACTACCACTTCTGGTAAGTTTTTTATTGTCTTTCTCGTCTCTCTTCCCCCTCCCAAAAATCTGCCCTTCACCTCCACCTTCACATCTCGCCGGTGTAACCACCACCACCGTCACTTTCCTCCTACACCTCCACCTTCACAGCCCACCTACACCTCCATCTCCGCCTTCACAAAATCACAGCCGACCTTCATACCCACCTTCACAGCCCACCTTCAACCACCTTAAACCACCTTCACAGCCCACCTTCGCCTCCACCTTCAACCACCATAACCCACTTTCACTACCCTAACCCATCTCCATCTATTGGTTGGTTTTGCAATTGGGCAACTATGATTATTCAGTTTTGGTGTTGAAACCGTCCCCCTTACCCTGCACACCAGGTGTTCGATCATATGTCTTAATGAAAGACTACCACATATTGTTTGGTGTGGTAAGGTTTTGAGGGGTTTTGTTTGTTTTCTTTGGGTTTCCGATCAGAAACCCGGTGGTATTATGGGCGATAATTTAGGTAGTGAAGTGGGTCCTTCTGGGGAAGCCGGTGCTAGTTCTATAGATGGGTTTTGGCCTTGTCCGTTTATGGGGTTTCATTGTTGCCCGGATGGTATGATGGGTTCTAAAGGATTTTCTCGGTTAATGGCACATATTAAGCGGATGCATTTGTCCTCGGATGATCGAAAAAATGTATTGCGAAATGAGGTTTCCACAAATGTTGATCTGTTTGTCTCAGTTGGTGAGGCCTTAAAGGTCTCGGGCCAATGGTTATGTGGAACTTGTATGTGTATTCATGCTCTCAGTCGAGGATGTCATCACACTGATGGTGTGATTAAGTTTAACTGGGTTGCAGGTGATGTGGAAGAGTACATCGTGGGGATTGAGAAGCCGAATGTCGAAAGAGATGTTATCCATGAGGGGCGGGTGGCGATAGATGAAGTTCTTTTAGACCGTGTTTTCTCTCTCCCTATCACTACGGTTAAAAGCATCCCTCAGAGTTGTCGCATGACATTTTCTCAGGCCTTAAGGGGAGCTTTGGATAGGGTGATTGCTTCGCCAGAGTCTATTGAGGCATGGGTGAGACTTCTCTTGTTACCACGTTGCACGTTGCGAGTTTTCAGGCCGTCTGGTAGGCAAGAAAGCAGGTCCGGTAATAGGAAGTCTTTGCAATGTCTATCTATTCAACGATCGCTAGCTGCGTGGAGTGATCGAGAAGGGTTCAACGAGCTTATTCTATCATTGTTCGCTCAACCCCCAAGGATGACATCTCACCGTGATGGGCCTACCTCTAAGGTTGATAATTCTGTGTTGTGTCCTAATGTCAAAGCATGTTTGAGGAAAGTTATGGATGGACACTTCACTGCCGCAGTTAAGGTATTATGCTCATCTGGGGTTGCACCTTTCGTTAAAGATACGTTGGGGGTGTTAGTGGCTAAACACCCAACGGTACCCCTCCGACTTTGCCGGAGACCTTGCTTTCTGAGCCCCCTCTTGTTACAGATGCTGATAGTGTTTTGGGGTGTATTAAATCGTTCCCTAAAGGGACTTCTTGTGGGCGGGATGGTTTGAGAGCTCAACACCTTCTGGATGCTTTTTGTGGCGAGGGCTCTGTTATAGCTGATGGGTTGATCAAGGCTATTACTACAATGGTAAACTTTTGTTTGAAAGGAAGGTGCCCTAAAGTCCTAGCTGAGTTCGTTGCATCTGCCCCTCTCACGCCATTGTTAAAACCAGATAATGGGATTAGGCCAATTGCAGTGGGTATGATTTGGAGAAGGCTAGTCTCTAAGGTGGCTATGAGGGGTGTTGGAAAGGAGATGACTAAATACCTTGGCGACTTTCAATATGGGGTGGGGATCTCCAATGGAGCAGAGGCAGTGCTCCATAGTGCGAATAGATTCTTGAATGAGTTTCACTCTGATGGGTCCTTAGCTATGCTTACTGTTGATTTCACCAACGCCTTTAACCTGGTTGACAGGAGTACTCTTTTGCGAGAAGTTCGGGCCCGTTGTCCTTCTATTTCTCTTTGGGTGGACTTTTTGTATGCTCAATCGACTAGGTTATATGTGGGTGATGACCATATTTTTTCCACCACAGGGGTCCAGCAGGGGGACCCCTTAGGGCCTCTCCTTTTTGCGCTTGTTTTGCATCCACTCGTGCTTCGGATCAGAGATAGTTGCAAGCTTCTATTCCATGCTTGGTATCTTGACGATGGTACGATTATTGGAGATGCTAAAGAGGTGGCTGAAGCCTTAAAGGTCATCATAGTTGAGGGGCCACGTCTTGGCCTTCAACTAAACATCAAGAAAACCGAAGTCTTTTGGCCATCGTGTAATGGGGTGAAGGTACAAGATGGATTATTCCCTAGTGCGATTGGAAGGCCGGTTCTGGGTGTGAAACTGCTTGGGGGTGCTGTCAGCCGGGATGCTGGGTTTATCAGTAATTTGGCTATGATAAGAGCATCTCGGGCTGTGGAACTGATGAGATGCCTCCCGCGTCTGCGAGACCCTCAGTGTGAACTTCTTTTGCTCCGCTCATGTATGGGAGTTGGGAAATTACTATTTGGCCTCAGAACATGTCAGCCTATGTATATAGGGGAAGCTGTTTCTGTGTTCGATAAGGGGCTTCGAGAGGCGATTGAGGATATCGTTGTTTGTGGGGGGCCTTTTTTTGGGGATCTTCAGTGGCGGCTGGCATCTCTTCCGACTCGTTTTGGGGGGCTTGGTCTATGTTCTGCTGAGGATGTATCCACTTATGCTTTTGTGGCCTCTAGGGCTCAATCGTGGGCTTTGCAAGACCATGTTCTTCGCGAATGTGGTTTGGACGGCTTAGATTCTGATTATGGGCATGCGTTAGAATGCTTACAAACTTCTCTTCCAGATTTTGATATCAGCGGGTTCTCTAAAAAGGACACCGCCCCCCCTAAAGCCCAACATGTTTTGGCGAGTGCTTTATTTAGTAGGATCGCTCAAAGTTTGGAAGTGAGGTTTGATTTATCACCCCGTCAGAAAGCAGTGGTTGCATGTCTCCAAGCTCCTCGGGCTCAAGATTTCTTGACCGTCATCCCCATTGAAGGACTAGGGCAACATATGTCGCCATTGGAATACCGGGCTATCCTTAAGTACCGGTTAATGATTCCTTTGTTTCCGATTGATGAGCCTTGTCCCGTATGCCGCAAGGTTTGCTTAAATGCTTTTGGTGATCATGCGGTCCATTGCAAGGAGTTACCCGGATTAAAATACAGGCATGATTTGGTTAGGGATGTCCTATGTGATATCCTTAAGCGAGCAGGCATTTCTGCTAAAAAGGAGGCCCCTGTGAACTTTCTGACAGATCCGCTTGAGGGGAGGTCTACTTTAAGACCAGCTGATATTCTAGTCTTTGGTTGGACGGGGGGCAAACACGCTTGTGTGGACCTTACGGGAGTATCCCCCTTGGTTGCACTTCGGAGCAATGGATTTGTTGCAGGGCAGGCAACGTCAAGGGCGGAATCATGCAAGATTGCTAAACACGAGAAAGCCTGCCTTGACAATCAGCATGTTTTTATTCCATTAGCCTTTAATACATTTGGTTTCCTAGCAACGGGGGCGGTGAACTTCTTGACCAGGGTTCAACGGGTCATTCACAGCAATGTGTCGACCCCTAAAGGCCAAGGGTTTGTTTTCAGTAGGATAGGGTTTGCTATTCAAAAGGGGGTTGCGGCGCAACTTGTTGCTCGTTTACCTGCCACGCTATTGTAAATTCCAGTGGATTGTTTAAATGAATATCTTTCTTATATATATATATATATATATATATATATATATATATATATATATATATATTTCAAAGTCAGATTTGTTGTTGTTTTTATGGGTTATGGTTTGAAATGGTTCAAAGGTGACGGATCAGAACAGTTTAATGTGTGGTTGATTGTTGGTGCAGGAAATATGACAACAAATGGTAGATTCGCTTAGATTTAGATGGTTTTGCAAGGTAGTGTTGCAAGAACATATAGGTTCGCCGGCTTACAAGGTGTCGGGCGAACTTATAGGTTCGCTAAGAACAACGGGCGAATCTATGCAAATGCTTGGCATGGATTCGCTCAAAATTTTGAACTTTCATTCAGATATTAACTAGTTTCGCTGATCTTGCAGATTTGAAGATTTGAAGAACACCAATAACACACACACAACTGTGTGTGAGAGAAAACACTTGGATCTGAATTTTTCTTATATTTTCTTGTAGATCCCAACTTCTAGATCTAAAATACTTTGTTGAAGTCAACAGATCTGATGATTGTTGATGTAGATCTGATGATTTTGAACTCAGATCTGGTTTCTCTCTCTAAAAACCCATTAGATCTACTTTCTCTCTCTATAATTTCTTCACAAATCTCTAATAATCAGCTTCAATGTTCAACAAAAATGATTCATATGGATCTCCATTAGGCTCTGATACCAATTGTTGGTTCCATAACACTATTGAATCAGTAATTTGTGAAGATTTTGGATAAAAAAGACATAAAATGGATGAATATGGATGAACAATGAAGAACACTACTAAAAACTCAGATTTGATCCATGTATTGATTGCATCAGATATTACAAAGTGAAAACCCCAATCAATGACTCATTCAAGCCTGTAAAACCCTAATTGTCATTTACTATTTATAGCCTAATGACACTTTAGACTAATGATAATTAGGACCCTAAACTTAGACTAAAACATGACAAATGGAAATAATACAAATAAACCCTAATGTTTAGTCTAATATATATTTTGTCATTAAGACAAAATATATATATTACAAAAAATACTTAAAATGACGAAACAGATTAAATATATTTTGTTGACACAAAATATAATTAATAACAATTAAACTCTGTCGTCTTCAACGTCTTGTCTCTAATCTTCGTCCCGAACGCGTCATCTTGACTTTTGCGTTGACGTTAACCGTTGACGTTGACTTTTGTTGACTTTGACTGTGTTGATAATATTAGACTATAATTCAGGTCCAACAAGATCAATATGTCTACATTGCTAAGCCAAGTCTGATGAGATCCGTACCAAATATAAGCAAGTCTATTGTCCACAGAAAATGGTTTTTAATATTGTATGTAGTTTGTTTTTAAGTTTTAACAAACTGTTATCTAATATAATATGTAACTTATTTCAAAAGTTTTCTTTTTCCAAACTATTTAATATTATCTTTTTTTATGTCTCTACCTGTGTAACACACGGGCATTAAACTAGTATATATATATAAGGGAGGGATCAAGAGAGAACTCCATATTAAGTTGAGAACTAGAGAACTACCAAAAAGACAATGGATGAAATTTTAAAGAGGGGCAAAATTAGAACTTTAAATACATAAATCTTTAAATATTTCTATCTTTTGCATACGTTAAGTTTTAAAAACTTTTTTCGCACCATTAGATCAAGAATTTCAGTATCTTTCATTTGAGTATAAATAACATTAAAAAAAATAAAATATTCTCGTTTTATTAATTTCAATACTGCATATATGTAGTATATGATATTATATAGTTTTAAATTGGGGAAAGTGAATATGGTGTTGTTATGCACTTAAATTACATGACAAACCATCAAAACTACGTACTTTGATAAAAATAAAATAAAAAAACAAAAGTTCCTTGATATTGATTTCGATGATACCATCACAAAAAACAACACCGTCATGCCATAATTCTAAATTTGGATTTTCATCATACGTATTGACATTGCTAGCAATTACTTGGTTCACGTTATGTGATGTGGTATGAATATGTGCAGCAATGGCGTATCACAATACCGGTTATATGAGTCATGTTGTATTAATCTGTTAGTTGGAATTGAGAAGCCAAATTGACCTACGATCGATTTTTAAAGGGTGAGTAATCTTTTACTAAAATGAATGACGATTATTGAGTAAATGAGAAAGAAAAGAATTATGATCTAAGAGAAGAAGACCGAGTCGCCCATTAAAATTGAATAAAGACCAATGATTTAAGTTTTCTAGTGAAAGATAATTTAAGCTATTTTATCGAAGCTAGGTAATTTTAATGGTTTTACGTGTAACTTGGGTGCATAACATCACCGTATTCACTATTCCCTTTTAAATTTTATAGTATTGCATATATGTAGTATCGTATACTACATATATGTAGTATCATACTACTACATATATGCAGTATATGCAGTATTGATGCATTGTTATCTTATAGTTTGAATTTCAGGTTTATTTTATTTTGTTATGCAATTTATCATTCGTTTATTAGTATATGAGTAAATTACAATTTTTGGCCTTTATAATAAGACAAATTACGGATCGTGGCCTTTATTTTAAATTTTTGCACTTATTGGCCTTTATATAAATTTTTCTCACGGTTTAGAGCCTTTAAGTTAACGGTCGTTAACTTTTTCAGTTAACTCCCCTCATGTGCCATACACATGAGGGCTTTTTAGTAATTTCACTGCTAAAGGACTATTATTTTAACATTATTCTTATTTATTAATATCATCATCATCATCCCCACCACCACTAAAATCTACCAAATCACTATCATCCCCTCCATAACCCACCACTCCAGCAACCTGAAATCTAAACGTTTTCTTCTAATCCTACCATCATGTAACAAGATGTAAATCAAGTTGTTATGCCAATCTCCCAAATAAATTATTAAAACTCCAGAAGCAATCCAAAGTACATTCTCTAAAACCTCAGTCCATGTTCTTCTTTCGGGAAATTTAGGCGACTGAAGCTGAATCCTTGAACAAGCATCATCCTCAAGATCATCACCACTTGAAGCATACCCTTGGCTATGCCTTTGCCTCATAAGCACACCAGCAGTTATAAATTTCACCACTTGAATGTGACACCCGACATTTTTTAGTTAACTCATTCCGTTAGTTCTCTTTATTTTTATAATAAATAATGCTATATTTTTTGTAAAAGTAAATTTCTAGTAACTAAGTAATAAATTGAATGATAATTATTTTATTTATCTCGTGGATTAAACGAGAGATGTTCGTTATTTTCCTCGTTCCGTTCTTTCGGTTTCGTCTCTTCGTAAAACATGAGGTATTAAAGTTCGGGGTTCGTTTTGTAAATTTTTAAAGGTTAAATTAATTAACTTTGGGAACAAGTTAATACATTATAAAACTTCAGGGACTAAAGTGCAATATAAAGGAAATTATATTTATAACCCAACCTGGTATTCTCCCTTTGTCTTCGTCTATCACCAAACACAAACCCTAAAACCTCCGCTCACCAACTCCGCCACCCGCAGTCGTCGTCCCGTCATCATCATAATCCGAAAACCACTGCAACAAACGTAGGACACCGTCGCAGTCTTCAGTTCCGTCGTCGTTCATTACCATCGTTGCAGCCACTGTTTTCACCACCGTATGTGCCGCGGTTCATCGCTATTGCAAACCCCGAACCCATCGGCGAGCGTCATAACACCCCCACAAACCTTCGTTCTATCTCGCGAACCATTGCGGTAAGTTTTTCAATCCGTTTTGTTGTTCGTTCTTGTTACAGTTTCGGTTTTCGCGGGTGCGGGTTAATACAGATTAATCACTGTTTGTATATAGATGTACGGTTGTATATGTTCATATATATATATATATATATATATATGTGTGTGTGTGTGTGTGTGTGTATGTATAGCTTCGGTACATCGAGAATTAAGGCTGTGTTTTTATTCGTGTGTGTGTTCGATCGTAGCAGTGTGTATACATGTGTTTGATCTTATGAATTTTGATTAATATATATGTAGTAGACATGTATATATAGAATGTATATGTATATCACAATTATGGAGCAAGTGAATTGCATATGTATGCAGTGGCGGACCCAGAAATTTTTTTCATGGGGGACGGGAATTTTTTATAGGTTACTATATAATATTTTCTGATTTGGTCGGGTCACTTAAACAAATATAGTAAACAAACGTCAGCTGAAAAACAACTTTCAGCGATTGTGTTTGTGAATCATAATTCGAGATCTAGCTTCAATAAATAAGACACCAATGTTGGGTGTTTCTTCATTTTGTTTTTTATTCTTATAAGTGAAATCGAGTGAATTTCAAAATTATTTATATGAAATATTATGGTATTGAATTTACTGTATGGTAGAGAAAGTGATATAGATATTGTTATTAGCTTTTTAGTATAAAATATTATTAAGAAAGATTTAAATTAAGTTTAAAATTTTAAAAACTAAGTTTATAATTTATAAACCCTAACTAAAATAAAGTGACAAGTTAATATAAATAAGATAATGTAACAAACATTGGATATATTATTATAACAAAATAAAAGAATATATACATGAAGATTAGATTAGTAAAAAGAAAATTAAGGTTTTTAATAATAACAAAATAGAACATCAATCAAAATATATGTCAGTCATCAATTTGCAGACATTTTGAAAAGGCTACTAGATATAAAAATAATTAAATATGAGTATAATTATAACCTCTCTTCTTCACCACATGCTACCTACAGAACATGCCGGAAAAACAAAATCCAGTAAGTTTTCTAATTTTTCATCCTTCTTTCTATTACTTTCTTTTCTTGCTTCTCTAGTTTCATATGTTTTATGGGGGATGATAGTAAGTTTTACGGGGGTCGATCGAGATGTTCACGTATATATAACACTAGTAATTTTTTTCTCATGGGGGGCGGCCGCTCCCCCTCCGGCAAGTGTAGGTCCGCCACTGTATGTATGTATATACAATCCACGTGAAAGCTAGGTGCATGATATGTTGAGGAAGATGAATATTATATGTGTTTATTAATGTAGGAATATACAAAGTTGCAGGTAGGAATGTGTTATACATATATGTGCATGCTATGAGTTCATGTATGTCAAGAATTAGTAAATAACAGCATCTTCATTTAATGGCAGTATCATAATGATATTATGATAAGATAGGTATAGCTAGATATATGTGCAGTTTATGTTAGCTATATGCATAGGTGTGGTTTGTATTTAATTAGATTTAATAGTGGTAAATCTAAACATGTTAGTCGAGTCTCGTGTCAAAGTCTATTTTATAAACATGACATCTTAATTTTGGGTACGAAACCGAATCCGGAATGAGAAAACTGTACAAGTCTTTTAGAAAACTCGTTTGTAACCGATTTGAGTAAATAAACAGGTAGTGGGACTACCTAGGCTTTTCACTTTTGCTAATTGCGCATTCTAAGGTGAGTTTCACGGCCACTTTTACTTTACTTTTATTTACTCTTTTTAGGGGAGATAACATGCTGTAAATTACTTCTTTTTGCATTCTTGCTTCTTAGTATGATCACATACGCACCTAGTGTCAGTACTTTTGCCTTACGTTTGGACCGTTAATTATATTGCAAAGCGAGGAAATTTTGAGTAGTACTACTGGGTCTGACAAACCCCATCCGGGCTGGTCGCGCCAGCACGACTGGAGGTCGAACGGGTGTTTAATTGTCCTATCATTTACCGTGTCTGTGAGACATTGGCTTGAGGCGTTCATTTCTTTACATTGCTGTCAGCTTCGGTCGTAAACACTTTCGTACACTAGTGTAGCATGCATAGTAATCTAGCTAACTACTTGATATACTAAGGGAATTACTGAAGTTGCTTTTAGAACTTACTTTCATATTTTATAAACCTGTGAACTCACCAACTTTATGTTGACACACTTTAGCATGTTTATCTCAGGTTGTCAAGATCACACTCACGGATAGGACATTCATTCATTGGTCGCATTGATTTGAGAAATCAACTTTATTTATGTAGTTGCATTTGTACATTTAAATATTATAATAATTTTTACTTTAAAGATTCTAAGTTGCTGTTTACGCTTCCGCATTTAATGTAAAACTTTTATTTTAAGTTTTATTACTTATTACAATACGTTACTTTTCAAAATCATGTACGTCGTTTGGTGTAACTAATGGTCGGATCCTGGTGTGTCACACTCCTAACGGTAAAACTCCGTTAGTGGAATTTAGGGGTGTGACAATGAAATCACTCCAATTTCAAATCAAACACTAAATTGGAAAACATAACTCAAACCCGAAAAAAAAATTCAATTTTGAAACCTCAAAACAAAAACCCAATATATTCAAGATTTTAACCTATCTAGTCTGAAATCAAAAACCCATATCAAATTAAGGAATTTGATAAAACCCATAATCGGATTAAAAATTCTCAACAAACCCACATCTTGAAGGAGAAACGTGTCTTCGTTTTCTAGCCGGAGGACAAGTGAAGATCGCATCAACGTGTATGTATTGTATATATATAACAATGGCAGTTAGATATAGGCGTTAAAAGACTAAAATACCCTCATGTGCAATGCACATGAGGAGACTTAACTGAAAAAGTTAACGTCCGTTAACTTAAAGGCCATAAACCGTGAGAAAAATTTATATAAAGGTCAACCAGTGCAAAAATTTAAAATAAAGGTCACGATCCGTAATTTGCCTTATTATAAAGGCCAAAAATTGTAATTTACTCTTAGTTTATTATTATCTTTATGTTTAGACAGAGTATAAGTATTGGTTTTGTTTTCATTTGTAATAAGTTTTTTTAATATGGAACATTATGAACTTTGTTATTGGTCATTTGAGATCGTATGCACACTTTAAATAATTATCAGACTCTTGAGCCATTTGGCCGCTTTAAAAAATGCATCAAGTACAATGATACTACATATATGTAGTATAAAAAAAAAACCAAAACGTGATTCTTGAAATTTTTTAATATAAATAACGTATGAAAAATTTATTAACGTTTAAAGAAATATATAATCAAATGAAATATCGCAATACTACATATATGCAGTATGAAAATTAAAAAAACGAGAAAAAAATGTTTTTTATAACGTTATTTATACTCAAATGAAAGGTATAGAAATTCTTGATCCAATGGTGCAAATTTTTTTAAATAATATTAACGTATGCAAAAGATAGAAATATTTAAAGATTTACATATTTGAAGTTCCAATTTTTACCCCTCCTCTTTAAAATTCTATCATTTGCCTTTTTGGTAGTTCTCTAGTTCTCAACTTAAAATGAGTTCTATATAACCAAAGCGAATCAGAATTGAAATGCTAAACAGGAAAATACGAACTCAGAAAACTCACCGGAACACGACGAAGAGGATGATCGGAAACCGGAAGACACGGCTGTTGCGTTTATTTTGATTACTGCTGCGAGGCGGAGAAAGAAATGATGGGGGTTTATCAGTTGCCGGAGAATAGAGTGGCACTACAACAAAAATGGCTTTTTAGGACCTTTTGTGTGAGACGCTTGTAAAAGATGGTCCTAAAAAACTATTTAATAGGACGAATGAAAGCTTGGGGTCCTTTTATAATATACTCTACTAAATCGGTGTCCTAAAAAATTATTTAATAGGATGGATGACTTTTTGGGGTCCTATTATCATATACTTAGAATGCAGATCCTAATAATGTAATTTATAAAACATTAAGTTGTTAGTGTCCCATTATATGGTAATGTAATAGGACACTGGATGAAAGGAGGTCCTATTATAACATTACTTAATAGGACACTTTGTAGTTGAGTCTTAAATGTTTAGTGTTATAGGACCCTTTCTTGTTGAAGTCGTATTAGAACACGAGTTAATAGGACACTTGACATTTGAGTATTATAACTTTAACCTTTATAGGACGCTTAATCATTGTGATTTTATAATAACACATCGTAATAGGACACTCGATATTTGAGTCATAAAACATCAGTTTTATAGGACGCTTATTTGGTAGAGTTTTAATATAACAGAGCTTAATAGGACATTTGACACTTGGGTTTTATAACTTAAACCTTTGTAAAACACTTATTCATTGTCACGTTATTATAATATATCATGATAAAAAAAGAAATAAACAAGCTAATAAAGTTCGGGGTTAGTTTAGTTATTAAGCACATTCAGATACATCAATTTACAATCAAGGAAATAATACTTAAAAACGATTTGGAACATCGTGAAAAAAAAAAATGTAAGCTTTGACGAAAATTTGATATGGGAAACGATACTAGACGCAGTGCGTTACACTCGTTATTAAATTAAAAAGCCCAGTAGCCAAACCCTACCTATAAATACACTTTATCATTTCAATTTCATCTTTTCAAAAACCCTAGTATCATCCCACACAACTTGCAGCCGTCACCTTTCCGGCCGTTTTCCGGCCAGCTCCGACATCCCCATGGGACCTATTATATATCAAAATCTTCGTCTCGACGAGACAGTTCCAATGATAGTAAATGCGTCATCTAACTCGTAACGATGAAAAAGTTATGGCTATTTGAAGATTGCGGCTGCTATGGTTTAACCCCTTTCTTCTTCGTTTTTCCGGCAACTTGTCGGCGTGTTCATAGCAAGTATTATATATCATTTTCTTTGTCTCGACGCAAGGAATCTAATGGTGGTGGTAGTTTCCTCCAGTTCTTAATCGTTGAGAAGGTATCTTTGTTTGAATGATGCGGCGGCTAGGGTTATTCTTGTATGTGTTCTTTGTTTCCGGTTGATTTCCAGCTTCTCCGGCAGTTTCCAGGACACATAGTATATATCAAATTCTTCGTCTCGACGAGACGATTCTAATGGTGGTAATGGCATTTTCTTAAACGCTATGGTTTGAAAGTTATGGTCAGTAAAAGAGTGCAGCAGTAGTGGTGACGGTTAAAGATCTTAATGTGGTGGTGTTGGGGTTGTGCTACGGTGATGGTTATGTTATAGCAGCAGGTTTCGGTGTTTCATGGTTGCGATAAGTGGTGGTTGGTGATGGTTCTAGGGTGTTACAGTGATGGTCTATGGGGGTCGATGATGGATGGCGGTGATTGTTGGAGATAAATGGTGTTTCTTGGAGGTTTTTGTTGATATTTGTATGGGTGGAAGAAACCGGGTCTTGGACAAAGAATGTGGGCGGATTTGAAAACGGAAAGGAAAAGGTATAGTACATAAATTATACAAAGTGAGATCAAACTTATCATAGTGTTTTTTTTTCAAACTGTTCAATTTATATGTATGTGTTTGCAGGATTAAACGAACATAAGAGTGAAGAGTTCTCAAACATTAAGTTTTTCAAACATCATGAAGGCAACTAAGATGATACGGACATCGGAGACCTGGATGATTATGAATTAGTTTTGTGTTTTTAACTAGTAGTTTTATGTTTGTGACTTTAATTAGACAACGACTATATGTTAGCGATTATGTACTTTTATATAATTATATATAATATAATGGTTCTGGTATTTGTTGTGTATGTATGTATTTGATTGATATGTTGTTTGTATATTGTTTATGGAAAAACATGAAACTGCTGGAATTATCATCAAAAATAATTGAAAAAATGCTCATGGACCTTTAGTGGCGTCTTTTTAACACTAGCGGCAACAAGGCAAGCATTAGTGACAAAGCAATAGTGGCGACTCATTAGCGGCGATATGTCACCGCTAATACCTTTAGCTGCGACTTATGGGTCTTTTAGCGGTGATAACTGTCGCCACTAATGGTCGGATTTTTTGTAGTGAAAGTAAGTAGTCATATATTGTAACATTGTAAAAGTGTCCTTATATGTTTTTATTAGGACGTTTTATGAGTTGTTCATAGACATATTATGCGACCATAAAATTGGTTTCATAATCTTATTTGGGATATTATGACCCTTTTCTTAGTACCAAAGTACCTATACTGTTACATTATAAGGGTCCTATAAACTAATTTTTAAGGACGCTTGTACGTGTATCATAAGATTAAAAGTAAGTAACCACATATTGTAACAATGTATAAGTGTCCTTATATGTTTTTGTTAGGACGCTTTTTAAGTTGTTCATAGACATATTATGCAACCATAAAATTGGTTTCATAATCTTATTTGCGATATTAGGACGCTTTTTAAGTTTCAGGACTTATTACAACCCCTTTACATGAAACGCTTTTACTATTGGTCCTATTAAATGAAAGGTCCTATAAAGTACCATTATAGGACACTTTTGGGCGTACTAAAAACTCAATTTTGTTGTAGTGTGGATTTGATTTATTGTTCGATCGACTTTTGGAACAAAACTCATCGGCGGTTTGCCGATGGTGATGATATAGAGCAGGGGTGGGGGGAGTCGACTATGGTTGGTTTGAATTATTAAGATTTTACACTTTTGGCCCTCGTAAAATGAAGAGTGATCTATTGTGGGTGTTAAAGTTAATAGTTAGTTTAATTAATTACAAAACGAACCCTAAACTTGTATAAAACTTAACGAAATAGTTAAAAGATAGTTAACGGTGTTAACATGAAATTTCAGGTTGTCCACAAGTGGTTAGACTATGAAGGAAGATAAAACCTTCAAGACTACCATTAGTAAATCCAGTTTAATCATCGAAGCTTGATGTGAGGGTGATTAAATGGATGTTAAAGGGTTAAATGATAGAGTTTATAAGCGTTTATATATGTTATCCATGTGGTTTCTTATGAATAAGATAACTATGCATGCGTATGTGAATTGTAGGTAAAATGGTGCTTTCGGACCATGCATTAGGAAGGATGGAAGATGGACATGGATTACACGAACGTTGGAGGCTAAATTCAAGGCAAATGAAGATTTTAACAAAGCCTCTGGCGTAGGCTACGCCGGGTGGCGTAGGCTACGCTAGCCCAAAATCAAGCACAACAGAACAGCCTCTGGCGTAGGCTACGTCAGCCAACTTTAGGAGTAAACAGAATGCATCATGGCGTAGGCTACGCTAGCTCGCATAGGCTACGCCAGCATATTTTTTGGAAATGTGTTTTAGGTCGGGTTTGACCTATTTAATCATGCCTTTCAATCCCATTCGACTCTCTCGAGTTTTTGACGATTTTTTGGAGTTCAACTAAGGTCTTGGCATCATTTCATCACTACAAAACATCATTCCATCATCTAGAATGCTTAGTTCATCAACTTTTGAAGAATCAATCAAGAACATGAGCGGCTAAACCACCTGTGTTCATCTCCGGGTGGATGGTTAGTGTTAGTTAATGTCTAATTAGGGTTTTAATGTGCTAGACACAAGTCAAATGTTTGATTTTGTTTAAATATTATAATTTGTCTATGAATTTGATATTTGGATGCAATTGAATGTTTGGTAGACTTGTGAGTTTGTGATCAATAGTTTAATTAATGGTTATAGCATTTTGTTTGAAAAACTTGTATGTCATTCACTAGCCAAGCTAACTAGTAATCAACATTCGAGTCGTTTTCCTACATGGTTATAACTTGTACTTCTAAACAAAACCACCAGGTCCGGCATTGGTTTGGATCCGGCCACCACAATGAAAATTGGTCGTGAAATCATCTATTTTAACTACTGTGAGTCTAGTTATTAGCACGCTTTAACCTATGATCACAACTATCTATCTCTATGTAGATTCTAGCATGTTAAACTTAATTGCATATCTTTCCGAAACCTAAACCCGGAGGTGATCCATTTTTTCATTAAAATCACAATCACTTTAATTACTTGCAATTGTTCGCTTTATAAGTTTTTAGTTTTATAAACCAAATCATTTTTCACAGCCAAGAGGCAATAGCATAACGTAGTTTAATTATTCATTTGTTTTCTCAATCAAGCTAAAATACATCATCCACTAATTCCACGTGGTTCGACATCCCTGCTTACCCTAACTAATCTTAAGGTGAATAGGACATTTTATACATCTTATTTGATCGTCACTTCGACACCGATCAAAGCTATAGAAGATTGATATCAAATTATAAAAGAATACAATTCGAATTATTGCAAGTATTAATGCTATATTCGGTTACATTAGAGACAGATGTTACAAGAACCTAAAACACCTTAAGGACAAGAATAATAAGACTTTCAGTTAAGATTTAATCTCATCAATTATCTTAAAGATAATTAGGTATGATAGACCCTCTAAGTATTCTGATTGATAAGTATCAACGATACATAAAAGACAACTTGTTGAAAATATTGTCAAAATCATAGCCAAATGATTATCGAAGCTATAATAAAGGGTATGTGTCAATATGAACACTATACTAAAAATCATTAAAAAAATGTTAAAAGGGACGACATGATTAAAATCATATACATTGTTATATGACATGGTCGTGTAGTTAAAATTTATGGCCAAACTAAAAGCATACAGTCAAGTATGACGTGCTCATATACGATTTTTTATTTAAAATATGTATATAAAATATATTATAATAAAACTAATTATAATTTTGGTCCCCTAATATTTTGGAGAATTCTGAAAAATTTAAGAGTATTTATATTTTTAACCCTCTACTACAAGGGGTGTACATGAGTCGGTTTATATTTGATAGGGTTTAAAAATGAAACTTATGGATAAAGTTAATAATAACATACAATTAAAGATCTCATTGTTTTATAAATATACATAACATTTTTATACGATTTTTTTAAAATAAACTACAACATAAGACTGAGCACTTTATGGTGTAGTAAATTTGAGTATAATATTGCTATACTAAAAGTCTATTTTTAAAAGTATATCCAGTGTTCCTGTATACCACGGTTTTGTATCAAAACTGATTGTAACTACAATTAAAGATCTCATTGTTTTATAAATATACATAACATTTTTATACGATTTTTTTAAAATAAACTACAACATAAGACTGAGCACTTTATGGTGTAGTAAATTTGAGTATAATATTGCTATACTAAAAGTCTATTTTTAAAAGTATATCCAGTGTTCCTGTATACCACGGTTTTGTATCAAAACTGATTGTAACTATCATGAATATCCTTAAAAGCATCACTTGAATATTGTGTTCCCAAACGTAGCGTGGGCACTAAAATAGTTAATTATAAAGTTAAAAACAAAAACGTTTATACCAATATTTTCAAATGAAGAAAAAGAGTAAATTACATTTTTTGGCCTTTATAATAGGTCATATTGCGGGTTTTAGCCTTTTCTTTAAATTTTTGCACTGAATGACATTTGGTTAAACTAAAGAGTCGGTTTTAAGCCTTTAATTTAACGGCAGTTAAGTTTTACAGTTAAGTTCCCTCATGTGAAATGCACATGAGGGTTTTTTAATCATTTTACACGTAAAGGACCAAACTTGTAACACTACTAATATTAATAATTATAAAAATATTATCATCATCGTCTCTCTAAACTCACCACCCTTCTCTCCATAACCACCACACCACCATATCCACTCAAATTTGACTTTAAAATAATAGTCAACTTCTTCTTCTTCTTCAACAATGATATCGAATACTCATTAGTGTTAAAAACCTTCATTATTATATCCATTCAAAAAAGTTAACTCTCTGTATCTTCAATCATCCTTTGTTGCTTAAAAAACATATGTTTCTTTGAAATGAACGTCTCAACAACTATCCTAAAACTTTTCGTTGCTCAATTTGTCAAATGATTCTTCTCTGACGGAGTTACCCGCCTTGCTCCGCCACATCTATGTCACCGACCGCCTTAACTATCGTCGTGACTTCATCCGGCTCTTCATCTCCGAAATCGTCCTCTGAAACCTCTCGATCTGCTTCGTTGCTTGCTTTATAACAGTTTGAAACGACGTCGTCTTAGTGAAATATGGAGTAACAGAGAGAAAATAACAAACGACGACGATTAGGTTTCCATAAACTCGAAGACCGGCGAATATCTTCGTGGCGATTGCACGTCGTCCTCTCTCTCTACATTTACTGTTCTCTCTCTCCTTCCAAGTCGGTAACCTTGTTGTTCTTGTTCAGGTGATTGGAGAATCGGAGAACGTGGAGGCAAGAGAAATGGTTGGTGATCGGAAAATGTAAAGTCGCCATCGCCGGCGAGGTGGAAGCGGTTAAGGGAATAAACATAGGATGGGTGGTGATCGCGGCGATGATGGTGGTGTGGTGGTTATGGAGAGGATGATGGTGATTTTAGGGAGATGATGATGATGATAATATTTTTATAAATAATAATATTAGTAATGTTACAAGTTTGGTCCTTTATATGTTAAATGACTAACATGTCCTTATGTGCATTACATAAAAAAATGAATTTGTCTTTGAACATTTCTCAAACACTTATTAATAATTTGTGACAATGTGATAATTTCTAAACACATAAGATGACACAACAAATCTTTATAATGAGATGATATTACATAATGACTTAAGAATGAACCGATAAAAGTGATATTCCACAAGTTATAATATAACACAATCACATGATATTGCACAAGGACTTGACAAGTGCTGAAAAAAATCACTTTTTATATATCAATATTATACGCGTTTTAAAGATAACAAAACGCTTGTTTTTTGGTGTAATTTAAAAAAAATATTGTATCCAAAAGTTATGAACATTTTAAAAAAAATTGGGGAATTGACATGTTTTTTGCATGTACGTCGAGAGAGAAAGTCAACAAAAGTGTCTATGACTAATGTACCATTCCACCAAATTTTTTTTCCTACAAATTGATCTCAACCATTAAAAAGATATTTAAAGGTCATAAATCTTTGTTAGACTTCTTAGATTAAAATCATTTGTAAGATAACTCTCTCATATATAATATAATATATATATATATATATATATATAGATTGAGGTTTTTCTAAAAAAGGTAAAAACTCTAAGAAGTGTAGGAAGCATTCACAAACAAACACGTGCCCATGAGGGGGAAAAAACGCGGAGGGGCATCTTCGACTTTTTATACGTATGGTGTTGATTTGGAAATCCCTTTAATCTCCACAAAAACGGTGTTTTTTTTGTTTTTGACGTTTTCATTTTTGAGTTTGGTGTTTTACGAATATCCGAATGACACCTTCGATCTGTTATCCATAATCATTCATCAACGGTTTTTGAAAGCGATGATGCTTTTGACGTTTTTGTTTACTAATTACGAACATCCAATCAATGTTTTTGACGTTTTCGTTTACTAATTACGAACATCCGATCAATGTTTTGACGTTTTCGTTTATTAATTCCGAACATCCGATCATGTATTGCGTGTTTTTGACGTCTTTAATCATTGTTATGACGTTTTCATTCGACTTCGGTGTTTACTCTATTGCAGGTAAGTTATGACGTTTTTTATTAGTTAACTTTTCATATACGTGGTGTTATTTTATAGAGTCAGTCTTAAGCATGGTGTTTTTTATATACATGGTGTTGAAAACGCGCAATGACAAATCTACCCCTAGTACCATCGCGAGCGTCAGCAAAACATCAAAATAATTACAAAAATGCCATCGCGTCCATCTGGGCCGTAAAACACCATAATCCGGCGCCCTAGATTTCTTCTTAGCCTTTTTAGAGTTTTTGGCATGTGTAAAAAATCCCTCCTATATATATATATATATATATATATATATATATATATATATATATATATATATATAAGTTAATTTAAAAAGACATAAATATTGAATGGTAATATACATAACAAATTAATTATTGTATAAGTTATGTAACTTATATATATATAAGTTAATTTAAAAAGACATAAATATTGAAAGAAGAAAAAGAATAAAAATCAACCAATAAAATTTTTTCTTTCATTTTTTTATTTCTATTTAACTAGAAGGTTAGAATGGTAATATACATAACAAATTAATTATTGTATAAGTTATGTAACTCATTTCTATTAGGTAACTTATAAACAAATAACTTCATTTTAATTATCGAGCCATCTTAATTTTTTTAACCTCGTTATTTTATTCCGCTTTGTTGAAACTAATAGAATATTTCTAATGATTTGATATATTATATATAGAATTAAAATCATTAGAATTTACTTAATCATTATAAAAACTTATTTTACTTTGATTGCATGATTTAGATTTTTTTAACGGAATTTACCTATTCTAATAATTGAGTAACTCATCCACATGTCACCATTTTAACTACTCCACATAAGATTTTGCTTAGGTGTCATGTTCTAAATTAATTTGATGGAGAATTTTTAGACGGGTCATGGTATGCTCCATATTCGAAATAACCCGATATGTTTAAATTAAAAATTCACAAATTATCATCAATTATCTTCTAACCCTATATGTTCAAATACAAAATTTACCAATTATCATGATCTATATCTTAACCCGATATGTACCAAGTAACATGAATTATCTCATAACCTGATATGTTCAAATAAAAAACTTATCAATTATTATGATGTATCCTAACCCGATATGTTCAAATTAAAGTTTTACCAATTATCATTAGTTATCTCATAACTCGATATGTTCAAATAAAAAAATTAACAATTCTCATGAATTATCTCCTAACCCGATATGTTCAAATAAAAATTTACCAACTATTATAAATCATATCCTTTATTTTAACATATGATTTTTTATATGAATATATTTGTAAATATCCAAATCGATTTAATAAGAGATATGTTAAAAATAAATTTGATATGTAAATTGAGTTAAAACCTATAAAACTAAAATCCGTGTAGTACACGGGTACTAATCTAGTTGATGATATAGAACTGGAACTATTATTTAGTTTAATATTATTTTTGAGATCGAAATATGTTGACACAAAGTTATAGTTTTTTAGCTCTAAAGGTAGTCGATTTCTTATATATACATTGATGTTCATCATCTGTTGCTTATTTCGTTTATTAACATTACTAGGTTAGTGCCCGCGCTATGCTCGGGGCATAACACTCATGTGATGATGTTAAGGATATTCATGAACATGAACGGTTCTAATCATTTTTGAGATAAAACTGTGGTAAAACTGAAACAAAAAATATATTTAAAATCTTGTTGTTTGGTATAACAATATTATAATCAAGTTAAAGAGAATTAGACGTTCGGTTTTATGGTGTAGTTTTTGTTAAAACAATGTCGTATAAAAAGTTGTGTATATTTAAAAAATAATTATGTATTTAATTGTATGTTATTAATAATTTTATCTCTAAGTTTTATTTTTATAACCTAATAAATATAACATTGCCCAAACACACCCCTACTCTCTTAGTAGGAGAGGGTTAAAAATGTAAATAGTCTTAAATTTTTAAATACTTTACTAAATATTAGGGGATCAAATGAAAATTAATATTATTTTCAAGTGATGCTTTTAAGGATATTCATGAACGTTCCAATAAGTTTTGAAACAAAACCGTGGTAAACCGAAACACGAAATATATTTTTAAAAATTAATTTTTTAGTATAGCAATATTATACTCAAATTAAAGAGAATAAAATGCTCAGTTTTATGGTGTAGTTTATTTTTTTTTTAAATTCATATAAAAAAGTTATGTATATTTATAAAACACTGATGTTTTAATTGTATATTATTATTAATTTTATCCATAAGTTTCATTTTCACACCCTATCAAATATAAACCGACTCATGTACACCCCTTGTAGTAGAGGGTTAAAATTATAAATACTTTTAAATTTTTCAGAATTCTCCAAAATATTAAGGGACCAAAAATGTAATTAATTTTATTATAATATATTTTATATACATATTTTAAATAAAAAATCATTATTATGAGATAAACTCTCAAATGACGCCACATAAGCCAGAAGCTTTAAAATGATGCCACATAAGCTTTTTTGGTTTTGCTATATTATATAAAGATAGAATACGACTTACGAGATTTTCCAACAAACGTTCGCATATATGGGATGGGATATGTATGCTTTGTCTTTCTAGTAATTAATTCTTGTGTTCTTTACAAAATAATCTATATTCAAATTACATGTATCATATTAAGATCAAGCTTTTCAATTTACTATCACATGGAGGTGTTTAGGTATTCTTATATATAAATATGGATTTTATATTTACGTAGGAAATATATTACCATCTGTAGTGTAGGATAATTATACTACATCATGTGTAGGTGTTTGTATATACTAAATATGTAGGTATATTTATATTTGTACAACAAAAAAATATTACTTTACATAGTACTAGACTTTATCACGGGTATGTGTTTATATTTATTTATCATATGTAGGTGAATTTTTATATCTATGTATGAAAATATTATGGTGTGTACGTATGAATATATATAGTGCATCATTGTATGTATTTATCCTTAATATAGTACTAGACTATCATGCCTAAGTATTTATGTTTATTTATCATATGAAGGTAAATTTCATATTTAAATAATTCGGTGTGTAGGAGTATGCAGAATTATGCATGTGTACTTAATCTTCATTCTTCATATGTTGGAACAATTTGTATTTACGTAAGAAATAATATTTTTGTACCTAGAACTAATTTTCATCATATGTAGATACTCATGTAATCCTATATGATACACAAGTACAAAGTCAAGATTTCCAACACATGATGAATAGTCTTAAAAAACTAATATTCTTTCCTTAGATTTCCAACACATGATGAATAGTCTTAAAAAACTAATATTCTTTCCTTCATAAATATATATGTAGTTAGAATTTGGAATTTATTGATGAAATTATAGTCAAGATTTGTTTTTACAAAAAGGAAAATAAAAATTAAAAGATTTTATAGTTCAAACTTATTTTATCTCAAATTTAATCAAGGAAAGTGCCACGTTTAATAGTTGCATGTTTTACTTAGATGCTTATTGAAACCATTTTTATCATATTAAATGTTTCAATCTAATAGTTTGTCTCAAGTATCCTTTTGCATGGGTGCAAATGAAAAAGCTTTAAAAATAAGTTACATAACAACCTTATTAATCATAACCGTTAGATGATTAAATGTAAAGTTAAGATTAGTTCTTTTTCTTCTTGTAATATTTAATCTTTTTAAAAGTTCAATGGAGAACCCCTTTTTTACCGGGGAACTAGGGAACAATTCTAGGCCCTTGGATCATGTAAAATCAATTTTGGATGGAGAACACCTACATCCTCCAATCCTATACATTGCACTTAAAAAAATTAAAAAAAAACACGCGGATATAGGATTCGAAATCCTAGCCTCACGCTTGAAGGTCACGCTCTTAACCATTGGCGAGGCTATTAAGGGACCAAGGAGGGTCCGGGCCACCCCAATTTTTTCCGCCCGAAGTGTTGTTTTGTTGATCGGTTGTTGATTTTTTATATATATATTGAGTTTGGCCCTCCTGAAACAAAGCATTATAAAAAAAATAATGGGTTTTTTAACTTTGGTCCCCCCGGGCCAAAAATCCTGGCTTCGCCACTGCTCTTAACCGCTGTGCTACATCACATCTTATCTTATATATTTCGGTTTTATTATACTTAATGTCTTATTTTCGCAGTTTTTTTTATTTTTTTATTTTATTATTTAACTATTATTATTTAACTTTAAGATTTAGTTTTATGATTAGATTTTAAAATTTATATTTTATGTAGATTATTATTAAATTTATTTTTTACTTAATGTTTTTGTCGTAATTTTTTATATTGATTTTGTTTTAATTTTATTATTTTTGTTTTGACTATTATTGTTTAGCTTTAAGGGTTAGTTTTCGGTTTAGATTTTAAGATTTAGATTTTAGCTACTTTGATGAGCGGCGGGTAAGGGTGTAAACGAGCCGAGCCCGAGCTCGTTAAGGCTCGAGCTCGACTCGCTTTAGTTTAATTGAGCTCGAGCTCGGCTCGTCAGAAATTATTAAGCTCGAGCTCGGCTCCGGCTCGGCTCGTCTCGTTTATTTTTTAATTATAATATATATAATTTTTATATTTAGATTTATATATTATTATATATATTTATAATCATACATCTTATATATAACAAATACATATTAATTAATTTTTTATCATAATTTTATAACCATTTTTAAATACATTTATGAATATATATATATATATATATATTTATAAGTTAAGAATATGTATTTTTTATTATGATAAAAAGATTAAATAATATGTATTCTTTATTATACGATATATGATTATAAATATATATAATAATATATAAATTTAAATATAAAAAATTATATATAAAATAATTAAATACTAAAGGAGTCGAGCCCGAGCCGAGCTTGAGTTTGAAAAAATTCTGATGAGCCAAGCTCGAGCTTCGAAAATAAAGTTCGAAATGAGCCGAGCTTTAGCTCGACCTTTTTTAAACTAAAATGAGCTAAACTCGAGCCTTAACAAGCTGAGTATGAGATTCGAACTCATGACGCTAGGTGCGCGACTTACAAAAAAATGCTTAAACCACTTGTTATTATTTTCGATTCATTAATATTATTACTATTAGTTTCGCTGATTATTATTAATTTTTTTTTACTTGCTTGTTTTTTAATGAATTTTACGTTTTAACTTTTAGAGTTTAACTTTACGGTATAGTTTTTCAGTTTAGTTTTACGGTTAAGTTTTTTGTGTTAAATTTTACGGTTTAGTACATGTGATATAAGTGTTTAGCACAAGTGATTTTAGATTTTCAAATAATATAAATGAGATGCATATGATTAAGAAACATGAAAGATGCACAATAAGATAAAACGGATGAACAAGATAAGCTAGAATCACATGTGTTAAACCTCAAATCACATATGTTAAAACCTCAAATCACATTTTTCTAAATCTCAAATCACATGTGCTAAAACTAAAATCACATGTGCTAATTAAACTTTCAACCAAAGACAATTAACAATTTTACAAAACCTCAAATAAATGTGCTAAAATTAAAAATCACATGTGCTAAAACATAAATCAAATATGTTAAACGTCAAATCACATGTGCTAAAACTGGAATCACATGTGCTAAACCTCAAATACATGTGCAAAAACTAGAATCACATGTGTTAAACCTAAAATCACATGTGCTAAACCTAGAATCACATGTGCTAAATCTCAAATCACATGTGCTAAAACTAAAATCACATATGCTAAACTTCCAACCAAAGATAATTAACAATTTTACAAAACCTCAAATAAATGCGCTAAAAATAAAAATCATGATATGTGCTAAAACATAAAACACATATGCAAAACTTCAAATCACATGTGGTAAACCTTAAATCACATGTGCTAAAACTAAAATCACATGTGCTAAACCTTAAATACATGTGCAAAAACTAGAATCGCATGTGTTAAACCTTGAATCACATGTGCTAAAACTAAAATCACATGTGATAAACTTCCAATCAAAGACAACTAACAATTTTACAAAACCCCAAATAAATGTGCTAAAATTATAAATCGCATGTGCTAAAAGTTAAATCACATATGCTAAACTTCAATCCCATATGCTATACCTTAAATCACATGTGCTAAATCTAGAATCACATGTGATAATCCTCAAATACATGTGCTAAAACACGAATCGCATGTGTCAAACCTCAAATCACATGTGCTAAACCTAGAATCACATGTGCTAGATCTCAAATAACATGTACTAAAGCGAAAATCACATGTGATTCTAGTTTTAGCGCATGTGATTCTAGTTCTAGGCTTTTAGCAAATGTGATTTGAGGTTTAGCACATGTGATTCTAGTTTAGCACATGTGATTCTAGGTTTAGCACATGTGCTTTGAGGTTTAACATATGTGATTCTAGTTTTAGCATATGTGATTCTATTTCTAGGCTTTTAACACATGTGATTTGAGGTTTAGCACATGTGATTCTATTTCTAGGCTTTTAACACATGTGATTTGAGGTTTAGCACATGTGATTCTTGTTTTGGCACATGCGATTCTACTTTTAGCACATGTGATTTGAGGTTTAACATATGTGATTCTAGTTTTAGCCCATATGATTCTAGTTTAAGCGTTTAGCACATGTGCTTCTAGGCTTAACACATGTGATTCAAGTTCTAGCACATGTGATTTTATTTTTAGCACATGTGATTTGAGTTTTAGCTCATGTGATATGAGGTTTAGCATATGTGATTCGAGTTTTAGCACATGTGATTCTAGTTTTAGCACATGTGATTTGAGGTTAGCACATGTGGTTCTAGTTTTAGCTCATGTGATTTGAGTTTTAGCACATGTGATTTAAGGTTTAGCACATGTGCTTCTAGGTTTAGCACATGTGATTCTAGTTCTAGCACATGTGATTTAGGTTTAGCACATGTGATTCTAGGTTTATCATATGTGATTCTAGTTTTAACACATGTGATTTGAGGTTTAACATATGTGATTCTAGTTTTAGTACATGTGATCTAATTCTAGGCTTTTAGCACACATGTGATTTGAGGTTTAGCACATGTGATTCTAGTTTTAGCACATGCGATTTGAGGTTTATCACATGTGATTCTAGTTTTAGCGCATATGATTTGAGTTTCAGCACATGTGATTTGAGGTTTAGCACATGCGATTCTAGTTTTAGCACATGTGATTTTAATTTTTAGCACATTAATTTGAAGTTATGTAAACTTGTTAATTGTCTTTGGTTGAAAGGTTAGCACATGTGATTCTAGTTTTAGGCATTTAGCACATGTGATTTGAGTTTTAGCACATGTGCTTCTAGGTTTAGCACATGTGATTCTAGTTCTAGCACATGTGATTTTAGGTTTAGCACATGTGATTCTAGTTTTAGCACATGTGATTTTAGTTTTAGCACGTGATTCTAGTTTTAGCAAATGTGATTTGAGATTTAGCACATGTGATTGTAGTTTTAGCACATGTGATTTGTGGTTTAGCACATGTGATTCTAGTTTTAGCACATGTGATTTGAGGTTTAGCACATGTGATTCTAGTTTTAGCAAATGTGATTCTAGTTTAGCACATGCAATTTTTTTGTTATTAGCACATGTATTTGATGTTACCACACGCGATTCTAGTTTTAGCACATGTGATTTAAGGTTTAGCACATGTGATTCTAGTTTAGCACATGTGATTTTTTATTTTTAGCACATTTATTTGAAGTTTTGTAAACTTGTTAATTGTCTTTGGTTGAAAGTTTAGCACGTGTGGTTTGAGGTTTAGCAAATGAGATTTTAGTTTTAACACTTGTAATTTGAGGTTAAGCACATGAGATTCTAGTTTAGCACATGTGATTTGAGATTTATCACATGTGATTCTAGTTTTAGCACATGTGATTTAAGTTGTAGCATAAGTGATTTCACGTTTAGCATATGTAATTTGAAGTTTAGCACACTTATTTGAGGTTTTATAAACGTATTAATTGTCTTTGGTTTAAACCTTAGCACATTTAATTTGAGGTTTAGCACATATGATTCTAGTTTTCGCACTTGTGATTTTTAATTTTTAGCACATGTATTTGAAGTTAGTAAACTTATTAGTTGTCTTTGGGTGGAAACTTAGAACGTGTGATATGACTCATTTAACCCATTTATCAAAATGAATCAAATAATTTAAGGGTAATAAGTTGGCTGCTATGTAAGTCGGTTGAAGATAACATACTTAATATGTCGGTTTACGTATGACAACTAAGTATATTGGTTTTAATTAATAAAATGTTATAATAAATCATATACTTACTGAAATTAATATCATAAAGCACATTATTCAGATCACATCCAAGTATAGCAAACGTAAAATATATAAATACTTAGCTTTGAAAATGTAAAACTTTAAAATTTAATGGGTAAATGAATTTACAGATCAAGCCCGAGCTCGAGCTTTACATATCGAGCTCGAGCCGCCTCATGAGCCTTAACCACATTTTATTTATATAGTTATTTATTTATTTTATAAATATATATTCTTATTAATTGTTAAAATATATATAAATTATGATAAAATATAAATATATATAATATGCATTATGTTATTATAAATTATATATATAATTAAAAATTTATGTAAAATTAAACATAAAATAATAAAAATAAAATAACAAAACACCAAACGAGCTGAGCTCGAGCTTGAAAAGTTTGTGACGAGCTCGAGCCTTATTAAGTTGAAACGACCCGAGATCGGGTTCGACTCGACTCGTTTACACCCTACCCAAACCCAAAAACCTTAACATAAACTATACCAAAAAAATCCCATAAAGTTAAACTTTAAAAAAGGTAAAACGTAAAATTATCCTATTATTTTTAAGCGTAAATCATTTAAGTTAAGGCTCGAGTTCGGCTTGTTTTAGTCTAACAGAGCTCGAGCTCGGCTTGTTAGAAAATTTTCAAGCTCAAGCTCGGCTCAGACTCGGCTCGTTTAATATTTAAGTATTCTATATATAAATTTTATATTTAAATTTATACATATTTATAATCACACATCTTATATATAACAAATACATATTATTTAATCTTTTTTATCATAACTTTATAACTATTATTATTATATTTATGAAGATATATCTATTAAAATAAAAAATATATATAAACAAAAAGCTCGTTAAGGCTCGACTCGAACGAGATTTTGCCGAGTCGATCTCGAGTTGCTAGCGAGCCGGTTTGACTAATTTACACCACTAGTTAAAATCTAAATCTTAAGTTTTAAACCAAAACTAACCCTTAAAACTAAACAATAATAGGTAAAACAAAATAATTAAAACAAAACTAATAAAAAAAAGTCATGATAAAAACATTAAGTAAAAAAATATTAATTATCAATCTATAAAAAATCTAACTTTTAAATCTAATATAAAAACTAATATAAAATGTTAAACATTAAAAGAGAACATATAAACTAACAATAAAACAAAACATAAAAATAAAGAAAAAAAACTACAAAACTAATCTTAAGAATTGAAAATCGATTAAAATAACCAAGCCGTAGCCTAGTCTAGTGGTAAAGCGCGTGTTTCAAGCTTTCGTGGGCTGGGATTCGAATCCCCTCAGGCGCGCTTTTTTTTTAAATAATTGCAATGCATAGGATTATGATGGTGTAGGTGTTCCCCACCCTTAGATGATCCAAGAGTCCAGAACTGTTCCCAAGTTCCCCGGTAAAAAAGGGGTTCCCATTGAACCCTCCCCTATAGGGGGAGGGATTTTCTACAAAGGCTAAAAACTCTAAAAAGGCTAAGAAGAAATCTGGGGCGTTGGATTATGGTGTTTACGGCCCAGATGGATGCGGTGGCATTTTTGTAATTATTTTGATGTTTTGCTGACGCGCAATGGAAACAGGGGTAGATTTGTCATTGCGTTTTTCCAACACCATGTATATAAAAAACACCATGCTTAAGACTGACTCTGTAAAAGTAACACCACGCATATGAAAATATTAATTAATAAAAAACGCCATAACTTACCAGCTATAAAGTAACACCGGAATCGAATTGAAAACGTCATAACAATGATTAACGCGTCATACACAATGTATACAAAAAACACCATGGTTAAGACTGGCTCTGTAAAATAACACCACACATATGAAAATATTTATTAATAAAAAACGCCAAACACCGGGATCAAATTGAAAACGTCATAAATGATTAACACTATCATCACTGTAGAATGGAAAAACGCCATAACTTATCTGCAACAAAGTAACACCGGAGTTGATATGAACGTCATAACAAGAATTAACAGATCGAATGATTATGGATAACAGATCGACGCCCCAGATTTCTTCTTAGCCGTTTTAGATCGAATCAATAATTAACAGATCGAGTCAATGATCGACGCCCCAGTTCGAATGATGAATGATTATGGATAACAGATCGAGAGTGTCGATCAGATGTTCGTAAAGCAATCAACTTTCAAACGAAAACGTCAAAACCCAACAAAAACATCATCGCTTCCAAATCAACACCATACGTTAAAAGGACGAAGATGTCCCTCTGCCTGTTTTTACCCACAGGGACGCGTGTATGATGGTGATTGCTTCCTACACTTCTTAGAGTTTTAAGCCTTTTTAGAAAATCCCCAATCTATATATATATATATATAGAGGGACTCTCAAATGAGGACATTTTTAAGTTGAGGACAAAAAGTACAACTATTAACCAATCAAATTTTTTTGTTTTATTTCTTAATTTTATTTGTAGTATAATTGTTATCAAGGGTTTTTGTGTAATTTCATCTTATACACGTTTTGAAACTAGATCATAACCATAATATATTCAAATTTGCTTTTCATATTTATCGGATCAATTTGGTTTTCAACACCGGTCCAATTCAAATTCTATATTTTTTTCATATATATAATCCATTGTTATACAATTATTTACATACATTCAATCATCCGATTTCTCAATTGTAGTCATGGATCATAATACATACAGGGATAATCAATCGAATGTCAATATCACAGACAACGTCAATCATTTAGACGATGTCGATCATAATGTTGTTATTGATTTTATCTCGAAACTAACAATATAGCTGATAAACAAGGCAATGCTTTGGTCTTGGGTCAAGAGGCCGATGGAATATGCAGCACATACTCTAGTTTATTAACAGGGGATTCTGAAATTTTTGTTGATAAGGCAAAGGTCCGATGGTGTATGATTTCGATAGTAATGAGCAAGCTATTGATGTCGATGATTCTTTTCATGCGTCTAGTTTATAGATCTACAAGATGTGGCATGCCAGTCACTCGTATCACCAACGTGGTCAAACCGGTAAAGAACGATTGGAAGCTTCTATATTGACACGACACCGGGCGGTGGGTTCTACGCTTCGGTGAACTGTGTTTGTGTTAGTAAATACGACATACCAATATGATGACCAAAGGAATAGCAAAAAGATCGTATGCATCAATGAAGAAATCCATACCGGGAATTACAATAGTCGTGAAATGGTATAATTGGGTTTTTTACAAAAATCAAGTGCACCCAACATTTGTAGTTGCTTTCAAGCCATTGTTATTATCTTCTTCCGAAACTATACTTGCATGCAAACAAATGTTAAATTAACTCATTTAGTTATTTAGTATTGCATTTAGCATTTTTTTTCTTAACAGCATCACATCTTGAGCATCGCCCTAGTTTAATAATACATATATGTATTTATGCACATATGTAGTTTCTCTTGATTACTGGGTGTGGTTCCTGCACGAATATTTAGAAGCTTTTGTGTTTATGGTAACCATAAAGAAGCAACAAAGATGGTAGATGGTAAATGTGGCATCGAGGATGTAAAAACTGGAGCATAGTGATGAAGTTGTAGTTCGATTTTTAATTTTAAAGAACAACGAACAATAATAGTAGTTTAGTATACAATTATGAATAGAAACTAATTAAGTAAGCCATTTCAAGTATTCATTACTTGTCTTTCATATATTTCAAGTTGCTATGATTCATATCAATTGTTGAATCTTGATCATATATGTACTTTTTATAAATGTATGTATGCACTTTTCAATAATGCATATATGCACATACACCCTTTTACACGTATGAACAACGCACGTATGCATTTTTTTAGTGGGCAATCACTTTCTTAGTTGTTTGAGATTTAATGTGTATTTCCAATTGTACCAATGTACTTAATGTCTTCTTTTTTGTGCAACTGATCTAACAAATTGGGTCATTTTTCCAATATCGTTGATTGGGGTATTTGTGTTTTACATACTCTACTTCAGCCATGGAAGCTAAGCAACACATCATCATAATCAAGAAAACTTCTTAAACTTCCATTGTGAATGGGGTGCCCTTCCTAATGTAGGAGGATATATGTTTAGATTCAAGATTGATGATGATTAGGATACAAAATTGCATAACGAATAAAATCAGGCTCAATAATATTTAATTATTAAAAAACTATAATGTGCAATGCATGCATGCACTCTTTTATCTTAGAAGTTCACAATAACAATTTTCACACTATATTCCCAACAAACACAAATTGATTTAACCATTTTATCTCTAGATGTTTTGGTATTGAATCTCGTCACTGTTCTCAACTTGCCTGATATCCGAACACTTCTCCTCTCTGTTTGAATTTAAATTATAAACATATTTAATTATCAAAACTTCATTGTGTTTAATATTTTTAATCAAATATAATATAGTATCCTTACCATAGTTTGTTTTCTTATCTTTTGCTTCTTTTCCCATATCTGCATTTAAACAATAAAATTAAATAATGAATCTAAACAATATCATAATGCATATATACGATGACAGAATACATGTGAATAATGACACGCTCTAAATTACTAAATATGCTTATGGTTAACTATTTTGACTTCAAACCCGTTTATAATAAAAGGAAAAAAATCATCATTGATAGAATATATAAGTATACTTACATGATCTAAAATTATACAACAGTGCACATTTCTTTAAATGCATATATGCACTATGATTTCATAAACATCATTTATCCCATATTTTACTTTAACATTGCAAGACTAAATAACCATTTTACTCATTAGATTACTGTTAATCTTAACAATAGCATAATGAAAGCATACATCAGATTAGTATGACTGCATATATGTAGCAGATGTCTATGAATGCATATGTGCATCAGTTGAATCTCAATGCATATGTGCATCAGATTCAGCATTGCAAACTGTTAACTATTTTCAGTTCAAAACATATTTTACTTCAACATTACAAGACTAAATAACATTATATAAAAATCCTAAATTACTTCATTTATCCCATTTTTTACTTCAACAGTGCAATCCTAAATAGCCATTCTACACATTAAGTTACTATGAATCTTAACAATAGAATAATGCAAAATACATTAGATTAGTATGAATGCGTATATCCATCAGTTAAATCTAAATGCATATTTTAATTCAACATTGCAAACCTAAAACTTAATGACTTAAAACCATATTTTGAGTTCACCATTGCTAACCTAAACTACAGAATAGTTAAACCCTTAATGTAAATACCCAATTTCTTAATTTAACTAATGACATGCATTAATGAATCTGTTATATTTCAAGTTCATATTATAATCCTAAATTCACATATATATGTCGATGTATACAATCAAATATGCCTACTATGTTGACATTACAATCTACTACCAATATACACTAGGTAATAGCATATATCTCAAAATCGATTCTAACATTTTCATCAATACGAAAACTGAAACACTATTACCAGATATTTCGTAATCGATATTAAACTTTTGCATCAATAAATTAGGTCGAATACGTTACCTTTTGATGCTTGAGATTGTTTCAACTTCAATCGATTGAATCGCAGCTTTTTGTAGAAATTAGGGTTTCATTTTATTTCTGATTTCTTGATCAGATGATAAGTAGTTGTAGAAGATGAAGAGAGTTTTAAAATTTGAAAATAAAATCCCCTATATTCGTGATAAACTGGCAACTGCATCAAATAAATTGAATTACCAAAATACCCTTTTTTATATAACTGCATACATGTTCTTAATTTTATTGTTTTATATTTAATTAATAGCCTAGAAATAATGTGATTGGACAAAAACCTCAACTTAAAAGTGTCTCTATTTGAAGGCCTCCCTATATATATATATATATATATATATATATATATATATATATATATATATATATATATATATATATATATATATATATATATATATATATATATATATATATATATAGGGGACATGTATTTTGTAAACCAACCCTTAAAATGTTAACCATTAAACCAATTGTAGGCCACAAGTTATTTTTTGATTACTTTAATATGTGGACCATATTCATTGTTGTGTTTTTATTTTATTTTATTACTAAACATGTGGACAAGAATAATGCAAGGGTAAACAAGTAATTTTACATATTAGTTTTCTCTCTCTTTCTTTTTTTCCATCTTTCTCTTTTTTCTTTGATTAAATGTAAAACAAAACCTTTTTATCTTTATATATTTTACTCTTTAATCAAAAAAACTTTACATGAAAAAAACCTAAAAAAATTTAAATGCTATTTTCTTCATTCTTCGATGTTCACATTATAATCTGGGTTGTTCAACGTGTTCTGAAAAAAGAAGAAGAATTAACATAGATTACACATGTGTATATTTAAAAATCAATGTATGTACAACTTTTTATACACAGTCTACAACTACGTAAAAGAAAATACACATGTGTATAACCAAAATACATATTTGTTATTGCAAGGAAACAAAAATCCAAGAAACACAAATTTAACTAGGTTAACACATTTGTTTATTCTCTTTACACAAATTTAACTAGGTTAACACATTTGTTATGAAAAAAACTACTTTAGGTACAACTTTGTATCTCTTGTCTTAAATAGCTTCTCTTGATTCTCCATTGTTCGCATCACAAATCTGGATCGTTCAACATGTTCTGAAAAAGAAACAAGATAAACATGAATTAAAAACTATATAACAAGGTTAACACATGTGTTTTCAGTTTACACATGTGTTTAAACTTAGTTTACGCATGTGTATATTCAACAACAAATTTATGTACAAATTTTTATGCATTTGGTACAACCATTTAAAAGCAAAAACAAAAAGTAGCACATGTGCACAACTCAGTTACACATTTGTTTTTTAGTCGATCAACAAAATGAACATTAAAAATGACATATCATAAATAATGTATGAGAATCTGTACATTTAACCATTTAGTTATATGTGTTAGTGAACGAGTTAGTAAATCTAACACATGTGTATTTTGGTGCATTTGAATAACCACATAAATATATCAATTGTTTATACAGTTAGGAAAAAAACCAGTAAAAAGTGTAGTTTACATATATATATAGTTAGATACAACTGTTTATACACTTAATATACAAAAGCAAAAACAAAGAGTAACACATGTGTACAACTCAATTACACACATATATATATTCAAGGACCAATTTAGATACAACTATTTATACACTTAGTATAACTCAAAAGCAAAAATAAAGAGTAACACATATGTACAAAACATAGTTACACATGTGTATATTAAAAAACCATTTTACATACACCTTGTAGTTTCTTTTTTTCTATGTTTTGCTCCTTAGCGAACTACATTGCAACATAACTTATTTTATAAATTTCGTAAGTAATCATATAAAAACTTATTTGATATAAATAAGTAGGTTCCTTTAAAATATATTTAGATATTATAGTTAGTTAGGTTAGTGTTTATCTAACTAGTCTAACTTAAAGGGGTTGAATTTGTAAATGATAAAACTTGGATTAAAACATTATAAACAAAATAATAATATGATTAAATATGAGGGACCTAAATGTAAAATTTAAATAAATCAAAAACCATCTTCTTTCATTCACAGTTTACCGACCATAGTTCCGGTCAAATCTCCGGTAGCTTCAGCAACACCCTATTACCATGTTTCAATCGGATTTAACCTGAGTAAACCCGTTTTTATCTCTAAGCCAACAAGATTCAAACCATCCTTCACACTAAAATTACCGTTTTAACCACTCTTGGCACCTTTTCAGTATCATTATCACAACAAAACTCGTATAATTTGTAAACATGAGGATAAACAAATCGATTTATATGAACTGAAGTGCCATAAAGTGAAGAAAAATAAATGCCATGTGTTGTTATTTTATCACATATGCAACTGCAGCAAGTGTTCGACAACATGACTAAACACAAAGATTTATACCTGAATAGTATCAAGGATTTGAACAATTAAGAAACCACGACTGAGCGATTGAGAAGCGGAGTTCGAGAGGATGACGTTTTCTAACGGTAGCATGTATGGGTGGTAACGGTGTTTTGAAAACGAGATGGTTATGCATCAAACGAACAAGATCTGAAATTATGAAGTGGGGGGTTCTTTCAAAAATTTCAAAGATATGAAATGTATTTATAAGTGAGAGGAATATGCAGAGATTTGTGAAATGAGGGAGATTTTGAAAATTTTCAAGATTTAAAAAAAATGGGAGGGAGATGAAGATAAAGTGAGAATAATATTATATATATATTATAATATATGGTAGGAGTAAAATTACTCAACTACCCCTCAACTAATAAAATAAATAAAAACTGTTGAAATAAAATGAATGGTCCAGATTTGGTTTAGTGGTTAACATTATAAGACTTGGTTAATATTTGACATTAATCCTATATATATATATATATATATATATACATATATATATATATATATATGTATATATATATATATGTATATATATATATATATATATATGTATATATATATATATATGTATATATATATATATATATTTATATATAGGGGAGGGGTAATTTGAGAACACCTCTAGTTGTGAAAACTCATGAGAACCTTACTTCCCGAGTTTTTTCATAGTACTTTTTTGGCTCAAATGTTGCGTATATTAAAAACTAGAACCTGGAAAAAAGAATATTTAAAAAAAACATGTTCGTCGTTAAAAAACGTATATGTTAGTAAAAAATATTTACGTCATATTACATGGGTGTAATAAGTTACACCAGCGTTTTTTCGCTGTAAATATTTTTTAGTTACATATACGTTTTTTAACGACGAAAAAGTTTTTTTTTTATTTCCTTTTTTTCAGGTTTTAGTTTTTAATATACGCAACATTTGAGTAAAAAAAATCTATGAAAAAACTCGGGAAGTAAGGTTCTCACGAGTTCTTAAAACTAGAGGGTGTTCTCAAAATATCTCATATATATATATATATATATATATATATATATATATATATATATATATATATATATATATATATATATATATATATATATATATATATATATATATATATATATATATATATATATATATATAAAAGAGGAAGAGGAAACAATAAAAACATCATTGTCAAATTAAAGTTATCATAAAAAAAGGGGGGTGGATGCTCTTACAAAGCATGATTCAGTACATAAAACGCAAACACAATGCTAAGTACAGGTTTAGACATAGGTATCAAGAAGTGCATACAATGCATATATATATATATATATATATATATATATATATATATATATATATATATATATATAAAGGGGAGAGAGATCAACAAATTTTTTAAGGATCCGGATGAATTAAGGATGTGGATGCACTGGGGGTGGTCGCGTTCAAAAGTTTCTTCAGCTCCGGCAGAGAAATTTGGGGGTTTCCTTGTAAATCTGACACTAGCCGGAATTGGACATCACTGATACTTCTCACAGCCGACAAAACTTTACTTTGAATACCTTCATCTACCGGTGGATGAACCTCATTGATAGGTTTTCCACGACTACCGAAGGAATATCCTGCTGTCACTCCTTCTTTATATCCAAGTTGGCGTATCCTTGAATTAACCAAAGCTATGCTATTCACCAGCTCCGGGCTTTTTACTATTTTTCTTGTCATAACACCTAGACCATCGGAGAATAGCCATTCCTTCATATTGTTGAGCTCCGATTTTTCTCTCTGAAGTAAACTAGCTTGATCCGCGTAGGTCTTCAGTTGTTCTTCAAGCTTCTGTATGGTTTGATCTTTTTCTTCATTTCCTTTAAAGAAAACAATAAGATAAGCATGGTTAAACATGGATAAAGACATATGAGTAATAGCAAAATTAAAGCGTTAAGGACAGAAGGGTGGTACTTTTATTTAGTTCCGATCGGGTTTGTTCAGAAGATTGAAGCTTTGATATGAGCTCACTGATCTGGTGCATCGAGTCCTTTTTTGTTTTCTCATGTTCAGTAAGGGTTTCATGGAGACGGACCTCTAGTTGTTCTTTTTCTTGCCTAAGAGCAGTCGTCTTTGTAACTTCTCGAGAGGATACTCGAAGTGCCAAATCAAGCTCGTTCTGAAGGGAAGTCGTAATGGCAGTAGCTTTTTGAAGCGCTTCGGTTTTAATGGCAAGTTGTTGTTCTAGCTGATGGATGGATGCATTAGATTCTTGAATGGAACGAATTTCTTGAGATAATTGTTGGACTTTCATCTCTGCCTCCACCCATCGACGATGCATCTCAGAGAACCAACCGGTTGCTTGAGCTTGGTTCAAATGTGCTCCGTTAGAGAATTCCATCGGAGATAGTTGACGAAGGATGTTTAGATCTTTGGGAGTTGTAGCATGATGAAGAAATTGGCGAGCAATGTCGACATCAAGCACGGAGTCCTTGTTTAGTATCTGCCAGTGAGGGATGAACGGTTGGTTGGGATCATATTGAGAAGAATGGGAGGAATTTGGGCCAATGAAAGGTGACATGTTGATTTCATAAGAAATCCATTGAGCGTGGTTGGGAGCTGGAGGATTGGGAGTTTGGGATGATGTAGGAATGGTAAGTTCGGGATCTGCACGTGATTGTTTGGGTAGTGGAGAGGATGCATTTTTGGTTAAGGGTGAGGGGGTCTTTTTAGGAAAAGGTGGGTCTTGGGATGAAAGCAAAGGAGGTGAAGGAGTATGCTCCGGTGATTTCTCCAAGTGATGTTGAGAAGTGGTTTTTGTTGGTGTTTCATTTAGAAAGGTAATAGGATCATGGGATTCGGGAGTTTTTTGTTGTCTAATTTTGGGGGCAAGGGATTCTCGGTTTATATCTTCTCCCTAGAGATGACCGGAGAGATTTTCTAAGCTGCTTGTGTGAGACAGTGTAGGGAATCTTGAAGAACTGGGGGCACCTTCGGTATTGGGACGGATCCTTCTCTTGGATCCACTTGCGGTCGATTTCTTTCTTTTCAGTGAGTTGACAGGGTTGATAATAGGATCTGGGACTGGAGATGATGTATGCACAGGAGTGGTAGATTTGGAAGGGTCATCAGCTGTAAGGATAGGGCGGATATTTTGGAAGGCGGTGGTGTTTCGATTCAAGAAAGGCTGATCTGATGAATCCATGTCTAGCTCTTCAAAAGTTAGATCCGTGAAATTATCCATTTGCAATATGTCTGATAGGTCAACCTCTGAAGAAATATGATTAGTTAATACGAAGTTTTTTTTTTAGAAAAAAAAATAATATATATATATATATAAATATAGTAATATATAAAGGTAATAAAATTCTTCGTTGAAGAGTGAGGAAAATTTGAGTTGTTGGAAATACCTTGTTCATCTTTTGATATTGAAGGCCATTTGCGATCATGAGGCCATTTCCGACTGATCCACCCAACAACTAATATGTGCTCCGGGTATTTGCGAACGGGGTGGGATGCAGCGGCAATATTAAGGAAAAGGCTGTTGTTGACTAAGTGAGGGGGAGGTTCGGTATCTTTTATGGATGTAGCATTATTAGGTCTCCATCTCATTTAAGAGGGTACACAACGATCATCCACATAAAAAAAGTTGTCCTTCCAATTTTTAAGGCCGGTAAGGGCGCTAGTAAAGCAAGACAAGGCTATAGATCGGCGTCGCTCAAAAGTATACCAATCACCAGCTTTGGTAATATGGAAAAATTTCCTAAAAACTGTGAGATCGGGCACTTCTCCCAAAGCTCTGCATGTGATTTCAAAATGAATAATTTTCGCTATCCCTAATGGAGCACATTGGGATATGTGGATGCCATAATACATAAGGGTTTTTATTAAAAAACGGGTGAAGGGTATCCTGCAATTGGCGGTTTTGAACAAGTGGGTGTATAAAGGAATCTGATGGGGTGGTAATGGGTATACAGCGGTTTTAGCCGGAGGAAGTGCTGGGTGAAGATCAGCCGGAATGTCGTATTTCTTTATTAATTTTTTCAATTGAGATTCCTTTAGTTTCGAAAAACACAAGTGCATATTACATTTAACTTTTTTCAGTCATTGTTGTAGTTGGGAAGTATAATATGCAAATGCAGGAAAATCGCAAGCGAAGAAATAAAGAAGGAAAAGAAAGGTTTAGGGCAAGAATTGTTTAGATACCTTCGTATGCAGACATGGTGGAATCTAGATTCTTCACAGATGACGAGTTTCAGAAACAATTACAGATCTGGTTTGTGAAGAACGTGTAATGAGGAAGATGATGAAGATAATTAGAAGATATTTCAGAAGAGAAGTATAGGGAAAGTGTGTGCAAAGAAAGGGGATGTTTAAAATACGTTTAACTGGGAGATATATATATACATATATATATATATATATACATATATATATATATATATATATATATATGGGAGGGAAGACGATGAGGTGCGGTACTTTTTATGTCTTTTCTCAAAGAATTCAGTAAAGTCTATCTGTATTCAATTTTTTCATACGAGTTAGACTGGGGGTCTTGATGAGGTGCGGTACTTTTATGGATCGGGTCAGAGAAAAAGGGAATGAAGCAGTGAAGGATGAGATGTGAACAAGAAAAGTACCAAACCATGTATAGGAAGGCTATAAATAGGTAGTGATATTCATTTGTAAAGGGTTAGACATTTTCACCTCAAAAACACACACAGAAACAAATTGTTAATATCCTTGTTTTACTTAAATCTGTCGAATCAATCATTGAACAATAGTTATATGGTTACTCATTCCAATCAATTAATTGTTCTAACATTACTTAAATATGCCCATAGATTCTTTCGCAAAATTCACTAGAAAATCTAACAATTTCGCTAGGCCGAGACTACTAGTTTCGCTGGTTTTTTCGCCATATGTTATTTTTTGGGACTTCCTAGATTCCCTAAACCATTCTAGCCACACTAGTCTACACACCCCTCCAGCGAAACTACTAGTTTCAATGGCGAAGTTGTTAAATTCACTAGATGTAGTTTCCTATAAATTCGCTAGATGGAGTTTGCTATAAATTTGCCGGATGAAGGCTTAGATTCGCTGGACGGAGACTCATGACCAACCAACTCCTTTTTAACCTAAAATCTTAGTTTTTTACATGCAAATCTTTAGTTCATCACCCAAGATGTCAATCTATGGTTTTTATTAAATTCCAAATGTAAAAATGTGATCTTTTGATGATTTTTCTCACTATTCAAAAACACCAAAACCCTTGAATTCGTCCTAAATCTAAAAGATGTGTTCCTTGCCTGAAATTTTGTTCTTTTCTTTGATGTTTTGATTTACTAACAACCAGATCTTGATTCATTTTAACCAACATCTTTAAATCTTAAAATTTCGATCTTTCACTTTCTCACACCAGTTTTTCTCTCTAAGATTTGCTTGAATTTGGATAAAATGGGAAAATTTGGAGATGATTAGGGTTGTCTAAGGGCTGATTATAGACCTTTAAACCCTTAAAAATCGGCCCATAAAATTTCTTTAGTCCATAATCCATCTTTTCTTTTATTTTTCTAAAATAACTTATAACTAAATTCATTATTATTTTAATCGCTTGTTTCAATTTTTTGGGGCATTACATAACTCACTCCACTAAGACTACAATAACTTGTTAGAATTTAAATTCGAATGTAAATAAAAAGTAACAATCTGGAATTTTGCGTGTCCTCCATGCGTAATTCTAAAAGTCTACATTGGCGACATAACACACGAACACCATGTGTTTCTCTTTTTTGATCATCTCCTTTGATCTTGGTCACTTTCTTGTATGGAGGAGGCACATCAGAGTGGCGGTTCGAAGAGGAGGCACATCTTGTATGGGAGGAAGAAGAGCCAACACTACTATAAGACAAGTGAAGAATGAAGACCTACTTTAAACTCTATTTAGGTTAAGGGGGAGTATTTCTATATATACTAAACATGAAGGTCGGTTATTTTCTTTTTTTATTAACTACTTTCCTTATTATTAATGTATTAACTTAGACTCTTATACAAAATATCAAAGTTGGTGTGATGGTGATGCTTTATTTCTATGTTATTTTAGAGACTCACTAAGTTTCGAGTCTCATCAATAACTTTTTTTTTCTACATTACTATATTTCAACTTCTCCCCAAAATGTCATTTTTAATCCCTCAACTCAACTTTAACATATAATATTTTGACCCCCTGACTTTGACTTGTTATCATTTTGATCTCTAATGACCTAGCTAGTTTTCAACTTTGAATCTCGTACTCAACTTTGACATATTTTCAAGTTTGTCGACCCTACTTTAACTTTAGTTGTCATTGTGACTTCTGAGTTTGAATATATATCTCCGTCTTTTAATACACCAAGCCAAATTATACTTTTGAGTGATATTTCAAATCCAATTATATATAACATAAGGCAAGATCGGGTTTCTCACCACCGACCTTGCCTTTTAGTAATATATAAAAATATCATTTTAGAGTAAAAAAACGAAACTTTAACGTGTGATAGTGTCGTTAACGTGAATTGCAGGTTAAGATCTTAGAGAGAACAGTTTAATCAAGCTCGTGTTCAATTCATCTAAAAAACTTAGCTTGATTTACAAAAAAAAAGGCAAAAAATATTATGTTGGATGGAAGAATCGAACTCATATGCTAAGCAAATACCAAAGTTGTTATATCAGTCAACAAAAAGCCAAATTATACTTTTGAGTGATATTTCAAATCCAATTATATATAACATAAGGCAAGGTTGGGTTTCTCACCACCGACCTATTGAAAATAATAAACTAAGATAGTTTAGGTCAACCGTCAAAGTAACATGTTATAAAAGTATTTCTAGTATGTATATGTTAAGTATAAAGGGTCATTGTGTAATAATGTGTAAGATGGTAGGTTAAGAAACCGTATATCACGCTTGTAGGAAACACAAGCGATTAGCAACCGCTACAAGGGTTCAAAAACACCAACTTAGATACCTATATATACATAATGTTTGTAAACAATTTCTTCATGACGATTATGCAATACAAGTTTGATTAGTGAGTAAGTGATGTTGCCCATCTAGATCATCCACTTAATAAAACACTTGCATATGTATGAACAAAACTTACAAACACAAACTATCTATATTGTAAATTACAAGTTACATAATTACTGTAAGTGTCATAGGGTAGGGTTTAAGAAGAACTCATTTTAAGTTGAGAATTTAAGAACTATTAAAGAAACAAAAGATTAAATTTTAAAGAGGATGAGTAAAATTGTAACTTTAAATATATAAATTTTTGAGCATTTTTATCTTTTGGATATGTTAATATTTTTTTTTAAAACAAATGCGCCATTAGTTCAAGAGCTTCTTTATCCTTCATTTGAGTAAAAATAATGTTAAAAAATATATTTTTTTCTCGTTTTTTAATTTTGATACTACATATACTGTATCTTGTATTGCGATAGTGTATTTAATTATATTTTTCTTTAAAAGTCAATAACTTCTTCATATGTTATTTATATTAAAAATTTAAAACTTACATTTTAGTTTTTTCGATATTATATATATGTAGTATCATGGTACTTGATGAATGTTTGAAGCTGCCAAATGGCTCAAGAGTCTAATAACTATTTAATGTTTACATACGATCTCAAATGACCAATAAAAAAAGTTCATAATATTCCATATTATTTTTTTTATTACAAATGAAAACAAAACCAATACTTATACTATGTCTAAACATAAAAATAACAATACTCTAATAAACAAAAGATAAATATCATAACAAAATAAAATAAACCTGAAATTCAAACTAGAAGATAACTATGCATCAATACTGCATATACTGCATATATGTAGTAGTATGATACTACATATATGTAGTATACGATACTGCATATATATGCAATACTATAAACTTTAAAAGGGGATAGTGAATATGGAGTTGTTATGCACCTAAGTTGCATGCAAAACAATTAAAACTACATAGCTTTTATAAAATAACTTAAGTCATCTTTATTGGAAAACTTAACTCATTAAACTTTATTTAATTTTAATGGACAGCTCAGTCTTCTACTCTTATATCGTAATTCTTCTATTTTCAATTTACTCAATAATCGTCATTCATTTTAGTATAAGATTATTCACCCTTTAAAAATCGATATTACCTTAATTTGGTTTCTCAATTCCAACTAACAGATTAATATAACATGACTCATATGATTTGTATTGTGATATGCCCCTGCTGCACATATTAATACCGCATCAACATAACGTGGACCAAGTAATTTCTATCAATGTCAATACGATCATATGAGAAAATCTAAACTTCGAATTGAGGTATGACTGTATTTTTTTGTGATGACATCATCGAATTCAATGTCGGTAAATTTTGTTATTTTATCAAAGTACGTAGTTTGTTGGTTTTTTCGGTAATTTAGGTGGATAACAACACCGTATTCACTTTCTAAATTTAAAAACATATGGTATCATATACTACATATATGCAATATTGAAAGTAAAAGAAACGAGAAATTTTATTATTTTATAGTTTTACTAATGAATTCAAATTCTTGATCTAATGGTGCAAAAAAAGTTTAAAAACTTAACGTATGCAAAAGATAGAAATGTTTAAAGATTTATATATTTAAAGTTCAAATTTAATTTACCCATAATCTTAAAAATTCCTCTCATTCCTTTTTTATTAGTTTTTTAGTTCTCAACTTAATTTGAACTTCTTCCTTAATCACTCCCTAATTGTCATAACCGACATAACTTCTAACTTCCTTAAGTCATGTCATTCGATTGTTGATTTTGGTTATTAACATTTTAGACCTTTGACGATATAATTAACTCTAAACTAGATACGCAAGGATAAGGAAATTACTAATTTCAACAATATTTTTTTTTTTTGGGTAAAAGGGTTTAAAAGTTCGAATCCGATGAACGTGGATGGATCGAACACGTGACCCTTTGGAAGTCCTGATCATGTTGCAACTTGCAACCCTTTAATTTCAATAGTATTTGTGTATAGATAATAAATCACATACACACGTCTTAAGACATATGTGCACATGCTAGCCATCTATGGATAGGGTTGATTTACCAAAAACATGTAAAAAACACACAAAAAGTGAGATCTAGAACTAATCTTATCTAACAAGATGAACAAACCCAAAATATGGCCCTTCACCCATCAAGATCAAGAAACATGCAAAGATGGCAACTTTAACAATCAAAGTTTCGGTTTGCAAAACATGTGAAAAAGCCATACCTTTTCCTTAAAAAAGGACTCTCTATCTCTCTCTAAACTTTTGTCACACACCAGCTTTTTCTTGAGAAACAAACTTGCTAAAAGGGGTAAGGCTAAGGATCTCTAAATATTTTAGGATAAAAGTTTTATAATAAATCGATCCTTCGATATTATTTCTTCCGTCCTATTATAAATGTCCATATTTCGTTTTTTAGTTGTCCCATTTTAAGTGTCTAATTTTAAAACTTATTGGTAAATTTCCAAATTTACCCTTAATAACATAAGATAAATAATGTGATGGATGCTGGTAAAAAAAAATAATGTGATGGACCCACATAATATTTATTGTCAATGGGTATTATTGTCAAATGACAAGCAAAAAAGCAAACATTTAATGTGTCTAAAACCTTATGTTTTTCAAACTAAGACACTTTTAATAGGACTGAGAGAGTATATCGTTGGTGCCTGAACATGTTTAACCCAAATTTAAACTTTATTTCTATTTCAATATATTAGTTGAGGTGTTATAACCAAAATAAAATATAATTTTCGATCCAACTTGGGTATTGCACGAACAAAAAGGTTATGTTAAAGGTTTGCTTTTGACGGCAAAAGTACACTAATTAATGTTAAACAAACATATTAATTGAAACGAAGTATGTAGCAAAATATGAGATGAGTTGTTTGTGATAATCACGAGATACCACCCTAACCTAACCACTTGGATACATGAAGTGCATGTTCTAAATTATCTTGTGGCTATGATTTACTCTCACGCTGATTTAAAGTATTAATTGTGGCGTTTACGGTTTTCTAACTTGTATTTAATGAGAACAAGTTACTAAATGCCGGCAAAATTAAAAAAAAGTAAACTATATACTGCGCCATTTATGTTGTATGACTGTTGCAATTTGGGTTCTTTAGCAAACTAATATACAAATAACATTTTTATTTTCGAAGTTTTATACCAATCTGGTCCTTTACACTAACTAAAGTTAAGTTTTTCAGTTAAGTGAATGACAGTTTTGTCTAAGGACTATTTTGGTAAATAACATAAAGGACCACTTTTGCAATTTACACTAAAATCTTATAACAAGTATTATTTTGTAATTAAATATTTAATATATGAAATACAAAATAAATATATTTGTAATATTTACGACTTAAACTATATACACTTTAAGTTTAATATTTATTTGGGAAACGAAAATAAGTTTTTTACGATGGGTCCACCCACTTCCGAGAATACACAATTAAACGTTAAGTGTCGGTACGTCATCCGAACAAGGTTTCGGAATATAAAAGATATTGCTTCGTTTTTTTTGGTAAATGGTATTACCCCGGTAACTTTGTATTATCAATCAACCAAATAAAACAAGTAGTTAAGTGTGTCTCAACTAGTTCATAAAAGAGGCATTCCTCAAATATGTAAACCAATTTAACCAAGCAACAAGACTACTTAAAAATAAAAAATAATAGTATCCTAAAGCACATAATCAACACAAATCATTAACCCACATCATCAATAAATTTGGGTATTCATAATGTTATTTCAAAATATTTGTTAAAAATAAGATCAAAACTAGGGAAGAAAAAAACAATTTACTATATATCGGAACACGCATGAACAAAAATTTTTTGGGAAATGAACGCGAATTAGCACGTACAAAACAAAACGTTTATACTTTCTCCGAGGAAACGTAACAAACTAACATGCATAAACTTCGCAAAAAGAAGAAACTTTTTGTTTTGTACATGCTAATCACGTGTGACATCTGCCCAGGAACCCGAACCCGAACGGCCGACTCGAACCCGAAATTGTTTGTCTTTAATTGTATTCGTATTTATTTTCTGAGAATGTAACGTTCGTTATTACTATTATGAATAAACGCATTGGATTCTACGTTATTCCGGTCTCGATTAAATAACTGTATTTATGTCACAAAATATTCACGTAGGTCAAATAATTATTATTTGTAATAATGAATTTCAAAATATATATATATATATAGTTCGTAAAAGAAAACTATTGAAAACGTTAAACAAAATCGTCTCTAAATCTCGGAATAGTAACTTAATGCCTTAAACGAGCTAAAACTATAAAAATGTCACTTATATAATTGTTACGCGTCAATTTAGTTAAGTTAGTTAATTAATATAATTATAATCTAACTTTGGGTCAAAATTGTTACTTTTGAAACTTTAATTAAAAGTTATAATACAAAAATTAACAAACCAGAAACCACAAGGGGCCACACTGTAATGTTAATTTAACCCAAACATCCCCCCCCCTTCACGCGTTTCCGGCGACGCTGTCGGCGCTTTTCCGGCCACCCTTTCCGTTTTTCAGGCGAGCCTAATTGACGCGTTTTGACCAACCGTTTCAATCAACGAAACCTTCCAAATCATTCCTAATCTGTTTTCAAACCCGTATTGATTGTCTAATTACGCGATTACAACCAATTGATCCATTTTGATTCGTGATTTCAAACCCAAAATCTCATTCTCGTAATTAACTCGGTAATCAACGAATTAATCCTTCCTAAACCTTCTAATTTCTAAATCACTCGACTATCTATTCCAAAACACCAACACATATCTTCTCTCTCTACTTTTTCCGAATCAAAGTTTCAAATTATTTTTCCGGCGAGCTTGTGTTTTTCATCATTCCGAGCATCAAATCTGGTAACTCATATATTCATTTTAATCCTATTGATTATCTACACCTTCCCCAATCATCAATTTTATCTTTTTCACTTCCAGATCCGTAAAAATTTTCAAAACAGTCGACTTCTTCATCGTATTCAAATCCATATCAAATCGTCATCAATCCATAAGTTCTTTATATCAAAATGTTTGTGAGATCATGGGGATTAAAAGCCCTATGATCGAATTTGATGGTTCTTTGTTCTAGGGTTTATGAAGAAATGGGTGTTGTTTGTTATAACATGTTAAATATTTTAAAAATCAACCCAAATAACAAAAGGAACATCTGGTTCAGTGGTTTCTGTTTTGTTAACGTGAGGGTCCTGTTTTATTTAATTTTTATAACTTCTACCCATTTTAAACATTTAATTATTATTTCTAAATAATCTAAATAATATAGTTAAGTTAAATACATTTTTAAAACATAAAAAAATTAATAATTTCAAATACATATATCTACCTATTTTTATAACTCCTATTTGGTAAGGTCGGTTATATCCTCGTGCCCTTCACGTGCTTTTCTTTTCTACCTTTTGTTGATTGCTTTCTTCCTTCGTCATAATCACAGTAACAAATCACCTACCTTCCGGTTTCGTTTTGCGTTCGTCTCCTGAGCGTCAACGATCGTCGGTTGTCTTTCTTTGTCATACAACTGTCAATCACTGATTGTGGTCTTCCATTCTTCCGATCGGTATCTGTTTGGTTTGTTTTGGTGTTGTTGACGATTTGCTCTGCCTTTTCTGCTGCGATTTGGATGTTTTTGAGGTCAATTGTTCATGCATTCAGTGGCTGCGGTTGTTTTTTGCTTCGTCTTCTTCAATTAGGGTTTCGTGCTATTTTGAAGGTTAGTGACTCTTTTATTCTATTTTTTGCATTTTCGTATCTGTTGATTATCATAATCGACTTACATGTTTCGTGTTAGTGTTGTTATTATAGTTGTTGACCTGATCGAATTCATTTGTGGCTTTGCTGTTTTTTTTTGCTGACTACTTTGTTTCCTGTAGGACGTTTGTCTCAATGTTGTTGTGGTAGTCGTTTTCTGTGGCGTTGTTCATCTACTTGAACATGTACATGATTGACACTATGACTTTTGCTCTTGCCTTTGCTACTGTTTTGTGGTTTTGTCATCTCTGTGTATAGAAGACTAATACATTGTATCTTTACATAATTAGGCTTAATTTCATGTGGGTCATGCATATCTCAGTCATATTGTGCCATTTAAATCTGGTTGTAAATATTTACGTCTGCACCTATAATATAATGTCCATAAAAGACTCTACACAACAATCAAAAGTCCGAAACACAACACGCCCCGGCCGCCGCAACGCGCGGCCCTGACACTTAAACCTAGTTCTAATAATTGAGTAACACATCCACATGTCACCAATTTAACTATTCCACATAGGATTTTGCTTAGGTGTCATGTTCTAAATTAATTTGATGGAGAATTTTTAGACGTGTCATGGTATGCTCCATATTCGAAATAACCCGATATGTTTAAATAAAAAATTCACAAATTATCATCAACTATCTTTTAACCCGATACGTTCAAATACAAAATTTACCAATTATCATGATCCATATCTTAACCCGATATGTTCAAATTAAAAATTTACCAATTATCATGAATTATCTCCTAACCCGATATGTTCAAATAAAAAATTTATCAATTATTATGATCTATCCTAACCCGATATGTTCAAATTAAAATTTTACCAGTTATCATTAATTATCTCCTAACTCGATATGCTCGAATAAAAAATTGACAATTATCATGAATTATCTCCTAACCCGATATGTTCAAATAAATATTTACCAATTATTATACATCATATCCTTTATTTTAACATATGATTTTTGATATGAATATATTTGTAAATATCCAAATCGATTTTAATAAGGGATATGTTTAAAATAAATTTGATATCTAAATTTAGTTAAAACCTATAGGGGTACCTTCATTTGAGAACTCATATTTAGGAAAGAACCGAGTGAGAACCGACTTAATTGTTATATTTTTTATTATCTAAATTGACAAAAATGCTTGTACACCTACCAATTATAAGATTTATTTATAAAAAAACATGATTTGTATCGTTTTTTGTTGAAATGCATATATGCACCCACATTATATATGCAAATATACAAGATATTTATAGAAAACCAAAATAGATTCGATTAATAATATATATACGAAAATACTACTACGGTTCGTACCAAAATCCCAATTGTTAATTTGAAATCCTAATTTCTCAATTGTTAATTTGAAACCCTAATTTCTCAATTGTTAATTTGAAACCCTAATTTCTCAATTGGTAATTTAAAACCCTAAATCCCAAATCCGAAACCCTAGATCTCGGGTTTGTGATTCTAGTTACTATTTGTTTCGTTTCTAAGTTATGGTTTTTCCCAATTAATTAGGTGATACTAATATTTGGGCAACCCTCGGTTCATTATTGTTGCGTTTCTATTTCGGTTATCTATTGCACTTCAAGGTGAGTAAATTCACTCCCCTTTTTACTTTTATATTTTGGGCTTAAATATGTTCAATTACTATACAATGTTTTCGGTTTTCTTTTCTTTGTTTCTATTTCAAAATGAAATCATTAAATGTGTTTGTCTTGTTCCGGGCAAGATGCAATCCTTATGTGGTAGTTTAAAGTAGTATTGTTACTTAGTAATCCCACCGGTACAATGTTAGTGCTAATGGTTTGACAAACCCACCTGCATGTATTTCAAAACAGGTGATTTAAACCCGACCATTCAATTTCAATGTTTCTAGTTGTTGTTCAATGTTACAAGTTTCTATACGATGATACTAGCTGCTATGCTATGTTGCTACGTCCCTTAGATGCTTAAACAATTATTGATAACTTATATCGAGACGGTTACATGACGGTTGCTAAAAAGGTTATCTTTAATTAATAACATGAGTTGGTTCCTCATGACAAATGATTACAAGTTGCTATACAATGATGGTGTTCAATGTGTGTTCAAGGTGTCATGGTCGAGAATGATATGAAATAACTATGCATGTAAGATTGCGCAACATATTATGATGATCTCGGATTTCTCTATTATTATGTATTCAAATTGTGGTTTACTCAGTAGCTTTAAATAACTAACTTTATTTTTACATATTTCAGGTGATGCATTAGATTGATGTTATTGCGGTTTATTCAAGACATAGGATGCATTGGACCTAGAATAATAATAAAGACTTGCAATTATTGTTCCGGTTTTATTACTTTTGTCTTTTCTATTTAAGACTCATGTTCCAAACTTATTATATCATTATTAGACTTAATAAACAATTACCATGTACTTTGTTTACTATTGATATCCAATTCTCTTGACGCGCCTAGTGTTTTCCGCCGCCGGGCGGGGTGTCACATCACGTTTGTTTCCCAATAATATTTTGTTCATGTGTGTTCCGATATATAGTAAATTGATTTTTCTTCCCTATTTTGATCTATATTTAACAACTATTTTTATAAGGGTTATTGGATTTAATCACCTCTAACTATTGGTTATTAATTGGCCGTTGTCACCCTCAAGTATCACTTTGGCTAATATAACTCCCAACTAAACACTTTGGTGTCCGTATCACCAAAAGTCAACCAATTCAAGTCACTTTGGGTTAACTTTTGATTATTTTTTGTTAGCTTTTGGTGTTACGGACACCGTATCACCAAAAGTTAATCAATTCAAGTCACTTTTGGTTAATTTTTGGTTAATTTTTTGTTAACTTTTGGTGATACCGACACCAAAGTGTTTAGTTGGGAGTTATATTGGCCAAAGTGATACTTGAGGGTGACAGCAGCCAATAACCAATAGTTGGAGGTGATTAAATCCAATAACCCTTTTTATAATGACTATTTTGAAATAACACTATAAATACCCAAATTTATTTTAACTTTCTGTTACAAATCTGAAATATTTTAAACAAACGAATCAATATTTTTTATATTCAAACCATCATTCGGAGAATGTACCGACACTTGTCGTTTAATTTTGTATTACCGAAAGTGTTGGACCAACCACAAAAAAAACTCATTTTCATTTCCCAAATAAATATAAAACTTAAAGTATATATAGTTTAAGTCGTAAATATTACAAATAGATTTACTCTGTATTTCATATATTAAATATTTAAGTACAAAATAATACTTATTATAAGATTTTAGTGTGAATTGCAAAAATGGTCCTTTATGTTATTTACCAAACTAGTCCTTTAATGTAAAAAGACAAAATTGTCCTTCACTTAACTGAAAAACTTAACTTTAGTTAGTGTAAAGGACCAAATTAGTATAAAACTTCAAAAATAAGGATGTTATTTGTAATTTAGTTTGCTAAAGGACCCAAATTGCAGCAGGCATACAACATAAATGATGTAATTCGTAGTTTACTCTAAAAAAGTTACTTTCTAATTGTCAATTGGATGTGGTTGTTTGATAAGCCTATTAATGATATTAAGAAGTTATCTATTAATAGTTCATAGCCTCTTAATGGTTTAAAGATATCTCAAAATCTGAATGATTAAATAATAACATTAAGAGGTAGGCCCCGTTTGTTTTTTTTAAGAGATTTAAGTCTGAATCTGAATACCACATCTGAATGTTAAGAGGTGGTTCAAATTTCTGAAATCTGAATCATTAGGAGGTGGAGGCTAGAGACGAATCTCTAGTTGTCGGAGATGGAGCCTAGTCTCCGGGTTAGAAGTTAATGGAGGCCGGAGACAAACATATGTCTTTTTTGGGTTAAGATGTTTTCAGACCCACTAAAAGCTCTTACTGGTTCAGATGCTATTAAGACGCTGAACCTCTTAATGCCAGAAAAAAACAAACAGCCCTACGTCTGATTACGTCTGACCGAATCAGACGTTTTCCTCTATTCAGAGAAAAGAGGCAAAAACAAATAGGGCCGTAGTCTCTTAAGCATTCAGATTTAAGGATATCTCATAATCATTAAAAGGATATAAACCATTAAAAGGTAGTCTTTTAATACCATTAAGAGTTTACTAGCCGGCTTTGTATACACCTTTACCTCTTAAATTGAAGATATATAAAAACCAACACATGGTGAGTAATTAATTTGTAGGAGTTTAAGGACAAGAGTACGTATGAGATTGTTGTTAAAAAATTAGTTTCTAAATTTTTTTCACGGTTGAGTTGGTAGTCTTCTTTTGTTGGGTACGCATCATTTCAAAGATCTTAAGTTTGAGTTGTGTTTCTTATCTTTTTAAGTTATTTTAAAATTTTGTTTCACTTATAACTTAACTATAAGATATTTGCTATTTTGATATTTTACTTCTACTTTAATATATTTATGAATTTGAATTAGATTTTAATTAGACATCTAAAATATTGTGTCATAAGATCACAAACATGAGACTAGACTACAATGACACGTAGCTCCGAATCATAAATCTAGACGTCCCCCATTTTCACAAGTAAAGAAGGTTCATTTATAAATATTAATGAAACAATATTTGTAAGACACGATATATATTATTTTACATGTGAAATAAGTAATGTTTTTAATAAAGAAATTATATATTTTCACATATGAAATCAGTTTAAATTAACAAAGAAAAATAATAACAATAAAATCCTTATATAATAGAGCAAAACGAAAAAAAACTTATGTGGTATATTTTTAAAGTTTCTGGCTTATGTGGCATCAATTGAGAGTTTATCTTACAATAATGATTTTTTTATTTAAAATATGTGTATAAAATATTTTATAATAAAACTAATTACATTTTTTGTCCCCTAATATTTTGGAGAATTTTGAAAAATTTAAGAGTATTTATATTTTTAACCCTCTATTACAAGGGGTGTACATGAGTCGGTTTATATTTGATAGGGTTTAAAAATAAAACTTATGGATAAAGTTAATAATAACATATAATTAAACATCTCAATATTTTATAAATATACATAACATTTTTATACGATTTTAAAAAATATATAAACTACACCATAAAACTAAACAATTTATGGTGTAGTAAATTTAAGTATAATATTGCTATACTAAAAGTCTAATTTTTAAAAGTAGATCTTGTGTTTCAGTTAGTAGGGTTTTGTCTCAAAACTGATTGGAACATTCGTGAATATCCTTAAAAGCATCACTTGAATGTTGTCTTCGCGAGCGTAGCGCGGGCACTAAACTAGTGACTCATTAATGGAAATTGTACGGTGAGTTAACGTTTACTGATAAAATTTAGACTAAATTACTATTTGAGTATCCGTGATTGAATGTCTTTAATCATTTTAGTCTAAATCTCAAGCCTTTAACATATTGAACCCTGTGGTTTGTATTTTATAACTATTTGAGTCAAATGACTAACAAATTAGTTTTTTCAGTTAGTTTATAATAAAATGACCTAAATGCTCATAGACTTAATTGGTTATTTTCGTAACCTTGGAACCCATATATATTGTTAAATGTTTTTTACTAAAAAACACATTTTTATTTTTTAAAAACTATAATCGTCCGGTTTTTATAAACAGTCGGGTTTTAAGACCTTTTTAAAACATTCAACATTTTAAATATCTTTTTATAACAATTCATGTTATGTAAATAACTCTTTTAACTTTCAACTATATGCTTTTTATTTAATCATCTTTTTAAAAAATTTCATTTTATTTAATAAAGACCTCAAAAAATCCGAATGATTTTAAAAAGACGTTCAGTTTTTGTGAGACTTAAACGTTTGTATTACTTAAGCGTCTTTTTTAAATATAATAAACAATTTATAAAAATGATTAAGTAAAACAAATGGTTTAAAAAATAATTTAAAATAGTCAAACGGTTAAAGAATATTTTAAATAAAGAGGAATAATTTATAAAAGACATTTATAAAGCCAAATGTTTTTAAAAGGCAAAAAGTCTAACTATTTGTTAAACCAAATTATTAAAAATTTTGAAAAGAAAATATTTTTTTAAAATATAGATATTTGAAAAACTTAACGATATATTTATATATTGAAAACCAATTGTTTCAAAAACAAACCGTAATACATATATATATTTTATACTTTGGTCGCTAAGGTTATATAAAATAACTATTTGAGTTTAGAGTAATTTTGGTCTTTTTATTATAAACTTAAATTAAAAAAACTAACCATGTTACTGATTTAGACTTAAATAGTTATAAAATACAAACCATGAAGTTCAATATGTTAAATGTTTAAAATTTAAACTCAAATAGTTAAAAGTCTCAAACCACGTACTCAAAAAATATTTATTCTAAAATTTAAGTGCTACTATAAGCATTCTTTTACTTATTTTTATTCTTATTACAAGATTTTGACAACATACAATTTCAATATTTTTTCTTTTTAACAAAAGTAAAATTTTCTTTTAAATTAAGATTACAATCCTTGTTTGTTTTTTATTTCTTATAATAGTGTTGTAATAAACAATTGCATTTAGTTAGTGGCTATCAACTAGGATTATTTAAAAAAACCGAACGTACATAGAAACAAATCGTATGTAACCGAAAAACCAAACAGAATTGTAAAATTTGTTTTCAGTTAGGTTACTAATTGTATCTGAATTTGCATTTAGTTAGTGGCTATCAACTAGGGTTATTTAAACAAACCGAACGTACATAGAAACAAATCGTATCTGTAACCGAAAAACCAAACAGAATTGCAAATTTTGTTTTCAGTTCGGTTACTAATTGTATCTGGATTGTGCATTTGGTTTACGGTTACACAGAGTACGATTTATTCGGTTTGGGAATCTGAATAAACCGTATAATAGGGTTTAACCGGATAACGGAACCGGATAAACCTACTAAAGCGATTGTATTCAGTGCGGTTCGGCTAAAAAAGATTTCATAGCTTAACCGAAGAAACTGAACTGAACGAACTGTTAACCAAGTCGTTGAACATTCACATCAAACACTTTTAATGTACGCATATTATTAATTTTATTGAGAAACACAAGTTTTTACCAAATAAAGTCGATTAAAAATTATGAGAAATATTTTAATAAGATTTTGTTTAAAGAGAGTGACACGTATACATGGTGTATAGACATTTTTCGTTCTTAAGAAATCATGTGTGCCACTATTAAAGTGTTAGTATATAACTACACTCATTAATATGAATAAAACTATAAGTCTGAAGTTCGACTTTTATTAAAATAAAAAATAAGCTTGATGTTTTAACTAAAAACAGAAAATCAGCTTGATGTTTTACGTTAGGGTAGGTTTACCCAAAATTATCCAAATAATTCCCTAATTAAAGGATACCATCCCATTTTAATCTAAAAATACTCAAAATAAGAGATGTGATACCAGAGCCGTAAGGGATCCGAGTCAAATTGAGTTATGGTGAGCTTAGGTTTGGCTCATTTATAATATAGCTGAACTCGTTTATTTTAACTTGCTCAAACAAGACAAGTCGGCTTGCGAGTAAACTTGTTTATTTAAAAAAGTAGGTTGATTCTTGTTTCCACATGCGCTGCACGTGAGCTGTTTATTACGAGCTAAGTTGTTTATTATGACGGAAAAAACAACATAAGACAAACGTTTTAAATTTTAATTACCATCATCACATTCAAACAACCAAATTTACCAAAACATAAACACAATCGAAAAGAAAATTAAGGTTGCCAAATGACTTGGCTTAAATCATAATGCCATAAACACAAAGAAAAAGAATTGGGGTTATGAGATTTATCATCGCGATCAAGAAACGTAACCAATTAGGGTCAGATAGATTTTTTCATCATCATAGCCAACAACAATTCAAGGAAACACTATTCTGGCTCGGATGACTACAAATTCATCATCTCGTACTCACAGCCATGAAAAAATAGCTAACTGGGCTCGGATTAAGATGTTTTCGATCACCATCACAGCCAACCATCGTTCAAGTAAACATTATTGAGGCTTAGATTACTACCAATTCATCATCACAACCATGAAATCGTAATCAACCGGTCTTAGATGGAGATTTTTTCATCATGAAAGCCAACATCAATTCAAGGAAACACTATCGAGCCAATCAGCCCATTCGCTAACCAACACAAATAAGTTGACTTGGCCCCTATTTCAATTAAACGCATCACAAGTCAAGCTGTTCATAAGCAAATGGGTTGCAATTCCACCTTTAACAAACATCAAAGTTGTGAATCTCATTTAGCAAATTAGGCGCCTGCAATTAACAAATCCTACAAATGTTAGTCATGGAACTAAAAGATTTTCAAACACAAAACTTATTGCCATCTCTTTAAGCAAAAAAAAATAAAAAATAAAAAAAAAATAACATGACAAGGAGAACATTCAAACCATAACTGTAGTAATTTACTAAGAGTAAATTCAAAGACAAAATAGTAAAAACAAAGCTAGCGAACCAAAGTCAAACAAAAGCAAACCTTACCTTACTATTTACGTTTCACAGTTTTCAATCATATTTCTATAGTTTCTTTTCTTTATCTTTTCCTTCCCTCATCTCATTGTGCTTGATAATAATCTTTTATCTTAACTTCCTATGTTGTATAATAATATAATATCAACTAAAGTCCATCTCTTCTGCTATTTGTTCTTTTTTTCAAAATAACACCAAGTTTATATTTCAAAAAACATTAATTCCCAAGACCCTTGGTAGACATGTAAATCTTGAAGTCATGGATAATAATGTATTGGATACCGATTCTCAAAAATCATAGAGCTTTTGAATCAGTCTCTAGTTTTCTGTTTTTCTTCAGAATACTTTGACATATTTTTAGGTATCATTTTGCATGCTTCACTAACAGCACCTACTAAGTAACATATGGTCCTTGCTCAATAGATGTCCAAAGTTTTCTGTTTTGATTTCTTAATAAACCTTCCATCCTAATCTTCCATGTCTCATAGTCAACTGGTGAGAACATGGGTGGCTTAGTTTGAGTGTCATTTTCCAAATCATGTTTAGAAACAACAAGAGTTGCAGATGTAGCAGCAGGATAACTAGCCATGTAAAGATTTTTTAGGATGACAAAGGCGTGAGATCTTTGATTCATAGAATTAATATAGCATGGTTTCTTGAGGAGGATCATGCCAAACACAAGTTACGTATAATCACAAGTATCACAAATGCGGAATCCTTGTGATATTGTTTGATCAATCACACATAGAGATAGATAAGCAATGTAATAGTGAACATAGTTATACTATTAATATTTCTTTCTATTGAAACCTTAAATCGAATGATTACAAAAGAAAGCTTAGCCACACATATGTGTAAGTTTGGCTTATTTATACTACCCTAGAATTGATCCTAGTCATCTATTCTAGATATAATACTAATGACAATCTATATCCATTGATCAAACCATAACATGACATATATACCATTAATATAGGATCCTATTGGATAATACAATATAAAGGAACATGTTTCTACATAACTTCAGCATGTTCTGAATGTTGTGGCGTTTCCATTACACATCAGCTGATGGATCTGTCTTCTAGAAAACTATCTTGTAGCAGCTACAAGTTGTTTAGCAGATGGATTTAATCAGATGGATTAAGATCACACAGATTTCAGCAGTTGATCTGTTTGGTCATTTGGACTTATTATCAGGAGGTTGATTCAATGTCACCCAATACTTAGAGTGATTTAAGTAGATTCATCCTTATATTCAACACATATAGTTGCATTTCCTGAAAACGTGTCAAAAGTTTTAGTTCAGCTAATGAATTAGCTTGTGAGTAAACACATGTTTGCATACATATAGATAATAGAAAACAATTGAAAGTATTCAATTATCATGTTATGTAAAAACTATAAATTTGCAAAGTGTATCATACAATACGAACATATACACAATCAAACTTTGTGACTAGCAACTAGTTAATCACACAGATTAAGTGTCGTTCATAAAATAGTTAAATTCTAAAGTAGGTTACAATCATCATCTGGTAAAGTATTGGATGATTAAACAAAATGAAAGAATAATCGGTTACAATCACTCTTTGATAAGGCCTGCTACCTATTAAGGCCTTACCTGTTACCTGTTAAGACTGTGTAGGTTCATGTCGTGTATTCGTGTCCGTGTACCAAATTGTCAGCCCTAGTTTCAAACCTCTTAACCATTCAGTACTTAATGATTCAGACTTTGTCAAACAGCCTTTAAGTTATATAGGACGAGAAAAGGCTAGTTATAACCGAAAATTGAACTCTAGTTGAAAAGAATTCATTAGCTAATTAATTAATTAAAGTATAGACGTGATAGAGGTTCGAAAAGTCTAATTATAACCGAAAACTGAACTATAGTTGAAAAGAATTCATGTCTTAATTAATTAAATTATAGGCCGGGTAGGGGTGAGAAAAGTCTAATTATTAATTGCCGAAAATTGAACCTTTTTTAAAAGAATTTATTGAACGATCATATCCATTTATTATGGTTAAGGTTTCTGCTTTGAAACCTTGGTTAACTGAGTTAGACCGAAATCATATCCATTTATTTTTCATGATTTCTACCATTTTCTTCTTCTTAATTTCCTAATTTGCTACTTAAAAACTTTGTAATCTCTTGTTGTGTTGTATTCAATTTACCGTATTTAATCTTATACTTAGTAAATGACTAAATGTGTTCTTGTATTGTTTGTGCTCTATTTTTTATATTATTTTGGATTTTTTTTGTTAATCCAACTACCAAAATGATATAGTTATTCAGGAAACAATGAATGTATATTTTTTAGTAGGGGTGTTTATTCGAATCGAATACGAATGAATTGAATTGGTTAAATTGGGACTTTTAAAAATTATATCCGTATTTTATCCACATTTGAACAAAAATGTATGTATTCGATTCGATTAAGTTAATAGAATTCCAATAGATTCGAATGTATTCGCTTTAAAAAATATAAATAAACAAACAAATCTAGTAATAATACAAATGTAGCACTAACATAACATAAGTCTAAAGCATCACTCAAACAATGTGCAAAACATTACCCAAAAAATATGCAAAACATCACCAAAACAATATGCAAAATACTAACACATCAACAAATAGAAAACATGTTAAAAAAGGTCTAAAACTGCATAATCAAGCACAAAAAAAGACTATAAACAAGTTTAAAACCTGTAGAAACCACAATTAAGCAGCTGTCACAACACCAAAGCAAGTTCATATGCAAAAACAATAATTAAGATTGGGTAATGGGTTGAGTTTGAGTATTTTTAATTTTACTTTAAGCTCATTAAATCATATTCATATATAGATAATTAATTAGATATATTAAAAAAATATATATATTTCTTATTCGAATTGGGCGAATCGAATGCGAATACTGAAAATCATATTCTTATTCGATCCACATTTGACAAATTATTCGAATCGAATTCGAATGTCCTTAATAGAATTCGATTCGAATCGAATTTTGAATAATTAGAATGATATTCGAATAATGAACACCCCTATTATTTAGAAATATATAATAATGAATGTTTATCTAGAAGTAGGCGTCTACGCGGTCCGGTTTTTGATAAAACCGTAACCAAACCGTTACTTGCGGTTTTTTACCATTAAAACCAAAATCAAACTGTTTAAAGTAAATAACCAAACCTAAACCGAACCATACGAGCGATTTTGGTCCAGTTTAGTTTCGCGGTTTGGGCTTTATAGTTCAAGTTTAAGAGCTCTAAAAAACATCACAAAATCTTATTAAAATCTTATAAATTTTAAAAGTACCGGTATTAGAACTTGATTATGTAAACTATTGCAAGATTCTGAGTTGTAAAAATTCATCTACCTATTCTAATAATTGAGTAACTCATACACATGTCATCATTTTAACTAATCCACGTAGGACTTTGCTTAAGTGTCATGCTTTAATTTAATATGATAGAGGATTTTAAGCCGGGTCATAGTATGATCCATATTCAAAATAACCCGATATGTTCAAATAAAAAATTCATTAATTATCTTCTAAACCGAAATGTACAAATACAAATTTTACCAATTATCGTGATCTATCTCCTAACCTGATATGTTCAAAATAAAAATTTAACATTTATCATGATTTATCTCCTAATCCGATATGTTCAAATAAAAAATTTACCATTTATCACGATTTATCTTCTAACCCGATATGTTCAAATCAAAATTCACCAATTATTATAGATTATCTCATTTATTTAAACATATGATTTTTGTTAGGAAAATATTTATAAATATCCAAATCGATTTAATAAGGAATATGTTAAAAATAAATTTGATACATAAATTTAGTTAAAACCAACATAATCAAAATCCCGTGTAGTACGCAGGTACTATTCTAGTATAATGATAGATACTTATATGTTATATATATGATCGATCTTATTTTGTTAATTATGACAAATTTTAGCACTAACAAATTAATTGATGTTTTAAATACTTTACTTACATAAACCCATATATGAGATCTAATATATATATACACACACATGTGCACGTACGGTCCAGTCCGGTTTTTTACAAACGGTTTTTGGTATAAACCGTAAACCAAACCATTCATAACGGTCCGCTCCGATTTTTCACGAACGGTTTTTTGTATAAACATAAAACGACAACAAAACCAAACCGTTGATCTGTTTGAGCAGTTTCGCGGTTTGAAACCGAACTATGGACACATCTATCGAGAAGTATAATAATTAATTAAGAATGACCTTTGAGATTGGATAAAGAAGGACATGTTGATTTTATTAGCATGTTGAAAGGATTCTCTATTAACTACCTACATCTTTCTCATCTTCACTAATAATCTTAGTGGCGGCATTTAGACCATGTGTAGTTGGGCGTTTTTGCCCGTTGATAGCGCCCCAAAGCGCCCCCCAGCCCATTACACAGGGGCGTTATGGACAAAAAACTTGGTTGGGGCGTTGCCCACAAAACGCCCGTTTTTTTGCAAAAATTAATGGGATTCGGTCAATATGACCGTTGTTTAACGGGAAAAAAGAAAAAAACGGTAACTTTTTAAAAAAAAATTTAACATTAAATTATTTACTTTTCTTTTATAAATACCAACCCAATTTATTTTAAAACCACACACACAATCTACAACTATCTTTTCTACACCACAAATTCTTTTACAAATCCTCTCAAGAAGCATGTTTTCTAACGGCTCCGGTTTCGGCAACAGTTATTTTCCCAATCAAAACAATCAACAACCGAACCCAAACCAAAGCGACCCGTTGTTCAACTATATTGCAAATTTGTCTCCGATTAACAATCCTTATGGCTTTCAACCCAACCCTTTTGCCATTCACCCTAGCCAATATGCATGGCATTCAACAAAACTTATTTGGCATTCAACAATCCTCTACACCACCAGAAACCGTTCCGGAGACACCACCCGAACAACAACCATCAAATGTACCCGAGTCATCGCAACCTAGGAGACGCCAACACAAAAAGAAGCCTAGCGATGTGCCAAGGACTAAAAAGGTCATGATACCATGGACGGCAGACGACTACAAGCTTTTGGCGAGATGTTGGCTAGATACGTCCGAGGATCCGGTTCGCTGTAAGTATTTAAATAATAGTTTAATGGATGTTATTTTTATAAACTTCTTATAAATTATTTGGTTTTTCGCAGCTAATTATCAAGATAACAATACTTTTTGGAGCCGCGTAAGAGCCGCGTACGCCAAGTCATTGGGTAAGGAGTGTACGGCTGACTCAATATCCGGAAAATGGTCGGACATAAACACAAAGTGCAATCAATTCAATGACCTTTACAAACGTCTTTGTTCTAACCGGGGTAGTGGTCGTAACGACAAGGACATACAAAACCGAGCGTTGTAAGAGTTCACACAAACAAGAGGAAAATTCCTATACATGAATTGTTGGTTGTTACTAAAGGATAGCCCGAAATGGTTAAGTAGTCTTGGCATAATGTCAAGACTACACGTTCAAAAAAGTCAAAAACATCGTCTTCTCAAGGTACCGAAAGCGAGTCTTCCAACTCTCGCACGTTTATCGACTTGAACATAAAGGATGACGAATTTGATGATGAAGAGGAACGAGTCTTTGAAGAGCCACCACGTCCACCCGGTAGGAGAAGCGGGAAAAAAGAAAAGAGGACGGAGTCATCAATGAAGGGTTCAAACATCCAGTTTAGCGATGTGAACGCTAGACTAGAAAAAAATGGTGAACAAGGGTTAAAACGTCTAGAGTTAAAATCACAACAACTCAAGGAGAAGGCGGAAGAGAGGGAAGTGCTCAAACAACGACAACTACAAAAAGAAAAAGAACTAAAAATTCGTCAAGGGGAACTACAACTTCGTGAAGCCGAACAAATGCATAAAGATATCGAACTCTTTAACAAACCAACCGACAGAATGAACGGGTTACAACTAGCACTTCACATGAAGTGCATCGAAAAAATCAATGAAAAATATGGGTTGACGGATATTTGATTTTATTTCGAACTCTATATATGTATTGTTTTTTTAATAAATAAATGTATTGTTTTTTATGTTTAATGAAATTTTAGGTTTTCATATAAATTATAATTTATATTTAATGAAGCAAATGATAAGATGATGATTGTTGGGGCTTTTTCCATTACACCTCATTTGGGAAAATAGCCCCCCCTTTTTTTTTTGAACGGCAGGGCAAAGAGCCCCTTGATGACATGTCTTCCACATGTCACACAAAGCCCCTCAAGGGGCTCCTTCCACTACACATGGTCTTATAAATTGACTGTATGGTTTACAACAGTATATTTTAATTATTAACTTATTATGTTATATACTTATTACTAGTTTAATTTAATGCTCGCGCTACGCTCAGGAACACATCACTCAAATGATGATTTTTGGGATATTCATGACGGTTTCAATCAGTTTTGAGACAAAACCATGATAAACTGAACACAAAATTTGTTTTTAATAAAATTATTTTTTAGTATAATAGTATTATACTCAAACTAAAGATATATAAGTGCTCAGTATATATATATATATATATATATATATATATATATATATATATATATATATATATATATATATATATATATATATATTTTGGTGTAGCTTATATTTAAAAATAATTTCATATAAAAGATTATGTATGTTTGTAAAACACTAAGGTCTTTAATTTTAGGGGCAATTTCATATATACCCCTACAAAGTTGCATAATATCATATATATCCAAATCATGCTTAAAAAGTGTTGTACATTATGCATTAAAAACTTGTACTTTGGATATATATGATATTATGCAACTTTGTAGGGGTATATATGAAATTAAACCTTAATTTTATGTTATTACCAATTTTATCCATAAGTTAATTTTTATACCATATCAAATTTAAATCGACTCATGTATGCCCCCAATAGTAGGGAGTTGAAAATGTAACTACTTTAATTTTTTAAACTTCTCCTAAATATTAGGTTACCAAAATGTAATTAGTTTTATTATATATATATATATATATATATATATATATATATATATATATTTTAAACAAAAAATCATTATTATGAGAAACTCTCTAATGATGTCACATAAGCCAAAAGTTTGAAATGATGCTACATAAGCTTTTTCCGTTTTTCTTTATTATATTAGAGACTATGTTTAATTCTCGTGTGTTACACATGAGTTAAATAACAATATTTAGAAAATATATATAACAATTATATTTAAACTTGTAATATTTAAAGATTTGTAAAAAAATTATATAAATAACATTAATTATAATATTTTGGTTCCATCAGCTTAATTTTTTCATCACAAACTTCCTTTTATACCTTTATCTAATTTCCCTCGATCTTATTTTTCCCCCCAAAAGAGGTCCCCCTTAAATTAAACCTTGATTTATTAGGTTGATGTGATGAATCTAACCCGACCCAAACCGTCAAATTGACCGATTTTTGTATATCTAGTTTTATTATGTTTGGAGCATCTAAAAACAATGAACCCACTTATTAGCATTAAAATTCTTGAATTCGTCACTGTACGCAGAAGACATGTGCGCATGTGATTTAGCCATATGTTCACATGCTAGCCATCTATGGAAAGAGTTTATTTAGCAAAAGCATATAAACATCATGCAAAAGTGGGATCTTGAACTCATCTTAGCTAGCAAGATGAACAAACCCAAAATATGGCCCTGGCTTCAACCATCAAGATCAAGAAACATGCAAAGATGGCAACTTTAATTAACTATCAAAACTTCGGTTTGTAAAACATGTGGAAATTAAAGCCATAACTTTTACTAAAAAAAAGACTCATATTTTCTGTCTCTAAACTTTTGTCTCACACTAGCTCTTTCTTAAGAAAAAAACTTGCTAAAAGGGGTAAAGGCTAAGAATCTTTAAATATCTTAGGGTAAAACTTTATAATAAATCCTTGATATTATATCTTTGGGCGCATGGCATGTTTAACCCAAACTAATTACACTTCATTTCTATTTTCATTATTTTACTTGAGGTGTTAATTAAAATTCCAATACTCCACTTGATGAGAAGTACGTAATTAAATAAAATAAAAATACAAATATTTATTTAATAGATACACGGGTCACTCTTGATAAATGCCGATATATAATATAGTTTATATACTAGAGGTTGTTTTCCAATTACTAAAAAGAGGTGCAATTTGAACACTGAAAGTGGCGTTCAAGATTTTCTATCCAACTTGGGTATTGCATGAACAAAAAAGTTACGAAACAAAAAAGTTACGTTGAAGGTTTGCTTTTGACAACAAAAGTACAACAATTTGAAATAAACATATTAATTAAAACAATATATATATATATATATATATATATATATATATATATATATATATATATATATATATATATATATATAGAGTGAGGTTCACCTACATAGTGTTAAAAATCTAAGAAGGCTAAGAAGTAATAAGAGATTGACATGTGGCATCTAGGAAAACTAGGAGAGGGGGTATTTTAGTCATGCATACTTTTTTAAATATTCTCTCTCCACATGCAAGTCACATGTCAATTCCCCCACTTTTTTAAAACGTTTATAACTTTTACATACGACATTATTTTTTTAAAAAAATTACACCATAAAAACGAGAATTTTTTTCTCTTTAAAACGCGTATAATATTGATATATAAAAAACGAATTTTTTTTTTCACAATTTTTCAGCTCATTGTGTCTAACGTCAGGTCATTGTGTCTTCCGTCAGGTCATTGTGTTTTTCATCAGGTCATTGTGTGATTGTGTCATCCGTAAGATTGTTGTGTCATTCATCGGGTCATTGTGTAATCTTATTTGACAAGTATTACATAATGATCTAATAATAATTACACAATAACACAAAAAGTATTTCAAAGATCTTGCTCTCACATCATCCTTCTTAAAAAATAAATAAACAAAACTTAAAAAAACTACTATTTTCTCATTGTGTCTTTTTTCATTGTGTCTAATTTAAAAAATAAAAAAACGGTAATTTTTTTAATTTTTTTTAATTTTTCGTTTATTTATTTTCTGAAAGAGGAATACACGGGGAACAAGGTCTCCGAACCACTTTTTTCAAATTTTATTTATATTGTGAGTTATAATTTTTTTAAAAGTGTCATTGTGTCTTTGTTTACCATTGTGTCATTCTCACACTTTGTAACAAAAAATGACGTTGTCTTTAAACATTTCTCAAACACATATTAACAATTTGTGACATGGTGATAATTTATAAACACATAATATGACACAACAAATATTTATAATAAGATGATATTATATAATGACTTAAGAATGAACCGATAAAAGTGATATTTCACTAGTTATAATATAACACAATCACATGATATTACACAAGGACTAGACAAGTGCCGAATTTTTTTTTATTTTTTATATATCAATATTATACGCGTTTTAAAGATAACAAAACGCTTGTTTTTTTGGTGTAATTTTTTAAAAAAAATAATATCGTATCCAAAAGTTATGAAAGTTTTAAAAAAAGTGGGGGAATTGGCATGTGCCTTGCATGTGGAGAGAGAAAGTCAACAAAAGTGGCTATGACTAATGTACCCTTCCACCAATTTCTTTTCCTACAAATTGATCTCAACCATTAAAAAAGAGATCTAAAGGTCATAAATCCTTCTTAGCCTTCTTAGATTTTTAACACTATGTAGGATAACTCTCCTCTATATATATATATATATATATATATATATATATATATATATATTAGGGCTGTCAAATCGTGTATACCTGTACCTGTTAAGACACGAACTTGTTAAGACACGAACTTGTTAAGACACGAACACGAAACCTATTACCTGTACACGACACGATAAGCTATCGTGTACCTGTTACCATTACCTGTACCTGTTTATAACAGGTATACACGATAAGACTTATTTAAAATCAAGTATTCAAGAACTTGTTTAGTAAAATAAAAATTGTCTATAAGTATAAGGGTATATAAGGTCAATATGTTATATTAAATTATATTTTTAATGTTTAAAAAATCATAACAGGTATTAACAGGTACTAACAGGTAAATACATGTTAAATACACAAAAATTAACAGGTAGATTCGTGTCTACCTGTTTAGTACCTGTTACCTATTAAGGCCTTACCTGTTACCTGTTAAGACCGTGTAGGTTCGTGTCGTGTATTTGTGTCCGCGTACAAAATTGCCAGCCCTAATATATATATATCAAAATATGAGACGAGTTGTTTGTGATAATCACGAGATCAGACCACTTGGTTTGGTTAGTGGTCACTTGGATACATCAAGTGCATGTACTAAATTATCTTGTGGCTATGATATACTCTCACGCTAATTTAAAGTATTAATTGTGGCGTTTACGGTTTTCTAACTTGTATTTAATGAGAACAAGATACCAAACTAAAATAAATGCCATCTAGTTTTTTTAAACCGTAAACATAGTACATATGGTATCAAACTACTAAATTATATCAAATTACATTCATCTCTGAATTTCAATTTAAAACATTCAACTTAAGAGGCAATATCTCTACCAAGTAAATGTCATCTAGTTAGGTTCTAAATGTAAACAAGAGCCTAAGCCGTTTACGTCTTATATTTAAGGTATGAATACACATAGTGACGAATTAAGTTGAGGAGTTGAAGGATAAGAGTACGTGAGTTTGTGTTAAAATAAAAGAGTAATAACTTTTTTATTGTTTGATTTTAACACAATTTCATACGCTCTAGTGTTTGATGTTGCATTAAAGTTGAAGAGTAATCGTGTTTTTTAAACTGTATAATAAAATAGTTGTTTTAATGTATGCATAAGGAGTTAGTATATTCAAAGTCCATTAAAATATAAATATAATTGCAATCATTTACAAATAAAAAATAAGAAGAAAAAAAATTATCTAATTCAGTTTTATTATTTAGTTAAAATTTTTAAAAAAGACATTATTATGATTTATTATGTACATAAATATTTTTCATATTTTATGAGACTTAAGTGGACAACCTAGTTAAATGTCAAGTGCCGGATTATTATACTCTTTTAATATCTATCTAATAAATTAGAGTTTTTAGGGGGCAATTTTTTGGAGGGAAAACATAATTTATTTTATAAAGGGTTATTGGATTATAATACTCCCAACTATAGGGTATTGGCCGCTGTCACTCCCAACTAAAATCATCACTCCCAACTATGGGGTATTGGCCGCTGTCACTCCCATCGTAAAAATACACTAACTCCGTTAGTGTTTGGGTCAAAAGTGTCACTTTGCAAACTTGAGGGGAAAATTTTATTTTTGTTTAATACATATATATTTCACAACTACCACCCACCACCCTCACCACCACCAACTCCGGTCACCACCACCAACTCCGGTCACCACCACCAACTCCGGCGACTTTCCGGCAACTCCGGTCACCACCACCATCTCCGGTGAATTTTCGGAGACTCCGGTCACCACCACCAACTCCGATCGGAGTCGCTGGAAATTCACCGGAAATGGTGGTGGTGACCGGAGTCACCGGAAAGTCGCCGGAGTTGGTGGTGGTGACCAGAGTTGGTGGTGGTGAGGGTGGTGTGTGGTAGTGGTGAAATATATATGTATTAAACAAAAATAAATTGTTCCCTTCAAGTTTGTAAAGTGACACTTTTGACCCAAACACTAACGGAGTTAGTGTTTTTTAACGACGGGAGTGACAGCGGCCAATACCTCATAGTTGGGAGTGATGATTTTAGTTGGGAGTGGCAGCGACCAATACCCTATAGTTGGGAGTATTATAATCCAATAACCCTTTTATAAAAGGAAGGTTGAGAGGAAAAATTTGAGTAAAAGAGTTAATAAAGACAAAATTTTGTGATTAATAATAATTTATAAAATTATTTTTAAATTTTTAAATATAATAGTTATAATAATTTTTTAAAAATATTTTTATTCAAACCGTTTGTAATACACGGGTGTTAAACCTAGTCTATACATTCTAATAAAAGAGGGGTTTAGAGGACACTTGTCAATCATTCAAGGCACTTAGAGAATTATTTTCCCGCTCAAAATGTTGATATCATTTTTATTAGATGAAGATTTTCATTCCATAATTAATCATTTTTAATTAATTCAAATTTAACAAGATAATCAAATGAAACTTTTTTAAAATATAAGGTTATCATATTTTAATAATCTGAACTTTTTTATATTGACCGATATTAATCTCAACTTAAAAAATTTCCTGTGACAATCTCAACTTGTAACTTATATTCCTACAACGATCATCCGTTAAAGTTAACTTAACGGCGTTACTTTTTTTTGAATTCCAGACCAAAGTTTTAGGGCTTTTATCGGGAGGAGGATACGAGTGTCATTTTTTTACTTTTTACAAATTTATGAAAATTTTCATAGTTTTTTGTTCAATTTTTAAAAAGTTTTCGTGAACATTTATTTTACTTTATTTTAAAACTAATGTTAAAATTAATATTTACATATTACACAAGTTAATTACATAGGATTGAGACACCATTTTAAAGTTATCTAATTAAAACAAAACAATGTTTAAGAGACATAATTAGCACAAAATTAAAACTTTGTTATTTTTCTACAAATTTACCCGTTTGGTAAACTATTTAAACTTTTCTATTTTTCATGTCACTACTCGTGTAATATTTCAAGGTTTTAGGGGAGACTATTTTGTGGAGGGAATTTTTTTGTTCTATAATAGGACATTTAAGAGGGAAATTTAGTGTAATTTTTTACCATGCATTTATAAGCTGATGGAGCCAATTTCTTTAATATTAAATATTTATAATTTTTTAAACATAATGGTTATAATTTTGTTATAAATATTATTATTTAACCCGTGTGTAACACACGGGTATTAAACCTAGTCTATATAATATTTCAAGGTTTTAGGGGAGACTATTTTGTAAGGGGAAATTTTTTTGTTCTATAATAGGAAATTTAGTAGGGAAATTTAGTCAATTTTTTTACCATGCATATATAAGTTGATGGAGCCAATTTCTTTAATATTAAATATTTATAATTTTTTAAACATAATGGTTATAATTTTTTTATAAATATTATTATTTAACCCGGATGTAACACACGAGTATTAAACCTAGTATCTAATAATTCAATGTTTTTTAGAGCCAAAATTTAGGATTCAAAATCGCTTATTTGGGTAGCAAAAAATTTTAGTATCAACTTCTAAATCATGACTTTCAAAATTGACATTTAATTTCATTTAAGATTTTCTTCTCTCTAATAATAGGTAGTTTTAAAATTAAGTGTAATATTAACTTTCATAATAACTAGGTAAATACGCTCGCTCACGCGTTGCGCGAGCGTTAAACAAACCAAAACAACAAATGTTATAACAGGATCCGAGTATTTATGAATCCAAAATCACGGTTGCATGCATTAACCAACAATCCATCAAATTTGCCATGCTAAAGACACATCACTATTAGATTAAAAGGACCTCGTCACCCAAAGAATTATAAAAACCAAATCAGTTATCTAATCACAGATCCACATCACCGTTCAGTTTCATGACATCCTAACAATTTCAATAAATTGAAAAAACACATAAATTCATCAACTTTATCCAAACCGAAAAAAAATCATCAAATTCCACTCCAATTCAAAAATTTTATCCAACTATTAATTAGACGAAGACAATAATTTATGATCCTTATTAAGAATCTAAATACGAAAAGACTGTTTTTTTCACACAAAAACACTTTTAAACATAAAAAGTGAATAATTTCACAAAATCATAAGCCAAAAACATTACAAACATAAAAACAGGCTCAGGGGATTTCACACAACATTACCATGGCTGCAATGGATGCCACGCCAAGGAGACGTTAGAACCCCATCAACATCATCATCGCCTTTTCAAATAAACCAACAACTGAAACATATTGACCGTAAACGACTTCATCACAACCATCAATAGATATGAATAAAATAAAATCCAAGGGATTTCACCCACCACATATCTCAGATGAACCATGGCGCATCATCATCAACCAACCTTCACCACCACTGATCCAAACAGTAAGTGTAAAAACAGGCTCAGGGGATTTCACACAACATTACCATGGCTGCAATGGATGCCACGCCAAGGAGACGTTAGAACCCCATCAACATCATCATCGCCTTTTCAAATAAACCAACAACTGAAACATATTGACCGTAAACGACTTCATCACAACCATCAATAGATATGAATAAAATAAAATCCAAGGGATTTCACCCACCACATATCTCAGATGAACCATGGCTCATCATCATCGACCAACCTTCACCACCACTGATCCAAACAGTAAGTGTAAAAAGACCAATCATGGTTTAAACCCATTAATCGATCATCACCAACACTACCATTGATGCAAGATCCAACACAGATCCACCATCAAGAACATCAATACAAACCAGAAACGCAAACAGATCTAATATTCATATCATCTCCGACAAAAACGTCGGTGATGACAACACGCAAAACGAAGCCACCATTGATTCTACATCCAACAAATCCAACACAGATTCAACACTAAGAACATCAATCCAAATCGGAAACGCACACAGATTTAAGATCCACATCATCTCCGACATAAACGCCGGTGATGACAACATGCAAAACCAAGCCAGTAACTATATATCCCATACAATAGGTCATAGAGATTCAAGGATCGGTAACCATCATCGGCAAAAGCCTAGGCCACCCAGATCCAAGAATCGTTCCATCATAAGCCAACACAAAGAATGAAAAAGCCCCAAAAAAAGAGAGATGGCCCTGATACACCACCGAAAAATACAGTAAAGTGATACACCGGAAACCACCACACGCCGGTGGAAACCACAAACCACTCCGGTATGCAAGAGAGAGAGGGAGACAATAAAATGAACAATGCAAACCAAGAATGCAAATGTTAAATACCCTAAAACGCCAATGTAAAACACCAAACCACCCCCTTATATTTATTGGTAATTATTGTGAGGGAGTAAAGTGTAAAAAACACTAATACATGTGGCTAAACCACAAACTCCATAAAGCAAACTGCTGAATTCTTTGTGCTTTAATATATATATAATATGAAATTTGAAAAATTTAAATATCCTATATTTTAAGATGTGGTTATTTGAAACCATGAAAAGATTTGATATATGACCTGAGGATGCTCCAAAATTAAAAGAAGCTATAAGAGTTTGTCTAGAGGTGTTAAGATGATCGATGTTACATTTAGTAGTTACTAATTTGAATCCCGTGGATGAATACATACATAAATTTAATGTTTCTAGAAAAAAATATTATTTAAAAGAAAGTTTCATACTACATAAAACATGTCATGTGGTAATTTGTGTTTCTAGGGTAAATATGTGTAAACAACTATGTTATACTCTATAATTTTTATACTTATATACAAACGTAATTAGTAAAGTTAAAGAATGAAACATTTAAATTCATATATGGTTAAAATATTTTTATGTAATTTACTCTAATATCTATTATCAAGAGTGCAACCAAAAGTGGCATCTGTGAGTTGTCCTGGCCATGACCAACATTGTCATGCATACAACGGTGAGTATCCACGCTTGATGGATACGTTATTCCAAATGTTCATACTATAAGCACTAAGGACATGTTATTGTTTATAAAAGCATTTAGATTATTTTTATACAAATGCATACATATGCCAAGTAACCTTAATCACTCCTTAAAAAAATGAAATTGAACAAACTATCATATATGGATCATAAGTATGAGTTATATAAAATAAATAAAAGTTAATTAAATTGGATATAAAAGTACCTCATACTTGTACCCTTACACATACGAACCAAGACCTGATAATTTTTTTTAAAGTAAATTATAAATATAAATAACCGTTGATGCTAGAGTTATACTTTATGAAAACTATTTAAGGATTCATTTCCCAAATGACAATTTTGAAAAGGATAAAAAGTACCTCATACTTGATGCTAGAAATCCTCCTTCATGTAGGCGATATACGTAAAAAGGAAAAGAATGTTTGCCTCTTTCAATTATGGAGGATGCAAATATGCTAAATGATTTGTTTCCAAATTTCTTTTGTGTAATTTATTTGAGCGGGAAAACGTATCCAAAACATGCCTCAATGAACGTCACGTGCACACCAAAACATTCTTTTACTAGGTTTAATACCCGTGTATACACACGGGTTGATTTATACACAGATAATCTAAATTACGCATCATTGAGTAATAATAATAATTTGATAATACATTAAAAAAATACATTCATTTTCTATAATTTTTATGTAAGCAATTTTTTTAAATATTTTAAATTTAAAACTTGAATGAGAAACAAAAAAAATGATTATAAATGTATTATTAAAAACATACATTCATCTTTTATATTTTTTGCTCCATCAACTAATGCATGGTGAATTCCCTCCTAAACTTCTTATTATAGAATAAAAAAAATTTCCCCCCAAAAATTGCCCTCTAAAACCTTAATTTATTAGATAGATTAATATGTATAGATTTTTAACTATTAGAATACATATATATTTAATTCAAACTTGTATTTACACATGTTTTATTCAATGTGATTGATAAATGTTTTATTAAATATAATTTTTGTTGTCAAATATTTGTTGATTGTATGTAATGTGATTAATAATGTATTTGAAAACCCATTATGATTCCTTAATTATTCCAATCATTTTTCTTATTTTTATATTTTAGAGTTTATCTGATATATATACACGAATTTTAAACCTAAGAAAAGAAACAGAAGAAGCCAACATCAAAATGTACTAAGAAAAATCAAGACAACTCCACTAGCTAATTAGTTTCTAAATAAGAGCCTGAAAAAACACCGTCCCATTTCACAAGTAATTAAAATAAGGTTCATTTATAAATCTAAATCTATATCCATATTTATAACTTCTAATAAAATAGAGTTTTTGATGCCACATGACATGCAATGAAGCTATTGTTGGCTTCATTTTCCCGCTTAAAATTATATCATATTTAGTCCTCCTTCTATTGCACAACATACAACCCATCAAACTAATATATTTTCATATCAAATACAGAAATAACAACCATATTTTTAGTAACTTATCATTAACAAAATATATATCGGTATATTTCCCCAAGAATTCGTCATAAATTTTAGCAACTTATTTGAATAAGGATTTTTATCAAGTTGATCACATAAATTTAACAATAGAGTATTAATTAGATTATTTATTAGCTTAACTAACTTTTATTGAGCTAACTTTTGCTGAGAACAGAATATAACTTTTGTCAATAAAATAAATGGTATAACTAACAAATATACATGTAGCATGTTTCTTGATTATTGATATTTTTTTATGGGTTATTGGATTTAAACACCCCAACTATTGGTCATTGGCCGTTGTCACCTCCAAGTATTACTTTGGCCAATAACACTCCCAACTAAATACTTTGGTGTCCGTATCACCAAAAGTTAACCAAATCACTAACGCCGTTAAGTTTTGCTGACGTGGCACGATGACGTGTCCTATCTCTGCTTACGTGGCACGGTGATGGCAGCCAATGATCAATAGTTAAGGGTGTTTAAATCCAATAAGGCAATAACCCATTATTTATCTGTATTTAACTAAGAATTGACCTGTGTCACGTGATGCGACGACCGGGTTTTAGTTGGTGCATATGTCGTGTCATATTTGTGACTTCGTTACATGCGTTACGTTATTGATTATCTCATGCACGTCCTGGTGTAGTATAATGCCTCGTACCTTGCAATGTAACATGTCAAAGTAATTAAATGCTTCCATCACCAGCAAGAACAAAAAGCGAGAAAGGGGGTCGCCCTGTCTCAATCCTCTTTTCAAGTGAACTTCCGAGTAAGCGACCTATTTAATAAAATTGATGACTGGGCAGAATTAAGACAACATTTAATCCATAAACACCATAAAAGCGGAAATTTATTTATACCATTATATTGTACAAAAAAATCCTAGTTAACAGTGTCATATTGGATCAAGTGGTCATGATGTGCATTGAACATCTACACGAGGGCTGGATATTTTTGTTTTTTTTCTTCTTTTTAAACTTTTTTTTCTTTGTATATTCTTTTGTTTTAGTTAGTTTTTTTAATTACTTTGACGGCATTACGTTGCAAGGTACAAAACATAATATTACACTATAACGTGCAAGAGATAATCAATAACATAACGCATGTAACGAAGTCACAAATATTACACGACATATGCACCAACTAAAACCCGGTCGTCGCATCACGTGACACAGGTCAATTCTAGTTAAATATAGATATATATTGGGTTATTGCCTTATTGGATTTAATCACCCTTAACTATTGATCATTGGCCGATATCACCGTGCCACGTAAGCAGAGATAGGACACGTCATCGTGCCACGTCAGCAAAACTTAACGACGTTAGTGATTTGGTTAACTTTTGGTGATACGGACACCAAAGTATTTAGTTGGGGGTGTTATTAGCCAAAGTGATACTTGGAGGTGACAACGGCCAATGACCAATAGTTGAGGGTGTTTAAATCCAATAACCCTTTTTTTATTGAGCTAACTTTTGTTGAGAACGGAATATAACTTTTGTCAATGGAATAAATGTTATAACTAACAAATATACATTTATCATGTTTCTTGATTATTGGTATTTGAGTAAGAACGTAAAAATGTGTATTAAATACTATTTAAACACATTGTTTTTTATAGGTAATTAGGTGATCTTTTAGCTATATATCAAAGCCTATGGTTTTTAGTAGTATAAGTTGTCATCCATTTACAAGATTTTGACAAGATTTTATGGGGAATATTTTGCCTTTTAACTTTTCCTATGTGGTTTTTTTTCTTTGCGGATGTTAGAGAACATACTTAGAGTGCTAATGATTTATAATGTAATGTTTAGTCTTGATATGATTCTTTGTTACTATGTTTGATAATCGTTACATGTTTTAGTTATTTAACCCGTGTAACACACGGGGTACAATCTAGTATAATAATATAAAAAACACAAATTTATGAAATACTAGGTTTAACACCCGTGTGTAACACACGGGTTGAATAAAAATATTTTTAAAAAATTATAACTATTATATTTAAAAATTTATAAATAATTTTGTAAATTATTATTAATCACAAAATTTGTCTTTATTAACTTTCCTACTCAATTTTCCCTCTCAACCTTCTTTTTATAAAACAAATTATATTTTCCCCCCAAAAATTCCCCCTAAAAACTCTAATTTATTAGATAGATTGTAATACCTGTTTATTTTGCATTACTGTATGTAATAAACAAACAAACAAAACTCACTATAATCGCATCTATATATCAACTAGGGTCCGGAGAGAGTTAGTGATGAAAGAAAACTTGTTCTTCTATTCATGTAATAGGTATCTATATAATAATTTAAGGTTTTAGGAGGGGTAACTTTTGGGGGGAATTTTTATAAAAGGAAGTTTTAGAGGGAAGATATGAAATATTATGCATGAGTTGATGAAACAAAATATCTTTAAATAGTAAATATTTACAAATTTTTAAACAAAATGATTATGATTTTATAAATATTATTATTTAACTCGTGTGTAACACACAGGTGTTAAACCTAGTATTTAATAATTTAAATCATATAAACTATGCACTAAGGCTCATGAATTTTATGGCGATTAATATTTTCGTTTAACTTGTATACTGGATGGGTTTTAACCTTTTGTTTTAACCTTATGGGTGAGATTGGGATGTGATATAATTTATTTAATTTAATATATAATTAGTGGTATAAAAAAGACACAGGATATCGTAGGGCTAGTATATTGTGTCAGACACGATACGATAAGACATGAACATGCTAATATACGAACATGATAAGACACGAACATGATAAGCCCAAACACGACACGATAACTTATCGTGTCTTTTTTTTAAACACGAACACGATAAAAACCAGCTTACACGATATGACACGATAAAAACCCAATTTTTAAATAAAATAAAATTTGAAAAAGTTCAAAAGTCTTAAATATTAGAAACGACTTAACACGATAATTCTTAAGCCAACCATTATAATACTTGATACACGAACGTGAAAAAAAAAATTAAAAGTCAATCAAAATCCATAAGTGTCTTTAATTGATCTTTCTAACAATCTCCATCAAAGTTTATCTCCACCTTCATTATCCACTAACTTTTCCTTTAATTAAATATTAGTTACTGATTTATTGTGTTAACAGGTCTTTAACCTGTTAAAACACGATAGCTAATGTGTTTTTATCGTGTTAACCTATTAACAATATGACACATGTTTAAGTCAAACACAAAATCAGTTAATTTCGTATCGTGTCTTGTTTTCATATCTATATCAGAAATTGTCAGCGGTAAAACACTTTATGTCCTGTCACAAAACTCTAAAGAGGAACAATAAAATATATTATTAGTGACATCTATATTTTTTTTTATTGATTTTCAACACTTTTTATTTATATTAAATGAAAGAAGGACACTTTTCTGGTCACAACTCACAACACTATATATACTCCAAACAAACACAAACCAAGCAAACTCATAACAACAATCCTCATAACAACAATGGCCACTAATCACAATAGTTCAAAACACTCCTATGAATTTCCGTTAATCACCAATTGTAAGACACATGACCGGAATAATGACACCGTAGTTTCCGACTTGGACGGAACATTGCTTCGGGAACGTAGTTCATTTCCGTATTTTGCACTTGTAGCATTTGAAGTTGGTGGACCTTTAAGACTCCTCTTCTTACTTCTAGCTTCCCCGATCGCCGGAATTCTTTACTACTTCATCTCCGAATCCACGGGTATACGTGTTCTTATTTTTGCCACCATGGCTGGAATGAAGGTTTCGGACATCAAATCAGTGGCTCGAGCAGTCTTGCCTAAGTTTTACTCCAATGACTTGCACCCGGAGACGTGGAGGGTGTTCTCCACATGTGGGAAACGTTGTGTGTTAACCGCGAACCCGAGGATAATGGTGGAGCCGTTTCTGAAGGAGTATTTGGGTGTGGATTTGGTGTTGGGGACAGAGATTGATAGTTGGAAAGGAATAGCTACCGGACTTGTGAAACCGCCAGGAGTGCTTGTTGGAAGTAATAAGGCTCAAGTGCTTTTCAAGGCTTTTAAAAACACATCACTACCTGAGTTGGCACTTGGTGATAGAGAAACTGACTATGCCTTTATGAAACTATGCAAGGTGATTTGCAAAATTTCTTTCTTTCTAACTCTAGCTACACACAAGCCAACCAATGAGTGAGCCTTAAATCGTGCTAACCATGGTTCCAGCTCGTATCTCAAACTAGCTTTTAAACAAGGGTTATTGGATTTAATCACCTCCAACTATTGGTTATTGGCCGTTGTCACCCTCAAGTATCACTTTGGCCAATATAACTCCCAACTAAACACTTTGGTGTCCGTATCACCAAAAGTCAACCAATTCAAGTCACTTTTGGTTAACTTTTGATTATTTTTTGGTTAGCTTTTGGTGTTACGGACACCGTATCACCAAAAGTTAACCAATTCAAGTCACTTTTGGTAATTTTTGGTTAATTTTTTGTTAAATTTTGGTGATACAGACACCAAAGTGTTTAGTTGGGAGTTATATTGGCGAAAGTGATACTTGAGGGTGACAACGGCCAATAACCAATAGTTGAAGGTGATTAAATTCAATAACCCTTTAAACAATTATTATAATCTTGCTTAGATTTATATTCTTGCAAAAGAGATAAAGTTAAGATTATAATGATAAATTATGTAGAAAAACATTTTTCTAAACAATAATTAAGAATTGAATGAACATATATATGTTTTCATATAATTTGAAGTTTACTACTAAGCATACACGGATATTATGTAACTATTTTAACGACTTATATCTTGTAGGATAAATTTATGACAACAAGTTCATTGTAGGTTTAACATAAATATGATTTAAAAATAAAAGTGTTTCCAATGACTCTTTAACAGAAATTATGTAGCTACCTTTACTTTTCGTGGTGACTTAATGTTTAGTAATAAAATTTGTGTGCCATGCAAAATACAATTTCATTTTTTTTCTTTTTTCAGAAAAGTATAATTTTCTATTATATTAAAATTTCATTCATTATTTAATTTTCATTTCCTATCATATGATTATATTAAATTATTGCATTTAGTTGATAAGTATCGACTGTTTAAACAAACCGAAAATACACAAAAACAAATCGTATACGTAACCAAAAAATAAACCAAATTGTAAATTTGGCTTTTATTTCGGTTACTAGGGAAGAGATCGGTACGGTACCGGTACCGAAAACATGGAAAAGTGAGTACCGGTACCGAATCTATCGGTACGGTGTAGGTACGAAAGAAGTACTCTTAGGTAAATTTAAGGATTAATTGGTACTGAACCGGTAACGACACCGAAAATACCTATACCAAATTTAAAGAAAAATAGGAACCGATACCGGTAACGAATCTATCGGTACGGTAAGAATACGGTACAGGTACAAGTTCGGTAGTCGGGTACCAAACGCTCATCCCTATCAGTTACTAACCGTATCCGCATTGTAAATTTGGTTTACGATTACACAAAGTACGATTATTCAGTTCGATTATCTAAATAAATCGTATAATAACCGGATGGTATATTGGTTTTCACCGGTCCCAACTATTATCTTTTGTCTTTTACCGGTCCCAACTATTAAATTGGTTGTCAACGGTCCCAACTTTTATTACTTTGGTAATTACTGGTCCCGTCGTTAAATTATTTTAACGCCGTTAAGTTTTTTCCAAATTCAAGACCGATGTTTTAGACCTTTTGTTCGTAAGGATTATACGTGTCGATTAATGTTAAATTTTCTCGAAAAGGCTCTCTGAACGATAAAATTTTTACATCCGATTGAAGCACCGTTAGGTTAAAACACCCGATTGAAGCACTATTTCGTTGTTCGGAGTGTCGTTTTGAGGTAACTTTTCCATCAATCGACTTATATTATCGTTCCGATCAAAAGGATTATAACATCGGTATTGAATTTGAAAAAAACCTAACGACGTTAAAAAAATTTAACGACGGGACCAGTGGTTACCAAAGTGATAAAAGTTGGGACCGTTGACAGCCAATTCAATAGTTGGAACCGGTAGAAGACAAAATGTAATAGTTGGGACCAATGAAAACCAATATACCTAACCGGATAATGGAACCGAATATACATAATATGGCTGTTGAATCTAGTTTGGTTAGGCAAAAAATTCATAATAATACATTTACTAAAGCGCTTTTATTCGGCTTGGTTAAGCCAAAAAAATTTGATAACTTAACCGAATAAATCGAACTGAACAAATTGTTAATCTGAGTTGTTGAATATACACATCAAACATTTTTGATGTACGCATATTATATTAATTTCATTTGAAAACATCATATTTTTATGGACAATTAAAATTAAATTAAGGAAATTTTGTTAACAAGTTTTATTTTTTTAATGGATGTGATAAGTAATACACGGGGTGGTGAATAGACATTTTTCGTTCTAAAAAAATCATGTGTGCCATATTAAAGTGGTGTATTTAAATAGTTCATTAATATGAACAAAAGTCGGTTCAACTTTAATTAAAAATAGAAAAATGAGTTTGATGTTATACGTTAAGATGGGCACGTACCCAAAAGTATCTAAATAACTTCCTAATTAATTGAATGATACCGTCACATTTTATTTTAATCTAAAAATACTCAAAACGATGAGATATGATACTAGAACAGCAAAGGATTCAAGTCGAATTGAGTTACGTTGAGCTTAGGTTTGCCTCATTTAGACCACCCGGAGTGTCACCCAACTGCTCCCACTAGGTTCCTCTCACAGATCTTTCCCTTGCGAGTTACTAAACGAGCTCCGAAGCTCGTCACGGCGTCACTCACCTCGTAATTTATATAATATTCAATGGTTGGAGTTTTGTTTTAACCAAAGTGATTTTCTCAACTATAGGAAGGTTACATTGTACCACCAGTGACGGCGAAACTAAAGGCAGTGACGACAGACAAACTACCAAAAGCAGTGGTATTTCATGACGGCAGACTAGTCCAGAAACCAACCCCGTTCATTGCCCTTATCACCATTATTTGGATACCGATAGGCTTCCTCCTTGCATGCATACGCCTCGCCGCAGGTTCCCTCCTCCCAATGCCATTTGTTTATCACGCCCTATGGGCACTCGGAGTGCGAGTCTACATTAAAGGAACACCGCCTGCTCCCGTAAAAAATTCAACAGGAGTCCTCTTCATCTCCTCCCACAGGACCCTCCTTGACCCGGTTTTCCTCTCTATTTCTCTCGGGCGCCCGATACCAGTCGTCACCTACTCAGTATCAAGACTCTCTGAGATCCTCTCCCCGATTAAAACAGTCCGGTTAACTAGAGACCGAAGAACAGATGCCGACATGATCAAGAAGCTTCTAAAGCAAGGGGATTTGGTTATGTGTCCAGAAGGAACTACTTGTAGAGAACCCTTTTTACTAAGGTTTTCATCTTTGTTTGCTGAACTTACCAACGAACTTGTTCCGGTGGCAATGCTGAACAAGATGAGCATGTTTCATGGCACGACAGCACGAGGGTGGAAAGGGATGGATTCATTTTACTTTTTGATGAATCCTAGTCCAGCTTATGAAGTTAACTTCTTGAACAAGTTACCTTATGAGTTAACTTGTGCAAGCGGGAAATCGAGCCATGACGTTGCTAACTATATTCAACGTATGATCGCTTCGAGTTTGTCATACGAGTGTACAAATTATACAAGGAAAGATAAGTACAAGATGTTAGTCGGAAGTGATGGGACGGTGGATACTGTAAAAACCTAAAGTTGCAAACGAGTGCTAGGAATATCAGATGATGATATTTGGTGTATGTATAATGAGACATTGGATTAAATTATTTGGTTAAAGTGCATTCAATATCATGTATATTGTTCATTTGTTTGGTAGATCCGCAATAGGACTTTATCTAGTTAAGTTCATTTCGTAATTTATTAAAAGGTGTTACTATACGCAGTTTGTTTTTTTGCTTTTACTTGTTACACAGGCTTTTTAAGGGTTTTGCAAAATTAAATATCAACAGTTTTTTATGAAGTTACTACGTTAGTACCCGCGTGTTCACGCGGGATGGAACAATATTAATGAATACTAATTTTAATTTTTAAGACCTTACATTAGCATTCGATGATTCATATTTTACATGAAAGAGAACTGTTAACATGTGGGTATTAACAATGAATTTAAAAGTTGTTTTCTTGATTTCTTTATCAAGTTATTTCCTTTCAAGTTTCATTCAACTCGAACACTTCAGGTTAAGCCTAAACAGTCTCATCAAATGCCATCACCTACAAAATCAAAACATCAAAGTTTTCACATGTTTCGGTCACTATAATGATGAGCAATTGTGACATTATGATAAAATACCTAAACAAAAAAAACAATTGTAGATGTTTAGAAATAAAAACCTTCACAAACACTCCTATTTGTAGAGAATATTACTCTACCTCTTTGAAGCAACTACTGGACATGAAAGAAAGAAGGATGAACTTCTAAATGAGACTTATTTGTAGATTTGTATTTCAAGCTAACGATTAAATTAGATAAATACTATCACAATACAAACAAATAGCTAACTATTAAAAACCAAGAATACCCTAAGAATGATCTCAAAATGAAACTTATTTGTAGATTTGTATTTCAAGCATAACAAAGTTTTGTTGAGATTTTTTGCCCAAGTTTGAACTCCATACTAAGATGTTGATGCATTACGAAATACTAATGTTGAAACATGTTTGAAAAATATACATACCTTTCAAAATGTAGCAACCCGAAATTGAATTCTCACTGAAACAATTTAAAAGCAAAATGCAATCATAGTCACTTAGAACCATATGCATTACAAATCAGCTGTTATACTGACATTATTCAAACCATCATAAGCATGAACATTGACTATTTACCATGAACTCAATAAAATGCATGTTCCAGACTTCTATCCCTCCAATTTCATGACAAAATAGAGACATTTACCTGGTCACAAAAACAAATCATAAATTCATAACAATGGCAAAAACATGTTAGTTTGTTACATACTATTCAATCACATAAGACACTTTACCATCATTTTTCATTCAAAAATGGCAGAAGGTATAAATTACCCCTTTGTATAAAAGAAGGAAGTTAGCGCAGTTGACTTTTAGCTTATTTATATTTGACCATTCATAATAATGACACAAACATGGTAACAATAAGTAACTTGCCTTATGTGGCGTTTTCTATTATTTTTGGTAACTCTTGAACCAAGCATAAAACTATATCAAACCTGTTCTTATAGGAATCTAAAATTGAACAATTTTCTTCCAAGTTTTAATCACTGCGAAGATAAATAAGGATAAAGAAGAATTAGAAGGATTGATTAGCCATTATACCAAAATAACATCAGTGCTTAAACATTGATCACCAGTGAAATTGCATTTTCTCATGTTTTGTGATAGCAATCAGCCTTCATAAAATTATATTTAATCATTATCGCATACACAAACCACCTCATGATCAAACAAATAGTGCTTAAATAAATGATAAAATTAGGAATAAAATGAAAAAAAAATTACTTGCAAGCCTTTTTAATCCAAATTGGAAGTTCATTTTCCACAAATAACTGCTCTCATCTTCCATATTCATTATATTTATTTCTTTTACATTAGTACAACTAGGTTTAATACCCGTGTGTACACACGGGTTAAATAATAATATTTATAAAATAATTTATAATCATTATGTTTAAATAATTTTAAATTTTTAATATTTAAGTATTTAGCCCCCATCAACTCATGCATGGTTCCACTAAATTTCCCTCACAAAATTCCTATTATAAATCATATATTTCCCTCTAAAAGTTGCTCCCTAAAACCTTGATTTATTAGATAGATAACATGAGCTAATATCTCCATAATTGAGTCGTATTCAAATAATCAAAGATGTTACTGTATATTTTTCTTTTATTTTTAATTCATGGTTGCTAAAACTAAAAACGCTTGTCATTGAGATTTTGCATTGTTTTGACAGTTATATATGCATAGAAACTGCATTAATTTAACATAAATAAACCGCAGAATTTGGCTCTGTTTTGATTGTTTTGATTTTTGACAGTAATACATGCACAAAAATTGCACTAATTTGACAACAATAAACTTAAACAAAAAATTATTGTTTTGACAGCTCTATATGCATAGAAACCGCACTAATTTGACAGCAATAAATTTAAAAATTTTACATTGTTTTGATTGCTCTATACTGCACTAACTTTATAGCAATTTATATCAATGTTTTGAGCGTTCAATATGCACATACACTGAACTAATTTGACAGTTGATCACCATCCAGTCAATCTACTCACTTTTATAGATAGGTTAATGATAATATATAATATAAGTAGGTGATTAGGATGTCATATGATGTATCTAACTAAAGTGGTACTAACCATTAAAGTAGATATAAGAAACATGATCCAGTCTATCTTCTCGACTTCTTTCTAAGTTTATTACCTTTTTTTTTCTTCCGTCGGTTGTTTGTTATGGATCGGTGTTTTTTAGGTTGCTTTTATGATCAGTACGTGTTGTTTTCTGTGGTTCTTTGTTGTTTTATTGGGTTTTTGATTTGTTAGTTTCTACATGCATGCATTTGGTTGATTTTGGTTTATTGGGTTTTCGTTGTTGATTGTGTTTGGTTTTATAGTTGAGAAGTTAGTATTTGTTTACTCTGCAATGCATTAAAGGCATTAAAGGTATTAGCTGCAACATGTTGGTGGTCGTGAAGTTTTTCATTTTTCTACATTTCTCAGTAGTTGTTGTTGTAGTTGAGTTTCTTTTTGAAGCTGCTTTCTATGTCAGCTACTCCTACTCACGTTGGTCTTGGTTGTTTTTTTTTTTATAGTTTGACATATGTGGTTGCTCTGCTTTTGTTATTGTTGGTAGTTTTGTTCTGCTGTCTTTGTGTTCTAATTTGGCATATTGTGGTGATTGTACTTATCTTTAGGCCGGGGTGTCTTAATTATTTGATGCTGTGTTGACATCTACAACTGGTCAAAATGAATTGTTTTTTTTTTTTGTGTTTTTAACATGTTTTGTTGAAAGATATTTACTTCGTAATTTTGTTTGTGCATTTTGATGAGTACACATCTGCAGTATACAACACTGTAGTAATATCTTGCAACTTGTATCAGTCAAGAAGTACTATAAGACCCTAATATGATAAAGAACGTTGTCTACTCTAAATTTCTTAACGAAATAAAAACGATAATCACACATAGATCATAGCAACAAAAAACCTACTAACTATATTTGCTTACACTTATTCATTTGTTGATCATCCCTTATAGTATGCTAACTATATATATATTTGCTTACACTTATTGAGTTGTTCATTCTATATAATATACATGTGCATGACGCTCAGCTGATTTGATTAACAATCTATGAACTCCTATTTGCACATAAGTGTTGCTTGCAACTTGAAAGTCCACACTATTATCCACAATTCCACACGACATCCGACACTTGAATACACGTACATTATTAATCATCTATCCATTCTTGATAGTATACATATACATAAAAAATAATGAAAACATATATCGATAGAACACAAGTTGAAATTAAACCTATCAAGCTACGGTCATAAATGACATCGTCTGATTTTTTGATGAGTGAGATAAAGAACAATTGAAATCAAACCTATCCGGCGAGGTTCATAAATGATTTTGTAGGGCTTCATCATCGATTAGGATTTGACGATTCATAAAAACAAAAACCCTATTCAATCGCATTGAATCGAATAAAAAATATCAACGAATGATTCAGATGAACAGGTTACGATTAGAAGAAAACATACCTGGATTTGGAAGATGAAGAAGCAGGGGGAAGGAGAGCGGAGAGAGTTCGATCTAGGGTTTGTTACATGGCCTATTTGCGATTGCGCTGGGATTATCGGAGAAGATGGATTGAAGGAACAGCGGCGATCATTTGGATTTAGGGTTTTTGGAGGAAGAAGAGAGAGTGTTAGTATAACAGTTGTTTCGATTTAGGGTTTGTGATGCAAAAATAAAGTGGAATGGGTAACCAGTAGATTATATTGGATCCGAAAAATGTTTTTAGTCGGGTCGGTTTATAAACGGGTTATAAGAGGATCCGTTTTAATTGGGAGGTGGAATGTGAGAGTGCCAAGTGGCAGTGTGTGGGGGTTTGGCTTAGCCAATTATTAGAAGAGGGGATAATTTTCTTTTAAATTAGGATTTCATTCCTTATTTGTTTTTCACTTAGAGTAAAAATTTGTTTTTCACTTAGAGTAAAAGTTTGACTTTTTAACAATATTCGACTATCAACTAGCATAACAACAAATTTTGAAATTCAATATAATGCAGCTAGATGTATCCGAATTGTGAATTCGGTTAACGGATACATAAAATACGGCTTTATTCAGTTTGTTTATCTGAATAAACCGTATAACTAGGGGTGTTCATTATTCGAATACCATTCGAATTATTCGAAATTCAATTTGAATCCAATTCGATTAAGGCCATTCGAAATCGACTTTTGGTCATTCGAATTCGATTCGCATTCGATTCGAATAATTTTGTCGAATGTGGATCGAATACGAATATGATTTTCAGTATTCGCATTTGATTCGCCCAATTCGAATAAGAAATATATATATTTTTTAATATATCTAATTAGTTATCTATATATGAATATGATTTAACGGGCTTGAAGTAAAGTTAAAAATACCCAAACCCAACCCATGACCTAATCTTAATTGTTGTTTCTGCATATGAACATGATTTGGTGCTGTGGGATCTGCTTAATTGTGGTTTCTACATGATTTAAACTTGTTTATAGTTTTTTTTTGTGTTGATTATGCAGTTTTAGACCTTTTTTAACATGTTTTAGACTTGTTGATGTGCTAGTATTTTGCATACTGTTTGGGTGAAGCACGTCTGGGTGATGGTTTAGACTTATGTTATGTTTGTGCTACATTTGTATTGTTACTTGATGTGTTTGTTTATTTATATTTTAAAGCGAATACATTCGAATTCGATTCGAATTCGAATAAATTAATCGAATCGAATACATAGATTTTTATTCGAATGTGGATCGAATACGAATACAGTTTTTAAAAGTCCCAATTCGACCAATTCGATTCGCCCAATTCGCATTCGATTCGAATGAACACCCCTACGTATAACGATTGGTTTAATCCGATTACAAACCGAATAAACCTAGTAAATCGGTTGAATTTTGTTTGGTTAACAGTTAGGCAAAAAATAATACATCTATCTAATAAATCAAACTTTTAGGGGGCAATTTTTGGAGGGATTTTTTTTTCTATAATAGGAAGTTTGGGAGGTAAAATTTAGCTAAATTTTTCACCATGCAAGTTGATGGAGCCAACTCCTTAAATGTTATATATTTACAAATTGTTAAATATAATGGTTATAATTTCTTTATAAATATTACTATTTAACCCGTGTGTAACACACGGGTATTAAACCTAGTCTATCTAATAAATCAAACTTTTAGGGTGCAATTTTTGGAGGGATTTTTTTCTATAATAGGAAGTTTAGGAGGTAAAATTTAGCTAAATTTTTCACCATGCAAGTTGATGGAGTCAACTCCTTAAATGTTATATATTTACAAATTGTTAAATATATATAATGGTTATAATTTCTTTATAAATATTACTATTTAATTCGTGTGTAACACACGGGTATTAAACCTAGTAAATGAATAAAGAGAATTGAACAAATCATTAACCGGGTCGTTGAGCACCCTTAATATTCACACCAAACATTTTAATATATACATATTATTAATTAATTTCATTAAGAAATACATTTCATTTTTTTAGCGAATAAGTGCAATACATAAGTTAGGGGGATGGTGTAAATAATCGCTCTCTTAATTAACTTATAAACGATGTCAAAAGTCTAATTATTACCAAAAATTGAACGCTTTTTAACGAGAATTCGCTACTAATTAGTTAAATAAGTTATAGATCTGATAGGGTTCGAAAAGTCTGATTATAATAGAAAATTGAACCACAATTAAAAAGAACTTTGTAGGTCTTGGTTATAAGACTAGATCGAAATCCCAAATGATGCCATCAGTTCTAAACGTGGGGAATCCATCAAAAATCAATTTTGAGAATTACTATGAATCACATGCAAACACAAACAATAACATGATCACACAGTACATCAGAGATGCTATCAAACGTAATTATATTGATAAAACGCTTACACCTTCAGTTGGACGATTAACCAAAAAGTAACCCCAACATTACAATATATAGTTTTCTAACATGTGAAACCTTGCGTGTACGAATCCTATATAACACCAAAACAAACTAACAACAACTATTACAAGCCATGATAAATCAAAACTAAAGAACTACAAGTTGTTGTCACAATCTATTAGTCAATAAACTTCCCATTGACACCATCTTGTTGGTCTTTAGTCTTTATAATCCATGTATCAACCTTTCCATCTCCTTTGACCTCGCACAGATCTTCTTCTTCTTGACACAAACGCAAACAAACCTCCGAAATTTCTGAGCTTCTATCATGCAGTCTTTGTGATACAGGATCTTCTGCTTGTACAATATCTGCAAATCATTCTCTGATAAATGTACCAGATTCATCGTATCATACACTCTTAATAATTCCCTAGTTTCCCCTTGCTTCACCGTTTACATGGTCTCATCGTCATAGTACTAATACTTCAAGTTACCCAAGATATATTAGTTTAACTTATGCATTAAAATCTTCTTTGTGACATCTGCCCCAAACCCGAACTTAAATGCTCGATTCGTATCCGAAATCCGTTCATCATTTATTTAATTCGTATTTAAATCCCATCAGGAACATAACATGTCTTTTATTAGTAAATGACTATTCTAGATTTTCATGTTTTCCCGTCTATAATAAAGTGATCAAACTTATTGCGAGTTAATGTCTAAAGTATACTTATATATATATATAGTTTATTAAAGAGGTTTTATAAAAATTGTTAAACAAAAACGCTTTTAAGTCTAAATATAGTCCTTTAACGTCATAAACGAGCTAATGATACAAAAGCGTCAATTCTGTAAACGTTACAAATTAATTGGTTAAGTTAGTAAATATACTGCCTAAAATTTAATTTGGGCCAATACTGTCAATTTACAAACTTAGATTTAAACTTTATAACTCAAATAATAATATTATGAATCTTCGGGGACCAGTTGTGTAAAATTTTATAAACCCAAACCCCCCTACGACTACCCGTAAATCCAGCCGACCTCATTGCCGGCGCCGGCGTCACTTCGGCAACGCTCCGGCGAACCAATTAACACACCAAATCACCTTTTCAACACTTAAAAACCTTCCTAATTCATTTCTTACCAAGTTTCGAACCCTTAGTACCCAAGAAAACACGTTTTTACAACTAATTGGCGTGGATTGATTTTAAGATTCAAAGTGTAATTGACCATTCCGTAAATAGATCAATCAATTGTCGATTAAACCATTCCTAATCACTATTTCACTTTCGACTAACATTTCTCGATCACCAAATCATCCCTTTTTCCCTGCAAGTTAACAAATCGATCGAACCATTTATTTTTCTGGCGACGTGTAGTTTTCTACCTTCTGGGCATCATCACAAGACATCTTTATGTTCATTTTAATCCTTTTGATCTTCCATAACTCCCCAACTCATCAATTTTATCCCATTTCATTTCAGATTTTCACAAATCAAGCAAATCAGTCGACTTTTTGGTCCTATTCGAAACCATACCAAATTGTCACACCCCGGTTGCGGATACACCTGGGTGCGGTGATCGTATCTCACAACCCTTGGTATTTAAGAGAATACTAAAAATTAATTTCATTAAAAAGAGTCGTGACATACGTTCGATACGGATATGTCTCACCACTACAAGAAATATTGGCCTTTACCCACACATCATATGTGTAGGTAAAACTCTATTATGTGTGGGAGATTTTCTTTACCTACACATGATTTAAATGTCGTGATGTGTTGCCTCACACCTATGGATATAGGTCATTACCCACACATCAGTTATGTGTAGGCATATAACACGCTATACCTACTCATTTATGTGTAGCTAAAGCTTATTACTATGTGTTGGTAGAAGTATTACATTTGTGTGTGTGGCGGGTGACATGGCGGATGACGTGGATCATAATGATGACGTCAAGAAAAGTGTTATTGCCACGTGTCATAATCAAATGTGTGGGTAAAAGATATATTATGTGTGGGTAAAAATAATACTATGTGTAGTTAAAAATGAAAGATGTGCAGGTATTCATTTCAATATATGTAGAAATAACTACATATTTGTTGGTGATGGTTTATATTATGTGTAGGTAATAATGGACAATGTGTTGACATTTGATTTGAATATGTGTAGAAAGATATATAGATGTGTTGGTAAAATTATATATATGTGTAGACACTTACTAGAATATATGTATTAATAATCTACAAATACATAATTACATATATACAAGCAAATACAAATACACAAGTGCAAATAGAAACATATGTAACCAAAGTTACTATTCTAAAATTAAAAGTCAGAAATATCATATTTCAAACTACCAAAATAAGGGTACTATTTACACAATTAAAAAACTTAACATCATCACTATGAGATTTAAATATAATAAAACGAAACCACTTGCCAATATTTTCAGTACCGCACTCTAATGTATCACCTTGCGATCCTCGTGATCTATCACCTTGAGATGCTCATATTGTGCTCCATTCTTGCATTTGTTAGGTCAGATTGCTTAGAAAGATGGGATCATAGTTCTCCAAATTATCTAATCTGCTATCATAACATAATGCAAGCAAAATATGTATTGTTAATTGTAGGAACCGTTCGCACAAAAAACTAAAAATTCTTTGATAAATTCAATTATAATACAAAGAAATAAAGAATACAAGTAAATTACAATATGATTACAATCGAAATAAAATAATATACAAGAAATGAGTAGAAGCAGAAGCATAATCGTGGCTGAGGATTCGTGTTCAACACGGGTCCCTTAAAACAAATTCCGAGTCTCCCAAGAGAACTCGTTTATTTCCCAGGGTACAACAGCCGAAGCAGTATGTACTGCCGGGATTGACTCACAACCCAAATTATACCAAAAAAACATGAACATAATCATAATATGTTGAAAGTTCTTTAGAGAGAAATTGAGAGAGATTTAGAGAGTGGAGTTATTTGGTGTAGATTAGTTTGTATTCTAACCAAGGCTCACCTTGGTATTTATAGGTAAAATGAGTCAAGCATCTCATTCATTACCCATAAATCATGAGTTGAAACATATATTCAACATAAATAATTAATGAGTTGAAACTCTCATTAAATTCAAATTTAAACACCAATCAATATATTATTTTGTATAACAATCAAGTTGAAACTCATTTTCACATATTATTCCAACAATCCAGATTGATCGTTACATACAAGTTTCTTAGATATAATTCAGCGGTTGAGTACTGCCGGATAGGTAGGTGTTACCTTTGAACCTTCCGTTGTGATGCATACTTAGTCTCCTAGTGGTTCGGTAGACGTGATGTCCTTGAACCAACCACCATTTATGGAGACGACAATACACTTCACACAACACTCTCCCTGGTTCCGTCAAACCCTTATTGTCGTGTTCGTTATGGTCATGGAACACTAGCCTGGTTCTGCGAAAGCTCTAGGAATTGCGCACCCTACAATTTCATTCGAAGCGACCCCACTTCTCTTTCACATAGGTGATTTATCTAAAAATCATTAAAAGCATTAAGGTTACGATGATTACACAAATCATTAACCATACGATATGCTTAGCCTCACAATGTGTCACTGCTGTTATAAGAATGAACTAGGAAGTATTTAAGCTCCCTTTATAATTTAGGAGGACATGTACAAACATTTATACATATTAGCTTATATATCTACTAGCAAATTAGATATGCCCCTATAGTGACCACCCTTAGATATATGAGTCGGTTGTCCTATTGAACTTAGATCTTGGGATCTCCAGTTAATTAAGTTAGGTTTTCCGTCATATACCATCTTTCATGGGCTTTAGTCTCATTCTACAACTCGGTCTCTCATCAACTCACAGTTGTTGGATCCAAAACCATTATCTATGACTTCGTCAAGTCAATACAGATAATTGCAGTGAGATGAGTTGTTACGATGTGTTATTAACTCACAAGTTAATCTTGCCTTTTTACATATTTTAAGACTATAACCCCAGGTATCAACCATAATGTAGTTACATTTTTGTCTTTAAAAAAACATTTCAAGGCTAACATATCAATGCCATTAGTATTGGATAACTAATTGACCTTCGAGTCTAACTAGTAGATTCGATCACATTTTGCATTCTATTTGGCTCAATAAAAGGTTCCCTTTTGATATGGGTTTGAGAAATTTCTCAAATACCATTTCTCAATGGCTTCCCCCCACATTTCTTGCAATTAGATTGAATATCATGCTTACATATTAGACATCCATGATTTGAACAAGATCAACGTCTTTGTATCAATGATGTCAGCAATGCTTGTTTATCGACTAAAGCAAAACATGCCTTGTCATTGGTTGTTATCAACCATCTCAAACTTAAATACTTTTATGTTACCATCTAGATTAAATCTAGAAAATTGAGTTTTCCTTAACTTATATGACTTTCATTAGATTGAATGACAACCGTCTCTCATATTGTCTTATACACAACTTTACTTTTGAGTTGTATATGAGTTGAATGTTTCACATTAGTAGCTCCTTAGAGCATCATAATTAACAAGTACTAGTCTAGCATGATTTAGACTACAATACTCTAGCATGTGAACAGAAGATGCATCATTCTGATTCTTTACAGCTTTTAAGGAATATCCCAATATTCGTTCACAACATTCATTTCATAGTTTAAACAAACAATGAGAGTTGTTCAACGTCCCAAAATCTCAATATTTAGGAAAGTCTAATATGTAAGTTACACAAACATACATAGATCATCATTCAATCTAGGATCATAAACTTTTTTTTTTCTTTTTTTCAAAAGGTTTCATCATTGACTCATATGGACTTTGAAGAATCACAACTTGATCTCCCATAATGGTACTCCCACTTTGAACAATCACAAAATTGATATAAAACATCATGTTGTTTATATAGTAAATTGTTCACATGTATTAGTATTTGAACATTTATATATGTTCATATATAGCAACAAAGATTTATTTTTCCATCAAATAGTCAACTTGAATCTATTATTGCTTTATGACGTGTTAATTTTCACAAAAGTTGTCACACCCCGACCGATGGCGGAATCATCGAGGCGGAAGAAAGTGAATGATTGTTCATAGCTCTTGGTACTATAAATAGTTTAAATATTATTAAAATCCAATTATCCAAACAAGACTAAATGATAAATCCAAACAAATAAACCAAACAGAACAAATGAAAAAGTCTACTTTAATTTATTTAACTAGGTCCAAGTCCCTAAGCGTTTGGCATCCAAAGTTCCTAACTTGCTCTTCCTGAAATCGTGTGAAAACTAACTGGTCAGCTAACGAATTAGCTGGTGAGTAAACATAGGTTTGAAATACATATAGATAAACTGATAAAGAAAAGTCAATTCATGTTGTTATGTCAAGACTTATAAATGCAAAACATGTACATACAAGATAACAACGCATAATCAAACCTTGAAAAATGATAAGGGGGGGGGGTCCACATGATAATGATACTCAGTTATAACCACCCAAGAATCAGGGGGGTGGGTCCTTTCGACCAATAGATCTACCATTAGTAACTGTCGGTTTCTACAAATTAATGATTACGCTTGCACAAAAATTGCTATCAGGCTATGAACACATAATTTGCAAGTAAAGACATAACATGAATTGTTTAAATGAAATAACTGATAAACTGAAATCTGATAACTGAAATCTGAAATCTGATTTAATAGGTCACATGATATCACCCCAAATTGAAAACAAGAAGAGGGGCTATGAATACTCACGTGATAATTCTTGATCGACTGAAAATGAATAAACTTGAAAACGTCATTGGATATTCCTTAAGGATCACCTAAAGGATTTTATCCTATGTTAGAATGATAACTGAAAATTAACTAGGAATCTAGGAGATCTAATTTGGAATCTGGGTTTAAGTAGTTAATTGTTATAATTTGAAAATATCTAATATGTAGTATTCATAGATATATATATTTAACTTTGATTTAAAATGAAATATTGTGATTAAATTGTATGTGAATTTTATTTCTTTACGAAAACGATTAAAATAGAAGATCTGTTAAATGACACGATCGTCTTTGATAAAAGTGACTAATTAACTTATGAAACTATAATTACCATAGTTTTAAATGAATAATCATGATTTAGTAAAAACCCGTAAGTAAACTTTTTATAAAAAAATCTAAACGTCCCTAACTCTCCGTACGAGAATTTTAATCGTTTAATCTAACAAATATATATTTTTTATATACAAATATATATATATATATATATATATCCTTTTGACTTGTAACACTTTTATAAATAGTTTTATAATTAATGTCATAATAATATTAAAATGATTATAAGAAGTTAATAAAGAAATTAAGTTGTAAAACTTTGAATTAAAAATTTAAACACAAACCAGTCAAGGGAGGGTTCGAACCCTGGACACTTGATTCAAATAAAACCACCCAACCACTAGACCAGTTCTGTTTTTGTTATTATATCTGAAAACAAATAGTTATAACCCGTTTTATCCTTAAACCCAATTCCTTATTCAAACCATAAACCCTAATTGCTTAATTTGATCCTGAAATTGAATCTGTAAATGAAATCAATCGTGACTACGCTGATCAGCGCTCGATGATGAGTATAAATATGCTCCTAATTACTCGATTTGGTTAAAGATTGATAAGAAAGATTCGCACTTAGGTTCACGGCTGTCATGAAATCAAACGATGATTTAGTTAGATGATTTGCTTAAATTGATGATTCTAAAGAAATCTATGATGAACAAACAGTAAAAACCCTCAACTAATTGAAAGAATTAATACCTTAATGTTGAAGATTAACTGTTGAGCAAGAACACGATGAACAAGGGATTAAATCGGCTGATGAGTGTGTTTAGAAGTGAAATTGATGTTGTAGAAAATTTCTGTGATGTCGAATGAATATTTAGGACTGTATTTATAAAGCTGGAATGGGTTTTACAGATAGAATCGAAGTCGAGTTGAGTTTCAGATAAAATTGACTTCAATCCCAACGATTTCTTAAGATAATTACCAATTGAACTAGTTTATCTCATTGTAATCGACTAATGGGAGGTTGTGGAGTACTTTAATTTGATCTTTATCGTCTGTTTTGGTTAATTAGAAACTGAAATCGGCCGGATCTAATGGGTTTTGGTTTAGATTGGTATTGAATGCGTGTTAACTGAAATTTGGGATAGATAGAGGTTCGAATCTCACAGATAAAGTGATAGGGACGGTTGAAACGAGCCAAAATGATAGAGATTTGGTCGAATTGGACTTCGCCGGAATCGCCGGTGTGTCGCCGGTGTGGCTGCCGGAAAATCGGGGTATGCGGGTGGGGTTGGTTTTAATTTAGTTTTTCATTTCAGCCCCCTGAACTTTGAGTGGTGTTAATTGGTTGTTTAAAGGTTTAAAAGTGTGTTTTATAAATTCCACATTCAACCCCTTAACTTTAACTTTAACCAACCAACTAACCAACTAACAATTATTAACATTTATATATATAAATTATTTCTTGTTAATTTGAGTACATTTTATAAACATTCATTTTATAAAATTTATTTGGTATTTAAATGATTAAAATAAAGAAATTATAATAATGTAAACCTTTATTTCATAAAAAAAATAAGATTAGAATATAATTTGACGGTTCGGTTTACATAACGAAAGATAAAGAACACGAATCGGGACGGATGCCACAAAAGTAACAAAATGTATTAACACTTTCTGTGAAACTTTTGGTTTTTTTTCATTCTAAACCAAATCTTAGTTTTGCAAAAACATGCACTTCAGTTTCGAAATAAACTATTTTAATTTTATGTTTTGATTACGGAAATCAATACCCAAAATTGTAAATAGTTTTATTGAATATATAACTTCTAACGCACACGTTAGCGATAAGATGTTTACATGAAACACTCTTATTTAAAATCCATCATTAACACACATGTTAAGAATAAACGCCTACATAAGACGCTTTTAGACCATAAAATTTAGGTCATATCTAACACACATGCTAGATAAGTAAATAGGTTCTAACACACACATTAGTCAACAAAAAGTCTACTTCAAACGTTCTAAGCATATGGATTCATGTAATGAAAGGTTCCAACAAAACGTTTGCAAAATGATTTGAAACGAAAAGTTTTATATAATGATCATTTATAAAGCACACATAATTAATGATTATGATTGTCAACGTTTTCGAGTGAATAATGATTTCATCATTTGTTTCTAACAAAAAAAAAACGATTTAAATTTAAAAGATTAATACTAAATCCATACAAAATTGATATATTATAAAGAATCTCTTCTAATACTTAATTAGAACAACATTAGGTTTTAACACACATGTTAAAACACAAGTTTCACATATGAAAGATTTCTTATTCGTAAATAAGAAATACCGGTTTTCATAAGATGCGTACACAAGCATAACCATTCTTAACACGCATATAAAAACTAATCTTGAAACCTACAAAAGGTTAACTTAAATTTTGATATTCAAACCACACAAGATTTTGAAATCTTTGATTTAAAACAAAGTTGGATCTTCAACCTTTTTGTTTTAACACCTTGAAACATTCAACAAAAATATTTTAACGAAAATAAAATCACTTTTGAGTCAAGTTTTATGAAAAACTACAAAAGCATTAATACATAAACAAAAAATACATTCAATCAAAGCCAACAAATGGTAAAAAAAATGAACCACTTTCTTTGTAAATGAAATCCGGTTCTAGAAAAAAGTCAAGTGTAAGTTCTCTAAGTCCAATTTTGAGAGACGAACAATGACTATATACTTTTTTTTAAAAATATGAACGGTGATTTAAAAAAAATTTGTTTTAAGATTGTAGGAACTGTTCGTACAAAAAACTAAAAATTCTTTGATAAATTCAATTATAATACAAAGAAATAAAGAATACAAGTAAATTACAATATGATTACAACCGAAATAAAATAATATACAAGAAATGAGTAGAAGCAGGAGCATAATCGTGGCTGAGGATTCGTGTTCAACACGGGTCCCTTAAAACAAATTCCGAGTCTTCCAAGAGAACTCGTTTGTTTCCCAGGGTACAACAGCCGAAGCAGTATGTACTGCCGGGATTGACTCACAACCCAAATTATACAAAAAAAAAACATGAACATAATCAAAATATGTTGAAAGTTCTTTAGAGAGAAATTGAGAGAGATTTAGAGTGGAGTTATTTGGTGTAGATTAGTTTGTATTCTAACCAAGGCTCACCTTGGTATTTATAGGTAAAATGAGTCAAGCATCTCATTCATTACCCATAAACCATGAGTTGAAACATATATTCAACATAAATAATGAGTTGAAACTCTCATTAACTTCAAATTTAAACACCAATCAATATATTATTTTGTATTTTTCACAAAATATTTTTGTGTTATACAAAATTTTCCAACATTAAATAATATAGCCATGTCAAAATATATTCACTTAGTAGTTTAAAAGTCATGAATTACATGGGTGGCGTTCAAAATCCATTTAGTATACAAGTGGCGTCATAAAACTACATATCACATGAAATTTCTAAACGATAAATCACAACAATTACTCACAATAAAGTATACCTTATGAGATAGAAGAATCAATTGAAATATAAACTATTGGGAGTTGCTTTTCATAATAAATTCTTAAATCCCTAAATGTACATCACAATTCACAAGTTGGACTCACTTCTTCAGTTCTATTTTATCTATGTTCAAGAATCATGTGAGCTGAATATAAGGCTCAGAACTAACAGTTAGATTAACCTCAAACCAAAAAGTATCAGTTTTTATTAAAAAGTACACTAATAAAGAAATATGCAAACCTCAGTGTCTATTTCAATTGCAACACCCAATTCTTCGAATACATTAGCACTTTCACATGCCGATGAGGTTGACCTTTAACCTTGCTGCAACATGTAATTTGAGTCATCATAACCTCAATGTAACATAGTCTTTCAAGAAAAATCTTAAAACATAAAACACTAAAATGTATGCTTGAAATGTATGCTCTTTACCTCTTTACTATCCTATCTAGCATGTTAGCAACCATCCTAACCTTAACGTTAAAGTAATGAATACTGAAAATGAAACATATGGAATTATGTGAACATAATAAAAAAAAATTGGATAAAATGGTTCATCACTAAACAAATAGGAATTTTAAACTGATTCACATAGTTCTATCTAGGTTTATGTACGAACATGCATAATTTGAAAATAGATTGTTACCATCAGTAGCATTTCTAAAGAGTGCTTTATCATAATGTGATCATTTGATAAACCAAGCATACACGTTGCAATCCATAGTGTGAATGCACCTGCAAGTCAATAGAGAAAAATTACATCATAGAGTAATTGGGTCACACTTAATCCATATTGTAAATTTAGAGCATAAGACCACGTCTAATGCCCCTTGCACATGGAGAACATTACACTGATGTACCATATGCTATGCAAGATGATGAACAATAAAAAAACATCATTTCATCATAGATTTGCACTATGAAAAAAATTAGAAGGTGAAACACCTTCATTTCATTCAGTAATTATATATATAATCAAAACATATACACAAACACATTTGTTGATTACGTACGCATACCTATTCTTGATATGAGAACAAATCCAATCTGTATGAAATTCACAACATTAATGGAACATATTAGTGATCATTGTCTAAAAACAAATCCCATGCTATCAAACATAGATACATACTTTATCAAACACACATACATGCTATCAAACAATGTGAAACTTGAAGTGTTATATTTTGTGACCATGTGTGATTAAGGTTCACAAATGTTAGTACAATAGAAACTATCGAAGTCGATTCCCAAACTATTAAGTGAGCCTAAAAAATACCAAGTATATTAGGGCAATTCACATTGTATAAAATAAGAAATTGAGAACCTACAAAAACAACCAATATTAATGTTGTGGATATCTATTATTCTGTCTTGACAAGATCAACAAAAGGGTTCTAAATGTGTGATTTAGTTTCAAAAATGTTAGCGCAGCAGAAACCAAATAATGATTGCCAATGGCCAAACAAGATAATCTATGTTCTCAAAACACATATAATCACAACTAATAATAATAACATAATAGCACAATGTGCTCTTAAGTGAGCGTAAGAGCATTATACCTGGTGTAAAGGATCCCCCACCAAGGATGACCATTCTTTTAACAGTCTCTTTTAGTTGTCTACTTGTCTGTAATAAGATAAAAATCAATTAGCATTACGGATAGTTACATAGGAACACAATGAAGAAAATATGATCTAAAGTAAAATATCAAGTAACTAGGAGATTGACCCTGCGTATTGCGTCGGTACTATTAAATACGTCTCTATATTGTTGTTGGAGGTGGGTTCATGCTAAACATACAAATATAACAGTAACAACAATAGGTTGTGTGATTGTAGTATCGAGCAATTATAGCACAAATATGATAATATAGCTAAGAGTTTTCAACTCAAATTCAGGCCCATCCTAAGGTAGCTAAAGTTCATACTATTTGATCACGTTACATGATTTAGACCCAAATAAAACATATTATAAGTAGCAATTTATCAACCTTTTTCATACCTCAATAAGGCCTTACATCAGTTAATAAAAAAGGACCACCAAAATGTATGATTCCAAGCCCAAATTTACACTTTGACGACGCAACTTGTACAACTCTAAGGCCTTGTTTATTGACCGCAACTGTAAACAACAACAACCCAAAAGGTTTATGTTAAAATACATGGTTTCGAATTCATATAATGCATTAACAGGGCGTAATCTGTCTGGCATATAAGATTGATAACACTACTATGATAATTGCATGGTTTTGTCTAACAACAACATTTCACCTATCAAAGTTATTGTATTATGCTCATATTCTGGTTTCAATTTAACACACAAAACTTGTCTTTTGAACATCAATTCGAGATTAGATTAAAAATATTTACATTTTCATCAACTAACGTATAACAAGGTTTGAATTCATATACTAACGGGTCATAATGAATCTGGTGCGCAAGATTCACAGTAATATTGAAATATTCGGATTTATGTGCTAACAGCTCATAATATATCTTGCATGTAAGAGTTACAATACTACTAAATGGTAATATCAAGTATTAGTGTTTGCATACTCGCACATCAACTAATATATAGCATGTGGTTTCAAATGCATACAACGCACTAATGGGTCGTATTGTGACATGGCTTCCGATTCATATATTAGCATGTCTGGCACGTAAGATTCACAATAATACTAATATATTTAGATTTATGCACTAACGGGTCGTAACAGGTCTGCCAAAGTAATCAATTTAAGTATGTTGTGTTAACTAAAGCATATAGAATCAAGATTGATGTGAATGAATGGAATAGTTGAACTAACCTTATCACAAGAGATTGGTTGGGTTCATCTACAAAATGAAAAAGAAGCATTTAAAGAGAAAGACAAATACAAATTAAACTTGATATTCAAACAAGTTCATTCCTATGAGATGCATCATCAAAATCAAGCTCAAAGAAGAACAATTGCAAGGACAACATCACATAAAGTAAACTGCAAGAAATAAAACCAAGCAAACATATAAACTAAAATGCAGTTTAACTAATAAAAAACCATTAATTACAAACATTACAAATAATAAGCAACAATAACAGATAAAGCTAATCAACTAACATTGAAAGTAGTTACATAAGTCCAAAGTAAAAATGGTATGTAATGTTGTGTATGCAGCCATGCGGATTAGACAAACAAATGCACTCAAATTTTATGCACCATAACACTTCAAAGTTATGATGTGTTCAATTCAATGTAAAAAAAGGCAGTAATGTTGTGTATGTAGCCATGTAACTTATCAGCCTTTTTAAAACCTATCTATGGACTTACATCCATTAATCAGAACCGCCCACTAAAATCTATGATCTCCAACCCAAGTTCACACTTCAACAACGCAAATTCAACAACTTTAAGGCCTTGTTTCTGACTGCAACAGTAAAACCACATTGACCATAAAAGGTTTAAGAATAACAAACAAAGCACATTTACATGCGAGACACATTCCTCGAACTTTGGGATGGGATTTGGGGTGACTTCCCCATTCGTTTCCCCGACTTTTTCGACCATTGGCAGTGGGTCCCCCCCCCCCCCCCAAACGGCTATTAAACGGCTATTTTAAAAAAAAATTTGTTTTTTATTTATTACACAATATATTATATATATATATACTAAACTAAATCAAATAACACCACTCTCATCTATATTTTTTCAACTACAAACATTAAAATCTCTCTATATTTTTACTCCACAAAATGTTGCATCCTTTATTACCGGTAACAGTTGTTGTTTAAGCAGTTAGAGGTCCTGGGTTCTAAACTCGTCCCATTCAACTGTTTTGCTTTTTAATTTAATGTTTGCAATTCTAAAAAGAAAGTTTTGAATTCATTATAAGAAATTTATTTATTTTTTGTTAATTGTACATGTAGCTCCAAGTTAATACATATAACTACCATGCTTACACATGGCTTGTAGAAAAAAAAAATGGGTCAAAACGACCCATTTGAACATAACGAGCTTATAGAAACCAAATTTTAATCTAAATGGATAAAACGACCAATTTGACTCAAACGAGCTTACAACCTTTAAACTTCTATCTAAATGGGTCAAAACGACCCATTTGAACCTTACGAGCTTAAAATATTTCAATATTAATCTAAATGGGTCAAAACGACCGAGTTGAACATAACTGGCTTATAAAAATCTAACTTTAATCTAAATGGGTCAAAACAACCCATTTTAGGATAACTAGCTTATAAAAATCTAAGTTTAATTTGAATGTGTCGAAACAACATGTTTTAACCTAACGAGCTTGTAATAATCCAATTTAATCTAAATGGGTCAAAAACGACCGAGTTGAACACAACTGGCTTATAAATATCTAACTTTAATCTAAATGGGTCAAAAAAACCCATTTTAGGATAACTAGCTTATAAAAATCTAAGTTTAATTTGAATGTGTCGAAACAACATGTTTTAACCTAACGAGCTTGTATAAATCCAATTTAATCTAAATGGGTCAAAACGACCAATTTGAATGCAATGAGCTTACAAAAATTTAATTTTGAACTAAATGGGTCAAAATGACCCATTTGAACCAAATGAGCTTATAATTCAATTTTAATCTAAATGGGTGAAAACGACGTATTTGAACCAAACGAACTTATAGAAATCAAATTGAATAAATGGGTCAATACGAACCTTTTGAACCAAACGAGCTTATAATCTTTTAAGTTTATTATAAATAGGTCAAAACGACCCATTTGAACCTAGCAAGCTTCTAAATATCTAACTTTATCCAACATAACAACAAAACTAATCCAAAGTATTTATGCAAAACAACTATAATCGTGGTTCAAAACTACTAATCTTGACCAAATTGGAACGTTTCGTCCAACATAAAAAGTTAACCGCCATTTAAACCAACAAAACATATAGTATTTCAACTTTAATCTAAATCGGTCAAAATGACCCATTTGAACATAATGAGCTATTTCAATTTTAATCTAAATTGGTCGAATCGACCCAATTGAATATAATGAGCTTATAATCTTTCAAGTATTTATCTAAATGGGTCAAAATGTTCCATTTGGACCTAACGGGCTTATTCAAATCCAATGTGTGGTCAATTCAAAACAAATCGTACAAACCACCTCTAATTTTGATCTAACCTACGTGTGGTCATTCTTATCGTTGTTAGTGTTTAATAATATGTGTAAGCATTTATTATGCCACTTCATTTTCAAAAACTATAACTAATACGTACTTATATACTTGGTTTATCTACATATTTATATACAAATATTATGTGTTGTTAAAAATAGTTAATTATACCCACACATATCTTAGTTTTTAACATTTCTTTCCCCATGTCATTTAGTAAATAATATAAAAATATGCACACTTACTTTATCTACACATAGAGTGATTTTTAACATATGTGTTGGTAGTTATTTTTCCACGTCATTCTTAAAAAAATAATAAAAAATGATTTACGTTGCTTATCTACATATTTTGTATACAAAAAATTATGTGTTGGTAAAAACATAGTCGATTACCCACATATAGAGTCATTTTTAAAACATGTGTAGTTTGCCATGTCATTTTTAAAATTTTAGATGAAAGTTTGCTTACTTAATTTATCTACATATTTGCAAATAATTTGTGTTGGTAAAACATAGTCGATTACCAACACATAAAGAAAACTTGTCACATGTGTGGGTAATCTAATACTTAATTGACCATCAATTTGGTGGGAAATTTTCCCACCAACGTCAAGTGTAGGTGAAACGTATTACCAACACATGTTAAGTATAACTCATTTTGAAAATAGATAAGTATAACTTTACCTACACATATAAAAACATGTGTAGGTATTTACCCACACATGTATATGTGTAGATAAATTATGTGTAGGTAAACACCCCAATTTCTTGTACTGCACGAGTCCGATCTATAGTGTCAGAGACTAATAATAAAACAAAACACAAAAAAATCCAAACAACCGAACAACCAAAACGACAAGCAAGTCTACCAAATAAATAAATATAAGTCTAATGCAAATAAAGTCTTAAATAAGGTCCATGTTCTTCACTAATACATCCAAGCCAGAGAATCCAACTTACTCAGTTATTGCCACATGAGAAATCATGCTAAAAACGGTCAACTATAAAGTTGGTGAGATTCACAGGTTTAGACTCAATAATAAATGTATGTGTGTGTAGCAAAATATGTAGTGAGCAAGTAATGTTTAAAAATGAAGTAATTAACATGAGTCCACAACTAAACCTACCGACAAGAATCATTTGCCCCAACGAATACCCGTCTCAAGGCATTCTAAGTTTATCAACGACTTTGAATATTTTCATCCAGTTAGTCGCATCGTGACTATGGTTGGCGCGACCAACCCTGGATGGGGGTGTCAACCCGAATAGTACTATCCAAACATATCCACCGACTTAAAACCTAAGTTAACTAGTTGTGTAGTTTAAAAGGGGACTTAAGAGTATGAGACAAGTATAGTTTAAAATCCATGAGAATAACAACAAATTGACTACAACCATCACAAACATAAGTGCGTATAAATTTCAAGAATAAATAACGTATAAGTTTAGGTGTAAGCATGTTTCTCACCCAAAGATTAAAAAGTAAAAATAGGGGTTGTGAACTCACCTTAGATAGCCAGCTAGAATAGGTATGCACATAAGTGTTGGACACTTCACACAAGCACGTAATGCACAAACATTCAGTCACCAACAAATTCCCTATTGTACACATAATAGGTTGATATGGTCTAAAATAGACATATTATTTAATAATATTCTTTAAACTTTTGGGTAAAATATGGTCTAATTCTACTCCTATTCGGTTCATATTAATATTTTGATAATTTTAAGAGACCGTGAGTAAAAATAGAGTATTTTGGCTAAAGTTGAAACTATTAAATAAAGTTATAGATTAGGAATCAAAATTGATTTTAGTTGAACCAAGTTTGAATCATGTGTTAATTTATGTGGCATGTCAAATTCGGGAATTGCAAGTGCAATTGAATTATTAAATGAGCTACATGTTTCTTAGGAGATAATATGAGAAAGGGCCCACGTGAAGAAAAAAAAAACCTAGTCTTATGAATATATATATACTAGGTTTAAAACCGTGTATACACACGGAATAAATCTAAAATATATAAATAAAAGGATAAAAATCGAAAATATAGAACACAATAAATAAAGCTTCAACAACCGGATTTATTGAACATGTTATCAAAATCAAATGCTGGTTATACACCATATTGAATTTGAAATTAGAGTTTATTTATAAGAAACGAAACAATAAATAAAGCTTTAACAACTGGATTGATTGAAACCACAAGCGTATTACCGAAAATATAGAGCACATTTGATTGGAAATCATTGAATGGGAATTGCCGTAAATAGCGATAAAGTTTTGGAGCCCAATTTAACCGGATAAAAAATTTTCCCTCTTAAATTTGCCCCCTAAAAACTCTAATATATTAGATAGATGCATATGATGGCAGAGAGGGGAGGTTGGTTTGTTTTTTACTTTGGTGGCAATCATTGAAGAGAACAACAAAAAAAAGGTCATACGCAAGAAAGAATTAATTGAACTGAGGATTGGAATTTGACTAGAGCAATCATTGGGAAAAAAAGTCATACGCAAGAAAGAAGAAAAGAACAAGTGGAGCCGCATATTATTTTTTTAGTTCTTTTTCTTACGCACGAAGCAATAGTTACAAGATCCTTGAAGTCGACTAATCAAGTTCGAAGCACAAATCGGTTAGTAATAATCCGGCTAGTTGTTTTTAATTTGGTTTTTGAACTTTTTGACCATGAGATCCATTGTTTTATTTACTTGTGATTCGTACTTAATGATTATGTTTGGCTAAATCGTTAAAACTACCTAGACATGGATTGATTATTGATGTTAGACTATTGTTTGGTTTTGTTTAATCACATTGTTTAATGCTATTGAAGTTTTTATTTTATTATTAATTTAAGATGTGTTTGCATACTAGTTATAAGATCTACATGTTTGCTTTGTCGATCTCTCTTGTGGTTTCGTTATTGAACTTTGGGTTTTGATTAATAGACCGCATGCTAGATTCCTTACGTTATTTTTGGATCGTTAGGTGGTTGAGCTAAGAATAGTCAATCATAGAGATAAACTTTTGTGTAAATCTAAACTAGTATTCTACCAACCTTGAGACCGGGAGGTGATAGGATGTCGTTTCATCTAGTTTTTAGGTTCGATTAGGATAAGATTGCACGGGAGTGAATTTTACCTCTTTGGCTTAGATTCTTGTGATTTCGTATTTTAAGTTAATATAAATAGAATTATCCCTTTATCCCTAGAATCGTAAGTTGGTTCTTAGGATAATGTATTATTGAGACCGGGAGGTGATATAATATTTGGATACCTTAGCATTCTTAAGTTGGTGAGACCGGAAGGAGATCCAAAACCTTACCCCGGTGTGCTTTATACAACCCTTAGGAGTTGGTTAGGTGAGTTAGTGAGTCCGGGAGGAGATCTATCAAACTTAAGTAATTTTTTGAGATAGTTGTATTTTTTAAGAATCCGGTACCGTGTGATTAAATAAACCGAGAGTAGTCGAGTCATCAATAGGATTCCTAGCCTAGGTAGTCGTTTCTCCATATTTGATTTTTTTTCCGCCTCTTGTTCGCCGTTAGTTTCATTCTTATTTTTTTTAGATTTAATTTAGATTTTTTTATTAAGTTTATATATTTATTTTTAGAGTAGTTTCAAAGTAGTTAATATTAGTTAATAAAAAAATCAACTTTCTTAAACCGGCTAAAACTCGACAACTGTTTATTACTAAGAGCTGTCTAACGTGCCCTTAGGTTCGATACTCGGATTTACCTGACTATACTACGCATGACCAGTACACTTGCTGTTTGTGTGAAGTAGAGTTAGATATTTCTGTTTTATTTTTAAAACCTGAATTTGTGAACCATTTTTATAATTAAAATATATATACGTTTTCACACATCACAGGTAATCTATAATATTAGCACGGTGTTTATCATACACGTGCGGTTGAGCTCTTTGTATTGGTTTAGGTGTTATGTTTGATCATTATGGGTGTCAGGTTATGTCTTGGCTTCTGGTAAAGATACCAATATTCTTTATAATAATCACCATTTTGTATACCACAGATATACACCAATAGACATTTGTATGTATCTATACATATGTAGGTATTTATACAATTTCATATATATTAGATGTCACGTCTATATATAGATTGCATTTACTTATTTGTAATAGTAATATCTATTGCAAAACTTATATACTTATATATAAATACCAAACTATTTGCAAATACTTATGTGATTGATTTATCAAACTATTTGCAAATATGTATCATTTTGGACGTCTCACATGTTAAGGCATCACAATTAGTTTGTATTTACATTGCGACCAAGTATTGAAATTTAAATACTAATATAATGTATTGCATGAATTGTTCAACCTAATTACATGTCCATTACTAGTTTTTGATGAGTTACTTGGTTTAATAATTATGTTAATGATTTTCTCCTATAGAGGCTCAACGCAACAATTGATTTTGTAAAATTATACAAATTGTAAACTCACGTTTATACCTTATTTGCTTGTTTCATATACTTAATCCAGTTCTTTACTAATCATAGCCAGCAACATACCATCACCTTTGTTTGCTTGTTCAATCAATGAGTAACCATTAACCCAACAGAACCATGACCCTTTACCAATCACAAACCACCTACACGCCATCACCCTTGTCGCTAACCACTGCGAACCACCACTATAAACAGCAACCATAAACAACATCACGCCACCATTAACCACCTTCATTAGACTCTCAACAGCCCAGACCCATCCCGTTACCGCCACTGTTACGGTTGTATAACTCCACCACAACCATCGGTCGCCGGAAAAACTCAAAGAGGAAGAAGAAAGAGATGAAACTCTAGCAGCCGAAATCTTCAACTGGCTGTATCTTTTTCATCGCTACGAGTTAGGAGACGCATTTACTATCATTGGAACCGTATCGTCGAGACGGAGACTTTGATATATAATACGCCTCATGAAGACGTCGATGACCGGAATCTGGCCGGAAAGGGTGACGTCTGGAGTTGTGGGGGGATGGTTTTAGGGTTTTGTGGGAAGAAACATATTAAAGGAGAGGAGATTAATGTCATTATATAGTTAGGGTTTCCTATATAGGCTTTTTAAATAACAATCACGTATAACACACCGCGTCTTGAAGCGTTTATCGACTCGGATTATATTCTAATATTAATATTTCACTCACGGTTTTTCTGAATCATTCCTAATTATTATTTTATTTATCACAAGCTCAATTGTCTAAGCATACTGAGAGAACATGCGATCGAAGTTAACCACGTTTGTTTGTTATGTGATTTATTATTTGACTTCTCATAAGTCTATAAGATGTATTTTATGTTAGTATATCAATTTCACTCGTTATAATGTATTGGGCCGTTAATGGCCTTCTTTACTTTAATGGATTTTGTTTATCAGATTGGTTCACTATTGGGCCTTAAAGCCCAATTAGTAGAAGTACATGATTGAGAGAATATAATTAATAGATTTGCGTTAACGGAGTTAATCCGAAAATGCCAGGTGTCACACAAATCATCTCTAACAAGTAAGTATTTTGATAGTGAGTTCATGGGGATTAAAAGCCCTATGTTTGTTTTGGATGAGATTAACAGGTTAAAACGAATTGAATGGATTCTTGATCTAGGGCTTGAATTGGAAATGTGTTTGGTTATTTAATAAAGGTTAAAAGTTTTAAAAGTCAGAGTTGATAAACAAAATCTGCTTTGGTTCAGTGGTTAAGTCATTTGACTATGTGTGTGTTGGTCCCGGGTTCGAGTCCCACTAACCCCTTTTCTTTAATTTTTATATTTTACACATTTTAAACACTTAATTATATTTTTTAAATAACCTAAATAATATATTTTCAGTTAAATATATTTTAAAGCTTAAAAACATATAAGTTTTAATACATATATACAAGTAATGAGGTTACATATTTATAAGTATTTGGTACAAATAGTATCTAAATAAAAATACAAAAATGGAATCTTGTAAAATATATTTAATACGAAAAATACAATGACTTTTTGTATAAATTCCCAGATTCATATTTTAAAACCCTAATTCTCAATTCGTATCTTAAAACCCAAATTCCCAATATGTACTTTAAAATCCTAATTTCCAATTTGTGATCTAAAACCCTAAATACCATATCCAAAACCCTAAATCTCGGATTTTGATTCTAGTTACTACTGTTTCGTTTCTAAGTTAGGGTTTTTCCCAATTAATTAGGTGATACTAATATTTAGGCAGCCCTAAGTTCTCTTTAGCTGCGTTTCTAATGATTCGATTATGTTCTCATTTCAAGGTGAATAAACTCACTCTCCTTTTTACTATTTTGCTTTTGGGCTGAAATATGTGTTTCGATATGATACTACTGTTTTTCGTTTTTAATATTATTTTTTCAAATGAGATCATTAAATGTGTTAGTCTTGTCTGCAGCATGATGTAATTTTATGTGGTAGTCAATAGGATTTGTATTATTTGTAATTTCCACCGGTACGATATTAGTGCTAATGGTTTGACAAACCCACCTTCATGTATTTCAAAATAGGTGATTTGACCCGACGATTCTTTGGTTGATTCTTTAGGTTAGTTACTGTTACTATACTGTGATACTTGTTGCTACGTTGCTATGTCCCTTAGATTCTTAAACAATTATTGATAACTTGTACACCGAGACAGTTAATTGACAGTGAAACAACTGCTATCATTAATTGTAACATGAGTGGTTCTCATGACTTGTTGCTAAAGGTTACCCTGCGGGGTCAATGGTTCTTGTTTCTATGTGATTCATGGTCATGGTTGAGTAATATGATGAAATTGCTATGCACATAAGCTTGCGAAACTTATTTATAATGATCTCGGATTTCATATTATGTACTATTAACTGTGTTTTTACTCACTAGCTAATTCTTTAGCTAACTTATTTTACATATATTTCAGGTGGCGTTTGAGCGTTTTATGCCTTACAAGACATAGGATGCTTATTGGACTTAGAACAAATGAGCAATAAATTACTTTGATTGCCGGTTTCTATTTTTGAATTTATGACGAATATTTCCTCATTTATGTCACAACATTATTGCTTTAATAATATTAAAATATGTCTTTTAGTGTGTCATGTGCTTTGTACTATTGATATCCAATACACTTGACAAGCCCGGTATTTCCGCCGCCGGGCGGGGTGTCACATTCTTGACATCATCAATAGGAGGATACACAATCTTGACATCATCCTCTTAAACAAAATTCTCTCATTTTTGGCTTGATCCAATCATACACATTTGATCTGCATACTATCTGGATAACATTCTTAGTAGGATCTGCTCTTCTATTTCTCGACCGATTGAGTAACGTCAGATGAGATAAATCCTTCAACTCGCATAAGAGTAAGGTAGTAATATTGTTCTTATGCCTAAAAATATCGTACTCCATTCATCCACTTTACTCCAAAGCCAGATAAATCATCATCGTACATCCAAATGGAGTATCTTACCTTGTAAATTCCTCCATGTTATGTACACAACACTTATAATTGGATGCAGCTAATCTTTGCTCGAGTCTTGGTAATCTGGTCGTTTATTGCTGTAGTTTCCTCAGACCCCAAGTCAACCACATCAATGGATTCTTCTTCTAGTAAATTAAGTAACACTGATCCATCCTCATTTACATGCGCGGACTACACAATTTCAGCTTCGTGTATAAACTCAACCATATCATCCTCAGTCTCATCCTCCACTACATGATCCCCTACTATATCTGGATTATACGTCAAAGAATATGCAAATCTAAGATCATCAACGCACTATATTGTACAAATCCTTCCCCCAGCGGCCAAGAAACCATGGTTTCAAATGAAGCATCATTATGCTTAACCAACTCCACTTCAGCTGCACTTGGCTCTATCTGCTCAACATGCTTCCCTTTTCTTTTCTGTCCCCATAAGTAACAACAATATCACATCGAGAAGATCCCCCAGACAAACTTGTACCAAATTCTTGCACTTCACGACCTGGAACTGAACCAACACCTCCAGTACCACCACGATCCAAATTTGGGATCTCGTGTCTTGACTAGCCTTGCGCGAAGTCTCCCCCAGAAGTCGATACTTTTTTTTCTATTGATCAATAGAGAGTTAAGTAATCCCTTCAAAAGGTCTATCTGGTCCTATTAGGTAAGCATTTGTAAGAGTTGAGCATCAAGTTGCTTCTGCTGAGCAATCACTGTAGTCCTCAAAGAATATACCTCCCTGTCTAGCCTAAGGCAAGTAGGTTTTAGATTTGAGTCATGGTCCTCAGTTAAAGTAGAAGTACCAGCAAAAGTAGATGTAGGGGTACTAGCAATAGCAGAAGTAGAGGCCGGTGCACTATGTTGATCCATATAAGGCCTATCTTGGGAAACACGAAGGCGTTACACAGGCCACCTAAAAGAACTCTCGGGAACCTTTTCCTGAATTGAATTAAAATCTTCATCTTCATTCTTCATCAATCAATCTGCGTGCAATGCCCTTAACACGAGGAGAAACATGTTTATGGGTCATATATTTCTTTTTTTTTCAGACAAGGAAGAAAGATTACTCACATCGACCTTCCTCTGATTAATTCCACGCGTTTTGTGCTGAACAATCATGAACTCACATGTATCGTCATCATCACGATCATATCGTTACTTTTATCACCAACATCTAGGGGTGTTCACGGTTTGGTTTTGACGGTTTTTTGATCAAACCGTAAGCCAAACCGTTAGTACGGTTTTTGCATATCGAAAACCGAAGCCGAACCATTGAAAACACAAACCAAACCAAACCAAGCCGTTACTAACGGTTTGGCTTCGGTTTGGTTTCACGGTTTGGGCCTATATTGGGCTTGTATACTATACATGTGCTAATATAAGATGTCAAAAATATCAACACCTAATTAACATGTTATTAAAAACATACACACCAAATAAACACATAATAAGTAGAAAAATATTCTAATACAAGCTTAGAATAAACTGTCAAAATACACAAAGAAGCTTAAAGTAATTAGGTGTTCAAAACAAATCAGGTCAAAACAAACAACCTAATCACCTTTATCGCATACTGTCCAAAAGTTCTAAGCTCCATATGTACAATCCAAAAACATCATGAACCATGCATGTTCGGTCTAATATATAATATGAAATATTATAAATATTTATATATCTAATATAAAAAATGTATAATTTTAAAATACTTAAATCCTACGGTCCGGTTTTATCCGACCGGTTTTTGGTAAAAACCATAAGCCAAACCGTTCATTACGGTCTAAATTTTTTGAAGCCGACCGACCAAAAGTTAAAAATAAAACCGACCATGAAGCCAAACCGATGAGCGGTTTAGACGGTTTCACGGTTTTAAACTGAACCATTAACACCCCTACGGCAACATCATCAGATTCACTAGAAGAAACGACGTCTTCAACTAGTGCTTCCACCACTGGCTCGTTTTGAGAAACTTATACATCTAGAGGCTCATCAAGAACACCATCCTCAAATAAAGGAGCCACAGGCACCACCTTGGTAATCCGTGCAGGTGGTGGTAGGGGAGGAACTACAATCGGCTAAGCTACTCTAAGAGCACTTGGTCGGCGACGACATCTCTGAACAATAGGTTGCTGAACAACTTGTTATCCATAGAATCCAAACTTGAAACCCTAGAATCCTAGATCGCCTTAGAAACCTAACTTAATTTCTAGATCTAAGACACCTTAGTTTCTTAGGTTAAATCTCAAGGAACATCCTGGTCCCCTAATCAAGATTTAGATATCTAGTTTTCTTTGCTTAAACAAGTGAGTATATATAGCCCACTTTTTCAGTTTCATGTGTTGAGGTGAAATCATGTGACCTATTAAATCATGTCTTATCATTTTTGTTCATTTTTATTCATTCAATTCATTATATTCAATTCTCGTTGTGTTATTAGTTGCAATTATGTGTTTCATAGGTCTATCAATAACTTTTTCAAACCAAAAGCTATCAATAATAGATCTATCTGGCCTGACGAATTACCCACCCTATTTACATACACACGCTGTGATTATAATCGATATATTCATATGCTTTTGCTCATTACGACTTAGCATGTGTGATTAAGTGACTGCAGTCATTTAGGTTTGATTAGGCACTCGCTTTATCTCGTATGATACACTTTTGCATGATAAGTATAAACATAACATGATAAATGAATCTATTTATTCATTTTAACCATTTCAGTCATTATCTATATGTATGGAAACTTGTGTTTACTCTCCAGCTAATTCGTTAGTTGAACAAATATTATTTTCACATGTTTTTAGGAAATGTAGCATAGTTTTTATTCAAGATGCTTAGCATCTAAGATATACTTGGACCTAGTTTAATAATAAATTATTTATCAATGTTGTATTGTTTTGTCTTATTTGAATTACTGTACACATTTATTTAATTGAAATTTAATGTTATTTAAACTATTTTAAGTACTATGAGCTACAAACAATCTATTCACATTCGTTTGTCTCGTAGTTTCCGCCACTGGCCAGGGTGTTACAATAATTTAGCTTGAAATTTGTATAATCGAGCTTAGGACATCTAAACCGAACTATTTTTAGTTGGAACAAAGAAAAAAAAATGTTGGGATGTTAAAGGATGAAACCACACAAAATAAGTCAAACCTCCTGCAAAAACCAATCCAATGATGAAATTTTGCCTCATGTACTAAAGGCTTGAACCTGCTGAAACCAATCAAAGCTCCTCTTATGCCGTTTAAATTTTGAGATTAAACTTTGACTATTTACACAATTTATGTTAAATGAATGAATGATACCGGTCACATGAGGGTTGAATTTGTGGTAATAAATAAAGCCACAAAACACTTATTGTATATTTAAAAAATAAAATAAAACCCTAAAAATGAACAAAATCATGAAAAATGAGCCCCATTTGTTTCCAGATGGGACCTTGATCATACAAAGCATGCTCCTTAAAATGCTTTTTATGAAGTGATCACAAAAAAATAGTCTAAAAACTACATATGAACGTGACCCTCAATCTAGACCCTCTCCTAATACTGTAAATCCTACCATGGTTGTAAATGTCATATGAAACCCTCATTCTGGATCGAAAACCATTTGATCCAACCATTTCTTGTCAAATTAGTGATAGAAACCTTACTGTCAATCAATTATCTATTGCTGACAACTTTTAGTTATGAATTTGACCTAATGCATCTTTAGGTTCCCTCATGCAAATATGAAACAAGAAACACTCGTTTGTAGACCATGTATTTCTTATTGGATCACCTGGGATTGCGCCTTCTTTACTATTGATATATATATATATATATATATAGAGGTAGGTTCAAATAAAAACATGATTTATAATTGAAAACACTAAAAACCAAAGAAACTAATTTTTTTTTAATTTATATTTTTAAAAAATCAAAAAGGGTATAATTGGCAATGCTTATCTTATTAATTTCAAATTATTTTTTAATCTCATTCCACATTTTTCTCTCCACTACCATTCAGTTTTTTTTTTTTAATCGTAAATTGTTCATTTCAACTTCCTGATTCATTTCAACAATCGACAAATTCCATAAATCATTGATCCTCTTCCTAACTTCCTTTTTAATCTCTTGTGAGTAATTTGCTTTGTGTTGGTATATTTTGTTTGATCATGTTTTTATATTGTATGGTTCTTAACAATCGTTGATATATTGTCTTCATCAGAAGATGGACAAAAGCGTACAGTTATATAGCAGCAATAGTGAAGGTACGTATACGTACATTAGTTGAAATTTATAGTTATTTATGTGTCTACTGTAATTATGTAGTTGTATAGTAGTCATGATCAATGTACGTATACGTAAAGTAGCTGTAATTTTTGATTTTTTTAGCTTTTTGTGTAATTATATTGTTTTATAGTAGTAATAGTTGCATTTGTAATCACGAAATCATAATATGTTCATATAGATAGTAGTAATAGTTGCATTTGTAATCATCAAATCATAATATGTAAGATGCCTTCAAGTTGATGAAGATGTTTAAAACTATAACTTAACATTGATAAACTTAAGCATTGGTTCATTCCAATTGCACTTTAATTATTTATACTTTTACATAACATATTTGTGTATCCCTTGTGTGTTCTTTTAGTAATCAGTTAATGATTTTGAGATTGTTGTAGTGATTACAATACTCTATCCTCTATCTTAATCATACTATTATTTTTTGTTTAGAATTTAATACGTATGCGTAACAGTACACTAAGAGGCATGAAATTATGCTTATAACAGATTTTGAGAATGATCCCGATACCGCTGAGATTGATGATAATGAAACAAATTTGACACCAATTCCTACTGGTATTCAAAATGAAGGTACTTTGTGTTGTATTATATTTATTTCATTTTGATTTTTAATAATAGATTTAATATGTATTTTGATAAAAATTGAATTTTATTCTGTGTAGGTTGTATTCGTAGCACTGAACGTCAAACTCCTAATGGGACACGTTTATGGACGCCTATTGTAGACATTGAGTTCAAACCTGTGGTTGGTACTAGGTATGATACATGGGATCAAGTTTTATCGAGTTACACTCTATATTCTCAAAAGGCAGGTTTTTCTATTCGTATTGGTACTAGACGAGTAACTAATGATGGGTTGGTTACATATAGACACATATTGTGTAATAAAAATGGTTTACCTACCGGTAAAGTCTTTGACACATCTGTTGTTCCTAAAGAGAAGCGCGTTCGTCGTCGTAGTATTAAAGTATGTGGTTGTACAGCATGTGTAAAAGTCAAATCTGGTGAAGGTACTGAAGGTTTTGAGGTCTATGAGCTTAAAGAGGAGCATAACCATGAGTTGGTGGATCCTAATAATATGGATTTGACTCTAGGGAAGCGAAAACTGGAATTTTCTGACAAGGAGCTAATTGTTAATTGTAAACTTGCAAATATAGGGCCGTCAAAAGCACATAGGCTTCAGGTTGCACTAAAAGGTGGTCATCATATGGTACGAGGTACTAAGAACGACTATAAAAATTTTAGCAGGGATATCACAGAATTCATTGGTGATAAGGATGCTCAATACTTTGTAAATAGGCTTCAAGATAGGTCGATATGCTTGAACAATTTCACATTTGAACTATTATCACATGGTGATGAGATAAGAAACTTATTTTGGGTTGATGATGTTTCAAAGTTGAACTATCAAGCCTTTGGTGATGTTTTAGCTTTTGATGCAACTTACCATACTAACAAGTAAGCTTGTTTCCACATTTTACCCAAAGTTCCTAATATAATTGTTATAAAACTAATCAATTGTCATATAGGTACAATATGATTTTTGTGCCGTTCACTGGGGTCGATCACCATAAAAGGTGTGTCACATTTGGAGCTGCCTTATTATATGACGAGACAATAGAATCTTTTAAGTGGGTGCTTGAACGTTTTATGGAAGCTCATAACAATAAGCAACCGTTGCTAGTGTTGACAGACCAAGACCCTGCTGTGAAAAATGCCGTTAGTATTGTGTTGGACAAGTCAATACACCGTCTTTGTATGTGGCATATCACAAACAAACTTTCATTAAAGGTTGATTCGTATTATACTTTCTCCACATTTAGAAAAACTTTATCAGTGATTCTGGTTATTATGTTTATAATACGTACACGTATATGTTATTAATTGTACATAGATATATGTTTTCATGGCTGACTTTATCACTAATTCTGGTTATTATGTTTATAATACGTACACGTATATGTTATTAATTGTACATAGATATATGTTTTCATGGCTGACTTTATCACTAATTCTGGTTATTATGTTTATAATACGTACACGTATATGTTATTAATTGTACATAGATATATGTTTTCATGGCTGACTTTGTGTTTGTTTATCAGGTTTCAGCCAAGTTACTCCATGAGACAAATCTCCGGCAAGATATGCACAAGTTAGTTTGGAATGTTTATATTAAACCATCTACGTTTGAAGAACGATGGAATCTGCTGATGGAAAAGTATGGTTTACAAAAAAACAAATGGCTACGTAGAATGTTTAAAATCAGAGACCAATGGGTACCCGGATATTTCAGACATCTTCCATTGTGTTGTTTGATGAAAACTACGTCACGATGTGAAAGTTCCAACTCATACTTTAAATTAAATTCAAGTCCGTCAAACACATTAGTTCAGTTCTTAATGTGTTTTGACTCTGCAATTGATCATCAAAGGTACAATCAACGAGTACTTGAGTTTAATACAACCACAACCGCTCCAACTTATGCAACTAGTTTACCAATAGAACATAATGCTGCTGATGTATACACTCGCAACATATTTCTAGAGGTACAAAAGGAGATTGATAAATGCAGCAGATTTTGTTTCATATTGAGTCGTGTTGAAGATCAGGGAAATTTTATTTACACTGTTGCTCATCAGGATCATAACATGGATCATATAAATGAATTTAAGGTACATTTAAATTTTCCCTAACTTTTTACGTATACGTATTTTTTATTTCATTAAGCTACTGACATGTATTAACATTGTAGGTCACCCTACATTTGTCTGACATTACCGTATCATGTTCTTGCATGTCGTTCACTCGTATTGGATACCTTTGTCGTCATGTGTTTTGTGTTTTTAGGCATCATAATATTAAGAAAATTCCAGAGCAATATGTGCATAAGAGATGGAGAAGAGATGCCCTACCTAAAACTGTTTTTGATATGGATAATAGATATGCTGTCAACCATTCAGAAAACTCACTCCTTAGACATAGTATAATTGATAACATGCAGAAGTGTGTTGATAGGGTAAGACAAAATGTTGATAAGCTTAAAGAGATTGATCAATATGTTCTGCATCTTAAAAATCAAATTTTTAAAGACCATCCAATTGATCCTGGATATAAGAACAAAGGAGTTTTGGTTGAAGAGGTATTGCATCAAGCCGAACCTTCAGTTGTGGAGTATAAAGCACCACCCGTGATCACTAACAAAGGACGTAAAAAGAAAAAGCGTATCACAGGTCCCGTTGAAAAGGCTATAGTGAGAACTAAAAAGCATAATAGAAAGTGTGATTTTTGCAAGAAACGTGATGGTCATGATACGCGTAACTGCCCCGCTAAAGACCCTGAAAAAAGCAAAAAGAAAAAGTCAAAAAAAGCTTTGTCACAGCATGAGGTAGAGTTTGAATCCCCAGAAGAACAAAGCTCAGAAGAATATGGAGATTCACATGAACAGTCTGCTGACTCAGATTTTGATTCATCAGATTAAGTAAATCCAGCAGAACAGAATATCAATTTCTTTCTCATCTTTAACAGAATATTCTTGAGCTTTGGTTGAAACTTTTTTTAATTTTTTTAATGCTTTTATGATGTTTTTTATAGCAGGTAGATTGTCGAATTTTTTAGTTGATACCTTCAGTTGTTTTTATGGGGTTCAATTTTATATATTGCTGCTACTGTTTGAATTTTACTAACTTTCAATATTAATATACGTATACGTATATGTTGTAAGTTACTTTTTTGTATTTTGTTTATTAAATCGTTTTGTAACCATTTGGATAAATATCAAGTTAAAACATAAAACACCACAAATTTTTGGTATATATGACAGGTTGCTTGTTAAAATGAAAGTCCTGTTTGTTATAAATACCTCAACTATTTTGATGATCTTTATTTTAGTTGGTGTTAAACTAGCATTGGGAATCAAGCACCATGTTAGTTGTTATTTGTGCTGTAGCTGTAGGTGCATTGCTTAAGTTTGTTTCATTTGTTTTCATGTTTCTTACAAATAAGGTAACATGACAATTGTTATTGATAAACATGAACTTCATTCTTCATCCTTGTATGCTAGACGAGGTAGTTTTCTAGTATAGTGTGATAAGTAGTGTGACAAGTAGTGGTTAATGATTTCATTATAATCAAAAGATTTTGTTGTTAGATGTATTTTGATATTAGTATCCTTATATTACGTTTGTTTTACGTTCATACGTAAACGTATAACAAAGATGTTCTGTGTTTTCTTGTAATTGAAACGTTTTGTTCAAAGAAAAAAATCATAAAAGTTACATACATACGCCTAAACACCAAACATACCCAAATATAACTAAACATCAATTTACCAAAAAGTAAAAGTCATTGGCGATTGCAATATCCAAATATTGCTAAAAATCTAAAAACAAGAAATAACCGTGCATGTTGCTAAATATCTAAAAACAAAAAATATCAACCGAACATTTACTTGTTTATACCCTTCTTTTTTATATTTGTTTCATCCATAACCATTGCCCTATGTGTATTAACTTCGGAAAGTAACATCTTATGAGCATATTTTTTCCTCAACACTAATATTTTTTCCTTCTTCCGCTTTTCTTCTCTAGGAAAACCACAATCCCAATTCTTCTCTTGGCTTCCCATGTAACATTCCATGTGCCTCATCAAAAACACACCACAATCTGTACTGTTTTTTTTTTGTAGCCCATGGGACATTTAATTTTTCAACTTTAGCAACCTCCATACTTTGACTTTTTGGATGTTCAATGGATTTGAGGTATTCCACCACTATATGTTTCTACATAAATTATATATCATTTGTTAATATAATTATATGTATAAATAACACATATAATATACAAATTAAATATTGAACATAAAATGAAAAACTTACCACTTTATATGGTGTGCCCTTCTTGTTGAATTCTGCAGAATCGTCAAAATCTATCAAACATTCCTTATCACACATATTATCGATCACTTTGATCTTATTGTTCCGCAGCTCAAAACAAACCAAGTAAAAATGCAGATTCTCGTATACTGGGAACATTAAAATATCACACTTTTTTATATCAAAACCCTCTCTACAATCTTTAATCTCTTGAGTGATGCATTCTTCGAAATAATTTAGTCGAGTCTCAACCGTATCATTTTCATCACCATTGGTTATCATCCATCCACTCTATCACAGTTATGTCCTTTTTGTTAGTAATAATATTTAATCGGTAACAAACCAACAAATATAAGGGCGTGACGTCTAATGGAAAATCATTTATAATTTTGTAAAATGAAAACCACTTAAAATACTTTAACGTATATTGTATCTCATATGATGTAACGAAACAAAAGTAAACAAATGTACATATATACGCTTACGTATATTATGTGGTTTTCAGAATTTTGAAATATAAAAAATAGTTTTCATTTTTACTTCCCACTAAATATTAATAACTAAATTATAAAAGATTCACTTACAAAAGCTGTTGCTCCACTAAAGAACCTATAAGGTGAACTAGGGCTTCTTAAGTTCTCGTCATTGTTCAGAACTTTAGCCCAACCGTCAATAACATCATTGATTAACTGTTGATTTTCAACTAGGCTAATCATAGTGAAGAAATTAAGCCCAGGCCAGTTATTTGTCCGGAATATAATTCCCCTGTTTACAACAGCATACCAATCCAAATGTATCATTAGATATTAAACATATCACTATTCCCAAATGTAATACACAAAATATTCAGTTTACAATGCTATATCATCCATTAACACACCTAAAAGATCCCCACTGTTTCATTAATATATTACTATACGTATACGTATACATTACTAGAATATCATGAAAACCAGTAATATATTTAAAAAAAAATTCTAGTTTCTACAGTAACTATTTCATTATGCTATTTTGAGTTTGTTACAAGAATTTAAACATCCTAAGAAACAATCATTAACAGAATAGTTTACGTATACGTATAACATACATAGAAGCGTATAACATTACTAGAAGCGACAAACTGTGTGCCTTGACCATTTATTTACCAACAATGCTGGACAACTATAATTAAAAACATAAACAATTTACATATTTAATAGCTGAATTCTTTTTGCACTTTATGCAAAGATTCAAAGTTTATGAATGACTTGAATGCGTTTTAATTTTATACGTATATGTAAACTATGGTGTTGTAACTAGTACATCGCAGGTCATCAACGATAATAAAAACACTTTAACTATTGAAACAAACATTGCTATAACATACCTATAATCACGAACATCCCTAATTGCTTCATCACTGCATAAAAAAATTTGCATTCATTTAAATATAATCTAAGGTATCAATGATTTGTCATTACTAAAAACATATATTTTTATCTAGTTGCTAAACTTACCTCCAATCTGTTGTCCCTACCTCATTTGACCGTATCATCTCCGCCATTTTCCTGTATTTAAGTAAACAATGTTAACAATTTAAATCTTTTATTCGCTCAACACCAATATATATGTATATATATTATTAAACTTACTTCCTATCCGGCTTGCCAGCAACAATATAATTCCTTATTCTCAATTCTTCAATCATCACCTTCTTATTAATATCAACCTTTCTATCAATGTTTGGTGATTTAAACTTACTCGACACTTGTGGTTTCCTTTTATCAAATCTTTCCCGAATTAACTCTTTATTAAAACTTCGGTGAGATGCATCTATAGGAGTAGTTTCTGGGTCACATTCATCATTATCTTTATGTTGTGTTAAGCCCAGACCTAGACTGCAACTTGGAATATCTTCATCACATGTTTCCTTTCTTTTTACCTTGCTTTTATCACCATATTCAAAAAACGCTCCCATTGCTCCTACCTCCACATAATCCATCACTACAATAGCCGACTGAGTACAAATTCCAGGCTCATGCACTTCTAAATCAACACCCTCCTTTGTTGCAACATTATCACTTCCGTTCTCTTCTTCATTTTCTCTACTCATCTTTTTAACTTCTGAACCTAGTGGATAACGATAAAATTCATTATATCGTCCAATATACGCTTTAACCTCCATGCTTTCTGGAAAAACTTTTACTGCATCCTTCAGATGCCTTTCATATTCTTCCTTTATCTCCATACCCCTTGTAACTAGTTCATCTAAATGTTCCAGTATTTCCTGTTTATTTATCAATCATTATAAAATAAGTTTCATTCTATTCAAATATGTACTTAAAACAAATTTTTACCTTTTCATTAGTTAAGTCATTTTCTTCATAACTATATGCTTCCCTTAATTCTCCCCTTCCAAAACCTCCATTATTTATTTCTTGTTCTTCTCTCTTCTTTAGATTTTCCATTGTCCATAACTCAAGAGGCGATTTTTTCCTTTCATTATCCATGTTGGGGCATGTCATTCGGTCACAATACAGAAGCTTCATGTTTACAATGAATGAGAAAAAACCAGTCAGTTTTAGGCAGATTTATGATTTATGACTAAAGCACAATAATACATATACGTATTCATAGTACAAAAAATCATTAACATAGCAGTACATTATTTTAATTTTAGATATAATTTAAATTACATATAAATTATCCTAGTACAAAAAACAAATGCACATTGAATAAGTTGTTAGTAATTTACAAACGTACGTACCGTCAATACTACTAGCGGTCCCAAGAACTCGGTGTCCAAATTGCACCTTTTCCATCCATCTTTACATTTCTTAATCGCGTCCATAATCAGCCCACACCAATCATACTCTTTTAAATTGTTTTCAATGTCGAAATACTTAAAAAACTCCAACTTGCAACTTGAATTCTTCGAAACATCAACCATAACACTTAGAAAAAGCATTAAAAAATCCATCTTGAAGTAAACATCCCTTTCATACTTCTCATTCCTAATTTTCTGTGCAACTACACTCTGTCCTATTACACCCTCTGGATATCTTTTCCTCCATTCTGCATACAACGGTGACACCTTTTTCTTTTTTTTTTCTTCAAGAACATTTTTCTCACCCTTTGGTAGACCGAGTAGCTGATGGATAGCATCCCTATCTATTGGTATCTTATACTTTCCCATATCCATAACCATATTCTCAGTATCTAGTTTGTCCACAATGAAGTGCCCTAACTTGGCTGGTATACCGTCGACACTGAATATCACCATCTTTCCAAAACCAATTTCATCTAAACACTTTTTTTGGTCAAAACTTAGTGTTGATATTGCTAAGAATAACTGTTTTGGCGACGCACGCGTGCGTATACCAAACCACCCATTTTTCGGATCACCACCCTTTACCTTTGTTTTCCCTTTTTTCCTTTATAATCATCATCACAGAAATCAGTATCATTATCCAATTTACCTGCATAAACCAAATTTTATGTAACGAACAAATTTGTAATTATATTGGACTTTTAAATGTCCATATGTTGTTTCTTTTTAGCATTACATTACGTACCTCTTACTCTCTTCATCTTTTTCTCTTTGGCATCATCTTCATTTGATTTTCTTTTCTTGGACTTAGACAAATCAGCATCAAAAAAATCATCAACAGCATCATCTGCAATTGTACAAATACAAGTAAATTATATTTTATTATTTTAAGATAAACTTTATATATTTTTTTTGTTTTACACACACATTTTTCATGAATATTAATATGATGATCATAATAAATTCATTTAGCCATACAAACTGTTGTTTATTGTAAATTATGCCTAAATCAAAACTTACCTTTTCCAATAATCCTCTGTTTTGGTTTGTTGGTTTTTTTCTTGAGTGCAATACTCTTTCTCCTTAAACCATAATTGCTTCCCTTTTCACTTTCTGCATTACTCACACATATAGACGAATCCATTTGATTAGGGTGCTTAACACATATTAACAACAATTCATCATTACATACAAATAGCATAACTAATTATACGTGAACACCTATATTTTCGTTCCCGATATTCTTATGCTACTTACCGTTACTTTGAATGGAATGTTGTTGATTGTAACGCAAAAAATTTCTTTTGACTTCTTCTATTATCTTCATCTTCTCCAACGGTGTTTTTTTCCTGTCCAAAACTGTTAAAAAATCAAATTATATAATTATTAAAAATGATTGTTGAAAAACATTAGTAGCTTAAGTGATCAAACTTTACCATATCTATCAATACCACTGTTGTCTTTCCCCAATTCACTTTCATTATCCTTCCTGGTTCCATTATCTATTATAAACTTGGATTTATTAAGTCCACATTTTAATTACTAACAAAATACATAACTATAACAAAAGCTTGTCCCATTACCTGGCTTATCTACTACTTTTTCTTTTACTTTTCCTGTAGTTGTTCAACAATGATATGAAAAACACATACGCATATCTAAAATTGTAAAAACGACAGTATTAAATTCACTTACTTGCTGCATCCTTCTTGTGTAGTATATTGGTCTTCATCGCTTAATATATAAAAAAAATTGAAAAACAAACTGTTGAGTAATCATCAAAAATTTAATCTTTTCGACACGTTTACCTAATATTTGATTTAGACGATGAAAAAAACATAAACTGGGTCACAACTTCATATTCAACCTTAGCAAACATACATTCAAGTCTTCTCCGGCATTATTCATATACCATATCAATATTCCATAGTTTAAACATCAGATACACATACTTATTTCACCACAATCCTAAATTTGAATAACAAACTATAATCCATTAATCAATTTATCCGTATATGACAGTTTTAAGACCAAATATAATCAATATACAACAGTTTAAGTAACATATACACATACGTATATGACACTATTATTTGCCCAGCATCTTAATTTTTAAAAACAAACTACATCCCTAACCATATATACATGTTTTTTTAATAGTTCTACAGATATTTTTGTGAGCATAAATACTTAATTTTACAATCATACATCCAAATATATTCATTATCTATACATACACTAAAGTTTTCTGAACATATACACATACGTATATGCCTGACTTATAGAACTAAAATCCTATAATGTAATAACAAACCATATATATTAATCCATATAGGTGTGTGATTATAAAAAACATACTAATATGACAGCTTAAATAACAAATCTTTTCAATTTTAATCCATATACAACTTTTTAACGATCTTATACACATACGTATATGAAAGATTTATACAAACAGAATCTTAAAATTGGAAAAGAAAAACGATTTTCCTCAATGTTAAAGAACACATACACATATGTATTACTCTTAATTTTACTTCTATATATCAAAATTGGAAAAACAATCGACCTTAAAAAGTACTTACCAGTTGCATGTACTACGTAGTTGTCACGATGAACACTTATTCTTACCAGCGAGGTTTATTTTTCATCAAACTTCTCAATCGTTGTTGTGATTTGGTATCTGTGGACCGAATTGAACAATGTATAATACTGAAGAGTCGTATAATAAGTCGAACAAGAATAGTGTTAGGATTAGGGTTCTTCTTTGTGATTCTAACCTTGAAATTGAAATTGCAGTTGCAGAGTTTGATCGCCAATGTCGCAGAGTTTGATCGCCAATGTCGATTACAAGATTGTTGTTTTTAACCTAAATATCTCTGCCGTTTCTTTTGTTTACGTATTTGGAATTTGATTTGGATTAGGATTTTTGAAAAATCTTTTGAATTCAGTTTTATTTGTTTCCTAGATTTAAATAACTATATACCCGAAAATACCCTTCTTGTTTTAATATTTAGACCAAAAAATACAATTTATTTACAAAACTGCCACTACTATGTAAAAAACCTAAACTCTTTGGTTTTTAGTGTTTTTAATTAAAATTGTGTTTTCAATGGATCTCACCCCTAATATATATATATATATATATAGGGGAGGGATCAAGAGAGAACTCCATATTAAGTTGAGAACTAGAGAACTAAAAAAAAGGTATGGATGGAATTTTTAAAGGAGGGGTAAAATTGGAACTTTAAATATGTAAATCTTTAAACATTTCTATCTTTTGCATACTGTAAGTTTTTTAAATTTTTTTGCACCATTAGATCAAGAATTTCATTATCTTTCATTTGAGTATAAATAACGTTATAAAAAAATAATTTTTTCTCGTTTTTTACTTTCAATACTGCATATATGTAATATACGATACCGTATGTTTTTAAATTGGGGAAATGAATACGGTGTTGTTATGAACCTAAATTATCCAAGAAACCATCAAAGCTACATACTTTGATAAAATATCAAAAGTTCAAGGCATTGATTTCGATGACGTTATCACAAAAAAAAACAACATCATCATGCCTCAATTCCAAATTTGGATTTTCTCATATGATCGTATTGACATTGCTAGCAATAACTTGATTCATGTTATGTGATGTGGTATGAATATGTGCAGCATGCGCATATCATAATACCAATTATATGAGTCATGTTATATTAATCTGTTAGTTGGAATTGAGAAGCCAAATTGAGTTACGATCGATTTTTAAAAGGCGGATAATATTTTACTAAAATGAATGACGATTATTGAGTAAATGAGAAAGAGAAAAATTATGATCTAAGAGGAGAAGACTGAGTCGTCCATTAACATTGAATAAAGATCAATGAGTTAAGTTTTCTAATAAAAAAATTTAAGTTAATTTATCAAAGCTAAGTAATTTTAATGGTTTTACGTGTAACTTAGGTGCATAACATCACCATATTCACTATCCCCTTTTAAATTTTATAGTATTGCATATATGCAGTATCGTATACTACATATATGTAGTATCAAAATACTACATATATGTAGTATATGCAATGTTGATGCATTGTTATCTTATAGTTTGAATTTCAAGTTTTTTTTACTTTTTTATGATATTTATCATTGGTTTATTAGTTTATTATTATATTTATGTTTAGATATAGTATAAGTATTGGTTTTCTTTTCATTTGCCATAATTTTTTTAATATGAAATCTTATGAACTTTGTTATTGGTTATTTGAGATCATATGTACACTTTAAATAATTATTAGACTCTTGAGTCATTTGGCCACTTAATAACTTTATCAAGTACATTGATACTACATATATGTAGTATCAAAAAAACCAAAATGTGATTTTTAGAATTGTTTAATGTAAATAACGTATGAAAAAGTTAGTAACGTTTAAAGAAAAATATAATCAAATACAATATCGCAATACTACATATATGTAGTATGAAATTTAAAAAAACGAGAAAAAAAATATTTTTTATGACGTTATTTATACTCAAATGAAAGATAATGAAATTCTTGATCTAATGGTGCAATTTTTTTAAAATAATATTAACGTATGCAAAAGATAGAAATGTTTAAAGATTTATATATTTAAAGTTCCAATTTTACCCTTCCTCTTTAAAATTCCATCCCTTGTATTTTTGGTAGTTCTCTAGTTCTCAACTTAAAATGAGTTCTCTCTTGAACCCTACCCTATATCTATACTATCTTATTAAGCAAATAACAAGGGTAAAATAGTAATTTAACTTTTTCCTTAATTTTCAACATTAAGGACTAAACTGTACACACATTCAAAGTTAAGGACCAACATTGTAATTTCTAATATTGAACACCCTAATCGTACATCTCTTCCCCTGCAACTGCAACAACAAATCTTCAACACAGCAACAAACAACAGATCTTCAACAAAGCAATTCAAATCAAAGAGGAAAAGATTCCAACATGCTTTTGCTACTGCTATATGAATCAAACCACTCTTATGGCAAAGAAGGCGGCAAAAAATTCACTGAAAATTCAAAACTCCCATTGCTCCTGCTATATGAATCTCAACAACCTCCATATTTCTCATTTCTTGCTATTCAAATCTCGCATTATCTCAGGTAATATAGATAATTTCTTTATCAATTTCAATTTCAATTTCATTTTTATACGGTTTTGGGTTTATGAATTTGTATGTTAAACCGGCTATGTGTGTGTGTGTATGAATTTGTATGTTAAACCGGCTGCAGCTGCTGTGTATGAATGTGTTTTTGGATCCGGCTGCAGCTGCTGTGTATGGATTTGGTTTAGCAGCAGCAGCAACACCTATTGTGTTTAAGTGAAACCGGCTGTGTGTTGTTGTTTAAGTGAAACTGCTCTAAATATTGTGTTGTGTTGTTTTTTGTGATGTTTAAAACACTCTATAACTGCTGATGCTTGTGATTTTGAGATTGAATGTGTGTGTGTGTATGAATGTGATGTGTTTTGGGCAAATCTTGCATACATGTTTGTGAGTGTGAATCTGTGTGTGTGTGTATGAATGATGAAACAACAGCAGTAAATGTGTTGTGTTTGTATGAATGGTGTATTTTTTACAGCCCAAATTTGTTGAAGTTGGATTGCATTAGGAGTGTGTGTGTATGAATATATTGTGTGTGTATGTGTGCTGAATCTGCTGCTGGATTGCAATATGTTGTTGTGTGAGTACCTTAAAATGATTTTTGTGTGTGTACCGTTTTAAAATAACAGCCGCAATTTGACCCGTTTAATAGATAACAGCAGCAGCTGTTTGGTGTGTGTGGGTGTTGTATGTTTTGCTGCTGTGTATATGTTGCTGCTGTGTAAAACAGATTTGTGGCGTTGGGTGGGGTGGGGGGGTTAAACTTGATCACAAAACAGCGGCAACCCCTTTCAGGCTAGAAAAAATGTGTGTTTTTGGCCATAAAATGATCATTGATCTACCTATTTCATTTTAAACACAACAGCCCCTTCAGCAACAAACAGTTTTGGGCTGTGCTGTGCTGTGATGTGTTGGTTCAAATAAATGATGAAAACTGAATGCCAAAATTGTTTGCTGCTGCTGCTGTGTATATTTTGGTGTGTGTATGTGTGTTGTATGTTTTGCTGCTGTTTATGTTGTGTGTGTGTAAACAATGAAAGCATGTATAAAATATGTGTGTGTGTGTGTTTGAAACAGCTTTGAGTTTTTGAAACACTGTTTGAAACAGCTTGAGTTTGGATGAAACATGTTATATAGAACTTCAATTTTTTTTAAACGGTTTTGAAACACTGATTGAAACACTGTTTTGAAACACTGTTTGAAACTGTTTTTATCATTTATGTTAAAACTACAGCAACTACAGCTTATGAATATGTTAAAACTAAATGTATGAATGTGTTATGATTGGGGGGGGGGGGTGTTAAGGGAATAACAGCAGCATCATACACTTATAGATTATAACTTTAAAAAAACACAGCAGTTAAACACGCTTATAGTTAAACAAAGCAGTATAACAACTTTTAATTTAAAAAAAACTGTTTGTTGCTGCTGTTGTTTATATAACTAAAAAACAGTTTGAGTTAAACACAACAGCAATTTTTTTTGCTGCTGTTGTTTATATAGAACTTCAATTTTTTTTAAAACAGTTGCTTATTTTGCTGTGTGTGTTGAGCTGTGTTGTGCATGAATGTGTTATGTGTTGTAGTATAAATGAGTGTGTCTTGTAGTATAAATGAATGTTGATGTTGTTGCTGTTTATAAGAATAGAGATTGAAGTTGGATTGCATTAGGAGTGTGTGTGTATGAATATATTGTGTGTGTATGTGTGCTGAATCTGCTGCTGGATTGCAATATGTTGTTGTGTGAGTACCTTAAAATGATTTTTGTGTGTGTACCGTTTTAAAATAACAGCCGCAATTTGACCCGTTTAATAGATAACAGCAGCAGCTGTTTGGTGTGTGTGTGTGTTGTATGTTTTGCTGCTGTGTATATGTTGTTTATGCTATATGAATGTATTGTGTTTAAAAACAGCAGCACACACAACTTTTGATCACAGCAGCAGATTTGTGGCGTTGGGTGGGGTGGGGGGGGTTAAACTTGATCACAAAACATGTTTGAATCAGTTAAACAGTTGTTGCTGCTGCTGTTTATATACAACAGCATGTATGAATGAAGTTGATACAACATGTTTGAATCTGTGAAACTGTATGTTGGTATGAATTTGAAACTAAATGTTTAAAAACAGTTGTGTTTATGCTCTTTTTGCTGTTTACAGTGTATGTGTGTGTGTGAATGTGTGTTGTGTTTGTTTGTGCTGTGAAAACTGGAAAATGGTTCAAAAAACTGAATGTTGTTGCTGTTGATGTTGTTTGAATTTTTTGCTGTTTTGGCCTTGAAGGTGTGTGTTGATGTTGTATGAATTTTTTGCTTTGAAGGTGTGTGTTGTATGTTAGCATGAATCTGAAAGTGTATGAATGTGTTGTTTATATGTTTTTGCTGCTGCTGCTGTTTCTATGTTGCGGCTGCACACGAAAACAGTTGCTGCTGCGTATATTTTGCTCCGGCACACGAAAAAAGTTGCTGCTGCACACGAAACAGTGTTTGAAACAGCTTTGGGGGTTAAACACTTGTTGCTGTTGCTGTATTTTGAAACTGAAAACTGTTGTATATTTTTAAAAAATATGAATGTGTTAAAAAATGAATGTGTTATGTTGAATGTGTTGTGTGTTGTAGTATAGATGAGTGTGTGAATAAATGCTAAACTAACTATGTGTCAAAATGGGTTAGATGTATGAATGGGTCAAAATGGGTCAAAATGTTGTGTATTTGTGTTTTATGAATGTGTATGTATGAATGCTGCACATTCAAGAGTTGTTAACTTGGGTTGCTGTTTCATGGGTCTATGGTTTAAAGGTTGCACATGATTTATTATCGTAATTGGAGACCCAGCTTTGTTTTTTTGCGGCTAAGTTGGTCAAAAGCCGTTTTGGTAGATTTGCTTGTGTCATTGTGAGATTAGCTAATGATGTTCATGTTTGTTTAGTCATAACAATAAAGCTACCGCTTTCAAAAGAATCATACGACCAAACCATTTGGTTATTATATTTTGACCCATTTCAATTTAGAACATTATAATTATTGTTTATTATTTCACTATATTCTAATCCATTTGACCCACTTCAATTTAATTCACTTCAGATTTTGACCCATTTGACTCATTTTGACATGATTGTTTTTTTGCTAAACTAGAAACTGAATTGTGTGAAAGAGTTGGGTTGCTACAATTTGATTTGCCATTTTCTATTTAGTTAATGCAATTTCTGAAACAAAGTGGTGAAGCCCAACATATTGATAGGAGTAAGATCCCTACACGTGCCGACGAGATCATTGTGCTTTATGATACCAAAAGGTAAAAGTTTTGTTTTTGCGCACCTTGGTGCTACCGAATGTAGTTTTTGATTCACGTGATAAATTCTCAAAGACTCAAATCATTCTGACGTTGATAGATAGCAAAGCAGCATGTGCTTTTTGCTATGTTGGGATTTTCAAAAAAAATCTTCAACCTCCCATCCAGGTTCGACGACCTTTCATATCCTTCATTTTGTTATCTAGGGTTCGACTTCATCCATGTTTAGGGAAGATAAGGTTTACGTTTTCATTTTCAGATCGAGGGTCTTCAAAAGGCGAGCAATGGATATGGGACATCTAATGAAGATGAATTCGAAACTGCGATAATTAAACGAAGACTCAATGTGTTTCAAGGCTGAACTCGGTCTGATGTGCAATGTGTGAGGCGAGTTGGCTTGTTTTTTGAGGTCAGAACATGAAACTTTGCTTATTTCAAGAGTTTTTTTGCATAAACACATGGTTGCAGTTCTTGTTTACATACTGGTAGATTTCAACAGTTGTTCTACATTACTGTCCATGTTGGTTTCATACTGGTGCAGTGTGTTTTTAGTGTTTGTATGCTATGCAATTTTTTATGGGTGGGGGGGGGGTAAATATGGTTGTGTCGTGTGTGTTGTGTGAATGTATGAAATTTCAATGTGGCTTTGGAATTGATTAATTGAATATGGGTCAAAGGTTTTAAGAAAGTGTCAGTAGTTGCATATTTCATTAATCAGTGTGATATGAAAGTGTCAGTAGTTGCATATTTCATTCTTAGAGGTATCACTGTGATAGTCAATTATTTGAACATATTCAGACTATATGATTGTTTAAACAAGATATTCAAATTGCAATTGGATTATTATGTTTCCAAACTGATCTTTTTATAAATTTGTGCTAGGTCTTCTGATAGATAGATGGATCTACTGCTTGTGAATGATGGGGTGATAGAGGTATCATTTTTGCATAAATAAATATTGTGTGTGTGTGTGTGTCTGAATGTGTGTGTGTGTGTGTGTGTTTGAATGTGTGTGTGGCTCCTATGGAATGTGTTGTGTTTTTGTAGTTTAGATGAATGTGTGTTGCTGCTGTTTATATACTGCTGCTGCTGCACATGGATGATAGTGTGCTATATGAATGTGCAGCAGCACAAATAAAACTTTGTGTTTATGTTGGTATGACATACAACAGCAACAAACATAAAACTTCATTTTTTTTAAAAACAGTTGATGTTTGAATCTGTTAAACAGTTGTTGCTGCTGCTGTTTGTATACAACAGCATGTATGAATGAATGTGTGTGTGGTATGAAAGCATGTATGAATCTGAATGTGTGTGTGTGTTTGAATCTGACTTTAACCTGCTGCTGTTTAATCTGCACATGGATGATAACAACTTTGTTTAAACTGTGTTGTATGAAGGTGAATAAGAAGAGAGCAGTGTGTCCTGTTGTTGTGAAGCCATTAGTGGAGTTGGTAGTGGCTGCTGGAGAGGTGAATAAGGAACAATGCGCGGTGGGGATGGCGGAAAAGGCGATGGTGGTGTTGAGTAGTTTGGCTGCAGTGGAAGAAGGGAAGGTTGCAATTGTTGATGAAGGTGGTGTTCAGGCTTTGGTCGAAGTGATCGAAGATGGTGCGTCGGTGAAAGAAAAGGAGCTTGCAGTGGTGACTTTGTTACAGTTGTGTGAAGGGGTTAATGGTGCCAGAATTAGGGGATTGTTGGTTGGAGAAGGTTTAATTCTGCTGCTTGTTGCTCTTTCTCAGACCGTAACCGCTAGAGCCAAGCACAAGGTATAATCTATTTTATTCGAAGATCTAAACAAAAACGCGCGAAATATGACATTTTATTTGAAGTTAAGGATGGTTCCTTTGTGAAAAATAGTTGTTTGAAGTTTGAACTGTTGTTTTTTATTTGATGCATTTGTTTGTTAATTAATATGTTTCTTATTGTGGATTGTTAAATAAGTGAAATTGTACATTTTTGCAGGCTGAAACACTACTTTGGTATGTGAAAGAAGCAAGGCAAGAAGGTTGTGTTCAAGTTCAAAATGAGGTATATGTCTATAAGATCATAATAATGATATATATGGTTTTGCTAGAGTTTGGTGAGTGTTAAGTGTTCATAATGAAATTTATTTTTTATTCTTTATGATTGTATCATACATAGTTTTTATAAAAAAAGATATACAACTTGGCTAGCTGTTATTTAAGATTAATGAGATCCTGTTTTGTTTGCTTTTTTATTTCTCCAAACAACTTGGCAGCAATTCCTCAAAGTTGTGCTTCAAATATATTTTAACTTCAAATTTTGTTCTTTAAATCAGCCACAATCCGCTTAATAAGGTTCTATTTGTTTTGTGTAGAAAACTAATCTTGGTTATATTATGAAACATGATTACACATTAACCTAGCAGTGACTTTTGATTTGTTACTATCAAGAAGTTTGACCAGGTTAGTGTTCCTACCAAAAAAAACATGATACTTTGATGCAATTTGCAATGTATGTCATAGGTCTCTAAGCTAACATTTTTTAATTATCATTATCAAATCATCTTTTTTTTGTTTTCAAAATTCATTAATGTTACAGGTAAGTACACAAGTTTGTTGATGATGTTAGCCGTAAGAAACTTGCAACTTTATTTGATAATTGGAATGTCAACATGCATTATATAAGAGTTGTAAATGTGAAGACAATGGACATGAGTGCTGCAAATTTGTTATGGAGTAGATAGGCCCTTCTACCAATTTCACTCAATACAATCTAACATTATTTGCGATAAAAGTCAAACGTGTTAATCATAAGATTATAGGTAGTAGAGGATGGCCTACAAATTATTTTCTGTTAAAAAGTATATTTATTACAGTTAGGTTGGTGTTTGTTTTCATTGCTCTTATCATTTTATTACTAGAACAGATTGAGAGCCTGAAAAACAAGCCAACAAAAACACCTGGATCTCAAAACCAACAGCTGCAACAGCAGAACAAAGACCTCCGTTGACACTATCAAAATGCACAACAAGCCAAACACCTGGTGCGGCGCCATCAAATGCACAAGAAGCCAACTAACTGGAACCAAGATTGTCGTTGACAAGATCAAAACTAGCAGCTGCAGCTGCAGAATGAACTCCCAATCCCAATAGTCTAATGGCTCCAAATTCTGCTTTGAAAAACAGATAAGGGAAACCACTTGTACTACCAAAAACACTTGAGTCTCAAGTTTCAATCAGAATGAAATGATAATTTCTTCGGATTAGAGATAGCGCTGCATAATTCATTATTGTCGGTCTATGTTGAGTCGAAATATACTATGTGTATGCTTTGGAGTTATATGAACATGATATTTATTTCAATTAACAGTTTTGATGTTATTTCTTTTTGTGTGCTTGGTTTGTTTACTTTATGTTAAACAAGGTGTACATTGGTCATACTTATTGGATAACAACAGAGAATTAAAAGGTGCAACATTCAAAGAGTTTTACTCTACATTTGTCTCGGTTACGCCAGTTAACATATATCCTAGCTTAATCATTGCAAGTTGGGTGGTGATCTGTATTCGTAATCTCAACTCACACTATTCTACGGTTTACAAAGTGATGTTGTATCTTTCAAAGTCATAGTCTTCTATCCATCTTAGCTCTAGATGATACCCATTTTACAAAAACTATATGTAACAAAGGTTATTAGATTACACTTTTATATTGGTGCGGAGCACGAACATCTTTACTATTTTGATACACACTATATCCGGGTAACATTGTGCAAATTGTCATTGTAGCAGTTGTGGTAAATTTCTTCTTCATTGCTCTTTTTTATTTTAAATGAATACTAATAAATACAATGAGGTATAACCCAATTGGAATTATGCATATTTTTTTAATAGTTAATGGTCATATTTATCTAATAACGGCTACATAATTATCACGAAGAAAACTAATTAACCAACCCAAAACGAGTATCGCTTTATAATCTGCCGTCGCCGCCGCATCGCGCGGGTATCTTCCTAGTATATATATATATATATAGGGGATGGCTAGAATGAAAACCCATGCATATTGAAAAAACCCTAGAAACCCAATTATAACCATTGATCTTGTAAGATCTATGGTTGTGATTGATTGTAGCTTTTGATCAAATATTTTAATTATATAAAGTACAAAAAGGGTATTTAGGGAAATTACTTTTCTTTTTTTCTCTCTCTCAAGTACCACATCACTTCATCACTTTTCATATTCTCTCTCCTACTTTATAATTTCTCTCTCCTACTTTTTTTATTTCAATGACATTAGCTGATATGTTTGTTACACATTGTTACACTAGTTGATAGGTTTGTTACATCTTGTTACATATTAACAAAAATGAATGGACTACGTGTCACTCAAGACATGTTACGTTTGTTACATCATGTTACACATGTTACAACGTGATACATATTATATAAAAACAAAACTCCATGGATTACGTTTGTTACATCTTGTTACATATGTTACAACGTGATACATATTTTATTAAAAACTGAAGGATTACGTTTGTTACATCGTGTTACATATATTTTAAAAAACAAAACTGTATGGATTACGTTTGTTACATAGTGTTACATAGTTTCAATCATGCTTCATACATGCTTCGTTTCTTGATAATCTCTTCATCTTTGATACAAAAGTTTCTTTAGCTACAAAAAAGAACTAGATGGATTAAGTGCCAATCCGACAAGTTACATATGTTACATTGTGTTACATATTTGGATCTAAAAAAAACAAAGTTACATATGTTACATCGTATACGTATTTGAATAAAAAAACCATAAGTTACATATTGTTACATAGTTAACTTAAATTTAAAAAACAATAAAGCAAAATTACATAAGCAATAAAGCAAAATCACATAAGTTACATATTGTTACACATTTAACTGAAATTTGAACAACCTGTTGAAAACTAACTAGCACGTATGTCAAGCACTCGAACAGCAAAGACAAAACTAGATGGTTAAAAACACTTGAAAAAATAACTAGTACATGTGTTACAACGTGTTACATATTTTATTAAAAACAAAACTAGGCGGTTAAGCTTCAGTCAAACATGTTACATCGTGTTACATAACTTATAGAAAATTAAAAAGGTCCATTATTGACCTTATCACAAAAACAATATAGAAAATTAAGTTAAATGTGTAACATATAGAAGTAAAAAACTAAACTCATTTAGACTTCGTTTTGAAAACTAAAAGAAAATGCAATTAAAATTTAAAAAACAAAAAAAAATAGTAAATCATATTAGTTGTCATTTTAAAGTTGAACCATCAGTCCAACTAAATGCCCTTGCCTTTCAAAAAAAAAGTCCAACTAAATGCCCATCATATGGATTTAACAAAACGTAAAAATCAAAAGCAATCATGTTGCTGCTCATGTTGCCTGAATAGATGTAAAATATGTGTGGACCCCAAATATGTGTACCATCGTGTTAATGCTTTTAAAATATGTAAGACAACTGTTAGATCATGTAAAACATGTGTACCATCACAGTTGTTGCTGTTCATGTGCCTTTGAATCACCTTCACAATCCTCCTTCTAATCATCATTGCCGCCGTCGCCGGCGGCGTCTTCTACGTTCTCTACCGTCCACACCGACCTTCATTCACCGTCTCATCTTTCCACGTCTCTCAATTCAACCTAACTCCATCAAATCACCTCAACACCATGTTCAATTTAAATATTACGGCTTGAAGGAGCAGATCCAGATCTGGGTAGTGGTGGAAGGATGAAGGAGCAGATCCAGATCTGGGTAGTGGTGGAAGCGCCGACGAGTAGACGATGGACTAAAGCGGCAACGGTTTTTGTGGTCCGGGTCTCAGATCCAGATCTGTACGGTTTTGTTGTTTCAGCTCTCGTCTAACTCATCAACGCCATTAATTTTGGTCACCACCATTGTCGAAACCATCGTCTTCAAAGTCGTTGTGTTCTTTTTTGTTCATCACAAGCGCCGGTTCGTTCTACTACGTAACCATATAAAGTAAAATCGATGCTTCAAGAGTTCACGATGATGTTGAAAATGATTTTAAAAGAGAGAGAGAGATGAGTTCTTCAAGAAGGAGAGTTATGAGTTTTAAAAATATGATATGATTTTGGGGAAGAACCAAAATCTATACCAGGGATAGAAAAGTAGGGTGGTGGGTAAAATGTCCAATTTACCCTCAATGGGTAAAAGACAAAGGATGATAAAATTATAGATGTGGCACATTATAGTCCACTCATACAGTTTCTAGAGTTTTCTTGTTAAAACAGGTTTTCATACCATACATCTCCTATATATATATATATATATATATATATATATATATATATATATATATATATATATATATATATATATATATATATATATATATATATATATATATATATATATATATATATATATATATATTAGTAATTGTGAAAGGAATATAGGGCAAGATTTATCTCCAAAACATCTATTTTAGATCTGAAACAAATATAGGGTTTCGGAGATGATTCTTACCTTGAGTCTTGCTCTTTTCTTGATGATTTAATGCAGAAACACTCGGATCTTGATTCCTTAAGTCCAAAACATCTTTTTTTCTACTCTCCCTCTCTCTGCCTCTAAGGTTGAAATGAACTTGAATGAAAATATGGAATTTAGAGACTGATTGGGGTTGATAATGGTTGGCTTTGAGCCCATAGTTTTAGGTCAATGGATTCCTCAAGTCTATAACCTCTATTTTTCTCTTATTAAAATAACTCATAATTAAAGCTCATTTGTTTTAATTCTTCAATTCGAATTTTAGGGTGTTACAATAAATAAAATGTGCAAATCCACGCACTTTCTTTTCTGGTTTTTATTTGTTACACCACCGTTTTGCGACAATAAAATGTCATACCATAGAATCTCTCGGCGCCTCCGTTTTTGGATGACAGCCCCATTTTTCTTTAAGTTCGAAGATTATACTTGCATTTGTTAAGCATGTGAACAAGGATCATTTGTTTTTAAATAAGAATACGAATTTGAAAGTTATAAAATCTTCGATAATAAAAAAATGTTTTTTGAAAAACAACATAATGCATCTAACCGTATAACTGTCGAGCAGCTCTCCCTATGAGAATAATATAGTTCGAGACATTAAGTATCTGATACTAGCTTAATTGGATTGAGCCTTGGTATACAAATTTACTAAGTGATCACTTTCGAATTGAGAGAAACCCTGGAAAATAATATAAATGTGCAATCCTAAGCCAAAAGATATAATTTGAAAACAAACAAAGTTTTAGAAGCGACCCATTGAATTATAACTATATTCGCTATTCTTATATTCAAATTCAATGTGGGTTCATCTCTCTCGACCAGTTCAGGTTCAAAGGAAGGTGATCAAGGGGACCCAGATCTCTACTCTATTGCAGGATGGTTGATCATCTTCTTGTCCCAACTACTGGTCATTACCTTGGTAAGCTATTTCCTCACCAATTTGCTAGTCAGACGCGAGCCCATCCTTGGACGGATTCCGCCATTTGCTCTTCTGCCTAAGAGATATTAGTAGCCATTTACAATTGTTGTTCACTGCTAAGGGTAGGTTTTCACGCATTAGTCATCTGGCACTTGAAACAACACTTCTCATACGACTTCCATGTTAAACATGCCATCAGTATTCATCATGAGCCAATATCGAAGTCCCCATGAGATTCATAGTTGCATTACTTATAGCTTCCTTGTTCGTAGACAATGCGGATTCATAATTTTGTTTTATTCTGAGGCCTAACTTGTATTCATGTGCTTTATATTCGCCCGGAATTCGCTCCTAGATATACCTAAATAGTATATCTACATCTCTCTTCTTTTGATGCATGCGTTCGTTCCTGTCATCAATTGGTAGTATAATTCTTGTGTTGTCGGTCTCTTAATTAAGATCTAGAGGGTGAGAAAAGTCTAATGTTTATAACCTCAAAAGTACTAGCTAGGTCGGTGGGTACCACCGGCCAACCACGACTTGCCAGTTGTCTTGTTTTAATTGGATAAATCCAATATATATATATATATATATATATATATATATATATATGAGTAAACTGCATTTTTGCTCCCTATGTTTTGATATCATTAATAGTTTTAGTCTCATCTTAACAGTTTTGGTCCCTGTGTTTTTATTTTCTAACAGAAATGATCTCGAACACTAACTCCATCCAATTTTCCGTTAAGTCTCCCTCACATACAGAGTAAAAATGTCATTTATACCACTCTTTTTGACATGCGACTAAATAAAAATGTTAACCTACATGATGACCTAGATAAAAGAGGGAGAGAAATGACATTTTTACCCCTCAAATACGGGGGGCGTGTGAGAGACTTAACGGAAAACTGAATGGAGTGAGTGTTCGGGACCATTTCTGTTAGAAAATAAAAACACAGGGACCAAAACTGTAAAGGTGGGACTGAAACTATTAATGATATCAAAATACGAGGACCAAAACTGCAGTTTACTATATATATATATATATATATATATATATATATATATATATATATAGGGGATTATTTTTTACAAATGCCAAAAACTCTAAAAAGGCTAAGAAGAAATCTGGGGCGTCGGATTATGGTGTTTACGGCCCGGATGGACGCGGTGACATTTTTGTAATTATAATGATGTTTTGCTGACGCACGCGATGGTAGATTTGTCATTGCGCGTTTTCAACACCATGTATATAAAAAAAATCATGCTTAAGACTATTCTATCTAATAGCACCACAGATATGAAACAATTAACTAATAAAAACCGACATAACTTACTTGCAATAAAGTAACCCCGGAGTCAATATGAAAACGTCATAACAATGATTAATACGTCAAAAACACGTCATACACAATGAGTATATATTAAATTACATGCAATCACCATACACTATGATCCCTATAGAATAATTCAGTTTGTAAAATACAAATCAATTACGTCAAACGGGTATTCGTAAAACATCAAACTTTATACGAAAACATAAAAAACAAACAAAAACTTCATTGCTTTCAGTGTTCGCCATTGATGAATGATTATGGATAACAGATCGAGAGTGTTGATCGGATATTCGTAAAACATTAAACTTTAAAACGGAAACGTAAAAAAAACATCATCGCTTTTAGGATTCGCCATTTATGAGTGGTTTACAAAAACCTAGCGCACTGTAATTTGTAATAAAAAAAATAATGCACGAATGAACTAAACCGGTCTCAGTCTATATAACGTGAAGATTACTGGGATTTTCAAATCAACACCATATGTATGATGGTTCTGATGGTGATTGCTTCATATATATATGTATATATATAGGATTAAGTTCATTTGAGAAGACTCATATATTGCAAGAAAAATAAGAAGAAACCTCAATTACAAAAAAACTATCAATGGTTTAGTTTTTTATAAATAAATTCACTTCTTACATACGAATGTGTAATGTATAAACTAAAAAAGATCATTAAAATATATTGTACGTATGTATTTTTAGCGTTTTAAATTTACCTACACATGTGTAGGTTATGTGTAAGTAACATAGCTTACACATGACTTCACATGGGTACTAGTGATGATATTGAGTTTCTAATCACACTCCATTAAAATGACGAGATATATACAGAGGTTCATATACACAACAAAATAACAATAGTAAATTGTTGATAAAATCTAATTCGTAACTTATGAAAGATATGAGTGATTATAGGAAACCTTAGGATAGAGAATATTTTAAAATCTCTATAATGCCCTTATCTTCTATATTCATCATAATTATTTTACTATTTAATTACATAAAAACCACTATGTTTTTTAGCCATTGAGTATATGATCTAATGGTTGATATTTGTTCTTTTTCTTCTTGCATTTATTTAGTCTTCTTAAATGAACCTCACACTAGATATATATATATATATATATATATATATATATATATATATATATATATATATATATATATATATATGATTAGGTTCATTTAAAAAAGCTCATATATTGCAAGAAGAAAAAGAAGAAATCTAAATCACTAAAAAAACTTGCTAATCGTTTAATTTTTTTTTAAATCACTTTCCTACACACACATGAGTAAGGTATAAACTAAAAGAAAACATTAAATTTTGTTTCGTATGTATTTTTAGCATTTTAAGTTTACCTACACATGTGTAAGTTATGTGTAAGTAACATAACCTACATATGACTTCAACATGTGTAAGTTTAACAAATAAAAAACTTACAAAATGGTGCGGGTTGGGTATGTGTTCGAGTAACGAACGGGTCGTCACTTTTGAGCCCTTCGTGTGAGATTTTCACTCCGTTTTCGCGAATTTTGGGTATGGGGGTTTGTTTGCGGTGTGTTTGTGAGTATGTGTGTGTGTTTAATTGTAAAATGGTGAGGTCTAGATATGATTTTGGTTATGGTTTTTTTAGTTCGGCCGTAATGGAGAAAAAAGAAAGGTTTCAGGCCAAATTTTGCTCAATTGCACGCGAATTACTTGTTTGATGATAGCTAGGGACTGATTCAACACGTTATTACTTGAAATGGGTCTGATTTTGGACTGAATTTTGGTTGAAAATTTCGAGTACGGTAAAGAGAGGAAGATGTTACTGTTGTTGAGTGAAAGGAGGAAGGAGAAGATGGGTGTTTGGCTTTTGACACAAATGGTCCTCCCTCTTTACATATATTTATTGTTTTCTTGTTTTATTTTGGGTTGTTAACAAGTATAATTATTATTTCCTTGATCTAGTTTGTTTTTGCCATTATTATTGCTATTGTTAGCAATATCATTTGCTGAATTATTGATACAATGAATTTCATAAACTTCAAGTAGTCGATATTATAATTAAAAGTTAAATTTTGCAAATGTTACACACAATGTAACATATGTAATACTATGTCAGAATTGACATGTAATGTTTTCCATTTTTTAATAAAATATGTAACACGATGTAACATGTCTGATTGAAGCTTAACCATCTAGTTTTGTTTTTAATAAAATATGTAACATGATTTAACAAATGTACTACTTATTTTTTCAAGTGTTTTTAACCATCTAGTTTTGTTTTTCCTGTTTGAGTGCTTGACATATGTACCGGTTAGTTTTCAACAGGTTATTCAAATTTCAGTTAAATATGTAACAATATGTAACCTATGTAATTTTGCTTTATTGCTTTTTTAAATTTAAGTTAAATATGTAACAATATGCAACTTTGATTGTTTTTTTTATTCGTGTATCGGATTTTATAACAACTTTCTATAAGTATGTAGTTCCAATTAAAATATGTTACACAATGAAACATATGTAATACTATGTTAGAATTGACATGTAATGTTTTTCATTTTTTAATAAAATATATAACACGATGTAACATGTATGACTGAAGCTTAACCATCTAGTTTTGTTTTTAATAAACTATGTAACATGACGTAACAAATGTATTAGTTATTTTTTCAAGTGTTTTTAACCATCTAGTTTTGTCTTTGCTATTCGAGTGCTTGACATACGTACCGGTTATTTTTCAACAAGTTATTCAAATTTCAGTCAAATATGTAACAATATGTAACTTATGTGATTTTGCTTTATTGTTTTTTTTTTAATTTAAGTTAAATATGTAACAATATGTAACTTTTAATTTTTTTTATTCAAATATGTATACGATGTAACATATGTAACTTTGATTTTTTTCAAATCCAAATATGTAACACGATGTAATAAAATATGTAACACGATGTAACATATGTAACTTGTCGGATTGGCACTTAATCCATCTAGTTCTTTTTTGTAGGTAAAGGAACTTTTGTATCAAAGATGAAGAGATTATCAAGAAACGAAGCATCTATGAAGCATGATTGGAACTATGTAACACTATGTAACAAACTTAATCCATACAGTTTTGTTTCTTAAAATATATGTAACACGATGTAACAAACGTAATCCTTTAGTTTTTAATAAAATATGTATCACGTTGTAACATATGTAACACGATGTAACAAACGTAATCCATGAAGTTTTGTTTTTATATAATATGTATCACGTTGTAACATATGTAACATGATGTAACAAACGTAACATGTATGGAGTGACACGTAGTCCATTCATTTTTGTTAATATGTAACAAGATGTAACAAACCTATCAACTAGTGTAACAAACGTATCAGATAGTGGTAATGAAAGAGAGATAAATTATAAAGTATGTGAGAGAAATTATATTAAATAGAAAAAAATATGAGAGAGAAATTATATTATATTAAAAAGTAGGAGAGAGATTGTACTTTTGTACTTGAGAGATGAAAAAAGATGTGATGTGATGTGTTAAATTACCAAACAACCATTTTGGTACTTTTTATTAATAAAAAAATACATAAAAAACAAGATTTAATGAGAGCCATTGAACTAGTAAGATCAATGGTTATTGCGAGGTTTGTAGGGTTTTTCCAATATAGGTGGGTTTTTATTTTAGCCATCCCATATATATATATATATATATGTATATATATATATATATGTATATATATATATATATATATATTTATATATATATATATATATATATATATATATATATATATATATATATAGGATACACATGACTTTCACATGTGTATGTTTAACAAATAAACGAAATTTATTCAATTTTATTTTTTGTATGTCAAAGTTAATGAATAAATATTGCATTTCTATCATTTTTTTGTATGTTAAAAACCTTTTTGGTTGAAAAAATGAAGAATTTAGCTATTTCTTTCATTTCTCGCAATATTTGCTCTTCTCAAATGAACCCTCCCATATATATATATATATATATCTATACTACCTTATAATGAGTTTTGTATGGGCAAAATAGTAATTGAACTATTTCCTTAATGTTGAATTTTGTACAATGATCTTAAGCATGATGTACAAGACAAAACAACACAACACCATACAACACAACACAACACAACAAAATCTTGAAAGTCCAGGGACCTAATTTGTAATTTTTGAAACTTTTATCTGCAACCATTGCATCAACACACACCCCTCAGCCACAAACGACACACAACCTGCAGCAACACAGCACACGACCATCAAAGAGGCAACGATTCAAAGATGCTTTTGCTCCTGCTATATGACTCGGTTCACTCTTATGGCAAATTAGGCGGCATATTGAAAATTCAAAACAAAAATTGGTGTTGCTCCTGCTATACGACTCGGTATCTCATTGCTTTTCCTTCATATCTCTCATTGCTTTTGCTCCGTATCTCAGGTAATATCTCTAATTTTTACGGTTTTGGGTTTATCGTAGTATAGATTTCATTTTTTATGGTTTTGGGTTTATGGTTTGTGTTTTGTTACCCATGTTGCGGGTTGTGTTTGTGGATCAATCTTCCATCCGAGGTATGTTGTGTGTGTATGAATGGTGTGTGTTGTGTTTTGTTGTATTGTATTGTGTTTTGTAAAAACAGTTTAAACATAATGTTTGTAAGAATTTGTTTTGTGTTTGTGTGTCTATGAATGTGTTATGTTGTGTGTGTATGAATGTTTTGAAACAGCAGCAGCAGATTTTTATTTGAATAAAAGAAACTTTTTGGGGGCAAAAATGTGTGTTTTTGGCCATAAAATGATCATTGATCTACCTATTTCATTTTAAACATAACAACAACAGCAGCAGCAAACAGTTTTGAAAAAAAAGTCAATGTTGTTTTTGCTGTTTATGATTAACAACAGCAGCCGCTGCTGCACATGAAAACTGAAAGTGTGTGTGTGTTGGGGGGAAGGGGGGTTAAACACTTGTCTGAATGTTGTATGTTAGCATGAATCTGAAAGTGTGTGTGTTGTTGCTGTTTTGGAAAAAATGAATGTGTTATGTTTGTTTTTTTTTTAAAAAATGAATGTTGTATGTTAAAGACCACCAAAACACACACATTGTAATAAACAATTAAAACATGTATAAACTATGTGTGTGTGGGGGGGGGATGGATTAAATCTGAATGTCATGTATGTATAAATGTGTCCTTTTTTGTAGATATACAGCAGCACACACTGGAAATATCATCTATTTTAGTCATGTTTTGCATAAAAACAGTTGTGTTTTTGCTCTTTTTGCTGTTTACAGTGTGTGTGTGTGTGTGTGTGTGTGTGTGAATGTGTGTTGTGTTGTGTATGTTTGTGCTGTGAAAACTGGAAAATGGTTCAAAAAACTGAATGTTGTTGCTGTTGATGTTGTTTGAATTTTTTGCTGTTTTGGCCTTGAAGGTGTGTGTTGATGTTGTATGAATTTTTTGCTTTGAAGGTGTGTGTTGTATGTTAGCATGAATCGGAAAGTGTGTGAATCTGTTGTTTGTGTATGAATGTGTGTATGTTGGTTGGGGGGGTTAAACACTTGTCTGAATGTGTTGTATGATGTTGTTGCTGTTTTTACAAAAATGAATGTGTTATGTTGTATGAAAAGTGAAAACTGACACTGAATTGTTGCTGCTACTGTTGTTTATATGTTGTTTAAAAAATGGTTGTTTATGCTGTGAAAAGTGAAAAATGGTTCAAAGATGTTTGTATGTTGTTGCTACTGCTGTTTATATGTTGTTTAAAAAAACTTGAAACTGAATTTTTGCTGCTTATGGGTTAGATTGTGTTTTATGAATGTATGCATGATAACAACAGCAACAGCTGTTTATATGTTGTTGTTGATGCTGTCCCTAACAGGCTAGAGGAAAAATGCTAACATACAACGGGTCAAAATGGGTTAGATGTGTGTGTGAACTTGCTTATGTATGTGTGTGAAACTGAATGGGTGTATGAATTTGTTGTGTGTGTGTATGAATGTGTTCAATTTTCATTTAAGCATCATGATGTTGTTGCTTATGGTTCTTATTCTTTGCAGCTGTTGGTGATTTTAGGGCTGCTGAAAATCAGGTATGCGCACTAAGCCATGTATTTTACCAAATTGTATTAAATATAACAGCAGCAACAGCACATAGTGTTGGAATAGATTATCAATGATGCTTGTTTGATGAAAGGCTATTTCATAATCTATTCATGACACATCTATATATATTCATAAGTTCAACATATCTTGTTATCAACTAATTTGACATTTTTTATTCAATTAAAACACAATACAATTAAAGCACCAAATTTACAGCTCCATTCTCATCAAACAAACATCATTTACAACCTCTATAACGCAATGAATCAGAATTCAAGAGGAAGTCCTGCGCTAAACACACTGAATTGTTGCTGCTACTGCTGTTTATATGTTTAAAAAATGGTTGTTTATGCTATGAAAAGTGAAAAATGGTTCAAAGATGTTTGTATGTTGTTGCTACTGCTGTTTATATGTTGTTTAAAAAAACTTGAAACTGAATTGTTGCTGCTTATGGGTTAGATTGTGTTTTATGAATGTTTGCATGATAACAACAGCAGCAGTTGTTTATATGTTGTTGTTGCTGCTGCTGTCCCCAACAGGCTAGAGGAAAAATGCTAACATACAACGGGTCAAAATGGGTTAGATGTGTGTGTGAACTTGCTTATGTATGTGTGTGAATATGTGTTGTGTTGAATGCCAAAAACAGTTTGTTGTTACTGCTGTTTATATACAGCAGCATGAGTTAAACATGCTGCTGTTTGAATCTGAATTTAACAGTGTTATGATTTTAAATATGAAACTGAATGTGTGTTTAATGATTGGGTTGCTGCTGTGTATATGTTGCTGCTGTGTAAAACAGATTTGTGGCGTTGGGTGGGGTGGGGGGTTAAACTTGATCACAAAACAGCGGCACACACAACTGTTGTTGCTGCTGTGTGTGTATGAATGTGATGTGTTGGAGAATATCATTTATGTTAAAAACAGCAGCATCATACACTTATAGATTATAACTTATAGATTATAACTTTAAAAAAACACAGCATTAGAACTCAAAAACAGTTTGAGTTAAACACAGCATTAGAACAACTTTTAATTTAAAAAAAACTGTTTGTTGCTGCTGCTGTTTATATAACTCAAAAACAGTTTGAGTTAAAACAGTTGCTTATTTGCTGTGTGTGTTGAGCTGTTAAACTGTTTGTCACATAAGACTTCTCACAACTTGAAAACAGTTAAACTTTGGGCTGGTTTATAGGGTTCCTTTTTATGGACGATTGGTCATTTCACTTTTGTATTATGAACGATTTAATATCAACGTATGAAAATCTTGATCTTCCGTCACTGTTAATTATATTTTAGTTTAATGTACAAGCTTTTCTAGCTGTTTTCAGTTTAACATCCTGTTGGGTATGTTTCAGTTTTTTGAATTTTGTAATGTTTTATTAAATTTAGACTAATAGGTTCTTCTTTTTTGTTTTGTAGAACATGGATGTATGAAAATATATTAGACTACTTGAATTGAGATGAAAGTACACAATTCTACAACAACAGGTCTAACGGTAAAAAACTAGATAATAACATGATGTGTTTAGTTAAACACTTGTATACCATGCATCCTACACATAAGAGTTTATGCAATAAACACTTCTATGGATGGGTCAATTTAGGTAAAATTTATTCTTAATTGTGTAAATTATATAGCTAAAAAGGAAACATGTCAAACAAGTTTATAGTTGCTCTATATAAATTCGTTTTCACACCAAATAACACTTTAAATAGTTGCTCTATATAAAGTCTTTTTCACACTATAAATCCCCATGCTTCACAAGCTTTATATACTTACCAGAATCTTACAGTTTGTACGTAATATGTGTTATTGAAATTTGACTTTAGGCAGCTTAGAAGAAGTCCAAAGAAGGATTCAAGGAGTGGGGTGTTTACATTTATTTTGCTTTGTGTTGTGAAAATTGTGTGTTAATGAATGTATTTGGTTTGATGAATTGAAGTGTTTGGGGTGTAGGTTTTTGAGGTAAAGAAAGGTGGATGCCCCCCCTATTAGGCTCAATCATGGATTCAAGCACTTCATGAGATTCGGCTTGCGCAAAAGACTAAAAAAGCAACATTAGTTCTTGAACATGCTTATAGGATGGGTTGTAACAAATACCTTGCTTTTGTGGCTCATATAAACCAGCATAGGTGAGTTTGTTCTCAACATTTTCTCTTTTAAATATTATAGGAAGTCAATACAGTACTGAATGAAATATTTAGAGAAGTATCAGAACCAGAAAAACAAGCCAAAACCAGAAAATAGTTAAAGATAGTAACATAGTAAAAGAGAGAAAAAGATAGTAACTACTAGAGACTCTTAAGTTCAAAAAATGACGCAATAAACTCTCTTCAAGCAAACATACTCAAACGAGAAAGAAAAACTAACATGACTAACTAAACATTGATGGGAAAAACTATTTCTATCAATAGTAGATAAATGCATACAACATAAAAGAAAAAAAAAAGCAAGCAATTGATATACAAATATGAATTAATGTAACTCTTTTTGGTGTTTCTATTAGATATATAAAGATTAAATCAAACTTATGTTATGTATTATTTGTGTTACATTTAAAATCTACAAAAGATCATGTGCATCGTATAGTGGATCGGAGTAGATACATAGTTTTGCACCAACAGCATTTGAGCTGCAGTAAGTAACAACTGATTATTGTCTAATGTGGGTTAATATCAGCTGCAGATCAACACAGTAGCATCTACAGAACAATAAGTAGATCAGCAACATGTATCAGTTGTGTAACAAGTAGAACAGCAGCATGTATTAATTGTGTAACAAGTAGACCAACAACATGTATTAGTTGTGTAACAACAAGAAGATTAGCAACATGCATCAGTGAACAAGTTACAGCAACACTTATGTTTGCGCAGTAACGATGCATCAATATTATGATCACAATGATCATGATTTTCATGTAACGGTGATTCATATAAGCAGCAGGGTAACACAATCAACTTTCGTTATAATACGAGTTAGTATTCCAATTCCTACGTTACTATAGCTTGTTGTTTTACTGTTATGTTCAAGTGACCAGGAGAAATGCTTTGTTTCAGGTTTTTGATGCTTTCATAATATCAGTGTTGTTTTTTGTGTCTACAAGTTATGAGATCTGACCCAGTAGAAGATGCTGAAGCAATAACTTGAAAGTTCATAAATTTGGTAAGAGCTTTCAATTCAATAACACTCAATTCGATCATAAGAATTCTAGGCATGTTTTGTCTAAAATTAATAGTTGAGACAAGTTTGAAAGAGGTCAAAGTAGTTGAAAAAGTCTGATTTTTAGTGTGTAGACCAGCCCATAAGGGGGCTGATTTTTACTCCAAAGTATGCTCCAAACTTGACTGAATTGTAGGAATAATTTTTCTACAATGTTTATGCATTTGTTGCTGTTTCAGTTTCATAAAGACTACAATTCAGATGTAAACAGTCCAAACAATGAAATTTTTATATGCATGGAAACCAAAATTTAGAGACAATGACGGTTACAGCGGTAATTATATATAGTGATAGCTGTAGCCGTTTCTGGCAAAAGCTTTGATTTGGGTTTCTTGCAACAGTTTCTATGTGTTTAGATTCACTGGTTGTGATTGAATCTTAACAATTAAATTCCCTACTTCTCGGACTCATGAGGCATTTGATCATCTTCATCTTCTTGTTTTGATTTTGGGGTATTTGGGTTATGCTAAGGTGTTTGTTCTTTTGATTGTATGGGTTTTATCCGTGCTTTATCTTTTTTTATAAAAGTAATAGGTTGATGATAAGATATCATAAGATGATTATGATTTAACAAGTGAATGCGGTGCAACGGATGCTTATGGATATGTGGGGTTTTATCTGGGAGTCTTTGGTTGATCCAACTTTTAATTAAGAGAGTCCTTAAGAGGATCGAATTTCGCCGTAGAAATCCTCTTTTGATGTTAGATGCAAGCAGCTCAAATTTGTATTTTCTTATTCATATGATTGGATATTTATTTTTAAAGTACTATGTTTACGGTTGATTACTTATTCATCTATCTGTTATTATTTAATTTAGTTACGCGACAATCATAGCATATATAGACTATATCGATCGGTATACGAATAAAAAAACGAACGAAAGATATTATACAGTAAAACCCGCAAGAGTATTAATTAACTAATAAGAATAACTATCGCATTGTACACCGTCAATCGATGACACATTAGTACCGCCGCATAGCGCGGGTACTCTCCTAGTATATATATATATATATATATATATATATATATATATATATATATATATATATATATATATATATATATATATATATATATATATATATATATTGCAAAGACTCATATATTGCGAGAAGAAAAAGAAGAAACCTAAATCACTAAAAAACTTATCAATGGTTTAGTTTTTTAAATAAATTCACTTCCTACATACAAATGTGTAATGCGTAAACTAAAAAAAATCATTAAAATATTTTTTACGTATGTATTTTTAGCGTTTTAAATTTACCTACACTTGTGAAGGTTATGTGACCTACACACGACTTCCACATGTGTAGGTTTAACAAATAAACTAAATTTATTCAATTTTATTTTTTGAATATCAAAGTTAATGAATAAATATTGCATTTCTATCATTTTTTTGTATGTTAAAAACGTTTTTGGTTGAAAAAAATGAACAATTTAGCTATTTCTTACACTTCTCCCAATATTTGGTCTTCTCAAATGAACCCTCCCCTATATATATATATATATATATATATATATATATATATATCTATACTATCTTATTAAGCAAATACAATGGGCAAAAGGGTAATTTAACTATTTCCTTAAACTTTCAACACTATAAAAACTAAACCCTAATTAACCATTTCAACATCCAATTTTCAAAAACTTAAAAAAGTATCGCCTCTCTTTCTCTGCTTCATAAACACTAACGCCTCTCGACACCATCACAACGTCCGCCACCATCATCGGCACCATCACAACATCCGCCTCTCTCTGCTGCATACAACACACCGGCTCATCACCACCATCTCTGTGTTTTTCCGTCCATCATCGCCACCATCACGACATCCGGTTTCAAAATTCAAATAACCCTAACCCTAGATCTCAATCTCTAATTATATTGATTCACATATTTCCCAGATCAAGTTGTCGACAGATGTGGTGATTCCAGGAAACTTCTAACCTTTCGGTCATCATCTACACATCTAAAGCTTAGCCTCACCTGGTTTCTTTCGAGCTCTCCGGTTCACTCTCTCCGCATTGTCTTGACAGGAGCAAGCTGAAGGTATATTTGGTAAGCAATTATGTTGGTGATATTAGGACTGGTGATTCTTGGGGATTTGCCTTTGTTCGAAATAACTATGCAGATGAGGCTTCCACTTAGGTTTCAGGTTTTTTACATTTGGTTTTTTAAATATCTGTTTGTTTCGTATGCGTTTTTACATTATTGCTTTTTAGCTGTTAAATTTGAATGTTTTGAAGGATGTGAGTTATGTTTGTGAAGCTCCTTTTCATCAGGTTTTTATCTCACTTCGAATTTTTGAAGCTGTTGTTTTAACTCCAGTTGCTCTCAAATTAACACAGTATATTTGTAATTAGTTCTTGGTCATCTTTAGGTTCAATTGTGTTTTAAACTTCATTTTCTTTGTTTTGTGTACATGAGGTGTTTGTAGACCCTGAGTGCAACGATCTTTAAGAGAGGAAGCATGACTTAGCCAACAATGAAAGCAAGACCTTGCTATAAAACAAGGTGTTAATGGCAACATTTTATTTTTTGTTTCTTTTATTATCTTAAGAATTTGTAGATTGCATTGAAACCAGATAATTATCAAATCATTGATTCCATTATGGTAATAAAATTGTGTTTTATTTAGGTGATTGAACAAAGAGCAGTATTTGAGGCTGAAGGACAAATTCGTTATGAATATGTTTTATTTGTAAGTTAATCACAAATTTCCAATTGGCTTCTAGCGTTGTAATGGTATAAATCTACATTTAGAACTACTTGTGTCATGTGAAATGAAACATGACAAGTTTGAGACCCATTATGGTTTTATTTTGGTTTGGGGTTATCGCACAAATGTAGCACTTGGCATGTTATTCATGGTTATTTAGTAATCGTGTTTGGGCATTTTTTTCAATTGTTGGTGTAGAGTTGTTGCAAGGCTCGCTGATGCAAATGTCATTGGTTAAGCTTTAAAATAGTGATACACACACGCCTTAATAATGTGAACGACATGCTAAGTGACATGAAGGAGTTTCTTGATGTTATGAAATCTTTTTAAGCTTAAAGGTTTGTTTCATTCTTAGTGCATTACTTTACTTCTCATGTATCATCTTTAATCATATCTTCTTCTTTTTTTTTCAGGTCTCAAATTGCAGAGATCTAAAAGGTGTTTTTGTTTGTGATGACAATGGTGTTACATGGGATCCTAATGTGTAGAGATTAGAGAGTATATTTATCTTCAAGAAAACCATTGGTGAATGTTGCTACCCAAACTGCCTAATCATACCATGAGTTTTGTTAATAGGCGAGCATCAAAGTAAATTTTCTACACGGATTTCATTTATATTACCATGTTTTGTTTTTCTTACTTTTGATATACCATTAATATGCAGACTATTGGTAGTACAATAGGCTGAATGAGTACTTTAGGTGTCGTTTAGGTGACTGAATTAAACGACCGAGACAATCAGGTTGGTTTTCTATTTGTCCCTTTGTAGACTGCATGTTTTAAGTATATGTGTGTTAGATGTCAGTGAACTATGCTATGGCTGGCCGTGTGTGTGTGTTGTGCAATTTTTGGTCAACATAGTGAACTATGTACATGCATACACAAGTTATAATTTTTCTATTCACTTCATGACGTAGACTACATAGTTTTTGTCCTAAATGTGGCGTGGGGGTGGGGGTACATCTTAAAGTGGCGTGTGTGAATGTGTCTTTGGAATTTATTAATGAAATCTGGTTCAAAGGTTTTAAGAAAGTGTGGAAATGATAAAAACAGCTGCACATCATAAAAACAGCAACACTCTCTCAATAATAACAGCAGTGCCAGCAGGTTTCATTAATTAATATGTTTTGTGATTTTATTTGGGGATGGGGGGGTTAAATTCAATGAATTATGTACATGCATATGAATGTATTGTTTTTTATGTTTGCTGCTGCAGCGCCAACAAAATATTGTTTTGTCAATCTTGAAGATGATGGTTTGGATTCTGTTTTTAGAATTTGAAATCTTGAGGCTTTAAGTTTCAAATTAGCTTATACATGCTGATTCTTTATATATAATATCTGGCACACTGTAAAAGTAAGGTTGTTTGAGTTATACTCAGTTATTTCACTTGTGTGCTGACCTTGCTTTAGAAGATGTAGGTGCTTTGGTTGTTGCGGTTTCTGTGGTATACTCACAAGCTTCGTTACAACTGACCCAAGGCCATAGATGGGTGTTTGGGACTGAACATCACATGGGTTCTTGATACCTCTATTACTGAAGCACCTATTGTCGCTGATGCTTGAACTATTGTATCTCGTTACGTGGATGATGTCTTTGCGATATGTGGTGTGATACAAAATACTTGGTAAGACATTTAGTTATGAATGATGTTTTGTGTAAATTATGGCTGGCATACATTTAGCTTCTTTTAGAATATGGCATACACTTGATTAATGATTAATTGACTGGATAAGTTCACGTTGTTCTGTTTGTTTTGCCCTGCTTCTTCAAGTTCCCATGTTGTTGCTGTGGGGCCATTTTTGCATGTATAAAACAGCAAAATGTGGGGGGTAATCTGAATGTGTTATGTTTTATGTTTGCTGCTGCTGTGTAAATATGTTGTGTTGATTGCCAAAACTGTTTGCTGCTGCTGTGTATATGTGTTGTGTTGAATTTGGTGTGTGTGTGTGTTGTATGTTTTGTTGTTGTTTATGCTATATGAATGTATGAATATGGGGGTGGGGGTAATCAAACATGCCATTTTTGTTCAATTTGACCCGTTTAATAGATAACAGCAGCTGTTTATATGTGTGGGGGGTGTTTAATATGTGTTTGTGTGTTTTGTGACTCATAAATGTGTGTGTTCAATTTGAATATGTTGTGTGTGTATGTGTGTTGTATCTTGTATGCTTGTATTAATGTAAGATAGATAATCCATAATTGATAAAAACAACAACTTATGGTTCCAAACATGATAGAATAAATGCTAAACTAATTATGGGTCAAAATGGGTTAGATGTATGAATGTATGTATGAATATGTGTGTTGAATTGTGTTGAAACAGCATAAACAGTAACATAATGTATGAATATGTGTGTTGATTGTGTTGGCACTACAACTATCTAAGATGTTATTCTTTGTCACATGCTATTTTACAAGGTTGTGCTTCTGTTTTTGTTCTATCCATGCCAAAACTGCACGCATAATAGTAAATCCGATGAACTATGTACATACACAGGTCATAAAAATGTTTCTTTTTAATGTGTGCACCTCTTGTGCAGTTTGTGACCCTTTTAACTTACGGATTGATATCGGTCCTGAATGTGGCGTGGGGGTGGATAGATCTTAAAATTCTAACTCCATTTAAAATAGTGCACACATTGCACATCTCGAGTAAATTCTCTCGCACGTCTGCAGTTGTTTCTAGGTTGTTACAAGGCTGCTGCGTTTTCTCTTATGTTACAAGGTTGCTGAGGTGCAACTGTTACATAGTTGAGCTGGTTGATATGTTGCTGCTGCTGCCGCTGTTTCTGTTCTGTTAAAAGGCTGCTGCTGTTCATGTTCTATCCATGCCAAAACTGCACACATAACAGGTAAATTCGATGAACTTCGTGTGTTTTGCATAATATTTTCAAGTAGATTTATGCCGAGTCAAAACCTATTTTTATGCAGCATCATGTATATAGTGGACATGAATGAATATTATATTATGTAGATTATGCAATACGTGGTGGGTTGGAATGGTATGTTTCTACTTCTCTAAATTTGTGCATAAAAAACTAGAGGTTGTAGATTCACCCGCTTTTTACTAACGAGTCAGTTTGGGTCCTGATTATTGCAAATGCGTGAGATCCAGTAATAATATGAAATTAGATTTTGGTTATTTCAATTTATAACACTATAGTTTTAGCCGCTTATTATATTTTGACCCATTTAGCCTCTTTTAATTTGAAACACTATAAATTTACCGGTTTTTATTGGCCCACTATATTTTGACCCATTACAATTTGAATCACTATAATTTGTCCCATTTCATTTTAAATTGTTATAAGTTGACCAATTTTAACTTTCTTTAGTTCTATCTTTTCATCCCAAGGTTTGTGGTGTGGGCAGGTAACATTTTAACCAAAATAGGTGAAATACTGTAAGTTTGTAACCCCAAAGAGTGCAGTGTGTGTGCTGATGTGTTTTGAGTGTGTGTTTGTAATTTTTTGTACTTGGATAGTGCTACCACAATAGATAACAAGGCCGAAATGTGATCCGTTTAGACTCATCTCTATCCAAAACTGTCCATGTTTCTATGCATTATCGAATATCCACACGAAATACCCCTACTTGGACCTCCTGAAATACCTCTACTTAGTTGAGTGTCTAAACTGCTTGGTTGATCGCGTGTGTTTCACAGGGGATTCAAATTTTTTATTTTTTGCTTTTGTAGATATGAGACGCAATGATGGTGATGGAGGAATCAACTTGATGATTATTGAAGGTAAAGGACTAACGGGTGTGGTTGGCGATGGGTGATCGTAGCGACATATGAGCTGGATGGTTAGGGTTTAGTTGTTGTCTCCTGTCTTTATCTTAGGGTTCAAATTTTTAGATGCATGCTCAAACAGGAGCAATGTCGTCTTTTGCTATAAAGTACTTACATTTTCATTTGAGTTTAATTATCTCAGTAATACGTTATATTGATTTTGTAAGCAAACCCTTATATTGATTTTGTAAGCAAACCCTTATTTTGACCTATTATACGTTATATTGATTTTGTAACCAAACCCTGATCTCTCTTTGTAGACTCCATTAATAGAAAATCGGGATCTGTTATCACTTTATAATCCATAAATTGCCATTATCATTTGTTGATTTTTATTTTTTTGTTTTAAGTTGTACGCATGTGTGTCATTTGTAGTTTATTTTGTGAGAAATTTGTAGCTTCCAGCAAAATCTTAGAGAAAACAACGCTTTAAACATCACAACATCTTAAACGACACAACAACAAGAGATCTAGAAATGTTTTTTAAGTTGGTTTACGGATAGTTTTAAAAAGCTTTACATGATCTGTGTGGTATGTGTGATAATTTACGAAGCACAAACAGTTATATAACAAAAAAAACAACATAAGCAATCACAGATCAAGTTACATCAAAACAACAACAATAACAACATTACAACAGCTGCAACATGACATATTTTTATGATCACGGTAAAATTTGCACAGTATAAACTGCAACAACTCATATGAATATGATGTGTGGATTTTTGGTTGTTTGAGATGTGTGTGAGGTTGGTATAACACATAAACAAGCAATATATACATCACAATAAACAAGCAATATATACATCACAAGATAAAATATCATTATGAATTGGTTATGTTCAAGTAACATAAAACACAAGTGACTTGAATGGACTTATGAATGTGTATAGAGCCATTTATCTATAATTTTTAATGTATTTGGTCGACTATTGTTACTTAATTATAGGTTGCTAAAAAGTTTGTGTGAAAGTTGGGGTTTATTTTGATATATTTTAGATGTAAAATGGTAATGGTTGTTAAAAAAACATTATTGCCTTTTTTCATGTATTTTTTAATATTTAATAATATTAGTTTGGATTTGGTAAATTCTATTGTGTTCACATTTTTGATGCAAAGTAACATTGAAATGAGTATTGCGTTGTAAATTGTTTTTGCCGCACCATCACGCTACAAATTGATTTCGCCGCCGCATCGCGCGAGTATCCTACTAGTATATATATATATATATATATATATATATATAGAGAGAGGAGAGTTATCCTACATAGGGTTGAAAATCTAAGAAGGCTAAGAAGGATTTATGACTTTTAAATCTCTTTTTTAATGGTTGAGATCATTTGTAGGGAAAACATTTGGTGGAAGGGTACATTAGTCATAGCCATTTTTTTTACTTTCTCTCTCCACATGCAAAGCACATGTCAATTCCCCCACTTTTTTAAAAACGTTCATAACTTTTGGATACGATATTATTTTTTTTTTAAATTACACCAAAAAAACAAGCGTTTTGTTATCTTTAAAACGCGTATAATATTGATATATAAAAAATAAAAAAAAAATCGGCACTTGTCTAGTCCTTGTGTAATATCATGTGATTGTGTTATATTATAACTAGTGAAATATCACTTTTATCGGTTCATTCTTAAGTCATTATGTAATATCATCTTATTTTAAATATTTGTTGTGTCATCTTATGTGTTTATAAATTACCACCGTGTCACAAATTGTTAATATGTGTTTGAGAAATGTTTAAAGACAAAGTCATTTTTTGTTACAAAATGTGAGAATGACACAATGACACTTTTAAAAAAATTCTAACTCACAATATAAATCAAATTTTATAAAAGTGGTTCGGAGACCTTGTTCTCCATGTATTCCTCTTTCGAAAAATAAATAAACTAAAAATTAAAAAAAATAAAAAAAAATTACAGTTTTTTTTATTTTTTAAATTAGACACAATGAAAAAAGACACAATGAGAAAATAGTAGTTTTTTTAAGTTTTGTTTATTTATTTTTGAAGGAGGATGTTGTGGGAGAAAGATCTTTGAAATACTTTTTGTGTTATTGTGTAATTATTATTAGATCATTGTGTAATACTTGTCAAATAAGATTACACAATGACCCGATGAACGACACAACAACCCTACGGATGACACAATCACACAATGACCAGACGAAAGACACAATGACCTGACGGAAGACACAATGACCTGACGTTAGACACAATGAGCTGAAAAAATGTGAAAAAAAAAGTTCGTTTTTTATATATCAATATTATACGCGTTTTAAAGAGGAAAAAATGCTCGTTTTTATAGTGTAATTTTTTTAAAAAATAATGTCGTATGTAAAAGTTATAAACGTTTAAAAAAAGTGGGGGAATTGACATGTGACTTGCATGTGGAGAGAGAATATCTAAAAAAGTGGGCATGACTAAAATACACCCTCTCCTAATTTTCCTAGATGCCACATGTCAATCTCTTATTGCTTCTTAGCCTTCTTAGATTTCTAATACTATGTAGGTGAACCTCACTCTATATATATATATATGCAAAACAAATTGATATCAATAAGAATGCATGGAGGTAAGGAAGAAAAATGCTCCCCTGTCAGAATCGGAGCGCGCGTGTGCTTTAAAATTCACGAGTGCCATGTTCATCCACCTGCAACCAAAAATAAAACTACACCAAACGTTTACACTACTAAATCATCAACTCATCACCAATCATCCAACCAAATTAAACTAAAATAAAAGCTAGATTAAACAAAAATATTAAAATCTAAAAGTCTGTACGCATGAATCACAATAGTAACAATTCAGTCATGACATCAACAAACAAAAATACCAACAATCAAACAGAAAAAGTGCATCAGATCTTCAAACTGGAACATCAACTAATTATCTTGATTTGCCCCTGAACCGCTTGCTCCGTCTTGGCGTAACCGCTTCTGACCAGGATTTTGCCCAAAAGATGCGTACGTGAAAGAAGGGGCAGGCAGGTCGTAGTGATGGTAGGCAGCAGCAACCTGATGAGATGAGAACAGCCAGTCAAACCCTCTTTGTGTCTCATCTTGAATGGATTCGAGCATGGTGCCCTGTCGCTCCTGCTCAAGGCTGAATGCATCCATTCGTTGCCGCTGCAACTCGATATCACTATGTATTGCGTTTTGGGCGGTTTCAAATTCTACGAAACGGTTCCACATCTGTGGAACCGTAGGGATCGCGGCAGCATCAGCAGCATCGAAATTGTCCATAAATCTCATAAAGTCATCATGCTGAGTCCCCCCAGCTGCAAACGTGGCGCCTCCTACATTCTCTGGCTCCCTATTGTCAGCAACATCCTCCTCTTCATCTTCAGGCTCCTCCTCAGCTGGGATAGGATCCCATATCCGTCCCTCCTTGTCTTTCAAACGCCAGCCAGCTGGAGTTTGAACGACAAGGGTCATGTAGCGAAGAGTCCGAAGGTCGAGGGCCGGTGTATCGTAAATAAGTGTCAGAGTAGCAACATTCTCTGGGGTTAACAGCCCCAAAGACTCTGCCATCTGAGTCACGTAAATCCCACCGCAAATCTGGCTGCTATGCAGTTTGCCAGAAGATGTGACCAAATAGTTTGCCAGGCAATGACCGAGATTAATATTCTCCCTGCGAATGAAGTAGAATAGGAAGAATAGATCTCGGGAAGAGACGTTTCCTACGCTATCACCACGCGGGCAGATGGTTCCCACCAGGACTCAATGAATGAATCGATGCAACGGATCCCTCAACTTCGTAGCCTTAGCGGTTCTTGCCGCATAAGGACCCGATGCGACCTCTTCCCAAAACCCTGCCTTCTCAAAATCACTTCTGAAGTCATGCAACCCATCAAACAGCTCGGTCTGTAGCTCTGATTCGGTGTATAACCCCATTCTTTGTGAAAATTCGGCTACAGACATCTTTCGCCATATTCCCCCAGACGAAATCGTACTCCGTGACGTTTCCTGTAGATGTCTCGTGAAGGAAAACTAAATTGGAATGTCGCAAAGAACTCTATGATCAATTCAGTATATTGTGGATGCTGAATTGAAAATAGTCTCGTCCAGGGAGGGGTCATCATGGGTTGCATACGGCCGCTTTGGTTCAGGCTCTCGACTAAGTCCCAGTCTAAGTAACGAGCGCACTCAATCTAATGTCGGCGCTCCCACAATGAATGAAGAACGGGCATGCATGGTCGGTCATGTTTGTCTCTAGAATCGAATTTGTAGCCACTCGTGATCCATCTGTACAAACACAGCTAAAAAGTCAGAAAAAATTACGGGAAAATGAAGAAGAAAAACACAAAATTTGGGCAAACAGAAGAGATGCACGACCGTGCTTTGACCAGGCACGGTCGTGCTTAGGTCGGAGTTCTCGGGAACACAGGCAGTGCACCAACCAGCACGACCTGTGCGTTCATCGGGAAGCACGGTCGTGCGCAGGTCGAGCACGGGCGTGCTTGAGCCAAGTTGCTCGGAAGCACAGGCAGTGCGCCAACAGCACTACCTCCATGACTAGAGCACGGTCGTGCGTCTGAGGAGCACGGTCGTGCTTTGTACCTGCTACAGTTATGACGAAGAAAAATCCCAAAAAACTCAGAAAAATCACTACTATTTGCCACAAACATCAAAATCTAACAAAGGGGAAAGGATCTAGACGACAATAACAAGAAAAACAACCCTAAAAACTAAGATTTCAAGCAACAATCGGACAAGAATGGTGTTCATCTCCATTCAAGCCCTAGAAATCTAAAAACTAGGAATTAAAACACAAAAAGAGTAGATGGATCGAAGTTACATACCGAGATTGAGAAGGAATTTGGAAGAAACGAGTGGAATGGAGTGGAATCGCGTTTTGGTACTGTAGATCGAGTGGGTGGCTGCAATGGAGGTTGGGGAAAAGTGAAAGTGAATTGTGGAGAAGATAAATGTAAAAACCTAATTTCCCACAGACGCACGGTCGTGCCCTGTTTGGCACGGTCGTGCCCTTCTGGCCACGCACGGTCGTGCGTTTCCTTGCACGGTCGTGCTCCTCATCAGTTTTTACATTTTTCGACATTTTTACTCATTTGGGCACCAAAACGTCAATTCCCTTCGATTATACACTCGCAAAAACAACTGAAACAAAACAAAGGATGTTTCGGATCTTCACATGTCACCCTCTCTCCTTCGAGATGCAAACAAAGATTTCAAAAACTCGTACAAAAAACAACAACAACAAAAAAAATAACAAAGTAAATAAACACACGAACATCCGGGCTCCCTCCCGGCAGGGCTTAGTTTATGGAGTCCTTAGCCAGACTCATGATCCCCGAATTTATTTGTTCTTGGGGTGGAGTGCAAGAACCTCCAAAGCCATGTCAATCGGTCCTTCAACATAAACTTTCAATCTATGACCATTGACTTTAAAGACTCCTCCGTCATCGTGTGAAATCTCAACGGTGCCATATGGAAACACCTTCTTCACCATGTATGGACCAGACCATCGAGATTTCAACTTACCCGGAAACAAACGCAACCTTGAATTGTATAGCAACACACGATCCCCCAATTGGAATTCTTTGTGGTCCTTCAAGCGGCGATCGTGTAAATTCTTGGTTCGTTCCTTGTAGATGGTGGAATTGGCACAAGCTTGATTTCTTAATTCCTCCAGCTCGTGAATCTGGAGAAATCGAGTGTCACCTGAGTTTGTCAGGTCCAGATTAACGGCTTTTAATGCCCAGTAAGCCTTATGTTCCAATTCCACAGGAAGATGACACGCCTTTCCATAAATCAACCTAAAGGGAGTGGTGCCTATAGGTGTCTTGTATGCAGTTCGAAAGGCCCAAAGTGCATCATCTAGTTTCTCAGACCAATCCTTACGGTTTTGACTAACCGTTTTCTCAAGAATTCGTTTGATACCCCTATTAGTGAACTCAACCTGTCCACTGGTTTTAGGATGATATGGCGTTGAAAATCTATGGTTCACTCCATAGCGTGACAACGCCCTTTCCAATTGGGAATTGCAGAAATGCGTCCCACGATCACTAATGAGTGCTTTGGGGGCACCAAAGCGAGAGAACAACTTCTTCAAAAACTTAACAACTACCCTGGCATCATTAGTGGGCAAGGCCTGAGCCTCCGCCCACTTAGAAACATAATCAACCGCCACCAGGATTTATTTATTGCCATAAGAAGTTGGGAAAGGTCCCATAAAGTCAATACCCCAGACATCAAAAATTTCACAGACTTGGATACTGTTCTGGGGCATCTCATTTCTGGAAGAGATGTTGCTTGCCCTTTGGCAAGCATCACAAGCACGGATCATATCATGAGCATCACGGAAGATGGTGGGCCAGAAGAAACCAGCATCAAAAACCTTCTTCGCAGTGAGAGTCGCTCCATGATGTCCTCCTGTGGGTCCTTCATGGCAGTGGTGTAGGATTTTAGAAGCCTCCTCTCCATACACACATTTGCGTACAATCTGATCTGCTCCGACTCTGAACAGATAAGGATCCTCCCACAGGTAGTGCTTCACGTCAGCAAAGAATTTTCTCTTTTGCTGGTGAGTCAAACCCTTCAACACAATACCACTTGCTAAATAATTGGCAAAGTCGGCGAACCAAGGATGCTCATCTTCATGCGTCTGTATGTGCATGAGGGACTCATGGGGAAAATTGTCATTTATGTGTAACCCCACGTGTTCCTCTGAAGTTGGGCACTCAAGACGTGAAAGATGATCTGCTGCAACATTTTCAGCACCCTTTTTGTCACGGATCTCAATATCAAACTCTTGCAGCAACAAGATCCAGCGTATCAATCGGGGTTTAGCATCTTGTTTGCTGAAAAGATAACGAAGGGCAGCATGATCCGTAAACACAATGGTTTTGGAAAGGACAAGATAAGATCTGAATTTATCGAATGCAAAGACCACAGCCAAGAGCTCTTTCTCAGTGGTGGTGTAATGCTCTTGTGCGTCATTCAGGGTCTTGCTCGCATAATAAATCGGATGGAAATGCTTATCTTTCCTTTGCCCCAAGATCGCCCCTACTGCAAAGTCACTCGCATCACACATCAACTCGAATGGTAAAGACCAATCGGGGGCTACCATGATAGGAGCATTGACGAGTTTTTCTTTCAGAAACTGAAATGCTTTTAAGCATTCATTGGAGAAGACAAAAGGGGCGTCTTTCTCAAGGAGCTGTGTCATAGGCCTGGAGATTTTAGAAAAATCCTTGATGAATCGCCTCTAGAAACCAGCATGGCCTAAAAAGCTCCGAATGGCTTTCACTGAGGTAGGAGGGGGGGTAGCCTAGAAATGGTATCAATTTTGGCTTGGTCAACCTCAAGACCCTCCTGTGAGATCTTGTGCCCTAAAACAATGCCCTCCTTTACCATGAAGTGACATTTTTCCCAATTAAGCACAAGATTGGTTTCCTCACACCTCGTCAACATTTTCTTCAGATTTGTGAGACAATGATCAAAGGAGCTCCCATATACAGAAAAATCATCCATGAAAACCTCCATGGAGTCCTCAATCATGTCATGGAAAATGGCTACCATGCAGCGTTGGAAGGTAGCTGGGGCAATGCACAGTCCAAAGGGCATCCGTCGGTAGGCGAATGTGCCATAAGGACATGTGAATGTCGTCTTCTCCTGATCAGTAGGAGCAATGGGGATTTGAAAATACCCCGAGAAACCATCAAGAAAACAATAAAACATCCTCCCAGATAGGCGTTCAAGCATCTGATCAATGAAAGGGAGGGGGAAATGATCTTTTCTCGTAGCATCGTTGAGTTTGCGATAATCAATGCAAACTCTCCAACCAGTGACGGTGCGAGTAGGAATCAACTCATTCCTCTCGTTAGTGACCACCGTCATCCCTCCTTTTTTCGGGACAACCTGTACCGGACTCACCCATGCAGAATCAGAAATCGGGTAAACCAACCCAGCATCAAGTAGTTTAATCACCTCTTTCTTTACGACCTCTTGCATATTAGGATTGAGGCGTCTCTGATGCTGTACAACAGGTTTGAAGTCCTCCTCCATCAAGATTTTATGGGTACAAAAGGATGGATTGATCCCTTTTATATCCATAATCTTCCACGCGATTGCCTTTTTATGCAATTTCAAAACCTCAAGTAATCTCGCCTTCTCGTCACTCGTTAAATCAGAAGAAATGATGACAGGTAAACCAGACTCACCATCTAAGAAAGCATACTCTAAATGGCTAGGTAGCTCTTTAAGTTCAACTGGTGGTGGGTCCTCGACAGAAGGGCGTGACTTGGGTTCAGCATTGCAATCAATAACCTCAAAGACCTCTGGACATGAGAAAGAGTCATGGTCAACAAGAAATATCGTCTCCTCAATGGAGGTGTCATGGTGAACTGAATCCCATGTTTGATTAGGAATTAACTGTGTGTCCAGGGCCTTTTCATCAAATGTGTCATGTAACTGATTACTCACACATGTGTCAATCGTGTCAATGAAATACAGTGAGTCATCCTGACTTTGTGGATGCTGCATAGATCTCCCAATATCAAAAGTCACCTCTTCATCATCAACCCGAAGAGTAAGTCTGCCCGTGCAAACATCAATCAAGGCTCTAGCTATGGCTAGGAATGGGCGACCTAAGATAAGGGGTACATTCTTATCCTCATCCATATCAAGAATAACAAAGTCGACTGGGAATACAAATCTGTCAATTTTCACCAGCATATTCTCAACTATACCTCGCGGGTATTTCACTGATCGGTCAGCAAGCTGGATACTCATACGTGTTGGCTTTGGTTCTCCTAGGTCAAGCTTAGCAAAAACCGCGTATGGCATTAGGTTTATGCTAGCACCTAGGTCAGCCAAAGCATTGCTGACAGACAAACTACCAATCAAACAAGGGATAGTGAAACTCCCAGGATCATTCATCTTCTTTGGTAGTTTGTTTTGGAGAATAGCTGAACACTCCTCATTCAAAGTAACATGAGACAGCTCCTCGAGCTTCTTTTTGTTTGTGAGGAGGTCTTTCAAGAATTTCGCATACTTGGGCATTTGAGCAAGGGCTTCAACAAATGGTAAATTGATGTGAAGTTGCTTAAAAAGCTCGAGGAATTTTCCATAATGTTCCTCCATTTTCTGCTTTTTAAGTCTGCCCGGATACGGAACGGGAGGATTGTATGGTTTGACTGGCTCCTTGGACCGTGTTGTACTTGTTGGGCTTCGCCTCAGTTGCACCTCATCCGGAGACTCAGTCTCTTCTTCTTCAACAACCGGCTGTGAAGAAGGTGATGGAATAGGCTCAGTGGTTTTGCCACTTCTTGTCGTGATGGCTTTGACATGACCTTTTGGATTCGTCTCAGTGTTGCCTGGAAGGCCACCCTGAGGTCTCTCAGAGAGAAGTTTGGCAATTTGCCCAACCTGGTTTTCAATGTTTTGCAAAGAAGCTTTCTGATTTCTCAGTTCAGTTTCATTTTTCAGGAATCGATCTTCAGTATATCGATTTTGTTTCTCAGAACTGGCTAACAGTCTAGCCATCATGTCCTCCATAGTAGCTTTCCCTTCTTGTGAGGGTTGTGAGCTACTACTGGGTCCCTGATTATGGAGTGAAGCTTGTGGAGGACGGGACTGGAAGGATTGAGTTTGAGTCTGCTGAAATGGGGGACGCTGATTGAATCCGGGTGGTTGCTGGTTTAGGGAACCAGACCTCCATCCGAAATTTGGGTGATTCCTCCACCCAGGATTATAAGTATTGTTGTAGGGATTGTTCTGGGGACGAGTCTGGTTACCCATGAAATCAACATGCTCGTGCATCATTTCCCCCATCTGACAATCACTACCTGGATGCGGTCCCTCGCATAACTCACAGCAGGTATGAACACGGTTTACCTGCATTTGATCGACTTTTGTGGAGAGAGCCTCCAACTGAGCAGTTAAAGCGGTGTAGGAGTCAACTTGGTGAACTCCATGACGAGATGTCCTAGATCGCGTTGCGTGACTAGAATAGCTCTTCGCGGCTACCCTTTCGAGCATATCGTATGCTTCTTGCGGTCTCTTTTTGCCGAAGTCCCCATTCGCGTGCATGTCGAGAAGTTGCTGACTCTGCGGTTCTAAAGCATTGTAAAACGTGTCGCAAAATTTCCATAATTCTAAACCGTGGTGTGGGACCTTTCGAGCAAGGTCCTTGAATCGTTCCCATGCATCGTGGATGGACTCGCCATCATCCTGCTCAAACGCGTGAAGTCTAGCCCTAAGCTTTGAGGTTTTCTCAGCAGGAAAATACTTCTCCAGAAATTTCTCGGCCATCTGAGTCCAAGAAGTAATGGATCCGGAGGGAAGTGAAACCAACCAGGCTTTGGCTCGGTCCCGTAAGGAAAATAGAAACAGCCTAAGCCGGATAGCATCATCAGAAGCGCCATTGATTTTGAAAGTAGCGCAAATTTCAAGAAAGCTATTGAGATGGGCGTTAGGATCCTCGTGATCCTTACCGTCGAACTGACACATGTTCTGGACCATTTGAATGGTACTGGATTTGATTTCAAAATTGTTCACTTCGACAGTAGGCCTCTCGATACTCCAGGCCAGATCATTGAGTGATGGTTTGCCGAAGTCGGCGATTGTTCTTTGATCGTCGGGTTCCGCCATTTGTTCTTCCTCCTCACCGGATGTGTTGTCTTCTAACGTGTCGCCCTCGATTGCAGCGGCTACGAGGCGGGACCGCACCCGCAGCCTTCGATGTAAATTTCGCTCCGGTTCAGAAGATGGTTCGACGATATCGGTGACCGGAGTTGTGGACATACACGATTGAAACTAAAAGAAAAGACGATGACGAAACTATTCCTAAAAAATAAAAATAAAAATCAAGTCGAGAGAAAAAAAATACACACAAGGTATCGACAATGGTCAAATCACTAACTCGAATCGTTCTCGAAATCACCGTGTCCCCGGCAACGGCGCCAAAAACTTGATGTGCGTGAAAGTATATATAATTTTTTATAAAGATTTTTTTTCACACAAATTTAGTTTTAAAAGGGGTTTTCACCTAAAAATACTAAATCACACACAGAAAGGCAAGTGTACCTATCGGCTAGTAATATAGTAAAAACGGTAAGAAGCGGATATCAATCCGTGGACACGGTAGCTCTCGACACTAAACGTTTGTTAATGTTTGTCCGAATAAAGAGCGAATTTTGGGTTTTTCTTAAACTAGCATACAAGGAAAATATTAAACTAAGAGAATTTAAACTAGAGGAATAAAACTATTGAATTAAGATATTATCTAGACTAAGAATCCACTTAACCTTAATGATGAAAACTATTAATGGTGAAGTCAATTTTTCTTATTGGAATAACTAGACTCCGATTAAGGAAATCTAACTAAAATGATTCTTTGGAAAACTAGAACGATAAACACATCCTAATCACCTAAAATCATACAATTAAGTCCAATTGATGTCTTTTATGTCAAGAACTAAAGGTAAACTAGTCATCCGCTAAAATGTCCTAGTTTCATAACTAAAGGAAAACTAGAACGAGAATCACATCCTAATCACCAATAATTACGTAAAGTAGACAAAATTATGAAATATTCCAACATGTAATTCTCAAACTAAGTCATGCAAATCTAGATATTGTGGCCACAATTCCAAACCTACACATCTAACATGTCTAAGAAATTACAACATCACAATCATCTTTTCAAATATCTTGTGAAAGAAAGCACACTTGTCTAATTTCATGTCATCTGACATTCCAATCATCATTTCTAATATCATGGCATAAATCCAACAAAATTCATTTATAAGATTTACAAACAAATATCAAGAAGATGGTTTTTCAACATGTCAAACTTCCTAACATTCATCAACATCATATGACAATAAAATTGGACAAGCATACAACATCATTGAAATATCACCATAATTACATCATTGATCTTAACATAAAACATCACCAAAATATTCAAGTTTCATTCATCATCAAGACATAAGTATCATCCTAATCTAGATAATATGAGTGTTTAGCCCATAAGGCTTACAAAAACTACAAGAAACATGATTAAACTAGCTAAAAACATGATTAAACTAATTAAAACGTTCAAACCGAAAACAAGCAAGGAGAAGGAAAATGGTTGGTTGATGATTCTTGAGACTTCTATGGCTTCCAATGGCTTCCAATGGCTTCCAAAACACTCAAAATCAGTGAAACTTAGTGTAATTTTGCTCCAAAAACTCAACAACCCGTAATGAATGAACACAAGGCTTTTTATAGCAAACAGCAGATGTGCACTACCTGGCGCACGGTCGTGCTGGTAGCTACAGTGTTTTCTTTTTCGCCCAGGCATTTCGCAGTTTCCATTTTCAGCAAAATCTCGATTCCCGTCTCGAGGTAGCAGGCGCACGACCGTGCTTAGACCAAGCACGGTCGTGCTCGAGTCAAGATCACGGGCACGACCATGAAATGTGCGGCACAAGCTGAAGACGATCTCGGAAATGATCTGAGCACGGGCGTGCTTGGCTTGCGCACGGGCGTGCTCAAGTCAAGATCATGAGCACGTCCTTGAGCACAGCCTGTGCACCCGAGTGGAGATCACGGGCACGACCGTGCTTGGTCCATGCACAGTCGTGCTCTGACCTGTTTCTCATCGATTTCTCATGAAAACGCGTCTTTTCTCCGTTCTTTTCTTCGGTGTTTTGTCTTGGCTGTAAAATCACAAAAACCACAATTTAGTACTTAAACTAATGAAATTACAACCAATTAATAACCAAATTCGGGTTAAATGTGAAGAATAAATATGTATATTTCTATACATATCAATTCCTATCAATCTGGCACTTATAAATACAAACCAAATAAGACGGTATATATATACATATATATAAATAAGTAGTTATATTTAACAAAAACTTAACAAATTGGTAATATAACTAATGTGATATGAATACGAGGTATTGGAAATGGACTTGTATAAAATAGAACTAACACTTGGAGTTTGTATCATTATAACTAATGAATAAGATATTGGTTATATAAAACAGTCAAATTCATACAAATTGATTTTTAAATGAACACATATATTTATAATAGTAAGGTACCCGCGCGATGCGGCGGCGGCACCGATGCATCGATGACAACAAGATACCCGATTGTTTTCTATTAGTTAATGAATGCCTTGTGATTTTTTTATATGTCATGAACCTTACAAGTTTCAATTAAATAATAACAAACACACATAATATAAATATCAGTCTTAACACGTGATAAAGAAAGATCCATATATCATTTAGAGTCATATTTTCTTCTCATTCGACACTTTTACATTGTAATCGATAATCTTTAGACATTAAATCAAAGTGTCATTTCATAAATTTCTAACATCTCCAGGCTCACAATTGGACAAGAAGTCAAGACAGAATAAAAAACCTCTAGATAAACATTTGTTTATATTGCATTATAACCAATTCAGGTGAAAAGATGTATACGTACTGCATTAAATAGCTAGGGTAACTTTGTTAGAACTTAAAATACAAAAGTTACATTTTATAGTCTAATAAAGGTGCCATAATACTCAAGTTGATCTTGATCAAAACAAAATGGGCAAAACGTACTATTTATACTTGTCAAAACGTATATGTAGATCTTGCATGAGTGTGACAATATACAATCTAAACTAACCCATTTCAAGTTATCAGGATAAACGTACCAGGACAAACTGTTGCACGAAAATCACAAGTTATCATATTATTACCACAAATTTTACAAACAAATTCTAGAAAGAAAAAAAATATTAATAAGACATCTAAAGCACTCAATACCAAACACTTGAGTGATTCAAAGGCCTATTCACCCACCCTAAAAAAACCATCTAAAACCCTATCAAAATCAAGTAAAATGGTAACAAATTTTTGAATAAAATGCCTTTAAGTTTGTACCCATGATGTTGATAGTTTATAGCAAAAGGATAGTTATCACGGTCAAAAAGTCAACCATGAAAAAAGTTGGTAAAAAACCTTTTTGCAAAAAGAACCCCATAGCAAAACAAATGTTCAAGGCATAAACTGGTTCTGAAGCAAAATTCTAGGTCCTTTGGTTTCCAAATCTGTAAAAAAAATTTAAAAACAATACAAATTATCACATAATTTGCTTGAGAGTTGAACTTAGATTCTTTATTAGATCCTTCATCTTCATGGAATTTCTTATCCAACTGCAAAATGATTATATCGGTATCATATATCTTGAACTAAAGCACATGTTTTACAAACAATCAATACCTTTTAGCGTAAACATATGAACTTTTTACTTGTGTAGAAGTAATTTCTTCTTTCGTGGTCACAACGTTACTATGTTGTGATAGATTTGTAGTCATCAATGAATGATCAGAACTAATGGATTAATTCCAGCTGCTTGGTTTGATGTGTTTAGTTGGTCTTACTGATGGTTTCATAATTGGTTTGCAATAATCAAACACACATAAAGAAGCATGAATTTGATCAATGTTATCCCCAAACACTGCTTATGAGTTTGCAATTCCATTCAGATGATCATCAAATGAGTTGACTGGAAGATGAAAGAAGAGTCCTTCGTTGCAACAAACTCTGAGAAGCCTCTAAAACTTGAAATCCCCATGAAGTTCGGACCGAATTTGCCCTCCTTGTTTGATTAACTTGATGCAGTAAATGATTATTTATGAGTTATTTTGAGTTTGCATTTAAGCCTTTTACACATTGTTGTTTTATGTTATTAATGTTTGAGATAAAACACAACCCAAATATATGCTTTTGCTACTGTTGGCATATAATTTTTTTTTGTAATTCATCAAAATCTATGCATTACTCTAGTATATCCCATTATAGCCATTTTTCTTTTGAGTGTATGTTATATGTCTTCTAAGCAATGCCTCTAACAAAAGGTTTTCTATCACAAAATAAATTTACAAATTACTTTTCAAACGAACAATTCAACCTTCATCTTGTTTCATTTATTACTTCAACACCATAAGAAAACAATAAATACCAATCATAAATCCAATCACGCGAATCAGAATTCAACAAGTATATTTTTTGGTTTTTCAGTATTCAATTTTCATTTACATTTCTAAGTCTACTTTATTAAGTTGCTTTGATGTGCATTAGTGAATTTGTATGTTATGATTATTAATGTGTTACGTGTTTATACATTATTGACTGTTTCCACAACATAAATTGACACACATCGTTATAGCACTCATACATCAATCAATATATAGTTTCTGTTAAGGTATTAAATGGACCTTTTGGATGGCGTTGTAAGGCTTATGACACGTAATCTACGTGACAGATATCACTTAGATATCTATCAATATATAGTTTCTTTTAAGGTATGTTGAAGGGGAATGCTGGTTTAAGCATGGTGATGAGGTCAATGAGACGCGTAAGGCTTACGACAAAAGATGACCTCATGTTAACACACATATATTTATTTTTATATTGGATCGAGCAAGATTAGGAAGGGAGAAAATGAATTGGATTTGAAGTCCATGACCTGTTTTTTATATACCTCCGCCTGGCATTCCAGTTCAAATACAAGTGAAGTAGATAACCTCATGTCATGCGTGAAAAATTAAGGATTATGTAAGACTTGCTTTTTAAAGTAATGTTTATAACTAATATGTTCGTAATCGTGTTTGTTATAATTTAATTGAGATCTTTAAGGTTCATGACATACATAAAAGCCAAGAGATATTCATTAATCAATAGAAAACGATCGAGTATCTTGCTATAAAATGTTTTCGCCGGTGCACCACCGTCTTCGCTGCATCGCGCGGGTATCCTACTTGTATATATATATATATATATTATACACGTTTTAAAGATAACAAAACGCTTGTTTTTTTGGTGTAAATTTTTTTAAAAAAATAATATCGTATGCAAAAGTTATGAACGTTTTAAAAAAAGTGGGGGAATTGACATGTTCTTTGCAAAGTGGCTATGACTAATGTACCCTTCCACCAAATTTTTTTTCTACAAATTGGTCTTAACCATTAAAAGAGAGATTTAAAGGTTATAAATCTTTCTTAGCCTTTTTAGATTTCCAACCCTATGTAGGATAATTCTTATATATATATATATATATATATATATATATATATATATATATATATATATATAAGAATTATCCTACATAGGGTTGGAAATCTAAAAAGGCTAAGAAAGATTTATAACCTTTAAATCTCTCTTTTAATATATATATATATATATATATATATATATATATATATATATATATATATATATATATATATATATATATATATATATATATATATATATATAGGGGTGAGATCCATTGAAAACAAGATTATAATTAAAAACACTAAAAACCAATAAAAATCTATGAATTTGATATTTATTAACAAATAATAGTTTTTAATTCAAAAGGGCATATTAGTCAAAGTAAAACCCATAACTTCCCATTATTTTCATTTTCTTTTTCATCTTTCTCTCTCTTACTTATATTTCTTTCTTTTATTTTCATTTCTCTATTTTTCTCATGATTTTCAATCATAACTTTTTTTATTGTGTTATAGACACGACTATGTATATTAAACTTGCTAAATTACGTATACAAAAAATAAAAGAACTGCATGCATGACATGAGATACGTATATTTATTACAAAAATGACATGAAATAAGGTTATACTGATGCAAATACAAGTGAAGTGTCACCAAAAGTAAGTATGTATTAAATAAACAAACAATATGGGTAATAGTAAGTACAGTTACGTATACGTAACAGTAGTGTTACGTTTACGTAAAAACAATGTTCGTCATGTTCACCGTAGCCACACCTGTTGCCACTGTATATCATCATCGCCACTCAAATCGCTATCATCGTCACAACCAATATTGATCACCATTAATGCACCACATCACCGCTGCCGATCACCATTATCGTCGTCAATCATCATCACTATTGCCGATTACCATCACTCATTACCATTTCTGATCACCGTCACCACCTAAATCAAACCACCACCACTGTTCTTTGTCATCGTCTTCTTTAAATACTACAAAAACATGTATAAAAACATATTAAAGGAGACCTATGATTGGTTTATGATGGTTTAAAGAATTGAAGGTGTACGTATATTAACAACATATACGTATACGTATATTAACAAACCCCCATGTAAGATGGATTAGTTATAGTGCACATACATATCCACGTTGTACAACATATATATATTCTATTTAGCCCTATCAATTAAACAATTGGGAAAATTCGACATGTTGTCCTACTATATTAAACATAGATTATACGTATACGTATACTATCAGATTCTACAAAAACGTTGTCAGAATTGACCCCCAAAGCATGTACTAGAATAGGTTTACAAAGTAAAATAACACCAAAGTTAGTTTTACTTGATATTGATTTCCTAAATTGATACACACAAATTGCGTCTCAATGAATCGTCCCCCAAACTACTTGAAATCCGACAAAAAAACATAAGGGATACACATAATAATCATATATAGTATACACATAATGAAGATCCTGATCATGCAGTTGGCTGTTTATCTCTTCTTTTTATGTTTAGTGGTTCGGGAATATATTTATATATATAGCAAAAGAACAATCAAGTAAGCGTCTGATATATAAGCAGGTTAATTTGTAGTTTTACGACTGGATGTAGTTTATGACGACGTACACTCAATGAATCATAAGCTAAAAAAATCAAGAATTACAGCTAGTTTACATATACGTACCTTGATCATGACTACTATACAACTACATAATTACACGAGACACATAAACAATTGTAAATTTCCACTAATGTACGTATACGTACCTTCACTATTGCTGCTATATATTTGTAGGGTTTTGTCCATGGCGGCTATATAATTGCTGCTTCAAGATGTGATGAAAATTAATAAGCATAATATTGAAACACATGATCAAACAACAAATACCAAAAGAAATTAAATTACTCACGATAAGAAGTTGGGAAGATGATTGATGAAGATTCTATTTAGGCAATGGAATTGTTGGTAGTTTCAAAATAGAAAAGAATTGAATGATCTGATAAAATAAAAAAAACCGAATGGAAGTTGAAAAAAATGAGAAAAATAAGGAATGATATTAAAAAGGAAATTGAAATATTATGATAAACATTGACAATTATACCCTTTTTCATTTTTTAAAAATAAAGATTAAAATAAAATTAGTTTCTTTGGTTTTTAGTGTTTTCAATTATAAATCATGTTTTCATTTGAACCTACCTCTATATATATCTATACTACATTAATAAGCAGATTGGATGGGCAAAACAGTAATTTAACATTTTCCTTAAATTTCAACAACTTCCATCCATATTTAAAGAAACCCTAAAAACCCTAGATCTCATTCTACTCCAAATCAGCCTCCCTGTTCTTCAAATCAGCCTCCCTGTTCTTCAACCTTCGATCCAGGTTCGACTAATCAGCGTCCTTATTGTCTCTCTTCAACCTCCGATCCAGGTTCGACTGCCTTTCATATCCTTCATTTTGTTATCTAGGGTTCGAATTCATCCATGTTTAGGGAAGATAAGGTTTACGTTTTCATTTTCAGATCGAGGGTCTTCAAAAGGCGAGCAATGGATATGGGGCATCTAATGAAGATGAATTCGAAACTGCGTCAATTAAACGAAGACCCAGTTTGTTTCAAGCTGAACTCGGTCTGATGTGCAACGTGTGAGGCGAGTTGGCTTGTTGTTTGAGGTCAGAACATGAAACTTTGCTTATTTCAAGATTTTTTTTGCATAAACACATGGTTGCAGTTCTTGTTTACATATTGGTTGCTTTCAACAGTTGTTCTACATTACTATCCAAGTTGGTTTCATACTGGTGCAGTGTGTTTTTAGTGTTTGTATGTTATGCAATTTTTTATGGACATAATGAACTATGTACATAACATACACAAGTCATAATGAACTCTATGGTGTTTGTGTGTATGCGTGTGGGGGTGGGGGGTAAATATGGTTGTGTCGTATGTGTTGTGTGAATGTATAATTTGAATGTGGCTTTGGAATTGATTAATGAAATATGGGTAAAAGGTTTTAAGAAAGTGTCAGTAGTTGCATATTTCATTAATCAGTGTGATTTGATTTAGGGGGGGGGGTAATATGATTTTTTGTAATTTGATTAATCATATGTTTTGTCACTTTATCTTGAATGTTTAAAATAGCTACTGTTGAGGGGGGGGGGGGGGATATGATGTTTTCTGATTTGATTGTGTTTTGTGATTTTTGATTTCATTAATTATATGTTTTGTCATTTTATTATGAATGCTTATCCCCATGGTAAGAAATTTTCAATATCATCTTTCCACTTTTTTATATGAAAGTTGTTCTGAATTGCAGAGAACAGGCATACGGATCCTAAATTTGACGAGGAAAGGATCAATGATGCGTATAGAAACAGTGTGAATTCTGATAAATATGAATCAAATGTCAACCATAAGAAGTGTAAGGATTAACAATACTCTCGAAGGCATACGGATCCTAAATCTCGGATCCTTTAGATGTCCTTGACCGTGTAAGGATTAACAATACTCTCGAAAGCCCAATGTCAACCATAAGAAGTGTCCTTAATGATTCAAAAGATAAGGATCCGAGATTCAAGAAAGATGAGCTAAAAGAAGCAGAAGGAAAGCTGAAAGTTGCTTTTATTGAGTTCTACCGTAAGCTTCATATTTTGAAGCATTACAGGTTGCGATGATGAAATTTTATATATATATTTATATATATATATATATATATATATATATATATATATATATATAGATGTTATACTGTTGGATAGCATTTGTAGTTGAACCATGACAGTTTTCTTTCTGTTTATGGATGTAACAGTTATGTTAATCTCCTTGCATTTTCGAAGATGCTGAAAAAATATGAAAAGGTCAGGAAACTACTAAAAAACTCCAAGCCTATTATAATCATGAATGGATGGAACTTGCTTTTATGTTTTAAACTTCTGTTTTGTATGTGCAGGTTGCATTAAGAAGGGCAGCAAGGTCATACATGAAAACTGTGGATGATTCTTACATTGGGAGCTCTGATGAGGTTTGCATTACATGTTTATTTTTTCGAACCCCAAATCCATATTCTACCAATAGCTTACCTATTTAGCCAACATAACAAAACACCCACATGTGGGCTTGGTTGATTGGATCAGCTTTGTGTTGGGTATGATTTGTTTAAAATATGCTATGAATTTTCTTAGTTTGTTATTCATTTCCTTCAAGAGATGAATCTTTACATGATATATTGGAGCCATGCAGTTTCTAATTAAATCTGTATATGTTTTTATGATACAAATGCAGCTTGGAATTAATCTTAGCAATACAAATGGAGCTTGGAATTAATCTTAGCAACACTGCTTAAATCGAAAATATTACGTGTAGAAGAAAATAGATGGACAAATTTGTTCAACCATATGATAAAGAATGCATGAAAATGGCTATGTTAAAGCATGAAGAAACCTTCAAAGAGCAGGTACCCATATATTCAAGTGGGCATTCAGTGATCAAGTCCTTCACAATAAAAGAAATGTAAGAGTCGAATCTGATAGATTGATGCAGTTGTGATGATTTATCCTAGAAAATCTTGAAATCGGTCTTAAAGAAAAACATATATATGTATGTACATGAGTGAGTGAAAATTTAAGATTTTTTCATAGATTTTTGTTCTTAAATATTATAAAAATACACTACTAGAAAATTGGGTCATTTTTCCTACACAAGATTTTATCAAAAGTAATAAATGTCTGAAAACATTAATTTTACTATTGATTAATTTTGTTTGTCAATTTTGCAAGGTATATGAACTTCGTAGATTGTATCAAATCCAGAAGATGTTAATGAAGAATATACAAAGCAGAAGACATAACTATAAAGAAAACATATGCTTCAATAACCATCAAGACAATAAGAACAAGACTAATTTGGAAGAGACAGCAACAACTAAATATTATGTTCATGTTCCAGAAACATTAAATGATGATCAAGAAATTGTGGAAGACGAGTGGGAAATCGAGCTCATGTTGGCCCCAATGAGTTTTAACCGGAAGAGAAGCATGAGTAATAAGCCCGAATCCTCAGATTCAGTAGCGGGATTCTCATCGTCTTCTTCGGGTTCGAGTGATATGCAGAAAGTAGAGAGAATTAATAGAAGAAACAACAGTTCTTCAGATAGATCACTCAAACAACCCTCATGGATGTGTCAAGCTCTAAGCTTAAACATGACTTGATATATTTAAAAAGAACATAAGTAAAGTTGCATTCAAGAAAATGATCGGTATATTTCAAGATCTTTGATTTTACTTTTCTACTTATGAACTAAATGCTTGTTTGTATCAAATTTAAGGTTTCTTTTCATCTCAATGAGTTGAGTGTAGGTTTAACTTTATTGACCATGTTCAACAGGAGGAACTTAGTGATGGAGCCAACTTAGTAGTGTCTTTTGCAGGAGAGCTTCTCCAGGGTGCAGAAGATATCATTATCGGATACACAAAAGCATGTGTCAACTCTATTATTTTTTATTCTTAAAGTACACCGTTTGAGTATTTACTGAGTTCACTTTCAGGCTGTTGAGGTCCTTGAAGGATTGGTTGAGGAAGGTTCTAACATCATGGATGTGAGGAATAATGATGAAGTTATTCTAAGGATGAAAGCTGTGGCTGCTAGCAAACAATATGGTCAAGAGGATACTTGGTGTCCTCTTATTGCAGATGTACGGTGTACCTTCTCTTTTCTTGTCGATTAAATGGTTATCAATCACTGGGCCAACAAGGGTTAATGCTCATGACTCCTGTCTTTGATTTTGTCACTGCAGGCATGCATACAAGTTTGCCCAAATAACCCAACAAGCTTCAATGTTGATAATGTTCGAGTTGCAAAACTCTTGGGTGGCGGCCTGCATAATTGTGACACTTTGGGAGGATAAAGAGAGTAGAGAAGGCAAAGGTGAGTAAATTTTCTCGGTACCAGGCTTTTTAAAATCTTTATGGTTTATTATCTCTCGACAAATTGTCAACTTGTCCAATCATCATCTTAAGTTTATTCTAACATGGATTCATGAGTGTATTAGAATAAAAAAAGTTCTCTTGTGCTCTTATAAATAAGTTGATTTTTATCTTTTTGAGGATATCTATTAGGAGTCAGCATTTAGTTTTCTAACAACTCACTATTTTTGGGCAGTATGAAAGTGATCAATTTTTGTATTGAGCAAGCTGTCGATACTTTTGAAGTTTATGTTCACCTTGTATCTATGTGTGTAACTGTGTATATATATGGATCTATGTGCATGTTTATATATAAGGAATGCTCCAGTGAACCCATCAATATAACTAACAAAAGTAAGAACCATTTAGGGTCACACACATTAAATGCAGGGGTGGAGTCTGAATGCGTTTGGACTTTGGAGGGTAATTTTATGCGTCATGAGTTCAATCTTTTTCTTTGTGCTTGAAATCTTAGGCCTAGATTAGTTTTTGTGTTTCTTATTTGATTTTATCTCTTTCTATTCTCATATGTGTGTGTGTATATATATATATGGCATGGCCGCTCTAAGGATTGGATTGTATATACATGTGACAGAACGAGTCATTGATAACAGGTCAAAGTAGCGGTTGTTTTGGCCAGACTGACATGTTTTTTGTTTTGCGAAAATTAGTATGTTAACTTACGATTACAAAAACCATGCTACTAGAATAATTATGCATTTTTTTTATGAGTAACAGGTTTGCCATTTGAATTATTTCTTAGAGTTTTGCAACATGTTTTTGATCTATTTCTTCTGCTGTTTTTTGGCAACAGTTTTAATTTTATCTTTGTGACTGTTAGAGATAACACTCAACTCTATTTGGTCTGTTTAAACTGCGAAAATTACCCTTGCAGAAGTTAACAGTTTAAAGTGCTACCTTAGATAAATTGTACAGGAGATTGTTCGAAATTAACATTGTAACAAGCTGCAACATCATTTATGCTAAATCTGCTGTAAAAAAATTTATGCTCATTGAGCATTGCTCACTCCAATTTTGGAGTTGTTAGGGTGTTTTTTATCTGCTTATTAGATCACTCAACAAATTCTGTGCCTTCTAATAGTTTTTTGAGTAAATAAACTGAAATGTTTGATGATTTTGTAGGTGGTTGTGATAGCTGGTGGCGTTGACACAACTGCAACCGAGACCAAATGATCTGTTTTAATTCACAGTGTTGAGCAGGTTCAGCATACTATTTTGTCTTTATTTGGTTAATTTTTTTTCTATTTATTTTATCATGTGTGGTGCATAAGTGACCCTATTAGAGTTCACACTGTTACTAAGGCATGTATTGCCTTTTCAAGTAGTTGTAATAACAACTCCAAACGTTATATTTTATTTATTGCATGCACCAACATCATGAGTTTCATGATATAGACAAAGTACTCATGATATAAATAAAGTACATAGGTATATGAATAGAAAAACTAACAAAACTAATGCGACGAGAGTAGAAAATGTTGTGGTTTTATATGTATCGTCGCCGCATCGCGCGGGTACCATGCTAGTATATATATATATATATAGGGGAGGGATCAAGAGAGAACTCCATATTAAGTTGAGAACTAGAGAACTAAAAAAAAGTTATGGATGGAATTTTTAAAGGAGGGGTAAAATTGGAACTTTAAATATGTAAATTTTTAAACATTTCTATCTTTTGCATACGTTAAGTTTTTTAAATTTTTTTTGCACCATTAGATCAAGAATTTCATTATCTTTCATTTGAGTATAAATAACGTTATAAAAAAAATAATTTTTTCTCGTTTTTTTACTTTCAATACTGCATATATGTAATATACGATACCGTATGTTTTTAAATTGGGGAAATGAATACGGTGTTGTTATGAACCTAAATTACCCAAGAAACCATCAAAACTACATACTTTGATAAAATATCAAAAGTTCAAGGGCATTGATTTCGATGACGTTATCACAAAAAACAACATCATCATGCCTCAATTCCAATTTTGGATTTTCTCATATGATCGTATTGACATTGCTAGCAATAACTTGGTTCACGTTATGTGATGTGGTATGAATATGTGCAGCATGCGCATATCATAATACCAATTATATGAGTCATGTTATATTAATATGTTATTTGGAATTGAGAAGACAAATTGAGTTACGATCAATTTTTAAAGGGCGGATAATATTTTACTAAAATGAATGACGATTATTGAGTAAATGAGAAAGAGAAAAATTATGATCTAAGAGGAGAAGACTGAGTCATCCATTAACATTGAATAAAGATCAATGAGTTAAGTTTTCTAATAAAAAAATTTAAGTTAATTTATCAAAGCTACGTAATTTTAATGGTTTTACGTGTAACTTAGATGCATAACATCACCATATTCACTATCCCCTTTTAATATTTATAGTATTGCATATATGCAGTATCGTATACTACATATATGTAGTATCAAAGTACTACATATATGCAGTATATGCAATATTTATGCATTGCTATCTTATAGTTTGAATTTCAAGTTTTTTTTACCTTTTTATGATATTTATCATTGATTTATTACTTTATTATTATCTTTATGTTTAAACATAGTATAAGTATTGGTTTTGTTTTCATTTGCTATAAGTTTTTTAATATGAAATCTTATGAACTTTGTTATTAGTTATTTGAGATCATATGTACACTTTAAATAATTATTAGACTCTTGAGTCATTTGGCCACTTAATAAATGCATCAAGTACATTGATACTACATATATGTAGTATCAAAAAAACCAAAATGTGATTTTTAAAATTATTTAATGTAAATAACGTATGAAAAAGTTAGTAACGTTTAAAGAAAAATATAATCAAATACAATATCGCAATACTACATATATGTAGTATGAAATTTAAAAAAACAAGAAAAAAAATATTTTTATGACGTTATTTATACTCAAATGAAAGATAATGAAATTCTTGATCTAATAGTGCAATTTTTTAAAATAATATTAACGTATGCAAAAGATAGAAATATTTAAAAATTTATATATTTAAAGTTCCAATTTTACCCTTCCTCTTTAAAATTCCATCTCTTGTATTTTTGGTAGTTCTCTAGTTCTCAACTTAAAATGAGTTATCTCTTGAACCCTATCCTATCCTATATATATATATATATATAGGAGGAGGTTCATTTGAGAAGGCTCATATATTGCAAGAAGAAAAAGAAGAAACTTAAATCACTAAAAAAACTTATCAATAGTTTAATTTTTTAAATAAAATCACTTCCTACATACAAATGTGTAATGTATAAACTAAAAAAAATCATTACAATATTTTTTACGTATGTATTTTTAGCGTTTTTAATGTACCTACACATGTGTAGGTTATGTGACCTACACATGATTTCCACATGTGTAGGTTTAACAAATAAACGAAATTTATTCAATTTTATTTTTTGAATATCAAAATTAATAAATAAATATTGCATTTCTATCATTCTTTTGTATGTTAAAAACGTTTTTGGTTGAAAAAAATGAAGAATTTAGCTATTTCTTACACTTCTCGCAATATATGGTCTTCTCAAAAGAACCCTCCCCTATATATATATATATATGTATATATATATAGGGAGGTTCACCTAGAATGTATTAGAAATCTAAGAAGCAATAAGAAATTGACATGTGGCATCTAGGAAAATTAGGAGATGTGGTATTTTAGTCATGCGCATTTTTTTAAATATTCTCTCTCCACATGCAAGTCACATGTCAATTCCCCCACTTTTTAAACGTTTATAACTTTTACATACGACATTATTTTTTAAACAAATTACACCATAAAAACGAGCATTTTTTTTCTCTTTAAAACGCGTATAATATTCATATATAAAAAATGAACTTTTTTCACATTTTTTCAGCTCATTGTGTCTTCCGTCAGGTCATTGTCTCTTCCGTCAGGTCATTGTGTCTTTCGTCAGGTCATTGTGTGATTGTGTCATCCGTAGGGTTGTTATGTCATTCATCGGGTCATTGTGTAATCTTATTTGATAAGTATTACCTAATGATCTAATAATAATTACACAATAACACAAAAAGTATTTCAAAGACCTTGCTCCCACATCATCCTCCTTCAAAAATAAATAAACAAAACTTAAAAAAACTACTATTTTCTCATTGTGTTTTTTTTCATTATGTCTTTTTTCATTGTGTCTAATTTAAAAAATAAAAGAAACGGTAATTTTTAAAAAAATTTTAAATTTTACGTTTATTTATTTTTTGAATGAGGAATACATAGGGAACAAGATCTACGAATCACTTTTTTAAAATTTGATTTATATTGTGAGTTAGAATTTTTTTTAAAAGTGTCATTGTGTCTTTGTTTACCATTGTGTCATTCTCAGACTTTGTACCAAAAAATGACTTTGTCTTTAAATATTTCTCAAACACATATTAACAATTTGTGACACGATGATAATTTCTAAACACATAAGATGACACAAAAAATATTTAAAATAAGATGATATTACATAATGACTTAAGAATAAACTGATAAAAGTGATATTTCCTTAGTTATAATATAACACAATTACATGATATTACACAAAGACTAGACAAGTGCCGAATTTTTTTTTTATTTTTTATATATCAATATTATACGTGTTTTAAAGATAACAAAACGCTTGTTTTTTTGGTCTAATTTTTTTAAAAAAATAATATCGTATCCAAAAGTTATGAACGTTTTAAAAAAAGTGGGGAATTGTCAATTCCGAATTGACATGTGCCTTGCATGTGGAGAGAGAAAGTCAACAAAAGTAGCTATGACTAATGTACCTTTCCACCAAATTTTTTTCCTACAAATTGATCTCAAACATTAAAAAGAGATCTAAAGGTCGTAAATCCTTCTATACTACATTAATAAACACTAGTTTAGTGCCCGAGCAATGCTCGGGAACATAGTATCTAGATGATTTTAATAATATTCATGGGGCATGGAAGGTTCTAATCAATTTTCAGACAAAACCCTTATAAAACCGGAACACAAAAATTATTTAAATTTTTTTTTTAATATAGCAATATTATACTCAAATTAAAGAGAATTAAATGCTCGGTTTTATGGTGTAAATTTTTAAAAAAAATAATATTGTGTAAAAATTTATGGATGGTTAAAAGATACTAAGGTTTTTATTTAATTATAGCTTATTACTAATTTATTCTTAAGTTTCATTTATATACCTTATTAAGTATAAACCAATCCATGCGCAACCTAGTAAAAAAGGTTGAAAATGTAACTATTCTTAAGTTTCATTTATATACCTTATTAAAATGGAGGATGTTTGAAAGCTTATAGAAGATGGAGCGATTGGTAGTCAAGAATATGCAGGTAAAGACCATTTTTTATGCTGCACAGTGAGTTTGCTATCGATTCTATGTTCTATAGTGTATGTCACTTACTGTATTGAATTTCAAAAAAGATAAGATTTATTCATTGGGTTTATGTATACATGTTTCTTTGTTATAACATGTTTAGTGTAACCTACATATGCAACCTACTCAAGCCATCTAGCATATATTCATACTTAGAATTTTTATTTCTCTCTTGTATAATTTAAATTGGTATACTTCTACTTCTCTTGAGATTTCTATCTTTGTGGCTTAGATTAAGTATGTGTTTCCCTGACTGCTGTTGATTTGACTTACATTATGTTTGTCACATTAAAGTCGTTTGGGATAAAACATGATCCAAACATGATCAAGAACTGAAGATGAAATATTTAGTTTTGAATCAAATATGTATATGAGAGCAGTAAGCTATTAAAGAGCAATATATATTGATAGGTGTTCCTTCTATGCATTATTTCAATTGCTTCTTTTTGTCATCATGAAAATCGAAGTATAATATCCTACATGTTTGATTTCTACCCCTGTTAAAATTTGTTCTATTTATTTGTTTTCCTTATCTGGTGGATATGCATATATATATATATACATTGATTTCTATTTGGATTAGCATATATATTATGTTTCATTGATTTCTCTTTGATCGTAAAGGCTTGCTATTTCTAACTCTTTACCTGAAAGTCCATGACCCACCATAGTTAGTTGTTTTTGGTAGGGGTGTTCGTGGTTCGGTTTAAAACCGTGAAACCGTCCAAACCGGTCATCGGTTTGGCTTCATGGTCGGTTTTATTTTTAACTTTCGGTCGGTCGGCTTCAAAAAATTTAAACCGTAATGAACGGTTTGGCTTGTGGTTTTTACCAAAAACCGGTCGGATAAAATCGGACCGGACCGTAGGATTTAAGTATTTCAAAATTATATATTTTTTATATTAGATATATAATTATTTATAATATTTCATATTATATATTGGTAAATGTTTTTTTAGTTTTAGCATAGCCCATTAGCCCGAACAAACTAAGGTTTAGATAATTGAAGCCCAAAATGATTATCCTATATATTTTAGCATAGCTCATTAGCCCGAGCAAACTATGTTTTGACTTGGTTTGTTTTGAACATCTAATTACTTTAAGCTTCTTTGTGTGTTTTGACAGCTTATTCTAAGCTTTTATTAGAACAATTTTACTTATTATGTGTTTATTTGGTGTGTATGTTTTTTAACAACATGTTAATTAGTTGTTGATTTTTTTGACATCTTATATTAGCACAAAGATGAACATGTATAGTATACAAGCCCAATTTAGGCCCAAACCGTGAAACCAAACCGAAGCCAAACCGTTAGTAACGGTTTGGTTTGGTTTGGTTTGGTTTGTGTTTTCAATGGTTCGGCTTCGGTTTTCGATATGCAAAAACCGTACTAATGGTTTGGCTTACGGTTTGATCAAAAAACCGTCAAAACCAAACCGTGAACACCCCTAGTTTTTGGTTACTAATCACTTGATTTGTGCTTATGCCAATATTTTACCTTTTTTTTTCACTCTTTGCAGCATGAAAAGCTTCATCAAGTGTTTAATTTAAGATTTTGGTTTGCTTTATTATGATAGCCTCAACCATATAGGTATACTTTAAATAGAAAATGTATTTAGCTTCTAATTGTTTTCTTTAGAACGCCCTTAATTTTGTATGGGATTTAAAGGTTGGATAATTATTTTTTTTGGTATGCTCTTAATATGAACCAATTGATTATTTTCTTGCAAATGGAAAAGTGAGCTAATCTTATGGATTTAAGTTTTGTTTCTTATGGTATGTAACGTTAGTCTAGGCGTATATTTTTTCTAATTGTGAATATATATTGTTCATTAAGGATGAACCACTACTTATGTTATCTTAAAAGTATACATTTGAAATTGCTAGGCCAAGTTGAAGTGCTATGTGTGTCGATTGTAACATAACACATTAAATATAAAGTAATATTAGCTTAATTTTTACCGTTCAACCCGTGGGTATCCACGGGTTTTAACCTAGTTAAGTATAAACCAATCCATGCGCGACCTAGTAAAAAAGGTTGAAAATGTAACTATTCTTAAGTTTTCTAATTTCTTCTAAATATTAGGGGTTCAAAATGTATTTTGTTTTATTATAATATATTATTATAGATTATGTATACATATTTTAGTTATAAAATTATTATTATGAAAGAAACTCTCAAATAATGCCAAGTAAGCAAACTAATCCTAAATGATTGACACATAAACAAAATTCATTTTCCTATATTATATAGAAGATTTTAGATGTGCAAAAAGGTAATTTAACATATTCCTTAAAATTCAACAGCTATATAAGCCCATTTTCAACACTCAAACCCTAACCCTAATTGAATCCAATACCGCCTCTTTCTCTATAGCAGATCTCCTTCATTTTCTATGTCTATTCATTTTACAGCATCCGATAAGAAGATTAAGATCGGAATCAACGGTACATTTTAGCTTATTTGTATATAGTTTGATCTGTTTTTATATCTTTTTTTGTACTGATTTGTTATATCTGATTTGTATGTTGTAGGATTTGAAAGAATCAACCGTTTAGTTGCAAGAGTTGCACTTCAGAGAGATGATATCGAGCTTGATGTTGTTAACGATCAGTTTAACTCCACTGATTATATGGTATAATGATCGATCTGTTTGGTTATGGTGCAAAAGCTAGGGCTTATGTAGTTTTGGAGCTAGAGCTGGTTTATAAATAATTAATATGTTGATTACTGTTTGAATTTAACTGGTAAATGATACAATGCGATTGGTAAATGTTTTTAGTTAGCTGCAAGTATGTAATTAATATTGTAGACTTGATTTTGTTTTAGTTAATGGATATCAGGATATATAAGGTTGCTGTTAGTAAGTGATAGCAAAACTGCTTTGTTTGAAGTAATAGTTCAAACTAATTGAAGTTGATTTATGCCTAAATAGTTGATAATATATTCTGAGCTATATTGGTGCTAAAGATCCAATGTATCATAGTGCAGAAGATCCTGTTTATCTTGTGTCATTGTAGTTGATGTATGGATCCATGGCTTAATAAAGTTCTCAATCTCTCTTTGTATGTGTAAGAGTTAACAAATACTTATAGAGGCATAGAATTTGATACCTGGAAGCTGTTAGAACTAGTATCATATAGAATTTTAAATGGTAGTTAACATTGACACATTGTTTCAGATTTGATGGTATTGTCATATGTTATTTTCATTTAAGTTTCTTTTTCTAGCAATTACGATGCTAGAATTTACACGAGTATTTACTTGCAGACATATATGTTGAAGTATGACATTGTTCATGGCCAATGTAAGCATCATGAACTCAAGGTTAAGGACGAGAAAACCCTTCTCTTTGTTGAGAAGCTTGTTAGTGTTTTTGGCTTCAGGTATGATCCATTTGAGGTCTAAGAATAATCTGTCTGGTGCTCTTTTTCCTTTAATCAGTCAAAGTTTTTGTTTCTTTTGTACAACCAGGAACCCAGAAGAGATCCCATAAGGTGCAGCCGGTGCCGACTTTATGGTCGAGTTCACTGGAGTCTTCATAGACAAGGACAAGGTTGCTGATCACTTAAAGGTCTTATTGATTTTCTGCTTTCTATGTAGTTTGCTTGATATTAGTTTATATTTTAGATAGTTAATGGGTCAAAATTTTGGTTAAGCATTAGTAGGGGTGTGCCGAGCTGAGCCCGAGCTCGTCTAGGCGCGAGCTCGGCTCGTTTCAGCTTAACCATACTCGAGCTCGAGCTCGGCTCGTTTAAAGCTTTAATTTCAAAGATCGAGCTCGTCATAAACTTCTCAAGCTCGGCTCGGGCTCGGCTCGTCTGGTTTTTTATTATTTTATTTTTAATTATTTATATTTAACTTTATATAAATTTTTAATTATTTATATTTAATTTTACATAAACTTTTAATTATATGTAATTTATATATAATAAAATACATATTATATATTTTTTTAATCATAACTTATATATATTTTAACTATTAATAATAATATATATTTATAAAATAAATAAAAAACATAATGGAAAAGCTCGATAAGGCTCGCGAGCCGGCTCGAGCTCGATATGTAAAGCTTGAGCTCGGGCTTGATAACTTAATGAGCTCTTATTTAAAGCTCGGGCTCGAGCTCGGGCTCGAAAAAGCTCGGCTCGTTCGAGCTTTTTATCGATCCGATCTCGAATAGCTCACGATTAGCTCGGCTCGTTTACACCCCTAAGCGTTACGAACGGTCTTGGCTTAAACCAAAATTGCAATAGTAGCAAAGACATTTACCACAATGTGAACTTAAAATAGTCAAGTTTTGCTGTGTTGGGAACTTTCCAAAAACATTCCTTAATTTTTCACAAAGAAAAATTCGACTTTATGCATAACATTTTGTCAAAATTATGGATAAAAATCCTCAACCCTTCAGGTATGGCTTGTGAACCCATTTAAGTCAGTAATTATAAAAATAAATTGTTCACAAATGGGTCAAATTAAGTCAAGAAAAATGGAGTCAAGCTTTAACCGATAGTATGCTACAATAAAACTGCACTTTTTTAATCTGTTTTGCAGGAGTATAACTACACTTTTTTTAGGCAAATGTGCTGCAAAAAAATGCACTTGTTGAGGCTTTTTCGCAAACTTTTTTTTAGGTTGTTTCGTTGCACTATAAGTGCACTTTTTGAGTCCTATTGAATGAAACAAATGAGGTGCACTTTATCTTGAAAAGCTTTTTAATTATCCTAAGCTAATCAAGTCAACTAAGGTTGTTTTCTTTTATTTCAGGTTCACAAGATCTGATGGTGATTTCTTGTGTTGGAGAAAATATTGAGCAATGAGAAGCTGGAACCACCTTGGAAGTTGTTAATGCTTAAACCACTGCAATTAGGTTTACTCTTTATGTAGAGGTGGCATTTTCGACTCAGTTATTACAAATGTGTTACTTCAGGTTAACTTGTTTTAACGAATCTTACGAGTTAACCAAAAAAAATAGCTTAAAGTGAAGTTAGTCAAAAGTATATCAAAGTGTACTTTCAACGCATAGAACCTTCTAAACCATGTTATCCAAGTGTGTTTTCAACGTTTGTACGGTAACATCTACATTTTGGTGACAGCTTTAGATTTAAACTGCTTTTTCATACTTTGGTCATAGTTTTAAATTGAATAGGCTGTAATAATTTTGTTTGAATTAAAATATAAACTAGAACAAAACAGACTCCAATCTTTTTAGGTGGTCATTATAGTAATTTTACAAGTTGAATGCTTTACATTTAAAGCGAGAGTCTAAGTTGTAAATACCCAATAAGGTCACTCGAGTTAACAGAAGCTTTGTAACACATGTATGAGTGTTCTTAAATTAAGGGAGACTAACAAAATTTAGCAAGGTTGAGATATTGGCATTAACCTAAATTAGTCGGGAGTCACATTTTTGTATAAAATAATCAAGACTTGTGTAATTTGACCCGTTAGATATAAACGTACCTCAGTTTGGGTACAATTTTGCTGCTCTAACTTGACACAAACATGTCAAAATACTCGTGTTGTATGCTGCTCAGTTTGGCTGTTAAAATAAAAACATTTTGTTTTCAATATCGAATGATAACATAAGATGGTCTAATTCATGTTTTGCTAAAACAAGATGGTATTTCTTACTATAAGTTCATGTTTACTATATTTATATATGGTATTTCTTTTATATTTTGTGTGCTGTAAACAAATATAGTGTTTTGGTTAACTGATGCTGATTAAGTTTGTATATTTCAGGTTAATTTAATAAAGTTGGATAATTTCTTAAATATTCAACTTTTTTAAACAAGATTGTATTAATCAGAATCAGTGTTCTAAAATATAATCTTTTTTGGCCATTTTTGCATAAATAAATAGTGTGTTTATGAAACAGCAGCAACACATATGTGTGTGTGTTTTTGAAACAGTAGCTTCACCTGTGTGTGTGTTGATGCTGTTGCTGTTTATGTTGTTTAAAGAACAGTTTAATCAGAATGTGGGTATGAATTTGTTTTTTGTGTGTTGGGGGGTTTATATTTTTATGTGTGTTTTGTGACTCATAAATGTGTGTGTGTTGAGCTGTGTTGTGTATGAATGGGATGTGTGTTATGTTACAGGGTGTGTATGAATGTATGTATGAACTTGCCTATGGTTTTAATTCTTTAAATAAATGTGTTATAATTTCAGCAGCAACACCTGTATTCTAATGTGTATGTATGAATGCCACTTAAACAACAGCAGTACACAACAGGAAATATCATCTATTTTGGTCAATTTTTGCATAAATGTGTGTGTTTTGATGTTTAAAACACTATATATAAGTGTGTATTGTGTTGTGTTGAAACTAAATGTGTGTTACTAATTTGGTGCAGAAAAGGCAAGTGTGTGTGTTTGAATGTGTTGAATGTGTGTGTGGTTCCTATGGAATGTGTTGTGTTTTGTAGTTTAGATGAATGTGTATATGAATGTGTGTTGCTGCTGTTCATATACTACTGTTGCTGCTGCACATGTATGATAGTGTGTTATATGAATGTGTAGCAGCACAAATAAAACTGTGTGTTTATGTTGGTATGATATACAGCAGCAATACACATAAAACTTCAATTTTTTTAAAAACAGTTGATGTTTGAATCTGTTAAACAATTGTTGTTGTTGTTTATATATACAACAGCATGTATGAATGAATTTATCAATGTATGAATGTGTGTTGTGAATGTGTGTGTGGTATGAAAGCATGTATGAATCTGAATTTAACCTGTTGCTGTTTAATCTGAATTTAACCTGCTGCTGTATGAATGTGTGTTGTTTGAATATGTTTATGAATGTGTTGTATGAAAGTGTGTGTTGTATGTTAATATGATTTTGAAACTGAATAACAGCAGCATCATACTCTATAAGTGTTGTGTTATGAAACTAAATATGTGTGTGAATTTTTTGTGTGATAAATATACAAGTCAAGCCAAACTTTTTGACAAAAATAGGTTCTAATCTTATGACTTATAAAGATAAAATTTTGATGCATTTTCACGAAAATTTACTCAAAAAAATACCTTTGATGACAGTTATAAAAAGAGGAGAGTTAATAGAGTTAATCGTTGAGTGGGGGGTTACTACTGCACATGGATGATAAAACAGCAGCACACACAACTGTTTGAATCTGAATTTAACTTGTGCTGTTTTAAGTTGTCGTGTGTGTTGTTTGAAATAGGTACAATTCAACTTCCTGTCATCATTTTAAGCTGTCGTGTGTGTTGTTTGAATGTGTGAACTCTGAATGTGGCTTTGGAATTGATTAAGGAAAACTGGGTCAGTTTTTAAGAAAATGTTGGAAATAATCATATGTTTAAAATAGTTACACATTGTAACAGTAGCAGCACATTATGAACAATAACAACAGCAGCTGCAGATTTCATAATCAATGTGATTTTTGATTTGATTGTGTGTGTTGGGGGGGCTAAATCCGATGAACTATGTACATACATAAACAAGTTATAATTTTTGTTACGAATATACAGAATGTCTACATGGTGTGTTATGAAAGTCTACATGGTTTATGTCCTAAATATCTATATCTATATCTATACTACATGATTTCGATGATGTCATCACAAAAAACAACACCGTCATGCATCAATTCCAAATCTGGATTTTCTCATATGATCGTATTGGTATTGCTAGCAATTACTTGGTCCACGTTATGTGATGTAAAATGTGTAGGAGGGGCATATCACAATATCAATTATATGAGCCATGTTATATTAATCTGTTAGTTGGAATTGAGAAGATAAATTGAGATACAATCGATTTTTAAAGGCGAATAATCTTTATTAAAATGAATGACGATAATTGAGTAATGGAAAGAGAAGAATTATGATCTAAGAAGAGAATATTTGGTCGTCCATTAAAATTGAATAAAGATCAATGAGTTTATAAGTTTTCCATTAAAAATGATTTATGTTATTTTAACACTGCTACGTAGTTTTGATTGAATAAATCTATGTGTGTAACTTAGGTGCATAACAACATGGTATTCACTATCCCCTTTTAAATTTTATAGTATTGCATATATGCAGTATTGATGCATTGTAATCTTATAGTTTGAATATCATGTTTATTTTATTTTTTTATGATATTTATCGTTTGCTTATTGTTTATTATCATCTTTATGTTTAGACATAGTATAAGTATTTGTTTTGTTTTGTTTTCACTTATAATAAGTTTTTTTAAATATGAAGCATTAAGAACTTTGTTATTTGTCATTTGAGATCGTATGCAAAATTTAAATAATTATTAGACTCTTAAGTCAATTGCCCACTTCAAAAAATGCAAAAAGTACCATGATATTACATATATGTAGTATCAAAAATACTAAAACATGATTTTTTTTTAAATTTTTTAATATAGATAACGTATGAAAAAGTTATTAACGCTTATAGAAAAATTTAATCAAATACAATATCGTAATACTACATATATGCAGTATTAAAATTAAAAAAAACAAGAAAAAATTATTTTTTATAACATTATTTATACTCAAATGAAATATAAAGAAATTCTTGATCTAATGATGTAATTGTTTTAAAAAATATTAACGTGTGCAAAAGATATAAATGTTTAAAGATTTATATATTTAAAGTTACATTTTTACCTCTCCTCTTTAAAATTTCATCTCTTGTCTTTTTGGTTATGTTCCCAAGTTCTCAACTTAGAATGAGTTTTCTATTAAAACCTACCTTATACCCATTTCAGTACCAATGGTATTTTTGAATTTTTAAAATTTAACAAAAAAGTAAATCCATTAGTATAATGTACTGAAATGGAAACAAATTCCAAAACTCAGGACAAAATCGACAAAAAATAAAATAAAAATTGATACTGAAATGAAGAAAGATTTACCAAACTCAACTCAGACACCAAAATAAAGAATTTCTCTAAAAAATAAGCATAAATTACATTTTAACATATCAAAACCAAAAATAGTAATAAAAGAAAACAACTTAGTATACTAGATATCATTTAGTAGAAGCCAAAAACCAAAACTAAAATAATAAAAACGCAAGTGTCAATGTATATCAAAGATTGTTAAACAAATCATTCGGGTAAAAAAAACTTGAAAATTAAGGAGTAAGTTTTTTAAATGAGGCCCTAAAACAGTTGTGGGTCTCATACTAATGTCTAACGTATTTGCTAATTGCTAATAGAGCCGGCTATCATGCTAGTTGCTACCCCATGGGATCAACCTAGACAACCCTAGGGGTAGGGTATCACCACTTCAATATAGAGTGCCCACGGTATGACCACAATGGCGACGATATGTTGACGGGAGACCCTATGGCGACCACAAATTATCTCTAAACCCACGATTTTTGTTGTCGCCATGGACGAGTAGCATACGTTACGTCATTTAAAAAGGTTTAATTATTTTAAATGATGTTAAAAGATTATTGATCGACTCTTAGATCTTAGATCGAAGAGTTATAAAAATGTTGTTGCATAATATTTAAATGATATTAAAAGATTTTTTACTATAACATTCTTTTTAATTACACAATAAAAACGAGTTTATTTAATCTTTAAAACACGTATAGAGCTGATATATATACGGGAATCATGGGTGAGGTGTAGAGTGATTCAGGGACGGTGAGGAAGAACAGGGTGACCAAAAAGATTCTGAACCACCTAGAAACAACTAGATTCCGGCATCTCCATTAGATTCTGACTTGATACCTTGGCTGCAAATAAACCGTTCAAAGATTCTAGACAACTCTATTTACGATTCAAATTCCAATTCTAATTCCAACTAATTTCACGAACCAAACGGCCCATTAGGCTTTTGGATCCGTGGTAGATGGTGGATGAGGGGTGATCTGTGTGTTAGGTGGTAGCGAGGTTGATGGTGGTGCGTATTCCTGTTGCTGAATTTGAACCGATTGGCGATGTCGATGGTGCTATATCATATATGAAGAATTTCAAATATATTGAGCTTATGATCATTTGTCTTCATTTTATTGCTTTGTTTTCACGTGTTCAATTTGTTTACAATTGCTCGACTTTGCTGATTCAATCCGTTTGTGATTAAATATACATGGTAATTCCTTTCAAGTATATTTTAGAAACTGAACTTTGTTTGCTTGGTTTGACTTGACACAAATGCTCGATTTGATCCTCTAAGTTGTTTTGGTTTACATGTTTTTAAATTTTACTACGCTTGAGAACTTTAGTCATGTTTAGTCGATTTGGATGATACAATTGCTCCATTTTGTGATTAAAATGATTTCTATGCAACCTTTTAGAAACCTGAATTTGTTTGGTACCTTTATGTCCGTTTTGCTGCTTTGATTGTTGATGGTTGTGATGATGGAAACATCCGCTTGAGTAAGATTTGTACATTCGTGAATAAAGAACGGAGCTCTAAGCGTACCAGACTCAAGTCTGAGCGAATCAGATGTGAGGGAGGCGTTGAATGACGTCTGAACGGAAGGGGAAGGAGGAGACAAAAAACGACCAAAACGTGACGGAAAAAAACTAAAAACCGACGAAACAAAAAATAAACCAAATATAAATAAAAATACCGTTTGTGACTAAAAAACAGTCCTCACACAGACCAGGGGTTTTGAAGCTGCATTCGTGTCAATGAATTCGAACCAAATCTGCACTCTCTTACGCGAAGTTAGATTATAGAGTAAAACTGTAACACGAGAACTTAACATATAATAAAGGCTTGTATATATAAGTTAACCATGTTTTTGTTCCTACATCATTGTGGGATAAGGTAAATGAAAGAATATTTTTGGAATTTATTTGATAATTTTAAAATCCTACTTAGATGCATGTCCAATCAAACATATCATTTTAACCTTTCATATTTATCATTGAGACATCTTAACCATATAACAATTAACCATTACCTCTACCAGCCAACCCCTATTATATTTAGAAATGGAGTCTCCAACCCACATCTATATTTTTTTATTCGTTTTATTTATATTAAATGAAAGGACACTTTTAAGGTCACTAACACTATAAATTCTCCTAAAAAACACCAACCTATACATCCCCATAATAACAATGGCTTATAATCACAATACTTCAAAACACTCTTGTGAATTTCCATCAATCACAAATTGCAAAACATATGGCCGGAATAAGCACACAGTAGTTTCTAACTTAGACGGAACATTGCTCCTAGGAGGTAGTTCATTTCCTTATTTTGCACTTGTAGCATTTGAAGTTGGTGGACCTTTAAGACTCCTCTTCTTACTTCTAGCTTCCCCGATCGCCGGAATAATTTACTACTTAATCTCCGAAACCGCAGGAATACGTGTTCTTATTTTTGCCACCATGGCTGGAATGAAGGTTTCGGACATCAAAGTAGTGGCTCGAGCAGTCTTGACAAAGTTTTACTCTAGTGACTTGCACCCGGAGACGTGGCAAGTGTTCTCCGCATGTGGGAAACGTTGTGTGTTAACCGCGAACCCGAGGATAATGGTGGAGCCGTTTCTGAAGGAGTATTTGGGTGTGGATTTTGTGTTGGGGACAGAGATTGATAGTTGGAAAGGAATAGCTACCGGACTTGTGAAACCGCCAGGAGTGCTTGTTGGAAGTAATAAGGCTCAAGTGCTTTTCAAGGCTTTTAAAGATACATCACTACCTCAGTTGGCACTTGGTGATAGGGAAACTGACTATGCCTATATGAAACTATGCAAGGTGATTCGCAAAATTTCTTTCTCTGAAGCATTTATGTTCTAATACAGGGGTGGTTAAAAAATCCGAAATCCGAATAAAACCGTAATCCGAACCGCATCCGAATCCAAATAAATCGAACCGACTTTCTTATCGATTGGATCTCATCCGAATCCGAATTTCTTATTTGGATTTCGGATTGGATTTGGATATCAAAATTTCTAATTTGGATATCCGAATAAACCGAATAAAAACCATTATGTTGCTAGGATTTATAGCACAATACTCATTATTATATATACGAGTCCAAAAACCATTATTATAGTAGCCCAAAGCCTGTAAAGATCAGCAAGGTGTCGTTCGAGTGAAAAGAATTAGTAGCATGTTTTGTGTGCTTCTTAGAAACATGAAGACTTAATGTTTCAATTTTTATGAATTATTATTGTTATTTTTGACTACTTTATGAAATTTGAACAATTAATATATGGTCAAGACTATGATTGGATTTTAATTATTTCTTATTTGTATGTTTTACTATTGACTCTAAGCTACTACAATAGTACACGTTATGAATAAATTGTTGGGAAATAATAGGAAAATAAAATTAAAAAATAGGAAAATAAATTGTTAAGAAATTGAATTTGGATCAGATTGGATAAGTCCTTATTTGGATTGGATTGGATTTGGTGGGCTTCTTGAATTTTAAAATCCGAATAACCTGATCTCAATAATCCGATCCGATGAACACCCCTATTTTAATATATTTCTATACTAGACTACGTATGTTGTTAGAGTAAATTGTTAAAAACGTAGGTTGGACGATAACAAAGATAAAAATTAGAGTAAATTGCTAAAAAAGTTCATGGGTTTGTATCGTTTCGATCACTTGGTTTTTATATGTATTTTTGCCATTTTGATGTTTGGGTTTGTAAAAAAATGCCATTTTGTTCCTTCCATAAAAGATCGTTATAAAAATTGTTAACCTTAGGGGTAGTATTGTCTTTTTACTTTTTCAGGGACCAAATTGACAATTTGTTGTTGTTGTTATTATTATTATTATTATTATTATTATTATTATTATTATTATTATTATTATTATTATCTCTAATATAATGAAGGAAAAAAAAATAGTTTATGTGGCATCTTTTTAAACCTTCTGGCTTATGTGTCATTATTTGAGGATTTCTCTCACAATAATGATTTTTTTATTTTAAAACATTTATATAAAACACTAGATTAGTACCCGTGTACTACACGGATTTTAGTTTTATAGGTTTTAACTAATTTAGATATCAAATTTATTTTTTAACATATCTCTTATTAAATCGATTTGGATATTTACAAATATATTCATATAAAATATCATATGTTAAAATAAAGGATATGATTTATAATAATTGGTAAATTTTTTATTTGAACATATCGGGTTAGAAGATAATTCATGATAATTGTTAATTTTTTTATTTAAGCATATCGAATTAGGAGATAATTAATGATAATTGGTAAAATTTTAATTTGAACATATCGGGTTAGGATAGATCATAATAGTTGATAAATCTTTTATTTGAACATATCGGGTTAGGAGATAATTCATGATAATTGGTAAATTTTTAATTTGAACATATCAGGTTAAGATATAGATCATGATAATTAGTAAATTTTGTATTTAAACATATCAGGTTAAAAGATAATTGATGATAATTTTTGAATTTTTTATTCAAAACATATCGGGTTATTTCGAATATGGAGCATACCATGACCCGTCTGAAAATTCTCCATCAAATTAATTTAGAACATGACACCTAAGCAAAATCCTATGTCGAGTAATTAAAATGGTGTCATGTGGATGAGTTACTCAATTATTAAAATAGATAGATATTATAATAACATTAATTACATTTTGGTCCCTTAATATTTAGGAGAATTTTAAAAAGTTTAAGAGTAATTACATTTTCAACCCTTCGTTACCAGGATGTTCATGAGCCTGTTTGTATTTGATAGAGTTTAACAATGAAACTTATAGATAAAGTCGATAATAACATACAATTAAAGACCTCATTGTTTTACAAACATACATAAATTTTATATACAAACATATTTTTAAAAATAAACTACACCATAAAATTAAAAACTTAATCTCTTTAATTTGAGCATAATATTGTTATAATAATTAATAGTTTTTAAAAATAAATATTTTGTTTCGGTTTACCACGGTTTTGTCTTAAAACTGATTGGAACCGTCATGAATATTATTAAAATCATCACTTGAGTTTGTGTTCCCGAGCGTATCGCGGCACTAAACTAGATCTTATATAAAGAAATTAACCATCACCCACCAAACAAGCCCCTTCTTTCTTCTTCAACACCCAACACCGAGCACCCATCTCCATCCCCACCACCAACGAAACTACCACCGCACAACTCCATCTCTAGGCACCCACCTTCGAGCACCTATCTCCAACGAAAACCACCACCATAACAACCTTCAAAGAAACCCACCCCACTCCACCCCACCCCGCCCCAAAATCCCCCTCTTCTTCCTCGAACAACTCCACTGGTGGTTCTTAGCACCATCACATGATTCGTGTTTCAAACCTTTACCACCACCACCGCATGATGAACAAATCCTGCAAACACCTTTAATTTTCCTGTTTGTTCCCTACTGACCCAAACACAACCAAACTTCTAAGTTAAGTTGATTGCTTTTAGTGTATACAGAGAAATGGTTGATTGATACCTCCATACTATGGTGATGGTGTTGGTATGGAAGACGACAACAACAACAACAACAACAGCAACAGCAACAGCACCAGCAAAAGCAGCAGCAGCAGTAGTAGTAGCTATTATAGTAGAAACACTAAACTTCTTTATATTTAACTATATTGAATTAGAAAATTCATCAATAATGTTTTATGAGTGTAGAGATGTGGTGTATGGCTATTTGTCGGTTTGGTTAGTGACGTGGTGGTATGTGACACATGATTGGTTTGGTTCGGTGAGCTAACGGTTAGATTAGGTTTTTTTTTAATTTGGGATATATTGTTTGAAAAAATAAGTTTTGACAAATAGATTTGTCTCGATGCATAGTATGTTTCAGTTTATTTGTTTGAAGTTGAATGCCATTTGTTTAAGTGTGATGACGGAAAGTTTTCAATTTGTACCACTAATAAATAGCGTACAAACAAGCCCATTTAATCCTAGTTTATATTTAAATTTAAAATTGAACCTAACACCTTTTATATAAAAGAGAAGAGCTTCTAAAAATCAGATAGTCGGGTGGTCTTTTTCATTTTAACCAATTTTTCTTCACTGCTTTTCTCATTTTAAACTTAAAAGGTTTCTTTTCTTTAATACACTTTATATATATATATATATATATATATATATATATATATACATATTATAATGAGATATTTTGAGAACACCCTCTAGTTGTAAAAACTCGTGAGAACCTTACTTCTCGAGTTTTTTAAGACTTTTTTTAGACCTATTGTTGCGTATTTTAAAAACTTGAAGGTGGCAAAAAGAAAATAAAAAAAATTATCGTTAAAAAACGTATATAGTTTATCAAATCATTTCTTTATCACAATCTTACTTTTACTTGAAAATATTCAAAAATAAAAAGTCGGGTTAACTAAAGTGATCTTCTCACCCGCAGGAAGGTTACATCGTACCACTGGTGACTGCAGAGCTAAAGGCAGTGACGACAGATAAACTACCAAAAGCAGTGGTATTTCATGACGGCAGACTAGTCCAAAAACCAACTCCGTTCATGGCCCTTATCACCATTATTTGGATCCCGATAGGTTTCCTCCTTGCATGCATACGCCTCGCCGCGTGTACCCTCCTCCCAATTCCAATAGTTTACTACGTCATATGGGCACTTGGGGTACAAATCTACATTAAAGGAACACCACCTGCTCCCACAAAAAAGTCACCAAGTCAAACGGGAGTCCTCTTCATATCCTCCCACCGGACCCTCCTTGATGGGGTGACAATCTCCGTTGCCCTGGGACGCCCAATACCGGCTGTCACCTACTCATTATCAAGATTCTCTGAGATCATTTCCCCTATTAAAACAATCCGGTTAACCAGAGACCGAAGAACAGATGCCGACATGATCAAGAAGCTTCTAAAACATGGAGATTTGATTATGTGCCCTGAAGGAACTACTTGTAGAGAACCATTTTTGCTAAGGTTTTCATCTATGTTTGCTGAACTCACCAATGAGTTGGTTCCTGTGGCAATGTTGACCAAGACGAGCATGTTTTATGGCACGACGGCACGAGGGTGGAAAGGGATGGATCCGTTTTTCTTTTTGATGAATCCTAGTCCAACTTATGAAGTTACTTTCTTGAACAAGTTACCTTATGAGTTAACTTGCGCAAGTGGGAAATCAAGCCATGACGTTGCTAACAATATTCAACAGATGATCGCTTCAAGTTTGTCATACCAGTGTACAAATTTTACAAGGAAAGATAAGTACAATATTTTGGTCGGTAATGATGGGACGGTGGACATAAAAAAACCTAGAGCTTCAAACGGGTGCTAGGAATTCAAAGATGATATTTGGTGTATGTATAATGAGACATTGGTTCAGAATATTTGGTTATACTACTCTATATCATGTATACTGTTGTATTTTGTAGATGCACATGCAATACGACTTTTGTGCGGTTAAAGTTCATTACTTAATTAATAAAGTTATTCACTAAAGGCTGCTACTATATAAGAGTGTTCATTATTCGTATACAATTCGATTTATTCGACATTTTATTCGAATCGTATTCGATTAAGACCATTCGAATTTGATTCGTATTCGAATAATTTTATCGAATGTGGATAGAATACGAATATGATTTTCAGTATTCGCATTCGATTCGCCCAATTCGAATAACAAATATATATTTTTAATACATATATATAATTAATTATCTATATATGAATATAATTTAATTAGCCTGAAGTAAAGTTTAAAATACCTAAACCCAACCCATTACCCAATCTTAATTGTTGTTTCTACGTATGAACATAATTTGATGCTTTGACAGCTGCTTAATTGTTGTTTATACAGGTTTTAAACTTGTTTATAGTCTTTTTTTGTGTTTGATTATATAGTTTTAGACCTTTTTTTAACATGTTTTAGACTTGTTGATGTGCTAGTATTTTGCATATTGTTTGGATGATGTTTTGCACATTATTTGGGTGATGTTTTAGACTTATGTTATGTTGGTGCTACATTTTTAGTGTTACTTGATGTGTTTGTTTATTTATATTTTTTAAAGCTAATACATTCGAATAACCTAATTATCACACCCCGACCGATGGCGGAATCATCGGGACGGACGAAAGTAAATGATTGTTCATAGCTCATGCTACTCAAAATAGTTCAAATATTATTAACTAGGTTTAATACCCGTGTATACACACGGGGTGATTTATACACATGTTGATTTATACACAGATTATCTAAATTACGCATCATTGAGTAAATAACAATAATCTGATAATACATTAAAAAAATGTATTCATCTTCTATACTTTTTATGACGTAAGCAATTTTTTTTTAAATATTTTAAATTTAAAACTTGAATGAGAAAAAAAATGATTATAAATGTATTGTTATTCATCTTCTATATTTTTAGCTCCATCAACTAATGCATGTTGAATTCACTCCAAAATATCCTATTATAAAACAAAAAAATTTTCCCCCCAAAATATTGCCTCCCCTAAAACCTTAAGATATTATATAGACTAGGTTAAAACCCGTGTATACACACGGATAAATCTAAAATATATATAAATAAAAAGGATAAAAATCGAAAATATAAAACACAGTAAATAAAGCTTCAACAACCGGATTAATTGAATATGCTATCAAAATCGAATACTGGTTATACACCATATTGAATTTGAAATAAGAATCTGTTTGTAAGAAACGAAACAATAAATAAAACTTTAACAACCGGATTGATTGAAACCACAAACGTATTACCAAAAATGTAGAACACAATTGATTGGAAATCATTGAGTGGAGTTGCCGTAAATAACAATGAAATTTTGGAGCCCAATTTGAACTCTCAAAAAATTTCCCGACTAAATTTGCCCCCTAAAAAACTCCGAAATATTATATAGACTAGGTTTAACACCCGTGTGTTACACACGGGTTGAATAAAAATATTTTTAAAAAATTATAACTATTATATTTCAAAATTTATAAATAATTTTATAAATTATTAATCACAAAATGTTGTCTTTATTAACTCTTATACTCAATTTTCCCTCTCAACATTCCTTTTATAAAACAAATTATGTTTTCCCCCCCAAAAAATTGCCCCCTAAAAACTCTAATTTATTAGATAGATGTTTCAAAATTCCATTATTCATGTAAATACAAACAAATATTCAATAAAACTGAACAACTAAGCATGTGAATTAAATTATCTAGGTCCAAGATAGTCTTAGATGTGATGCATCCTGAATAATCCAACTAAACTGCAAATCCTGAAATCATGTGAAAAATAATTGATCAACTAACGAATTAGCTGGTGAGTCAACATAGGTTTGAAATACATATAAATACACTAATAAAAAAAATTCAATTCACATGTCATGTAAATACTATAAACCTACAAAGTGTTTCACATAAGATAACATTGTATAATCAAACACTAAATGACTGAATAGGCTTAAAATCACACAGATCAGGCCATTAATGATTATCTTACCGGTCCTCAATCACCCACTGAGCAAAAGCATGAATATATATATATATATATATATATATATATATATATATATATATATATGGTGGGTTTGTCAAGCCAATAGATCTATCATTGATTAACGGTGGTTTGATTAATGTCTATCATATAATGAACACATAATGCAAGTAAACACATAACATGAATTGAATGAGTTGAATATAAATGAATAAAATGATTTTAATGATTATAATGAGTAAAAATGAATAAATTGAATAAAAATAATAAATATGATTTAATAAGTCACATGAGTTCCCCCAAAAGTATAAAACGTAAAAAGGGGCTATGAAATACTCACCGATAATATACCGATGAATAAATAAATAAGAGGCTTGAAATATGGCACCGAGAATATCCTTAACACGATCTTAAAGAATGGTGTCGCATGTTAATAAAATAATCTATAGATAATTTAGGAAGGTAGAGTTCTAATAGGAATTTGGGGTTTTAAATCAATAACTGACTCAAAATAAAATAGCTGATAATGTGAATAAATAATAGTTTATGTAAAAATATCTGAAGCAATTAATAACAATACTCAAATGAATAATAATTATTGTATAATAACAATTAAATAAATAAAATGTGTTAAGAATAAATACTATGAAGTTATCTCATTTGTCGTAAAAGTCAAATAAATGTTATCAATGGTAGTTAAATAAATACGAATTTAACCAATTAAAATAACTAATATCAACAATTTGTTAATTCCGAGAAATTTATTTGATTAATAATTACTTTACTCCGAGATGATATAGATAATCAGTTTTGTATAAAAAAAATACTTAGATAATAAATTTATAAGTTTTAAGTAGATCTTTAAGTGTATACTTCATGAAACAAATCACGAGTTTAAAAGAAAATACATACATATGCATACAAATTGTGTATTGACATGTTTTAAAATAACTTTAGTTGAATATATGTATTAAGTATTAATTGTTAAAATAAACAAACTAAAACAATAAAATAAATATTATAAATATGTCTGACCCGGGACTCGAACACGGGTCCTTGTAGTCAAAATATAACTACAATCTAGCCATTAAACGAAATGGTATTAGTTGATTTAATCTGAAATAAAAAGATAGATAAGTATAACATACCATCAACCCCAACTCTATCATAAACCCTAACTCCAGTTCATCAAACTTAATCATGTAATAACATATGTAATTGAAATTAGACAGCAAGTGATCGTTCTATATGGAAAATCGAGTACTAAAGATGGTTAAAATACCCTATTTAGTGATGATTTGATAAGGAAAACAAGAAAATGAAGAACAACCGACGCGAGATCAATGATGTGTGCAAACGTATATATAAAAACAGACACTAAAAACACATAAGTTTTAAATTTATAAAAACCAAGACGTACCAACTAACTTACACACAACTGGCAGTGGACCGGTCGAATGCAATATAGCTTAAGTAAGTCCGGGTGTCGACCCACAGACTCTATATATTACGCTAAATTAACTGACTAAGACTCGACTGACTAAACACGACTTAAATGAAAGATTATTTGAAAAGGAGGGTTTTACTACAAAAAATAGAAACTTACTAAAAATGGAAGTGTTGGTCCATCAGATCGAGATTTCAGTGTTATAATGATTAAACAAACAACAAAACACACTAAGATTCAATGAAACATAGTCCAAATACCCTTGATACATAATAACAAAAATCAAATCATCACAACAGAGGTAATCAAGCTACAAAGATGATAATAATAAGCTCCTAGCACCTCAGCCGTCACACACACACAATTTAGGGTTTGATAAACTTGCAAAACTTGTATTGAAATGAGAAAACATTACAATATATAGTGCAGCTTCAGGTTCGCTGATAGATTCACTGACAGCGAATCTATCAGGCAAACCTATTAAGTTTGCCGGGCACATACAGATTCGCCCGGTCGACAAAACTAATCTATAAGACTGCACAATCTAGACTTCCAGGCGAATCTATAGATTCGCCCGTAGGTTCGCTATTACAAAAACAGATAAATATATATAACAAAACTAAGTAACACCGACATGCCGGTGAGTCCAACCTATACATGAACTGTAACAATCTCGGTTTTTGGGCCCGGAAATTTTTTTTAAACCCATTGGGCTTGGCCCAACCATTATTAGACTTAGGCCCCTTTTAAATTATTGGGCTTGGCCCAACCCTTATTGGGCTTAGGCCCAACTTAGATTATGGGCTTGGCCCATGTATGTTTACGATAAAAACCGATGACGAAAACCGTCATATTAAATTCTCGGATGCGCGTAGGAGTTTATTTTTATTACCATGAGTTAGATAGACTTTTCCCCACTAGTATCCTTAGTATTACTAATTGTTAGGATACATATTTAAATTATGCCTATGACATATACTAGGCAACAAATTAATAAAGATACCAATTTTATTAACCTAATAGCCACTAGTCAACCTTGTACATATATATAAATATATACATACGTACAAAGGCATATATATATGTGATCATACACAAAACTTATATAATTATCAAAACCAATAAAATCTCATGCAAGAACATAAATATAATACTTGCACACAAATAACCGAACTTAATAAAAACATGACACTAAAGATAAAACCAACACCCACACATATATACAATTACACTTACAACCAACACACAATATTAACCACCTACAACCATTATTATTTACACTACCAAAATCATATACACATTATATATATATATATATACTTTCCTACGTACATACATATATGTACACATAATTATACAAATTCACTACAACTTACAAACTAATTCACCAACTTTATAAAATACAACCATTATCATTTACACTACATAACAAACACCCAATATATATATATATGCATATATACATTACGTCTATATATATATATACATAATAATAAAACTACAACCACAACCAACACATAATATTAATCACATACAACCAATTATTTATACTATTCAACAAAAACACACATGCATGAATATATGCAAACATGCATACGACCACACACACATATTTATATACACACACAATATATTTATACAACTCACTACAACTTATAATTAAACCAACTACATTTTTTTTATTTAAAAACTACCTACACAATTAAATCACCAAATAAAAAATAAAACATGGATACTTGCAAGAATCACCCTACTCACCTACCTATCACTACCTTGTCCCCCAACCAACCCACCCACCTCCCATGCAACCACTAAAAACCTTGCTTGAACCCTTCACCATAATCTCTTCACCCCCCAATGCAAGATCTCTTCTCTCCCCTCCCTCTCTTCTTGAATCAGCCAAAACACACACCACACACACATATTCACAATTCATTTTCTACACAATCTCTCTCACAACTAGGGGTGTAAACGAGTCGAGCCGAGCCCGAGCCTGGCCCTAATCGAGCTTGGCTCGTTAAAATATCCTGAAGCTCGAGCTCGAGCTTGGTTCGAGCTATGATTTTGAGATCGAGCTCGGCTCGTTAAAGTAATAAAAAGCTCGATAAAAGCTCGACAAGGCTCGATTTTGTATAACAAAAACAAGAAATTGAGCAATCAAATGTTCTATTGCCTTTGATGGATGTTCAGTTTTTAAACAATACAACGAGATCAAAAACTTTTAAATAATTAAAACCAATTTATTAAAAAGATAAATGAATATATGAAGTATGAAACTAAAAAGTTACAAACAAAGCCGAATCAATTAGTGAATAATGATGATGAGTTGATGACGGAAAGGATGACAATCGAATGACCATATGGCATGTTAAAATTTGACGGTTGCGACAAACATGGTTCAAGGGAATTGGATTTAATATGAATCTTGAAAGTGGACATTTTGAAAAGAGGAAAAACATGAACGGGATAGTTTGGGGAGTTAGTGATGACATGAAAATATATTAATTGTTAAATATATGAAAAATAAAGTAAAATATTAGGGGGCTCGATAAAGCTCGTTAAGGCTCGCGAGCTTTGGTTTAAAGGCTCGAGCTCGAGCTCGATTATTAAACGAGTCATATTTTAGGCTCGAGCTCGGGCTCGAGCTCGTTTAGGCTCGGCTCGTTCGAGCTTTTTAACGAGTCGATCTCTAGTAGCTTGCGAGCCGGCTTGAATCATTTACATCCCTACTCACAACATACAAAAACACTTCAAGCTTTTCTCTCAACAACCAAGTGTTCATCAACTCAAAAGAAAAACGTGAAACGCAGCAGCAACAAGTCTTCAAGGTCGACCAACAATCGACCAACACCATCAAACACAAGCAAGATGAGCCACGGGTCCAAAGAAACAACAACCGAGCAACCGAAGCAAAAACCGTTCGACCCACGAAGGAGCACCATGAGACCAGCCCGAGACCAGCCCTGTTCCAGTCGGTTTCCAGCCTCCATTGTGACTCTCATACCACCCCAAGTGCACCCCCACTCGCTCCCAACCTCAAGGTAACGAGAAAACACCCGAAAATGCACTATACGTGCACAAAACGTTCATTTTTACACACAATGAATACCAACACTTCCCATATATTTTTGAACACCTTCAAACACTTATTTTTCAGTAACAAAAGTATTAAAAACCATAAAACCATTTTCTAAACAAAAATACACAAGTTTGACTAAAATAGTCAAACTATACACTTTATTTTGAGAAAAACAACAACACCCAACTAACAACCTTGAAAACATGATTTTGTATTTTCTGGAGCTTCTTTATAATAAAATATGGTTACAAAATAAATTTCATAATTTTTGGAGTTGTACATTAGTTATTATGCATTTTTGAATATTAAAAATGGATAAATACACTAATATTCACAAAAACGTGTGGGGAGTATAAAAATACAAAAATTTATTATATTAATGTTATAAATATGTGTATAGGTGAATATTACTGATTATGAGTGATTGTTTATGGGTGTACATAAAAATCGAACAATAACCGAAACTAAAACGTACAAAACAACGAAAATACCAAAAATATAAAAATACCAAATTTTTATTATCTCAGTAGCTTAAATATGTTAAAAATAAGTTATAAAATAATTTTCATAATTTTCCTAAAAAGAATTTAATTACTATGAATTTTTGAATGTTTAATAGGATTAAAATACAAAAATTCATATAAAATAATTAAGTACACTTTGGACCATACTTACAGAACGTACACTCATATATAAGTATAAAATAACTATTTTAAGACTTAAAATGTTACCAAGGACCCTCTAAGCATAAAACGTAATCTTAACCGAACCGAACGCGTTAAAAACACGAAACCCAACGAAACAAGAAAAATCTGATATTTTATAATCCCAGAAGCATTTATATATGAAAACTAAGTATCCCAACAAGTTTCATAATTTCTATAAACCTAACCTATTTATTATGAATTTTTGAATATAAAAGACCAAGTAAATGGTAAAAAGCTCAAAAATTAGAAAAATACCTCTTAATCTGAAATACCACTTTTTATACAGTATATATAACCCAAGGAAGTATTTTAAAGAATAAAAATGTTTAAAAAGACGTTTTGTAAATATATCATTCATACGTCGGTTACACACGCGTTAAAATACGAAAATGACCAAGGAACCTTAAAACTCAACTTTTGGACTATAAATCACTTAGTTACTGATTAAATAAGCTATAACCAAAATTTCAACAATTTATGAAGTACCAATTATTTTATACAAATTATTTAAGTTTAAAAACCCGTAAACCGACAACTACTAAAATAATTTGTAGAAAATAATTGAAACACCTAAAAACCATGAAACACCATATATTACAGCAACTAAGACCCCTTTAACTTAATATAAGAGCCCAAGATCAAAATAAGCTCAAAAACCCAAATCATAACCCGACACGTAGCGATTTACCGTAACCGGAGAAACCGGCGAACTCGAAATCCATCCCGAACTTGATAAACACTTTAAAACCAGTAGGTTAACCTTAAAATATGTATAAAACCAATACACAACACTAACACACCTAGAAATGGAAAGTCATAACTAAAAACCTAACTTTAGGGCTAAAAGTGTCAATATAACAAAGTTGAGGGACTAAATGTGACAACACTCAAACTTTCTGATTTTTATGAAAAATAAGTTAAATACTTACTGAATTAAACTAAAATAATATGGATTTAAGTATTGGAACGAGAACGAACCAACGAGAACACAAAAACAACTATACAACCGAAAGACAAACGCATCCGTTATAGAACGCATGTAGACTTATACATTTTAGAATCTAACTTGATTAAACTAAACATAGGAAGTCCGCTAGGAGGTAGGACTCTCACGCAAACCATTAACTAGGAAGTTCTTGAGCAAAGCTACATGTGAGTTCATGAACCCCCTTTTTACATAATACTTTTGGGGCTGATACATACCTACTAAACTTGTTTATATAAACTAATTTTCATGGTGTAACACATCTGCTACTTGTCCCCAAACGTTGGTACAACTTTCGGTAGCCATTAACTTCTTGCAGGAGCCTTTTGATATATGAATAGTACTATTTGGGAATCCCCCGCGTACAGTGGCATACCCCCCACTAAGGTTGAAAACCGTTACGCCACATGTTCAATGAAACGTTGGTGCTTAGCAGAGCACGTTAGCCCACTTTGGGTTAGGGGACTATTATTTATTGTATTCGGGTTGGGTATAATCCGAACAGGTTTGGCTACATATATTGTCGACCGTACACCATATAATATAATGTTTTAGTGTCATAACTTTTATTAAACCATGAGCTCACCAACTTTATGTTGACGTATTTTTGGGTATGTATTTCAGGTAATTGATTGGAAGGTTATTTAGCTCGTTGATTTGAAGTTAGGGCTTGGAACGTTTTGGAGGATAGCCCACTAGTTATTTTAATATGTTTTTAAGACTGATATGCACGCACTAGACAATTTAAATTTCTATGAATTTTGTTTAAAACTATTAATGGGATGAAATATGCCCACGTGGACAACTTTTATTATATTTAATGAATATATAGTTTATTATTTCCGCTGCTTATTTATGATATCAGTCCGTCATGACCCGACCCGTTTGGCCGGGGTGTGACATGAACTATCAATACTCCCCCTAGGTTGGACCAACAATGCTCAATGAACGCTCCAGCCCTTGATTCAATACGCTCAATGAACGCTCCAGCCCTTGATTCAATACCGGCCAATGGATTAGTAACGTCTTTAGATCCGGCCTCTTCATCTTCACTTAAGTCCAAAAACGATTCAATAAATTGTGATTCGATGACATCAGTATCAGGCAAATCAGTAGCAGTAGTCTCCGCCTGAATATCAACAGTCTGATCCTCACCGAGCACATCCAATTCAACCTCAGCTGGCTTCTCAAATCTTTGCTCAATTGACTGATCTAGTTGTTTAGATAGATCATCCATATCCATATTCAAGTCATCAGCATTACTACAAAATACATCTTTAATGACACACGAACAATGACACACACTAATTTAATGACATGTAAACTAATTTTGTGACATGTAAATGTTCATGTCACAAAAAAAATATGTCATCTTTATAAGAAAAGTTGAAGAAAGGATGACACACAAATTTTTCTATCAATGTTTTGTGTCAAAAGTAAAAAAAACTCGGATCTTATTTGACCCACTTTACAATTCGGATCCTCTATATATTTGCTCCACCAATATTCAAGCCCTAATCATTCTATCTTCTCCATCTCTAGCTCGCACCACCACCACAACGACGAACCTAATCACCACCACTTCCGTCTACCGGTCTACCACAACCACCAGTTTTCTTATCTATTAGAAGTGTTGGTCCATAATGATCGTGATTTCAGTGCTTTGTTGACTTGTTTAACACAAATATGTCAAATACTTGAAGAACAAAGTATATAAAGTCCAAATAACCCAATAACAAGATCCAACACACAATCGAGGTTAATAAGCTACAATGATAAGTAGAATAAGCTCCTAGCACCTCAATAGAACGATTACACAACACAAATCAGTGAAGAATAGCTTGAGTAAAAGATGTGCAAAAGTTATATAAATGTGAAGATAAGGTTACAATATATAGGTGTTAGGTTCGCTGATAGATTCGCTCTAGCGAATCTATCCAGCGAACCAACACAGGTTCGCTGGGCACATAGGTTCGCCCAGTCGAGACCTTAGTACAAAAGACAATCTGACCTGCGGGCGAATCTATAGATTCGCCCGTAGGTTCGCTAGCACTAATAACATTACAAGTCAAACAATTACATACAAAAGTAGCACCGACAAGCCGGTGGGTCCAACCTATACATAGTGACTATCAATACTCCCCCTAGGTTGGACCTCACCTGGGGAAGTCTTCTGATTAGCTCCGTCTTTATGGCTTCAAAGATGTTCAATAAAAGCTCCTGCCCTTTCTTTGATCCCGGCCATTGGGTTTGTATAGTCTTCAGTTTCGGCCTCATCTTCACTCAGATTTAGCATTGAATCTACGAAATCAGCATCTGCGACCTCTGTATCAGGCTCAAGTTGAACTGTCGTTTCCGCCTGTTTCTCTGCAGTTGGCTCCTCGCTCGCAACCTCCAAATCAATCACTTCTACAGGTTTCTCAAACCTCTGTTCAATAGATCGATCAAGCTGTCTTGTCAGATCATCCATGTCCATTTTCAGCTCATCCGTCCTCCTCAACCTCTCATTTACAGCTTTAAGTTCGGCACGAATCCCCCGGGCTTTATTTGCGACCTTTACAAACAGGTTCGCTTCAGCAGCAGTGTCATCTCCAGCCCCGTGCTTTATTCTGTTCTCACACAGCACCTTCAGATCCTCATCACTAAAGGAAAAGACCTCCATCGGATCAAATAGTCGTATTTCTGGACGGTCTTCCCCTTGAAGACGGATAACAGCTTCACCCGTACTGTTATCATAAAACCATTTAAGAAACTCCTGCAGTCGGGGTGGCTGTGTGTCTGGGACCTTGACCCTTGTCATCACTTTGGGTGCAGCAATCTTCAAAACAATTTTTCCCTTCCACGATACCCAATGTTTATCCACCTTCTGCCTCATTCTCCTAGGCTTTTGATATCCAAACTCAACAAAATCAGACTTAGCAGCTTCCCTGATCGCAGCTTCGAACGCGCAAGCCCTGCCACTATCTTCCTTTCCTAGTAGTGGCAGCTCTGCCAGTCTACGCAAATCCCAGCGAGGAAAGGTGGCAAAGTGCTTTCGGTTCTTGACATACGTAATGTCGCCACCCCTCCTTTTAATCATATACGCCTCCACCAAACAGTTGTACTTCCATGCTATGATCTGTCTATCTTGCTGTTTGGTGTTGGGTTCATCTAAATGTTGGAATATCGGCACCTCAGGTACCACATCTTCTTCCCTTTTAAACCATTCGGATTTGTCTAGCTCAGCGTGTTCAAATTGGTAACTCATTCCCTTTTCTTCCACTTTGTATATCTCCGGCTCATCCTCAATATCCTCCTCACTTTCAGCATCAATATCAGTGTCAGGTTCATCTACCAAAGTATAATCCACACTAGTTCCACCTACCACTTCATCCCCTTCAAATACATCCATATCAATCCCCATTTCTTCATCAAACTCTTCCTCCCCGGCTTTTCCCTTTCCTTTACCACCAAAGTCAACATCCATTAACGGATATTTTGCAATATCCGTTAAGGAGATCAGTTCCGCTTCAGACATAGCCGGTTCAGTCCCAGCATTCTCCTTCAAACTATTTAACTCTTTGAAGATTCTAACTAACAAACATTGCTGGTCCTTCATCATCCGACCCATCTCATATATTACTGTCGACTTCTCTGCATCCTGCTTTTCCAAATCTTCATGTTTACCTTTCAGCTCAGCCAGATCAGCCTTCAATTTCTCAACCTCATCCTTTAACTCATTTCCAGACCCAGCAGATGTACCCCCGGTGTCATGCCTGGCTTTCTTTGATGTTTCAGGTTGAGTATCAGACTTTCTCTTCGTCCTCAGTTCCCTGCCAGCATCTATCTCGGCTTGGATCTCATCTACTTCCCTTTCAAACGAATAGTCTTTCTCTTTGGCATAGGCTTTCCTCTTCTTTATCTTTTTCTCAATTACCTCTATATTCTCTCCGCCTCTTTTCCTCTCCGTTTCCATCAGCCTCTGTATATAAACCCACCTTTCAGCACTGTACATGTTCTCCCACAAATAAACAGTCCTTCCCACACAGTCTGACCTCACCGCTTTGCAATCCTTGAAGATCCTCGGATGCATATCCCAAATTTTCAATTCAGCACCAACTATCGGCAAATCGGGCAATTTGTCATTCAGCACCATCTGAATGAATCTTGGATACATCAACCATTTGGCCCCTTTGCTGGCATGGATGTTCTCGAGCATGTAGTTGAAAATCAACTTAGCGAGATTTGCTTTTTGCCCTCGGCAAAACAGCATCATGGCTCGAGCCCAGTCCAAATTCAGCCCGTCCGTACCCCCCTTTCTGTGATCCAGGCACATAATAAACACATGAGCTATATACCTCCACTCCTGGATCAGGTACGACTTTACAAACTCCATCTTCTTTTCTCCGGGCATCGGACCCTCATACCCAGCTGTCCGGAAAGCCCCATACACCTCTTCCGCAGTCATACTAACCTCATCACCAACATCCTCTTCTAATCGAAGGATCCTGGCTAGATCAGCCTCTGTGAACACCAGATCATAACCACCGACTTTGGCACAAATGCGTGACGGCTGTACCGACACGTTCATAACAGCAGTTCCCCAAAAATCCCGAACATACGTCTCATATATAGTAGGAGAGTGAGAAATGGCATAATGTATATGAGACGATTTCAGCCATTTGATTGCATCTCTATAGCTCACGGCTTTTTCATTGTTTTCGTCAAGTAAAGCACACATGTTATGCTTTTTCTCGAAGAATAACGTCGACATTGTGCCTGAAAAATAAACGGAGATCGATCAGAAATGGAGATTTGAAAACAAAAAAAAGATTCGCTGAATATTAGGTTCGCTGGTATAGCGAACCTGAGATTTTGGCACCAGAACCTATAGATTCGCTGACATGAAAAATCAGTCATTGTAGCCGAGCGAATGTATAGGTTCGCTAGAAACAGTCGGGCGAATCTATGTTGTTGCGCGGGCAGCATAACGACATAGGTTCGCTCAAAGTCTTGAACTTTCGTTCAGATTCGCCAGACGAACACTTAGGTTCGCTGGAAACCCTAGTTTTTGAAAAACGGCCAAAATCAAGTACAGTTCATCATTAACAGGCATTTAAGGCAACAAACAGGTAGAGAATCGCTAAACGAGGCTATTACTAAGTAAAACCCTAACATTTAACATACAATCAGTCTTTCAAACACTATATAATCAAGAATCGACAAATTTAACACACTTAAGATGCGATTAAGAGTTTAAAACACAGATTGAGTTGAAATCGATTACATACCGGACAATATATGTGAAGTTTAAGTGTGAAAAAGACCGGTTGAAGTGAGAATCGAACGTTGGTGATTTTGAAAATCGTGCTACAGTGCAGTGGACAGCGAATAAGTGAGAAAAAATTCGCTGTCACAGTGTATATATACAGACATAGGTTCGCTGGCAGACAGACCAGCGAACCTTAGGTTCGCCGGAAGACCAAAAGACAAAAGCACCCGACAGGTTCGCTAGCAGGTTCGCTGACACAAAAACAACGATGTTTCATGTCAGCGAAACAAAAAGGTTACGGGCGAATCTTGGGCGCCGAGCGAACTTGTAGGTTCGCCTTAGATTCGCTAGACAAACAACAAAAAAAAATATTTTTGGATTTTCTTAGAAATTTTAAAGACTTTGTAAATCCGTGAAAACGTCCCACGAATTCAACGCTCCAAAAAAAAATAAACATAAACGCATATAATCCTAAAATAAAAAATGAAATGAAGTGAAATGAAATAAAATAAAATAAAATTAGAATAACAGGAGACGGTTTTAAACGCTAGAAAGGATATATATTCTTCATGATGTTTTGAGTAGAATCCGGAGAATCATCGATTGGCGGGATTGCAGATATGTTTTTCCATTTAAACCCATGCCTTAGTCCTTTCAACAAGAGATTAGCAGCTTCTTTTATCATGTTTATGGTTTGATTGAAGAAGCTCAGACAACTCGGTCCCCACAGACATTTAGGTAAAAAGAACAAGTTCTGTCATCAGGGTATATCTGAGCAATACTATGACTTTGCTTGAATTTCAATGATCAACTTTTGAATGTTGACCGATGCATTAGCATTTTTGACACTTGTGCAATTTTTGCATCTTTTCTTTGTGAGTGGAGCTTGTCAGCGATTGATTCATTTTGAATACAATGCGACTTATTATTTGGGAAACTCAAATAGTCTAGAGCTCCAGGTCTATACTCACGTATAACAGAGGAGATAAACATTTGAGCATGCTCGGTGAATCTTCAGGTCAATACTTCCGTATAGCAGAGAAGATTCACCAACTCCAGGTCAATACTTCCGTATAGCAGAGGAGTTAAGCACTTTGACTCAATACGTTCTGAGGAGTTAACAAGTAACTCACTCAGAGGCTTTTCCGAAGAGCATCACTAGCAGCTTTTTATTTTTATTTGTTTTGCATACTAGAAACTCGATTCGGGGATAGGGCGAGGGTGATTTGGGATATTTTAGGGAAATCAAGACAAAGATTTGACACTCTCAACCCATTTTTGACAGAACCATTATCTTTGTGCAATCCAATCACGTCAAGGAGATAATCCTTGTTGTCGAGATCTTGAGCGTTATGTTTGGCTGCATAATCACTGTTTACTTCGTTTTCGGGCTGAGCCTATCTGACATATCCCAAACGCAATGCTTCTGACCTCCTTCAACGACTCTTCAACATCAATCAAAACGGAGATCCTGAAATAGCAAAATTTGAAAAACTATAAGTAGTTAATCTTTTATATAAAAACTTCAAAAAATCAACACAAAAATCACTTGAATCAAACAATCAAGAGCACTAAGGCTCTGATACCATATTGTTGGTCCATAATGATCGTGATTTCAGTGCTTTGTTGACTTGTTTAACACAAATATGTCAAATACTTGAAGAACAAAGTATATAAAGTCCAAATAACCCAATAACAAGATCCAACACACAATCGAGGTTAATAAGCTACAATGATAAGTAGAATAAGCTCCTAGCACCTCAATAGAACGATTACACAACACAAATCAGTGAAGAATAGCTTGAGTAAAAGATGTGCAAAAGTTATATAAATGTGAAGATAAGGTTACAATATATAGGTGTTAGGTTCGCTGATAGATTCGCTCTAGCGAATCTATCCAGCGAACCAACACAGGTTCGCTGGGCACATAGGTTCGCCCAGTCGAGACCTTAGTACAAAAGACAATCTGACCTGCGGGCGAATCTATAGATTCGCCCGTAGGTTCGCTAGCACTAATAACATTACAAGTCAAACAATTACATACAAAAGTAGCACCGACAAGCCGGTGGGTCCAACCTATACATAGTGACTATCAAGAAGCCTCAGTTGGATCTGTAATCGCTACAGGAACTGAAAGGAAGAATTCTTCGATCGAGCGTCTGCTGTTTACTATTCATCTATCTAAGAACTAGATCATCTCCGGTAAGACGAAAATTATCGATATTTACGTTCTTTGATTGCTTTTTATTTCTCAAACGATTACGAATTTGTGTTTTTTACAATCGGTTCTGGTAACTCGTTTATGAGTGTTTTTTAGCGTATTTTCTCAATTCAATCGATTATAGAATGACTACACTACTAGAAAATGCACCCTAATTGATTACTTTACTTAGTTTAATTGATTTACTTTTTAGCTGGATTTGTTTTCTATTGATTTTGATTTGTAAGATCAGTAGTTTTGTCTGTTGATAAACTCTAATTGATTTACTTGTTTCTTCCTAAGTCACGAAAAATTATTTTGTACACTAGATGTTTGATGAAATGTTTCGGTTGATAGTTAGTTAATTAGTAGTTAAAGTTGTTTGGTTCCGGTGCATACCAGGTGTTTGATGAAATGTTTTAAGTTTTAATTACTGAGTTAGGGTTTGATACTTTGGTTTTTGTAGGTGTTCATCAGTGTTCCTTTTCTATATCTTGATTTTTACTAGGTTATTAAGTATTAACACTTAAGTCACTCAAAGAACCAAGAGCAAATTTGTGTTTGCTAGACCATCAAAGTAGTCATTTCTGTATCCACAAAACGATTATTAGTCATGCCACCAGTCAGAATTGGTATCAATCTTATTAATTGATTTTATCATTTGACATTGATGCACACATAGATACTTGTATACATATTAATATAACTTACCTGTCCCTAAAGTATTCATTTTGAGTACCTAAATTTCTATAAACTTTTGATGTTTGTTTAACCTTCGTTTTGTTGATTTAAATTCATGTTGTGTTACTATGCATTTTTTTCATAAAGTCAATAATTGGTTTTTTGGATTAATGACTGATTATATAATATTTCTATGTTTTACGCATGCCATATTACAACGTTTTGTATCGCTTGTTTGAAGTTCTACTTAGATCCTGAATCTTATATATAGTTGTTCGTGTTGTTATCAAAGATGTTGGAGCTATTCTATATCTGTTGGCTTAAATCTTTTATATGCAAACACTAGTTTCATGCTAATGAAAGTTTATATTTATGCACAGCTACAATGACTAGAGAAAATCAAGGAGATGCTGCCTCCAGAATCTAGATGTTCGTCTTGCAAGAGATACTCAAGATCTTTTGATCGAGTATTGTGTAGGTAAGATCCTTGTCATACTTTAGATCGAGTGTCGTGTTGCAATGATAACTCACTGCATTATTATCTAGCTTATGCCAGGGAGTTCTCTAATTCATTTTTATGTTACTGATGTTAATTAAGAACAAAAATCCAGATAGTCAATTGAATGTGATGCATATAGAATATGAGTTGAAGTGATATGGAATTACAAGTTAGCACCACTAAAGTGACTTGATCTTTTGACATTTGTTTCTTTAATTAGTTTTTGAATTCATTTATTGTGTTTTAGAACATGACGAATCATGAATTTGTAACTAGCTAATGTTGTGTTCGATCTACAATTTTCACATGTTTAGAGTATTATAGATGGTTATCAGTGATACATAATTGATAAACAAGTTTAGCTAGGTAAGCCTGAAATTAATGATATTTAGTAAGCACAATTGTAATAACATGATGAAAGAAATATAAGATACTGATATTTAGCTCAAGCAAAAAGAACTATTTTTTCATGTTTTTCATATGATTGATTTGTGTAATATTCATATAACCATAACTATTTTAATTCTGTACAATGCATATATGAGGAAATAAGACCAAGTAAACAAAACATAAAATAAACAATAATAAAATGAAAATAAACTTGCTTAATCCCATCATCATCCAGCTGCCATAACACATTAGCAGTAGACAATGTTGCCAGTTTTTCAGTAATATGGATCGCATATTCACACGTCAATGATAAGACACATTCTTTAACATATATACAATCTAATTTGTTTGTGAAATTTAGTAAACAAACCAAGACTTCAGCTGAAATTCAAACCCATTGTAAACAGGCTTAAATGCCATCATCATCCAGCTGCCATAACACATTAGCAGTAGACAATGTTGCCAGTTTTTCAGCAATATGGATCGCATATTCACACGTCAATGATAAGACACATTCTTTAACATATATACGATCTAATTTGTTTGTGAAATTTAGTAAACAAACCAAGACTTCAGCTGAAATTCAAACCCATTGTAAACAGGCTTAAATGCCAACAATACTAGTTCATCCTAGTAGTCAAGCTTTTAAACGCATCCTAGTAGGAAAATTTTGACAGGTCAACAGGTCGTGGAGTTGAATATACATGTTCGATATGGTTTATTAAATTCAAATTAATAGGTCAAGGTCATGGGTCATGTTTTGAGTTTGTTTTCTCTACACACTGTAAATGTTTGTTTCCATCAGGTAAATGAAAAAGTTAAACCAGTAAACTTTTTTCTTCTTCCTCTCTGTACATGTGACTTTTATGTGTGTGTGTGTTTTAGAGGCCTGAACCAACAATAATTTGTTAGATTTTATATAAATAAAAGTGAATATATTTAGGTGACATATAAATAAGTTTCAAGCTTCAACAATCAAGTGGCTTTAATAGAAAAAGTTTTAACAGTTTTCATTATTTTCAATATTTGCAGGATCATATCACTCATGTCAACTAGTCTGCAACATATAACCTTTCAACTTAATGATTATTAAGGTAACTACTTCTATTTTAGTTCTGTAACATTGTTAATTGTTTCTTTTTCTGCCATGGTTTTTGCGTGCACTATATAGAATGTTATTACAATTTTGCAATATATAGAATGTTATTACATAGCTTTATATTTAAAGTCAACTGGGTCAATACTTGGGTGAGTAATGGTTTTGGTCTTTTGCTTATGTAATGGTTATGGTTATATTTGCATTATTTGTTAAATAGGAGCATTAATTGTAATGATAGACTTATTTGACCTTAGCTAGGATTTAATTATAAGCGGAGCGATTGAGTTTGATCATTTGACTCATTTTAGGAGGGAATTTGTGATGCCACAAAAGCTAATGAGGAAATTGTAAACTTTTTTTGGATCTTTTATGTTTCCGAGATATGGGAAAGATTTAGCATGTTCTTGATTGAAGCTTATGATGGATGTGAGTTGATTGAAAAATGTCCTTTGGCCGTTTGTAGGGATATAGTTGTTAATCTTACAGGAAATTGTAGTCTTATTTGGTTACAAGTCAATTGTTTGTTATAACTTATAATTGGATTGATAGATGTTTGGAGTTTATGTTACAACATGTTATCGGATTAATTGGAAATTATCAGATTAATTGGAATTTTAAACTGTGTAGTGTCCATGTCAGCCGGGAAGTACCAAATGTGGCTATTATGTGATGAAGTTCATGAAAGAAATAGTTGATAAAGGAGTTGAAATACTCGTTGATGACAATGTAAGTATTATAATTTTTAGATACCCTTTTGTATTATTGACCATCTCGTATGCAAGTGTCTTTGGTGTTATTGACCCATCTCATATGCGAGTGTCTTTCGTGTTATTGACCCGCGCGTCTCATATGTGAGTGTCTTTGTTGTGTTATTGACCCGTTTCATATGTGCCAATATGATTATTGTTTTATGATTTTGTTTGTTTTATTTTTTTTAGGTTGGAGGAGGCAAAGATGAATAAACGGATGCGGATATTGATGGAGTTCGGGAAGAATGTTCTAGTTTTGGAGAAACTATTATTTTTAGGTGATATAGATATATTGACAAACGAACACTTTAGGTGTTGAAGAATATATTGACAATGATTTTTGTTTTGATTATAAAATGAATGGTTTTAGTTTATATGAATTCTATTATGAAATGTATTTGTTTTTGCTATATTGTTTTGGTCATTATGCATCGAGGGTAACCTAGTAACTTGACAAAAAAAATTAAACAATTAAAACTATGACACGCAATAATGGTGTCGTAATTGTTTTGTCGTAATTGTTTGTCATAATTGTTTGTCATAATTGTATATCTTAAAAATATGACACAAATGGATGTCATATTTATTTTATGACATGGGCTTCCTTGACACACTTTTGAGTGTCATGTATACCCTTTAATGACACACGTTGCATATCATTAAAGGCCTTTTTTCTAGTAGTGCAGTCATTCTCAGCCTTTCATTAACTTTCCTCAACTCAGCACGAACCCCTCGGGCTTTGTTCGCAACTTAAACAAACAAGTTTGCTTCAATTTTCGTATCATTTCCTGCCCCGTGCTTGATATCATTCTCACACAGAATCTTCAAGTCTTCATCACAAAAGGAGAAGATCTCCATTGGGTCAAATAAACGGATTTCTGGACGATCTTCCCCTTTCAATCTGATAACAGCTTCACAGGTACTGTTATCGTAAAACCATTTCAGAAAATCTTGCAATCTGGGTGGCTGAGTATCAGGAACTCTGACCCGGTTCATGATCTTTGGAGCACTCAGCTTCAGCACAACCTTACCCTTCCACGAAACCCAGTGCTTGTCTTTCTTCTGCCTCATTCTCTTCAGCTTTTGATACCCAAAATCAATGAAATTGTTTTCTGCAGCCCTTCTGATTGAAACCTCAAACGCACTTGCTCTCCCACTATCCTCCTTGCCCAGCAGAGGGAGTTCAGCCAACCTACGCAAATCCTATCTCGGCAAAGTAGCAAAGTGCTTTCGATTCTTGATATAACTTATATCTCCACCTCTCCTTTTAATCATATAAGCATCGACCTCACTGTTGTATTTCCATGCAATTACCTACCTATCCATCTGCGAGGTATTCGACTCATCGAGGTGTTGAAAGATAGGGACTTCGGGAGTAACCACTTCATCCTTTTTGAACTACTCAGACTTATCCAGATCGATGTGCTCAAACAAGTACGTCACATCCTTTTCTTCAACATTATACAGTTTCGGTTCATCCTCCAAATCCTCTTCACTTTCTATACTCACATCCACAACCGGTTCATCGATTAAACTGATGTTCACATTGGTACCGCCAGCAACCTCAGCTCCTGTAAATACATCCACATCAATACCCATATCTTCGTCAAAAACCTCTTCAGCAGCTTTCTTTTCAGTCTCAGTTCTAACACCATAATCCTTTAACGGATACTTTGCAGCATTCGTTAAGTTCATCAGTTCTTGCTCAGACATCGCTGGAAACGACCCATCCTTTTCTTTCAAACTGTTTAACTCCTTAAATACCCGAACCAATAAGCATTGCTGATCTTTTAACATCCTGGCCATCCCCTTAATCACATCCCCCTTTTCTTTATCTCTCTTCTCCAAATCATCATATTTGACTTTCAATTCTTCTAACTCAGACTTCAACCCAGTAACAGATTCAGCAGATGTAACAGGAATCTCATGTTTGTGCTTCGTTCTCCTTTCTGATTCACCAGATGCATCACTTTTTCTCTTTGACCCCTTTTTCCTACCAACATCTAATTCCGCCTGCACCTCATCAATTTCTCTATCCAACGAGTAATCCTTATCCTTAGCATACTGTTTTCTTTTCCTCAATTTCTTTTCTACAACCTCCACATTCTCACTTCCTCTTTTTCTTTCGATCTCAATTAATTTCTGAATATGTACACATCTGTCAGCTTGGTACATATTTTCCCACAAGTAAGATATTCTTCCTACGCAATCTGATCGTATTGATTTGCAGTGCCGAAGATCCTAGAATGCATCGACCAAATCATCAAAGTATCACCCATAACCGGCAGATCAGGCCTTTTGTAATTGAGAATCATTTGTATGAATCGCGGATACAGTAGCCATTTGTCCTTTCTTGCAGCGTGAATGTTTTCTAGCATATAGTTGAAGATCAACTTAGCTAGATTTGCCTTTTGCCCTCAACAAAATAACACCATTGCTCTAGCCCAGTCAAGATTCAATCCATCTGTACCCCCTTTCCTGTGATCCAAACACATGATAAACACGTGTGCTATATATCTCCACTCTTTGATCAGGTATGACTTTACAAATTCCATCTTCTTTTTCTCCAGGCATCGGACCTTCATAACCAGCCGTCCTCAATGCACCATACACCTCCTCAGCAGTCAATTTTACTTCATCTCCAACATCACCTTCTAACCTTAAAATCCTAGCCAGATCGGCTTCAGTAAACTCTATGTCATGGCCATTTACCTTCGAACAAATCAACACAGCGGTCCTCCAAAAATCTCTAACATGCAACTCATATATGGTTGGTGAATGTGATATGGCATAGTGAATCACAGAAGATTTCAACCATCTGATGCAATCTTTGTATCCAGTTGCCCTCTCATGATTTTCGTCTAATAACGCGCATATGTTATGCTTCTTCTCGAAGAATAATGTAGACATAGTGCCTAAAACACAAACTGAAGTTGATCAGAAACGTAAATTTTGAAACAGTTAATAGATTCGGTGACATTATCAGGTTCGCTGAACAGGCGAACCTGAGATTTGGCACCAGAACCTATAGATTCGCTGACATGAAATCTGACATAAGGTCGAGCGAATGTATAGGTTCGCTAGAAACAGTCGGGTATCTATGCTGATACACGGGCGACGTAACAACATAGGTTCGCTCAAAAGTTTTGAACTTTCGTTCAGGTTCGCCAGGCGAACACTAGGTTCGCTGGAACCCTAGAATTTGAAAAAGCCTGCAGAATCACTAACATAAACCAATTAGAACATACAATCAAGCCATTAATCATAAGACGAACACCATAATTTGTTAATCAATTAAGCACAACACAGTTTAATCACCAATTACAGATTTAAACAGTTCGAATGGATTAGTTGCGATTAAAAGCACAGTTTAATGAGATGAGATATGGATTAAGATGAAGTCGATTACATACCAGAGTGAATTAAAACAGTTCAAATGATAATGAAATGCAGTGAGTTGGATTCGAATTTGAATCTTTTTGAAAACGACCCAGCAACAGTAACAGCGAATGTGTAAAGTGGTTTCGCAGTCAACACATATATATATACATATAGATTCGCTGGAATTGCAACCAGGCGAACTTCAGATTCGCTCGGAGCTAAAAAGTCAAGTGACTTAAATCATTTCCGGGCGAACCTGTAGATTCGCTGATAGCTTCGCTGAGATGCAATTTTGAAAAATAAAATAAAATATTTTTGGATTTTCTTAAAGTTTAATTCCTTTACGAATCCATGAAAACGCCCCACGATTTCAACGCTCAAAAACAAAAACTTAAATGAAAAATATAGACATAAAGTGAAAAATAGAAATAAAAATGAAAGTAAAACTAAAATTTAAAACTAAAGAAAGATATATATATATTTTTCTTGATGTTTTTCGAGCAGAATCCGGAGAATCATAGATTAGCGGGATTGCAGATATGTTTGTCCATTTAAACCCATGCCTTAGTCCTTTCAACAAGAGATCAGCAGCTTCATTTATCATGTTTTGGTTTGATTGAAGAAGCTCAGACAACTCGGTCCCCACAGACATCTTGGTAAAAGAACTTGTCCTATCATCAGTGTTTATTGAGCAATATGATTGACTTTGCTTGAATTTCTTGAATCAAATCTTGAATATTGATCAATTTATGAACCTCTTTTGACTTTCAGCAATTTTGCATTTTTGGGAGTGGAGCTTGTCAACAATGATTCTTTTGAACACATTGCGACTTATTATTTGGGAAACTCAAATGGTTTAGAGCTCCAGGTCTATACCGACGTATAACAGAGAAGATATACATTTGAGCATGCTCGGTGAATCTTCAGGTCTATACCGACGTATAACATAGAAGATCCACCAACTCCAGGTCAATACTTCCGTATAGCAGAGGAGTTAAGCACTTTGACTCAATACATTCTGAGGAATTAACAAGTAACTCACTCAGAGGCTTTTCTGAAGAGCAACACCAGCAGCTTTTTATTTTGTTTTGCTAACTAGAAACTCAATTCAGGGCTAGGGTGTGGGTGATTTGGGATTTTTAGGGAAATCAATGCAAAGATTTTGACGCTCTCAACCCATTTTTGACAGGACTTGTATCTTTGTGCAGACCAATCATGTCAAGGAGATAATTCTCATTGTCGAGTTCTTGAACTTTATGTTTGGCTACACAATCACTATTTACTTTGTTTTCGGGCTGAGCCTATCTAACATATCCCAAACACAATACTTCTGACCTCCTTCAACGTCTCTTCAACATCAAAATTAACGGGGATCCTGAAATAGCAAATTTGAAAAACTATGAATAGTTAATCTTTAATATCTCCCCCAAAATTTCTATATGAAAGCTATCTAATAGGAAATTTTTGTTTTTCAGATTTTCTTAAACTATATACAGAATAAAAATAAAAACTGAAATAAAGTAAAATAAAAGAAATAAAAAGAAGGAGCGAAGAAATATGTGGCAATCGGATCCTCAAGGAAGAAAATGAAAAAGATATATACATATTTACAAAGACCATTTTTCTTAGACAAAGGTGTTCAAAAAGATATCAATCCCAGCATAGAATTCAGTTCATAAAAACGTGGTTTTGTCAAATGTTTTTGTGAAAAGATCTGCTTTTTGCTTTCTGGTTTCAATAGGAATGTTATTAATGAACCCCTTTTCCTGGGCGTCTCGAATGGCGTGAATTCTTGTTTCTATGTGCTTGGTGCGTGTGTGATGAATTGGATTCTTGGCAATTCCAACTGTGGCTTCATTGTCACAAAAGAGTGGTGTATGAAGGAAGTTGATGCCGTATTCCATCATCTGATGCTGAATCCAGAGCACTTGGCAACAAAAACTTGAAGCAACAATGTATTCAGCTTCTCCTGTGGACAGGGAGACAGTTGTTTGCTTCTTGCTTTGCCAAGAAACAAGGCATTCACCGAGATATTGACATCCACGAGTGACTGATTTTCGGGTTATCCTGCAACCAGCATGATCACTGTCAGAAAAAGCATGTAAATCAAAGTTCCCACCTTTTGGGTACCAAAGTCCCAAACGAGAGGAACCCTTAAGGTAACGAAAAATGCGGTTTACAACTTTCTCATGCGATTCTTTTGGGTTAGCCTGGAAACGAGCACAGTAGCACATAGCGAATGTAATATATGTTCGGCTTGCAGTCAGATACATGAGAGATCCGATCATCGAGCGGTACCGATGAGCATCCATAGGATTCCCATTATCATCAGAAGTAAGGCATGTTTGAGCAGTGAAGGGGGTTAGTTCAGAAGAAGAATCATCCATGCCAAACTTAGTGAGGATTTCTTTGATGTACTTTTCTTGGTGGATAAGGATTCCATCAGGCTTCTGTTCCACTTGCAGCCCCAAGAAGAAACACATCTCCCCCATGATAGTCATTTCAAAACGATCCATCATCACATTCTCAAACTCTCTACACAGCCCCTCATTTGTTGAACCAAAGATTATATCATCCACATACACTTGAACAATCAACATCTTACCATTAACCTCTTTCTTGAACAATGTCATATCTATAGTCCCACGAGAGAAACCTTTGCTGAGCAGATACTGTGTCAGAGTTTCGTACCAGATTCGTGGAGCTTGATGCAACCCATATAGAGACTTATCAAGCTTGTACACCTTTGAAGGAAAATCTGGGTCCTCGAAACCCGGTGGTTGACATACGTAGATCTCCTCATCAATATCTCCATATAGAAATGCACATTTCACATCCATCTGATAAACTTTGAAGTTCTTGTTAGCAGCATGTGCAAGAAATATTCTAATGGCTTCAAGACGAGCAACATGAGCAAAAACTTCAGTATAGTCAATCCCTTCCTCTTGAGCGAATCCTTGAACAACCAATCTAGCCTTGTTTCGAATAACAACACCGCGATCATCTAGCTTGTTCCGGAAAACCCACTTAGTACCGATGGGGCACTTATTTGGAGGGAGATCAACAAGTTCCCAAACCTTTAGCTTCCTGAATTGTTGTAATTCCATTTGCATGGCATCCACCCAGCTAGGACCTTCAAGTGCTTGTTTATAATTCTTCAGAACGACTTGTGATAAGAAAGCAGCATAGAGACACTCATTAATCAAACCACTCTGACTCCGAGTTCTCACACCATCAATGATTGATCCTATGATATAATCATGAGGATGATCTTTTAAGGCTTTGAAGTTTGTGCTGAGAAACATTTGGTTGGATTGTGATGAGGATGCTTGATTTGATGGTTGGGATGGAACATTTGAAGATGGAGGAATTATATCGGTAGAAGAGGTTGGAATGGAAGTGGATGATGAAGGAATATCAGATGGAGGAAAGGAAGTATTTTGAGGTGGTGGAGGTGGTGGAATGTCAAATGTGGTTGGAGGTATATGAGTGACAGAAGGTTGTGGTGGTGATGGTGGTTGAGGTTGATGGTGAATAATTGTAACTGGGGTATGAGGAATGATATCATCATCGTCAGAGTTTAGAAGATTAAATGAGATGAAAACAGTGGTGGAATCGTAAAACCATGCGGGCTCACAACCAATACTTGTGGAGTTAGATTCTTGCCAATCAACATAGTAGGACTCTTGCACAATTTGCGTTCGCTTGTTGTAAACACAATACGCTTTTTGTGTGTCCGAGTATCCCACAAAGAAACATTCATCTGAAACAGCCCCAAACTTCATTTTCTGATCTTGAGTATTCAGAAGAGTACAAGAGCATCCAAAGGGGCGCAGAAAATCGATCAACGGCTTAATCCCACGAAACAGCTAATACGATGTCTTCATCTTGTCTTTGACAATCAGTACCCGATTCAGGACATAAGCTGCACAATTGACTGCCTCGACCTAGAAGATAATAGGAAGCTTTGACTCAATCAGCATAGTTCTAGCGGCTTCCACAAGAGTTCGATTCTTCCTTTCAGCAAGACCATTTTGTTGTGGCGTATGTGCTGCGCTGAACTGTCTGAGAATACCCCGATGTTCACAGAAAGAATTGAAGATATGGTTTCTGAATTCAGTTCCATTGTCGCTTCTGATGGCTTGAACTAGGGGTGCTCAATGGGTCAGGTTATCGGGTTGGTGGGTTGAACCCGACCCGAACCTGAAAAATTTATATAAACCCAAACCTGACCCGAACCTGACAATTTAGACATTACTTAAACCCAAACCCGACCTGATTTTTAGCAGGTTGACCCGAACCCGACCCATTTGACCTGAATTATCACAAAGTACATTCTCCAAGAGTTAAAAAATCAAAATTACCAAGAAATGTACGCACCCGACCCATTTGACCTGAATTATCACAAACGAGAGCAGGCTTATGGAAAATCGGGAATTGCCACCCAAATGTACGCACAACCATATAAGACATTCGATATTGTTATAGTTTTAACGTAAAACACCCTAAACTACATGTATATTTACACAATATACCATAAATTTTATATTTATATAAAAAATCAGGTTAACCCATGAATCTAGTGGGTTGACCCGAACCTGACCTGTTTTTAAAATCAGGTCAGCAGGTTCAACCCGAAACTGACCCACACCCATTCAATGTAAACCCAAACCCACGATTTTCAGGTTAGGTTCAGGTCGGGTTTTCAGGTCGGGTCAGAAATTCTCAGCCCTAGCTTGAACCTGTCGCTTTCCAAGAACTTCAATCAATGGAATCAGCTTCATCAATTCTTCAGCAGTCTCACTCTTGTTCGCCAGGAATCTCACCCAAGTGTATCTTGAGTAATCATCTGTGACAACCAAACAATACGATTTCTTAGCAATAGATTTGACACTTATTGGACCAAATAAATCAGTATGTAACAATTCAAGGGGTTGTGAGATAGAATTTTCAATTTTGAGTTTATGTGGCTTTTTGTGCTGCTTTCCTTTAGCACAAGTCATGCATTTCTCTACCACAGAAAAGTCTTTAAGTGGTAGACCCCTGACCAAATTGTTCTTAACCAACTTATTTAGTATTTTAAAATTAATGTGCCCTAAACATCTATGCCATTGGAAATATTCAAAAGATGAAGCTTTAGATAGAAGACAAGTCACGGTGGAAGTTGATTCTTTTGATCACATATTCAGCATATATGTATCATTTCGTCTTGGAGCTCGCATGATCACCAATTCTTCAGGAATAGGAAACTTTGGCTTCAAGAACAGGCATTCATTTGGAAGAAACAACACAGAGATATTCTTATCACAGATTTGTGATACACTAAGAAGATTGAATGCCAATTTAGGAACATAGTTAACATCTTCCAAGGTTAGTGAACCATTCGAGACTTCTCCTTGACCAATCATTTTACCACCCTTTTTGTCTCTAGCAAAAGCAACGTATCCACCATTAATAATCCGATAATTTGTCAACAGGTCCTTCAACCCAGTCATATGTCTGGAACATCCACTATCAATGTGCCAATGACTATTTACAACGGCGCTTGAATGTTCCTGACATATTTCAAAATAGAAATTAGACTTTTGAAATTGGGACCCAAGCCTTAGTGTACTTAGGTCGCTGAACAGAAGAAGATTTACAGAAAAAATTATTTACAAACGTATTCAATCTTTTTCCAAAAGATTTCTACCTTGAACTATTTGTAACTAACTCAGGACATTGCTTGACAGTATGATCATTATTTTCACATTTAAAGCAATGAGATTTCAAACCTACTTTGGAAACTTTAGAAACAAGAATTCTATCTATTTCAATCTCTTCATCACAATCAGATAATTGAGAATTACAATCACTTTAAGAGTCATAAGGCTCTTTTGATTTACCTGCTGTGACTTTTACCTTTTCAGATTCAGATTTAGGTTTATCAATGTGATTCATGGATGAGAAAGATGATTCCCTGTCTTTCGGTTTTGAAATCCTCATAGGTGTGAAAGATGGAATTTGATGAGAAAAGAACTTTTGAAAACAATTTGTTTTTATTTGACTTTCAGAGACATGACCTGAAAGTTCATCTTTGTCATTCACACAAACATTTTCAATCACATCATCATTCAACAAATTAATGTTTGAGGTAGAGCATCCTAAATTACTATTACAAATAAAATTGTCTGAATGTAACACATGACCAGAAACAAAATTAATTAATCTACTGTCTTCAACAGACTTCTTTGAATCAGAATTAGGACAATTAGAACTGCTAGAACAACCAAGGCCACTACTCCCACCATAAGCATAATCCTCTCGAACCTCTTTAAGATTTACTCCACTTAAACCTGCAATAGAGCTGTTAGTATCATTCTGTATAATCTCTTGTATCAACTCATTCGAAGGATGAGGAGTGGGTGTAGGAGAATAACATAAGGTACTAGGTGGAGGGTACACTTGTGCATCATTGTTATAACCCAAACCGGTCTTAACTCTAGCCCCCCGTTGTTTCTTGTAGAGATCCTCCCTTTTCATACTTGAAATCATCCATTGTTCCAGTTTGTTTTTGACTTTTCTGGTCTCAAACTCAGTAAGAGTGACTTGCTCAGTCAAATAGTTTATTTCACAGTTCTTTTCCAAAAGAGATCTTTTCAAATGTTCGTTTTCTTTTAAAGCCTCTCTCAATATAACAAAAAAAATTTGATTCGTTCTCTTTAAGTTCTTTGTTAATTTTCTTCAATTCATTTTCATTTGACATTAATAATTTATTAGCTTTGTATATGCCAATCAAACGAATTTTGCATGCAGATGAACACATATATTCAATAACTTCATAAGGAAGACCAATTACCAGTTTTTCAGCAGCAAGAGCACGATCACACTGCAATAAGGGGTGCTTCTCTTGAACTCATCCACAGCTTCAAGCTTGGCCTTTTCGATCATAGTGTCCATGTTTAGCTTTGATTCTTCATCTCATCTACAGCAGCTTCACACACAAACCCAGAAAGAACTATCTCTTCCTGACCCAGATGTCCTTGAGCAATAACATCTGTTTGAACCTCAGTTGTAACACCAGCTTTACGATCCATACCATCTTGAACTTCTTCATCCCTTACCTCTTTCAACTCATCAACCTCATACTTTGCAACTTCACTCAAAACCTTTTCTTCTTCAATCAATTCAACCTCTGACTCAGCAGCTTCATTGAAGTTCTCACCATTTTCACCATAAAATTCTTTGAAAGGATCAAAGCAATTAATGTAGTTATTATCAAGAGCAGCGTCCTCAACAATCTCAGCAATCAAAGCATGATTAATTTCTTCCTTTGCTTCTTCAATCTCTGCACTCCAGTCAAAATTGGTGAGCAGTGTAGTTTCTTTTCTCGGTTTAATTTCCTCAGCTCTTTCTTGAATAGAAACAGTTCTTGAATTTCCAGAATTAACAGGTTCAGTAACGATTGGTAAAGGACATTCCCTCTTGAAGTGTCCCAATTGCTTGCAGTTGTAACACCTCAACTTTCCTTTATCATAGCCAAGTTTGTTGTTCTGACCCTGATTCCCAAAATTCTTCCGACCTGTTCTTTCCATAAATCTTTTAGCACGAAGAGTGAGCATTGCCATTTGCCATTGAATGTAAGTTTCTTCAAGATCATCAGGATCCACCTGATACATATCTTCAACTGTCATTCCTTTTCCTTTCAATTCTCCCGCAACCAGAGCTTCATAACTGTGAACAAACATCCCGAACAAAGCCATTGTGTCAGATGGAATCTGAGTAGTGACAGATGCATTTAAGCCAGAACCAACACTTGTAGAAGCACTATCAGATTTAACAGACCCAAAACTTGATGATCTTCCAGATGCAGCACCATAAATATGTGAGTTTGCAGTAGATGAAAAAAGTGCAACATTCTGAGGAGGAACATTAGGAAGCATCATGGACTGATTGTATTCTCTCCTCTTCACATCAAGATCAAATGACTTTAGCTTGTTTATCAAGTCCATCAGTTTAAAGTCATGAAAGTTTCTTTCTTGCTTCAACAATTTGATCTGAAGACTCCACTAAGGGGGAAGTGAATCTAAAAGCTTTGTAACTTGCTCATAATTTCCTAGTTTCTCATCATATTTTTTCAGATTGCTTGATACGGATAGAAAACGGTTGGTTATTTCAGTCAGACTTTCTTGCTTATACCCCACAAATGAATTAAACTATTTCTCAGCTTGAGCTTTTCTGTCCAATTTCAAATCTTCGTTACCATCATAGAACTCACACAACGCATCATACAAACTTTTTACAGTTGTGTGTTTAGCAAACCTGTTGTAATTATCTTGATGTAAACAGAGTATCAAAGCTCCAAGGGCCTTTTTAACACGATCAAGCAACTTGATATCACCCTCAGTGAAAGTACTTGGATCATTGTTTGGTGAAGTAACAGTTCCTTTAACCTTCTTTGGCACATGAGGACCATTAACAATTGACTCCCATTGATTATAATCAGTATAGTAGAAAAACGCCTTCAAACACCGCTTCCAATCCTCAAAAGTTTCACCATTTACAAGCCTCGGTGGCCTGTTTGGTTGAACACTCTCCAGATCATTCATGTTTATGGTTGATGTAGTCATAATCACAAACAGATTTTAGGTTCGTTGACAACAGATTCGCTGATGTCACAACCCCAACACGGCGGGCGGTCCCAGGTGCCCGGGGGTTTACACGTGTGACGAATGGATATCAGGAGTAACGCAGCGGAACAACAACATACATACACACAGCTTAAAACTTAAAGTTGTTCATACATTAAACTTCAAACAACAATTACACAGTTCTCAAAATGACAAATGATTGTTTGATACATAACATCAACAAACTAAAGCTAGCAACTATTCTAGGTCCAGAGCGTCTATCTTCTAAGCCCGCAAGCCCTCTACCTGCTCTAGCCTCCACAGTGCTTTCCTGCATCCCCCGGCACCTAGGATGTGTGCCAACAAGTTTTAAAAGAAAGGGTCAGCTTACGCTGGTGAGTTCATAATAAAACATTTTACAAAACATTTCAAAACATTCAACCAAATGCTTGTATAAACCTTGATCAACGAGTTGCCAAGCACCATTGATCAAAGAGTTACCACTAACTCCATCACTTACAAGCATTTCATAAACATACTAGCATCATCAGATAAATATACACAAACAATACGATAAACCCCTCAACAACTCCGTCAGGCACGTCTGCGCTGGAGCAGAATATATGCATATACCCTTCACCGAGTTTACCGCGTCACCCTATAACTGAAGTGGTATTGCCCGATATTTACCGTAGAATGCTAACCAACCGTTCAAAAACAACAGTTTAAGAACACAACCAATCCAAAAGAGTTTATACAAAAAAGTCACAATCATTTCCAACCAAAACAGGTTTAAGCAACACATCCAGTTTTGTAAAATCACACAATCATTTCAAAACCAAAACAGTTGCACAAAAGTTTGGGTATATGAACTCACCTCAACAAGATCATAACAAGCTCACAACTAGCTTCGGTCCTTGATCTAATCCCAACAACCAATCCAAATGGATATCTTCACAATCACACAAATAGCTATATCGACAATCAACCTCAATAGCTATAATCCACCTATAACGCGATATCATAACTTTATAAACAACGATTCCTAAGACTATGTAAGTCCTAGGGCTTAACTAGCGAAGCATGCGACTAGATACGAGTCGTTGTCACCTACGCTTACCAAATCCCGAACCTCGGGAATCTAAATGAATCCTACAGGGATATGTTACCCGTTCACAACGGATATCATACCCCCAGGGTACGGATATTCAACCCGCACCCTTCCCGGGTAATCTGCCCGTTAGTTGCAAGTGTTTAGTCCCGCAACTATTTCCCCTAGCACACATCCCTTGTGCTATGCGGGTATCTTGACCCCGCTTTCCCATCGGGTTCGCAACCTGATTCCCGTCCTAAACAAACGAGAAACGAAATACTAATTACCTCGTAGGTCACCGATCCTCAAACGCGTAACACCTTGACGACCACCACTCTTCACTCGGGCAGAACCTCGACGCACGCAAAGCGATCTACGCGCGCCTGAGACTCGAAGGAACATCACGACGCAGTGTACCGCACACGAGGCGCGATTCCGCAATAAAACTAAGGGTCTCTCTCTCTAAAACGTTCTAGAGAGAGAAAGGTGTTGAGCAAGAAGTGAAGGGGGGTTGCACCCCTTTTTATAGGTTGGTCGGGCCATGCTAGGCGATACGCGCAGCATACATAGCATGCTCCTGTGCGCGTATCGCGTAGGAGGAGAGTGCGAGCCACCTGTTTTCCACCCGACGGCTGCTAGGCCATACGCGCAGGGGCATACCCTCTGATGCGCGGATCGCGTAGACCACATATTCAAATTCCTCTCGTCGAAACACGTGAAATTCATATATTATGGGCCCCGTAACTCTTTTCCTAAGTCAAGATATGCTCGAAGGAAGTTTTCGGGCTATCCTCGGGTGTTTTCGCATTTCCCGCTTCGTTATAACTCCGATCGAGTTCCGTTTTCGCCCACGTTCTTCATTTTCAGTCCTTTATCACTCCTAGGGTTTATTTCTATAAATTAGGACAATTTATTCAATGTGTTATTTACATGAACACCCACCCATTATTGACATATACATTCGTCGAAATTTAAGGTTTTACAGCTGAGTAGATTCGATCGGCAGAATGCAGATTTGCTCGACAATATACACAAGTTCGCTGGACAGTTTCGCCCACAGAACAAACTTTCAGTGTCCAAAATAAGATTCTGTGCAAGTTCGCTTGCACACAGAATCAAACAGCTGAACTTTCGTTCAATAATATGACAGGTTCGCTAAAACAGAAACAGAAATTTCCAAATCACAAATCTACAATAGATTCGCTGGAAGAAAAGTAGGTTCGCTGGATGAATGTTTAGATTCGCTGACTTACGGGAAAAACTTTTACAGTCCAAAATCAACCAAAACAGCCTCAAAACACAACCAATTTAAGATCTGTTTGCTTCTGTAGCTTCCTATTACAAAATATGACAAACCCAAAGCAAATTCCAACACGAAAACACAACAAATATTCCCGAAATGAATCAACCAGTGTTTTGACTCTAAAACCCCAAAAACTTCACAAAAATCTCAATGATCAAACAATCAAGAGCACTAAGGCTCTGATACCATACTGTTGGTCCATTAGATTGAAATGAACCACCTAGACCCGACTCCTATATGTTGCAATTATGAATTGAAAACAGATCTTTTGATTATGGAACTAGTAACAAAGATATTCACTTGAAAATTACCAAAATAAGACCCTCGACCTTTTCGAGAAGAAACTTACGGTTTTCTAGCAAGTTATTACTAACACTAGTTTAACAGGTAAACGCCCTCACGATTGTCTATCCTAATTATGATTAAGTGACCTTAAGCGAATTCCAACCTCACAGTTTAAAATCCAAAGCCAGTTTAAAGAATTCAATTGATTTGTTAACCGTGTTTGCTAAATGAAACTTAGATCGAATTCTCACGAATATCTATTCTAGCAATCAACAAACAAGACTTAGCAATTAATCTAATCACCTCACGGATATCTTAGACAAGCAAGTACATTTTAATTAGGTTAATCCTATTATTGTTTCCTATGGTTTTAAGCATGCAATCACCATAACACTTATCATAACACACAGTTAATGACGTGAATCGAACACTATTCTATGACATAGACCAACACCAAGCATCCAATGGAAACATTAATAAATATCAACCCAATTCCAACACACTTATTAACATCAATTAAATTAAAGCAATAAACTTTTTACTTAATCATAATAACCACAATCAAAACAATCCAAATCCAAGTTCAAACGTTAACATAAATTCATCATAAGTCTAGGTGTCTTTAAGAGCCTAGCCTAGCATGTTTATAACAAAAAAAAGTGGAAATTAAAGTCACAAAACATGGTAGGAAGAACGAGAAACAAAGGATTAGAAAAACCCGGAAGATGCAAGAAGCAATCCTTGAACCCACGTGCTTCCGTCGCCTTGATTTCGTGTTCTTAGCCTCAAAATCACCTCAAAAACCCTAAATTTTGACTTCTATTCATGCCAAAGAGAGTATGAGAGGGTAGGGTTGAGAAGAGTTGTTTAAATAGTGAACCGGGCCAAAAAACATTCGAAAATTTCTGCCGAAAACGCGTCACCGCGTCGCGCGGCGACGCAAGGATGTTGTGGACGCGTGGTACACGTCACCACACCCCCAGCTCCACCTTGACACGCCACGGAACGCGGCCAGGGTGCCCCCTTGGTCGAGTGGCGTGGTGACACTCCCGACGGCTCTGTTTCATTCGGTTTCTTCGTTTTCGCGTACCGACTCGCTCGTAACTCCGTTTCACTCCCTGTTTCGCCTACGGATTCGATTTTTCAGGATCTTTCCGTTTCTTTATCAACATGGGACCTACGAAACATAAAAACGTCATTTGTGCATAAAACGTTAAGAAAACGACACCGAAATGACTCAAAACGTAATTAAACACAATAAGGGGTTTATGTATAATTTATACTTTATCAAACATCCCCACACTTAACCTTTTTCGTCCCTGAAAAAGCATGCACATAGAATCATAACTAATAGGCTTCAACATTTCATCACAGATTCACAAACAAGAACCGAACTTAGATAAACAGTGGTGTGTTTAATTAAACATCCTAACACTAGCCAATTAAGTTTCCCCTTATGTTTAATTTAAATTTAATTTAATCATTTATCTATCAGATCTCACACAAAGGTAAAACAAGTCAGCCCGATTATTTTTTTGCTTAACGAGCCACATGATTAAACCACAAAGGTTTTCCTACCAAAATAACCTAAAGAACTTAACTAAGCTAAGAACTAGTGCCATATTAGGGTGGATTTTGATGGATGAATTTATGGGTATAAACTGTTTATTCTTTTTTTTTTCATAAAACAAGATCACCTCACCCAGGGGTGTCGTATCCAAGTCGCTATCCCGGAGATAGAACGCATGAGGTCTTGGATCACTTGCATTATTTTTTCTTTTTTTTCATTTGATTTGGCTACTTTGAGCTCTTTTATTTTAGCACCTACTTTGAGCGCTTTTCAGTCACCCTATGGACATTGTTTGCGGAAGCGCCACTTCTTTCACAAGAAGTGTGCTACGAATCCTAAAATGGCACTACCCCTTAACCTATTTAAGTTCTAAAGCCTACAATGGGGCCTAATGTTCTTTAGTTAAGGCCTTCCTGTTTTTCCTAATTAAGATGACAACCCACGAGATTCACGATAATTACTTTTCAATTAAAAACACTTAGGGAAACTATCTCAGCCAATTGGGTTACCAAAAATTTATCCAAATTCATCTTTGTTTTAAAAATCACAACTCATTTGAAAGCCAAAATCAGTTTATTATCATTTTCATTTAAAAGTGCACAACTTAAACAAAGACGTTTTTTTCAAATTTTTTCAAATTTTTTTTTTGATTTTTTATGACAATATATTGACTCAAACAAACGACTAAAGACTCAGAAATGACTATTTCCCATCCCCACACTTAATTCTACATTGTCCTCAATGTAGAAATGAAAAACATCTAAAAATAAAAATAAAAAAATGTCAAAAATAAAAAGAAATAGAAAGGTGAATTGGAAAAGACTTAGCTGGTAATATGTAGAACGCGTATGCTCCAAGTGTTCATTCCAACTGCAGCTTCGATCGTATAGCATTTCGGTCGCGATCGAGCTTTCACCGACACTCCCGAGCTCCATCTTCGTCTTCACAAATACAAACTCACCCGAATGGAGATTGAGTACGGGTGAGAATGATTTAAACCTGCAAAAACAAACAAAAGATACCCGAGCATAACACTGACTCGACACAAATTAATATTAAACAAATAAAATAAAATAAGACTTACTCGATAGAAGAGACTTATACAAACTCTACAAACCATCTCTCAAGTCTAATCAATTCAGCCTGCATCATCTGGGGTATCCTCAAACCCACCAGGATCCCCACACTTAAGCCTAACCAGCCTCTTAACTTCAGCCCAATCCCTAGTGAAGAACTGTTAGGGTTATTTCCTGTTAAGATTTACTTTGTATTTTGTTTATTGTTTACATGTTTGTAAATAGTTTAGGGTTTATTGTGTATTTTCCCTAAACTTGTAATTGTTGTTATACGCATGTAGTGTGTGTGTTAGGAGAGCGAGACTAGATCACTTTTACACTGTTAGAGAGAGAATTAACTGTGTGTGATTTTGTTTCTCCTGCACTTTGTACTACGAATTGCTTTGATCATCAATATACAGAGAATTTATGAGTATGAACTGTGTTTGTGATTGAATCGTTTGTTTGTGCGTGTTATTCTGATCAATTGAGTGATATTATCGATCCAATTGAACCTATCAATTGGTATCAGAGCTTTCGGTATCGTGTTCTTCGCTGTTCTTAAGCAAAACACATCAATATTGCTCAAAATATCATGATCTGAATGAATTGTTGGTGTTTTTAGTTGTGATTTATCATCGCAATCACTCCTATACACAACGATTGTGCAGATTCTATCAGATCATCATCAGATCTGAAGAATTAGAAAGAATAGAAAAAGTTAATGTTCGATCAAATTTTTGCTTAAAATCATCAGATTTGATCATGTTTTGGATTGATTGATAAAAGGGATTGTTAATCGGACTATTTCACAGCTTGTGTGTGAATTTTGGACAATTTGGACTAGTTTTTGACAAAACCCAGAAAAATCTCACGAAGAAGATGATGAACAGTATGATGTTGGTTGAAGATTAACTTGCCGGGTGATTATTTTTGACTTAGACAATTTCCTGGACTTAGATTTGAGAAGAAATTAGGTCCTGTACTGCCGTATAAGGGAATTTGTGCTAGACGGGTGAAGATTTTGACTTGAAAAAGTGTTACTGTTCAGTCGTGTGATACACTGTTGTGCCGGGTAAAACACTGTTACGCCGGGTGATAGACAAAATACAGCCGGGTAATCATCAATTGTGTTGCCGGGTAAACAACTTGTCGTGTGATCGAGTACTGTTCAGCCGGACAAAGACTTTTGTCGTGTCAAGTTTCTGCCGGGTCAAAGACTAATTGCCGTGTGAAGTTTTTCTTGCTGCCGGGTAACTGTTCATCCGGGTGAAGAACGAAATTATTAACAACTGTTGAGCCGGGTAACTGTTCAGCCGTGTAAAGACTTTTTCTGCCGGGTGAAGAACAAAGACACTGTTTTGCCGGGTGAAGAAGGATTTTCACTGTTCTGCCGTGTGACTCATTTTTGTTGTTTTTAATACTTGTCTCTTATCTTGTCTTTAATTACTTGTCTTTATTTTAGTATTTTAATCACTTCTTTTAAATAAAAAAAAAAATTAACAAAAACCAAAAATATTTTCTTTAAAAAAAAAAAAAATTGTTAAAATGGCTCCTAATGATGATTCTGATAACCGTGTTCCTAGACTTTTGAATCGTGCAGATTTCAAGAACTGGACCATCAGGTTGAGACATCACTTGTGTTCTATTGACAATGACTTGTGGAAGTCCATTGAGAAAGGTCCTCACATTCCAACTCAGACAGCACCAGATAGTGCAAGTACCTATACTAAAGATTCTACTACACCTTATCCGGAGGATAATTTGTCAGCAGAAGATCTAAGGAAGGTAAAGAATGATAGCAAGGCCTACTCTTTAATGTGCAAGGGGTTGCCTCTTCAAGTTCTGTCTAGATTGGATGCATATCAGACTGGTTATACATGTTTCAAAGCTTTAAAGTCGATATGTGAAGGAGGAGAACAATTAAGGAGTTTGAAGAAGTCGAAACTAAAAAGACAATTAGAGTTGTTTGAACACATCAATGGAGAGACAGTACATCAGATGATGAACAGATTTGTTCACTTAACTACTGAGATGTCAAACCTCGGAGTGAAGACTGAACTTCAAGACTTGAATGATCGATTGCTGAATGCTTTACCATCATCATGGAAGCAAACTGTTACACTGTTGAAACATACTGAGAAATTTCCAATGGAACTTGATTTGCTTATTGGAAAGATAGAAGAAGTTGAGATCGATGAAGGATCTAGAAACACTGATAGATCAAGTTCACAAACTCAGTATAAGTATGTGGTAAATCATGCCAATACTGTGGAGAATGCTTTTCTTGCACAAGATGCAATGAAGTTTGAAGATGAGGGTGACTTATTCGTTGGTGCAAGTTTCTTTACTGATTCAGCATATTTTCCTAATTCACCAACTTATTCTCAACCTCAATCTCCACCAAGAGCTCAAGTTCAAACTCAGACTCAGATGAATCAGTCAGACAGTCAAAGTTCAAATGTTCAATCCAAAGTGAAAGACGTAATGAATATTCTGCTTCAAGATGACGAAACTAAATCTGCCTTTACTGCTTTTATGGCGAGTTTCCAAGCGTACCAAGGTAGTCATCTAAGTCAAATGGACGTGGTCCTTCAAGACTTATTTGAAATGGATCCAGTAGATGTTGAAGAAATGGATCTTAATTGGCAGATGGTTATGGTTGCATATCGAACACAAAAGCATGCATATGTTAACCGAAGTTACAAACCTCATGCTAATAAGACAGTTGGATTTGACAAATCTAAGGCCAGGTGCTTTAACTGTAATCAGTATGGTCATTTCTCAAGAGAATGCAAAGCTCCAAAGAATTTCAATGACCAAGCTAGTTCAAGCAATCAAGGTCAAGGTCAAAGTTCTCAACAGTCTTCGAGTTACCAGCAAAGAAATCAGCGTTTCTTTCAAAAGTCGTACCAAAGTCTTCCTATGCCTGAGTTGAAGGATGAAGGAAAGAAGCCAGAAGATCAAACTAAAGCGTTGGTTGTAAGTGTACAAGACGGATATGACTGGAGTGCATATGCAGAACAGTTTACATCTGATCTTACATCAAATCTGGCTTTGGTATGTGAAGTTGAAGAAGACTGGTCTGAAGAAGGGGATGGAAAGATGGTTGATGATGTGAGTGAAGATTCTGAAGATTATGACTGGAGTGCAAAGTCTGATCCTACTGAAGAAACTGAAGCTGAAATTGCGTTAATGGCTACATCCAGTGAATCTTCATCTGCTACAGAACAACCGAAGGTTAATGACTTACCCCCTAATTATATTCCATTGCCCCTAGATGTGAAAGAAAGGTTATGTTCTGATCAGTGCATTCAACAGGTAGAACATTATCGAACTCATTCATTTAAAATCGGTGATAAATTAAGTCAACATGAAAAACTTCATGAAAAACTTAAAATTGATCATAAAATTTCTAATGAGAAGATTTTGTCACTAACTGAATCATGGAACAAAACTTTAAAGGAATTGGAAATTGTTACCAAACAACTTGAAGAAATGACTAAGAACTTTGAACAAGAAAAAGTTGCACATGCAGTCACTCAAGTTGAACTAAAGAAAGTTAAAAGTTGTAAAACAATGGTTGAACAACTCATTAATGAAAGAGGTAACAAAAATAAAACCGGGTTGGGTTTTACTCATGAACCAATGCCAAATTCAATCACTCAAACCTTACCGGAAAACTTTAATGAATTTGATCATTCACCTGAAAATGAAAGAAAATTCAAAGAAATTCAAAGAAGTAAATCCGAGTCGGAAGGATCTGAGGTGTTGATCGAAAGCTTGAGAGAAGAAGATGGAATGACAACTGAAGCAGATGATGAAGCAAGCAACAAATCTGAAAACAAACCGGAGCCTGTTCTGATTCAACTCATTGAATATCCAAAGCTTAATCCCGAACCAAAAGAAACGGTGAAGGAAGAAGGTGAATTTTCAGGATATAATGATCCTGAGTACATCAAGTGGAAGAAAGAACAAAAGGCGCAAGTTGCTGATCAGTTGATCAAGAAGCAAGAAGTGAAAAAGACTGAAGTTTCAAATGCAAAGAAGCAGAAATCGAAAATCATAAACAATCAATCTGAAACGAAACAGTCAAAAGGCAAAAGTGTCTTAAAATCAAATGATAACACAAAAGTTTCAAGTGTTAAAACTGACATAGTTAAACCTGTCAAGAAAGTGTCAAAAGGTAAGACAATCAAGTTTGTGTCTGCAGGTACTTTCGACATGAATGGTTCTTATGGTAACCAAATCAATGCTCAAATCAAATCTAACTCTGGTCTGAAAACAGGTTCAGGTCCTAAGACTTCCGCTGTCAATGATAAGAGAATTGAAAACAAAAAGGTGACCAAACAGAACAGTTTAAAATCGAACCAAAGTCCCATGCAAGCAAAATCGCTAACAATGTCTCCACAGAAAAATGTTAATCTAAAACCGAACAACTATGATAATGAATCACGTTTTGGTTCAACTTCAAAAGTTAATAATCGGCTCTTTAGGATTAGCAAGAAACATTGTGAAATTTGTAATAGGTATAATCATGCAACTGCTGAATGTTTCTTTAACAGGTACTGCAGTTTCTGTGACAAAAGAAACCATTCTTCAGAAGAATGTTACTATAACAAATTTTGTGATATTTGTGAGAGAAGAAATCATGACACAAAGGATTGTTTCTTTCGATCAAACTCAACTCGAGAAATGACTCCGTTTTCAAACTTTAATAGAAATCATTCATTTGGTTTTCAAAATATGAGTCAAAATCATTCTCCAGTTTTGAGAAATTTCAATCGAAACAATTCTGTTTCTAACTTAACAAGAAGTGTGCAGGTTAACAATTTTAAGCCGAGAGCTTTGTTGGTAAGAAACCAAAATTTTGAAAACAACCTTGATCCTCAGTTGGAGGAAAGGTTCAGTGCTTTAAGAAGAAAGCAGTCAATAAACGCCAATGGGCGAAACAACAGTTATCAGCATCAAAATCTCATGAATGAAACAAATTTTCAAAATATTCAATATAAACAAGTTACAATTGCAGATAAATTCGGAAAACCCAAGACCGTGTGGGCCTGGGTTGACCAAACTAACTGAAAATGTTTAAATTGCAGGTACGCCCAAGAAGACCTATCAACTCATGGTTTGTTGATAGTGGGTGTAGCCGGCACATGACAGGCAACCATGCCTTGCTTCAGGATTTCAAGCTGAAAAATGGTACTCACGTGGCTTTTGGAGGTGATGCGGGTGGTAAAATCACAGGAGAAGGAACTGTTTCGAATGGAGTCATTAGTTTTGATAAAGTCAACTACTGTGCACAGTTGAACTTTAACTTACTAAGTGTCTCGCAAATTTGTGATAAATCTTATTCAACTCTTTTTGATGATTCTTTCTGTTATATTCTTAAACCAGGTTTCAAGATTGACAATGAGTGGGTAGTGGTGAAAGCGCCTAGAGATCGTGATGTATACAAATTGGACATGTCACAGATTGATGCCGAAACCGAAACAACCTGTCTCATTGCCCATGCTTCAAATGATGAGAGTCAGCTATGGCATAGACGGCTGGGACATTCCAACTTCAGAAACATGAACCGTTTGGTGTCTGGAAATCACGCTGTGGGAATCCCATCGAAGAAATTCTCCACAACTGATCTGTGTCCAGCGTGTTTGAAGGGAAAACAGCATCGGATGTCTTTTAAGTCCAAGCTCGAAAACTCCATTTCAAAACCCTTGCAGATGCTACATATGGATCTTTTTGGACCGACCAACGTTCAGAGCATCGGGAGAAAATCATATTGTTTTGTTATCATAGATGACTTTACTAGATTTTCGTGGGTTTATTTTTTGCATGCTAAATCTGAAACAGCTGAATTATTGAAAGAATTTATCATTAAAGTTGAAAATCAATTGGAATGCAAAGTTAAAGTTTTAAGAAGTGATAATGGAACTGAATTTAAGAATGCTAATGTTGATTTATTTTGTGCAGAAAAGGGGATTGCTAGACAATTCAGTGCTCCAAGAACTCCTCAACAAAACGGGGTTGCGGAACGGAAAAACCGGACACTGATTGAAGCAGCAAGATCCATGCTTGCAGATGCCAAAATTCCGATTACTTTTTGGGATGAAGCTATTGCAACTGCGTGTTTTGTACAAAATAGAACATTATTAGTGCAAGATAAAAAGAAAACTTCTTATGAGTTGTTGTTTGGAAGGAAACCAAATATTTCTTACTTGAAAGCATTTGGTTGTCCGGTATCGATTTTAAATTTGAATGATCATCTCGGGAAGTTTGAGTCAAAATCTGACGATGGATTTTTCTTAGGTTATTCGTCTGTTTCTAAAGCTTATCGGGTTTTTAATAGCAAAACAAATACTGTTATTGAAACTATTAACGTCAAGTTTTTAGAAAATTCGTTTCCTTTAGTGGCTCATGGTCCCGAATGGTTATTTGATTTAGATTCATTATCGAAATCCTTCAATTCTAACTTATTTGATTTTTCAGGAAAAACAAACAAGGAATCAGGCGACTTAGGATGCTTTAGTGACGATTCTGATAATGACGAAGATGGAAATATCAACTCTGAATATCCATTTATGTCTTTTCACAATCCTGATCATGTCAAATCCAGTCAAGCTCCGGGTCTTTCTGGTTCGCATGAAGATCAAGAATCGAACAATCAAGAAGAAGATGTGATTTCTCCTAATGATGGTGGATCTGTTCAGAATCAACCATCATCAGATCCGAATGGTGAAGCTGTTCCAGAATCATTTGATTACTTCATCAATTCACCGGATCAAGTCCCGAATTTTACTCCACATACTTCGTCCATTCTACAAGATCTACCAAATCTGAATACTTCTAATCTGGAGAGTCAAGTGCAAGGAGGTGACATACCAATTCATCGAATTCACAAGAAACATCCTGTCTCTCAGATTATTGGGCCGTTGAATCAGAGAACAACAAGAAGTCAGACTGAGCAAGCGAATGTCTGTCTTTATTCGTGTTTTCTATCACAAGTGGTGCCAAAGAACATTTCAGAGGCGTTGAAAGATAACAGTTGGATTGAAGCTATGCAAGAGGAATTACTTCAGTTTCACAAACAGGAAGTTTGGAAACTTGTGGACTTACCTGAAGGAGAGAACGCAATTGGTACAAGATGGTTGTACAAAAACAAGCCAGACGAACGTGGCATTGTAGTGAGAAACAAAGCAAGACTGATTGCACAGGGATACACTCAGGAAGAAGGCATTGATTATGAAGAGGTGTTTGCTCCGGTCGCAAGACTTGAAGCCATACGCGTCTTTCTTGCATATGCGTCTTTTATGAAGTTTAAAGTATTCCAAATGGACGTTAAAGGTGCTTTCTTGTATGGACCAATTACAGATGACGTATATGTCAGACAACCTCCGGGTTTCGAAGATCCTGACTATCCTCATCGTGTATACAAGTTGAGTAAAGCTCTATATGGTCTACACCAAGCTCCAAGAATCTGGTATGAGACATTATCCAAGCATTTACTAGAGCATGGATTTACAAGAGGTCAGATTGATCCAACTTTGTTTATGAAGAGGGAGAATGACGACTTATTGTGCGTTCAAGTTTATGTGGACGATATTATCTTTGGTTCGACCAGTGCGTCAATGTGCAAAGAATTTGAAGAAATCATGAAGTCTAGATTCCAGATGAGTTCTATGGGGGAGATTAACTTCTTTCTTGGATTACAAGTGAAACAATCAGCTGACGGAATTTTCATCAATCAATCAAAATTTGTTGAGAAGTTGTTGAAGAAGTTCAAGATGCAAGATTGTCAAACAATTCGAACTCCATCTGATGTGAATTGCAAGATTCAACCGGATCCAAAGGGCAAAGCAGTTGATCAAACACTATACAGATCAATGATCGGTTCTCTGATGTATCTTACTGCATCAAGACCAGATATCATGTACGCTGTTTGTGTATGCGCCAGATATCAGTCTGATCCGAAAGAGTCTCATCTGGTTGCTGTGAAGCGTATATTCAGATATCTCAAAGGGAAACCAAATCTTGGGTTATGGTATCCTTACGAAGGAAATTTTGAATTATATAGCTATTCTGACAGTGATTTTGGTGGTTGCGCTCTTGACAGGAAATCAACAACTGGTGGATGTCAATTTTTGGGTCCAAGGCTTGTCTCTTGGCAATGCAAGAAGCAGACCAATGTTTCTGTATCCACAGCTGAAGCAGAGTATATCGCTGCATCTGCAGGATGTTCTCAGGTTTTATGGTTACAAAATCAGTTGCTGGACTACGGGTTTAACTTTCTAAAAACTCCTATTTACATAGACAATACTGCTGCTATGTTTATAACTGCTAATCCTGTTCAACATTCTAAAACCAAACACATCGAAATTAGATATCATTTTTTAAGAGATAACTCTGAAAAGGGTTTAATAATTTTGATTAAGGTTCACACCGACAAACAACTGGCAGATCTTTTCACAAAATCTTTTTTGTCAGGCCGGTTTGAATTCTTAATTCAATCCATAGGATTAATCAATCATGATTGATTCTATTTTTCCGAAAAACAAAAACAAAAATCAGAAAAAATATAAAAGCCAAAAATAAAATAAGTTGATGTTATATTTTGATTCCATTGTCTTTTATTTTATGTTTTGCATTGTGTGTGCTTGCGTGAAAAAGAAAATAGAAAAGCAAAAACAAAATATAAAAGCAAAAAGAAAAGAAAATATCATGTCATAAGAATCTATATTGCAAAAAGTGAGAAATGATAGATACACTAGACATTATTTGTTACATCATTTTTAAATAAAGACTGATGAATGTTAATTGATGTGCTAGACAGCTCAGGCAATTAGACTGAAAAAGTAAGTTGATTGTTGACAAACATAAACTTAATGATCTTTGTGTTAAGTTCCATTGTTATACATGTCTAGATATATGTCTTTTGATACATTGCTTGTGATGATAGTTGTGCATGATCGGGTAACGATGTAGTCTTCTCAGTGTCATGAACCGCATCGTGAGCTTCTTTGTTGTGGTACCCACAGACCTGAAGTCTCACACGAAGTCTCTTTTGAGCTTCAAGGTGCAGCAAAAGATTCCAAAATGGAACATAAAGAGTCCCAAATGTGGACCAACACCAAACAAAAATTCCAAAATGGAATTCAGAAGATTCTCAAGGGGAACGATAGGAAAGAAAAATTCCCAAAGATGGAATTAAAAAGAAGTCCCAAAGTGGACCAAATCCGAATAGAACCCAGATTCCGCACTGTGTATGACTGTAAGTGACCAGGTTTTGTGCAATATGCATTCAGGTAGTGTTTGATAAGGAAATATGTTGACATATGTATACATGTGGGTCACATAAGTCATTCTAATCGAACCTTAAACATCATCATGATACTGAAAAAGTAAGTGTGTCAACTCGAGCTAATTGGTATGTTTTCATATCATCACTCAATCAAACATAAGTCAAATGTCTATTCAAAACTTGCAAAACATGTTCAGATAATGTGTGGTATGATCTCACTGTGATATTTTGATTCATTGCATTGCATATGTCTTTATTTTAATGTGTGTGCTTTGTGTGTGCAGGCATTTGGAATCATTATTGATACATTGACATCCTTGTTAAACTTAAAAATTTCAAGAAATTTCAAGTTTAGGGGGAGAATAAATTGAAGAAAAATATCTACAAAAATCCAAAAATATTTTGTTTTGAATAAGTGTGTTTTGAATGAACAAGATTATGTGGTATGAAAAAGCAAAAGTATTGGATATGTGAAAAACAAACCCAAGGTCTTGCAATTTGTTTTTAAGAAATTGCTTCGGGATATAGAAAAATTGGTTGTGCAAAAACATTTTTGAAAAAGAAAAGAAAAATGGATTTAATTGGAAATTAAATTTGTTGCAATGTTTAATATTGTTTGATAATTAATATGACAAACATTCTTTTTAAGGATATCTTGTCTAATTAATATGTCGAAGAATGTTTGCAGGTGCAATAAATGACGTTGAAAAAGTCAACAGACGAGAAAAATGAAGAAAATTGATCAAGTGTTATAGCCGGGCAAAGATATCAGATGCAACTATTCTGCCGGGTAAAGAACTGTTCAGCTGGGTATAGAACTGTTCAGCCGGGTAATGTTGTGTATTGATAACTTGCCGGGTGATTGAAGAAAAGGTGAAGATATTATGACCACTGTACAGCCGGGCAATGATCATGTCAAATACAGCCGGGTGAAGGTCATAGATATCTTGCCGGGTGACAAGTGTTTACTATACAGCCGGGTAAAGGAGAAATCTTCTTGCCGTGTAAAGGTATGACACTGTGTTGCCGGGTAATGAAGAAGGTTGACTTGTGAAGAAGGTTGCTGTGTGAAGAAAGTTGCCGTGTGAAGAAGGTTGCCGTGTGAAGAAGAAAAACAAGCCGGATGAAGGAGAGCAACTGTGTTGCCGGGTGATGAAGAAATATTGCCGGGTGATGTTGAAGATAACTATTCTGCCGGGTGATGAATAAAAACCCATCAGGTGTAGTTGTTCCTAACATTTACCCGTCACTACAGTGACTTACCCGTCTCTACAGTGTTTGACCCATCTGTTTTTGACTTGTCTTATGTACTTGACCCGTCACTACAATACATGACCCGTCACTACAGTACATGACCCGTCACTACAGTACTTGACCCGGCAAGGCTTATTGGGCTTTTAAGCTTGCCCGTCCTTTTTTTGTTGACCCGACACTTAAAAGTTTGACCTAAAATTTTTTCGACGATACAAATACCGCCTCTTCACAAACACTTATCATTTCACACTTTCATCTTCACACAAACACTCTGAACATCAAATCGCCTTGTTATCATATTCAATCGTTTGCACTATAACAAAGTTAATCGATTGAATAAGGTAGAGATTAAGTGTTTTTGAACTTAATAGACCTGCAAATCAACTGTTTAAAAGAAAAACGATGATGAACAGTGTTTTGGACATTGAATCGACATTTCGTTTTTGTGTGTTAAAACCGAAATCGAATGTTGATTTAGGTGTAAAAACACTCGATTATCACCATTCAATCACTCATTTGCACTAAAACATCTTAAAATCAACTGAATCAAGTGAAATGGACATAACAGTTAAATCGCCATTGATGACCTTTGAAAGTTCTTAAATGTTTCACATCAAAACGATGAAATATCTGTTTAAAAGTGATTAAACGTCTTAAAACTGAACCAAAACATGTTGAACTTTCTCATCATAAATTTGTCAAAATTTTACCTAAGTGATTAACTGTTAAAAGTTAAACATGAAGTATAATCTTTAAAATTCAATGTTGTTTGATTAAAATGATGAAAATCAGGTTATTAGAACAATTTAGGATTTAAACTGATTATGTTAATGTTTTACTTTTTAACTTGTAATTAAACACTCATTAAAATTTTTGATAAGTTTAATGAAGAATCTAATACATTTGCCTTGTTTTGTGTTTGTTTGTGTTTTAAACAGATGGCATGTTTAGATGAATCACTTCCTGAGACAGAGGGTTATAGGGATATGATTAAGTTCATCAAGAGGACTAAGTATGTATATGCTATATGTGCCAAACCGGTCATATATGCTAGGCTGATCAAGAGCTTCTGGAAGACAGCAGAGGTTGTGAGAAATGAGAATGGTGTTGCTATGGTGAGAGGGCATATTACTAGAGATTGGGTACTGGATGTTACTGAAGATGCTATTAGACAGGCCCTGAGGATAGATGAGGATGAGATTGGTATGATGGATGAACTGACCATGGAGGAATGTAAAACTTGTTTTGTGAACATGGGACATCCACCTGTGTTTCCAAAGTCACAGTTTTACAGGGCAAAGTTGGGAAGAAAATATAAGCTGCTATGTTATGTTGTACAGCAATGCATGTCCAGGAGGAGTGTAGGGTTTGACAACTTCCCATCCGATATTGCATCTCCAATTTGTGCTATAGCAGAGAACAAACCATTCAACATGTCAAGATGGATAATGAATGGGTTTGTATTCAACTTGGTCAAAGGCAAAAGGTTTAAGTTCCTCATGTACCCGAGGTTCTTACAACTAATGATCAATGTGGCATATCCTGTCATCAGAAGTGAAGGATATGATGGAGGTATTTTATACACTGAGGACATGAACGATCTATCTTACAGAAAGATGAGTATCGGGAATGTACCTGATGTGGAGTTATTTGACTATATGAGAGATATAGTCAATAACGAAGAAGAAGTTGGTGTTGTCTATCATCATATTTCGAATGGGGAGATTGTAAATCCAGTGGATCTTGTTGATAGAGAGATTGATGAAAGTGATGATGGTGAAGATGATGGAAATGGCGAAGATAATGGAAAATATGATGGTGAAAATGATGGAAATGGCGAAGATGATGGTGATAATGATGGTGGTGATGATGCTGAATCTGAATCTAATTCAGAGGAGGCTGAACCAATAGAGAATATTGAGGTTATTGAGCCTATGGCTATAGAAGAACCTGTTGAGGTTGCTTCTGGGATTGAAAAAGTAGTTGCTGAGATTCCAAGAGATATTTCTGTTCAGTATGTTCGAAAGAAGAGGTCGAAACCAGTAGAAAAGCCTGAAGAGATTAATGTGATAGAGATTGCTCAGACAGTAATGGCCGAAGCTGAATCTATTGCACAGATAGATGAAGTGGATGCTGGCATTACTGATCCTATTTTTGTTGATATTCCCACCACATCACCACAAGTTGCTGAAAACATTGAGCAGGGTTTGGAGTCTTCACCAAACGTTGTGTCAAAGACTGATGATGAGAAAGAAAAACGTATTGCTGAGTTAGAGGATATGGTGGCTAAACTGATAGAAGCCAATGAATTGTTGAAGGCATCAAATGAGAGGAAAAAGAAAAGGTTTGATGAGTATTGGGACATTCATAATCAGAATATGAAAATTTTCAAGAAGTTGGATGAAGATCATGTGAAGCTTGTTGATGAACATGTGAAGCTGAAGGATGATTATGATGCACTCAAAGAGGAGTATGAGAACCTAAAGTATGATTATACTGATTTGAAAGCCGAATGTAATACTTTAGATGCCGAGAAAGAAATGTTGGAAAAGGAGTTGGAGGATTTGAAACCAAAAGAGGCTGGCTCATCTTCTGACAAAGACTTTTCTGATGGAATAGTTGAAGTGACTGAATCGAATGTGCCAAAGGTTTATCTGACTAGAGCTCGAGGTACTTCAAATGCTGGTATTTTGGTTGAATCACCAATTATCATTCCCGATGAAGCTGCTGCTGAAACAGTCAATCTGGACAAAGCTGAGGGAAAGAGGGAGATAGATGTTGTTCCTGAAATTTTTGGTGATGAAGGAAGTTCAAAAAGGGCGAAGATTGATGAACCAGTGCAGATTGAGCCGATTCAATCTGTAGCTGTGATTGAAACTGAAAAAGTGATTGGAGCTGAGATTGCTAAATCAGGTCAGATTGAGCCGATTCAATCTGATTCTGTAACTAAGACTGAAGAGTTTGTTGCCACTGAGAGTGAAAAAGAAGCTGGTTCTGAGGATACAGTTCAGATTGAGCCGTTTCAATCTGAAGCTGTGAATGTGCCTGAAATAGAAGCTGAAGTTGCTAGTCAGTTTGAGCCGGTTCAAACTGACGAAGCACCTAGGATAGAGGCGTTGGATGATTTAGATGAGATAGATTGGACTGAGTCTGAGGATGAAGCTGAGCCAGTACAGAATACTGTTGAAGAGGTACCAGATGATTTGGATCAGAGGTTTGCCTATCTTGAAAGAATGAAGTACAATTCGGTGTTCTTGAATGGTTTGACAGTAAGTCAGATAAACGAAGAGTATGAGAAGTGCATTACTGCCCAAGATAAAGCCGAAGCTGATCAGAAAGAGTTCGTGATTGAGATGGGTGAATGGACTCCGATGCAAGAAAGCTTAAACATAGAAGACTTACCTCCAACTGAGCTTTATCATCAAAACCCAGATGAAATGTCTGCATCAAATATGCGTAGTTGGTTGAGTTCGAGGAACTATCCATACAAGACGCTGCAAAGGTTGAAGTCTGAATCACTGAGGAAGATAGTGGTTAGTTTTATGAAAACGGAGAAGATGTACAACAGAATGTTTTACTTGGATTATAACAATCCTCAGTATTACGAGTTGACAAAGAGATTTAAAGTACTTGGACCAAAGGAGATTCCAGTAATGGCTTTACCTGAAGATGCACATAAGAAAAGACATGAACTGATGGACATGTTTCCAAGCGAAGCTAAATCTTACAATATACCAATGGAGGTGCGTGAGTCGTGGCATAAAGCAGCAACAGCAGGTGATATTGTTAGATCACTGCTGAGTAAAGGACAATCAATTGCTGAGTTATTAGATTCTATGATTGTGCCTGAAAAGAATAAGAAGGTGAAGATAATAGCTTGGAAATATGATGAAGTTTTTGATGCGTTTATGATTAAGAGGGTAAATGGTTTATGTGACATTTATCATTACTACTCAAGCATCTTTAAACTGGAGGTTCAGGATTTGAAAGAGCTGCACAAACTGAAGTTAATTAATCACACGCATGCTGAGCGTGGTGATAAATGCGTGATACTTCTTGATGCTGGAATGAGTAGAACAGCAAAGTTTCTGGACTTTAGAGGTCAACAGGAAGATACAGCATATGTGCAAGCTAAGAAACAAAGAAAGAAGAAGCGTTTGGTGGTAACTGAAGATATGTACTTGGAAGAGTTCTCGGATGAGTATTTTGACAAGATTACAGATCCTGGATTAAAGGTGATAGATGGGTCACAAATGACGAAGCCAATACTGAGAGTGTTTTACAATCAGGAAACGTTTGAACTGAAGCTTGTTCGGAACTTGGAGGATTGGGATAAGGATATGATCACACTCTTTAGTACTTTTGAGTTGAAATTGCTGCATCCGTCATACATTGAGTTTTTGCGAAGTTACAAGATTGAAAAGTGCAAAGATAAACTTGCTGAAGCTGACAGAAAGTTATTTACTGTGATGATAGAAGTGATTGCTGCTGCTTCGGAGAAGATTCGTGTGAGAAAGGCTTTACTAAATTCTAATCTCGTGATGGTTGATATACCAGAGATAGAATATATGCGGATCAGTAGGAAGGGTACATTGGAGGTGAAAGTTCAAGGCCAAGAGATGCCGTTTGAGTTTTATGCTAATATCGATTTTGCAGGTTTAAATCTGGATTCGCTTAGACGAATGAATGCTTTGCCAATTCTGACGAATGAATCCAAGCCTCGACAAGCTAAGATCGCTGAAAAGTTCAAGTCCTGCATTGAAGAAGCCTTGAAGGAAAAGGAAGAGTATAAAGGTCGAGAGTTGCTGAACGTGAAAGAAGAACCAGAAGAATGGTAGAAAAAGATTGAAGATTGATGCTGATAAAAGAAGAAAAAAGATTGAAGTTTTTGAAGATCCAAAGATAAATCTTAGGGGGAGTACTGTTAGGGTTATTTCCTGTTAAGATTTACTTTGTATTTTGTTTATTGTTTACATGTTTGTAAATAGTTTAGGGTTTATTGTGTATTTTCCCTAAACTTGTAATTGTTGTTATAAGCATGTAGTGTGTGTGTTAGGAGAGCGAGACTAGATCACTTTTACACTGTTAGAGAGAGAATTAACTGTGTGTGATTTTGTTTCTCCTGCACTTTGTACTACGAATTGCTTTGATCATCAATATACAGAGAATTTATGAGTATGAACTGTGTTTGTGATTGAATCGTTTGTTTGTGCGTGTTATTCTGATCAATTGAGTGATATTATCGATCCAATTGAACCTATCAAGAACTCGTCACCACATTCGTAGCCCTCTACCCACCTATCCTCGGCGTCTATCACCTGAACCCGACTATCCCAACGCTTAACATTTTCTATCGGTTCGGGAATCTTAAACACCGCTATGTCCTCTCCTACCTGCAAAGTGATTTGTCCCTTAAAGACGTCTATAATCGTATGGGCAGTGCGAAGGAAAGGACGACCGAGGATTATGGGGACTTTAGCATCAGTCTCCATATCTAGCACGACAAAATCCACGAGGAAAACAAACTTATCAACCTTAACTAACAGATTTTCCACAATCCCCCGTGGATACTTAACTGATTTGACGGCTAACGACAACGACATTATAGTGGGAGTTAACTCACCTAGACGTAGCTTCTCGTACAAAGAATAAGGCATCAGATTAATGCTAGCACCTAGATCAGCTAAAGCTCGGGTTTCGAGATTACTACCGAATAAGCAAGGAATAGTAAAGACTCCTGGGTCAGAAAGCTTTTCCGGTAGCGTATTCGTGACAACCGTCGAGCACTCACCACTTAACGGAACTGAAGATAGTTCTCCCAGCTTGCATTTGTTCTTGAGGAATTCCTTCAAGAACTTAGCATACTTAGGCATCTGCTGGAGAACCTCTATAAATGGCAGATTGATCTTGATCTGCTTAAAGAGATCTAAGAAATGCCCATATTCCCGCGTATATTTTTGTTGCTTAAGACGAGCGGGATATGGGACACGAGCATGATCAATCAGAGGGGAGGGCCTAACATCCACCGGCTTCCTCCCCACACTTAATTCTGACTCAGGGTTGCCCACGGGTTTTAGATTTCTAAACTCAGCCTCACTACCACCCGGACCCTCTAACACTATTTCCTCATCTACTAACTCCTCCTTATCCTCACTCACAACTTTCTCGCTCACTACAGGCTCACTAAACGAAACTCTCTTCTTAACTGGCTATAATACCCTACCACTACGAGTAGAGATAGCATTCAACTGAGCAGAAGGGTTCGTTTGAGTGGATCCAGAGAACTGACCTTGTGACCTCTGAGTAGGTGATTGCTTAACTAACTCCCCTACAGTCCTCTGGATATCTAAAATAATAGCATGCTGGTTCTGTAATTGAAGTTCATGTTTCGCTAAGGTTTCATGCGTACTCTTATCCTTAGCGACTAACTGAACTAGTAACAGTTCAATCCTACCAATGCTATCACGAGACCCCTATCCACTAACCTGCTCACCACCATTAGCATGACCAAACGAACTACCCACCCCCTGGTTATTTATTGTTATTATAACTTGACTAATAACCAGGTGGGGCACCTGAAGAACGTCAGTTAGAGTTATTATTGAAGTTAGAATTACGGTTCCAATTTGAATTACCATTGTTATTACTAGGGAACCTACTCTGATTAGCAACAAACTCTACTTGCTCTTCTCTCGACATCAAAGGGCACTCTAAGGTACGATGGCCACCATGACATAACTCACATTTATCTACCTTAGCCCTAAGGTCCCTCATTTCATGGGTCAGGTACTCTAATGCAGCGGCCACAGTGGTTTCCATGCTAACATGGTGCACACCTCGAGTAGAAGAAGAAGGTGTGCCAGTGACAGGATTGGAATTCCTGTTACTGGCTCGCTGTTCGTGCTCAGCTTGGGCAAAACTTTCAAACAACTCATTACACTGATCTACGTTCATTTTACCCATTAAATGACCCCCCGCAGATGTATCTAACCAGGCCCTGGTTTCATACGTAAGCCCATTAAAAAAAATTTCAACCAAGGCCCAAGGAGTAAGCCCATGTTAGGAGCAGCGAGATAACAAGTTTTGAAAACGCTCCAAAGCAAGATAGTAGGGCTCATCTGGTTCCATCCTGAAAGAGTGGATCTGATCACGAAGGCGGGAGGCCTTAGCAGGTGGAAAGTACTTCTTTAGAAAGGCTGAGCGAAGTGCTTCCCACGTCGTGAACATCCCATCTGCTTGCGAGTCGAGCTAGACGATAGCTCGATCCGCAAGGGAGAATAGAAACAAATGTAAGTAGATCGCGTCATCCGATGCACCTTGAAGTTTAAAAGTGCTCACGATTCGCGCGAGGCGCGAAAGGTGAGCCGGTGCATCTTCATCATCCCGCCCGTGAAATTGATTATTAGCAATGGCGGTCATGATGTATGACGGGATCTGCCACAAATTTGTATTTGTGATCGCATGCGTTGCGATAGACGAACGGTTTTTCGGTGAAACCGTCGAACGCCTGTTGATGGACAGTACGGTTCGCTGCCATCTGTGACCTAGGACTGGTAGGTGGTGTGTTGTGCGGTGTGGGTGCGGGGTAAAATCAAAATTAACGGTACTTACCTTAACCTCTGCAGACGAGTCAGCTACAACTTCCGGCTCCGAATCAAAAGCTCTAACCGTATGCTTCACTGGTCCGTGCGATCTCAAGTATGGCATAAACCTGCACGAAACCAACAAAACAAATCACACCGCAAGAACAAGGAAGTGAAAAAGAAATAAACAAGACCAAACAACAATAAAGACAAAGACTTTAGACCCCTACAACTCAAACAAAACGAACAAAGCACGTGTATAGCAGATTAAGACTCAAAAGTTAAATAACGCAATTACCAAGAGTCCCCGGCAACGGCGTCAAAAACTTGATGTGTGCAAATGTATATATAAAAACAGACACTAAAAACACCTAAGTTTTAAATTTATAAAAACCAAGACGAACCAACTAACTTACACACAACTGACAGTGGACCGGTCGAATGCAATATAGCTTAAGTAAGTCCGGGTGTCGACCCACAGACTTTATATATTACGCTGAATTAACTGACTAAGACTCAACTGAATAAACACGACTTAAATGAAATATTATTTGAAAAGGGGGGTTTTACTACTAAAAAAAGAAACTTACTAAAAATGGAAGGTTACTAAAAATAGAAACAAACACGAAAAACGAAGTACGAAAACAGTGATTGAAATGAACCACCTAGACCCGACTCCTCTATGTTGCAATTATCAATTGAAAACGGATCTTTTGATTATGGAACTAGTAACAAAGATATTCACTTGAAAATTACCAAAATAAGACCATCGACCTTTTTCGAGAAGAAACTTACGGTTTTCTAGCAAGTTATTACTAACACTAGTTTAACAGGTAAACGCCCTCACGGTTGTCTATCCTAATTATGATTAAGTGACCTTATGCGAATTCCAACCTCACAGTTTAAAATCCAAAGCCAGTTTAAAGAATTCAATTGATTTGTTAACCGTGTTTGCTAAATGAAACTTAGATCGAATTCTCACGAATATCTATTCTAGCAATCAACAAACAAGACTTAGCAATTAATCTAATCACCTCACGGATATCTTAGACAAGCAAGTACATTTTAATTAGGTTAATCCTATTATTGTTTCCTATGGTTTTAAGCATGCAATCACCATAACACTTATCATAACACACAGTTAATGACGTGAATCGAACACTATTCTATGACATAGACCAACACCAAGCATCCAATGGAAACATTAATAAATATCAACCCAATTCCAACACACTTATTAACATCAATTAAATTAAAGCAATAAACTTTTTACTTAATCATAATAACCACAATCAAAACAATCCAAATCCAAGTTCAAACGTTAACATAAATGCATCATAAGTCTAGGTGTCTTTAAGAGCCTAGCCTAGCATGTTTATAACAAAAATAAAGTGGAAATTAAAGTCACAAAACATGGTAGGAAGAACGAGAAACAAAGGATTAGAAAAACCCGGAAGATGCAAGAAGCAATCCTTGAACCCACGTGCTTCCGTCGCCTTGATTTCGTGTTCTTAGCCTCAAAATCACCTCAAAAACCCTAAATTTTGACTTCTATTCATGCCAAAGAGAGTATGAGAGGGTAGGGTTGAGAAGAGTTGTTTAAATAGTGAACCGGGCCAAAAAATGTCCAAACTTTCTGCCGAAAACGCGTCACCGCGTCGCGCGGCGATGCAAGGATGTTTTGGACGCGTGGTTCACGTCACCACACCCCCAGATCCACCTTGACATGCCACGGTACGCGGCCAGGGTTCCCCCCTTGGTCGCGCGGTGTGGTGACACTCCCGACAGCTCAGTTTCGTTCGGTTTCTTCGTTTTCGCTTAACGGCTCGCTCGTAACTCCGTTTCGCGCCCCGTTTTCGTCTACGGATTCGATTTTTCAAGATCTTTCCGTTTATTTATCAACATGGGTCCTACGAAACTTAAAAACGTCAGTTGTGCATAAAACATTAAGAAAATGACACCGAAATGACTCGTAATTTGAGCGTCAAAACATTGATATTTTCTGAAATTGAGTTGGGGCCTTTATTCGGCGTATCATCAAGAGTATTTCTGCAGAATGAATCGAATTTTAATGGCCTCTAACTATCAAATTGATTCTAAAGCCATCAATTCTTGTTCGTCGTCCTTCTTCGATCCATTTCGATGTAATCAAGTAAGCCACTCTATGTAAAATGCTCGTTTTTTTAAGCTGATCAAAAGCCCTCTATCAATTTGACATTTCATTGATCCGTTTGGATTTAATTTAGGAATTAGGGTAAGATGTTCTTGTTGAATTTGGGGTTTTTATGTTAAAATATGATAAAACCATTTCTGGTCCGATTACTTAACAAAAATTGGGTGTAGCGCGTTTGGTTTGGTCAGGTGGGTGTGAGTAGGAGGCCCCTGGTTCGAAACCAGGGAGCTAAATCTCTTTATTTTAATTATTTTACCTATTTTATTAATTTTCATAACTAAAACTAACGTCTACTATTCTATATATTTTATAAAGTGCTAAAATCTTAATATCAAAACCATGATTTTATTAAACTTAGTTTTAATATTACAAATACTTTAATTCTATAAAAACACTACCAAAAATGTAGTTTAATACTTTTTTTTTAAAATACATACAAAGTTGTATACGTAATGGTTTATAAACATAAGATTTATATATGGACTTTATTTTACACGTTAAAAATATGTGATAAATGTTTTCTAGGGTTTCTAGAGAATAATATATTTTTGTCATCAACTAGTTTATTATTGAAAATATATGTTATTTGAATATCCATCGTTATTAAAAATATTAATAGTACCATTACTATTATTTTCGCCGTTATGATAATATGAGTTTATATATTTGGTCGTTTAACAAGAAAACCCCAAATCTCAAAATGAATCACTAGAATTCCAAATTACCTAAGATTCATATTGTTCCTATTTTAGTTTTCCATACTATATGTTTTACTAAGATAGAATTGTCATTACTTAGGTGATTCTAGTATTTGGGCAATCCTCGGTTCTATCTAAATTGTTTGCTATTTATTTCGAGCCCGAGTTTCAAGGTGAATAAACTCACACCCATTTTTACTTTTACGTTTTGGGGCTTAAATATGTGGTCTATTACTATACAATGTTTTCCATTTTCCATTTTGTTTTCTAAAAGAGATCATAAAATGTGTTAGTCTTGACTCGTGACAAGATGTAATCTTATGTGGTAGTTCAAAGTATGTTTGTTGCTTGGTAATCCCACAGGTACAATGTTAGCGCTATTGGTTTGACAAACCCACCTGCTTGGACAACATCGATAGGTGATTTAAACCCGGCCATTCTAATTCCATGTTTACTATATTTGCTATGCTATGACTGTAGTTGCTATGCCATGTCCCTAAGTTGCTAAATGATTATTGATAACTTATAAATCGAGACGGTTAATTGACGGTTGGATAAAAGTTATCTTCAATAAAATACATGAGTTGGTTCTTCATGTCAAAATGGCTAGAACGAGAAGTTGTGGATTCTATGTGGTTGTGTTCTATTACAAGGGGTTATGGTTGAGTAATATTTACGAAATGGTTATACATGTAAGGTTGCGCAACATATTATGATGATCTCGGATTTCCATACTATTATTTACAAATTGTGTCTTTACTCACTAGCTTTCAATAGCTAACTTTATTTTCACATATTTCAATTGATGACGTTATTACTATTTATTCAAGACATAGGATGCCTTGGACTTAGAGAAAAATAATAAAGACTGTTGCATTTACTATAGTTATTGCTTTGTTGTTTTATATTTAAATCTTAGGTTCCAAAACTTATGTTAACCATTATTAGACTTTAATAAAATGACGTCATGTGCTTTGTTTACAAACGATATCCATTTCTATGACAACCCGGTGTTTCCGCCACCGGGTGGGGTGTCACAGTTGCTGCAAGTGAATTACATACATATTCCTTAAGGTAAAAAGACAAAACTGCCCTTACTAACTGAAAAATTTAACTTCAGTTAGTGTAAAGGACGAGATTGGTAAAAAGCTACAAAAATAAGGATGTAGTTTATAGATATTTTAGCTAAAGGACCCGACTTGCAAGTACCTAAAAACATAAAGGACGTAATTTGTAGTTTTCTTTTGATTTAATTTCAAGTTTAGAGTTAAAACCCTCAAGATTTTACTCATTATCTTTGGTTTAAATGTTTTTAAAGCATGTTTGGCAAATGACACAAATGGCCCAAATCTTTAGTTTTGTTGAATAATACTAACTTTAGTTAACCAAACTAACCTAATAGATTTTATTTTATAACACCTATTAAATATATAAAATTAGATTTTATATAACTATTTTGATATCTTTTATAAAGTCAGTTCTTTTAGGAAATAATATTTATAAGTTTGTATAAATTATAAATTTATTATTATATGATTATTTATGATTTGAGTAACACTTTAATGATTTAATTATATGAATACTGAAACGAGTCATGTTTGGATTTAAATCGGGTTTAATTTGGGGCAAATGTTACATTAATCGAATCGAATACATAGATTTTTATTCGAATGTGGATCGAATACGAATACAGTTTTTAAAAGTCCCAATTCGATTTGTCTAATTCGCCCATATTTGAAAAAACTCATAACTTAATTAATTAAATTATAGAACTAGCTAATACGGATGGGAAAGTTTAACTATAACCGAAATTCAACCACAATCGAAAAGAATACCTCACTTAATTAATTAAATCATAAACTTGATAGGGGTGTAAAAAGTGTAATTATAACCGGAAACTAAACCATAGTAGAAAAGATTTCATCGAAGATCGATCATCTCCATCGGTTATGGTTAAGTGAATCTCGATAACCTAGACATATATTGGTTATGGTTTATGTTTTGAAACCTTGGTTAACTAAGTTGACTGAAACCAAACCATACCAAATCAGACCATGCATATTTTCATGTAGTTTCTAACATAGTTTCATGTAATTATGACATATTTTCCGTCTATTTCCCTCCATAACTAAGCTCGGGACGTACGCCATATATAACCGAGTTTGGAAGCTGCGTATCCTAGCTTGAAACTTGTATAATCGTGCTTGGAACATCATAACCGAACTGTTTTCAGCTGGAACAAAGAAAAAGAAGACATTGGGCAGTTAACTGACATAACAAAAACCGAACCATATATACTTGATTGTTAATGTTACCGTACCATAATTGATGCTCGGTTATTGATATGTCATGATATATTAATGTACTAGGTTTAACACTCGTGTGTTACACACATGTTAAATAATAATATTTATAAAATTATAATCATTTTGTTTAAAAATTTGTAAATATTTAATATTTAAAGGTATTTTGTTTCATCAACTTATGCATGGTATTTTATATTTTCCCTCTAAAATTTCTTTTTATAAAAAATTCCCCCCAAAAATTGCCCCCCTAAAACCTTGATTTATTAGATTAGAACCGTCCTCAACATTTTGTTAGTTTAGTCTATGAAAAAAAAAATGCACAAAAATAAATTCTTTTAAGGAAAATTGGATTTTAAAAATATGAACTTTCACCTGTTGACCGTAAAAATCTCAACTGAAAAAATTCTTGCTAGAGATCCCAACTTTCTGACATTTTTTTAAAGAGCCTACGTTAAAAAACACTTAATGCCATTAAGTTTTTTTTTCGAATTTGGAACTAATGTTGTAGGGCTTTCAATCGGAAGGAGGGTAAGAATGGATTAATGTAAAGTTTACTTAGAACCGGTGCTCCAAACGATGAAAGGGTTTGACGATCCATTAAATCTTACATCCATTGAAGCACCGTTTCATCATTTGGAGCACCGGTTAGAGATAACTTTTACATCAAATGATTCGTATCCTCCTCCCGATCAAAAGCCTTAAAACATTAGTTTCAAATTCGAAAACTGTTGGACTTGGATTGTAGTCTAATATTATCAACACAGTCAAGGTCAAGAAAAGTCAACGTCTACGGTCAAAGTCAACGCAAAAGTCAAGACGACGCGTTCGGGACGAAGATTAGAGATAAGACGTTGAAGGCGACGGAGTTTAATTGTTAATAAATATATTTTGTGTCAACAAAATATATTTAATCGTTTTCGTCATTTTTGTATTTTATGTAATATATATATTTTGTCTTTATGACAAAATATATATATATATTTTGTCTTTATGATAAAATATATATTAGACTAAACATTAGGTTTTATTGGTATTATTTACATTTGTCATGTTTTAGTCTAAGTTTAGGGTCATAATTGTCATTAGTCCAAAATGTCATTAGGCTATAAATAGTAAATGGCAATTAGGGTTTTAAGAGGGCTTAATTGAACATGATTTGGGGTCTTTCCATGTAAACAAAATCTGATGCAAATCAAATGAATCAAATGGGGTTTTATTAGTGTGTTCTTCATGTTCTTCATCTAGTTCATATATTTTATGTCAATTTGATACAAAATCTTCACAATATACTGATTTAATAGTGTTACGGGACCAAAAATTGATATCAGAGCCTAACAAAGATCAAATTGAATCATTTTCTTGAAGATTGAAGCTGATTATTAGAGATTTGTCAAGAAATTGTAGAGAGAGAAAGTAGATCTGATAGGTTTTTAGTGAGAGAAATCAGATTTGATTTCAAAATCTATCAAATCTACAACAATAATTATAAGATCTGTTGATTTCAGCAACATATTTCAGATCTAGAAGCTAAGATCTTCAAGAAAATATAAGAAAACTTTAGATCTGAAGTGTTTCTCTCACACACAGTCGTGTGTGTTCTTGGTGTTCTTCAAATCTTCAAATCTTCAAGACCAGCGAATCTAGTTAATATCTGAATGAAAGTTCAAAATTTTGAGCGAATCTATACCAAGCATTTGCATAGATTCGCCCGTTGTTCTTAGCGAACCTATAAGTTCGCCCGACACTATCCAGATCTGAACGAACCTATTTTTTTTACACGTTCCTGCACCAACAATATCTGAAAATCACAACCAAACCAAAACCCTATACAGATCTACAACCAACCATATCACAGATTCACCAGATTTAATCATTCACCTTAATCTTTACCCTTAACCCACCCACCATTTCAAACCAAAAAAAAAAAAAAAAAAACAAAAATAGACAAGATCTACAAACCATTTCATTAGCCTTAAACCATACCAACGGATCTAACACCAAAATCAAACCATTACCATAACCCCTACCCATAACCAAACACAAACCATTCTTGCTCATCACAGATCTAAAACCAGCCTGCCATACCATGCCATACCCTCTCTCGCATCAAAACCAAAACACCACCATAAACATTAGATCTACAACCATTATCACTCCATCTTAACCAACCCATGACACCCACCAAAACCCATCAACCGAAACCATCACCAACCAATAACCATAACCATCAGATTTAAACTCCCATAACCTTAACCATTCGTCCGTAACAAACAAAAAAAAGGTATAGGAAAGAAGCAGTTGTTTGTTGTGTTGTTGCGCTGTGTTGTGCTGTTAACAAGAAGAAAACGAGCAGCAGCTACAGATCTGTGAGATGTTGTGACTATGCTTGTGAAGAAGAAACAACTGATCGACTATGTGGTGAGCTTGTGTTTGTTCAAGATTCAAAGAAAGAACTTGTTGTTGCTGTTTGATACGAGGAAAGAGAGAGATCTACTGTTGTAAGAGTTGTTGTTTGGTTGTGAAAGAAAAGAAGCAGCAGCTTGTTTGTTGCGTTGTTGTTACAGCAGATAGAGAGAGTTAGGTTGTGTGTGTTTGAAGTGACGAGAGAGAGAGTTGAAGCTGTAAGATGTGCGTGTGTATGTTGATGTTGCTGTTCATACTTACAGCCAAAGAGAAGACAGATTGTGTGTCGTTTTTGTGTTGTGTTTCAGTGTTGTTGTTGTTGTGAGTGGTAGAGTAAACAAGAAGACGATTGTTGCGGTTGTTGTTCAAGAAGAAAGAAGAGTTGAATGTTGCCGTGATATTGTTGTGTTGTTGTGATATTGATGTTGTGTTGCTGCTGATTAGAGAGAGAACTGATTGTTTGTGAGTGTTTAAACATGAAGGAGATTGAAGTTCATGTTGAGTTTGTGTGTGTACAGAGAAAGAGACAAGAGAGAAGGAGTTGTTGAAGTGTTGTGTTTATTTTATCTTTGTGTTGAGGTGTATTTGATTTAAACGGCTGAAGTGATTAAAGGTGGGTTACGGTTAGGGTTGGGCTAACACTATTAAAAAAAAACGGGCTGAATTTTTTTTTGGGTCATTGGACTGAAATATTGGTTAGTTTTGGGCTTGGCATTTGGGCTGTAAAGTGGGTCTGTTTACTTGGTCTGCAAATTGCCAATTGGGCTGCGATTTAGGTTGAGAAATTGGGCTCGGGTTTGGGTTGTAAAATTGGACCGTCATATTGGTTAAAAGGTCTACACAATGGGTCATGTGTTTAGACAAAACGTTTTAAAGTTTGAGAATTAATGTTTTTAAATTTTCGCCGGGTTTTTAAAGTTAAAATTTTATGGGCGTTTTCATTAAACTCGTCATTAAATTTTGAAAAGTGACATCATTGGCCGGGTATTTTTGTAATCTTTTGGGCCTAAATTTGATTAAGTGTGTCAGAAATATTTTTTTTGTTGGCCGAGTGTTTATTTTGTCAATCTTTGGGCCAAAGTTTTTCATTTAAGTTGAAAAAGGTTTGTCACTGGCCGGGACTTTTTAAAATTTATTTTTAGGCCAAATTTTAAAAGGGTTATCGATTAAAAAAAATTGCTTATGCAGAACTTTTTAAATCTTTCAAATCTGATGATCTCACAATGGCACAAAGCCGGTTTGATAATTTTGCAGTTTTAAAGAATGAAGAGATGCTGAAGGAAAAGGAAGAAATCAATCATGCTTTAATTGCTGAAATTGTTGAGGAGTCTGCTCATGATGATAACTATATTGATTGCTTCGATCCTTTCAAAGAATTTTATGGTGACGATGGTGAAAATTCTGATGAGGTTGTTGATGAGTTAAAAGTGGTAAGGGATGAAGAAGTTCGAGATGGTATGGATTGTGAAGCTGGTGTAAAAACTGAAGTTCAAATAGATGTTATTGTTCAAGGACATCTGGGACAGGAAGAGATAGTTCATTCTGGGTTTGTGTGTGAAGCTGCTGTTAATGAGATGAAGAATGATGAAGAGTCAAAGCTAAACTTGGAAGCCATGATTGAGAAGGCAAGGCTTGATGATGTGGATGAGTTCAAGAGGAGCACTCCTTATTGCCAGTGTGATCGCGCTCTTGCTGCCGAAAAACTGGTAATTGGTCTTCCTTACGATGTTATTGAGGATATGTGTTCACCTGCATGCAAAATTCGTTTGATTGGCATATACAAAGCTAATAAATTATTAATGTCAAATGAAAACGAATTGAAGAAAATTAACAAAGAGCTAAAAGAGAACGAATCAAAATTTTTTGTTAAATTGAGAGAGGCTTTAAAAGAAAACGAACATTTGAAAAGATCTCTTTTGGAAAAGAATTGTGAGATAAACTATTTAACTGAGCAATTCACTCTTGCTGAATTTGAGACCAGAAAAGTTAAAAACAAACTGGAACAATGGACAATTTCCTGTATGAAAAGGGAGGAACTCTGTAAGAAACAACGGGGGGCAGAGTTAAGACAGGTTTGGGTTATAACAATGATGCATATGCGTATCCCCCACCCAGTACCTTCTATTATTCTCAAACACCAATTCCTCATCCATCAAATGAGTTGATTCAAGAGATTATATAGAATGAATCTAACAGTTTGCATGCAGGTCTAAAGGGAGTTAATTTGAAGGAGGTGCGAGATGATTATGATTCTTCGACTGGTATGGGATATAGTAAAACGGGTACTGACAGTCAAGCTAATGATTGCTCAGTTCCTGTTGTTTCTAATCCTGTAACGGTTGTTACTTCTATTTTCTTTGATAAGTTTAAAGCAGGTGAGATTCCTACGTTTGAGCCTGTCAGGAATGAGAAGGAAGAGTTAATCCAGGAATCACCTAATCATCAAGCTCCGATCACATCAACACACTCAATTCCCATCAATCAAGATCCGTTGGAAGCAGAGGTAATCATTGAAGACTGGACAAGTTCAGATGATGAATCAAAGACAAAAGAGAGTCATGGAGATTCAAAGATCAAGATGTCATCTGCAACTCTCAAATCTGAAATGCTTCCAAAATCTGAATCAAGACAAATCCGGATCTCAGTCCCAGCTGCAAAACAGGCAAGCCATCGATCAAAAGCTCAAAAGAAAAAGCCTTCACCTCTGTCCATCCTATCTCAAGTTTGTAAAAGACTTGAGAACAAGCAAGTGAAGATCTCATCTCCCATCCGACAAACCACAACTCAACAAAAGAAGCCACAAGTTTGTTCCTCTTTCACTGCTCAACATAAGAAGCCACAAGTCTTCCAACAAGTTGCATCAAGCTCGAAGAAAGCCCCACCCCCAGCTGCTCCATATGAGCCAGTCAAGCTTCAAAAGCCATTCAAGGCTTGCTTCAAGTGTGGAAATGATGATCATGTGCTCAAGAAATGCCCAAAAGTACATGTTTCGGACGGTAAAGGCAAACAGGTTTGCTTCTTCGAATCAGAGTCTAGAAAGAATCCTCCACTTGGTAAAGGTAAACAGGTTTGTTTATTTGAATTTCAAGTTAATAATCATACATCTTTGAATGGTCGGATGACAAACATTCCATCCCCACCTTCTCATGTGAAGCCGGTTTCATATGATTCAAAGATGAATGTGACCACATCAACAAAACCAAAACCTTTTTCCTCGGGACTTAAACAGAAAATGATTTCCAAATTTAATTCTTTCAAATCGAAAATGTTTGAACCTAAACAAATTTGGCAAATTAAAAGAAAAGAGGAAAAGATAATTGATACAAGAACAGGTTGTGTGCATAGACAGGTGTCTTACACTGATGAAAATGGAACGCCCAGGACTACGATGGCCTGGGTTCCCCTTTCTAACTAATCTGTTAATGAGTGTAGGAACATTTCAGGAGGAATGTTAGTAATCCGGTTTACTGACAGAAAATGTTCCTTATTCAAATTTGAGGCGGAACAAACAGGTTATGGTTCTGGTATCTTATCCACATTCTGGATCTTTCTTTCATTTTCACAGCCACTGCATTTTTCTTGATAACGCATTTATCATCTTTTGATAGGGTAATATGGAAGGCGTTTCATTTGTAATTTCTATTTTATATATAGTAGATAGTATAAAAAAAATTAAATAAAAAAATTAAAAAAAATGGGGGAGCCTAACATTTTTACTTGTATTTTTTGATCAAGTTTTCACATCCTTTTGAGGTCGCTCTTGTGTCTTTAAAAAATTTCAATTTTGTGCTGAAATAGAAATTTTGGGGGAGTAAAATCTCAAATGAAAATGAACTGAATATCATTAGTCCAAAATTCTTATCTGTGTAAATATTTTGAGTCTTTTTACAGGTTTCAGGTTTGTATGGAAAGCATCTGAAGGAGGATATTGATTTGTGTGATGATGTGTCAATAGGCTCAGCCCGAATACAATTAGACAGCAATTCTGTGATCAAACTAAATTCAATAAGAGCTCGGTGATGAGAAGTATTTTCACAGACATTTGGCATGCACAAAGTGATAAGTTTTGTCAAAAATGGGTTGAGAGCGTCAAATCTTTGCCTTGATTTCCCTAAAAATCCCAAATCACCCACACCCTAGCCCTGAATTGAGTTTCTAGTTAGCAAAACAAAATAAAAAGCTGCTAGTGTTGCTCTTCAGAAAAACCTCTGAGTGAGTTACTTGTTAACTCCTCAGAATGTATTGAGTCAAAGTGCTTAACTCCTCTGCTATACGGAAGTATTGACCTGGAGTTGGTGGATCTTCTCTGCTATACGGAAGTATTGACCTGAAGATTCACTGAGCATGCTCAAATGTTTATCTCCTCTGTTATACGTCAGTATAGACCTGGAGCTCTAACCATTTGAGTTTCCCAAATAATAAGTCGCAATGTGTTCAAAAGAATCATTGTTGACAAGCTCCACTCCCAAACATGCAAAAATTGCAGAATGTCAAAAGTGGCTCATGAATCGATCAATATTCAAGATTTGATCCAAGAAATTCAAGCAAAGTCAATCATATTGCTTAAATAAACCTTGATGATAGGACAAGTTACTTTACAGAATGTCTGTGGAAACCAAGTCGCCCGAGTTTCTTCAAATCAAACCAAAACATGATAAGATCGTCACAGGTTGTTTGTTGAAAGGAACAAGGCAAGGGTTTAAATGGACAAACATATTGACAATCTCGCCAAGTCTTTGTTTCTCTGGATGGTCGCTAGAAACGCATTATCTGATATCCTTCATGAAAATTTCGTTTATTATCCCTTTTATTTTATGTTTGGGTTCTTGAGTCTTGTTGGTCGTGTGTACCTTATGGGATGTGTTCTCTTTGTCAAAAATATTTGTGATCTTGTCGGACTCGTTCTGTCATTTTCGAATTTTTAATTTTAATTAAAAAATCCAAAAAGATTTTCATTTCAAATTTTTTTCAAGTCTTCCATATTATGCTATTAAAATGTTATCATTTTCACATGCATTTCACGGGAAATTGCACACACAAACGAACACGGGTTCGCTTGTCTTCATACACAAATAAACACGGGTTTATTTTGTTTAATGAAATGATCTAATGAGAAATCTCGAGATTTTGTCTGTGATTGTTGTGTTACAGATATTTGCTGCAAATGATGGCCGATCATCAGTTGAGCATAGAACCTAACCAGAGAACCTGTTCCTCAAAGTTTTTCAGAAGATACTGAGCTAGGAAGCCTCCTCCTACATCTTCTGAAGCACTCAAGAAAAGATAATTTGAAAGCAGTTCCAGATTTTACGAAAGTAGCACGCGAAATGGGGGAGCATACAATATGGGGGAGCATGTGAGATTAAGGATCTTCAGCAACAAAATTTGGCTAGCATCAGTCTTGGGGGAGTTTTGTTGGAGTTGAAATTAAGACTGAAGCTTACCAAATTGAAGATCCAACAGTATTGACTTATCGGTGTTGAACACGATGCAAGACGTTGATATTAATAGACTATGGAGGAGTATTGTTGGACATGGATTGTAGTCTAATATTATCAACACAGTCAAGGTCAAGAAAAGTCAACGTCTACGGTCAAAGTCAACGCAAAAGTCAAGACGACGCGTTCGGGACGAAGATTAGAGACAAGACGTTGAAGGCGACGGAGTTTAATTGTTAATAAATATATTTTGTGTCAACAAAATATATTTAATCGTTTTCGTCAATTTTGTATTTTATGTAATATATATATTTTGTCTTTATGAAAAAATATATATTAGACTAAACATTAGGTTTTATTGGTATTATTTACATTTGTCATGTTTTAGTCTAAGTTTAGGGTCCTAATTGTCATTAGTTCAAAATGTCATTAGGCTATAAATAGTAAATGGCAATTAGGGTTTTAAGAGGACTTGAATGAACATGATTTTGGGTCTTTCCATGTAAACAAAATCTGATGCAAATCAAATGAATCAAATGGGGTTTTATTAGTGTGTTCTTCATGTTCTTCATCTAGTTCATATATTTTATGTCAATTTGATCCAAAATCTTCACAATATACTGATTCAATAGTGTTATGGGACCAACAAAAACTACCTAGCGGCGTTAAAAGTTTTTTAACAGAGACTTTTTAAGAAAAATATGTTTGAAATTAAGTTGGGATCTCTAGTAACAAATTTCCAACTTGGGATTTTTTCCGGCCAACAGATGGTGGTGAACAGAAGCGGCGATGGTGGTGTTTTGATGGTGATTTGGCAGTGGTTCTGGTGTGCAATGGTGAAGGAACCAGGCTTGTGGAAGACTTGTTTGATAGGTTTGATGAGATTTGAAGAGATGGGGGTAGGTTTGTATGATGATGATTGTTGAAGATGTCAAGATTGTAGTGATTTTTTGAGATTTATGTCAAACATAGATGAAAGAGATGAAGAAACTAGAAATTTTGGGGATTTATGAAATTTTTCGGGGCCAAAAAGGTAATTTGGAAATTAAACTAAAGTTTTATTAACACCCGTTAGCCTTAGGTACGCAAATTGCAAAAATCAAAAAGTTCAGGTACTCAAATGGCGAAAGGTACTCATAGTGCTAACTCAGACACTTGAATTGTACTTTATTCTATTTGAAACTATACACCTGTTCAAGGGTACAAGAATTTAAACTCACAATTACAACACAACGCCCGATGAGTTTTCTCAAACCTCTCTTTTTATTATTGCTTGGAAAATATGAGTGATGTATTGCAAAATACATCGATTTCCGGTGCACATTTTGTACGGTTTTTTAGTCGTTTAGTTTAGATTTCGTCTGGTTTTGGTTTGATACTTACTGTTTTGTGTTTTTGTAGATTTGTGAGTAAAAAGGAGGTGGAAATGTGCTAAATTGAAGAAAACTATGATTCTGGATGCGTTGCCGGTGACAGAGAAGTCAACAATGAAAAAAAACTTCTGGAAAAATACACCCTGGTGCCGCGCGAGCGGAAATGGGTTTTGCCTCGCGAAGCGCAAGGGTTTTCAAAGTTCAACTTATTTACAAAACTGACACCGCGTCAGAAATCAGTGTTACACCCCCGTAGCGCCGCGCGAGGGGAATTAGGCTTTTCTACGCGCGGCGCAACGACCCCTTTTACGTGAAAAAATTGTTTAAACCCTACTTAAGTCGTTTTTAACAAAAAAAGGGAGAACGAGTTCCAGCGGCTGAAGACGAACAAAAGAGGCGATTTGGAGCATTCTAGAGCAATTGGAGGAAGGATTTTGAGCTTGGAACACACGTAAACTTGTATTCGGGTTCGAGTAGTTTTCTTTATTGATTTGTTTACTTGAACATGACGATTGGTTTGATGTTTTCTGAGTTTAATTATTGTTTTTGACTTATTATGAGTAGCTAAATCCATATGCACTATCTAGATGATTGGATAGTTGTAGGTTTTGATAGTTTGAATATTTTGATTGAATGGATGGTTTAGTGCCATTGTAAACGACAATTTTTGGTATTCAGTTGGATGAGTATTATGTATTGATCTTTGTTTATGAATGCATTTTAATCCTATGTGTTAATCTATGAATGTCTTTCAAATGTGATTAGCATATCTAGCACGTGACTTTGTGTTTGTGGTTACTAGGGATTTTACTAGACGTAGTGAAGTTCTAGGATTGCATGTTTAGTAAATGAAAGATCAATGTGTATCTTAACCGGAGATTGGAAGATAAAGGTTAATTGGTTAATCCTAGTGATTAGGTCTACGTAATTAACTATCTTAAAAGAGGTTAACACTTAGAATATTTAATTACATTGTTAATCAAATCTAAATTGAACCATTAACTTGTCACTCCTTACATTTCATGTTTGTGGTATGTTAGACTAAGTTTTTTGACACCTATTGAGTACTTTAGCATTGCTAGGTTGACTGGAAGGTAACCTAGCTATCGGTAGTTTTAACACTTCCCTTTAGAACTCTTTTTAGTCACACCCGGTGAATGGTCTGGGATCCACTAAGTTTTCTCAAGGTTTGTATCCTTAGAAACCCGATTCATCCTCAATCGTAATCATTCAATCTATTCAAATACCTTGACTAGGATTCATCTAGATAGTGTTCCTTCAAATAATCAGAAATCTTCAGTTTGTCACTTTAAGTTCATTTCTTTGGTTAGTGTTTTAATTAAATTTAGTCTACGTTTTATTTTCTAGTTCTTAATTAAAACTCCCCCATTTTATAAAATTATTGTTAATCCTAGGTTAAGTCTAGTATTTGTTATTGATAGTGTCCTTTGGGTTCGATATCTGGACTTCTTAGAGCTATACTGCATTGACATGTACACTTGCCTGTTGTGTGGTTTAAATTTAGGTTGTTTAGAATTTTAACTCGAGTGTCTAGGTCGAGTCTAGGTTAGATTATTAGATTTATTTTTATAGATCGTGTTAGCCACATCATGTTTTTGGCGCCGTTGCCTGGTACACTTGGCAATAGCGAAACTAGCTTTAATTAGGATTTGTTGATAATTTAGGGTTCTTTTTCATAAGTTTTTAGTTTGTCTCGAGTCAGTTTTCTATTCATAGTTTCCAAGTCTAGTGTCTAGGTTTTCAGAAGTCATTAGGTTTAACTTCAGTTATTTAGTTTAATTAATTAGTTAATTTAGTCTAAGTTCTCCACTTTTATCTTTGATCTTTTTCACCTACTACTTTAAGAGATGATGTTCAGACCGCATGGTGATCCGTACGTAGAATCTTTAATTAGGATACCCGTTGGTCCCCATTGGCCATGCTATCGAAAAAATCATATGTTACATCCTAAACTTCCTGTAAGGAATGTTGTGATAATGTTTGACCAAATGGGGAACATAACATCCTACGAAAGTGCCACTGGGGTTTTGGTTGAACATAAGGAGTCAAGTCGTCTCGTTCATGATTTAGAAGGGATATTCATAGGGTACGAGAACGAATTAGGTGAGTTTTTCGATCTAATCGAGGAGCAGGAGACAATAACGGATGATGCAGCTCCACAAGATCTCGCACAAGTCCCACCTCCTACTCAAGAAGATCATGATTATGATGGTTCTTGTGACGATGAGCACCCAAGAGAGCATAGTTTCATAGGTGATCCACAAGATTGTTCCTTGTGACGATGAGCACCCAAGACTGTTGTTGCTCCTGTTATTCCAATTGGAAAGAAAATTCCCAACAACACGGTTTATTACATTCCATCGCCAGAAGAAACGAGACAGGTTGATTGGAATGCGTGTTTTGATGCTATTGAAGCTTCATGGGCAGAGAAGCATGAGGTAATTGATGCAACTGAACAAGAGACTCCAATGGACACCGCAGTCCCACCTCTGGTTAAGAAGAAGGCAGAACCCCATGCTAGCTCCGTGACATAGATTTGTAGGACTAATCTTATTAAGGAGGATTTATTTAACGAAGATGAGAGTGACAGTGAGGTTAAAGATTCCATACCTAAGGTTAGCGACAATAATATATTAGAGGTGATAGAGGATCCCCATGATTGGATGACTGAGTTTGAGAGGGAAATGATGGAGTCCCCAAGTTTAGAAATGATGACGTCCATGATGATGGGAGATAATGAGGTTAGAGATGATTTTAAGGACATTTCCGTTCCGTCAGAGGTAGAGACAAGTGAAACCCCAAGTGTGGGGATCTTAGAGGATGAGATAGTATTATATGATATACCACCTGACATGCCAGTAGAGATCCCAATTTCTGAGCCCGTTTCTGTTAGTGTTTATAATTATGTAGAGGGCTATGCTGATTATGTTGATTTACCTCTTAGGATTAGGCCCTCACGTAAGAGGATACGGGGGATAGGAGATGATTATTACTTGAGAATACTGAAAACCCCAAGTGTGGGGATATGTAGGGGAGAGAGATTGCTAAGATATTTGTTAGAAGTACTTTTTAGGCCTAGCAGGTTTAAGTGTTGGTGGATTGCACTTAAAGAGGTCGATGATGAATTGCTCAGCTTTGATGCCATATTTTTATTTATGATTGTTGGTGTACCGCTTAGGGTAGAAGCGGTACCAAGGAGGATTAAGGAGAAGCCACCTAATTAGGTTAACTAGTGAGAGACTTAGGGAGATCCCGAGTGTAGAGTTTGTATACTTATTTGCTATTTTTCATTTAATCTATTTTTTTATTTTAGTGTTTTATTTTTGTGTCGAGTCAGTTTTATGCTCGGGTATTTGTGTTCTTATTTTTGCAGGTTTGGATGATCACCACCCGTACCCAATCTGCATTCGGGTGAGTTTGGATTTGTAAAGATGATGATGATGCAACTCGAGAGTGTCGGGGTTAAGCTTGATCGCGACCAAAATGCTATACGATCAAAGCTATGGAATGGACTTGATAATGGAGCTTACGCGTTTCACAATACCAGCTAAGTCGTTTCCAATTCGTCATTTTAGTCTTTTATTTCTGCTTTAATTTTTTTGTTTTAGAGTGTTTGCCCATTTCTACATTGAGGGCAATGTAGAGTTTAAGTGTGGGGATAGGTAACTGTCGTTCGAGTCTGTAGATAAGGTCAGTTGAGTAAAAATAAAAAAAAATTAAAAAGAAAATTTGAAAAAATAATAGGTTGATTAATGAGTTTTTGGTTAATCCAACTAGCTTTGAAAGGTCTCCTAAGTGTCCCTAATCTACTTAATTAAAAACTGGGAGGTCTTGTGGGTGTTCATCTTAGGAGAAATGAGAAGCCAAGTGTTATGAAATTAAGACACCCCTATAGGTTGTTAAACTAAATGTAGAATAGAAGCTTATTACTCACAAACTTAGCACACTAACTTTTTTTATGCAAATAAATTAGAAAGTTAGTGGCGCTCCATAAAATTCCAAAAAATGAACATGTAAATTGAAGGTGTAACCTAGGGTTGATAGACTTATAGATTTTCCACAACTTATACCCTTTTTCCTTCAGTTTCAATTTGGGAGGTAAGCCTTTTTGTTCATAGTTATATATATGCATTTTATATGCATCTGCTTGGTTGAGTGATTATCACATGGCATGTACATTTTAGAACTTATCTACGATATACTAGTTGAGACCATGGACTAATGAACTTGCACAAAAGTGATAGAGGCACTTAGGATTTGAGCCTTATTTGAAGCCTGTCTTTTCCTTACCCTTAATGTTATCCGCTAGTTAGCCCGTCTGAGCCCTTTTTGTTATCCATTTTTCTTTGTTTATTAACCCGTAAGCCTTAGCCTTTCGTTTGTTTAAACCTATCTGTTTTGGACTGTGTGTTTAAATGAACCGGTTAAGCTAGTGTGTAAGTATTTGTGAAGTTGTTAGTTCATTTGAAATCTGTTGTGAAAAAAAAAAGTTAATGATGATAAAATTTGAGAAAAGAAAAAGAAAGAGATGCAAAGTGATTCTAGCTGGTGGTTTATAGAAAGTATGGATCCATAGTATGATCCATTTTTGTTCTGTTTAGCATTTGTTTATTGTGTTGCCCTAGTAAAACCTTGTTCATCTAATCACCTTCGTTTGTTTATCCTTTGTTATTCGTACCCTTAACCCTAGCCACATTACAACCCTGGTAAAGACCTGCTTGATTTCTGCATCGGTTCATGTGTCATTTGGTGGAGACTGGATTTCTTTACAAGCTTATGATAATTTCGTGCCATGGTTAGATATTTGAGCATTACAGAAAAATACTAGTACACTTTTTACTAGTTCGTACAAAAATAGCCGAGTGGAGTGACAAATTGTGAGTTGTTGTGGAATATGTATGTCCAGAGTCACTAGGTGAACAATAGATGTACGAAATGTTCAAAACTTCGTTCCATTATGACCACATGTGAATATGAGTTTCTATTAGATATGTTAGTTTTTCAGGTTATAGCGGTTACAATAACCGGAATGGTTTGACTTGTGCATTTCATAGACTGGTAACTTGTGGTTTCCTAGGTGTGAGATCCTTTAGACATACCCAGTTTTCTCAGATGTACTTAATAGCTAACATGATAAAGGGACCCGATTTGTTAGTGCTAGGATGTTTTGCATAAACAATAACCAAGACTCATTCGTCAATTTAATTTGTTCATGTTTGGTTCAAGTCCTTGATTTTGAATCTATGGAAAAATGCTTTTTCAGGGACGAAAAAAAGAGTCTAGTGTGGGGGATATTTGATGTATTGCAAAATAAATCGATTTCTGACGCACATTTTGTATGGTTTTTGAGTCGTTTAGTTTAGATTTCGTCTCGTTTTGGTTTGATACTTAATGTTTTGTGTTTTTGTAGATTTATGAGTAAAAGGAGGTGGAAATGTGCTAAATTGAAGATAACTACGATTCTGGATGCGCTGCCGGTGACAGAGAAGTCAACAATGAAGAAAAACTTTCTGGAAAAATACCCCCTAGCGCCGCTCGGGGGGAATAGGTTTTGCCTCGCGCAGCGCGAGGGTTTTCAGAGTTCAACTTATTTACAACACTGACACCGCGTCAGAAATCAGTGTTACACTCCCGTAGCGCCGCGCCGGGGGGGGGGGGGATTAGGCTTTTCTCCGCGCGGCGCGACGACCTTTGTTACGTGAAAAACTTGTTTAAACCCTACTTAAGTCGTTTTTAACAAAAAAAAAAGGAGAACGAGTTCCAGCGGCTGAAGACGAACAAAAGAGGCGATTTGGAGCATTCTAGAGCAATTGGAGCAAGGATTTTGAGCTTGGAACACACGTAAACTTGTTTTCGGGTTCGAGTAGTTTTCTTTATTGATTTGTTTACTTGAACATGACGATTGGTTTGATGTTTTCTGAGTTTAATTATTGTTTTTGACTTATTATGAGTAGCTAAATCCATATGCACTCTCTAGATGATTGAATAGTTGTAGGTTTTGATAGTTTGAATGTTTTGATTGAATGGATGGTTTAGTGCCATTGTAAACGACAATTTTTGGTATTCAGTTGGATGAGTATTATGTATTGATCTTTGTTTATGAATGCATTTTAATCCTATGTATTAATCTATGAATGTCTTTCAAATGTGATTAGCATATCTAGCACGTGACTTTGTGTTTGTGGTTACTAGGGATTTTACTAAACGTAGTGAAGTTCTAGGATTGCATGTTTAGTAAATGAAAGATTAATATGTATCATAACCGGAGATTGGAAGATAAAGGTTAATTGGTTAATCCTAGTGATTAGGTCTACGTAATTAACTATCTTAAAAGAGGTTAACACTTAGATTAGCTAATTACATTGTTAATCAAATCTAAATTGAACCATTAACTTGTCACTCCTTACATTTCACGTTTGTGGTATGTTAGACTAAGTTTTTTGACACCTATTGAGTACTTTAGCATTGCTAGGTTGACTGGAAGGTAACCTAGCTATCGGTAGTTTTAACACTTCCCTTTAGAACTCATTTTAGTCACACCCGGTGAATGGTCTGGGATCCACTAAGTTTTCTCAAGGTTTGTATCCTTAGAAACCCGATCCATCCTCAATCGTAATCATTCAATCTATTCAAATACCTTGACTAGGATTCCTCTAGATAGTGTTCCTTCAAATAATCATAAATCTTCAGTTTGTCACTTTAAGTTCATTTCTTTGGTTAGTGTTTTAATTAAATTTAGTCTACATTTTCATTTTCTAGTTCATAATTAAAACTCCCCCATTTTATAAAATTTTTGTCATTCCTGGTTAAGTCTAGTCTTTGTTATTGATAGTGTCCTTTGGGTTCGATATCTGGACTTCTTAGAGCTATACTGCATTGATAGGTACACTTGCCTGTTATGTGGTTTAAATTTAGGTTGTTTAGAATTTTAACTCGAGTGTATAGATCGAGTCTAGGTTAGATTATTAGATTTATTTTTATAGATCGTTTTAGCCACATCAATAAGACTCAACACACAAACAAATTGTGAACTTCATACTAAACTAAGACTTATTATGGGTTTATATCACAACTTGTAACCGAAACAAAGGGGGACACCTAAACATTATTATTCAAACTTTTAAACAAAGCAACTCAATTGTACTCATCTAAAATCAGCTTATGGATCAACCTCTTGTTCTCATGTGAACAACCCAAAAGTCTTGGTCTGAACATCTCTTTCAAGAGGTCCAAAATAAGCAACACATAACTTATAATTTGAATGGACTTTGGTAAAATCTCACTTTTACCCGGTTCAAGCATTTAGTTGAGACTATCGATGGATTCCGATTTCATGTCCTAACTAATTCTACGCCAGTATAAACGCGACCAAGAGGTTACCAACCAAACTAAACATCTAGCTAGTAACTAGAAAACTCCCCAGAACTAAAACTACATGACACGACACATGAGTTAAGAAGATAAATAAGTAAACATGAGTTTCAAATCATCGATCGTTTCTTGTCGTGATTGTTACTCAAAATCGTGCTCCAAGTCTTGATTTCTTCAACCATACGAGACATGCTTCATCGAGTATTATCGAAGATAGTGTCATTTCAAGCTTTCCAAATAGTCCATAGAGTTGTGATGAATATGGCTTTTAGTTTTCTTTGTACCGGCTCTCTTTTTGAGGAGCACGTGGCGGTGTGAAGGTGTTCAACTGAAACTACTCTAATATTGGACATGATGTTGCACCATATATTGCACGGTAGATTAACTTTAATAGGAAGTAATGTGTCCCATGTACGTGTAATCACTTAAAGGAAGAGAGAGTTTGTTTGAATCTATCAGTTTGCGCATGCCTATCGTTGTGAAGCAATCTGCTAATGCACGATGGACACCATTGGTCGACCAAATTGAGCCTACTGAGTCGGATTTTAGCGCGTCTTTGTGATATATACATCTATATGCCTGGTAAACATAATGAGTCAACATGGTTTAATTATACTTAAATGATTAATGGCCTTTTAGAGGGACTAGTTTTGTTAGAAGTTGTTAACTTTCTTAGTTGGGTTGTTAGAAGTTGTTATGAAGAGGTGTTGTGTATATAAGAGTTAGTTGATCATCTTCATCAATTCATTCACTCAATTGTTCTTCTCAATTTCTTCATTGTAAATCATTTCTTTGTTTCATGAATAAACAAGTTCATTATTAATCGTGTTGTTGTTATAACTGAATCATCACAATTGGTATCAGAGCCAGATCGGCTCGATTTTGATTCAATTGGAGCACACGACTGTTTAATTCGGCACTTAGATTGAACCGGTGATGACGATAAAGTTCGAATTGGAAAAATTCGACGGGAGAAATGATTTCGGTTTGTGGAGAGTGAAGATGAAAGCGCTTCTAGTACATCAGGGAATTGCAGCAGCTTTGACATCAAATCAGATTGAAGTTCCTGCAAATACTCCACCAGAGAAATTGAAAGAAATGGAAGATAAGTGGAAGGACACAACTGTAAAAGCACATAGTGGAATCATATTGTCATTGGGGGATCGTGTTCTTCGAGAAGTATCTAAGAAGACTACTGCATCAGGACTTTGGAAGAATTTAGAGACTCTGTACATGACAAAGTCTCTGGCAAACAAACTTTACTTGAAAAAAAGGTTGTATACCTTCAGTATGAATTCAGGTAAAAGTTTAGAAGATCACACAGATTAGTTTAATAAACTTGTGTTAGATTTGGAGAATATTGATGTGACTATAGAAAAGGAAGATCAAGCGATATTGTTTCTAGCATCTTTGCCATCATCATATGAACATTTTGTTGTAACTTTGATGTATTGAAGAGATACATTGTCAATGGATGAAGTTTTGGCTGCTTTAACTTCCAGAGAGTTAAAGAAGAGGTTAGAGGGTAAAGATGAAGGTGGAGAGGGACTGATGGTTAGAGGCAGGTCAGATCAAAAAAGCCACAAGCATAGAAATAATTCCAGGTCTAAATCCAAGTTTAAAAGGAAATGTTTTATCTATGGGTATGAAAAACATCTAAAAAGGGAATGTCCAGATTGGAAGAAGAAGAAGACTGAAACTAGTAGTGGTACAAGCCATACAACAGTAATAATGCTCAAGATGATCTCTTTGAAGGCTATGAGAGTTCAGATGTATTAGTTGTGTCAAATGATATGAATGAAAGGCAGATTCTTGACTCTGGTTGTTCTTTTCATATGACACCATTCAAAGAGTATTTTACAGATTTAATAGAAGGTGACCATGGATTTGTGAAGTTGGGGGATGATAGACCCTGCAAGATCATGGGAGTTGGATCTGTGAACTTTAGAATGGATAATGGCATGGAGATTAATCTTAAAGAAGTAAGGTACATTCCTACTCTTAAAAGAAGTCTAATGTCAATGGGGACATTTGAGAAGGAGGGGTATCATGTCAGTTTAAAGGATGGTAAGGCTAGAGTTCTTAAAGGTTCCATGGTAGTGTTAACTGGTACTAGAAGACAAAACAACACTTATCTACTCAATGGTAGTGTAGTAATTGGGTCAGCCAATGTTGCAGAAACAGATGAACATGATGCTTTGTTATGGCATAAAAGGTTGGGTCATGTAAGTCATCAGGGACTTATAGAACTACAGAAAAAACAGTTGATAAATGGGCTCAAGTGCTGTGAGTTTGTGTGTTTGTGAAGATTGCATAATGGGCAAGCATAAGATAGTCAAGTTTGGTAGAGGCAGGCATCAAACTGATGGTATTCTTGATTACATACATTCAGATCTATGGGGGCCTGCTAAAGTTGAGTCTCTTGGTAAGGCAAGAAATTTCATGTCTTTAATAGATGATCATTCAAGAAGGGTATGGGTGTATGTGTTGAAAAACAAGAGTGATGCTTTTATGCAATTTAAAGAATGGAAGACTCTGGTAGAAAAACAAACTGGTAGATCAGTTAGAAAATTGAGAACTGACAATGGTATGGATTTTGTAGTGGTGAATTTAACTCCTATTGTTAGGCAAATGGATTTGTTAGACACTTAACAATTCCTGGAACACCACAACAGAATGGACTTGCAGAGAGAATGAACAGAACTTTATTAGAAAGGGTAAGGTGTATGTTATTGAGCTCAGGACTACCTAAAAGTTTTTGGGGTGAAGCAGTCATAACTGCTGCATATCTGATAAACAGATGCCCTTCAGCTGCCATCAAGATGAAGACACCAATGGAGGTTTGGACAGGTAATAAACCAGATATAAGTAATTTGATAGTGTTTGGGTCAGTTGCTTATGCACATATCAGGCAAGATAAGTTAGATGCTAGAGCCATCAAATGTGTGTTTCTTGGTTATCCTGAAGGTGTAAAGGGTTTTAAACTGTGGAGACTTGATGGTGAAAGACCTAGGGTGATCACTAGTAGAAATGTTGAATTTCAGGAGTCTAAAATGTACAAGCAGGTAATGAAGATGGAAGTACATAATGAGACAAAAGGGGTTCAAATTGAGGTGGAGTTGAATAGAAATGAACCTAAAATTGGTGATAAAAGTCCAAAGGAAGTTGAAAGGGGCAAGTTCAACACAGGCTGATGTGGAGCTGCCAAGTCTTGCCAAAGAGAGAGGTAGGAGGCAGGTTGTTAAGCCAATGAGATTTAGAGAAGGTGATGACATAACAACTATGGTGTTTATGGCTGCAGAACAAGAAAACTGTATTGATCCGAAGTCATATGAGGAAGCAATCGATTCAAAAGATTGTGATAAGTGGGAGGAAGCTATGGTGGATGAAATGCAGTCTTTGTACAAGAATGATACTTGGGATTTAGTTGATAAACCAAAAGGGCAGAAACTGGTAACTTGTAAATGGCTTTACAAGCTGAAAGATGGTTTAACAATGGATGATCCTCCTAGGTACAAGGCTAGATTGGTAGCAAAGGGATTTACACAGAGGTTAGGTATTGATTATCATGAAGTGTTGTCTCCTGTTGTGAAACATTCATATATTAGAGTTATCTTGTCACTTACAGCTACACTTGACAAGGAACTAGAACAGTTAGATGTTAAAACTGCATTCTTGCATGGTAATATAGATGAGAACATCTATATGACACAGCCTAAAGGTTTTATAGTCAAAGGGCAAGAAGATAAGGTATGTTTGCTAAAGAGGTCATTATATGGATTAAAACAGTCTTCCAGAATATGGTATCAACGTTTTGATGAATATATGGTGGGACATGGTTTTAAGAGAAGCTCATATGATAGTTGTGTCTACTATAGAGAGTGGAGCCAAAACTGCTATGTTTATCTACTTTTATATGTAGATGACATGCTTTTAGCTTGTCAGAGTAAACAAGTTGTGCAGGAAACTAAAGAGTTGTTGATGGCATAGTTTGATATGAAAATAATGGGAAATGCTAGGAAGATTCTTGGTATGGAAATAAGCAGACAGAGGCAAGCCAAGGAACTTAGATTGACTCGAACTACTTATATTGATAAGGTGTTATCTACCTATAATATGAGTAATTGTAAGGCTGTGAAAACTCCATTGGCACATTTAAACTGTCAAATGACAACTCACCTGTCACTGATGAAGAGAAGGCATATATGACCAAAGTACCATATGCAAATGTAGTAGGTAGCTTGATGTATTTGATGGTTTGCACCAGGCCAGACATTAGCTATGTAGTGAGTTTGATTAGTAGATATCTTTCTAATCCTGAGAAGGGTCATTGGGAAGCAGCTAAATGGGTGTTAAGGTACATAAAAGGGACTAGATCATATGGTTTAGTGTTTAACTCCCAGGCTGCTGATATAGATGGACATATTATTGGTTATGCTGATTCAGACTATGCAAAAGATCTTGATAGGTGCAGGTCTATAACAGGATATGTATTCAAGGTGATGGGCAATGTGGTCAGCTGGAAAGCTCAATTACAGCATATAGTTGCATTATCAACTACAGAGGCAGAATATATTGCATTGGGTGAGGTTGTTAAAGAGGCATTGTGGTTAAGAAGGTTTGTGTCTGAGCTGGGGATAAAGCTGGCTATGGTTATGGTGTATTGTGATAATCAGGGTGCTCTGCAACTGTCAAAGAATAATGTTTATCATGAGAGAACCAAGCATATTGATGCTAGAGTACATTTTATTAGAGATGTGATACAAATGAGGTTTTGGTTGAATACATTGATACAAGGATTAATCTTGCTGATGCTTTCACCAAAACACTGCCAGGACCCAAATTCAATTGGTGTTTAGACACTCTTGGTGTTAGTTGACAGGTGCATAGTGATGTAAGGTGGAGATTGTGATATATACATCTATATGCCTGGTCAACATATTGAGTCAACATGGTTTAATTCTACTTAAATGATTAATAGCATGTTAATCATTTTAGAGGGACTAGTTTTGTTAGAAGTTGTTAACTTTCTTAGTTGGGTTGTTAGAAGTTGTTATGAAGAGGTGTTGTGTATATAAGAGTTAGTTGATCATCTTCATCAATTCATTCACTCAATTGTTCTTCTCAATTTCTTCATTGTAAATCATTTCTTTGTTTCATGAATAAACAAGTTCATTAGAAAGTATTAATCGTCTTGTTGTTATAACTGAATCATCACAGTCTTCTACGCTGCAATAACGGTTTTTAGACAATAAAAAAAGGTTGGTGTATAAAGCACATAATGGTGTAGAGAACGACCAGTTATCAAGCCAAAATCATGGGCCTGAGCTTAGCTGTTGTCCTCCATGTTGACATTGAGTGATGTATGGCTCGTATCAGATACCATATTGGTATAAAGGTTTTGATGTGAAAAGCTTAACTTTAAGTTTTACTAAACAACAAGATATAATACCAGGCCGCGCGTTGCAGCGGACGGGTCATGCGGTCGGGTCTTGCGTATTAATTTGAATTCGTCACCTAAGTTGATAAAAAAAAGTTTCATGTGACGTACGTTACGGTGCAAAACCGTAATGTGTCGCATATTAAAAGGCGACGAAATATCAAAAGTTAGAGGTCAAAACGATAACGAAGTCAAATCTAGAGTGTTAAAGTCGTACATATGTCAAAGTAGAGTAAGAGGTCAAAGTCGAAAACTAATCATGGACTAAAATGATAATTAGTAAAAGTCGGGGATTAAAATCATAAATATATCAAAGTTAAAAAAAACTAAAGTTGAAATATGCCTAATGGCAAAACTGTAAATAACACAAACTTCAACACTAATTTACAAGGTCATAACCGACCTTGTAAATTAGTAAAGTTATAAATATAAATGGCTTATGGCTATATAGCCCAATACAAAACTTGAAGTTCTAATTTGATGGAGATTATTGAGGTACATCGATATCATACCAATTATATATTATATTGCTCCTGAAGAGTCTAACCACCAGAAGATTTAATCTAGACCGTAAGATCTAGCTGAGAGAAAATCATGACCGTAGATTTAATCATACAACTCTCTCACACTTTCTCTTAGTGGGCTTTATTTTTTTATTTGGCTTCGAATTTTGTTAAATCAAATGAAGATATCTTGGGATTTTGTTAAATCAAATGGATGTTGATAAATCAATTGAGTTCTTGATTCCAAAGACATGTGTACATGTGAGCGTTTAAAACTACCCTAACACTTGAGTGTGTGTTTTTTATACAAGATTTAAACCATCGTCTAATTTTGACGTTCTAGATCTAGTTCGACCTGGAACTCCATCAACGGAGAAACTCATTCATTATGAGAAAACTATCTTGAGTCAGGATAGAACTTTGAGACATCAAGGATTCATGGCGTTGAAACAGAAGATCAATTGCATCTGAGTCCACATGACCTTGAATTTATTCAAAAATAAGATAGGATGTTAATCATAATAATTAAATCTAACTATTATGGTTTAGTGTTAATGTCAAACCTTAATATTTAACTCAACTTATATGACTAGGTCAAGGACTTAGGAACCCCAAGCAATTTAACAATTTCAGCAAAATAAAGGTGGGCAATCTGACTTGCATCATAAGTCTTAGCACACGAAACAAAATGTGCCATTTTTTAGAAACGGTCCACCACTACCATGATTGAATCTTTCTGTCGTTGAGTGCGGGGAAGGCCAACGACAAAGTCAAGACTAACGTCCTCCCAAGGCCAATCCGGGATAAGTAGGGGTGTATTGAGCCCCGGATTGGAGTGATGAGTTTTAGCAATATTACAAACTCGGTAGCGGTCAATAATACGCGCTACATCCACTGCCATTTTTGGCCAATAAAAACGCTCATGCACTAGTTTCCGAGTCTTGTCCCTTCCAAAATGTCCTGCCAACCCCCCTTGGTGACTTTCTAAAATGATGGCGTCCCGTAATGAACACCTCGGGACGCAAATCGTGTTACCTTTAAACAAAAATTCCTCCTGCATCGAGTAACCGAGAGTAGGGGCTGCACGACAGTGTTCCCACAACTCAAAAAATCCGGATCATCTTGGTAAAGCCCATGAAAAACATCACACCCTCAACTTGTATTTGTAGCGACGTAAGGAGGGTGCGCCGTCGGCTTAAGCATCAACAACGTTATTATCTGTACCCGCTTTATGTTTGATTACAAAAGAAAACTCCTGCAAATATTCTACCATTTAGCATGACGGGAGTTGAGCTTGTGTTGACCGTTAATAAAGCGTAAGGCCTGATGATCCGAATATAATATGAATTCACCCGGTAACAAGTAATGACGTCAATACTCAAGACTTCGAACAATTGCATAGAATTCTTTATCGTACGTGCTATACTTCTGTTTCGCGTCATTCAACTTTTCACTAAAGAATGCGATTGGCTTGTTGTCTTGACTTAAATCGCTCCCAATTCCAAACCACGACGCATCACATTCGACTTGGAAAGTGGACTGAAAGTTGGTTAAAGTAAGTATGGGTGCGCTGGTTACTCTTGTTTTAGCTCTTCAAAAGCCGAGGCTGCTGCAGGTGTCCACACAAACTGATTTCCTTTAAGACACTCAGTTATTGGAGGCCACAATTGAGCTGAAATTCTTGATAAAATGTCAGTAAAAAGAAGCTAATCTGTGAAAACTCCAAACTTCATGAATTGATGGTGGAGTAGGCCAAGTAGTAATAGATGTTACTTTTGATTCATCCATGCTTGTTCCCTTTTCTGAAATAATGTACCCTAAGAAGAGAACTTCCTGTGATAACAAAGGACACTTTTTGCGATTAGCATATAACTTTTGATCTCTAAGGATAGAAAAAACCTGGTGGAGATGGTGAAGATGTTGTTGCACATCTTTACTAAACACCAAAATGTCATCAAAGTATACGCTACACAACGTCCAATGAGGGTTGTAAAAACAAGGTTCATCAACCTCATTAATGTACTTGGTGGTAACCGCTATGTAAATCAATTTTGGAAAAAAAACGAAGACCCATGTAATTTGTCGAGTAGATGTAACGTCCGCCTTTCGGCAAGCACCACAGTTGGCATTCATAAGCATATAATCAACCATAAATTTAAATAAATTCTAACATGCAGCGGAATACTTGTTCAAAACATCATTACATCGTCATAAATTGTCTTAAAAACTCCTTAAAACATTACAAAATGTAAATTTGATCGTAGATGTATTTTCTCCAATGCCAGTCTTCAACAAGTCTCTAGCTCTCACCAAACAGCTCTCTAAATCTTCAAACCTGCGCATCAATCTAACATGCATACAAAAGTCAGCTACGCTGAGTGAGTCCTAGTTTTAAAAGTAAAATCATTGAGTACGTTTCATATCTTCCTTGAGTTACACGTATATAATATTATTATTAGTACGTAACTACAACTCTTGCCGAGTTTACCGATATAGCGGTTCTTCACGGGTATTGAAAACCCCAGTCGGATCATATCTCTTCGACCCTCATGGGTCTACCGGTATTTTATATGACATCTTCACTGGTATTATAACCCCCAGCCAGGTCACGACTCTTCGACTCTTATGGAGTCTACCACTTTAATGGTGTCTCTTCACTGGTATTGTAAATCCTCAGCTGGATTACTATCTCTATTCTATCATTATTAAACATACTCTTTATTTAATCAACACGTATTCATTCACAAACACTTCATTTAGTCAACACGTAATCATTCACATACTCTTCACCACATAGGGAAAACATATAGGTATATCAGTATGCATGTTAGCCTCGAAAGCGTATTTAAAACGAAACGGAAGTGAGGTCTAGAACTCACCTGGTTCTTAGGAGATCTTGCTGGTTCGGTCAAGGTTAAGGTAGTGGTATTGGTGCATGATCTGCATAAGTTATTATGGAAAATCTTTATTTTTATTTTAGTTTCGCAAACAGTATCGCACATAGTTTCGCAAACAGTGTCACAGACAGTGTCGCAATGACGAACCATAGTGTCGCATGCTGCTCCAGCAGCACCTCCACTTGCAGTTTCGCAAGGCACTTGCCCAACTTTCGTTGGGACTTAAACTACTTTCGCAAACACACTCCGACACATGACATGAAATCAAGACATCATAGTGTCGCAAGAAGAACACTAGTGTCGCAAGAAGAACACTAGTGTCGCATTATGAATGCTTAGTGTCGCAATACGGGGTTTCAACTCGCTTTCAACCCAAAATCCTTGTTTTTCAACCAAATCTCAAACTTTTTACGTCCAAAACTTTGTTTTATCATTTATATGACCAAATCTAAGCTTTTTCCATTATTTCAACCATATAAATGCAAACTTTATTGATTTTTTGAAACTTTATGAAAACCTCAAAACTCCATAAATGGTCGGATTCGTTTTGTGTTCTGAAAACATGTTTTGGGGAATGATTTTACCTTGATTACATGTTGTTTAACACCCTTTTATCCTCAAATCAACTCTTTGATTTACAAAAATCTTGCTTTTCTTTCTTCTTTCCTTAGTTTTCTTCAAAAATGGAGATTAGGGTTTGTGTGTGTGTTGTGAAGATGGTGAAGTGTGGATGGTGGCTGGAAATGTGGATAAAATAGTAGGGTTTTCCATATTGGGTAGGGTTTTAGGTGGGCTTTGGGCCTTAATTAGGTTATTAGACTATTTTAGGTAAATCTCTTAACTAATCCACTTACCATTTTGGGCCTAATTCATTCTTTCACCCTTAATGGCCCATAATTACATCATAACCTCTTCATTAATCCTTCTCTTTTCTAATTACCAAGTAATTAGTCGTTACGTTTTACTTTCTCGTACATATATAATCATTTTCGTTCTTCATCGTATTATCATAATCACCACATTTATCGTAAACATAGCATATATCATAAGCGTCATACATCATTTTAATCATAATCATGTCAATGCACATCTATATAAGCATATTCACGTAAAGATGCCTTGCCATGAAAATCGGGGTGTTACAAGTCTCCCCTCCTTATATAGGTTTCGTCCCGAAACCTTCTAATCACGAAATAACGCAGGGTGATTTTTTCTCATTTCGCTCTCTAACTCCCACGTAACATCCGAACCTTTCCTATGTCTCCACTAAACTTTTACCTGCTTCACGGTTTTATTCCGTAATCGTTTTTCCTTTTCATCTAATACGGCTACCAGCTGTTCCACGTAGTTCAGCCGCTCATCAATTTCTAGATCGTCATACGATACTGCCATATTTTCATCAGCTAAACATTTACGCAAATGCGATACATGAAAGGTGGGATGAATCCCACTCAATTCTTCTAGGAGATCCAATCGGTAAGCAATGTCTCCCACTCGTGCAATTACTGTAAACGGCCTGATATATCTAGGGCTTAACTTTCCTCTTTGTCTGAATCGAATGATTGCCTTCCATGGGGACACTTTTAGCATGACTCTGTCCCCCACTTGGAACATAATGTCCTTCCTCCTTCTATCGGCATAAGACTTTTGTCTGTCTTTAGCTGCTTTCATGCATTCCTTAATCCTTTCTAATTTCTCTGTCGTGGCCTCGACTATTTCTAAACTTCCGAGTTCTCTTTGGCCAATCTCGCCCTAGCATATGGGAGTCCTACATCTTATCCGATACAACATCTCATACGGCGGCATCTTTATACTAGCATGATAACTGTGATTGTAGGAGAATTCTGCCAAGTGTAGATGACTGTCCCAACTACAGCCAAATTCGAGCACACAGGCTCTAAGCATATCTTCCAGTGTCTGGATCGTTCTTTTCGACTGTCCGTCGGTCTGTGGGTGGTAAGCTGAACTAATATGGAGCCTTGTTCCCATCTCTTCATGAAATTTCTTCCAAAATTTTGACGTAAACCTAGTGTCCCTGTCGGACACAATGGATACCGGCATTCCATGCCTTGCCACAACCTCTTTGATAAATGCCTCGGCTAATTTCTCTGAACTTATCGCTTCCTTGATTGGTAGGAAGTGAGCACTTTTCGTCAATCTGTCTACGACCACCCATATAGCATCATACCCCTTAGGAGTTCGTGGTAACTTTGTAATAAAATCCATGGTGATGTGCTCCCACTTCCATTCCGGTATTTCCAACGGCTGAATCTTACCATAAGGCTTTTGATGTTCCGCCTTGACTTGAAGGCAAGTCAGACACTTACTTATATACGCTTCTACCTCTCTTTTCATACCAGGCCACCAATAATCCCTCTTCAAATCCTGGTACATCTTTGTCCCACCTGGATGGATTGAGTATCGGGACTTATGTGCTTCATCAAGTATATCTTTACGTATCTCCCCGAATCGGGGTACCCATACTCTACCGTATAACGTCTTCACACCATAAGTGTTTTCGGTCAGTTCTACCTCTTTTCCAACCATTCTTTCTGTCTTAATCTGATCCTCTTTTAGGGCCGCTATCTGAGCCCTCCTAATCTCTTCCATGACTCCGGGGGTAATAACCAGCTGTGAAGCTCTAACCTGAATCGGTTCATGTTTTTCCTTTCTACTCAAGGCATCGGCCACTACGTTGGCCTTTCCTGGATGGTAATGAATCTCACAGTCGCAATCCTTGGTCAACTCCAACCACCTTCTCTGTCTCATATTTAGATCTTTCTGCTCAAAGAAATACTTCAAACTCTTATGATCGGTGTACAACGTACATTTCGTTCCGTACAGATAATGTCTCCATATTTTCAAAGCAAAAACAACTGCCGCAAGCTTAAGATTAAGAGTCGGGTAGTTCACCTCATTTTCCTTCAACTGCCTCGATGCGTAAGCGATTACTTTTCCTCGCTGCAAAAGCACGCATCCTAAACCTTGTCGTGACGCATCAGAATAAACCACTAGATCGTCATTCCCCTCAAGTAACGTTAGTACAGGGGCTTCGGTTAACCTTTTTCTCAGTTTATCAAACGCTTCTTGCTGATCTTTTCTCCAATCAAATACTACCTTCTTTCTTGTCAACTTCGTTAATGGGGAGGCTATCCTCGAGAAATCTTGGATGAATATTCTATAATAACCGGCCAAACCCAAGAAACTACGGATTTCGGATGGCGTCTTGGGAATTTCTCACTTCATACCTGCCTCAATATTCGATGGGTCGACCATGATTCCCTCGTGGTTTATTACATGACCCAAAAACTTAACTTCTCGTAACCAAAAGGCACACTTCGAGAATTCTCGTTCTGCAGCATCTCTAACACTTCCTTCAAATGAAACGCATGGTCGCCTTCATTCTTTGAGTAAATCAAAATGTCGTCGATAAATACAATCACGGACCTATCTAACGTTGGTCTACACACGCGATTCATCAAATCCATAAACGCAGCTGGAGCGTTCGTCAGTCCGAAGGACATGACCAAGAACTCATAATGTCCGTATCTCGTGCGGAACGCTGTCTTCGGGATATCTTGCTCTCTAATCTTCAACTGATGATAACCGGAAGGAAGGTCTATCTTTGAAAACCAACTTGCACCCTGCAACTGATCGAATAAGTCGTCTATCCTGGGCAAAGGGTAACGTTTCTTTACAGTCAATTTGTTCAATTCCCTATAAGCAATACACATCTTCATGCTTCCATCTTTCTTTTTAACAAACAACACAGGCGCTCCCTAGGGAGAAGTGCTTGGTCGGATAAAGCCTTTGTCTAGCAACTCCTTTAGTTGCGTCATCAATTCCTTCATTTCACTTGGGGCTAAACGATATGGTGCTTTTGCCACTGGCTGTGCTCCCGGCACTGGGTAAATCTGGAATTCAATCTCTTTGTCGGGTGGTGTTCCGGGCAAATCTTCGGGAAATACGTCAGGGACATTGCAAACTATCGGCACATCTGACAACCGCTTCGGTTCTCCTCTACATCCTTAATATATGCAAGAAACGAGTTGCAGCCCTGTTGAATTAGTCGGTTTGCTTTCATCATCGAGATCACCCGAGGAATCTTACTTTCCTAGTCGCCATACACAGTTACGGGGCTTCCATTGGGAGCTTTTAAACAAACCAATCTCTCACGACAACTTATGTTGGCATCAAAATTGGACAACCAGTCCATTCCCAATATCACGTCGAAACTACCCAAGGTCATAATGCATAAATCTGCAGGGAAACTATATCTTAATAGAGTAACTGTGCAACCTTCTATCATTTGATTAACTCTAATGAATTTACCCTCGGCAGTTTCTACATCAAAAGACTGTTCTACTCTTCTAGAGAGCACTTTTAAAGCAGCATAAAACAAAGCAAATACAAAACTCCTACTAGCATCAGAATCAAATAACACAGACGCACAGATTTTGTTGACAAGAAACGTACCTGAAACGACCTCCGGTTCTTTCCTTGCCTCCTTCCTTGACATGATGAATGTAGCAACTTGGAAAATTAGCTATTCATTTTAGACCCTTATACCAACTGTATCTAATTTTCGGGACGAAAATTCTTTCAACAAGGGGATGATGTGACACCCGAGAATTTCGGATTAACTCCGTTAACCAAATCATGTTATCTCCAATAATGCAACTCTACTAGACATTTAATTAGTGGAGTTAAGTATGCTACTTGTTACACAAACAGTTACATGTAACGGTAGTTCGGAAAATTACCCGAACACAGGAGTTAATACTCGAATGTTGGTAAATTAATAAAATAATAATCTCAAACAACTAAATAAATATATATTTAGTGAATTTATATATTATTTGACTTACATGTTTAATTTCGTGAACTTTCAAGTAATCGCATATTTTACCAGTTTTAATGTTTTATCGTATTCGACAAATTTTATAAAACAAAGAGTTTTATAAAAAATCTAGAGAAGGACTTTTCTTGTGTTTTTTATAGAGTTCAAATGAAAGGTGGTCCATGGATCATCTAGGTGATCCATGGGTGATCCAAAACCCACCCTTTATCAAATTAAGCTATATTCAATAAAACTAAAACTCCTAACCTTTCTAATAACAATAAAAACGTATATACATGCCCTCCTAACCCTATTTTTGGTTCTAAGCCTACACACACTCTCCATTTGTGATTTCTTGACCTCTTGGTGAAATTGGGGCTTGATTTTGGTGATAATTGAAGTTTCAAGCAACCTACAAGTAAGTATTAATCCTAATCTTCTCTACATGTTGCGAAAATTAGGTTTCTAAACACCCTAGTTCATCCAAGTTCTTTAATTGATAATCTTTATGTGAAATTGGGGATTGATAATTGATTTGTTTGGTGTTTTGATGGAATTGTAATCACTAGAATCCATGAAATAGTAGAAAAACTCATACTTTCGTTTTTGAGAAAGTAGTGTGAATATGAATGTGTTATAACATGAATTTCTAAGTATGATCATGGTTGAATGTTTGTAGATATGAAACTTTATGATAATTAGAATTAAACTTGGATACTAATCATATTGTTTTAATCATGTTTTTGACAAAACCGGTGATGACAAAATTTTGGCAGATTCGTAACCTGATTTTACATGAACCATAACTTGTTGAAAACCGAACCAAATGTGACACTCCGCCTCATACGAGAATAAAAAGACTTAAAAAAAAAGTATATTACGCGATACGCGCATGATAGACGTTGGTCTGCGCGTATCGCCTAGAGCAACCAAACCCGGGTACGCGAAAACAGGGGCAGCCGCAGTATTCGACAAAACCACCCCTCCCACGCGATACGCGCAGGAGGAGTGTGTGTGTTGCGCGTATCGCGTAGCACGCGTTCATCAGCTATAAAAAGGGGGCCGACCCCCCTTCATTTCCACACCTCTCCACTCTCTCTCTAGTCTCTCTCTCTAAGTTTTCCGGCCAAGAACGCCCGGTAAAGTCCCGACGAAGTCCCGGCGGGTTTCCGACTAGTAACGGAAGCCTCCAAAAGTTCGGTTCAAGTGCGGATTTGCTCTCGAAGCGTCTTCGGGATATCTTCGGTGTTCGGTAAGACTCGTTTTTAGTTTCCTTCGAGTAATTACCATTTTATATATATAGTTAGATGTATATATATATGTATGCACTTAAGATATTAAAAGGGACACGAAACCCGTTGTTATAGTGAACGGTGTCCTCCCGCAAGCACGTGAGCTCAGGACCGTTGAACGAGGCTAAGTGCTGCTCTAGTTCAGAGAGACTTTCGTACCCAGGCCCCCACTCTGCTCGACTCCTTAGGTAATATTTCAGATCCCGAACTCATTTAAACTGTATATATGACTTAAATCCATGGAAGAACCAGGGTTTTAGAATAGAACATTCCTAGTCATATAATATTACTAGGAACATAATATGTTTTCAATAAACGATATGATCGTGTAAGAAACACGAAGATATGATGATGTGGCTTTTTAAATAGAATGATAATAAGAACATAAGATAACCCTGACTCAGATGCTAAAAGCACTCTGAGTGAAATAATTATGCCAAGGACTAAAGCCATCACTAAAGTCACATAATGTGACTAAGTCAATGAAATGATAGGATTATCTCTAGGGGAATGAATCCTGATAGGTATGAAATGTTTACAGGGTTGTCTCAATTAGCCATCAGATCGTGATACTTAGGCTGCACTAAGGTGAGTCTAACCGCCCCTCTTTTTATATGTTTTATGATTTCGGGGCTGTATCCGAGCTTATATGAAAAGTATGAAAAGTATGAAATGTTTTATAAATGTTATGAATATATATGTATGTGTAAGCATATATATATATGTGGTTATAAGTAGATCGCTACCTGGTGATTCAACGCACCTCAACTCCAGGTTCGTCCGGTTGTTGTGTTGTTGGTCCGCGGTAATAAGCTTCTTGACGAGTCATCCGACGAAAAGGATGGCGGCTACATGCCACAGGGCAAGTCATTAAGACAGGGCTTCTGGGGGTAGATCCATTGAGTGCTACCGGCCCCGTCTCGGGATGTATATGCGTCTAGTTGGATCCAATTAGGTAGACTGACTGCTCGTAACAGGAGAGGTACCAAAAGCCTAGGCAATATGATGATGTGACCAAAAGGGGGTCAAAGAAAAGGGTACCTTCTTTATCCCTGTATGCGGCATATACGTTAACAGGCTCTAACGAAAGTTGGCCACCATCAGATATGGCGTTAGAGAAGAGTTGGCTTGTAGATAACTTATTACCACACATGTATGAATAATGATGTCTAAATGTTTTATACGTCTTACGTCACTGGTTACGACTCACCAACACATAGTTGTTGACGTCTTTTAGCTCGTGATGCAGGTGAAAGAAATAACCGAGGACATTAGCTAGGAAGGCCTAGCTAGGACTGGTTGGTTGATGAAACTCCACATAGGAGGAAGGATTTTACTGAAGATGCTCGGGATTAGTGTCTTTAGTTTTAATGTACCACACTCATGTCGAGTGTTAGACAATGTTTATTTCTATTAGAAGGCAATTAATGAAAAGTTTAAATTTGGGACCGTATTTGTGGTCTTTTTATAAGTCTTCCGCTATATTATTTTATTTGATTGGCTGATGTTATGCAACGTGTCAGGCCCTGGGAGTCGGGGTGTGACAGGTTGGTATCAGAGCCAGTGGTTTTAGCGAATTAAGGTTCACTTAGATCCTTAAGCTTTAACCGAGAGGCTCGAAAGACCACTAAGATAGGAAAAACCCTAGGAGATGTTAAGAAATATGATGAGTAAATATTGATTGAACACCTAAGGAAATGAGACAAATACGCCTGATCAACGTAGTTGTCGATTATCCTTTGTGTGAGCAAGAAAATAATTACAAGTCATGTGGATTAACTTAGAAACCTCGTCAGGAAAGGCGAAGGAACTAGGCATTAATATTTATACGATACGAATATTATATGCTTATATTTTACTTTAAATAACAGGAAATGGCAGGAAAAAGCTTTCTCCTAAGAGCAATTGGTATGAGCAGATCGTCCTCCAAAAAGAGTAGTTCCAGTAACAACAACACTGAAGAAAGGGAACGTTCTGTTCAACCGCGAGAATCTCACTCACCCGATGCTTCGGGTTATTATACTCACATACCCTCACCTGCAAGGGCGATGAATGAATCCCAGCAGGAACCCGAACCCCAGCCTCGTCGTGCACGAACCAGGTTGGCCGCAAAGAAAACGTTTCGGAGAGGCCATGTGGAGAGATTTAGGCTCACAGAAGCTGACTGGGCTGCGATTCGTGAGGCCGAAAACGCCAACGATGACGAAGAAGACGAAGAAGATGAGGAAGAGCATGGGGAGCAACGCGAGGAGGAACCTGAAGAAGAGCCCGAAGAGCACCACTCTCCCATTTTCATGATGACTGATAGCGAGAGAGCGCGGATCCGAGCCGAAATGGAAAGCGATAATGAAGAAGTAGAACGCAACGAATATGAGGAGGAGCCTGCCGAAGATGGAGACGAAAACGGGGGCGAAATTGATCACTATCACCGTCCGGAGGAATCCATTCCTATGGACTATGAGTACAGTGACCAACCTTCAAGGGGAAAAGGGAAGAAGAAGATTAAGGAACTGTCAAGCGCCAAGTCACGCGCTATTACTATACCCAAGAGGGATCCTTACTTAGCACCATATGACTACAAACAGCGGGAGCGCGATGAACTAGCCGAGGCAATGCGACGTAGTCATCATGAGTACTATCGTCAAACTCACGCGGCCCCAGCTTACCCACATCCCTCGATGTACCCGCCAGTTCCCACCTACCCTCAACCCCTAATGTACTCACAACCTCCACCTATGTATCCGTCGCCTCCTATGTACCAATCACCACCGATGGGTTACGCTCATCCGTACCCTATGTACCCATCCCCTCCATCCTACGCTCCGTATCCATATTCTCCACCATCTTACGCTCATCCAGTCTATCCCCCTCCTAACTATCAGTCACCTTACCCTTACCTCCCCGAACCAGGAAGAAGCTCAATGGGAGCAGGATCTTCCAGTCATCACTATAGCTTAGACCCTCCAAGGCGATCAACAGAAGATCCTAGGGCCATGGAACGTTACCGAGTCCCACTTGAAGGTGATGAGCAGAAGTACAAGGATGACGAAAAGGAAGAATACTGGAGGAAATTATTTGGGTGAAGATCAAGAAAAAGAAGAATTATGTTGTATTCTGAATTATGTTGTATTCGTATTCTGAATTATGTTGTATTTGTACTCGAATTATGTTATTTTGAACTATGTAATATCGTACTATGTTTTGATGTATTGAAACTATGATTGTAACTTTGATTATGTTATACCCGAATCATTATGTTGGAATTATTATGTTTGGAATTAGGTTATAAATCCCTATCATATGTTTCCGTACTTGTATCTAAAGTATTAAGATAAATTGTATTAAAGATTGTAATTAACAAAGGAAAACGTTTAAATTATAGTATGGCTAAGGAAAAGAGTAGCAGGATTGTTTCCGAAGTTGGACCTTCCACAAGAGGAAGAAATAAAGATCCAATTGACCCTAATCCTGACAAGGAACCCTCTGTTGAGATTCACCCAGAAGAGCCATTAACCGCTGAACAAAAGCAAGAGGCGGAACAAATGGCTAAGTTTCAAGAGATGCTAACCGCAGGAATCACCGCAGTTATGTCGGCGATCATTGCGGGAGTCACGAAGGCTGTACTGAACAGTGGAGAGTCGGGAAGCAATAGAAAGAAGGACTCAAGGAAGAATGATACTGATTCTGATTACCGTCGTACCGAGAAGAGCAGGCATGGAAGCAGTAGCCCGAGTTCCGGAGAAAATGATGAAGTCAGCAAGCCCAGGGAGGGGGTAGATCGACACCCGAGGGCCAAGGGCTGCAGCTATAGACATTACATGGCTTGCAAGCCCGAACAGTTCAGAGGAGATAAAACGGCTACTGATGCTCTGAGGTGGATTGAAGAGATCGAGACTACCCTCGAGGTGAGCGGGTGCAGTGATGAGGATCGAGTTTTGTTTGCAACCCAGTCATTTAAAGGGTTGGCTCATTCGTGGTGGAAGACGGTGAAGGCTTCGATGAACCCGAGGAAAGCATCTGCAATGGGATGGAGAAATTTCCGCCAGAGATTTTTGGAAAAATTCGTGCCCCACCATGAGATCGAACAATTGGAGGATGAATACCTCCATCTGGAGATGAAAGGGACCGATCACAAGTAGTACACAGAGCGTTTTCTGGAGCTCGTTGGATTATTACCTGAGTTCACTGGATCCGAATCCCAGAAGGTCGGACGTTACATCTGGGGAATCATCCCCGAGATCCGTGGAGACTTACGAACCTCCAAACCCTCCACACTACAAGCAGCCGTAGACCTAGGTGCTGAGCTTACTGAAGACCTAATCCGGGCTAGGAATAGCCGTCTAGCTGCAGGAGGTAGTGAGAGGGGAAACAAAAGGAGCTATGATGATCGTAGGTACAGGAAATCCAACACCGGGAAACGCAGAGAAGGATCGGGCCCCAATAAATTCAGAAAGAACAACTCAGGTGAGAAGTCTGTTCCAACCGAATGTGGGAAATGTGGGAAACTGGGACACACAACCGCCGACTGTTTAGTTGGTACTGGGAAATGTTACGGTTGTGGGCAAGAAGGTCACATCCGGGCAAATTGCCCCAAGAAAGCAAGAGGAGGAAATGAGAAAGAAAGAACAACAGGCAAGGGAAATGCCCGGGTCTTCCAAATGACTGCAGAGGAAGCCCGCAACCATGATGACGTACTCACCGGTATGTTCCCAGTTAATCATACCTATGCTTGCATACTGTTCGATTCAGGTGCAAATAGGAGTTTTGTTTCCAATACGTTTTTACCTTGTTTGAACGGCTTGATAGCTAAGTTAGACATGCCCTATGTAGTCGAGATAGCTAACGGTCTCGAAGTGAGGGTTGAAAATGCCCTTAGGGATTGTTATCTTAGGATCAATGACCAAAACATTCCCCTAGAACTCCTCCCTATGAAATTAGGTGGATTTGACATAGTTCTAGGAATGGATTGGTTAGCTAAACATAAGGCGCAAATTGATTGTGAGCGGAAAGTGCTAAAGATCGAATTGCCTAACGGTCAACAGACGGAGATTAAGGGAGACACGCCACGTAAACCTTCTAGGCTTTTGACGATCGCTAAAGCAAGCAAGTATTTACGGCAAGGATGCGAGGGATTCTGGTTATACCTTATGACCGAAAAGGGAGAGAAGAAGGAGATTTCAGAAGTCCCAATAGTCGCAGAATACCCTGACGTGTTTCCTGAAGAATTGCCTGGTTTACCCCCAGACCGACAAGTCAAATTTCACATCGACCTAGTGCCAGGCACAGCACCAATCGCAAAATCACCTTATAGATTAGCGCCATCGGAGATGAAGGAGCTTATGGCCCAACTTCAAGAGCTATTGGAAAAAGGATTCATCCAACCTAGCTCATCACCATGGGGAGCCCCCTTTTTATTCGTAAAGAAGAAGGACGGGTCATTAAGGATGTGTATCGATTACCGAGATCTTAATAAGGTAACGGTTAAGAATCGATACCCATTACCCAGAATCGACGATCTATTTGACCAACTGCAAGGATCAAGCTATTTCTCGAAAATAGACTTGAGATCTGGGTACCATCAAGTGAAGGTTCAGAAGGAAGACGTGCCAAAAGCGGCGTTCCGAACTAGATATGGCCATTACGAATTTTTAGTAATGCCCTTTGGGCTAACTAATGCACCAGCAGTGTTCATGGACTTGATGAACCGAGTGTGTAAACCGTATCTAGACAAATTCGTGATTGTATTCATTGACGATATCCTGATCTACTCTCGTACCATGGAAGAGCACTCTGAACACCTGCGAAAGGTACTCGAGCTCCTCAGAGGAGAAAAGCTCTATGCCAAATTTTCTAAGTGCGAATTTTGGCTACGAGAAGTTCAGTTCTTAGGTCATATCGTCAATGAGCAAGGAATTCAAGTCGATCCTTCAAAGGTTGAAGCAGTGATGAAGTGGGAAACCCCTAGAACGGCAACTGAAATCCGGAGATTTCTTGGGTTAGCCGGCTACTATAGAAGATTCATTAAAGATTTCTCTAAGATAGCCAAGTCTTTGACTAAGCTAACTCAAAAGAAAGTCATGTTTAAGTGGGGACCGGAACAAGAAGAGGCATTCAGAACTTTGAAAGAAAGGTTGAGAAGCGCACCAATCCTTGCATTACCCAATGGTAATGATGACTTTGTCGTGTACTGCGATGCATCTGCTACAGGATTTGGTTGCGTCTTGATGCAGCGTAGCAACGTAATTGCTTACGCCTCAAGACAACTGAAGGGCGCCGAAGCAGGATACGCAACTCATGACCTTGAGCTAGGCGCAATAGTGTTTGCATTAAAGATATGGCGACATTATTTGTATGGCTCAAGGTTTACAGTATACTCTGATCACAAGAGCTTAAAGCACATATTTGATCAGAAAGAACTTAACATGAGACAACGACGATGGATGGAAGTTTTGCCGATTACGAATTCGATCTTCATTACCATCCTGGGAAGGCAAACGTCGTCGCTGATGCTTTAAGCAGAAAAGAATGCCCCAAACCTAGGCGAGCCCGAGCACTAAGAATGAATGTGCAAGTGAACCTCTTGGACCAAGTGAAGATGGCCCAAAAGGAAGCACTAAAGGACGAAAACGCCCAAAAAGAAGAAATGATTGGAGTAATAAAGAAATTAGAAACAGGGGAAGATGGGTTCATCCGCATGAAATGCCGAATTTGGATCCCAAACTTCGGTAACTTGAGAGGACTCATACTGGATGAAGCTCATAAGACCAAGTACCTTATCCATCCTGGAGCCGATAAGATGTACTATACCATGAAAGACCAATTTTGGTGGCCTGGAATGAAAAAGGACATAGCAACCTATGTGGAGCGTTGCATGACATGTCTCCAGGTGAAGGCTGAGCACCAAAAACCGTCTGGTATGCTCCAACCCCTTGAGATCCCTACGTGGAAATGGGAAATGATCACAATGGACTTTGTGATGGGTTTGCCAAGAACAAGAAAGGGGAATGATGCCATATGGGTAATCGTGGACAGACTCACTAAGTCCGCCCACTTCCTACCTATGAAAGAAAGCGCCGGAGCTGAACAGCTCGCTCAACTGTACGTTGACGAGATTGTGGCAAGACACGGAGTACCGGTATCCATTGTTTCCGATAGAGATGGAAGATTTACATCTCGATATTGGAGGCAATTCCATGAAGCTCTCGGCACTAGATTAGAGATGAGCACGGCCTATCACCCGCAAACGGATGGTCAGAGTGAAAGGACCATTCAAACCTTGGAAGATATGTTGTGGGCATGTGTGATAGATTTCGGTGGTAGCTGGGACACTCACCTCCCATTGGCCGAATTTTCCTATAACAACAGCTACCACAAGAGCTTGAAAGCTTCGCCATTTGAAGCCTTATATGGCCGAAGGTGCCGAACGCCTCTATGCTGGTTCCAAGTGGGAGAAGGTCAAATGACCGGCCCTGTAATGGTGTTGGACACCATTGAAAAAGTCAAGGTGATCCGGGAGCGACTCATAGTGGCACAAAGCAGGCAAAAGAGCTATGCTGACAGACGTCGAAGGCCACTAGAGTTCTCGGAAGGAGATAAAGTTATGCTAAAAGTATCACCATGGAAAGGCACGATTCGTTTTGGAAAACGGGGAAAGCTCAGTCCCCGATTTATCGGACCTTTTGTGATAACCAGCAGAATAGGCAAAGTAGGATATAGACTTGAACTCCCGGAAGAGCTACGTGGGATCCACCCAGTCTTCCATGTCTCTCAACTCCGTAAATGTCTGTCTGATGAAACCCTGCAAACACCACTGGAAGAAATCCAAGTGGACGAACGACTAAATTTCGTTGAGGAACCAACAGAGATAGTTGAAAGGCAGGTTAAGAAGTTAAGAAGGAAGCGCATCCCTATCATTAAAGTCAGGTGGAATGCGAGGCGTGGTTCTGAGTTTACCTGGGAACCAGAAGACGCCATGAAAAAGAAGTACCCTCATTTATTCTCAGAGTGATTCCGGGACGGAATCCCAATAAGGAGGGGAGAATGTGACACTCCGCCTCATACGAGAATAAAAAGACTTAAAAAAAAAAGTATATTACGCGATACGCGCATGATAGACGTTGGTCTGCGCGTATCGCCTAGAGCAACCAAACCCGGGTACGCGAAAACAGGGGCAGCCGCAGTATTCGACAAAACCACCCCTCCCACGCGATACGCGCAGGAGGAGTGTGTGTGTTGCGCGTATCGCGTAGCACGCGTTCATCAGCTATAAAAAGGGGGCCGACCCCCCTTCATTTCCACACCTCTCCACTCTCTCTCTAGTCTCTCTCTCTAAGTTTTCCGGCCAAGAACGCCCGGTAAAGTCCCGACGAAGTCCCGGCGGGTTTCCGACTAGTAACGGAAGCCTTCAAAAGTTCGGTTCAAGTGCGGATTTGCTCTCGAAGCGTCTTCGGGATATCTTCGGTGTTCGGTAAGACTCGTTTTTAGTTTCCTTCGAGTAATTACCATTTTATATATATATAGTTAGATGTATATATATATGTATGCACTTAAGATATTAAAAGGGACACGAAACCCGTTGTTATAGTGAACGGTGTCCTCCCGCAAGCACGTGAGCTCAGGACCGTTGAACGAGGCTAAGTGCTGCTCTAGTTCAGAGAGACTTTCGTACCCAGGCCCCCACTTTGCTCGAATCCTTAGGTAATATTTCAGATCCCGAACTCATTTAAACTGTATATATGACTTAAATCCATGGAAGAACCAGGGTTTTAGAATAGAACATTCCTAGTCATATAATATTACTAGGAACATAATATGTTTTCAATAAACGATATGATCGTGTAAGAAACACGAAGATATGATGATGTGGCTTTTTAAATAGAATGATAATAAGAACATAAGATAACCCTGACTCAGATGCTAAAAGCACTCTGAGTGAAATAATTATGCCAAGGACTAAAGCCATCACTAAAGTCACATAATGTGACTAAGTCAATGAAATGATAGGATTATCTCTAGGGGAATGAATCCTGATAGGTATGAAATGTTTACAGGGTTGTCTCAATTAGCCATCAGATCGTGATACTTAGGCTGCACTAAGGTGAGTCTAACCGCCCCTCTTTTTATATGTTTTATGATTTCGGGGCTGTATCCGAGCTTATATGAAAAGTATGAAAAGTATGAAATGTTTTATAAATGTTATGAATATATATGTATGTGTACGCATATATATATATGTGGTTATAAGTAGATCGCTACCTGGTGATTCAACGCACCTCAACTCCAGGTTCGTCCGGTTGTTGTGTTGTTGGTCCGCGGTAATAAGCTTCTTGACGAGTCATCCGACGAAAAGGATGGCGGCTACATGCCACAGGGCAAGTCATTAAGACAGGGCTTCTGGGAGTAGATCCATTGAGTGCTACCGGCCCCGTCTCGGGATGTATATGCGTCTAGTTGGATCCAATTAGGTAGACTGACTGCTCGTAACAGGAGAGGTACCAAAAGCCTAGGCAATATGATGATGTGACCAAAAGGGGGTCAAAGAAAAGGGTACCTTCTTTATCCCTGTATGCGGCATATACGTTAACAGGCTCTAACGAAAGTTGGCCACCATCAGATATGGCGTTAGAGAAGAGTTGGCTTGTAGATAACTTATTACCACACATGTATGAATAATGATGTCTAAATGTTTTATACGTCTTACGTCACTGGTTACGACTCACCAACACATAGTTGTTGACGTCCTTTAGCTCGTGATGCAGGTGAAAGAAATAACCGAGGACATTAGCTAGGAAGGCCTAGCTAGGACTGGTTGGTTGATGAAACTCCACATAGGAGGAAGGATTTTACTGAAGATGCTCGGGATTAGTGTCTTTAGTTTTAATGTACCACACTCATGTCGAGTGTTAGACAATGTTTATTTCTATTAGAAGGCAATTAATGAAAAGTTTAAATTTGGGACCGTATTTGTGGTCTTTTTATAAGTCTTCCGCTATATTATTTTATTTGATTGGCTGATGTTATGCAACGTGTCAGGCCCTGGGAGTCGGGGTGTGACACAAAAGTGGGTCATTTTTAGCCTAGATTGTAGTTTAAAGAGTCTAGTTTCCAGAAAACTAAACCAATGAATTTTTAGAGAAGAATAAGTTAGACTCTTTGATTTTACAAAACAGATGTCAAATCTGAAAAACAGGGCAGAAAATGGGTAAACTTAAAAAGGTCATAACTTTATAATTACAACGTATTCTTGGATGATTCTTACACCAAATTAAACCTTAAGGTCTTAGCTTTCTATATTGGTAAGCATTGTATTTTTATTCCACTGTATGGTGTCCAAATGTTATAAAACTTTATAGTGTGCAATCAGGTGTTTTTCTTACCTTTATATAAAGATGTATTCTTTTAAAAATAGTTTATTTGGATTTCAAGTAAAGTTCATAAAAGAGGAAATGAACTTAAGAAAGTATTTACTCTATAGTTGAAATTTGGGACTTTTACATGTTAGTTTTTGTTTGTTTCTGTACAAAATAAAAATGGTTAACAAAGCTGAAAAATCTGAATAATGGACTTGCAATGTGTTTCACTTGTGTTTTGTGTGTAACTCTTCAATTAGACCTATGATGACTTTATGATGATGCTTTCGTGCTATTAGGTTCATAAGTAAGTAATATGAATGTTTCAAGTATGCATAGTCATAGGTGGACAACTTGATGATTTTGAATGTGATCACCTAAACTTGTTAAAGTTAGTAGCATTATTGAAACGAGTGTTGAGAACTTTCATAAGGAGCATGATAGACACTCTATGTGAGTTATGTGATGTTTATATGGCTACTTATGGTAGAGTTGGATTTCCTAGAAATAGTAACTTTACTAAAAACAAAGTTTGATTCTTTAACATATGTAATATGTGTTAGAATTCGATTGCTCTCATTGTCTAAATGAACATAAACAAACATGAATACAATTAAAAACTCACCCACGGGTTGTTGGGTCAACAAAAGTCAACTTGGGTCAAAGTTGGCCAAAAGTCAAACTTTTCACATCATAAGTAAACAATTGATTTTTTTTGGATGCTTAGGGTTTTACATACTTGCACAAACACACACTTATAAACTTATCATGTAGTTGGAATGTTGTGTTGCTTTTACCTTGCTGATGCTTGTAGCTGTGCACCCGAAGGTGAGTTCACTGAACCGTATTAACTACTATTCTACCCTGTTATGGGATGGAAACATGAACAATTACTTTTACAGATTTACAAATTTGGTATGTCGCATGTCTGGATTAGAGTTACTTTTACTGTTCATGAAAGTCTTCATGGATACCTAGTTGACCGTTAGTATTTGAGAAATAGCTGGGGAATTTTGAGTAGTACTACTGGGTTTGACAAACCCCACCCGGGCTAGTCGCGCTAGCACGACAGATGGACTTGTCGAACGGGTGTTGAATTGTCATAACATACATACATGTGCATCCTGCTGGGAAGTACGACAGGCAAAATGCACGTAATGTGTACATACGTCAGCTTCGGTCAGATACATATGACTCTAAGGACATGTACTGTAGACTTAGCTACCTACACCGACATGCTTTATTTATATTTCTGCTTGTGAACAAACTTACTCGATTTTGTACCTACTATGTGAACTCACCAACCGTCGTGTTGACACTTGTTAACCTTTCATTTTTACAGGTCATTGAGGTACCATGCACTTAGGACATGGCATGGAGTCACGGCTTTTCATTTAAACATTTTCTTGCATGAAAAACCATGTTTTGAGTTTAATGGCGATTTAGACTGTGTTTCTCGTGTTGGGCGCGTGTTTTGCGCATTTAGTTTCCATTTAATATTTGGACATTACATTTCGATTACACTTCCGCAAACTTTTAAACGTTAACTCTGTATTAAATTTTCTCATTTAATGAGACACGTCTGTTTTAAATTCATATAGTGTTGTTTGGTGTAACTAATTACTAATATCCTAGTTTGTCACACACTTAACGGTAAAACTCCGTTAGTGGATTTTGAGGGTGTGACAGTGAAAGCCCTAGCAGTAGTCTTTGGCTTGTCACCACCGTTTCCTGCCCAGCAATCCTTGACCACATGACCAGACTTCCCACACTTATCACATTTTACGATCCCTCTACACTCCATGGCACGATGGCCCTACTTTCCACACTTATAGCAAGCCCTAGTTCCCCATTTGCATTCCCCGAAGTGGGGTTTGCCACACTTCGCACAATTGTTGTTCCCATTCTGATTATGCACCACTTCCTGCCTTGCTTCCACCTTGGCCCGCTTGTTATCATGCTTCCTACCATCATCCTTGTACCTCTTCCCTGACTGATTTCGGGAATTATCCCAATGCTACGTTTTTACCTCCACTACTTCTTCAGCAGCCACATTGTCGTAAACAATCCCAGCCAAATCCACAACCGACTCAAAAGTACTCGTCCTGTGGGCATTCACATGCGTGCGCACCCTGGGTGGCAACCCTTGGACATAACACTTAATCATCCTTTCCTCAGTTTCAACCAAGTAAGGCACCAACTGTGCCATCTCATTGAACTTCGTAGTCTACTCCAAGTGGCTCATACTTCCTGCAGACAAATTCAGGAATTCCCTCTCAACCCGATCGACTTCATACTGTGGGCAAAACCTTTTAACCATCAGTTTCTTCAGATCCTCCCATGTCATTTCTTTGATCGCCTTCCTCCCCTTGGACTGTTTCATAGTAGTCCACCAGTAAATTGCAGCCCCAGTAAACGAGTAGGCAGCAAATTTCACAACTTGATCAGCCCTACACTCACTGATATCAATCACAGCCTCCATCTCACTTAGCCACTCTAGGGTGGCAGCTGAACCTTTCTTCCCATCAAAAGTAGGGGGTCTGCACCTCTGAAAGGCACCGTAATTACATCCCTTCCCATTATCCTCAAAATCTGAGTCGTCAGACAACTCGATCTCTCTTTCTACCTCCTTAGACTCCTCTTCCTCGTCATCACCCTCCACACTCTTCTTAGCCGGATTCTTCTTTTCAGCTTTCTTCATTTCTTTCATCATTTCTTTCAGAACCGAAGGCATAACGTTAGTCAAGACCTAGTGCACTTCATGTGCGACCGCATCCTTCAAATTCTGTTCAAGCTCGGAGGTTGGTGCACCCTCAACTTCGATTTCAGGATCAGTCTCAAAATTCTTCTTTGTGGGCTTTCTCCCACGCTTCCCTTCAAGGACTTTGGTTGCCTTAGCATTAGCAGCCTTGGCAGAGCTCCTATTCATTCTCTTGGGTGCCATTTCTTACTTCCTATAAGATTCAAACACTAACGTTCATCAGTCAGAGTAATTCCGGACGTGATAAGTACTGTAAGTTCCTAATGACAGTGGCCAGTTATTATTAACTACTTACTTTACCGTTCACGTTCTAAACATACCCCTCCTGAGTCCCATTAGTATTCAAACCTAATCTAGTTCACATAAAACATACAAGAGCATTTAAACACGTATAGAGCACGTAACATGTATAGGCACTAAACCTATTCATCTACTTTCCTAATATCTGTTCGTAACACACTAAATTTCTATAAGCATCTCAATTACTGTCCTATTGCCTACAGGCACAGCTCCTCATCATGTTACATCATCATTATTATTTACATCAATATAAGTTTCATGACCTCTTTCATTTTTAGTTGCATAATGACGTCATATACAGCTCGTTGTTGTTCGTTCTTTACCTCTTGGCGTGGAGCTAGAAGACTGGCACTCTTACTTCGGTCCCATTTTCAGTTTAAGTATTAGTTTTTTCTTTTGAAAACGTTTTACCCATTTTCTCTTAAACTTTGGCTCTGATACCAACTTGTAACGCCCGTCTTTCGGCAAGCACCACCGTTGGCATTCATAAGCATATAATCAACCATAAATTTAAATAAAATCTAACATGCAGCGGAATACTTTTAAAAACATCATTACATCGTCATACATTGTCTTAAAAGCTCCTTAAAACATTACAAAATGTAAATTTGATCGTAGATGTATTTTCTCTAATGCCAGTCTTCAACAAGTCTCTAGCTCTCGCCAAGCAGCTTTCTAAATCTTCAAACCTGCGCATCAATCTAACATGCATACAAAAGTCAGTTACGCTGAGTGAGTCCTAGTTTTAAAAGTAAAATCATTTAGTACGTTTCATATCTTCCTTGAGTTACACGTATGAAATATTACTATTAGTACGTAACTACAACTCTTGCCGAGTTTACCGATATAGCAATTCTTCACGGGTATTGAAAACCCCAGTCGGATCATATCTCTTCGACCCTCATGGGTCTAACGGTATTTTATATGACATCTTCATTGGTATTATAACCCCCACCCAGGTCACGACTCTTGGACTCTTATGGAGTCTACCACTTTAGTGGTGTCTCTTCACTGGTATTGTAAATCCCCAGCTGGATTACTATCTCTATTCTATCATTATCACACATACTCTTTATTTAATCAACAAGTATTCACTCACAAACACTTCATTTACTCAACACGTAATCATTCACATACTCTTCACCACATAGGGCAAACATATAGGTATATCGGTATGCATGTTAGCCTCGAAAGCGTATTTAAAATGAAACGGAAGTGAGGTCTAGAACTCACCTAGTTCTTAAGCGATCTTGCTGGTTCGGTCAAGGTTAAGGTAGGGGTATTGGTGCACGATCTGCATTTAAGTTATTATGGAAAATCGTTATTTTTATTTTAGTTTCGCAAACAGTGTCACACACAGTTTCGCAAACAATGTCTCGCAAACAGTGTCGCAATGACAAACCACAGTGTCGCATGCTGCTCCAGCAGCACCTGCACTTGCAGTTTCGCAAGGCGCTTGCCCAAATTTCGTTGGGACTTAAACTACTTTCGCAAACACACTCCGACACATGACATGAAATCAAGACATCATAGTGTCGCAAGAAGAACACTAGTGTCGCATTATGAATGCTTAGTGTCGCAAAACGGGGTTTCAGCTCGGTTTCAACCCAAAATCCTTGTTTTTCAACCAAATCTCAAACTTTTTACGTCCAAAACTTTGTTTTATCATTTATATGACCAAATCTAAGCTTTTTCCATGATTTCAACCATAAAAATGCAACCTTTATTGATTTTTTGAAACTTTATGAAAACCTTAAAACTCCATAAATGGCCAGATTCGTTTTGTGTTATGAAAACATATTTTGGGGAATGATTTTACCTTAATTACATGTTGTTTAACACCTTTTTATCCTCAAATCAACTCTTTGATTTACATAAATCTTGCTTTTCTTTCTTCTTTCCTTAGTTTTCTTTAAAAATGGAGATTAGGGTTTGTGTGTGTGTTGTGAAGATGGTGAAGTGTGGATGGTGGCTGGAAATATGGATTAAATAGTAGGGTTTTCCATATTGAGTAGGGTTTTAGGTGGGTTTTGGGCCTTAATTAGGTTATTAGGCTATTTTAGGTAAATCTCTTAACTAACCACTTACCATTTTGGGCCTAATTCATTCTTTCACCCTTAATTGCCCATAATTACATCATAACCTTTTCATTAATCCTTCCCTTTTTCTAATTACCAAGTAATTAGTCGTTACGTTTTACATTCTCGTACATATATAATCATTTTCTTTCTTCATCGTATTATCAAAATCACCACAGTTATCGTAAACTTAGCATATATCATAAGCGTCATACATCATTTTAATCATAATCATGTAAATGCACATCTATATAAGCATATTCACGTAAAGATATCTTACCATGAAAATCGGGGTGTTAAAGTAGATCTTCAAACCATGGTATAGGAAACCTGTACTTGATGGTTATTTTGTTAACGGACTTGTTGTCGATACACATTCGGTAAGCACGGACTAATACTTTCCCGAATAAGCCCTTTATCTAAGAGCTCCGTACTTGCATTTGTAGTTTTTCAAATTCCTTTGGGTTCATTCGATAAGCTGGTTTATTTGGAATAACCGATCTCGGAACAAAGTCAATACAATGTTGGATTTCACGAACAAGTGGTAGTCTAACGGGTATGTCTTTTGGGAATACATCCGCGAACTCGTTGAGGAGAGGTTTAACTTCACTTGGTGTTTGCTCTGGTGGTTGATTCTGTTCGATGATCACTAGAGCATACATTAATGGTTGTGTTGTAAGTTTTGTAAAATCAAGGAAAGCTGACTTGGAGAGAATGAAAGCTTCGGTTCCTGTTTTTCTAGTGTCGATTGGTGCTAATGTTATATTGTACCCGTCCTTTCTGAAAGAATAAGTATTTTTGAACCCATCATGTGTTGCTTTCCTATCATATTGCCACGGTCGGCCCAATAATACATGACAAGCATCCATTGGGATGACTTCACACCATACCTCGTCCGAATATCGATTGCCTATGGAAAATTGAACGAGGCACCTTTGGTTGACCTTAACAGTATTCCCTTTTTTTTTAACCACATCAATTGATAAGAATCAGGATGAGGCTCCGCCTTAAGATTTAACTTCTCCACCATACTGTTGCCACCATATTTTCGCAACTTCCACCATCAATGATTATAGTGCACACCTTCCCTTTTGACGTACACTTTGTTCGAAAAATATTATTACGGAGCCAACGTGTCTCATCAACGGGCATGGATGGGGTTGTGTTAAGGACCCGTTGAGTGATTAACGACTCTCCTTTATCGGGATAAAGGACTTCATCAGCTATTTCTGTTTCAGGCTCTCTCTCGGTGTCATATACGGGCATTGAATCTTCCGTAAATGTAACAAGATGGTTGTTTGGACATCCTCGAGCATAATGACCTAGGCCGTGACATTTAAAACACTGAGGTACCTTTGATGTTGCAGTGGATGAATTTGTTTGACTTCCCAATGTCTCGGTTCTGCTTGTGTTGAATCGATTCCGAGGAGTAGAAAAAGACGGACCAGCCCCGGGTGTTGATGGAATACGAAAGTTCTCGGTTATACTGTAAATGGGTTTTGGAGTTGTGACCTTGGGTTTTACTTTAAGTTTTTTTCTATCTTCAGGGCTAGTCGACAAACATCATTAAGGTTCCAATAAGGTTGGAGTTGAACCATATCCGAGATGTCGGTCCGTAAAGCCCCTAAAAGTCACGCTATCACGTGTTCTTCTTCTTCATTTTCCCCATAACGCATTCTAAGCCTGTCAAATTCAATAATCAAGTCCTCAACAGAGGAGTTCCGTTGGGATAGATTATGATATTCTGGGAAAGCTTCTTGACGGTAATCAACTAGTAAAAACTTTTCTTGTAATAACTTTTTTATCTTCTCCATTGTGACAACTTTCGCTTTACCCCTTGAGCCCTTTTCTTTTTTTGTATGGTCCCACCATAATGAAGCATAATGATGGAGCTTAATGGCAACGAGTTTTACCTTTTAAATCAAAAATATGTTCGACCGTGCTGAACAAGTCAATAAACGCGTCCGGTTGTGCTTTCCCATCAAATTCTGGAACTTCGATCTTCACCCCAGATTACGAAGGAGATCACTTTCAACAGGACGATGGCGTCTAGCCCTCCTGCCAAAATGGTTACCGAGACTTTCTTCGTCATCCCAGATGTCGCTATCAGTTTCGGTTGCCTCAAAACGATCTTCATGTTGCAATTCAAGGTCCCAGACCTGTTGTTGTAACCTCGCAATCTCTACGATATCATGTGGGTCTCTTCCTTCATCTTTGTTGCCTCGGTCGGCGTATCTATGACGATGACGACGAAAACCTCCACGTACGGTCTCCCATCAAATCACTACTGGGCTCTGATACCAACTGATGCAAATCCCTTGCAAATCAAGTCGGGTCAAGAGAAATCAAGCAGGAACAAAGGGTAACAGCACAATGTGCATAAAGTTTTATAAAAATTCAATTGCCGTTCCAAACAATTCAAGTCCAAATATAAAGGAGATAAATCCTAGAAACCAGGAAACAATCAAAACAAAGTAGGAAACAATTAAAGTAAATAATTGCTAAATAAAAGATAAATTGTAGAACATCCCAAAGGGTATTTGACTTCCACCGGACTTGGCTTGCTTACCACTTTTCCGCCCTGTTTTTCAAGCCCAGCCCACACCTGGTCGCCCCTAACCCGACCCATCTGCATCATTAGGTTTAGTGTTAGACTAGGATATGTCTTCATTATTTAATTAGTTTTGTTGATTTTATAGTTGGGTTACGATTACTATTTGTTTCGTATAAGTAGGGGTAATTGAATGAGTCTTTGTAGTTCTCCCAGTTCATTTATCTAATACATGATTTGAACAGTTGGTTCAATTTTTCTGTTCGTGTTTGTGATTTTGGCCTGATTTCCAATACAAAGTGTAGGAGTTAAAGTCGTAAATATGTTAACGTTAAGTTTTGGGGTCTAATGCAAACTTGACGAAGTTTGGAGACTAATACACAAAGTCTCTGCCAACCTTATATATGTATTAGTATTATATAAAACTTTTTCTTTGATTTAGATGAATATATTTAACCATTAGTTGGTGTCAATTTTAGCTTAAATACACTAATTTAACTCATGGACTCTTTAATGTTTTAAACTCTAAATATTAACTAGTTATGGCTAAGTTAATTAGAGCTAATAAACACTTACATAAATATATTTAGAACCTATAAATCACCCACTCATTAGTATTCGCGTTATGCATAGAGACGGAAGAAGAGATTAGCCTGGTTTTCAGTACTTGTTACATTGCTACCTTGATATGGTGTAGCCTGCCACCAATCTATGCATTTTCCTTAGCTGACTTGCTCAAATTCCACTTGGTCACCCGGCACATTGACCCATCAAGAAAAGTGGTTCACTCTATTGTCCTCTTATCTCGTTCGGCTATTTGAAAAGCAAGGAATACCCGTCAGTTCAAGAACCAACAGGTGCATGTCGCTACCACTATGGACGATATTAAAATTCTTCGTTTTTTATATATGCATGGAACAAGAATAGGAAAAAAAATGGACTCATTAATTTGGTAAAATGGTATAGTTTTATAATATATTTTTCTTGTCTATAGCTGTTTTTAGGCTAGCCTCTTGCTAGTGTTTTTTATAGAACTTTGTTTAAAAAACATGTTACAAATCCAAAACATTAGCAACCTTTGGAGTCAAAGTGTGCCACTGTTTTATTCAGTTTTTATATCCTCACAGGTTTGGTCATAAAACTTTGCATGAATTTTGAGCTATATTTTCTGTTTAAGATTGTTTAATTTATATTATTTTGAGATCGAATTGAATAGTGACGGCATCATGGTAGCAACATTGATCCAACTTTGACAATAAAGTCACACTCTTTTCTTGGACCACAACAATCAAAGAAAAATCTTAAGAACTAGAAATTAAACCACATCTTAATCACATAACTAATGTTCAAGTACGATATATATGAAAGCATCGTGAACCAAACTTTCCTCGTTGTAGCTCTATATCTAACCATGACAACACACAATCTTAGTTTGTATTTTTTGATCAATGGCGATGTATTTAATATTAGGACATTGTTCGGTTTGTCATCAATGCTGATATAGAAGTAGATATTTGTTACGATAAAGATTTGTGGCCAAAATATGAGTATCTAAGTTTGACAATTAATATGCTGATTTCTACAGCACAAGAGACAAACAAAAGGAACACATAAGAATAGAAAAATCGTCACAACTAATTTATATGAATGTATTAAACCTGATAATGACTCTGATTTTGAAATAAAAAAGGCGCACATCAGAGATCGCAAACTTTGCCACAAAAACTGGCCCAATTGTCGTAACAAAAACACTAACAAATGCCACTATTCGGGTCGACTTGTGATCGGCAGACAGCAGACTCTACCTCAACACAAGTTATTTCATTTTGTGTTATTTTAAAATCCATATACTTCAGTCCTATACATCATACATGTACCTCAACACAATTTATTTCATTTTGTGTTATTTTATTGGGATAGTTTGGAAGTAGAGGAGTCACGGGAAGGTATATAGACATAACTAGGTATATATGTACGTAGACATAACTAGATATATGTACGTATAATTAATAGGACTGAAGTTTATAGAGGGAGCGTAGAAGACAAGTAAGTCGCAAGTACTAAATTGAGTTTGGTTTATTGCAATAAAAGGAAGTTAAGTAAAATTAATTAAATGCATAAAGTAGAGTAAATAGAAAACTACAAATTACGTCTTTTATATTTCAGACTACTTGCAAGTTGAGTCATTTAGTTAAAGTATCTATAAATAACATCCTTATTTTTATGGTTTTGTACCATTCTCTTCCTTTAAACTAACGACCGTTATAAAAGTCAGTTAATTCTAACCATGTGCTACTTATACGAGAGTAAAATAGTCCTTTTGTATATAAAGGACTATTTATGTAATGTTAACCAGTTACAAAACTATTTAATGTTAACCGGTTTGAAGCGCACTCAACGGAGGTCAACAACATCAATCATCAAAATTAACGGTTTGGATTAACCTTCCCAAAATCTTAAACCAGACGCATTCCTCATGTTTCCTCCACTTCCACCTCACCGGACCGGTGGAGCTCCGGCCGGAGACCTCCACGGTGTGTTTTTTGCGATGAGTATGATTCTGTTGATTCGTATCCACTTGATGAGTTACGTAATTCCTTGAATTCGTTTACATCTTCGTGTGAATCATGCTCAAAGTTAGGGTTTCGTACCGGTGACGTTCCTCGATCTCGGAACTAACTCCGTCGTACCAGAACAACTTGGTAGGTGATTGTTGACTCATGATCTGTAGTACAAATCATATGTTTCCACCGCCGAAGATTGCTGGATATGATGCTTGTAAACCACGAAATCGACGACGTGGCGTTATTTCCACTCTGCAAATCACGCAAATCCGAATCCACCAGTTTTCAATTTCTAGATCTGAATATATAGATCGCTGAAGATGTTGATCGATTTCTAGATCTGAATATACAGGCGGTTCAGATCGATGATGGAGGATGGTGGCGACTATGACACCCCACCAGGCGGTGGAAACACCGGGTTGTCATAGAAAATAGATATCAATAGTAACAAAGCACATGTCACACTTTCTATTAAATTCTAATAATTGTCATAACATAAGTTTTGGAACATGAGTCTTAACTAGAAAAAACAAAAGTAATAAAACCAAAACAGTAAATGCAATTGTCTTATTATTATTCTAGGTACAAGGCAATCATATGTCTTGGTAAAAGCAGCAAAATAACATCAACACCACCTAAAATATCTGAAAATAAAGTTAGCTATTGAAAGCTAGTGAGTAAACCACAATTGATAAATAATAGTATATAAAATCCGAGATCATCATAAATATATTGCGTGTATAGCTATTTCATACTATTCTCAACCATGCATGACCCCTTGAACACACATTGAAATTGTAATATAACTTGTAGCCATTTATCATGAGGAACCAACTCATGTATTAATTAAAGATAACTTTTCAAGCAACTGTCACTTAACTGTCTCGATATTTAAGTTATTAATAATTATTTGGAAACTTAGGGACATGACATAGCAACATAGCATAGCAACATAGCATAGCAACTTCCATCATCGTATAGCGACTTGTAACATTGAAGTTGAATGGTCGGGTTTAAATCAGCTATCGTTGTTGTACATGTAAGTGGGTTTGTCAAACCATTAGCGTTAATATTGTACCGGTGCGATTACCAAGTAATAATACTACTTTAAACTATCACATAAGACGGCATCATGCTGCAGCAAGACTAACACATTTGTATGATCTCTTTTGAAAATTGAAAGAAAATTAGAAAATATTGCATTGTAATAGAACACATATTTCGGCCCAAAAACGTAAAAGTAAAAAAGGGGAGTGAATTTACCCCACCTTGAAACTTGGCATGAAATAAATAGTAAACACTTATATTGAACCGGGAATTTCCCAAATACTAGAATCACCTAAGTAAATAAGACTCCTAACTTAGTAAAACATATAGCATAGAACACTAGAATAGAAACATAAGAATCTAAGGTAATTTGGAATTCTAGGGTTTTGAATTGAGATTTGGGGTTTTTCAGTAAACGGTTAGAGATATATTAATTGATTTAAAAATAACGTCGGAAAATGGAAATAATAGAAATGACAACGCTTTTTATAAACGATAGCAATACAAATAATATATTCTTTTTTAATGAAAACTATTTAACGTCACAGAAATATATTATACATATCTTGAAATACTTTACGACCATTTTCCATACTTTTAAAGACATTTATAAAGTCTTGTAAAAGTCTACATGTATAATCTATTATTTATAGAACTTGTATATATACTTTATAAGTATTTAAGAATATTTTATAGCATTTTTAAAAGTATTGAAAATATATGCAAGACTCAAATTTATAAAACTAGACTTTTATAAACTCATGGTTTATATACTTATAATATTTTTAAAGTTTGATGATATAAAGAAATCATACTTTATATACTTTGTAATATTTTCTTTTTCCCCTTACCAATGTATATGATGTAACTAGGTTAGTATTCGTGGATACCCACGGGATGAAACGACAAATTGTAATTATTTGTTATATTCATAAATGAATCAAACTACATATGATGTCAAACTTGACTTTCAAATTCTACAAACAACAAAATTGAATCTTTATAATAATAATTAACAATATACATTTTTGACATTATTAGTCAAATGATGATATTTGCTCACTTACCTCTTTCTCATGCACGTAAGTCAAAGATATTCAAAACAAAAGTCCAAGCATGAATCGGGTAAATCTACTATAAGCGGATGAGAACAACTGAAGTATACTTTTAATCGTTTACCCATTGCCCATGAATCTTCACATTTGTAGGTTTGAACCGCTCCATTAAATTTTCCACCAAGATCAATATCCCAAAGTGCTGACAAAACGCATTGAATTAGAACTTAATCATCGAACAAACCCCACCTTGTCAAGGTTTGGGAGGAGTTGTGAATAAATAAATATAGCAAATGCATTAAATATGATCTGAAAGAAAAAAATGTACATATACATAACTTAACTTGAAAATAAAATGAAATCGAAAACCAAATTGAATAGAATAAGAGTAAAAAAGAAAACAACTTATATTCAAAGCTTAAAGGTCTGCTAACTACGCTAAATTTAAAATTATGTGCATCATAACCTACTTTACCTTTTTCTTAATCCCCATTTTTAAATAACTTATCTATATTTGAATACAAAGGCATGATGTTTTATAAAACCAACCAATTTTCAATGTTTTAACAATTTAGTTTGCAAAAATGGTTCAAGGGACTAAACTGCTAAATGATGATAGTTGGATGATTTTATCCATCATTAACCGGCATGTAAAATGGTTCAACATAAGCATTTGATCAAGGATGGTGTAAAAATCTGGAACATACCTATGTTTTTGCCAAAATTAAGGGGTCAAGTTTTGGTCCCAAAACGTCTGCGTAAAAATAATAACTTGTAATTGTACCTCTGAATCATCACCCCTCCCAATAAGTTTTGGTCCCAAACAGGTGCCTAAACAATTTGAAACATTGAAGCATTAGTTAAGATGTCTGTCACATGTAATATTTGTTAACTTCAAATTAAGTTCAACTTTTAAGCAATTATTGCACACCTCAAAATGCAATAATGCAAATTCAAATTAAAAAGGCTAAATAAGATAAAACACACTGTTAGCGATAACATTTCACAAAGCAAGCCAGCCTTTTCATTCTTACAATAAACCCAATCGAATCTACACCATAAACAACAACAAAAACGAAAAAAGTTAATAAAAATCACCTGCTGCATATTTTTACAACCATGCTATCCCTTAAGATTGAAAAGGTCAGTAACAACTTCTTAAGTAGACAAATGAATCTAACATAGGCTTGAAAAAGATTAATATGGTTTAACTTAGTAATTGTGATCAATAATGATAAAGACACACCTGAACTGGAGAACATTGCATGATGATGTTGATTTAAGGTGAATGGAAGGCTTTATAATGAGTATTCGATCATTGTAATGGTGCCCAAAAATTTGAAATCACCACTTTTTTGGGCATTCCAATCACCCTATTTCCGTCTTCACCGTTCACATCCAAAATCATAAAACACTAAACCAAAAACATAAACATTAACAATGGATCATAAAACATTAACAAGTAGTTGCATATCAAAATCATAAAATATTGTATTAAGAACATTAACAGATGAAGAAAACCTTACCAGTTGAATATTGATGAGTTGAATGGATTGAGAATTCAAAGAATCTAGAATGTATTTTTTCAACTGGTTTACAAAAAACTTAGATTCATACAACCTAAACAAACCGATTGAAACATAAAAAAAAATTAAACCAATTGAGAAGAGAAATCTATGTTAGAGAGAGTTGCCGGAGATGGATCCATGGGATGGTAGAGGAGAACGATGAAGAAATGAACATCGATTGAAAAAAACGAAACGTACCTTGCTTGATAGAGAAGATGGGGAAGAGGCGGCATTAGGATTTGGTGAATGAAAAAATAAGAGAAAAATTGGGGAAATAGGTTTATAAAGGATCCGGAAATTAACGGGTAAACAGGGTTGGATCCACGAATTCTGTGAGAAGCGCTGTGGTGCGGACAAGTGGCAATGTGTGAATCAATGGGTTAGCAGTTTATTATACGAGAAGATATAAGTTAGATTAGATTAATTAGTAAAAATAATCTTCTATATAATATAGGAAAATAGATTTTGCTTATGTGTCAACAATTTAGATTTGTTTTGCTTAGTTGGCATTATTTGAGAATTTATCTCATAATAATAATTTTATTATTAAAATATGTATACATAATCTATAATAATATATTATAATAACATAAATTACATTTTAACCCTAATATCTAGGAGAACTTGAACTTAAGAATAGTTACATTTAAACCCTTTTTTATTAGGATGTACATGTATCAGTTTATATTTAATAAGGTATATAAATGAAACTTAATAATAAATTAATAATATGCTATAATTAAATACATTACTATCTTTTAACCATCCATAACTTTTTATACGATATTAATATTATTTTAAAATCTATACAATAAAACTGATCGAGTATTGAATTCTCTTTAATTTGAGTATAATATTGTTATATTAAAAAAATAGTTTTTAAATATATCTTGTTCCGGTTTTACAATGGTTTTGTTTAAAAAATAATTTGAACCTTCCATGTCCCATAAATATTGTTAAAATCATCTTGGTATTATATTCCCGAGCATAGCGCGAGCATTAAACTAGTTAGTAGTATAGTTAAAACAAAATAAAAAATTTAATGAAGCCCCTAGACTCAAACCCTAGGCCATAAAGTCTCAGCCAACGATATCAACCAGACACTCAATATGTTCATTTGTTTTAAAATCAGGAAAAAATGGTTTTAACATGATTCAAACAAAAACCCTAATACTAAACCAAGATCCCTAACCCTAATTCCTAAATTACTTTGAATTGAAGCAACAAAACCTGAAATTGATTGAGTGCTTTTAATCAGGGCATAAAAATGAACATTTTATTTAGAACAACTTACTTGATTACACACGAATTGAATCCAATTAGACGAAGAACACAAGACGCACGATGAAGAATACAAACTTGAATCCAGAGGTTGATAAAAATCCAATTAACTTTGCAGATTCCTTCACGATGATTATATGAATGAAAACCTCATGTCAATTGCAGAAAACTAACACGGTTGGCAGATGAAAATCGAAGTTGCAAGTTTCGACAGAAAACGTATCCTTTAGAGGAATTTGGTAAGATATATTCAAAATTGAGATGCAAGATAGCTTTAGGATCATAGATAGATTGTTTTACAGTAATAAGATTGCATTAATCTACTGCATAACTATTCGAATAAGCTTTGAGTTTGATAGAGTATAATTGAGATTAATGGATGATTAAGCAGGTGTTAAAAGCTCAATTAAATGCCGTAGTCAGTTTCTAATCGACGAAAATATTGATATGGTTAATCCAATTTATTACTTTGGTCGGTTTGGGTGATTTGGTTAATTGGGTTTTGGGTTACGGTTTTTAAATCGATTTAACAAACCAATTGTTGTTTTAGTGAATGTTTACTGGATATGGGTTCGAAACCCTCATAGGGTCATTTTACGGCGATTCAATTGAGTTAAAAAGGCTGAAAATGATGAAAATCACATGGCCGGAGCTCGCCGGACGCCGACGCCGGAAGAGCGGGGTGAGGGTGGGAGGTTTGGGTTTTGATTTTAAATTTACAGTTACAGCCCCTCTAATTGTAAGTTGTTATTATTTGAGATTATAAACTCTAAAATAAAGTTTAAAAATTTGCAGTTTTAACCCAAAGTTAATTAAAAACTTATTTTAACTAACTAACTTAACCAAATAAACTTGTATCGATTATATAATTGACGTTTCTATATCTTTACATTATTTTTGACGTTGAATAGTTATCTTTTAAACTTAATAGTAATAGTTTCGTTATTTTTTATAAATATTCATTTTATAAACTATAATTTATATACTTATGGAATTTATCGTTATAAATATTAATTAAATAGATGTATTTTAGATATTAACTCGGAGTAAATTCGATCAATCATTAAAGACAGGAAAAACATGAGATCCAAAATATTAATTTTTATTTAATAAAGAAACGTTACAATTGAATGAATTTAAAACGAATAATTAAAAAATAAACGGATTAAGGTTCGAGTCGGGCATTCAAGCTCGACTTTTGGGGCAGATGTCACACCTCACCTACCACTACTCCCCCCACGAGAATAACATCTCTCTGACATTCAGATTGGTGATCCCCACAACATACTCTTCCACATACCTTACCTACAACCCACTTAAACTGAATCACACCATCAGCATGATGGTATCCTTGACTAAGAGCATGAGCACACATACAAACCCACCATAGTCGTTGGCCTGAAACCAATAAGGCCTCACCAATTAACAAAAAAAAAATCAAACATTTATGGAAACCGCATCCCGCAATACACTTTTTTGATCATCCAAGGACAACTGCAACTACTTAATATGCGTAATTATCCGAGGGAATCTTTTGAACACCACCACACCATTTGGGTAACAATGGAACCCTCTAATGAGCACGCCCAAAAACCATCAGTGGAACAACACCGACCTGCATGAATTGAAGGTTGGTTAGGCACGTTAACATAGATGGAGGTGGAGAGGATGTGAATGGAGGTGGAGGGGGGTTTGGTATATGAAGGGAGATGAAGGCGGAGGAGGTTATTGCCAAGTATATAGTCAAAATATTACTTTCTGATTTAGTGTCACCAGTTTGGTTTGGTGGTTTTAATCGGGTAGTAGTTGGTGGGACAATTTGAATACAAACTTGGCTTAACCTTTTGTGTTCAATTTCCTTAGGTCGTTCTTTGATATAATTGCCAATGATCTTGTGTTCTACTAGTCTAAGGGGAAGATGGTTTGCCTTCTTTAGAGGTCTTAGGTCTAGTGCAGGCACTGCAATTTATTTACTAACTTAATGTAACTAACTTTTAACATATAAACCAGCGTTGTTAAAAAATGTTACTCTATGTATTCATTAAATTTGTAATATATTTAAATTGAGATTAATTTCATTTGAGAAAACTTATATATTTCAAAAACAAAACAAATTAACATAAATTAATACAAAAACTTACTTATGGTTTTTTTTTAAATAACACTTCGAACAAACAAAACTGTATGAAAACAAAAGTGTATGAAAAAGTCATTAAAATAATATTTTATTAATTCTAACGTTTAAAAGTTATCTATACAAGTGTAGGTTATATGTAGGTAACATAAACTATACTTGACTTTCATATATGTAAGTTTAACAAATAAACGGAGTTTATTCAATTTTGTTTTTTGAACTTTAAGATTGATAAATAAATGTTGTATTTCGGTCATTTTCTTATATGTCAAAAAAGTTTTTGATTGAAAATATAAAGAACTTAGTTTATTTCTTCTCACAGTATTTAGTGTTTTCAAATGAACTCTAGCTTGCATTTTATTTGTAATACAAGATTAGGAAATGAATACACCAATTAATTGTTTTATTTTTAGTTTTAGTCCAACATTAACGTGATAGTCTTTATTGGTTCGTAAATTAATGAACCACATGGACAATTTGCATAATTATTATTTGAGTAAACTGAAGTTATGTTCTATGTGTTTTAATATTTTTAATAGGTTTAGTTCAACTCTAACAGTTTTGTCTTTATACTTTTATTCTCTTAACACAAATGGTTCTCAGCCTTAACCTCGTCAACTTTTCTCAAAGGCTTTCAATACCGGCCGCATCACACGTGAGGAGCAACAATGCAAACGGAAGTGTCTTTTTTGTCCCTTAAATGCGGGGCACATGCAGAATATTTAACGAAAAAGTGGGCGTAGTTAAGACTCGAGTATATTTATGCTAAGAATATAAATTATAGGAAACTAAACTTGTTAAATATATCAGAACATATTGGCCAATACTGTAGTTACTCTTATTTTTTTAAATATAACTGGAACAGGGTTTTAAAAAATAAAAAAAACTATTATGCAAGTTAGAAAGGTGTATATATAATTAATCAATAAAAAAATAATAAAAGCACCTACTTTCTGTTAACTAATTTAAAGTGGTCCGAATACGAAGCAACAGTTGACAAACATGGCATGCAACGTAAAAAAGATAGAGCCAATTAAATGTTGACCAAAATGATTATTATTCAAGCATGCAACAAGATAAATGATATACCCAACTACCCATCGTTACCCTTTATATAATATTCTGGCTCAAATTAATAGCCCAAAACTTTAACCGCAATATATGATGGATACATGTATCTGAACCGTGTCGAATCAATCTTGTTAGAGGCCTCAAACGAACTATAATTTCTAGGCTTTTTCCAAAGTCACATGCTATAAACTTTCCTCTTTTATTCGAAACCAATTAGTATTTGGCGTTAAAAGATTTTGGTAGTGAATCTTTTAAAAGTTCTACGTTCAACTTTTTTTTTATGTTGAGTAAATTGTCATTTGCGTCCCTGTGTTTTGTCATTTATAGCGATTTGCATCCCTATGTTTTCAAAATTGTAAATCGCACCCTAACTTTTGGATTTTGTTTCCATTTGAACCCAAAACACTAACTCTGTTAACTTTCCATGTTAACCTTTTGTAAAATGACAAAAATACCCTTGATAAAAAGGGTGCAAATGACTATAAATGGCAAAACATAAGAACGCAAATGGCAAATTACTCATAAAATAAAAACTCATCAAAATATTACCATCACAATCTCTCTAGTTTTTTTCTCTACCTTATCACCTCTCTAGAACACCATCTCCATGAACCCCACTCACCACCCCACTAAAGTTTCAATCGACGCCCACCACCGGAACATCACAACCATCATCTCCCCAAATCAGACCTGTCACTGCAACCATTGTATAATGTATGTATAATGTACTTTAAAATTATATTTTTTTACTTATATTGAATTTTGATTGAAATTTTGATCTATGTATTAAATTGTTAATTTGTTTATAAACTTGGTTATGCATTAAATTATCAATGAGGTTAGTGAATAGATAATTAAAGTGTGATGTTTGACTTGTAAAACGTCTTTCAACACTCATAATACTTTTGCTTTAAAAGCAATTCTAGATTTTCTAGGATAAATTTATCACAGTCTATTCATTGTAGAATTTTAACGTATTTAGCGTTATAAATACAAAAATATTATCAATAAGTCACTAACCTCATTGATAATTTAATACATAAGAAAGTTTATAAACAAATTAACAATTTAATACCTAAATCAAAATTTCAATCAAAAATCAATATAACTAAAAATATATAATGTTAAACTAATTTGTACTTACATAAAAGTATTATATATAATAAGTTATTTATATATAAGAGTTTAATATTTTCTGAAAGCTAATTCAAATCATTAAATAAATAAATTTAAATCAGCATTTAGCATCTATATTAGGCAAGACCAGAGTACATCAGTATTGCAACACATTATTTTATTTCTCATAAATAAAGAAACAATATGGTGGTGGGCGGTGACCTAGGTTGTTGGTGAAGTTATTACAGGTAGTGAACGATGGTTGCAGTGGCGGGTGTGATTTAGTGAGACGATGGTTATGATTTTCCGGTGGTGGCCGTCGATTAAAACATTGAAGGGGTGGTGGGTGGGGTTCATGGAGATGGTGTTCTAGAGAGGTGATAGGGTAGAGAAAAAAATAGAGAGATTATGGTGGTAAGAATTCGGTGAGTTTTTATTTTATGTGTAATTTGTCATTTGCGTCCCTGTGTTTTGTCATAATAGCTATTTGCACCCTTTTTATCAAGGGTATTTTTGTCATTTTACAAAAAGTTAACATGAAAAGTTAACACAGTTAGTGTTTTGGGTTCAAATGGAGACAAAATCCAAAATTTAGGGTGCGATTTACAATTTTGAAAACGTAGGGACGCAAATCGCTATAAATGACAAACACAGGAACGCAAATGACAATTTACTCCTTTATGTTTGATTCACCACTCATACATTCAATTTTAGTTTTACATTTAAACCTTATGTTTATAATCCCTATTTTTGCATTAAGTTTAACAAAGAAAATTTGGGGCCCCTTAATTAGATGGTGGGGGCATGAAACAAAAGAAGTCATCAATTACATTGATGGGACATTATTGTTAATCAAAAGAAACCTATAATAATAATAATACTTGTGCAGTTATACCATAAAATCCCTCCCTGCCCACAACCGGCCCAAAAAGGAAGCCTTTCCCTCTTGGGGTAAGAAAATCATTATCGGGATAGTGGACCAAAAGCTATGAATTAAAAACAGTGCAATCCTAAAGTTCCCAAACAGGTCCCAAAGGATAGACACAACATCACATGGCTTAGAACAAGATTTCCCCTATCGAAAAGTGATTGACTCTATCTTTAAAGCTATCGTACGATGTATCTGTATCTGGATACCAAGGAATGATTGTATTTTTAGGGCACGAGCCACTCCTCTTTGAACTTGGTTTTGGAAGACATAAAGATCTTGAGTTTTCAAGTGGTCAAAAACAGAGGAACGATAGGTTGGTTAAATTGGAGGAAGTGGACTTCTTTTAGTGTAGTCAATGAATTGAAATTTTATTTCTCTTGTATTGCTAGCTTGTTGCTAGTTTTGTTTTCTTTAATAAATCTTCGCAGTTCAAAAAAAAGTTCTCAAAGGATCCTTTGTGATTGATAAATGACCGAAATTACAAAGACAAAAACCTATGTGGGTAATCACATTTTAAGATTCATTTACTATCGGGGCGTTACACACGGTGGGTACAAGAACCAGGCTTAGTCACTACTTTTGCGCTAGTATATAAAGCGACCGATTGATTTGTGATCGTCCATTGTGGCTACCGCATTTCAACAGTCTCAAATTTATTAGCAATTTGTGATCGATCGAATTTTGTTCCTAATTTAAATTTTTTTAAATTTACGTTGCGTTTACTACCTACATTTTTTATATTTCTTCAACCGCTTGGAGATCGAAAAAGAAGGGTTGCAACTTAACCTGTCGCAACGACCAAATATTTGGCAATCACTAATTTTTTGACAAATACAATTCCGGTAGAAAAAACGTTTCAGAGTAATTCCTAAGCATTAATGTAATAGTGGTTATCAAGGGGCCAAATGGTTTCATGGTAAATGATTTAACCTTTCAATCACAAAATTAAATTGTGGTAGTAGGTTTAAATTATAAATTGAGCAAATCTAGTTATTATTTTCAAGGTACATAATTTATACGGAGTATAACTTTTTGTTAAAAAAATGTAACAATGGTTGATGAAGTCAACTAAGGGTGAGGGTTGAGAGTGTAGATGTGATAGAAGGGGACCAACTATTCGTAGGCATATTGTCGCCATGGATGGTTGGGGTTGCGGGGACGGGAAAGGGGGGTTGGCCGGTTGGGTCACCGTGGTGATAGGGAATTGGTGGAGTGGGCCCCACTTTTGTTCCAATGTCTTGACAATTTTTAGTGGTGTCTATGGATTGGGTTTAAATATTAAAAAAATATTTTTTATATTAAATTTACCTTTAAGTTACCTCATTTTATACACAAAATAACATAACTTCTCTTATTTTCTCTACTCTCTAAACCAAATAAAATTAATCTCTTATTCCTTCGTCACAATGGCACAAAAGCAAAACGTCTTTATATAAAATTTACCAATAAAATACCATATTTCACATAGAAAATATAAAATTTACTCTTTTTTATATTTTTTTGTATTTTATTATTTTTTCAATGAAGTGTAGTTTTATTTTTAATGAAAGGTGTTTTTTTTATTTTTTTAGTGAAAATGGATTGAGTTAGGAGATGGAATTGTTGTGCCGTCATCAATAGTATAAAATTTGAGGGACGTAATGGTTGATAAATGGGATGCTAGGTGTCATGTTCTAATTGACATGTTGTTAGGGGATGAGGGGATTAAATGGACCATGCCCCTCATCCTAAGAAGTTGTCTAAGGGGATGTTTATTTTTTTCTTCAAACATCTTTAAAAGAGCTGATGTCTGCAAGCGCGCGTACATTACTCTTAAAGTATGTGTGCTCAATGGGTCAGATTAGTGGGTTGGCGGGTCGAACCCAGCCCGAACCTGAAACTATTTTACAAACCCAAACCTATCTGAACCTGAATTTTTTAATATCACTTAAACTCAAACCTGACCTGATCATTATAGATTGACCCGAACCCGAACCGTTTGACCTGAATTACCACAAAATACATTTTCCAACAGTTAAAAAATAAAAAATATACCACGAAATGCGCTCTTCAAAAGAGAGCGAACTTATGAAAAATCTGGAATTGCGGCCCAAATATACGCACAACCATATAAGTTATTCGATGTGATTATAGTTTTAACGTAAAACACCCTAGACTACATGTATATTGGCACAATATAACATAAACTTTATTTTTATATAAAAAATTAGGTCATCCGCGAACCCGGTGGGTTGACCTGAACCTGACAAGTTTTTTAGAACAAGTTAGCCAGTTCAACACGAAACTGACCCATAACAATTCAATGTAAACCTAAACCCGCGATTTTAGGGTTAGGTTCAGGTCAGGTAAAAAATTCTCAGCCTTACCTTTAAGACCGTTTGTTTATTTTTTGAAACATATCTGAACTCAGCTATTTTCATCTTAAAAAATAAGCTATGGATCCCCTTTTTAAAGCATCTTCACAATAACCCTTTTCACTTTCCACAACATCTCTACCACCACCACCACTCACTAGCCACCACCACCATCGGCCACCACCACTCAGCGGCCACCACCACCGCTGCCACCACCACTTGTCAACCACCACCGCAGGCTAGCACCACTCGTCAATCGCCATCACCAACGTCCACCACTACCACCCCCACCGTCTACCAACACTACCACCATTGTCCACTACCACCACCACCTACATTACCACTCGTCGGCTACCATCACCCCGTCCACCACCACCACAGTCAGCCAACATTACCGCTCGCCCACGATCACCGCTCGCCGGCTACCACCACCATCTACATTACCACTCGTCGCCCACCACCACCACCACCGATGGCCGCCATTACCACCACCGTCGGCTGCCACCACCACCACCAACACTGCCGACCACCAAGACTACCACCATCGTCCACTACCAACACCACCTACATTACCACTTGTCAGTCATCATTACCCCATCCACCATCACCGTCAACCAACATCACCGCTCGCCCACCACCACTCACCATCTAGCACTAACGGCCACCACCACTCATCAGAAACGACTTGACAGTTATATATTTTTAGTTTATGCTGACGGTATCTAGTTTATAAAACAAATACTCTTATATTTTTAACTTTCAGATCTTCAGACCACATCTTCAGTTGTAGACATAAAAGCAGATCATATCATACTGCAGAAAATTTTTGTATGAAAAAATTACCTAAGGGATATAACCTTAATAAAGAATACACATGCACTTGTACCCGTTTTTGCTCCCATCTTATGCGCTAACCTTAAGTCTGCCAAAAATACTTCATATTTTGTTTATTGTTAGAACTAAGAAAATTGAGTCGTAGAGCATAAGTAACCTCCGTACCCTCTGGCCTCACCAAAATTAAACCAACTCCATACCCTTATGCATTTGAAGCAGCATCTGTGTGCAACATCCATTCACCCAACTCTGAAGCTATCTCATCAACTGAAATATCGATATAACCATTCGTCACTACTACCAAAAAATTAGCTCAGACTTGCCCTTTATACGCTACGCTAGATCTGTACTTAATTCCAGAAGGCCTTAACTCAATTTCGTATTTCATCAATCTCCTAGACATTTTTTGTTTTTGTAAAACCTTTTGGAAAGGGAAATTAGTTAAAACTACCACTTTTATGTCTGAAAATACCGTTTCAAACGTCTGGATGTATATACGACAGCCAACACCAATTTTCTAAGGTACTATCGTGTTCTTAATAGTCCTTTAGAACTTTATTAACATAATAAATTGGAATCTAGACCCGAAACAATCAACCATCAATAAATAACAGACTTCCGTGGTAGAAACGCCAAATATAGAAACAACTGCTCCTCTAGTTTAAGAGACACAAGCTTCGGTAAAGAGCATAAACATTTTTTTAAATCAATGAGTGTTATATTTGCCTCTTCTGTTCACTTAAAGTCTTTGTCACACCTTCAATTTTCCACAAACAGGGTATCCGTTAGGCGTGTGACAAAACAAGGATCCAAGTCATTAGTTACACCAAACGACACTATATGAATTAAAAATATACGTATCTCACTAAATGAGAAAATTTAATACATAGTTAATGTTTAAAAGTTTGCGGAAGCATAACGACAATGAATGTCAAAATCTTTTTTTTACTAAAGTGAATGCATAAAAAAACTATTTAAAACAAAGATATGCAATAAACAATAACATTCTTGAAACATTGCATACCCAATGATGCATGCCCTAATCGTGCTCGTGTTCCTTAATTACCTGAGAAAACATACTAAAAAGTTTCAACGCAAAGATTGTTGCGTTTAATGAGTTTATTTATCAAAATCATACAAATAAAGAAATAGTTTTCCTGATAAAATCATTTACTACTGCTAGTTTGCAAGACCACCTCGCTTACTACATGAACACGTCGAGATTAAACTAAACGTTGTGTTGTTTGCCTTGCTGCAATCAAACTAGATGACCAAATGTTCCAAGGACAATTTGTACCACATGGAACCCTACCAGCGTGATGGGGTCTACCGAAGCAGATAGTACTACTCAAATTTCCCCGTTATACCCACTGTATATTAATAATCTCGACTAAAGGAAAGGACTTTTAGATGGAATGTTTATGCCCATGTAAAATAAGCCACTAGGCAATTGAAGTTCATTTATCAAATTTAGTTGCCCCGAAGGCCTTGCCCGAAGGCATAAAACGCAGCCCGAAGGCCAATAGAATCTTGCCCGAAGGCCCTACCCGAAGGTATAAAATGCATCCTTAGTTGGCCCCGCCCGAAGGCATAAAGTTTTGCCCGAAGGCATAAAAATGAAGTCCGCCTGAAGGCGCTGTAAAATAGTTGCCCAAAGGCGGTGTAAAATCATTTGTATGTTTTCTCCCAGAAAAGATTTAAAAGTGGCCAAAGAACTCACCTTATAATAGCAAGCAAGTAAGTGCATGCACATCATTGTTGATTATACACGTGCATTTGAGCTCTTAACAGAAGTTAAAGTGTGGCGTTTGATTAATACAGTTTACTCGATTGTCTTTAAGTTCCATGTACAATGGCATAAATGTTGTACTAGTGTTATTCTGGTTAACCATATCACCTCTACAAGATGACCAGTGTTATTCTGGCATAAATGTTGTACTAGTGTTATTCTAGTACAACATTTATGACCAGTAGTAAATGATTTTATCAGGAAAACTATTTCTTTATTTGTATGATTTTGATAAATAAACTCATTAAACGCACCAATCTTTGCGTTGACACTTTTTAGTATGTTTTCTCAGGTAATTAAGGAACACGAGCACGATTAGGGCATGCATCATTGGGTATGCAATGTTTCAAGAATGTTATTGTTTATTGCATATCTTTGTTTTAAATAGTTTTTTTATGCATTCACTTTAGTAAAAAAAGATTTTGACATTCATTGTCGTTATGCTTCCGCAAACTTTTAAACATTAACTATGTATTAAATTTTCTCATTTAGTGAGATACGTATATTTTTAATTCATATAGTGTCGTTTGGTGTAACTAATGACTTGGATCCTTGTTTTGTCACACGCCTAACGGATACCCTGTTTGTGGAAAATTGAAGGTGTGACAAAGACTTTAAGTGAACAGAAGGGGCAAATAAAACACTCATTGATTTAAAAAAATGTTTATGCTCTTTACCGAAGCTTGTGTCTCTTAAACTGGAGGAGCAGTTGTTTCTATATTTGGCGTTTCTACCACGGAAGTCTGTTATTTATTGATGGTTGATTGTTTCGGGTCTAGATTCCAATTTATTATGTTAATAAAGTTCTAAAGGACTATTAAGAACACGATAGTACCTTAGAAAATTGGTGTTGGCTGTCGTATATACATCCAGACGTTTGAAACGGTATTTTCAGACATATAAAGTGGTAGTTTTAACTAATTTCCCTATCCAAAAGGTTTTACAAAAACAAAAAATGTCTAGGAGATTGATGAAATACGAAATTGAGTTAAGGCCTTCTGGAATTAAGTACAGATCTAGCGTAGCGTATAAAGGGCAAGTCTGAGCTAATTTTTTGGTAGAAGTGACGAATGGTTATATCGATATTTCAGTTGATGAGATAGCTTCAGAGTTGGGTGAATGGATGTTGCACACAGATGGTGCTTCAAATGCATAAGGGTATGGAGTTGGTTTAATTTTGGTGAGGCTAGAGGGTACGTAGGTTACTTATGCTCTACGACTCAATTTTCTTAGTTCTAACAATGAAACAAAATATGAAGTATTTTTGGCAGACTTAAGGTTAGCGCATAAGATGGGAGAAAAAACGGGTACAAGTGCATGTGGATTCTTTATTAAGGTTATATCCCTTAGGTAATTTTTTCATACAAAAATTTTCTGCAGTATGATATGATCTGCTTTTATGTCTACAACTGAAGATGTGGTCTGAAGATCTGCAAGTTGAAAATATAAGAGTATTTGTTTTATAAACTAGATACCGTCAGCATAAACTGAAAATATATAACTGTCAAGTCGTTTCTGATGAGTGGTGGTGGCCGTTAGTGCTAGATGGTGAGTGGTGGTGGGCGAGCGGTGATGTTGGTTGACGGTGATGGTGGATGGGGTAATGATGACTGACAAGTGGTAATGTAGGTGGTGTTGGTAGTGGACGATTGTGGTAGTCTTGGTGGTCGACGGTGTTGGTGGTGGTGATGGCAGCCGACGGTGGTGGTAATGGCGGCCATCGGTGGTGGTGGTGGTGGGCGACGAGTGGTAATGTAGATGGTGGTGGTAGCCGGCGAGCGGTGATCGTGGGCGAGCGGTAATGTTGGCTGACTGTGGTGGTGGTGGACGGGGTGATGGTAGCCGACGAGTGGTAATGTAGGTGGTGGTGGTAGTGGACAATGGTGGTAGTGTTGGTAGACGGTGGGGGTGGTAGTGGTGGACGTTGGTGATGGCGATTGACGAGTGGTGCTAGCCTGCGGTGGTGGTTGACAAGTGGTGGTGGCAGCGGTGGTGGTGGCCGCTGAGTGGTGGTGGCCGATGGTGGTGGTGGCTAGTGAGTGGTGGTGGTGGTAGAGATGTTGTGGAAAGTGAAAAGGGTTATTGTGAAGATGCTTTAAAAAGGGGATCCATAGCTTATTTTTTAAGATGAAAATAGCTGAGTTCAGATATGTTTCAAAAAATAAACAAACGGTCTTAAAGGTAAGGCTGAGAATTTTTTACCTGACCTGAACCTAACCCTAAAATCGCGGGTTTAGGTTTACATTGAATTGTTATGGGTCAGTTTCGTGTTGAACTGGCTAACTTGTTCTAAAAAACTTGTCAGGTTCAGGTCAACCCACCGGGTTCGCGGATGACCTAATTTTTTATATAAAAATAAAGTTTATGTTATATTGTGTCAATATACATGTAGTCTAGGGTGTTTTACGTTAAAACTATAATCACATCGAATAACTTATATGGTTGTGCGTATATTTGGGCCGCAATTCCAGATTTTTCATAAGTTCGCTCTCTTTTGAAGAGCGCATTTCGTGGTATATTTTTTATTTTTTAACTGTTGGAAAATGTATTTTGTGGTAATTCAGGTCAAACGGTTCGGGTTCGGGTCAATCTATAATGATCAGGTCAGGTTTGAGTTTAAGTGATATTAAAAAATTTAGGTTCAGATAGGTTTGGGTTTGTAAAATAGTTTCAGGTTCGGGCTGGGTTCGACCCGCCAACCCACTAATCTGACCCATTGAGCACACATACTTTAAGAGTAATGTACGCGCGCTTGCAGACATCAGCTCTTTTAAAGATGTTTGAAGAAAAAAATAAACATCCCCTTAGACAACTTCTTAGGATGAGGGGCATGGTCCATTTAATCCCCTCATCCCCTAACAACATGTCAATTAGAACATGACACCTAGCATCCCATTTATCAACCATTACGTCCCTCAAATTTTAAACTATTGATGACGGCACAACAATTCCATCTCCTAACTCAATCCATTTTCACTAAAAAAATAAAAAAAACACCTTTCATTAAAAATAAAACTACACTTCATTGAAAAAATAATAAAATACAAAAAAATATAAAAAAGAGTAAATTTTATATTTTCTATGTGAAATATGGTATTTTATTGGTAAATTTTATATAAAGACGTTTTGCTTTTGTGCCATTGTGACGAAGGAATAAGAGATTAATTTTATTTGGTTTAGAGAGTAGAGAAAATAAGAGAAGTTATGTTATTTTGTGTATAAAATGAGGTAACTTAAAGGTAAATTTAATATAAAAAATATTTTTTTAATATTTAAACCCAATCCATAGACACCACTAAAAATTGTCAAGACATTGGAACAAAAGTGGGGCCCACTCCACCAATTCCCTATCACCACGGTGACCCAACCGGCCAACCCCCCTTTCCCGTCCCCGCAACCCCAACCATCCATGGCGACAATATGCCTACGAATAGTTGGTCCCCTTCTATCACATCTACACTCTCAACCCTCACCCTTAGTTGACTTCATCAACCATTGTTACATTTTTTTAACAAAAAGTTATACTCCGTATAAATTATTTACCTTGAAAATAATAACTAGATTTGCTCAATTTATAATTTAAACCTACTACCACAATTTAATTTTGTGATTGAAAGGTTAAATCATTTACCATGAAACCATTTGGCCCCTTGATAACCACTATTACATTAATGCTTAGGAATTACTCTGAAACGTTTTTTCTACCGGAATTGTATTTGTCAAAAAATTAGTGATTGCCAAATATTTGGTCGTTGCGACAGGTTAAGTTGCAACCCTTCTTTTTCGATCTCCAAGCGGTTGAAGAAATATAAAAAATGTAGGTAGTAAACGCAACGTAAATTTAAAAAAATTTAAATTAGAAACAAAATTCGATCGATCACAAATTGCTAATAAATTTGTGACTGTTGAAATGCGGTAGCCACAATGGACGATCACAAATCAATCGGTCGCTTTATATACTAGCGCAAAAGTAGTGACTAAGCCTCCCCGATAGTAAATGAATCTTAAAATGTGATTACCCACATAGGTTTTTGTCTTTGTAATTTCGGTCATTTATCAATCACAAAGGATCCTTTGAGAACTTTTTTTTGAACTGCGAAGATTTATTAAAGAAAACAAAACTAGCAACAAGCTAGCAATACAAGAGAAATAAAATTTCAATTCATTGACTACACTAAAAGAAGTCCACTTCCTCCAATTTAACCAACCTATCGTTCCTCTGTTTTTGACCACTTGAAAACTCAAGATCTTTATGTCTTCCAAAACCAAGTTCAAAGAGGAGTGGCTCGTGCCCTAAAAATACAATCATTCCTTGGTATCCAGATACAGATACATCGTACGATAGCTTTAAAGATAGAGTCAATCACTTTTCAATAGGGGAAATCTTGTTCTAAGCCATGTGATGTTGTGTCTATCCTTTGGGACCTGTTTGGGAACTTTAGGATTGCATTGTTTTTAATTCATAGCTTTTGGTCCACTATCCCGATAATGATTTTCCTACCCCAAGAGGGAAAGGCTTCCTTTTTGGGCCGGTTGTGGGCAGGGAGGGATTTTATGGTATAACTGCACAAGTATTATTATTATAGGTTTCTTTTGATTAACAATAATGTCCCATCAATGTAATTGATGACTTCTTTTGTTTCATGCCCCCACCATCTAATTAAGGGGCCTCAAATTTTCTTTGTTAAACATAATGCAAAAATAGGGATTATAAACATAAGGTTTAAATGTAAAACTAAAATTGAATGTATGAGTGGTGAATCAAACATAAAGAGTAAATTGTCATTTGCGTTCCTGTGTTTGTCATTTAATGCGATTTGCGTCCCTACGTTTTCAAATTTGTAAATCGCACCCTAAATTTTGGATTTTGTCTCCATTTGAACCCAAAACACTAACTCTGTTAACTTTTCATGTTAAGTTTTTGTAAAATGACAAAAATACCCTTGATAAAAAGGGTGCAAATGGCTATTATGACAAAACACAGGGACGCAAATGACAAATTACACATAAAATAAAAACTCACCGAATTCTTACCACCATAAACTCTCTATTTTTTTCTCTACCCTATCACCTCTCTAGAACACCATCTCCATGAACCCCACCCACCACCCCTTCAATGTTTTAATCGACGGCCACCACCGGAAAATCATAACCATCGTCTCACTAAATCACACCCGCCACTGCAACCATTGTTCACTACCTGTAATAACTCCACCAACAACCTAGTTCACCACCCACCACCATATTGTTTCTTTATTTATGAGAAATAAAATAATGTGTTGCAATACTGATGTACTCTGGTCTTGCCTAATATAGATGCTAAATGCTGATTTAAATTTATTTATTTAATGATTTGAATTAGCTTTCAGAAAATATTAAACTCTTATATATAAATAACTTATTATATATAATACTTTTATGTAAGTATAAATTAGTTTAACATTATATATTTTTAGTTATATTGATTTTTGATTGAAATTTTGATTTAGGTATTAAATTGTTAATTTGTTTATAAACTTTCTTATGTATTAAATTATCAATGAGGTTAGTGACTTATTGATAATATTTTTGTATTTAAAACGCTAAATACGTTAAAATTCTACAATGAATAGACTGTGATAAATTTATCCTAGAAAATCTTGAATTGCTTTTAAAGCAAAAGTATTATGAGTGTTGAAAGACGTTTTACAAGTCAAACATCACACTTTAATTATCTATTCACTAACCTCATTGATAATTTAATGCATAACCAAGTTTATAAACAAATTAACAATTTAATACATAGATCAAAATTTCAATCAAAATTCAATATAACTAAAAAAATATAATTTTAAAGTACATTATACATTATACAATGGTTGCAGTGGCAGGTCTGATTTGGGGAGACGATGGTTGTGATGTTCCGGTGGTGGGCGTCGATTGAAACTTTAGTGGGGTGGTGGGTGGGGTTCATGGAGATGGTGTTCTAGAGAGGTGATAAGGTAGAGAAAAAAACTAGAGAGATTGTGATGGTAATATTTTGATGAGTTTTTATTTTATGAGTAATTTGCCATTTGCGTTCTTATGTTTTGCCATTTATAGTCATTTGCGCCCTTTTTATCAAGGGTATTTTTGTCATGTTACAAAAAGTTAACATGGAAAGTTAACAGAGTTAGTGTTTTGGGTTCAAATGGAGACAAAATCCAAAAGTTAGGGTGCGATTTACAATTTTGAAAACATAGGGACGCAAATCGCTATAAATGACAAAACACAGGGACGCAAATGACAATTTCCTCAACATAAAAAAAAAGTTGAACGTAGAACTTTTAAAAGATTCACTACCAAAATCTTTTAACGCCAAATACTAAACTAGTTTCGAACAATCCTACGGATGACACAATCACACAATGACCCGATGAAAAACACAATGACCTGACGGAAGACACAATAACCTGACGGAAGACACAATGAGCTGAAAAAATGTGAAAAAGTTCGTTTTTTATATATCAATATTATACGTGTTTTAAAGAGAAAAAAATGCTCGCTTTTATGGTGTAAATTTTTTAAAAAAATAATGTCGTATGTAAAAGTTATAAACGTTTAAAAAAAGTGGTGGAATTGTCATGTGACTTGCATGTGGAGAGAGAATATTTAAAAAAGTGGACATAACTAAAATACCCCCTCTCCTAATTTTCCTAAATGCCACATGTCAATCTCTTATTGCTTCTTAGTCTTTTTAGATTTTTAATACTGTTGTTATGTAATGGTTATTAAAATGAAGCAGTACGTTATGATTAACATAACAATAGTTAATTACATGATGGGTATGGTGATGTGCGTTGGGCCGCTGTCAGCCCACACAAACCACCTCTGGCTTTATAAACCCATAATTTTAAGGATAATCATATCCAGTTTATTCTTAGTATTTACCTTATCAATACCTCACATGATTCAATCCTTTGTTGCTATTTTTATGCTTCAATTTCTCCTCTTTCTGCTGAACATCTTTGATTTGCTGCAAGAATTTCAAAAATTGTTTACCAAATACGTACAATGCTTCCTGGTTTCTCACTAACTCACCCATATGCTTCAAATACGATGTTATTTAGTGCATGTATATGGCAATTTAAGGAAGATGTTTAATAAAAACTTAGAGGTACATACCTCTATGAATTCAACTGATGGTTCCTATTCAAATCAAACAGGAAATATGCTCCAAGATGAAATTGCATTGTAGAGCGTCTGGATCAAGATGAAATTGTATCATGGTTACATAATATATACAAGGGATATCTATAGTTATACATGCAATAAGCACTTTTGGAAAACATATATACATTCCCTACGGCTTACAATAAGTTTACAATGTAATTTTTAGGCCCCTGCTAAAAGTCAAAAAAATGACTACCTATTTCCCATTATGGGTTTTGCAGAGACTTTTAAGAGCTGTTTTGTGAATACTCAACAACCCTTGATGTCTAAATGACCCTTTAACATGTGTTAGCTTATTTGCTAAACTACTCTTATAAGATAAGAATCATAAAGAGCCATAAAATACCTTCAGCCAAGGTTATTATGTCCTACTCACCAAAACAACAAAAACAATTTAAAAACATGAAATTTATTTCAAGTTTGCTTATATTTAATTGTACCTCGCATCCCATATTAACAGGATCAACATCCTCCTGGTTCAAATTCGGCCTTGAATTGAATTCTACGATGAAGAACTCATCAAATTCCTCACCCAATTCCTACAAGGATCTAGCATATGCTTCATCCATCGCTTCTTGTGAAATTACACTTGAGGACTGAGATTCATCATCGTCATCGTCGTCGTCATCTTCTTCTTCTGAAGAACTTGAGTCACTGTTGTGAATGTGACCATCATCACAACCCACAACCTTGCTTTGTAACACCCGCCTTTCGGCAAGCACCACAGTTGGCATTCATAAGCATAAAACAACCATATTTTAAATAAAATCATAAATGCAGCGGAATACTTGTTTTAAAAATATCATTACATCGTCATAATTGTCTTAATGCATCATTCAAACATTACAAATCGTAAGTTTAATCGTAAATGAATTTTCTTCAATGCCAGTCTTCAGTAAACCCCTAGCTCTCGCCAAGCAGCTCCTTTAATCATCAAACCTGCACATCAATCTAACATGCATACAAAAGTCAGCTACGCTGAGTGAGTTCTAGTTTTATAACATCATTAGAAACATTCCATTATTATTCATGTAATACACGAAAATTTCATTCATCATACCGTACGTCACATTCGTATGACACACAATCATAATATCTTTATTTGTTAGTAAGTCATCATCGTATGCTCTTTGGTCATAAGAGACCCATTCTGCAGTCTTAACTGGTTTTATATGATCCCCAGTAGGATTCTTGACTGGTTTTATATGATTCCCAGTAGGATGCTTGACTGGTTTTATATGATCCCCAGTAGGATGCTTGACTGGTTTTATATGATCCCAGTAGGATGCTTTGACTGGTTTTATATGATCCCCAGTAGGATTCTTGTCTTCCGTTAAGGCATTCTTTCGTTTATATAATTATATAGATATATATATATATATATATATATATAAGTATTTAATTTCTTGTTCTTACATTATCATCATACATCACATAATAAAGTCCAACAGTCCAGGAAACATCTCGGTATGCATGTTAGCCTCAAAAATGTGTTTGAAACGGAAGTGGGGTCTAGAACTCACCTGATTCTTAGGTGATCTTGCTTGTTTGGACAAGGTTATGGTAGTGGTAATGGTGCACGATCTGCATTTAATTTATAATGGAAAATGGTTATTTTTCTCTAGTGTCACAGCTAGTGTCGCAGCTAGTGTCTCATGCAGTTTCGCATGGCTCATGCCCAACTTTCGTTGGGACTTATGCACACTCAGACACACAACTTCAGATTTCAGACACATGAGACACTACAGTGTCGCATGGGTGACACTACAGTGTCACCCAGGTGACACTACAGTGTCGCAAGATGAACAGCAATTTCGCAAAACGGGGTTTCAGCTCGGTTTTGCCCAAAATCTTCATTTTTCAACCAAATCTCAAACTTTTTACATCCAAAACCTTGTTTTATCATTTATATGACCAAATCTAAGCTTTTTCCATGATTTTAAACATAAAAATGCAACCTTTATTGATTTTTTTTTTAAACTTTTGAAAAACTCAAAAACTCCATTAATGGCTAGATTCGTTTTGTGTTATGAAAACGTGTTTTAGGGGATGATTCTTACCTTGATTACCAGTAGTTTAACACCTTTTTCTTCAGATTAACACTTGGATTTAGCAAAAGTCTAGATTACTCTTCTTTCTTGCCTTTTCTTTCAAAAATGGAGATTAGGGTTTTGAGTGAGTGTGGTGAAGATGGTGAAGTGTGATGGTGGCTGGAAGATGGTGGTTTAAATAGTAGGGTTTTCCATATTGGGTAGGGTTTTTAGGTGGGCTTGGGCTTTAATTAGATAATTAGGCTATTTTAGGTAAATTTCTTAACTAATCCACATACCATTTTGGGCCTAATTCATTCTTTTACTCTTAATGGCCCATAATTACATAGTTAATCATAACATATGTCGTAAATGTCATACACTATTTAAATCAAAATCATTTAAATATGCATTCATATAATCATATGCACGTAAGGAAGTCCTACCATAAAAATCGGGATGTTACATGCTTGTTCCATTTTCTTGATACGATTGATACACGCATGCCTGTTGCATCCAATTCCCCAAAACGTTTATCTAAACCATATTTCATTAAATCCAAAAAAATAAATTAATAAAAAAGAGATTCTGGATTCATACACTGTTTCAGGTAAACTGCACTTTACATAGTTTACCTCGTAAACTGTTGCAGTTTACCTGCACGTGGTTTATGTAATCTATAACTTTTTAAAAATAAAAAATATGCTGCAAGATAACTTCTTCATAACTAAGACCATCATCTTGAACCAAAACTTCTTTCAAATTATCCGGTATATATCAGCGGGCAAACTGCCGTTGAGATGATAATGATCATCACTATCTATATCTATACTCATGGATGTGATGATCTACAAGACTTATGCTTACCTGACAAACCAACACATAATTAAGGGTTTTAACACTAACCTCAAAATACCAAACTGCAATTAGCCAAAAAGATTCACAAATCAATCTCTAATAACATCAATTTCTTTCACAATTAGCTACCTATGAACATGATCGAATGAATTTGGATTTGCAAGTTTGCAACAGTACATAAAAAACTATAAAAGTTTAACAGCAACCAAAACAATGCATCTGTTATGTGCTGCTGTTATGTGTACTGTTGTTATGTGTACTGTTGCTGTTATGTTTACTGTTGCTATATCAACATAACACAATACATCTATACTGAAAGACACAACACACACATTTATTCAACACAAAACACAACACATTCATACACACACATTCATACAACACAACACACACATACATTTTTGGTTTCAAAAATCACAACACACACTTATATTTAGTATTTTTTTAAATCAAAACACACACTTTTATGCAAAACTGCCCAAAAACACAAATTCACACAACACACAACGCATTCAGATTAACCCCCATACACATCACAAACATGTGTTTCTAATTATAGCATTCATACATTCTTACATTCATACAAAAATACAATACACACATTCATACACACAAAACACATTCATACACACACAAAACATTCAGTTTCAACATCAAAACACACACAGTTAAACATACATCAGCAGCAGCACGAACTGTTTTTTTTAAGTCTTTATCATTCCCAACACAATATTTAGAATAGTTCTTAAACATACATCAGTTGCCATTTTTATCAATTAACACACAACATTCATACACACATTCATCTATACTACACAGCATAACACAAAACAACAAAACACAAACACAAACACAACACAAAATACAAACACAACATAACACAACACAAAACAACATACCTCGGATGGAAGATTGGTACACAAAACAACCTGCAACATGAGTAGCAAAACAGAAACCATAAACCCAAAAGCTTAAAAAATGAAATCTATACTAACATAATCCCAAAACCGTAAAAAATGAAATTGCAATTACCTGAGATATGGAGCAAAAGCAAATGAGAGATATGGAGCAAAAGCAAAAGCAGTGAGATATATAGCAAGCATCTTTGAACAGCCTTTAAACATACACCAGCCGTTGAATGGATGAACAATCGAATCGTAGTGAGAAACATATAGAATGAGCAGGCGCTATCTGAATGCTTTACGAGTTTTTGATTTTGAATTCGTATTCGAGCAGCTTTGCGATCTAGGGTTGTGGAAGTTTTGTGAAGAAGCAGGAAACCAGTGTGAAGGATTGAAGGTGTTGGAGACTAAATGAAGGAGCCAAGGAGGAGGCGGATTTAACTGGATTTGAAACGCTAGATCTAGTGTTGAAAATTTAAGGAAATTGTTAAATTACCTTTGTGTCCTTCCAATTCTCTTAATAATGTAGTATAGATATATATATATATAGTGTTTTCGCTTTTATTTTTTTAAGCTAAACACACTTTATTCGAATAAATATAAAAGTATAAAAATTCGTTAACACATAGGTATACCTTTTCTATCGGTTCGTGCACTCAAAACCCGTATATAACTAACATGTCATCGCATTGATTTCGTCATTATCCCCACGTTAACAATGTTTGACCAACCTTGACCATTTGACTTTTGTTGACTTATCTCCAAACACACCAATGACTTGAAATCATCATCTTCACCATGAACAACAGCCGTATATCAACATCTCGTTGAAGAAAACTCACCGGAAAAACGAGCAGAATGATGAACCCTTTGCTGATGTAACCTTTGCAGGCTCATATCTCTCAAACCGCTACGATTTAAAGTATGACATTACCACCTTTGGAAGCATCTCGTCGAGACAAAGAATTTGATATATAATACGTCTTACGGGGGTTTTTGGGACATGCCATAAATTGGCCAAAACGATCACAGCAGATCTAGCCGCAATGACTTCTTCTTCTGCCTATAATTTTCACATCGTTGCGAATTAGAAAACGAATTTACTATCATTGGAACCGTCTCGTCGAAGATTTTGATATATAATACACCTCTTCGGGACATCGAGCTGGCCGGTATCTGGTCGGAAAGGTGGCGGCTGGAGTTGTGGGGATTGGTTCTAGGGTTTGTGTGTGGAGGAGACTAATTTGTTTATATAGTTAGGGTTCCTTATTTAGCTTTTTAATTGACTAACGCGTATAACGCACCGCATCCCGTATCGCTTTCCATCCCGAATCTCCGTCAAAACTTACATCTCTTTCACCATATTCCAAATCGTTTCAAATATTATTTCTTAGATTATGCATTTAATTAGTTGAACGTATTTGATCATATACGCGTTTTTTCCGCGTTTCACATTGAAGCACGTTCGTTACCAAATCAATTACTTTGACTTATTATAACTTTATAAAACATATTTGATATTAATATATCGGTTGAGCACTCGTTGTAACGTATTGGGTCTTTAGTGGGCCTTGCTTATCGTGTTGGGCCTTTATTGGGCCTAAATGCCCATTCACTTGAAATTCATGATTGAGATAATATAATTTAACAGAGTTGTGTTAACGGAGTTATCCTGAAAATGCGGGGTGTCACAGTCTTGCTACCCTAAACTTTGTTTTAAAACTTTCATAAATGGTAATGATTTTTCTGGTGCTTTAGATAAAAATATTTGTAGTGCTCCTAACCTTCCATTCAAATCCATAATAACCTTTACAGACTTACGTGCATCATTTTTAAGAACTGTCTCGACCTTTGATGGATTAACATCAATGCCCTCTAATCCGACCATCATACCTAAGAATTTTCCTGCCTTCATACTAAAGGAACACTTCTTTAGGTTAAGCTTCATATTAATGTCCCTCAACCTTCCCAAGTGTTTCTTTTATATCATCTATCATATGTCCTTTGATGTTAATTTTAATCACCACATCATACATAAGCTTCCAAGTTTCAACCATATTGTGGCGTGAATGCAAACGACATTTTTGTATAATAAAATAGACCTCCTTTACTGATAAAAGTAGTTTTATTCTCATCCTCTTTAGCCATTTGGATTTGGTGGTATCTCTTATAAGCGTCAAGAAAACATTTAAATCTAAAACCACCCATAGAAAAAACACAATCATAAGCAAAATATCTACACAAAACAAATGTTAGATGCATAAATATACTTTGAATAAGAAATAAAAGTGTGGATTTCAAACCTGAACCCATCCACGGCATTCACCTTTTCCTCGATCTCCAGAAGTGGATAATAATCTTTAGGGCAAGCATTATTCAGTTCTTTAAAGTCAATGCACATACGCCAGGTGTTATCACTCTTCTTGACCATGACAGGATTAGCCACCCACGTCTGATACTGCACCGGACGTAAAATACATGTCTCTACAAGCTTTTTCACTTCAACTATAACAACTTTGCTTCTTTCTTCCCCTATAATATGCTTTTTTTGTTTAACCGGCTTCCTTGACTCATACACTTTTAATCGATGCTCTGCAGATTTCCTTGGAACCCCCGTCATATACGAAGGCCGCCAAGTAAACACGTCTAGAGAAGATGTCAATAATTCCCTCAAAGCCAACTTTACACCTTCAGGTAAATCAATCCCTACTTCTACTTTTTGCTCTAGAAAACTGTGGTAAATTACCCATTATTCTGAAGCGAGTTTTTCTTCTTTTCCCTTTTTCTCTGAACCTATTTTTCCCATCGACTATCTAATATCAACTGCCCGCATACCCAATTCAGTCATTAAGGTAACTAATCCCTTTAGAGTTGGAAAATTTATAGCACAATGAACCGTCAATGCTACCGCTCTTAAAGCGTAAATACCGGTTCTCCCTAAAATCACCTTATGCACTGATCTAGTTTATAACACCAAAAAACTTTTCAACTATGCATTAACTGGTAACAACAATCTTTGAGTTATTGGATCCAACTGTTGAAAACATTATGAATACATTATCTCCAAGTCATTCACAGTACCAACATAAATGTGAAGAACCAATTATTTGGCTAAAATTGATGAAATAATAACCAGACCATCATGAGCTTCTTCTTGTCCAATAGCTACGAATGATATCTCTTGACACGTTCATTCTTCCAAAATTTGACCCAGTCGCTTATGTGTTTTACTAAAACCAGCATGTCCCCACTGAATGTATCAATGGTCCTCCTCTACCATCTTTTATTATCTTAACCAAATGTGACATTCGGACAGTTTTTACTGCTTTCTCAAGTTCTTGTTTTAGGATACAACATTCATTGGTATTATGACATTTACCATTATGATATTAACAAATTTTATTAGAACTTTTATCAGCCGAAGGTCTTTGTTTCGAAGAAACGGGTAAAATCTTATTTCCCTTCCTGTTAATGATATATAAATGAGATTGAATAAATATATACATTCCTGGGAAGTTTAATATTTGTGTAATTGTGCAAGGCATGCTTACTTGATCGATTACCATCAAGATGTAACCTAAGCAAGTTTGGGATCGATATTCACTCCATTATCTATTTGATTTGTTGCTCGCAAGCCGAAACTATTGCACATGTCTTAGACATTTTTCATGTTGCTTCGAAGACCCGTCGTTTGGTGGCTAGCTAGCTAGCTAGGTGGCTCGATACTGATTTTCTGATTGGGATGTGGCTGAACCCAATTTTGATTCTGATTCCGATTTACTTAGGTATTGTTGTGATCGAGTAGAATGAGCTATCAAATTTCAAACTTACCAAAACATGTATAAAACACCTAATTTAATTAGGGTTATTAAATTTTAATAATCTAAACTTTTGTATATTGGCTGATATTAATCGCAATTAAAAAAATTCTTTGTTGCAATCCTAACTTATAACTTATTTTCCTACAGTGATCCTCAGTTAAAGTTAACTTAACGCCGTTAAATTTTTTTCGAGTTTCTGACCGATGACTAGGGCTTTGGATCGGGAGGACGATACGAATCTATTTATTTAAAACTTACCTTGATCTGATGCTCCAAACTACCAAACGGTCTTCAACCTGGTCTTTAAACCTAACGATGCTTAAATCGGATGTTAAAGTTTCTTCGTTTGGAGCATCGGCTCAAGATAAATTTTACATCAATAGATTCGTATCGTCTTCCCGATCAAAAGCCCTAAGCCATCGGTCAGAAATTCAAAAAAAAGGTAACGACGTCAAGTTAACTTTAATAGAGGATCATTGTATAAAAATAACTTACACGTTAGGATTGTCACAAGAAATTTTTTAAGTTTAGAATTTTAAATTAATATCAGTCAATATATAAAAGTTTAAATTATTAAAATCCAATAATAACCTATTTAATTAAGATCATAAAATCAAAGCTAATAAATGCTGAAGATTTATACGTTTGACACAAAATTTACGTAATTCGATATGTTTTTACACCTATTATTAATACGCCTTAACTTACTTTTTGACTTCAACAATTAGATATTTTGATGTACGAAATTTCAAAACTTATGTAATAAATATCATAAACCAAAAACGCAATATATTAGCCGATCGGTATCTAGTTGTAATTTCAGATAACAAAAAGAAAAAGGGCATTCAAGCATTGTTATTCACAAAATATAAGTTTTTTAATCAACTCAAAAGTTTTAATTATCTACGTTGCATCCTTAACTTGAACGAAAAATACAAGTTATTTACATTGTTATTAGAGGTCATATTCATAACCGGATTTTCCTAAGCAGGAGTTTAAAAAAGCCACGACGTTTCAATGTTTCATTCATGTGCCTCCTTAGTCCTTATCTAATAACAATCTTCCATATACGCCTTTTTTTTCATTTAATACTCATCTACCACCTTCATCTCCACAAAAATTAAGCCTAATATTTCTTATACAATATAATATGTTCATAAACTAATAACAATATAGCAGTCTCATAATTACTTTAATTCTAATAATATGGCACTTAAGTAATTATTTATATCTGTTATGATAACGGCTTAACTTGATTCGTTGGACCAACAATCACGTGGAAGGCTTTAGGGGTTGACACGTGTCATAGTTAAATGGTTTTTTATGTTAAAGAAGTCCGCTAAGCCATTAAAGTTAAAGACTTGGTTTGTAGCTAGGCGAATAGGATTACAACATAGCAAACTTCTCTGGCAGGGAAAATAACGTAACTGTGACACGTGTTAACCCTTCGAATCCTACCATGTGAAGAATTACGCGGTTTTTTTTTTTTGTTGCCAAAAACGTCAACTAAGTTGTTATATTAATGGTTAGATAATGTATATAGATATGTAGGCTGAAAGTCAATCGCCATTCGGGTGAAAAGCTGGCGAACTTTTGACTCTTTTAGTTCAGTTATATGTTTTTGTTAATTAAGTCTTGTTGACAATATTAAATTCCCCTTCTCCACAACACACTATAAATACTCCTAACAAACAACAAACCAATGCAACCTCATTATAACAATGGCCGGTAATCACAAGAATCACATACACTCTTGTGAATTTCCGGCGATAAAAAATTGCGAAACACATGGTCGAAATAACGACATGGTAGTTTCCGACTTAGACGGAACTTTACTCCGGGGACGTAGTTCATTTCCCTATTTTGCACTTGTAGCTTTTGAAGTTGGTGGAGCTTTAAGACTCCTCTTCTTACTTCTAGCTTCCCCGATCGCGGGAATTCTTTACTACTTCATCTCCGAGTCCGCGGGTATACGTGTTCTTATATTTGCCACCATGGCCGGAATGAGGGTTTCGGACATCGAATCAGTGGCTCGAGCAGTCTTGCCAAAGTTTTACTCCAGTGACTTGCACCCGGAGACGTGGAGGGTGTTCTCCGCATGTGGGAAACGTTGCGTGTTAACCGCGAACCCCACGGTGATGGTGGAGCCGTTTTTGAAGGAGTTTTTGGGTGCGGATTTGGTGTTGGGGACGGAGATTGATAGTTGGAACGGAATAGCTACCGGACTTGTGAAACCGCCAGGAGTACTCGTCGGAAGTAATAAAGCCGATGCACTTTTGAAGGCTTTTAAAGACACTTCTTTGCCGGAGTTGGCACTTGGTGACCGGAAAACTGACCACCCATACATGAAATTATGCAAGGTTATATACTTATAATTACTATTTTTAGATAATTAATAGTCATAATACTTTTTTTAGTTGTACGTTGACTAGAAAAGTCAACCTCATATGTTTGTGCAATGGCGTTGACCACAAATTTAATGACAAAATTTGTATCTAACCGGACTCATCTTCTCAATTTCAGGAAGGTTACATAGTCCCACCGGCTACGGCGGAGGTAACGGCGGTGACGGTAGACAAATTACCAAAACCGGTGGTGTTTCATGACGGAAGACTGGTCCAGAAACTAACCCCGGTCAACGCTCTCATCATCCTTATTTGGATACCGGTTGGTTTCCTCATTGCATGCTTACGTATCGCCGCTGGTGCACTTCTCCCCATGCCTTTAGTATACTATGCTTTTTGGGCGCTGGGGGTACGAGTGTACATTAAAGGCACACCGCCACCTCCAGCGAAAAAGTCAACCGGTCAAACCGGGGTTCTATTCATTTGTTCCCATCGCACCCTTCTTGACCCGATCTTTTTATCCACGGCTCTCGGCCGGCCAATACCGGCGGTCACGTACTCGTTATCACGTCTCTCGGAGATCATCTCTCCGATTAAGACGGTTAGGTTGTCTAGAGACAGGACAACCGATGCAAATATGATCAAGAAACTTCTAGAAGAAGGTGATTTGGTTATATGCCCAGAAGGGACCACATGTCGGGAACCGTTTTTGCTACGGTTTTCGGCTTTGTTTGCTGAACTGACCAACGAGTTGGTTCCGGTCGCGATGTCAAACAAGATGAGTATGTTTCATGGCACCACGGCTCGAGGTTGGAAAGGGATGGACCCGTTTTATTTCTTTATGAACCCGAGTCCTGCTTATGAAGTTACCTTCTTGAACAAGTTACCTTATGAGTTAACTTGTGCAAGCGGGAAATCAAGCCATGACGTCGCTAACTATATCCAACGGATGATCTCTTCGAGTTTGTCGTACGAGTGTACGAATTTTACAAGGAAAGATAAGTACAAGATGTTGGCCGGAAACGATGGGACGGTGGATACCGGAAAAAGTAAAGTTGCGGCCGTGAAGATCATGGGGTGCTAGGGAATGGATGGTAATATTTGGTTTATTGACAATGTTATATGTTGTACCAAATTATTTGGTAATATATACCAAATTATGCATCCATAGGACATAGTGACGGTCACATTATGTGTCTAAATGTAAACGATTGATTATTTATGTTGTAATTTTGTCACAAAGGAACCCATAATGACACTTGGTTGCTAAAACTGTGTTTTATAGAAGTGGAACGGTGTTTTATGTGTTTTACTAGTTTTTAAATTATTTTAAAACCAGGTTAGTGCCCGCGCTACGCTCGGGGCATAACACTCATGTGATGATGTTAAGGATATTCATGAACATGAACGGTTCCAATCAGTTTTGAGATAAAACTGTGGTAAAACTGAAACACAAAATTTATTTAAAATCTTGTTGTTTGGTATATAACAATATTATAATCAAATTAAAGAGAATTAGACGTTCGGTTTTATGATGTAGTTTTTGTTAAAACAATGTCGTATAAAAAGTTGTGTATATTTAAAAAATAATTATGTATTTAACTGTATGTTATTAATAATTTTATCTCTAAGTTTTATTTTTATACCCTAATAAATATAACCTTGCCCAAACACACCCTTAGTAGGAGAGGGTTGAAAATATAAATAGTCTTAATTTTTTAAATATTTTGTTAAATACTAGGGGATCAAATGAAAATTAATATTATTATAATAAATTATTATAGATAGATATATAATTTTTAAATATAAAAATATTATTAATTTTGAGAGAATCTCTTAAATAATGCCAACTAAACAAATGGATCTCAAATGATGCCAAGTAAGCAAATATGATTTTACTATATTATATAGAAGATAATTAGTATGTGTATATTATATATTAGATTATTATCTGTGTGTTACACAGGTGGGTCACTAAAGTATTAAATTAATAAAAAGATTAAGTTGTTAATATGTAACTATAAAAAACACATATAGTATTATCATTCAAGTTACCAGTAACAAATATTGTAAACAGCAAACAACGTAAGAAATGAAGTTTGATTTTTTAAAAGTAAAAAAAAACAAAGTATGTTGAATAGTTTAAAATAAATGCAAATTAGTAAAAACTTCCTTGTAAACGGCATTCGAGGCTATGTTTGTGTGTTTTCCGTATTTGTCTAGTATATTTCACACAAGTGTTTGAAAACACAAGTTATATCAAACAATTTAAAACATGCTTATTTATCTAATAAATCAAGGTTTTAAGGGACCAATTTTGGAGGAAAATGTTTTTTCTATAAATGAAAGTTTTGAAGGTAAAATTTGTATAGAATTTTTCATCATGCATAAATTGATGTAGCAAAATCATTAGATATTTAATATTTTATAAATAGTTAAAACAATGTTAAAATTTTTTTATAAATATTATTATTTAACCCGTGTGTAACACACGGGTATTAAACCTAATATAGTATTATAGCTCTAAATTTCAAAATCCAGCTCGTATATCTTATTTTAATATTTGTATACAACCATAAAGCATAAAAAACACGATGAAACATCAAACATATTGTAGACGCATATATGGGATTATACATTTTTAGGGGATTTGGATGCTAATAACAATGTTTTTTATAACATATGATTAAAACTATGTATAATTAAAACTTTAAGTTATGATAGAATATAAAACAATTAATACGATGAGTAAAAATCTAACATGGTCATAATTTTACAAAGAAACTATTTAAAATTAGATTGTCTCATGATTCTTGTTTTATTTACAAATAAAATTTTGTATAGTTCCTAAACCATACAAATCATAATATATTTAATGTCGATTTCTTATCAAAAATAATGTTGAAAAATTTTGACGGGAAAAACTATTCACAACTTGTCTCAATGCGTGACACGTGATATAAAAACCTTCTTTTATTCATATGTATAGATGTTTAAATATACATTAGTTGATATAAAGTTGTTAAATAAATGCTTTAAATAACTTAAAGTTGGTTAGTAATTAAATGGTTTTCTTAATAGATAATAAAAACATAAATAATGCTAATACGCAATTCACTTAAGTCCATTCTATCTTCAAGTAGCGTAATAATTACATCAAAATAAAAATCAAATGGACAATAAGCTACACTATAAACTAGATTGTTAATCTTTTTTATACTAAAGCCTAGACTTTTAAACATTGATAGAAAAAACTATGTTTTTCGTTAAGCATTTAAGTCGCTTTGACAAATCACAATCCGAAGGAAGAAAACTACGAACTAAAAACCCATCAATATAACTTAATGTTACTAATTAATGAAAGAGAAAAGTTTATATATAAAATTTGATTTTGGTACAAAGTGTAAAAATGATTTATAGCTATTAAATCTACTTTTAAAGATTAAGATAAATCAATTGGTGGAGGGGTATTTTTGTCATAACCACTTTTGTTGACTTTTTCTCTCTCCACATGCAAGGCACATGTTAATTACTTCACTTTTTTTAAACGTTAATAACTTTTACATACGACATTATTTTTTAATATAAATTACACCAAAAAAACAAACGTTTTTTTATCTTCGAAACGCGTATAGTATTGATATATAAAAAAAGAAATTTTTTTTTTCAAAATTTTCAGCTCATTGTCTAATATCATTGTGTTATATTATAAGTTGTGTAATATCATTGTGTTATATTATAATATCATTATGATATATTATAAGTTGTGTAATATCATTGTGTTATATTATAAGTTGTGTAATATTGTGTTATATTATAATATCATTGTGATATATAAAAAAAGAATTTTTTTTATATATTTTTCAGCTCATTGTGTAATATCATTGTGTTATATTATAAGTTGTGTAAAACCATGTTTTTCAGCTCATTGTGTCATAATATAACACAATGATATACATAATGAGCTGAAAAAACATGGTTTTACACAACTTATAATATAACACAATGATATTACACAATGAGCTGAAAAATTGGAAAAAAAAATTTCTTTTTTTATATATTAATATTATACGCGTTTCGAAGATAAAAAACGCTTGTTTTTTTGGTGTAATTTTTATCAAAAAATAACGTCGTATGTAAAAGTTATTAACGTTTCAAAAAAGTGGGGGATTTGACATGTGCCTTGCATGTGAAGAGAGAAAGCCAACAAAAGTGGCTATGACAAAAATACCCCTCCACCAACATGTATTACCACAAATTGATCTCAACCATTAAAAATTAATCTAATGGTTGAAAATCCTTCTTACACTTTGTACAATTTTTATCCTTTGTAGAATAACCTAACTCTTAATGAAATAAGGTAATATAATTGAATACTCGGTAAATTTTGTAATTTTAAACAACAAAGAGTAATAAGGGGCTGTTTGGCAAAATCTGAATCATTAAGTACTGAATGGTTAAGAGGTCTGAACCATTTAGGGGTTGTTTGGCAAAATCTGAATCATTAAGTGATGAATGGTTAAGAGGTCTGAACCATTAAAAGGATCCATTAATAAGAGGGATGTTGGGGTATAACTTCATATGAGTATAAAGTTAGTATATGCTCCATTCAGTTTCATTCAGCATCTCTCAGTCTCTTAACCATTCAGCACTTAACTGAACAATTCAGAGGCTATTTTTTTCTGAAACAAACCCTCTGAATGCTGAATGCTGAATGGTTAAGCACTGAACTGAACCATTAAGAGGTAAACAAACAGCCCCTAAGAGGTTCCATCAATGAGAGGGGCGTTGTGGTAGAACTTCAGATGAGTATAAAGTTAGCACATGCTCCATTCAGTTTCATTCAGCATCTCTCAGTCTCTTAACCATTCAGCACTTAACTGAACCATTCATATGTTTTTTTTTCCTGAAACAAACGCTCTGAATGCTGAATGCTGAATGGTTAAGCACTGAACTGAACCATTAAAAGGTAAACAAACAACCCCTAAGATGACGATTTTGTGTACCGATGGAATAATTACATCGTGCTTTTACACACACTTTTTTTTGTTGATCAACGCACTATTCAACCGGTCGTTGCTTTCTTGTTTTTTTCGTTGCTAATTTCTTTCTATTATTTTTAGTGTTCTACTTTCTTCTTTATTTACTTTTTTTCTTGCTTTCTTTTGATATTTTTAAAACCGACCGGAGAATGAACCATACAACTCAAAGGATACCGGTTGGATTGGTTCAACCGGATGATGTATTAAGTATTGCAAATATCCAGTTATAAAATTTTTACATCTGATTGAAGCATCGTCTCGTTGTTCGGAACGCCGTTTCGAGATAACTTTTTTATCAATCGACTTGTATTATCCTTCCGATCAAAAAACTTAAAACATTGGTCTTGAATTTGGAAAAACTTAACGCCGTTAAAAAAAATTAACAATGGACCGTTGGTTGCCAATGTGATAAAAGTTGGGACCGTTGACAGACAATTTAATAGTTGAGACCGGTAAAAGCCAAAAGGTGATAGATGGGACCAGTAGACACTAATATACCAATAGAAATAGATCACCAATTAAACTTTTTTTGGGTAAAGGGTTACCCAGGTGATTCTATTATAAAGACAACTGTCAATGAGTACAAGTAGTGAGGAAGCGTTCCATGCTAGTTCATATATGGGACAGACCCCACATATGTGAACATAAAAAACAAAAACCAACAAAAAAAGCCAAGTCAAACCAAACAAACTAACCTACCACATATTAATGACATAAACAAAATCTAAATAAAACACCATTCCATCCGCCGCCGTCATCAAAAGTGTAGGTTCCACCACAAACAATTTTGCCAGCAGATCAAGTCCCTAGTAATCCAGAATATCAGACAAACCATTAACACCCGATGTAGAAGGGGTACATGCCCATTAACACCCATGTTCATCATAAACCTTGTCGTCCCATTATCCACCTCTAGAACCTCATCCACTTCGAATCCGAGTCCATCCTAGAGATTTCATTATCCCTGTTCCCGTTCACCTTGTCTGTGTCAGCTTCTGCTATTTTCTCCACAGATAACGCCTCAAAAGGGTTTGATGTAGTTAGATCAGATTTACCCATACTTGAACCACCTTTAGTCTCCATAGTATCAATCCTAGTCACTTGCTTTGTAACATTTTGCACTTCCTTCCCTTTTTTATTAACTGGACGATACTCGAATTGAGGTTTTTTTAAAGCAACCCCAAATCTTTTTGCAGCCTTCTTATCCTTTACTTCCTTAAAACCTTCATCATCCTCTCTAGCCTTTATTTTCTGCTCATGCTTAGTCGTCTTAGGGCATTCAGCATCATTATGGCCAAAAACACAACAATGACCACATCTTGGAGGCTTCCAATCATACTCAACCTTCACATTTGCTGCTCCAAACTCATTCTCCTCTAATTTCGGAATAGCAATAGATATCTCCTCCTTAAACCCCGCATCCGCCGAGATCTCAACCAAAGCTCTTGCAAAACTACTTCTACCCCACATATTTGCACACATGGAGCTTGTGAATGAATCCAACAACTTCGGAGACCCAATTTACAAAACCAAAAGACTCAAACCAACATCATAATAAGCTACCAACGGAATATCATGTAATTTTACCCAAACAGACAAATTCTTGAGATCATCCTTATGTAGCTTTGTGTTAGGGGACCAGACATTCAGAATAATTGGTTTATTACGAATTATCCAAGGACCTGCTTCAATCACATCCATCATCTCCTTCCTATCATTAAACTTAAAGAAGAAAAAACCATTTTCATTCATCATTGACTTTTGCAAGCCAATTTTTTTCCATTGAGTTTTAGTAAAGTATTCAACCACTGGATAAGCTAGCCTATCCCCCAAAAATTAGCCATACAAAGTAAATTCAAGCTTACTACACATCATACACATAGTCTCTTTGGGTAACACAACATCAAAACCTTGTTTCTTCTCCTCATTCACCATAAAATGGAAATTAACTGGTGTTGCAGGTAAGTCAGACTTTGATTGAACAATAGCAGCATACGTTGTATTCAAACCAGACTTACCAGGCGCATCATTCACATTATTCGCATGAGCATGAGAACCCTCAGATGCATCGGCCGTATGTACATTAGATGACATAGTCGTGTGAGCTGAATCAGTCTTGTGAGATGAATCAGTTGTATGACTTGTTGCATCATTCTTCTTAGCCGTGTCAACCCCATGAGGCGGATTAGGGTTTATGGAGGAAACCCTAGTCGCCTTTTCCTTCTTCAACAAATTACAACGTGGATTGCCATCGATCTTTAGCACCTTACTAGCCAAATTTCCACCCTCCATACTCGTTTTTATAATCAGAAACGAATCTGATCGTAAAAACCCAAGAAAAACGGCCAAACCCTATCACCAATTCAATTTAGATGAGTTGGTAAACACTTCTAAGTAGATTTAAGACCATGTCACGTGTTGCAGCGGCCGAGTCATACAATCAGGTCTTACGTATCACATGCGTTGATAAAAAAAATTCTAATGTCCCTTACTTCGCGTCGCAAAACCGTAATGTGTCACATATTAAAAAACGATGAAATATCAAAAGTTAGAGGTCAAAACGATGGCAGTATTAAATTCGTACTATATGTCAAAGTAGAGTAAGAGATCAAAGTCGAAAACTCATCAGAGGCTAACATGACAATTAGTAAAGTCGGAGATTAAAATCGTAAATACGTCAAAATTCGGGGATTAAAACCGTAAATATATTAAGTAAAAAAACCAAAACGCGATGTGACGTCAATTGAATGGCCGGTGCAAAACACCAACCTTTACAAATAGGAGATATATAAATATAAATAATATGTACCAAAAGACCTTAGATCGAGTCTCTTAGCCAATATATTGATAAAACTATTTTTTTGTTATTTTTAAGGGTGTAAATGAGTCAAGCCGGCTCGCAAGCTACTCGAGATCGACTTGGTAAAAAGCTCGTTCGAGCCAAGCCTTAACGAGCTCGAGCCCGAGTTCGAGCCTAGAATAATGTTCGTTTTGTTATCGAGCTCGAGCTTTTCATACAAAACTCGACTAGGCTCGCGAGCCTTATCGAGCCTAGTAGGAAATTATTTTTTTATTTAAAATAGAGTAAACTGCAGTTTTGGTCCCTGTGTTTTGATACCATTAACAGTTTTAGTCCCACCTTAACAGTTTTGGTCCTTGTGTTTTTGTTTTCTAACAGAAATGGTCCCGAACACTAACTCTATCCAATTTTTCGTTAAGTCTCTCACACGCGTCCCGCATCCGAGGGGTAAAAATGTCATTTATCGCCCTCTTTTATCTACGCCATCATGTACATTAACATTTTTATTCAATCACATGTCAAGCAGAGTAGGAGAAATGACATTTTTACTCTGCATATGAGGGAGACTTAACGGAAAATTGGATGGAGTTAGTGTTCGGGACCATTTCTGTTAGAAAATAAAAACACAGGGACCAAAATTGTTAAGGTGAGACTGAAACTGTTAATGATATCAAACACAGGGACCAAAATTACAGTTTACTCTTTAAAATATTTAATAAGTATTTAACATTTATTAAAAAATAACATGATAGGTCTTTTTTCTACTTTCACGAGTCGAGCTCGAGCTTTAAATTTAGGTTCGAACCGAGCTCGAGCTCGAGCTTCAGGAAATTCTAACGAGCCAAGCTCGATAAGTGTCAAGCTCAGGCTCAGCTCGTTTACACCCCTAGTTATTTTCTTTCTTTAGTCCATAGGCCAGAAGGATTAGGTCTGACCCGGGTCGCATAAAAACCGGCCGGTTCGATCTCTATCCGGTTTAAGCCCTTGAACCGGATCGGTCTTGTGTCTGGTTTCAGGTACAACTGGTTGGACCGGACAATATAATCTGATCTGGTTTTTAAAACATTGCTCTTTCTTCCTTTCTCTTGTCCTCCTTTGTTTCAAGATCTTATTTTTAACTACCTTCTTCATGGTACCACTCTTCACTATTTTTTTCTTTAAGATTTGACTCTTGACAACCTTCTTTTTTAAGAGCTAGCTCTTGATTGCCTTAATTCTATCTTTCTTTCCTAATCAAGTTCATGATTATTTACCCCTTCTTTCAAGAAACAAACCTCTCAACCATTTTTATCAAGAAATGTTCTTGAGTTGCATGCCTTGTTTGCAATTCTAAGAGTTTATTTTTATCAAGAAACGTTGTTTCTCTCTTAAAATGTCTATCTGCTTCTTTTTTGTTTCTCGGCTATTCAACCAATTAAGGTGTTGGTCCCATAACACTATTGAATCAGTATATTGTGAAGATTTTGGATCAAATTGACATAAAATATATGAACTAGATGAAGAACATGAAGAACACACTAATAAAACCTCATTTGATTCATTTGATTTGCATCAGATTTTGTTTACATGGAAAGACCCCAAATCATGCTCATTCAAGCCTTGCAAAACCCTATTTGCACTTTACTATTTATAGTGAGTGCTTAACATGCTAATTACACTAATAGTCCCTACACTTAGACTAATTAGAAAATAACAAGTTAAAAGGCTAAAACATGTCTAAAGCTAGATTAAATATATTTTGTTGACACAAAATATATTTATTACATTAACGATCCTAGACATAAAACAACTTCAACGTCTTGACTCGGTTCTTCGTCTCTAACGCGCCATTTGACTTTTTACGTGGACTTTGACCGGACGTTGACTTTTGTTGACTTTGACTGTGTTGATAATATTAGACTACAATTCAGGTCCAACAATACTCCCCCATAGTCTATTATTATCAACGTCTTGCATCGTGTTCAGCACCGATAAGTCAATACTGTTGGATCTTCAATTTGGTAAGCTTCAGTCTTAATTTTTGATCCAACAAAACTCCCCCAAGACTGATGCTTGCCAAATTTTATTGCTGAAGATCCTTAATCTCACAAGCTCCCCCATATTGTATGCTCCCCCATTTGGTGTGCATCCTTTCTTAAAATCCGGAACGACTTTTCAACTATCTTTTCTTGAGTGCTTTAGAAGATGTAGGAGGAGGCTTCCTAGCTCGGTATCTTCTACAAACTTTGAGGAACAGGTTCTCTGGTCAGGTGCTTTGCTCAACTGATGATCGGCATCACTTGCAGTAAATATCTGTAACGCAGTCACAAACAAAATCTCGAGATTTCTCATTAGATCATTTCATTAAACAAAATAAACCTGTGTTTATTTGTGTATGAAAACAAGCGAACCCGTGTCCGTTTGTGTGTGCAATTTCCCGTGAAATGCATGTGAAAATGATAAAATTTTAATAGCATAATACGGAAGACTTGAAAATAATTTGAAATGAAAAATCTTTTTGGATTTTTTTTAATTAAAAATTAAAAATTCGAAAATGAGAGGACGAGTCCGACAAGATCACAAATATTTTTGAAAAAGAGAACACATCCTATAAAGGTACACACGACCAACAAGACTCAAGAACCCAAACTTAAAATAAAATAAAATAAAAACTTCACTAAAGGATATCAGATAATGCGTTTCGAGCAACCATCCAGAGAAACATAGACTCGGTGAGATTGTCAATATTATTGTCCATTTAAACCCATGCCTTGTTCCTTTCAACAAACCACCTGTGACGATCTTATCATGTTTTGGTTTGATTTGAAGAAACTCGGGCAACTTGGTTTCCACAGACATTCAGCAAAGTAACTTGTCCTAACATCAGGTTTATCGAGCAATATGATTGACTTTGCTTGAAATTCTTGGATCAAATCTTGAATATTGATCGATTCATGAGCCACTTTTAACATTCTGCAATTTTTGCATGTTTGGGAGTGGAGCTTGTCAACAATGATTATTTTGAACACATTGCGACTTATTATTTGGGAAACTCAAATAGTTCAGAGCTCCAGGTCTATACCGACGTATAACAGAGGAGATAAACATTTGAGCATGCTCGGTGGATCTTCAGGTCAATACTTCCGTATAGCAGAGAAGATCCACCAACTCCAGGTCAATACTTCCGTATAGCAGAGGAGTTAAGCACTTTTGACTCAATACTTTCTGAGGAGTTAACAAGTAACTCACTCAGAGGTTTTTCCAAAGAGCATCACTAGCAGCTTTTTATTTGTTTTGCAAACTAGAAACTCAATTTGGGGCTAGGGTGAGGGTGATTTGGGATATTTGGGGAAATCAAGGCAAAGATTTGACGCTCTCAACCCATTTTTGTCAAAACTTATTACTTTGTGCAGGCCAAATGTCTGTGAAAGTACTCCTCATCACCGAGCTCTTTTTGAATTTAGTTTGATCACAGAATTGCTGTCTAATTGTATTCGGGCTGAGCCTATTGACACATCATTACACAAATCAATATCCTCCTTCAGATGCTATCCATACAAACCTGAAACCTTCAAAAGACACAAAATATTTACACAGAAAGGACTTTGCACTAATGATATTCAATTCATTTTCATTTGAGATTTTACTCCCCCAAAATTTCTATTTTAGCGCAAAATTGAAATTTTCAAAAGACACAAGAGCGACCTCAAAGAGATGTGAAAACTTGATCCAAAATACAAGTAAAAATGTTAGGCTCCCCCATTTTTTTAATCCTTTTTTTTTAACTATCTACAATATATAAAAACAGAAATTACCAAAGTAACGTCTTCCATATTACTCTATCAAAAGATTATAAATGAGATATCAAGAAAAATGCAGTGAATGTGGATAAGATACCAGAACCGTAACCTGTTTGTTCCGCCTTAAATTTAAATAAGGAACATTCTCTGTCCGTAAACCGGATTACTAACAGTCCTCCTGAAATGTTCCTACACTCATTAACAGATTAGATAGAAATGGGAACCCAGGCCATCGTAGTCCTGGGTGTTCCATTTTCATCAATGTAAGACACCTGTCTATGCACACAACCTGTTCTTGTATCTATTCTCATTTCCTCTTTTCTTTTAATTTGCCAAATTTGATTTGGTTCAAACATTTTCGATTTGAAAGAGTTAAATTTGGAAATCATTTTCTGTTTAAGTCCCGAGGAAAAAGAATTTTGTTTTGGTGATGTTGTCACATTCATCTTTGAATCATGTGAAACCGGCTTCACATGATACGGTACGGATGGAATGTTCGTCATCCGACCTTTCAAAGATGTATGATTATTAACTTGAAATTCAAATAAACAAACCTGTTTACTTTTACCACGTGGAGGATTCTTTCTAGACACTGATCCGGAGAAGCAAACCTGTTTGCCTTTACCGTCCGAAGCATGTCCTTTTGGGCATTTCTTGAGCACATGATCACCCTTTCCACACTTGAAGCAAGCCTTGAATGGCTTTTGATGCTTGATTGGCCCGTGTGGAGCAGCTGGGGGTGGAGCTTTCTTTGAACTTGATGCAACTTGTTGGAACACTTGTGGCTTCTTATGTTGATTTGTGGGTGGTTGCCTGATTTTTGTTTTGCTTTGTTGGATGGGAGATGAGATCTTCACTTGCTTGTTCTCAAGTCTTTTACAAACTTGAGATATGATGGATAGAGGTGACGACTTCTTCTTTTGAGCTTTTGATGGACGACTGACTTGTCTTGCAGCTGGAAATGAGATCCTGATTTGACTTGATTCAGGTTTTGGAAGCATTTCAGATTTGACAGTTGTAGATGACATCTTGATCTTTGAATCTATGTGGCTTTCCTTTGTCTTTGGTTCATCATCTGAGCTTGTCCAATCTTCAATAAGTACCTCTGCTTCCAACGGATCTTGATTGATGGCTTGATGATTACGTGAATCCGACTTTATCTCTTCCTTCGCAATCAGGACAGGCTCAAAAGTAGGAATTTCACCTGCTTTAAACTTGTCAAAGAAGTTAGAAGAAACAGATTGTACAGATTTACTAACACCGGAAACTGAACAATCATTGGTTTGACTGACAACATCCAGTTTACTATATCCAATACCAGTCGGGGACTCATAATCATCTCGCACCTCTTTAAGATTCACATTCTCCAATCCTGCATACAAACTATCAGTATCTTTCTGAATTATTTCATGGATCAACTCATTGGTCGGGTGTGGAGTTGGTGTTGGAGAGTAACAGTAAGTGCTGGGAGGAGGATATACAAAAGCCTTATCTTCATGACCCAACCCAGTCTTAATACGAGCCCCCCGTTGGCTTTTGATTAAATCCTCAAGTTTCATCCCCGAAATTGTCCATTTTTCGAGTTTCGTTTGCAACTTACTGGTTTCAAACTCATCCAGGGCGACACGTTCAGTTAGCATATTGACTTCCACATTTCTTTTCAAAAGACTCGTTTTCAAATGTTCATTTTCTTTCAAAGCTTCTCTTAATTTGACAAAATATTTTGACTCGTTAAGTTTAAGTTCTTTATTTAGCCGAGTCAAATATTTTTCATTTTCGATTAACAGTTTGTTAGCTTTATAAATACCAAATAAACGAGTTCTGCAATCAGAAGAACACATATCCTGAACTGTCTCGTATGGAAGCTCCATGATGATTTGTTCAGAAGCAAAAGCCTTCTCGCAGTTGCAGACTCTGGTATTTTTCTTTTGTTCCTCCTCCTTCTTAGCATCACAAGCTTTATCATTTAATTCTGCTCCATCTTTACCCACTGATGCCTGCTTAATCTCCCCTTGTACCTTTTCAATTTCAAGTTTCGGTAAACCTTTGAAATTGGAGGTAGAAACTGATATCTCTTCTGGTTTCTCTTTGGAGATTGAGGTGATCTTTGAATTCAGAGACATCGCTTCATCGTACTCACGACGTTTGATATCCAACTCCATTTCTTTTAATTTGTTCATCACCTCCACCAATTTGTAATCAGTAAATCCTCTTTCTCTTCTCATCAATTTTCCATGTGAACTCCACTCTGGTGGGAGAGAATCAAGCAATCTCTTAACCCGTTCATGATTTCCGAGTTCTGGATCATGCTTCTTCAGGTTATTTGCCACCATCACAAATCGATCGAGAAACTCAGGCATCCTTTCATTCTTTAAAGCTGCAAAATTATCAAACCGGCTTTGTGCCATTGTGAGATCATCAGATTCGAAAGATTTAAAAAGTTCTGCATAAGCCATTTTTTCTAATCGATAACCGGTTTAAAATTTGGCCTAAAAATAATTTTTAGAAAGTCCCGGCCACTGACAAAACTTTTTCAACTTAAATGAAAAATTTTGGCCCAAAGATTGACAAAATAAACACCCGGCCAAAACACGTTACTTTTTAAAATTTAATGACGACTTGATTGAAAACGCCCATAAAATTTTTAAACTTTAACACCCGGCGAAAAACAATTCCAACCAACTCCAACAAGGCCCAAACATTTAAAAACAATAGCACCTGGCATAAAATAATTTCAACCGACTTTAACAAAAATGACTCAAAATTTAAAACGTCAACACCCGACGGATTAGCTAGTCCTTTTAACTAACATGACTAACTTTAACTCACAGCCCAAACCCATAGCCCAAACCCATTAACCTAAAAACTCTAACCCACAAATTTGGCCTACCCAACAAACAAAACCCAACCCATAAAACAACCCAAAATTAAGCCCAAACTCATTAACCTAAAAACACATCTCAACAATGACTCTCCCTCCCTGCTTTCTTCTTGCTCTTAACCAACACACAACTCAACAACATACACACAATACGATCAGCTGCTGCTCCTTCTCTCTCTCTCTCTGCGAAATCTCAAATAAACACACAAACACAACTAATGTGCAGCATCTATTTCTTGGTTTCAAACACACACACAAATAAACTTCAAGATCTGCTGTTGCCCTTCGTCTTGTTCAAAATCCACACAGCCACAACACAACATCACAATATCATTCACTTGTTCTCTTTCTCTCTCTACGGTTCATACACACACTCGATCTACAACTGCTGCTTCTCTTTCTTTCACAACCAAACGCTTAAACAAGATGCTGCTGCTGCTCGTTGCTGTTCACTCCACAACCAACAACATGTACTCGATCTCACTCTTTCTTGTTCGAACAAATCAGCTGCTGCTCTTCTTTTCTTTCTGTTTACTCGACCGACGACGACAAAAACAACAATAGTTGCTGCTGCTTCTTTTCTTGTTCGTTATTAAGAACACAACAACATAAAAATCACACGAACCAGCTTCATCTTGTTCTTTACACCTTTTTTTTAATGGATTTGAAGTTCAGTCATGGTTGTGAAGTTGATGGGGGGTATGGATATGGTGACAGGTGTGAATGGACGACGGTTTCATAGTAGATCTATGATGGAGGATGGTAGATCTGTGGTGGTTAGTTGCGAGCTGGGAGTGGATGGTTGTTGGTGATGACACGGGAGTGGCTAGTTGTTGGTGATGAAGTAGGAATGGTTGAAGTTATGCTTGGACGTTGTGTTTGGGTTTAAATGAACAGGTTATGGTGATCGTTATGGTTGTAGGTCAACAGATCTGTGTGTGTGAGTATTTTTTTTTTTTTTTTTAATTTTGGCTGAAATGATTATGTGTTTAAGGTTTGATTTGGTTCAAGGTTCAAGGTTTGTAGATCTGAAATGGTTTAATGTTTATTGTTGTTTTGCTTGTGATTTTCAGGTACAAAAGTTAACAAAAAGAGTGTCGCAAATATATGGGATATAGATGGTTTGGTATGGTTATGGTTGATGTTTGATGATGGTTTGGGTTAAGTGTAGGTTTTGTGTTTGTAAATTGTTGGTGCAGAAAAGTGTCAAGAAAAACGTTAAGAAATGCTAGGTTCGCTCAGATCTGTTTGGTTTCGCAAGGTAGTGTGCAAGAACCTATAGATTCGCTGGCTTACAAAGTGCCGGGCGAACTTATAGGTTCGCTAAGAACAACGGGCGAATCTATGCAAATGCTTGGTATAGATTCGCTCAAAATTTTGAACTTTCGTTCAGATATTAACTTAGATTCGCTGGTCTTGCAGATTTGAAGATCTGAAGAACACCAAGAACACACACACACTGTGTGTGAGAGAAAATTTCAGATCTGATGATTTCTTCTTCTTTTCTTGTAGATCTCAGCTTGTAGATCACAAATATGTTGTTGTTTTGTTGAGATTTTGTGTTGGTTGATGTAGATCTGAAGATTTTTGAAATCAGATCTGGTTTCTCTCACTAAAACCCACCAGATCTACTTTCTCTCTCTACAATTTCTTCACAAATCTATAATAATCAGCTTCAATCTTCAACAAAATGATTCAATTGGATCTCTATTAGGCTCTGATACCAATTGTTGGTCCCATAACACTATTGAATCAGTATATTGTGAAGATTTTGAATCAAATTGACATAAAATATATGAACTAGATGAAGAACATGAAGAACACACTAATAAAACCTCATTTGATTCATTTGATTTGCATCAGATTTTGTTTACATGGAAAGACCCCAAATCATGCTCATTCAAGCCTTGCAAAACCCTATTTGCACTTTACTATTTATAGTGAGTGCTTAACATGCTAATTACACTAATAGTCCCTACACTTAGACTAATTTGAAAATAACAAGTTAAAACGCTAAAACATGTCTAAAGCTAGATTAAATATATTTTGTTGACACAAAATATATTTATTACATTAACGATCCTAGACATAAAACAACTTCAACGTCTTGACTCGGTTTTTCGTCTCTAACGCGCCATTTGACTTTTTACGTGGACTTTGACCGGACGTTGACTTTTGTTGACTTTGACTGTGTTGATAATATTAGACTACAATTCAGGTCCAACATATATAAGGGCTACTACCTATCTCAAAACCAACTCTTAGAGCATTCACAATGGATGAACTATCTTCATCCCTATAATTACACTAATAAAAACAACTATCTTTTCTATCTCCTTCTAATAAAATAACAATTTCTTTTACCTTTTTCATTACAGTTTCTCTCTCCTCCACTCGCAACTACTTTTTAAAATCATTAAAAAATTATAGGGGGTGAACAGTAACTTTTCAAATATAGAGTTTCTCTCCTCCATCAAATTTTATCTTTCATCCACTCACAACAACCTATAACAACCCCCTAAAATATAAAAACATCACTCATAAACATTTGATTACTCCAATATCAATGCTCTTAGAATTGCAAACATCAAGTTCGTGTACCAATTGTTGGCTCACATACGATCAAATACGAACACAAATATTTTTGTGGAAACTCCCACGACACTTATATTAACCCTATAACATACAAAACCTATACTAATCCTAACCCACATCAACTAATACAAACTCAGGTAAACAGTTAACAAACTAATACTAATATGTATCTTCAGCATTTTTAACTCAACTAATAACACTCAAAAGTAATTAGGATTCACTTCTAACAATTTGTTTTTTCTTTATAGACTAAATTACTTTTTATATGCCTAAGTTTTTCAGAGAATGACAGTTTGAAGTCTGAAGTTTAAATTCGTTTATTTATATTCTAAGTTTTCAGTCATACTTCTATTTGTACATCTGGGGCTAACACCATTGATACGCGAATAAATAGACATTGTAATATCATTTAGATCGATACTTAATTGTAATTTATTTGAAGTTTGTAGTTTTAGATGGCTACCTAGTCATGATTTTTATGGAAGATTACTCATATCAGCAAGGTATTAAGCAATTGCAAATATGCAGCCGATATAGTCATGTCACATATGGATATGGCCATATTCGGACTCAGTTTCGAGATATATACCTAATTCTACCTCATTTTATAGACACTCAAGAATGAAAAAACCCTAATTCCCTCTACCTTTAAAGTCTTTTTATATCAATTTCAAGACATAAAGATCTAAGATTTAATATCAAGCATTTAAAGGGAAGATTCAACACTACACAATCCGCTTCTACTCATTTTGGTTTGAAAATCTCTAGATATACTATGTAGCCTACTTAGAGTAGGAATCCCGCACATTCTAAAAAAAGGAAAATGGACCAGCAACTACCTTAGACTTTCTTTAAGGAAGATTGCAAATAAGAGTTGATGACTGAAAGCTTAGTAAACTAGCCAAATAGGCTATTCATGTAACTAGTTAAAGAAGAGAAGAGCTAGCATGAATCGTCTTTGCAGCGTAAACTGATATGAACAAGGTAGGTGGGTAGGCTTCTATCCGACTAGTAGGACATGCAGTTCTCCCCTTAGCCTTAGGGCATGCACGAAATCAATTAACAGCCCGCAGGTAATCCTCTTTTGCCACCTGAGGCTGGTGAGAAGGTCCGAGAAGCATCCAATGCGCCAGATAGGGCCGGCCTCCTCTTCAGACTTGTCCTCGATAACCTTGCGGTTCTTCGGCCTCCGCTTTTTGCCTTGAGATGGCCGTCTCCTGACCCCACCCGCCGGTGGGGAATCCGCTCCCGGTTCGTCGCTCTCCTACGTCTGGCCCGTCCTTTATCATAGATGAAACTTAGCATGCTTAAACAACTTGTTTACGACTCTTAGTGTTGATTATGTTAATGTTGTGATGAAGTTTGATTATTCTTTAATATATTTGTGTATTTGTTCTAGTTGGATGAAATAGTCAACCTTATGGGTGTTGTAAACATATTATTCTGACAAACTATATGTGTGATAAGACTTGCTGATATAATGATAAATATACATAAATCCCGAGTTGAGTTTGTTTACATTTCGTGTCGTTTCAGTTATGTTTTTATATCATTTTTGGCATAACTTATGTTTTTATGTTTCGTAGGTCCCATGTTGATAGAGAAACGGAAAGAACGTGAAAAATCGAATCCGTAGGCGAAAACGGGGCTCGAAACGGAGGTACGAGCGAGCCGGTACGCGAAAACGAAGAAACCGAACGAAAATGGACCGCGCGACGCACACGAGGTGGCTGGCCACGCCACGCGGAGACAGAGGGTTACCCTGGCCGCGTGACGCGGAGTGGACATGGTTGTTGGGCTGGTTTGTCATCACGGCACGCGGCCACACATCCATTTCGTCTCCGCGTGACGCAGTGACGCGTTTTCGGCAGATTGTTTTGACGATTTTTGGCCCGGTTCGCTATATAAACAACTATTCTTCAACCCTAGCCTCCTATACTTTATTGGAGATGAAAAAGAGGTGATTTTGAGCAGATTGGAGGTGGTTTTGAGGTGAAGAAGACGAAACGAAGCCAACGGATGCTTGCGGGATCAAGGATTACTTCCTAGACTTCTCGGGTTTCTTTGTTCTCTCATTTTTCTTTCTCTTTATCATGTCATACATTATTATGTGTTTTTTTATTATGAACATGCTTGGCTAGTCGTTTATAACTACCTATGCGTTATGATGAATTGTTAACGATACTTTGATTTCATGTTTGGATACTTTTGTTTATGGAATATTACGGTTAATTAAAGTTTCAACCTTTATTGCTAATTGATGTGTTTTTGCATATTATTATTGGTTTGATTAATGTTATTATTATTGGTGATTGTCTATGTCACGGAATAGGGTTCGTTTTAGCCATTTACTTGCGTTGTGGTTGTTTATGGTTAACCTGCAGTAAAACCATAGGATTAATACTATTAGTTAAATTAATAAAAACGTGTAACCAACTTAGAAATCCGTGAGGTGATAGGTTGTTAACACATAGAGTTGATTAAGTGGCTAAGTTTAGGTCTTTGTGAGAAGTCCGGTTTAGTCTATTTTATCAAAACTTATTTGTTAAATTAATTGGTTGGGTTGAAATGACTTTAGAGTCTGTATCGTTAGATAGGTCTTTAATTTAAGTCAATTAAGCATAATTTGATTAGGTAACTGTGAGGAAGTTTAATCCCGTAACCGGTGTGATAATAACTTGATAGTGACACTTTAGATTTATTCTCGAAAAGGGTCGAGGGTCCTAGTTAGTATTGCCTTTAAGTGACTAGTTTTAGATCACGGTTCCATAAACATTAGTCCAAACATGATTGATGGTTAACGTTGACAATGATTCTAGCCTAGGTGGTTTGTTTTCTTCTTTAATCTGTTTTAAATCCGTCTTTTAAATCGTCAGTTTCCATTTTTAGTAAGTTTCCTAATTTGGAAAGTTTCTATTTTTAGCAGGTTAATATTTTTAGCAATAAATCCCCCTTTTCAAATAATTTTTCTTTTAAGTCGTGTCTAGTCAGTCAAGTCTCTATTAGTTAATTTAGCGTAGTATATAGAGTCTGTGGGTCGACACCCGGACTTACTTAAGCTATATTGCATTCGACCGGTCTACTGCCGGTTGTGTGTAAGTTAGTTAGTTTGTCTAGGTTTTATAAATATTAAACCTTAGGTGTTTTTAGGTATCTATATCTATAATACATTAATAAGAGAATTGGAAGGACACAATGGTAATTTAACAAATTTCTTAAAATTTTCAACAGTATAAAATGTCAAATATGTCATTCTAGGGTTTATGCATATGAGGCCGCCTCCCTTCCCTGTTCATGTTTCAAATCCACATCTCGGTGGTCTGCTTCACTCATCTCATCTTCATCGATCACTCATCTCATCTTCATCGATCACTCATCTCATCTTCAACGCTCACCAAGACAACCATCGATCACTCATCTCATCTTCATCGCTCGCCAAGACGACGGTTACAACATTCTACAGTCTCCATCTGGCCAGATTTCACGAGTGTTTTGAACATGATGTCTATTTCTTTGAAGAATGGTGATTATCATAGCTTCGTAATCATGTTCTAACCAGTAATAATGGCGCCTACATACAGCTGTGGCTACCAAGAGGCAATAAACTCAAGCAACAGTCCAGACGATGGAGCAAACCCTTTAATTGTTAGCCCTCTCGGTTTCTCAGGTGAGATTTTGGTACTTTGCTAGCCCATTATCGCTTAATAATCTTCTTAATAGTACTTTGCTTATTATTTGTGTATGTTTGAGTTCAACCATCAGTTGTAGAAAGTCACTGATTCAGGCATTGTTGGTTGCTCATGTTGATGTGTAGTGATTGATATTGATTTGGGTTTTTAGAACATCACAAATGGCGTTTAGAAACTGTAAAAATACATGAATCTTGAATACTTTTTTCCAGGATTTAGGTGTGAGTATGACCCTATAATCGGTGAATATAACCCTATAATCGTTCATGTCCAAATTGTATATAAGAACAATGCAAACTGACCTAATATATGTTTGAGTTCATGAAGTTAACAGGTGCGAAGTAATAAATTTCAATTGTGCCTTTCAGATATCACACTCCTCCATCTCTCTTACCGCACAAATGCATAAGATCAAAGCAGGGGAGGATCAAAATTCAGGTAACCTCGATGAACAAAGAATTTTCAATCAACTTATAACTAAAATTATTTTATCAACTTGCATTCAGATTTTGCAATTTTCCAATTTGGGCCTTTGTGGATTTTTTTTGTAGTTTTCGGATGTTTAATTAGGTATCAATTGGTTTTCCTGCTTGGAACAAGACGTTTGTATCAAACTTGGATTTCAGACAACCGTTCTCATTTTTCTGTTTGTTGATTTTTGGTTTAAAACATTAATAAATATTCTTTGTTAGTTTTATTGATTTGACCTAAACTAGAGTTAGTTTAACTTCGATGACTTTGAACAGATATGTGACTAAAGAAATAAAAGCAATATGCAATTGGGCATACAAAGTAGCAGCTAATGGTTCTGTTATTGAAGGTAATTCATGCTTGATTAATAAGTTCATTCATTTTCAGTTGGTAGCATCTAATGGGTGTCCATATTAATCACATTATCTTTGAATTTCATTCATTTTCAGTTGAAGCTATGAGCATTTGGACAACAAAGAAGAGTTCTTGAATCTGACTTTGGACAACAGCATGTTGTGCTGCAACTATTTTAAATTTTGTGATGTTTTGTGTTGTGTTTAGTTGTGTGGTGTTGTGTTGTGTGGTGTTATGTTGTGTGTTGTGTGAAATGCATGTTTTTGAGCAATTTTTGCAAAAAAGGGTCAAACTTAAGTAAGATTTTAATTGAAAATCTGTCATTTTAATTGAATGTGTGTTTTTGAACCGAGGGGGCGGGTTAATCAGAATGTGGCGTTGGGTGGGGGGTAAACTTCCTGTGATAAAAACAGCAGCATACAACTGTTCTAAATATTGTGTTGTGTGTTTTGATGTTTAAAACACTCCAAGTTTGTGTTGTGATTATGAAAGAGAATGTTGCAATATAGTTAGTAGTTGAAGATGTTGCAAAGTCTATTGGTTTTTCAATGTAGAAGAAGATGATGCTAATGATTATTTGCATTCAACAGCAGCTAACACAAACATGGTCAAAACTTATAATTGAAGGCATAGTTAACATATTATCTATTTTATTAGCTTATAAAGATGCATATTGTCATGTTTCCACCCTAAATGGTTATCTGTTTTTTTTTAATTATGAATATTGTCAAGTTTTTGTTGCATACAGTGATATGTCATAAGAAGCTTGGAAAGTGATTTGGGTTTTTTGGTTAAATGCAGGTTTTCAACACTCAGACGGATCCATCTGAAAATAAAGTTTAAAGGTGAAGTAATGTGTGCTTGTCTGATATGTTCTACAGCTTTTGAGCTGCTAGAAATGGCTTTACACAATACAAAAGCCACCTATATTGTTGTTGTGTGTTTATGTTCTATTCATAAGCCAAGGTTTGTGTTGATCTATTTCCTCATCATATTAACATTAGCGTCTTGCATTTCATATCAACTTTGCATCAAATGTTTACCAGCCTTTTATGGAACTTAAAATGATTTAAAAGTTAAGCCTTATGCCACTTATAATCAGGAGTTATACTTGCTGATTTTGGCTCATTACTAATTAATTTATAGGTATAAAGTGACATCAGTTTGATGCAGTTTTGTTTCACAAAAAATCAGTTTCTTTTTTACCGTTTTTCATGTCATTTGGCTTTCAATCTCACACAAATATGCTGCTGATTTGCAGCAAATCTACTGCAGTTTTCTTTTAAGGCCTCATTTATTTTGACATTTAAGTTTAATATTTAACTGTTGTGATGGGCACATACAATGTATTTAGTTCCTAACTTAATACAATAGTCATAATGCAATAGTTGACATAAGAATGCACTAAATTTTTTGGGTTTATGGATTCTGGGTTTTTGAAATTGAATGTGTTGTGTTTGTTTGTGCTGTGAAAACTGGAAAATGGTTCAAAAAACTGAATGTTGTTGCTGTTGATGTTGTTTGAATTTTTTGCTGTTTTGGCCTTGGAGGTGTGTGTTGATGTTGTATGAATTTTTTGCTTTGAAGGTGTGTGTTGTATGTTAGCATGTATCTGAAAGTGTGTGAATGTGTTGTTTGTGTATGAATGTGTGTATGTTGGGGGGGGGGAGTTAAACACTTGTCTGAATGTGTTGTATGATGTTGTTGCTGTTTTTACAAAAATGAATGTGTTAGGTTGTATGAAAAATGAAAAGTGAAACTGAATTGTTGCTGCTGCTACTGCTGTTTATATGTTGTTTAAAAAATGGTTGTTTGTGCTGTGAAAAGTGAAAAATGGTTCAAAGATGTTTGTATGTTGTTGCTACTGCTGTTTATATGTTGTTTAAAAAAAGTTGAAAATGAATATTTGTGTTTATATGTTGTTAGATTTCAAAATGTTGTATATTTGTGTTTTATGAATGTATGCATGATAAAGACTTTAAAAAACAGTTTGCTTAATGTATGAATGTGTGTGTGTGTATGAATGTGTTCAATTTTCATTTAAGCATCATGATGTTTGTATGTTGTTGCTATTGCTGTTTATATGTAGTTGCTTTTGGTTCCAAACTAATTATTGGTCAAAATGGGTTAGATAAAAGCATGTACAAACTAATTTGGTGCCAAACTGTTTATATGCATGTATGTATGAACTGCTTATGGTTTTTAATGAAAGCATGTATGAATGTATGTTTATGAATGTATGTATGTTGCTTATGAATGTTGTTGCTTATGAATCTATGTATGAACTTGCTTTTGCTTATGAATGTATTTGTGCTGTGTGTATAAACAATGAAAACATGTATAAACTATGTGTGTGTGGGGAGGGGTTAAATCTGAATGTCATGTATGTATAAATGTGTCCCTTTTTGTAGATATACAACAGCACACACTGGAAATATCATCTATTTTAGTCATTTTTTGTATAAATATATGGGTTTATGTTTAAAACAGTATATATAAGTGTGTGATGTGATGTGTTGTGTTGAAACTAAATGTGTTTATGTTAGTATAGATATACAGCAGCAACACACTTAAAATTTAATTTTTTTAAAAACAGATGATGTTTGAATCTATTAAACAGTTGTTGCTGCTGCTGTTTATATATAGCAGCATGTATGAATGAAATTATACATCATGTTTGAATTTGTGAGACTGTATGTTAGTATGAATTTGAAACTAAATGTTTAAAAACAGTCGTATTTTTGCTCTTTTTGCTGTTTACAGTGTGTGTGTGTGTGTGTGTGTGTGTGTGTGTGTGTGTGAATGTGTGTTGTGTTGTGTTTGCTTGTGCTGTGAAAACTGGAAAATGGTTAAAAAACTGAATGTTGTTGCTGTTGATGTTGTTTGAATTTTTTGCTGTTTTGGCCTTGAAGGTGTGTGTTGATGTTGTATGAATTTTTTGCTTTGAAGGTGTGTGTTGTATGTTAGCATGAATCTGAAAGTGTGTGAATGTGTTGTTTGTGTATGAATGTGTGTATGTTTGGGGGGGGGGGTTAAACACTTGTCTGAATGTGTTGTATGATGTTGTTGCTGTATTTACAAAAATGAATGTATTAGGTTGTATGAAAAATGAAAAGTGAAACTGAATTGTTGCTGCTACTGCTGTTTATATGTTGTTTAAAAAATGGTTGTTTATGCTGTGAGAAGTGAAAAATGGTTGTTTGTGTTGTGTTGTGTTGTGTGTATAAACAATGAAAGCTTGTATAAAATATGTGTGTGTGTGTGTGTGTTTGAAACAGCCTTGAGATTTTGAATGTGAGATTTGAAACAGCTTGAGTTTGGGCCATTTTTGTTTAAACACCTGTCTAAATGTTGTATGTTAGCATGAATCCGAAAGTGTGTATGTTGTTGCTGTTTTGGAAAAAATGAATTTGTTATGTTGTTGCTTTTATATGTTGTTGCTGTTTATATGTTGTTGTTGTTTATATGTTGTTGCTGCTGCTGTTTATATGTTGCTGCTGCACACGAAAACAGTTGTTGAAAACTAGAAAAGGGTTCAAAAAACTGAAAACTGAATGTTGTGAATCTGAAAGTGTGTGTGTGTTGGGGGGAAGGGGGGGGGGGTTAAACACTTGTTGCAGCTGTTCCAAACAGGCTAGAAAAAATGCTAACATACAACGGGTCAAAATGGGTTACATGTGTGTGTGAACTTGCTTATGTATGTGTGTGAATATGCTGTTACATGCGGGTGTTACTGTTATATATGAAGGATGTGTGTGGTTTATGAGCCTTTAAGGTCGTTTATCTTTGGATATTTATTTGATGTAAAAATATTTAACTGATTTCTTAAATTACAAATGGGTTAGTTTTGTGCAATTTTGATTTTGTTCAGTTAATGAATGCTGAAAACTCTCTGGGTTTGTTTATGTTTGGATCTTAGTTTTTGACTGATTTCTTAGTAAACATATGACTTTTGAAACTTGTTGTACGAAATTTGCTATTGTATTGTTTATAGAATTTAAAACATTGTTGTGACTTGTGACTTTATAGCAATTGTCAACCGGTTGTTTGGTTATATATGCTGGTCGGTTGTTTGTTGTTGACATCTGCTGAATGGCTGGTTGTAGTGCATTTGAGGTGGGTAAATGTCCTGACCCGTTAACAATATTTTATCATATCAAGGTAGGCTTGATAAAACTGTGAATGTGTGCTGAATGTTTAGATGGTTTCTGTCCTAAACGTTTCGGGGGGTAATTTTGATGAACTATGTACATACATTCACATGTTATAATTTTTGTTATGAATGAATTTCTACATCCACACGTTCATTTTTGTTCAGGCTCTATTTCCTGTTGTTATGTGTTTGTGTTGTGTGTGTTGTAAATGATAAAATATCTAAAAAAATCAGAAAATAACATTTGTTGCTGCTGCAATACACAGAAAACGTTTTGGAAAAATGTTGTTGTTGCTGCTACACATCGCGTCCTGCTAGCTAGGTTGACCCATCAGCATAATATTCTTAATGTGGCGTGGGGGTGGGTTAACCAGCTGTTTATAAACATCTTTTGCAACAACATCAACGTGCAGCAGCACACATATACAGCAGCAACTGTTATAACAACAGCAACAGCATCACACATTGTTCTAAAAGATAATCTTTTTTGGGCAATTTTTGCCTGAATGTGTGTGTATGAATCTGTTTAACTGAATGTTTATGAAAAGAATGTGTCTAAATAAGCAACAAATTGCATGTTTGAAAACTAAAGTAAGTGGGTGGTGGTTAAACCTGCTGCTGCATATATTTTGTGTGCCATGTCTTAAATGTGTAATAGCAATATCAACTTAAATTCATATCCAAACACCAAATATATGTAGCTATACCAGATCAACTTATGGTTTTAATCAAAGCATGTATGAATGTATGTTGTTGCTTGTGAATGTTTATATGTTGTTGCTTATGAATGTATGCATGAACTTGCTTATGCTTATGAATGTGTTTGTGTTGTGTTGTGTGTATAAACAATGAAAGCTTGTATAAAATATGTGTGTGTGTGTGTGTTTGAAACAACTTTGAGTTTTTGAATGTGAGATTTGAAACAGCTTGAGTTTGGGCCATTTTTGTTTAAACACTTGTCTGAATGTTGTATGTTAGCATGAATCTGAAAGTGTGTGTGTTGTTGCTATTTTGGAAAAAATGAATGTGTTATGTTGTTGCTGTTTTTATAAAAATGAATGTGTTATGTTGTATGTTAAAGACCACCAAAACACACACATTGTAATAAATATAACAACAGCAGCAACTGCTTATGAATTGTTGTTGCTGCTGCTGTTCCAAACATGCTAGAAAAAATGCTAACATACATCGGGTCAAAATGGGTTAGATGTGTGTGTGAACTTGCTTATGTATGTGTGTGAATATGTTGTTGCTTATGTATGAACTTACTAAATGTTGTTGCTGTTGCACAACTATTTGAAACAACTTTGAGTTTGGGCCATTTTTTTTTATTTTGTGCAATATTGTGTTGTGTTGTTTAAAACACTCTATAAGTGTTGTGTTATGAAACTGAAAATGTGTATGAATTTGTTGTGTGTGTGTATGAATGTGTTCAATTTTCATTTAAGCATCATGATGTTGTTGCTTATGGTTCTTATTTTTTGCAACTGTTGGTGATTTTAGGGCTGCTGAAAATCAGGTATGCGCATTAAGCCATGTATTTTACCAAATTGTATTAAATATAACAACAGCAGCAGCACATAGTGTTGGAATAGATTATCAATGATGTTTGTTTGATAAAAGGTTATTTCATAATCTATTCATACACATCTATATATATTCATAAGTTCAACATAAAAGATGAAGCTTAGATGAATGATGAAGAAATGAAAGAAGCTCATCTTCAAGAAGCCACAACAATAAAAGATGAAGCTGTCCAAGAAACATCTGCTGAATCTGATTTTGACAGCGAATGGTGGGCTAAACAAGCTGATGAGGTCAATGAAATTTGTAAGCCTTACGACAAAAAATGAGCTTATCAAATTGCAATAGTTGACTCATTGGATGTTTTTTTTCACATTACTACGTCTGTGGCCTTTTTTTAATTCGTTTATGTCGGACTAATATTTTCTTTATTCATGTGTTAAGACTCTTATTTATATTTCTATGTAAGACTTGCGTTTTATTATGTTAATGACTGATATGTTATTATTCGTGTATTTTTTATAATTTAATTTAGACTTGTATGTTTCGTGACATATAAAAAGGAAGGAGTTTATTAATAGAGTATCTTGTTGTAAATTGTTGTCGCTAATGCATCGTCGCCGCCGCCGCATCGCGCGGGTACCTTACTAGTTTATTTTATATATATATATATATTGCACGCATCAAGTTTTTGGCGTTGTTGCCGGGGACTCTTGGTAATTGCGTTATTTAACTTTTTGAGTCTTAATTGCTAAACACGTGCTTTATTTGTTTTGTTTGAGTTGTAGGGGTCTACGTCTTTGTCTTTATTTTTGTTTTCGTTTTTGTTTTGTCGTGTTTACTTCTTTTCTTTTGGTTGTTTTTATTTCGATCTGATTTGGTTTGATTGGTTTCGTGCAGGTTTATGCCACACTTGAGATCGCACGGACCAGTGAAACAATCGTTCGAGGAGGGTGACGCAAAGCTAGAGACTATTGTTGACTCGTCTGCGGAGGTTAAGGTAAGTGATTTAAAGTTTGATTTCACCCCGTACCCGACACCGCACAACACACCACCTAGCAGTCCTAGGATTTCGATGGCAGTGAACCGTACTGTCCATCAACATGCGTTCGACGGTTTCACCGGGAACCGTTCATCTATCGCAACGCCTGCGATCACGAATCCAAATTCGTGCAGATCCCGTCATACATCATGACCGCCATTGCTAACAACCAATTTCACGGGCGGGATGATGAAGATGCACCGGCTCACCTTTCGCGCCTCGCGCGAATCGTGGGCACTTTTAATCTTCAAGGTGCATCGGATGACGCGATCTACTTGCATCTGTTTCCATTCTCACTTGCGGACCGAGCTATCGTCTTGCTCGATTTGCAAGCCGAGGGGACGTTCACAACGTGGGAAGCACTTCGCTCAGCCTTTCTGAAGAAGTACTTTCCACCTGCTAAGGCCTCCCGCCTTCATGATCAGATCCACTCATTTAGAATGGAAGCAGATGAGCCCTATTATTTGGCTTGGGAGCGTTTTCAAAATCTGTTATCTCGCTGCTCCCAACATGGGCTTACACCATGGGCCTTGGTGGAAAAATTTTATAATGGGCTTACATATGAAACCATGGCCTGATTTGATACATCTGCGGGGGGTCATCTGATGGGTAAAATGAATGTTGATCAATGTAATAAGTTATTCGAGAGTTTTGCCCAGGCCGAACTTGAACAGCGGTCCACTCACAGGAATTCCACTCCTGTCACTGGCACACCTTCTTCTTCCACTCGAGGTGTGCACTATGTTAGCATGGAAACGAGTGTAGCCGCTACTTTAGAAAAGCTAACCCGTGAGATGAAAGAGCTTAGGTCGAAGGTTAATAAGTGTGAGTTATGTAGAGGTGGACATGGTACCCTAGAGTGTCCGTTGATGTCGAGAGAGGAGCAGGTTGAGTTTGTGACCAATCAGAGTAGGTTCCCTAATACTAATAATGGTATTTCAAATTGGAACCGTAACTCAAATTTTAATAACAACTCGAATTTGCATTCTTCAGGTGCCCCACCTGGTTATCAGTCTAATTATAATAACAACAATAATCAGGGGGCGGGTAGTTCTTTTAATAGTGTTAGTGGTGAGCAGGTTAGTGGACAGGGGTCTAGTGATAGCATACATAGGATTGAACAGATGCTAATTCAATTAGTCGCTAAGGATAAGGTTACACATGAAACCCTAGCGATACATGAACTTCAATTACAGAACTAGCATGCTATCATCCTAGATATCCAGAGAGCTGTAGGGGAGTTAATTAAGCAGTCACCTGCTCAGAGGCCACAAGGCCAGTTCTCTGGATCCACTCAAACGAACCCATCGGCTTAGTTGAATGTGATCTCAACCCGTAGCAGTAGAGTCTTAGAGCCCGTTAGGAAGAAGGTTACGTTTAGTGAGCTTGAAGTGAGTGAGAAAGTTGTAGTTGAGGAGAGTGATGATGAGTTAGTTGATGAGGAGATATTGCTAGAGGTTCCGGGTAGTGTAGAGGCTGAGTCTAGAAATCCTAAACCCGTGAGAGACCCTAAGTCAGGTTTAAGTGTGGGGAGGAAGCCGGTGGATGTTAGGCCCTCCCCTCTGATTGATCATGCTCGTGTCCCATATCCCGCTCGTCTTAAGCAACCAAAATATACGCGGGAGTATGGGCATTTCTTAGATATGTTCAAGCAGATCAAGATCAATCTTCCGTTTATAGAGGTTCTCCAGCAGGTGCCTAAGTATGCTAAGTTCTTGAAGGACATCCTCAAGAACAAATGCAAGCTGGGAGACCTCTCTTCAGTTCCTTTAAGTGGTGAGTGCTCGGTAGTTGTCACAAATACGCTACCGGAAAGGCATTCTGATCCAGGAGTCTTTACGATTCCTTGCTTATTCGGTAGTAATCTTGAAACCCGAGCTTTAGTTGATCTAGGCGCTAGCATTAATCTAATGCCTTATTCTTTGTACGAGAAGCTAGGTCTAGGTGAGTTGACTCCCACTAAGATGTCTTTGTCTTTAGCCGACAAATCTGTTAAGTATCCACGGGGGATAGTTGAGAATCTGTTAGTGAAGGTGGATAAGTTTGTCTTCCCCGTAGATTTTGGCGTGCTAGATATGGAGGCTGACGCCAAGGCCTGCATAATCCTCGGTCGTCCTTTCCTTCGCACTGCCTATACGGTTATAGATGTCTTTAAAGAACAAATCACTTTGTAGGTAGGAGAGGACGTAGCGGTATTTAATATCCCCGATCCAATAGAAAATATTAAGCGTTGGGATAATCGGGTTCAGGTGATAGACGCCGAGGATAGGTGGGTAGAGGGCTACGAGTGTGGTGACGTATTCTTCACTAATGAGTGGGCTGAAGTGAAACAGTTTCTTAGAGCTAAGTGTGGGGATCCTAGTAGGTTTGAGGATACCCCAGATGATGCAGGTTGAGTTGATCTTTGATAGGAAGGTTAGTTTGTAGAGTTTGTTAAGTTTCGTTTATCGAGTCAGTTCTTATTTTATTTTATTTTATTTTGTTTTTATTTTTTTATGTTTATATTATTTTATTTTTGTCGAGTCAGTTTTACGCTCGGGTATCTTGTGTTTGTTTTTGCAAGTTTAAATCATTCTCACTCGTACTCAATCTCCATTCGGGTGAGTTTGTATTTGTGAAGACAAAGATGGAGCTCGAGAGTGTCGGTGAAGCTCGATCGCGACCGAAATGCTTTACGGTCGAAGCTGAAGATTGGAACGAAGACTTGGAGCTTAGGCGTTCTGCAAATAACAAGCTAAGTCTTTTCCAATTCACCTATCTATCCGTTTATTTCTGCATTTTATTTTATTTTATTTTTAGATGTTTTACATTTCTACATTAGGGACAATGTAGAACTTAAGTGTGGGGATGAGAAATAGTCATTTCTGAGTCTTAGGTTTGTTTAGTTGTTTGTTTTGGGTCTTATAGAGTCATAAAAAATTGAAAAATGTCTTTGTTTAAGTTGTGCACTTGAAATAGGAAATTGATTGTGGTTTTCAAATGAGTTGTGGTTTTTAAAACAAGAATAAATTTGGGTAAACTTTTGGTAACCCAATTAGTTGAGATAGTTTCCCTAAGTGCAATAATAGAAAGTTAATTATCGTGAATCTCGTGGGTGCTCATCTTAGGAGGATAGGAAGGCCTTAACTAAATAACAATTAGGCACCATTGTAGGCTTTAAAACTTAAATATGTTAAGGAGTAGTGCCATTTTGGGATTTATAACACACTTCTTGTGAAAGAAGTGGCGCATCCGCAAATCAAATGTCCACCTGGTATAGTACTGAAAAGCGCTCAAAGTAGCTGCTAAATAAAAGAGCTCAAAGTAGCCAAATCAAGAATAAAAAATATATATATAAGGCAAGTGATCCAAGACCTCATGTGTTCTACCTCCGGGATAGTGACTTGGATACGACACCCCTGGGTGAGGTGATCTTGTTTTATGAAAAAAAAAAAGGGAATAAACAGTCTATACCCACAAAATTCATCCATCAAAATCCACCCTAATATGGCACTAGTTCTTAGCTTAGTTAAGTTCTTTAGGTTACTTTGGTAGGAAAACAATTGTGGTTTATCCAGTGCCTTGTCAAGCAACAATTAATAAGGCTGACCTATTCTTCCTCTGTGTGAGACCTTGTAGATAAATGGTTTAATTAAATTTAGATTAAACATAAGGGGGAACTTAATTGGCTAGTGTTAGCATGTTTAATTAAACGCACCGATGTTTATCTGATTTGTTTATTGTTTGAAAATTGTAACGAAATGCTGAAGCTTTAATTAGTTGTGATTCTATGTGCATGCTTTTTCAGGGACGAAAAAGTTTACGTGTGGGGATGTTTGATATAATGATAAATATACATAAATCCCGAGTTGAGTTTGTTTACATTTCGTGTCGTTTCAGTTATGTTTTTATATCATTTTTGGCATAAGTTATGTTTTTATGTTTCGTAGGTCCCATGTTGATAGAGAAACGGAAAGAACGTGAAAAATCGAATCCGTAGGCGAAAACAGGGCTCGAAACGGAGGTACGAGAGAGCCGGTACGCGAAAACGAAGAAACCGAACGAAAACGGATCGCGCGACGCATACGAGGCGGCTGGCCACGCCACGCGGTGACAGAGGGTTACCCTGGCCACGTGACGCGGCATGGACATGGTTGTTGGGCTGGTTTGTCATCACGGCACGCGGCCACACATCCATTTCGTCACCGCGTGACGCGGTGACGCGTTTTCGGCAGATTGTTTTGACGATTTTTGGCCCGGTTCGCTATATAAACAACTATTCTTCAACCCTAGCCTCCTAGACTTTATTGGAGACGGAAAATATGCGATTTTGAGCAGATTGGAGGTGGTTTTGAGGTGAAGAAGACGAAACGAAAGCAACGGATGCTTGCGGGATCAAGGATTACTTCCTAGACTTCTCGGGTTTCTTTGTTCTCTCATTTTTCTTTCTCTTTATCATGTCATACATTATTATGTGTTTTTTATTATGAACATGTTTGGCTAGTCGTTTTCGTTTATAACTACCTAGGCGTTATGATGAATTGTTAACGCTACTTTGATTTCATGTTTGGATACTTTTGTTTATGGAATATTACGGTTAATTAAAGTTTCAACCTTTATTGCTAGTTGATGTGTTTTTGCATGTTAATATTGGTTTGATTAATGTTATTAGTCCACGTTCTCTTGGTGATTGTCTATGTCACGGAATAGGGTTCGTTTTAGCCATTTACTTGCGTTGTGGTTGTTTATGGTTAACCTGCAGTAAAACCATAGGATTAATACTATTAGTTAAATTAATAAAAACGTGTAACCAACTTTGAAATTCGTGAGGTGATAGGTTGTTAACAGGTAGAGTTGATTAAGTGGCTAAGTTTAGGTCTTTGTGAGAAGTCCGGTTTAGTCTATTTAATCAAAACTTATTTGTTAAATTAATTGGTTGGGTTGAAATGACTTTAGAGTCTGTATCGTGAGATAGGTCTTTAATTCAAGTCAATTAAGCGTAATTTGATTAGGTAACTGTGAGGAAGCTTAATCTAGTAACCGGTGTGATAATAACTTGACAGTGACACTTTAGGTTTCTTCTCGAAAAGGGCCGAGGGTCCTAGTTAGTGTCGCCTTTAAGTGACTAGTTTTAGATCCCGGTTCCATAAACATTAGTCCAAACATGATTGATGGTTAACGTTGACAATGATTCTAGCCTAGGTGGTTTGTTTTCTTTAATCCGTTTTAAATCCGTATTTTAAATCGTCAGTTTCCATTTTTAGTAAGTTTCCTAATTTAGAAAGTTTCTATTTTTAGCAGGTTACTATTTTTAGCAATAACCCCCCCCCCCCCTCTTTCAAATAATCTTTCTTTTAAGTCGTGTCTAGTCAGCCAAGTCTCTATTAGTTAATTTAGCGTAGTATATAGAGTCTGTGGGTCGACACCCGGACTTAAACTATATTGCATTCGACCGGTCCACTGCCGGTTGTATGTAAGTTAGTTAGTTTGTCTAGGTTTTATAAATATTAAAACCTAGGTGTTTTTAGGTATTTATTTTATATATATATATTGCACGCATCACTTCCTCATTGAGTTGCATAGTTTGTATGTATTTTGTGTCATATGAGTAGGAATGGTGAATGAAGGTTGATTTTTTAGTAAAATTTGATAAAAGCGAATCCATATGCTTATGTTTGAGAAAACTGAGGTGTATGTTTGAATCTTTCAAATCATTGGCTATGATTTCCAATGGTTTGTTGTTTAAATTAGGTTTTGTTATCGTGGTATAGCTCATGAGTTAAAGGATAATTATAACTTTGTATACTTTACTCATGCTGAGGAGGTTAGCATGTGTTTGTCGTGTTAACTTTCCAAAGATTTATTCTTGTTCACCTATCACCAACATGACAATATTTTTGCCATTGTCACTTTGTTGACTTTCTCTTTCAACATGCAAGGCACATGTCAATTCCCTAATTTTTTGAAACATTAATAACTTTTACATACTACATTATATATTTAATAAAATTACACCAAAAACTAGAGTTTTTATCTTCGAAACACATATACTACTAATATATAAAATACGAGTTTTTTCACGTTTTCACCTCATTGGGTAATATCATGTCATTGTGTTACACTATGACTTGTGTAATCCATATTTATTCAACTCTTTGTTAGTTTATTGTGTAGATCATTATGTCATATTATGGGCTCAAAAGTATTATTGTATCAAATTTGATTGTGTGTTTAAATATTACACTTAATGTAATTTGTTGCTGTGTATTTTAGTAAGTCGTTGTATTATATTATGTGTTCAAAAATTATCTTTGTTTCAAATAGGATTGTATGTTTAAATGTGTATTTTAGGAGATAATTGTGTTACACTGTGTTTTTTACTAAGAATCATTGTGTCTAAGTTATATTGTGTGTTTAAATACTTGATGGAAATGCAAATTGTTAATGTGTATCTTACTAGATCATTGTGTTATATTATGTGGTTCACTAAGGATCATTGTGTCAAAATTGTAATGTGTGTTTGAATATGAAAAGTGTTAATTAATGTGTATCTCTAAAGATTATTTTGTTATATTGTGTTATTCCGTAAGTGCTTGAAAACCCTTTCATTAATATAACATAATACATAGTTTCATTGTGTTGTGTATGCATATTTCTACTTGTATTATTCGTGTAAGTTATGTTGTTGTGTTATATTTTGTTAGTGAACTATTGTTGTATTTGAGTCATTGTGTCAGTTTCATTATGTTATATATGTTTACTTTTGTCATATCAATTGCTTCACCCTTGTACATTATATCGTTTTATGATGACGGTGTCATTGTGACTATTGAAGTATCATTACATTGTTTTATTGTGTAATCCTTATCGCGTCATTGTGTGATCCTTATCAAGTCATTATGTAATCCTCTTGAAGATATCATGTCCTCATCTACTCTTGATATGTTATGTGTGATCACTTTAAAACAAGGATTACACATTATGTATCAGCACCATACGCATCATGTATCAACACTATGGAAAACGTTCACGCCGTAAATGTATCCACACAAGATCACCTTTATCGAACACAACCTTCTTTCTATGCTTGTTTGCTCTGTTTTGATACTGCACATTATGTTTAACAATTTGTTCCCGAACTTGCTCATGCAAAGCTTTGATTTGGTTTGCCCGCTCGTCCCCCTCGGCGTTAATCGTACCACTAACTAGCATGGGAGCTAAATCAAGGGGAGTGAAGGGGTTGCGCCCATAAACAACAAAAAATGGGCTCCGACCCGTAGACCTATGGTTCGAGCAATTGCAGGCGAACTCTGCTTGAGGCAAGGTTAAGTCCCAGTGATTAGGTTTATCTCCCACCAAACACCGAAGGAGATTGCCAAGACTCCGATTTAAGACTTCGGTTTGTCCGTCCGTTTGAGGGTGATGTGAACTGCTAAAATTGAGTTTGGCGCCTAACATTATGTTTTAAAAATTTTCATTTTTATAGCGTAACTGAAAACAAATAATAATTTCATATGTAAAAGATACAAGCGTTTTAAAAATATTGTGAAACTTGAAAATAGAATGAGGACATTACTAATATTACCGTTGTTCTAATTTGTATGGAGTGCCACTTGTTACTTTGAAAATCATTCTTAAGTTAGTATTAAAATTATACTTTGTATTTGAACTGTACTATATTATTGTTACCACTCTCGTCATCCTCAATCTCTTTTTTATGCACCACCCACGATGATGTAACATATGCTCCAACCAAACCCAATCTATTTTGGAATCCATTTTAAACTTCATGAATTATCATGAAATGAGAACATATTATTCATTAAATTTATTTGTCTAAACTTAATCAATAGGTTGTTATTTAAATCATATTAAATCATAACATAGCAAATTTATGCATTACGAAACAAATTTTACAAAATTATAAAGATTATTAGTATAACAATACATTTACAAAATAAAATTTATATGCTACTAAAAGCCAGATCGGTGATAAAATCCGACCTTGCCTTATGTTAAATATAATTTGGTTTGACTCTTTACTCAATTGTATGCTTTGGTTGGATGGTTAGTAGAATGCCTGATCAACTTTGTGGTCTTGGGTTCGATCCCAGTTTGACAGTTTCTTTTCAACCTTTTTTATAATACTAATGCACGTCTTAGGCATAAACAAATTCTTTAGTTTATTTTTTCCTGAAACTAGCTTATAAACTATTCGAGTTTCAAGGTGGCAACTAATTTCATAACCGTGTTTGATGTCTTAATTTTGAACATTTTTTCATCTTCTTTTAAGGGACTTGGGGAAATGAGAACATATTATTCATTAAATTTATTTGTCTAAACTTAATCAATAGGTTGTTATTTAAATCATATTAAATCATAACATAGCAAATTTATGCATTACGAAACAAATTTTACAAAATTATAAAGATTATTAGTATAACAATACATTTACAAAATAAAATTTATATGCTACTAAAAGCCAGATCGGTGATAAAATCTGACCTTGCCTTATGTTAAATATAATTTGGTTTGACTCTTTACTCAATTGTATGCTTTGGTTGGATGGTTAGTAGAATGCCTGATCAACTTTGTGGTCTTGGGTTCGATCCCAGTTTGACAGTTTCTTTTCAACCTTTTTTATAATACTAATGCACGTCTTAGGCATAAACAAATTCTTTAGTTTATTTTTTCCTGAAACTAGCTTATAAACTATTCGAGTTTCAAGGTGGCAACTAATTTCATAACCGTGTTTGATGTCTTAATTTTGAACATTTTTTCATCTTCTTTTAAGGGACTTGGGATTTTTGAGGTTCAATTTATTTTTTGCTTTTTAATTACTTTTAATTACGAGTGTAACTTTTACGAGTTTACACCGTAACACGACACAAAATGCTTTTTTTACGTAAAGCATATAACAAATTCACAAACGTGTCGCAACTCACTCTAGCTTTAACTTGGTTATTATTTTGACATCTAAGTTTGGATATTTGTCTTATAATATGTGACACATTACGAATTGATATCGTAACGTACGAAACATGAAATTTTTTAGCAACGTGTATGACGAAGACACATATGCAAAATCCAACCACACGACCCGGCCGCTGCATTGCGCGGCCCGGTCTGGAATCTAGTTTTATATAATTAAGAAAGTTTTTATAAAATCTATTAAATTAAATTTGTTTAATTAAGTTAGTAGTTATAATCGAAATTAACTACATGGGCCTTCTTTGTCATAACTAAAACTTGTTTTCTTTCATAAAACTTTGAACAACAATAAACAAACGAGTTCCATCATCTTCACAGCCACATTTTCTGTATTCCCATTATCATCCATTTGACACCATTCTAGGTAATTGAATCATCTATACCACTTTTTTTACGTAAACCAATAGCCATGAGGTTAATTTAATTGTATGAATCAAATCGTGATCAATTGATGGATCTAAAAATAGGGTTCTAATTATTAGGGGATGATTTATAATTTTAAATTTAACCATTTAAATCGAATATTTAATCAACAATCAAACTTTGATTCAATGGTTTTAGCCTATGTGATTAGCCAACATAGGGACCCGGTTCGACCTTTGGCTTCCCTATTTTTATTTTTAATCAGTTTTTTCCCAACATTTTAAATAATCCTGAAAATTATTACAAATATTACTATTATTAGAATCAATTAGTTTCCGAAACTTAAACTTTATAACTAAACTAGATTTAATACCGGGTTACGTGATGCAGCAGCCGGGTCATGCGGTTAGGTTTCACATATGTGACTTTGTTACATGCGTTGATAAAAAAACATGTCTCGTACATCACGATGCAAAGTCGTAATGTATCTCATATTAAAAGAAGAAGAAATATCAAAAGTTAGAGGTCAAAACCGGAGAGTTCAAATTGTAAATAAGTCAAAGTAGAGTAAGAGGTTAAATAAAAAACTGGTTGAGTTATCAGAAGCTAAAATGATAATTATTCAAATATGAAGACTAAAATCATAAATATGTCAATGACAAAAAAAAAGTTAAAAATAAGTAATGTCAATGTTGTAATTAAGTCAAACTATAATAGTAATTTGCAAGGTCTTAACCGACCTTATAAATTAGTAATTTATGAATATAAGTATGTAAACACTTTCGTATTTTAAAAATCTATACATTCTAATAAAAGGTGGTTTTGAAGAACACTTGTCAATCATAAAGGCACTTAGAAAATAGTTTCCCCTCTCAAATTTTTTATAACGTTTTTATTAGGTGAAGATTTACATAGCATAGCATAAGTAAATTAACTTTTAATTAATTTAAATTTAACAAGGTAAATGAATTTTTTTTTCAAAAATATGTTATAATTTTAAATTAATTGTTTTGAAAATATAAAAATCATATTAACTTAATTTTCATTTACTTCCTTAGTTATTATTTTTCCATAACGTATTTCAATTGAACAATTTGCATTCAGTTGTTTCAAAAATTTTCAACATTGCAAAATGTAATGTTATTGATCAATGCATTTATATTGCTAAACCAAAGTATTGACAAGATCATCGTCAAATATAAACATGTTTATTGTCCATAGAAGATGATGATTAATGTTGTATGTAATTTGTTTTTGAGTTGTAACAAACATTCATTTAACTTAATAACATCAAACTTATTTTCAAATGTTTATTTTTTAAGATAGAAAATGTCATACAAACATAACGAATCACTACTAGAAAATATGTCTTTAATGACGCGCAATGCGTGTCATAAAAGGGTGTAGATGACACACAAAGGTGTGTCAAGGAAGCCCATGTCATAAATTTAATACGACATGCATTCATGTGTCATATTTTTATGACACGCATTTATGACACGAATTGTGTGTCAAGAAACCATGTCATAAAAAAAATGACACGATTAAATGTGTGTCATGATTTCTTTTGCTTTTAAAAAAATATATATATTTGCTTTTAAATGACAATTAATAGTTAATGTATAATAACAACAAATAAAATGCGTACATAGCAAAGCAATCTATTTTATAACATAGTAATAAACATTACAAATATTAACAATATTTCATACAATATTTCCTAAGCTAATGTTTTGATATAAAATTTCACCTAAAAATGAAATTGCATGGCCATACAACTCAATCCTTCTTCCCGAATTTCCCGAATTCCATCAATATCAGCACCCGAACATTCTTCACTTTCATACTTGCTTTGGGAGTAAATGTTTTGATCTCTCTTTCTCTCAAACCTTTCCATTTGCCAAAAAACAAAGTGAGCTTGTTATAGAAAACAGGAAAGCACATTCACACAATGATATACTTCAAACAAGTTGTTTAAAGACCAACAAGGCAAATACACATTTAATCCCTAAACAAAATGCCTATTTTCTCTTTATACAGGTGACATACACAAATTTGAGCACTTGAATAACATGTATTAAGATTTATAATCTATGTTTAGTGAATCATATAATTTACCTATAACCAACATGCGAATACGCAAAAACAAACAATACCAAGCGAATTGATTTGCTGGTCCTTGAGAACATCTCAATTTTCTCTAAAAATCGCTTCCTTCAAATTATAAACTCATTAATCAAAATAAACCAGCCGAGTTCTATGCTTCTACATTCTCAAAACTAAACAATATAACATAGTATATTTAGACTAATTACAATCCAAGAAAGATAATCTTTAATCAATACTCATAATAAAACCCCAAGTTACAACCCCTAAACCAAGCAACCAGAACACTTCCAAGTTACACTTTATGCTAATCATTTATAGCGGTTATTATCCGTTATGCCTTTTTAATTAAACAATAAGTAAATCAGCTTATAATAGTGCGTACTTACTCAAGTTTTAAGACATTATATAAAAACTTATACCAAATCTTTAAGTACATTGAGGACTCTAGGGGAAAACAAACCTCATACTGGAGCTTAAACAGATCTGCTCTCCATAGGATACTTAAAAAGGTCAATCTTGTCACTTAGTTAATCTTCTTTTGCTGGCGTAACCACTGCTTTCGCAATCTTTCATGCTCAGGTTGCTCCTCAGTTCCCCTTCACTGAAGGAGTATGCTGAACACCACCATGGTAACAATTAATAAGCTTTAACATAAAAAATGCCTTCTTTATTTACTTGGTGTATGTGTGTGTACGTGTATGAAAGGGCAAATAGATGCCACACCTGGCAGTAAGCTAGTTTCTTCTAAAGCTTCTCTTTCTCTTCTTCAATCACCATCCGAATGTTAACCCTCTGTAGACAAGTACAGTTAAACATAAATCTTTTTTAAATTATGAGTCATATTTCGAAGTAGTAAGAAAAGTGATATAAACTAGACTCACCAACATTAAGTATATAAACTATGCGGAAAATATTCGAAGAAACGAAAAGGGGTTTCCATGATTTATAATCAGTTGTATCCATTTGAGGGACTTGATAATTACACTTCTGGAATCATTCATCATGTCAAGATTGATGGTAAGATTTATTCCCATGTTTACTGCAGGTCTATGACTCATAGCTTTATATTTAGTCTAGTGTTATTAATGTTGGTGGTTGTTAATTTATCTAAACTAGATTATAGGCCGGGGCTGCGCGTTACAGCAGCCGGGACAGGAAAGTTGCAGCAAATTGTAGTTGTGTCGATGTGGACGGCACGTCGCAGCAACTCGGAAAGCTGCATCAAACTTAAGTTTATGTTAGTATGGTGCAAGTTATTTTTCTAGTTACCATTGGCTAGTATTACAAAAACATTCAATGCCTTTGATGGCTGTTCACGCCATTTGCTAATATGCTTCTAAGTCATCATAATTTAGTACTACAAAAACATTCAGCTGCCTTTCATGACATTTCACAGCAACTTACTTTAGATGGCTATTCACTACAAGGTTCTACCTTCTGCTGGTCGTCCTCACGAAAACTATGACATGGCCATGTTGTGTTCAACTGGCCATCATAAAAAACAACTTCAACATGACCTTGTTGGTGTTCAGAAACTATTTACCAATTGTAGTTGATTCTAGGTGTTAGTGTTTGGTTACATACATTACAAAAGCTTCTTCATCACATGCGGCTGTTTTTGGCTTCACTTGTCTTCACTTTGCACATTCATCAGTTACCATTTTGCATATTCTTCATCTTCTTGTCAGCCCCTAGAATGTGGACATTTAGTTAACAGAAAATAATAATTGGTTGCCTGAATATTTCTAAGCAAAATATTGAGCAGGTCACCATGCTCACACATGCACGTTTATATGGAGGAATCTAATACCTGCCAATTATTTTATTTATATCATTGTTCAACTTAAGTAATGGTTTTCAAACAAAATTATCTAATTGCACAAGTTTGTATTTGGAGTCGATCTTTTTTTAAATTTTTTTTCACCTTTAAAACATTGATTACAGACATAACTCCTAGTACCTTGGCTAATGATACACTGCGCAAACCGAAACATTGCAACACAATGACAACACACACAACAACAATCACCATGATCGATATAGACCGACTCCCCTAAAGATGAGGTAGAAGCGAAAACAAGTTGCAGCCAAATAGAAAATATAACAAAGGCTGCCAAATGCAAAAGACTACATCATTACCAATCAAAAAGGAAGTCGCGCCACACACAAAACACAACACGAAAACAACAAAGTAGAAGGCCAAAGTAGAAACCCAAACATTACAACAACACAACATCATATGTAAATCACGAGCTTTACCACAGCAGCCAAGTTGAAATCCAAGGATTGAAACAACACAACATAAATTACACATCAAGACCAAAATCACAGCAGCCAAGTAGAAAGCCAAAGATTACAGCAACAAATCAAGAACAACATCACAACAGCAAAGCAAAAACCCAAAGATTACAAAAACACATTAAAAGCAAGGAGACTAAAACAGAGCACAAAACAATAACACAAAAACAAAAAAATTAAACAACAGCTAGGCAGGACACAACTGTAACAAACACTAAAGAAAGATAACTTACTTGAAAACCACCAGCAGTGAAAATCGTAGACGGACCAACAAAGCAAACCAAACCACCACCGATGAACAGAAAACATCACCGGAAAAACAAATTGCAAAGGCAACAATCAATTCCAAGCAACAAAGAAACCTACAAAGAAACACGTATCAATTCGTTACCCAGAAAAATTAGTTCAAATCCATCAAATTAACACAAACACTATAATCAGATCACATCGAATTAGTGCTTTACTAAAGAAAATGTAACCTAGAGTCAACTTTCACTACATAACACCAAACCACAAAAATGAGTTTCACGAAAGTCCAATCAACAACACCATACCAAAAAAACTCATAAATTGTGGTTTAATAGTTAAATCCTGGACCTTTAGAACATACCTTTACAATGTCTTCAACTAACAAACAAAACATCAACAATCTGCAACATAGAAGACAAAGTAGAAGGATCCGACTTGCATCTGCTGAGAGTGGCAATCAAAACAACGGCAAGCAAATAACCTAAATCCAAATTGCATGCCTCACAAAATAACAACGCCAACACTAGATATGTCATTGCTCATAATTGAGTAAAACACACACATATATCCATATGAATCACTCTAAATCTGAAAGTATACCACAAGTGAATACAACTGAACGTAAGCAATGAAACTATAGATGCTGAAATCAAAACTGTAATAGAATGAAAATATACTATACCTGTAAATCAGTGTCCTCTTAAAAAATATTCATATTAAATTATAAACAATAAATTCAAATAAATTAAGTAAAATCACATAGGCATAGATATGAAAGTAACCTACAAGTGAATCATACACAATCAAACGAAAGCAGCTTAGCTATAGATACCGAAATCAAAACTGCAATATAACAAACTACACATGTGAATCGGTGTTTTGCAGAATCATCCAATCGATTGAACAAGATTTAGATTATAAAAATGAATTTAGACGGATTGAGTAAATACAGTTGAAACAGTAGATAGTGAGATTAAAAGTGGAATAGGATGAAATAATAGATACCTGTGAATCGGTGTTGTTGTTGTTGTTTAGAAGTGTTGGTGGTGGTGCGGCTTGAAAGCGCGAGCATGAGTAGGTGTTTGGAAAATTGTACCGCCGGTGCGTGGAGGAGCTGGACATCGGAGGTAACCGCCGGAGATTAGAACCTGATTTGGAACGATCGGAGCTGGATCGAACGGCGGAGCAATCTCAGGCGATCGTAGTAATCGCAGTTGCTCGTGGGAGAAGTTGACTTATGCGAAGTGAATGGGAAATTTGTGAACCCTATTTTGTGAAAATGAAAGGGGGGAGTATCCCGTGTTTTTTTAACTTTTTTTATGACAATAAAATTATGACACACAAAATAACATGTCTTCCTTCCTTTAAATTTTATAAAACATGACATTATTTTTATGAAACTCGTATTTGCTTATCATAAAAAAATGTGTGTCGTAGTTCGCATGTCATAAAAGCCTATTTTTCTAGTAGTGAATTTTATATTTTGTTCTTATTTGAACACTGAAGCTTTGTTTTGTTTCAATTAGATAACTTAAGTTCAGAATGTGTTCTACTCTAAGTATTAGCATGTATAATACATAAACACTGATTTTTAGGTGAATTTGGGACGTGTTGTGAGTTTTTTTGGGTGTGTCTATACACACCCCCCTTCTTACTTGTTACACTCCCTCCCTTAAAAAAACTTTGAAACTTGTCAAAATATGTCCCGAAACTTTTATTGTCCTTATTTATTAAAAAATTGTGTTCGTGAATGAAATTAATAATATGCGTATATAAAAAAATGTTTGATGTCAGTATTTAAAGGTGCGGTTAACCTTTTGTCCGGTCCGATTCATTCGATTGTAAAATCTTTTTATTCGATCGTGATGTCATTTTTTTTGGCATAACCTAACCGAATTAAACCGCTTTAGTATGCTTATTTGGTTATGGAGTTTTTTTTTTGCTTGATCAAACTGTATTCATCCACTTTAGCATGATTATTCGGTTCGGTTATACGATGAAACCAATTATTATATGGTTTATTCAGATAACCGAACCAAATAAATCATGTTTTTAGTTACCGAAAACCAAATTCACAATTTGGATACTTTCAGTAACCGAACCAAAAACCAAATTTGCAGTTCGGTTTATTTTTTCGGTTACAGATACGATTTATTCCGACTCTTTTTGGTTTCGGCAAGTTTTGACGCCCATAGTCGATACTCACCAACTAAATGCAATAGCTTAATCCAACATTATAAGAAGGGGAAAGTGAATACGAGACTGTTATGCGTGTAACTTACACGTGAAACTCCATCAAAACTACGTAGTTTTGATTAAAAAACAATTAATCTCTTTATTTTAATTTTTGATCTCAATCCTACCATAAAAATAGAAACTTGTCATCGTATTAATCCTAACCTACTCTTTCAATTTTCATAAGTATCCACTCAAATTCGAGTACAATTCTTGATCACTAGCTGCTATATATTTATTAACATACATTGCTTTACAATATATAATGGAACCAACGAATTAATTCCAATCTCTCGTTTGCTAAACACAATACATTTAATCGTAAATCAAGGTGATAAACCTATGGATTCTATTGCTAATTATATATCATACATCTGACCTAATCAACTAGATATTTAAAACCAAGATGTTAATTCTAAATCCATGATTGAAAGCACAAGATTAAGGGATTGAGAAATTGATCGTAATATATTGAAAAAGACATAACCCAGACACTTGGTTGCTGATCGGCTTGAAGAACACTATGAAGGACAGAAAATAAAATATGATTAAGGATCCGTTTGAGGGAGTGATATTGCATGTATGGTGTATGTGGAGAAATAGATTTATGAGTTAAAGATAAAATATTATCAATATATTAAAATAAAGAGATTAATCGTTTTTAATCAAAACTACGTATTGATGGGGTTTTACATACAAGTTACACGCATAACAGCCTCGTATTCACTTTCCCCTTATAAGAAATGAAATCTTAATTTAAGAGAAAAATATAATTTTGTAAAAAATTTTGAAATTGTAATTTTTTAAAAACTTACGGAGGGGGGGTAACAAGTAAAAAAACTTGAAAATGAGGGTGTATATAGCAACACCCTTTTTTCTGTCATAAACTATATTTCGCAGTTTTTTACCTGTTTTTTCTGTCATTAAATATTTTAGGACCTGTTTTGTGAATTTGGGACCTATTTTTTATGATATGATATTTGTTTAAAAATTTCCCAGTTTTTTTTCCCAATTTAAAATTTTATTTTTTTTTTGCATTTATTAAAAAGAGATTGTCGCTCTTTAAGATTTTTTACAAATTTAGGAAAATTTTTACAAGTTTTGTTTTACAATTTTTAAAAAGTTTTGTGAATATTTATTTTATTTTACATAGAATGTTAAAATGTTTCGTCACTCATGACAGTTAGTGTTGGGAAAGTAGAAATAATTACTTCTTGAAGTTGTCCATTGAAAAGTTAATATTTACCTATTGTACAAGTTAATTATTTAGGATTGAAACACATTTTTAAAGTTAAATTATGTAATTGAGTGACCGGACTAGAAGAAAAATTAAACATAATTATTTTTCTATAAATATACCCCTTTTCACAACTATTTTAATTTATCTGTTTTTTCATGTCCTTATCCGTGTAACACACTGGCATTATACTAGTATAATTAATAATAAAAAGTTAGGAATGATTTATACAAAATTGATTAACTTTATAAATACTAAAATTAGCGATTAATTTTTTTGTACTAATTTGGTGAGTTAATTTTTATTTTTATTACTTTGATTAAATCCATTGTTATCGTACATTCTAAATTCCCATATATGTTACCTGTCTTTATTTATTTATTTATTATTATTATTCATATTATTATTATTATATTCTCGCAAAGAATTAGGTTCAAGTACAAAGTCTAAATTTCTTAGAAAGTCTAAGAAGGAATTTGGACCATTAGATCTAATATTTAATGAAGATCAATGGCTCATAAACACAAGGTGTCATAATGGTAAATAATTAGAACTTTAAATGGTAGGCCAAAGATATATTAGTCTTGTCTCATTTTCAAATTCCACCCTCTTTTTTAAACGTCCATAACTTTTACACACGACAATATTTTTTAATAAAAATTACACCAAAAAAACGAGCGTTTTTTTATCTTCAAAACGCATATAATATTGATATATAAAAAACGAATTTTTTTTTGAAGTTTCAGCTCATTGTGTTATATTCGTTAGGTCATTGTGTTATATTTTTCAGCTCATTGTGTTATATTAGTCAAGACATTGTGTTATATTTTTCAGATTGTGTTATATCCGTCCGGTCATTGTGTTATATTCGTCAGGTCATTGTGTTATATTTTCATCAGGTCGTTGTGTTATATTTTCATCAGGTCATTGTGTTAAATTTTCATCAGGTCGTTGTGTTATATTTTTATCAGGTCGTTGTGTTATATTTTCATCAGGTCGTTGTGTTAAATTTTCATCAGGTCGTTGTGTTATATTTTCATCAGGTCGTTGTGTTATATTTTCATCAGGTCGTTGTGTTATATTTTCATCAGGTCGTTGTGTTATATTTTCATCAGGTAATTGTGTTATAATTTAATCAGGTCGTTGTGTTATATTTTCATCAGGTCGTTGTGTTAAATTTTCATCAGGTCGTTGTGTTATATTTTCATCAGGTCGTTGTGTTATATTTTCATCAGGTCGTTGTGTTATATTTTCATCAGGTCGTTGTGTTATATTTTCGTCAGGTCGTTGTGTTATATTTCATCAGGTCATTGTGTTATATTTTCATCAGGTAATTGTGTTATATTTTCATTAGGTCATTGTGTTATTTCAGATCATTGTGTTATTTCATTAGGTTATTGTGTTATAACACAATGACATGAATAAATAACACAATGACTTGACAAATAACACAATGAGCTGAAAAACGTGATTTTTTTTTTGTTTTTTATATATGAATATTATATGCGTTTTAAAGATAAGAAAATGCTCGTTTTTATGGTGCAATTTTTTTAAAAAAATAATATCGTATGTAAAAGTTATGGATGCTTAAAAAAATGGGGTGAAACTTAAAATACAGAGGCATTACCATCTTTATCATTCCTTCTAATTTTAAGGGAGTGCCACATGTCATCATCTTATGGCTTCTTAGACTTTCTAGGAAAATTGGACTTTATAGTATAACTCCACTCATCTGGCAAATTAAATTAACAACATTATATCATTATACATTATAATGCCATTTATTATTAATCATACTTATTTATTCCATTACCATTTATCCCAATTTTACATGACTTTTATATATAATAATAACATATCAATTATTTTTTTTCAACTAAATCATTATTCCAAGTTATGTTCACTTAACATTTATCTTTTTCAATATTATATCTAAATATTTATTATTTTATTTATCTTTTATCAAAAAACGCTTCCCCTTAAATTTCTATTAGAAATCCTAGTTCCAAAATCATCCTTAGAAGCAAAGATTATTCTAATTTAAGACAATTGACTTTTAAGGATACGTTTCAGTGTTTTGTATCAAGTCATCTAATTATTCGTTATCATTTCGCTATTAATCCAAATGAGTATTCATGGACCATTTTCTTGTTTTATTTTGGGTTAATTTCATGTGAACCTGATAATCAGTTTATTTAATTTATTCATGTTGATTAGTTACATCAATTCATGTTATGTCTATACTTACAAAATACATGTTTATAGTCTGATAACAATTTTGTACAAGTGAAATCATTAATTTATTGAAACCGATAGTTATTAATGATAGATCTATTGGCCTTAAAACTCACCCCCTGATTTATGGGTGATTATAACCGATGTTATCATTTTTACCATATTCATCAACAGCTTAATATATGTGATTATGTGGCTTCTTTTATCATGGTTTGATTAGGCATTGTTACCTTTTTTGCACTTATAAGTTTATACGTATTTTAAACATATGTTACTCATCGGCTAATTATTTAGCTTATCAGTTATTCTTCACATGATTTCGAATGCGTCACATCTATGATTTCTTGGACCTAAATAATTTAATTAAGATGTTATACTAGTCCAGTTTCTTTGAATTATTATAAGTATTTACTTGAATAACAAGATTTAGAAATTAAATTATGTTTAAATCATTTTAAGTACCATGAACTACGCGGTCAAGGTGTGACACATGAATTACCCTAATCTTACCTTCCAATCACCCACACCCTTAGTCGTTGCCCCATACCACCAAATACAACCACCACCACCTCTATCACCATCAATCAAACACCACCACTACCGTCATGACCGGCTCCTTCACACGCCACGCCATGCCATAATCCTTCATTCTACCACCACTAGTTATCGTTGAAATCCACCGATTCACCTTCCCATTTTACCGTAGCCACCAACAAAGCTACCAGATTTGACCAAGGATTATGGTAGGTGATGATGACAATGAGAAAGATGATGGTGGGTGACGATGAAAATTACGAAGGCGATGACGGTGGTGGTCAATGCTACCGTCACCTACCAGATCTGAACACCAAACCACAAGCCTAACCCACCCCCCAACAAATCTAAATCGATCTCCACCCCTTCTCTTTCTATTTGATTTTCTCACCATTATTAAAAAACATAGTCGTCCACCACTACTAAAGGATGATGAATCCGGTGGTCAAGTTAACGATGGTTAGTGACAATGACAGTGGAGAAAGATGACGGGTTAAATGAATGTGGTGTGTGGTGGTAGTGGACATGGGTTTTTAATTGAGAAGGATAGTCGACTAGTTGTAAATACAAATGATGACCTCCATGTAGAGGTGCACAAAATAACCGGTTCAATAACCGAAACCGGTTATTAACCGATTGAGGAATAACTGGTTATGGTATTTTTTAACCGCAGGTTCGTAATCGATTAGGAATTTTTTATGAATAACTTGTTATTAACCGGTTTTTATAAAACCGAATTTGAACCGATCCACAGGTTAACCGGGAAACAATCCGAAAAAATAATAAAATATTAGAAAAAACGGTTAGTTAACCGAACCGGTTAAAATAAAATAACCCTAAAATGAAAATTTTGAAAAAAAAAACGGTTATTAACCGAACTGGTTAAAACGAACAACCGATTTTCTCAATAACCAAAAATAACCGATTAGGGTATTAAATAACCGGTTAACTGAAATTAACCAATTTGTGCACCTCTACCTCCATGCAAATATAATATGTTCTTTAACTTTTAAAAGTTCTAGCTTATATTAGCTGTGCCATTTTGGTCAATTCATTTAAAGCTAACTGAAAATATTAACCACGTTGATTTTAAGTGTGCGAATGGATGAAAAACAAACCAAGGGTACGAGTCAATGGATTTAAACTTTAGTACGTAAACACACGTTTTAAAAAACTCATATATACAAAAGGTAATTTCATTATATACTGGTTTAATATCCGTGTGTTATACACGGGTTAAATAATAATATTCATAAAGAATTTGTAACCATTATAATTAGAGTAAATTTCGGTTTTCGTCCCTGTGGTTTGGGCTTTGTAACGGTTTTCATCCAAAACTTAAAAAATGCTCAATATAACCATTGTGGTTCCAGATTTGTCCCAATTAGATCCAAACCTCTAACACCGTCAAGTTTAACCGTTAGTCAGCCCTCACTTGCCCCTCACGTGAGAGGCATTTTTGTCACTTAACCCCACTATTTGTTAGGTTTTTTGGTTGATATATGCAAATGGTGGAGTTAAATGACAAAAATGCCCCTCACGTGAGATGCAAGTGAGGGCTGAGTAACGCCGTAACGGTTAAACTTGACGGTGTTAGAGGTTTGGATCTAATTGGGACAAATCTAAAACCACAGTGGTTATATTGAGCATTTTTTAAGTTTTGGATGAAAACCGTTACAAAGCCCAAACCACAAGGACGAAAACCGTAATTTACTCATTATAATTAAGTATTTGTAAATTTAAGTATTTTGTTTCATCAACTTATGCATGGTGAGAAATTTTTCCTCCCAAAATTCCTGTTATAGATTAAATATTTTCCCTCGAAAAATTACTCTCTAAAACTTTGAATTATTATATAGATTTAGCATCTTGCTAATTTCATTTTTTGCTTTTGGTAAAATTGCCGGGTGTTAAAAACAATTACGAAGCATAATACTTTTGATGATGGAAAATAGAGATTATGTTTTGCTGGCCCTGCCCCAATAAGCAAAAGTTCGATGGGCTGGGCTTTAATATTCTTATTTAGTTTGGGCACATTATGGTCTTGAATTAAACAAATATTTAGTTTGGGGCTTTGGGCAAATAACACGTTATTGTTTTAATAATTTTATTGTTTTAATAATTTTTTTATTTGTTTTGTAGGACGTGAGTACGTGACTAGATTTTAGAACATGAAACGAGAAACCGTCGTTCTTAAGAAAAAAAAAAGAAGACAACGAGAAACATTAAGATTTAAGATGGATTAAGGCTGGTTTATACTTTTTTAATGTTGCTAAAATTTACTTGAGCTTATTTATTTTTCACTTTATTGAGTTCTATAATCTTGTTCAATCTCGAGTATAAAATATAATTCCGTTACAAATATTTTTTGAGTTGGAAAGGATGCGAAAAACCTATTTTAAGAGATGGACTAAACATCTGCAGTCTGTAACAAAAAGACTGTTTGTTTTTAACTTTTGCAGTCTACTGAAATAAACTGGTGACAGTAATGGTGGTGGGGGTCAGTGAGGGTGGTGGACAGTGGTAATGGGTAGGGGTACTGGATGGTGGTGGGTGGGGGAAGTTGGTGGTGGTAGTGGACAGTGGGTGGTGGGGGATGGTGGTGGTGGTGGTACTGAATGATAGTGGGTGGGGGAAGGTGGTGGATAGTGGGTGGTGGTGGGGTGGTGGTGGAGGAGGTGGACGATGGGTAGTGGTGGACAATGGTGGGTGGTTGTTGTGGAAAATGGTGGGTAGTGGTGGTGGACAATGATGGGTGGTGGTGGAAGGTGGTGGACAGTGAGTGGTGGGGGACGGTGGGTGGTGGTGGACAATGGTGGGCGGTGGTGGTGGACAATGGTGGGTGATGGTGGTGGTTGTGGTGGAGAATGGTGGGTGATGGTGGTGGTTGTGATGGACAATGGTGGGTGGTGGTGCATGGTGGTGGTGGATGATGGTGGTGGTGTGGTAGACGGTGATACTGGTGGTAGACAGTGGGTGGTGGTACTAAGTGATGATGTTTAACCCTCATCTGCAGACCTTAGAAGATCTCAAAAGTGGGTTGTCCAAGTCTGCACCAGGAAGAGAACGCGCATACGTTTTTTAATGAAATGTCTTCGAAAAAACAAACAGTCTGCAGATGACAATATCTGCACATGGTTTGGGCGACGCAGACATAAAAAACTCCGCAGACCTTTTCTGAAAAAACAAACAGCAAAGGTCCCAACTTTTTTCACTTTGGCAATAGAAATTGTTAACCTCGTCTTAATGTTTCTAAACCTGCTCTAGACTTTAATAATTATGGGCATGACTCCATAGGTGTAGAATTTAATGATTTATCATATATCTCAACACAAGCAACTAATTATAATTATAATATAAGTAGATATTAGTTTCTATCGATTTCAACTATTACATTTTGATTTATACCGGTCTCACTATTGAATTGGATATCAACGGTCCAAAACCGACGGTCTGTGGTTAATTTATTTTAACTTTGTTTAAGTTTTTTTCCGAATTCAAAACCGATGTTTTAAGTTTTTTTATCGGAAAGAGAATACAAGTCTATTTATGTAAAATTTAACCTCGAAACAACACTCCGAACGATGAAACAATGCTTTAATCGGGTGTTTAAACCTAACGGTGCTTCAATCGGATGTAAAAAATTCATCGTTCGGAGTGCCGTTTCGAGATAACTTTTATATCAATCGACTCATATTCTTCTTCCAACAAAAGACCTAAAACTTCGGTCTTGAATTCGAAAAAACATTTAACGGCGTTAAATTAATTTAATGACGGACCTTTGGTTGTCAAAGTGATAAAAATTGAACGTTGTCAAATATTATGTGGCATCTTTTCATAGCTTTTAGCTTAGATGGTCTTATTTGAGAGATTATCTCACAATAATGATTTTTTAATTTAAAATATGTATATAAAATTTATTATAATAAAACTAATTACATTTTTGGTCCCCAAATATTTTAGAGAATTCTGAAAAATTTATGAGTATTTATATTTTTAACCCTTTACTACAAGAGGTGTACATGAGTCGGTTTATATTTGATAGGGTTTAAAAATGAAACTTATTGATAAAGTTATTAATAACATACAATTAAAGACCTTAGTGTTTTATAAATATACATAACAATTTTATATGGTTTATTTTAAAAAAATAAAAACTAAGCACTTTATTCTCTTTAATTTGAGTATAATATTGTTATACTAAAAATCTAATTTTTAAAAATATATCATGTGTTTCGTTTTACCATGGTTTTGTCTCAAAACTAAATGGAACATTCATGAATATCCTTAAAAACAGCACTTGAATTGTGTTTCCGAGCGTAACGCGGACACTAAACTAGTAATATATAATTTATAATAACATTAAGATCCAACCTACCAAGTGGTATTGTGTATCACGGGATATAATGATTTTTAGTGGTGGTAAGTTATCCTTCCCAGAAGACGTGTTTTGTGACTTTTAGACAACAAAAGGAAAAGTTGCCCGATTGTAAAGACAAGGAATAATACTCTTTCTTTTCTATAAAGTTATAAAAGCATAACCCTACATATTATTTGTTTTTTATTATTTGTTGTTTTTCAAGAGTTTATCCCATGACCCACAATATGTGAATATGTCCAAGGCAATTGTCAAATGAGGGTGATATAGTTAAAAGTTAAAAAAATTCGGTACATAAGTCAATACCCTTTTAGTTTTAAATTTACTTACTTTATTAAATAAAATGGTAAATTACTATTTTGGTCCTTCAGGTTTGGTTAAAATCATGATTTTAGTCCAATAGTTCGTTTTCTACTCTTTTAGTCCAGTAGTTTAACATAAACTTGCTGTTTCAGTCCACACTACTAACACCGTTATATAATTCCATTAAATTAGTGTGAAAAGACATTGATGCCCCTAGATAAAATAATTAAAACCCTTCTTCCAAATTATATTTTTAACAACTTCTTCCCCGTCAATTTAGTCCATTATCTCTCTCTATATCTCTTAACACCCACCAGTTCATCACTATTGTCGTTCATAACCATAACCACTCACTATCGTCGCCGCTCACTATCATAACCAACCACCACCACGATCTACTCTCTCTACTAGTATTACGAAACCAACCCCACCGCATACGACCACAATCGCCAACATCATCGCCATATTCAAGCACACCTGAAAAATCGTAACCGCCACCACCATCTTTGCTCACCACCCTCGTTCACCACATTCCTATCTTCGGTTTTAAACGAAAACTTGTACAAGTTTAAAAACCCGTTTCATCTGTTGGATTTGGGGGTTTTAGAATGAAATCCAAATCCCAAAAATGAATTTCCAATTCTCTTTGATTTAGATGTTTAAGATTTTATCTGACTCTAGGCAAATCTGTGTTAGCATAATAAACGATTGTGTGGTAGCGAGGGGATGCGACGATTATGATGATGTCGATGGTGATGGTAGAGGCAAGTGGAGTTGGTGTTGATGGTGAAGCAGGAGATAGTCATGAAAATGGGAACGGTGTTGTGTGGGGTGGGTGTTTGGGTTGTCTTCATTGGGAAATAACAGTGGTTGTTGGTGTTAAATGATGGCGGCAGCAGCAGCAAATGTGGGTGTTGAACATTGGTGGTGGGTGGCTATCGTGGTTGTTGATGGCAAATCTTAGATCTGGTGTTAGAGATGATGATAATGATAGAAAATAATAGTTTGGGTAATAACAATTTTGGACCTAAGGGTATTATTGACCTTTCACAAAAACTTATCAAAAAAATAGACGACAGTTAGTGGTGTGGACTGAAACAACAAGTTTGTGTTAAACTACTGGACTAAAAGAGTAGAAAACGAACTATTGGACTAAAATCATGATTTTGACCAAACCTCAGGGACCAAAATAGTAATTTACCCTAAATAAAACAATATTGTATTATAATATAACAAAATAATTGGAAAATGGAGTTTAAATATGCTAAGTTATATAATATTTTTAATCACACATTAGATACACTTTTATGAAAAATAAAACAAAAAAAATATGTCGTGCACTATGTGATGAGATGGTACAATGACATTTACTTGGTTAAGGGAATGTTTGTGTTCACTATGATTTATCGCGTTGGCGCAAAGACATTAACAATAGTTAATGCCCAAAACCACATTAAGTGTTAGGGCTCGATTTCTTAATAGCAAGGATGTAGTATCCTCGCTATGCTGGATCCGATATCTTTAGTGTTTGAAGGATTGAGGATCCTTGACGTTTATAATTGTCGAATAACTAACCATTGTCTTATGCCTATTTTAGATATTTTGAATATGCAGGTAACGTCACTAAGACCCAGTCCACCGCTGAACTCGCTCAAGATAGTTGGGGACGTGGTCAAGCTCTTCAACGGCATCTTTAGCTAGTTTTTAGGAGCTTAATTCGAGTTCTTTGATGTATAAATAAAGAGGCTATGGCTGATGATACACACACTGAATTCTTTTCTTTTTCTCTAGTCTATCTTCTACATTCTGCACTCTACACATACTTTTGTAATCACAGCCATAGTTCTCGAGTTGTAATCATCTTTTTATCCTTAATATAATCGGTGATAGACAATTGTCATCACCCGAGGTTTTTATGCCGGCAATCCTTAAGGATCAAGGGTTTTTCCTCGTATAACTCATCATGTTGATCTTACATTTCTACTTATTATTCATTAAAACGCACAACCTCACTTTACTAATTTGGTTTGTCGATTTTTGACCAAAATAATTTGGCACCCAACATGGGGCAAGTGATGTTTTAATCCTCATTCTTATCATTTCATTCATTCAACTCATCCTTATTCGTTTTCCGTTTTTCAACGGCTTCTCAATCAAAAGCTGCTTCATCAAGCATGACATCTTCATCGTCTTCAATTCCAATGTCTAGTTCATCTTTGGGGCCGATGAAGATCAAGGATGTTACCAACAAGAAGCCATCTGCAGTCTATTAAGGATCTAAACCTCCTACTGCACCCTCTACGGTAAATGCTAACCATGATATTTCTGTGATGTTTATGCAGATGAAAGCCTTCATGGAGCAGCAGAACATGGCTAATCTAAGGATCATTTGGGAGATCGAGGATATCAAGAACTGCAAAAAGCACATGGAGGAAGCCTGTTCTTATATGCCAAAGGCGCTTGATTTCAACACTCCAGGATCCCGCATAGCAAAACATGGGATCAGTGTTTCAGCCATCTACTACAGCATTCCAGCAAGGATCCTCTATGCAGAATCAACAATGGTCCTTCAACCGAATAGGAAGTTCAAATTTTCCAGGATCCTTAATCAACCAGGATCCTCCATGCCTCAGGGATCCTTTCATCAAGCAGGATCCTCAATGCAATCCCTGTCGGGTCCTCCCCTCATCCAGAATCAAAGATCCTTTCTTCAGAATCCAAGATCCTCAAACATGCATGGTCGAAGGTTATTGAAATCCATGACAGCGATATCATTCCCATGCAGACTAACTCTACCACTGCGCCATCTATCTCAACTGAGATACCTCGTTCAGAATACTACAACGGAACAAGATATTTTCAACCGGGAGGTAACAATTTCAATAGCCAAACTTTACAGACTATCTTTGGCTCAATGCAGGATACAGGCATCAATACAGCTATGGCAAGGGAACTGCAAAAACTAAAGAATATGATATCCAGTGTTCCAGGGGTAGTTAGGCCGATTTCTGAAATTCCTGTAGGAAGCCATAAGATTTCAAGATTCGCTCCTCCAATTTGTGATGCTGAAATCCCAAAGCGCTTCCAGACTTCAAATATGAAGCTTTATGATGGATCCTCTGACCCTGAGGAGCATGTAGCCCAATAGAGGGAGAGGATGGAGATAAATCCTATCCCAGAAAAGTTAAAGGAAACTTGTTTATGCAAAGGTTTTGGATCCACTCTCACTGGATCAGCTTTAAAATGGCTACTAAGTCTTCCCCTTACTCTATTACTTCATTTGCTCATTTGGTTAATCTATTTAATAATCAGTTCTCTTGTAGCAGATCATTTGAAAGACTAACCAGTGAGTTATACAAGATAACTCAATCTAATTCTGAATCATTAAGAGATTATGTATCTAAGTTTGGAATGGAAGTCTTGGAAATCCCTAACCTTGATATGGCTACGGTTGTTCAAGCATTGGGGTTGAAAAAAGACTCCCCTTTCTATGATGATCTTGTAACGACTCCGTGCAGAAATCTAGATGAAGTAAGAACCATAGCCTTAAGATTCATAAGGCTGGAAGATGACAAGAAGATCCAAGACAGGATTGGCTCAACTATAAAGCAGGAACATCATGACAAAAAGCAAGGATCCTTATTCAAGAACAACAAGACTAAGCCATATTTCAAGCATGACAATCAGAATGTTCACACAGTGGAATATGACGAGGATAAAGAAGAGTATCCTAAAATATCTGAATATTGCTTTTCTGTTGATGTTGGTGATGTGTTACTTGCTATGCAGGATCTAGGTGAAAAGCAAGATGGCCAAGAAAAACTGACAAAGCAGTTGGATACAAAGACAAATCCAAATGGTGTTCTTACCACGAATATTTCGGCCATATAACTGACGAATGCATTGCACCAAGAAGAGAAATAGGTTATCTTCTCAGCAAAGGGCACTTCAAAGACCTATTTGGCAGAAAGAAGAAAAGGATCCAAGATCCTGAAAAAGTTCCAGAAAAAGCTGCACAGCTTCCTCCCGATGCTAGAGTAATCAATTTCATCTCTGGAGGATCCGACATCTGTGGTATATCATACTCAGCTCCAAAGAGGAACGCAAAAGAATGCAAACTGGAGTGTAGTGAAAGACCAGTTGCAACGTCCACCACAACCAGCCAAATTTTATCTCTTTCGATGAAGAAGACCGAGCTCATATCCATGATCCTCATCATGACAGTCTAGTTATTACACTATTTATTGCTAACTACTATGTTCGCAGGATCCTTATTGATGGAGGAAGCTCTGTCAATATCATACAATACGATGTCCTCAAAAAGATGAATATCCCAGAATCAGAAATAGTGCCAAGATCCTCGGTTTTTGTAGGATTCAGTGGTGAAATAAAGAACACCTTGGGGGACATCAAGCTGCCGATATACATAAAGGGAGTAAATACAATTAAAAATTTTTATGTTATTGATTGTCTGTCTTGTTGCAATATTATTCTTGGTAGGCTATGGATACACGAGATGAAGGCAGTACCCTCAACGTATCACCAATGTGTGAAATTGCCATCTCCTTGGGGAGTAGTGAAAATAAACAACGACCAACAAGAGGTAAAAAATTGCTACACATCCTCAATAAAACCAGCATCCAACCCAACGACATTATAGCAATTACAGAAGCTGCCTAAGGAAGTTGAAAGATCTGAAGAGCAAGACGTAAAAGAAGTGTTTCTTGAAACTTGAGGTTCTAGAATCCAAAATACTTATAGGATCAGGGATCCAAGCAGATATCGAACAAGATCTTATATCCTTCCTCAAGCGGAGAAAATCCACATTTTCCTGGATACACGAAGATATGACGGGTATATCCAAAGATATTATTACTCACAAATTGGGTGTTGATCATTCTTTAAGGCCCATGCACCAAAAAAGAAGAAAGTTTGCACCCGAGAGGAATGTGATCATCCAAGAAGAAGTGGACAGACTCTTGAGAGCAGGTATGATTAGAGAGGTAAAGTATCTAAAATGGTTAGTCAATGTGGTCGTTGTACAAAAGAAAAATGGAAAGTGGAGGGTATGTGTCGATTTTACTGATTTAAACAAGGCATGTCCCAAGGATCCTTTCCCCTTGCCACACATTGACTCCATGGTGGATGCTGCGGCAGGACATGAGTTTTTAACCTTTATGGATGCCACGTCTGGATTTTAACAAATTCAGATGGAACCATCTGATCAAGAGGATACAACATTCATGACTCCTACCGGGATATATTGTTATATTGCTATGCCTTTTGGACTAAGAAATGCAGGTGCAACCTATCAAAAACTGGTCAATATGATACAATGGAAGTCTACATAGATGATATGGTGGTCAAGTTTGAAAGAAAGAAAGACCATCTTCAGGATCTAGAAGTAGCATTCAATATCCTGGACAGATACAACATGAAGCTCAACCCTTCCAAATGCCACTTTGGTGTGAAAGCTGAGAAATTTCTAGGTTATGTGGTCACAAAGAGAGGGATAGAAGCCAGCCCTGAGCAGATAAAGGCTATTATCATTCTAAAATCACCCAGAAATGTGAAAGATGCCCAGAGATTAACCGGAAGGGTTGAAGCTCTGAATAGATTCATATCCAAATCTTCAGAGAAATGTAAAGAATTTTATGACATTCTTAGAAAGAACAAGTTCGAGTGGACAGAAAAGCATGAAGCTGCGCTCAAGGATCTTAAGGATTATATATCCTCAGCTCTAACATTAATGAAGCTAGTCAAGGGATAACCCTTGATCCTCTATCTAGCCGTTTCAAGTAATGCAGTAAGTGCAGTACTGGTTAAAGATCCCGAAGGTCAGCAACATCCAGTCTATTATATAAGTAAAAGCCTTCTTGATGCTGAAGCCATGTATTCTCACCTCGAAAAACTAATTCTTGCTTTAATCATGGCTTCCACAAAATTAAGGCATTATTTTGAAACTCATACATTATTGTTAAAACTAACTATCCTATCAAGAATGTTCTTAAAAAACCAGAATTATCAGGTAGGATGGCAAAATGGGAAGTGAAGCTAAGCACTTATTACATAAAATATAAGCCAAGAAATGCAATTAAGTCACAGGCTCTAGCAGATTTTATGGCGGATTTTACTAGTGACTTGCAAGTACAAGCAGACTTGGAAGTACAAAAGTTAGAAGAGACCAAGGATCCTTGGATACTCTACACTGATGGAGCATCAAATGTTAAAGGAACAGGTTTTGGAATATTACTAAAATCGCCACGGGGGGACATTATACCACAATCTATTGCTTGTGAATTTCAAGCCACCAATAATGAAGTTGAATACGAAGCCTTGATAGCAGGATTACAACTAGCACAACATATGAAAATCCGGTATCTTCAAGTATATGTTGATTCTTTATTAATAACTAATCACTTTAATGGCTCTTATCTAGTTAAAGGTGAAAAATTAGTTAAATATATCGAAATAGTTAAAATCCTTGCAGAATATTTCGATGTCTTTAGTATAACACATGTACCAAGAGAAGAAAACGCAGGGGCAGATTCTCTAGCAAATTTATCATCATCATTGAAGATTCCGGAAGATCTGAAGATTCCTATTATTCATATCCTTCATCCAACTGTTAACGAAAGGAGGATAATGGAGATTGATTCAGGAAACCAACTTATGGATCCTTCTTCCTCTCAAGCACAACAAGGATCCTGGATCCAACCGATTAGGAAATACATTGAAGGAGAAATTCCAATTGGAGAGAATCATAAATCCTTCAGAATCAAGGTATCTCCGTTTATTATATCAAATATTATACAGGAAATCTCTTGCATGATCATATTTAAGATGCATCGAGGAGCCTGAAGTCCAAGAAGTCCTAAAGGATTTCCATGAAGGAGATTGTGGGAACCACACTGGTGGCAGATCGTTATTCTAAAGGATCCTTAGAACAGGATACTTCTAGCCCACAATGAAAAGAGATGCAATGGATTACTCAAGGAAGGGTGATGCTTGTCAAAGGCATAGTAACATCCTTCATCAGCCTGTAGAACCTCTGTATCCTATTGTATCCTCATGGCCATTCATGAAATGGGGCATGGACATAGTAGGCAAGCTACCAAAGGCACCAGGACGCGAAGTATTCATGCTTGAAATGACTGATTATTTCTCAAAATGGATAGAAGCAGAATCCTTTGCTCAAGTCAAGGAAATGGAGGTAATATCGTTCATTAAAAGAAATATTATTACTAGATTTGGTATCCCTTCGGAAATAGTCTGTGACAATGGTTCCCAATTTATCGGGAAAAGAACCACTAACTTTTGTGACAGCTGAGACATTAAAATGATTACATCCACTTCGGTTCATCCTCAAGCCAATGGTCAAGCAGAGTCCAACAACAAGATTATCGTCAACAATCTGAAAAAGAAGTTAGGATCCAAGAAAGGGAAATGGGCTGAAGAATTGCTATATGTCTTATGGGCTGATAGGACAACTCCAAAGAATGCCACAGGTCAAACACCATTCTCACTGGTCTTTGGAGCAGAAGCCGTTATCCCAACAGAAATGGTGATCCCTACAGCCAAAAAAAGCATCCGTGATGCTCAACAAAACGAAGAATCCCTTATCCAAGATCTAAAACCTGTTGATGAACTCAGAGACTTAGCAAAAATCAGAATGGCTGCTTATCAACAAAAGATAGCTGGAGCATACAACAAAAATATAACGATAAGAAGATTCCAAGAAGGCGATATGGTACTGAGTAAAGCTTTCCAAAATACTAGCAATCCAGCCAATGTCAAATTGGCACCAAAGTGGGAAGGTCCATATCTTATTGAAGCTAAATGTGACATCTGCCCCAAACCCGAACCCGAACACCCGACGCAAACCCGTCTTTCTTTTATTTAATCGTATTTAATTTTGAAAATGTAACGTTTTGTTATCATTAATCTATACAAATATGTCGAGGTTTACGTTGTGTCTCGTAATTAATATATAATGATCGAAAAATTATCCAACGTTTACTAATTAAATACTAATACAATAGTTAAATCTCCAAAGTATGTAAATATATTGTATTTTATAAAAGAGATTTAATAAGGCTAAAAACTATTAAAGTCTCAAAATACCATTAACGTCAAGAACGAAATAAAAACATAAAAACGTCACTTAAATAAGCGTTACGTTTCAACTCGGTTAAGTTAGTTAGATATAATTAGCTTGGGGTTAAAGTTGTCAAGTTTGAAACTTGAATTAAAACTTATAACAAACTAATAATAATTAAACCAAACTGCAGGGGGTGTTTTGTAAATTTTAATTAATTCCCACAACTATATGCTCATCTTTGCATAAGCCGTTTTTCCGGACCATTCACCGGCGCAACTCCGGCCGGAATCTTCCATCTCCGGCGAAGTTCGTTTTCGCGTTTTTATCCGTTTTAAACACAATCAAACATATACAAAATCATCCTAACACCTTCCTAAACGTGTTTCGAACCTCTAATCGTTTTCTAAACATCAAATTATAGGTTTAATTCTCGTTTCAAAACCGAACGTTAAAACCCACTTATACCAATTCACTTAAAACGTTCAAATTCAGTAAATTTAATTAACTAAAATGATTGCTTCAGCCTATTATAATCCGTTTGCGACATTTAATTGAACTTTAATCATCAAATTAAACACCAAATTACTCCACTTTACTCGTATTCAATCACCAACCCATTCGATTGATTTTCTAAAGCAAGTAACCAAATTGAAGCAACCATTTCACTCTCCTCTACTCGAATTTGCTCTCTGTTATCTCAATTTTACCCAAAAATCCCAAGAACTCAAGTTTGATCTTCAACCCGTCGCTACTTGTTCTTCGTTCTTCTTCGGTTCAATTCATCACCAAACAAGTAAGTTTTATATGTAAAATGATCCTTTTATCGTCCTGATCGAAAGCCCTATGTTTAATTGCTGCATTTCTATCAAATTCGTGATCAAACTCAAGGATTTGCATTCTAGGGTTTATGGAATTTGGGGTTTGTATTTTCAACAAGGTGAAATAATTTCCGTTTGGGATTTTTAAACATAAGCAAATGCAGTGCGTCTGGTTTGTTCAGGTGGGTGTGGGCAGGGATACACGAGTTCGAAACTCGGTCCTAGCATAGTTAACTTTTAATATTTATTATATCCTTTTGCTAACTTTTAATATATGTATTGTATATTAGTTCGTATAATGAGAACGATTTCTATAACGATAATAATTCAAAACCGTATATATTACAAAACGTTAAAATCTATAACATATCAAAACCATGATTTTTACTATAAGAATACTATAAAAGATATACTTTAGATAGTTATGAAATAGATACAAAATTTTGTAAACAATATATTATACAAATTGTACTCTTATATGGGTTATGCATACTTTAAAATAGTGTTAAATGTTTTAAAGTATTTCCAATATATATAACATATTTTTAGCATTATATTGGCTATTGTTAAAAATATATTATTAGAATGTTCAATCGTTTGTCAAAATAATTTCATTACTATTGTTAAAGTTTCGAACAAATGAGTTTACATATTTTAATCGTTTAACGGGAAACCCATAAATCTCAATTCAAAACCCTAGAATTCCAATTTTCTTAGACGCTTGTTGTTTCAATTCCAGTTTTCTATACAACATGTTTACTAAGTTAGGATTCTCATTTACTTAGGTGATTCTAGTATTTGGGAAATCCTTTGTTCAATCTAAGTTGTTTGCTATTTGTTTCGAGCCGAGTTTCAAGGTGAGTAAATTCACTCCCCTTTTTACTTTTACATTTTGGGGCTGAAACGTGTTCTAGTACAATACAATGTTTTCCATTTTCTATTTTACTTTCCAACAGAGATCATAAAATATGTTAGTCTTGACTCGCGACAAGATGCAAACTTATGTGGTAGTTTAAAGTAGTATTATTACTTTGTAATCCCAGCGGTACAATGTTAGCGCTAATGGTCTGACAAACCCACCTACATGTACAACAACGATAGGTGATTTAAACCCGTCCATACAATTACAATGTTACGAGTTGCTATTCGATGTTACAAGTTGCTATATGATGATACGAGTTGCTATTACTATCCCATGTCCCTAAGCGCTAAATAATTATTGATAACTTAAATATCGAGACGGTTACGTGACGGTTGCTTAAAAGTTATCAGTAATTAATACATGAGTTGGTTCCTCATGATAAATGGCTACAAGTTACGTTACAATTATGGTTTACAATGTGTGTGCAAGGGGTCATGGTCGAGAATGATATGAAATAGCTATGCATGTAAGCTTGCGCAGCATATTATGATGATCTCGGATTTTCTGTATTACTATGTATCAATTTGTGGTTTACTCACTAGCTTTAAATAGCTAACTTTATTTTCACATGTTTCAGGTGATGCTTATGATTATTTTGCTTCTTTTGCCAAGACATAGGATTGCCTTGGACCTAGAATAATAAATCAGACACTTGCATTTACTGTTTTCGGTTTTATTACTTTTGTCGTATCCATTTAAGACTCATGTACTAAACTCACTGTATCATTATTAAACTTAATAAATAAATACCATGTGCTTTGCCTACTTTTGATATCCGATTCCAATGACAGCCCGGTGTTTCCGCCGCCGGGCGGGGTGTCACAGTTTGGTATCAGAGCCATGGTTATAGGGAACTAGGATAGGGTATTAGAAAACACACCGACCTACACTATAACCTAAGAGTCCTTAGTACAAATAGCTTGTGCTTAGAAAACTCTTCTAGAACTCATTTCCTTATTTCTTTTTATGAACCTTTCTATGCCTTTTCTTTATCTTATTTCTAATCCGATTTCGCGAAGGAGCTACAAAAGACTCGTCTGTGTGATTATGGTCTTTCTCTTTGTGGAATCTCGTCATTGTCTTAAGTAAGTTTGAAACGTGGGAACGTGTACAAGCCGGAAGGAGAAACGCCTGTATCACGGACATCCTGTCTAAGGCAAAGCATTTCGTATAAATCTCTTTACGAGACCAGTATGCTTACCTGGGGATGGACGAGATGAGTGTGACCTTATAGGCTAAAGCACGCCTTCTCGAATACGTTGAAAACGAACTTAGCACTTTGATAAGTCTTAAGTGTCCAAAACCAAGACACATTACTAAGCCTTCAAATTCTATTTATTTATGTATTCTATGATTACCATTTTCTATGATTTCAAGTTATTTTAATGGTTTCTGTATTATTTCAAATGATATTCCAAATTTGCTTATTTACATTCCAACGATTTCCAAGTGGCTACTATATTATGTGTTCTAAAAAGTTTATGAGATTCAAAGTACAATTATCCTTTCTATTCAATCCAAAATTCCATTACAACTTTTGCTATCCAAAATGTCTTATGTTCCATGAAATTTCTTTTCTACTCTATCTTGTAAAATGACAACAAGACGTGAACAAATCGCTAATATCGTTGCGACCCGAATGTTCTAAATCAAAACTAAGATATATTGACTAACCTCTATTGAGTTATCAAAACTTCAAAACAAATACCAAATACCAAATCTAAGACATATTTCTAATCTCAAGTAAATTTTCGAATCCTAAATTAAAGACTTAATTCATGATTCCTGAAATCTCATAACGGATTTCCATTTTGATATGTCAACGTATTCGCTTGATTTACGAATCGAACGATTACCTCCAAAGTATTTCAACTTGATCTCAATACTCAAATGTTGTCTAAACTACTCATCTAATCCAAAGATTCTAATCCAACTTCGAACCCATCATTAAAAGAGGTTATTTATAAATTCGTTTCCCAAAGCTTAACATGAATTCGTTACACACTATTCTTAAGCTCATTTAACTAAAATAATTCATTTATATATATTATCACTAATGAAATTCTTTACGTTATGTTTCTATAAACTCATTCAAACCGAACGTGCCTTACGTATAAACCTTTTACTTAAAACACCATGTTTTATTTGCGGTTTTTGTAAAACTACCAACCAATAGTTAATTCTATTAAAAATGATTTCCTTATTTTTTTCCAAAAAAAAAAAAAAAAAAACCTTCTGGTTTTAGCATTTGTAAAATATATAAAATATATACATTTTTTGGTAAATGATTTCTTTAAGTTGGGATTGATTATTCTAAACGTTTGTTAAATATTTACATAACATTTCCATGTTTTCTCAAATGTGATACAAACACTTGCAACAAACGTCATGATTCATGTTTTCCGATATCGAATATTTAAAACTTAGACTGTGCTATTAAATTATTTTCAAATCAATCCCTCTATAGATAGTAAATATTTAAAACTTTTAACTTTTTCTAAACTCATTATCTAATTACTTAGTTTTTCTTTTTAAACCGTATTATAGAAAAATAACATCATTTCATATAATCTTGTTTACTTCTATAACCAATACACTTGGCTTACCTAAAGTTCTTGTTATATGAACTCAAACATCATAAGAATTGTACCTGTTAAGAACTGAGTAATTTATTCATTTGAACTATAAATTGAATTATTCTCATCATGAACTAACGCATATGAACTTGGAAATACTATGAACCTTTGATATCTACATCTCACACATATGAAGTTGGTTTTCAAAAACTTACGTTGTTACAATTTTAGTATGCGAACTTAACTATTTGCATATATGAATAAAACTATTATTATGGGTAATGATTACCTAATAAACTCAATTCTTTTAAATCATCAATTTACGTATCATCTCAAACTATATTTTATAAGAACTAAATGCTATCGAATATAATTTCGGAACCTATGTGTATCACTATCTTAACTTAGAATTTTTGTGTACATTTGACTCGCACGTGATCAAATTAACTATGTGGTCCATGCAAAACTAAAATAATTACGGGTGCACACGGAATTATGAAAGTTGGTGCATGGAAACCATAGCGAGTTTTGTCACGTGGCTGAAAATAATGGTTTGCACAGAATTCCATTTGTCATTATCATCCAGTGCTTAAGCTGGTGTATTTTAATTCAACTCTTCGAGACTAACGTACCGTTGTGCAAATCAGAAATGCTAAATAACGCAAGTACATTTATAATGGAAAACTAAATAATCGCATCTTTCGTTTCATCTTCTTCTTCGATTTGAGCAAATTTCGGGACGAAATTTCTATAAGGAGGGGAGACTGTGACATCTGCCCCAAACCCGAACCCGAACACCCGACGCAAACCCGTCTTTCTTTTATTTAATCGTACTTAATTTTGAAAATGTAACGTTTTGTTATCATTAATCTATACAAATATGTCGAGGTTTACGTTGTCTCTCGTAATTAATATATAATGATCGAAAAATTATCCAACGTTTACTAATTAAATACTAATACAATAGTTAAATCTCCAAAGTATGTAAATATATTGTATTTTATAAAAGAGATTTAATAAAGCTAAAAACTATTAAAGTCTCAAAATACCATTAACGTCAAGAACGAAATAAAAACATAAAAACGTCACTTAAATACGCGTTACGTTTCAACTCGGTTAAGTTAGTTAGATATAATTAGCTTGGGGTTAAAGTTGTCAAGTTTGAAACTTGAATTAAAACTTATAACAAACTAATAATAATTAAACCAAACTGCAGGGGGTGTTTTGTAAATTTTAATTAATTCCCACAACCATATGCTCATCTTTGCAGAAGCCGTTTTTCCGGACCATTCACCGGCGCAACTCCGGCCGGAATCTTCCATCTCCGGCGAAGTTCGTTTTCGCGTTTTTATCCGTTTTAAACACAATCAAACATATACAAAATCATCCTAACACCTTCCTAAACGTGTTTCGAACCTCTAATCGTTTTCTAAACATCAAATTATAGGTTTAATTCTCGTTTCAAAACCGAACATTAAAACCCACTTATACCAATTCACTTAAAAAGTTCAAATTCAGTAAATTTAATTAACTAAAATGATTGCTTCAGCCTATTAGAATCCGTTTGCGACATTTAATTGAACTTTAATCATCAAATTAAACACCAAATTACTCCACTTTACTCGTATTCAATCACCAACCCGTTCGATTGATTTTCTAAAGCAAGTAACCAAATTGAAGCAACCATTTCACTCTCCTCTACTCGAATTTGCTCTCTGTTATCTCAATTTTACCCAAAAATCCCAAGAACTCAAGTTTGATCTTCAACCCGTCGCTACTTGTTCTTCGTTCTTCTTCGGTTCAATTTGTTGGTCCATAATGATCGTGATTTCAGTGCTTTGTTGACTTGTTTAACACAAATATAACCAATACTTGAAGAACAAAGTGTAGAAAGTCCAAACAACCCAATATCAAGATCTAACACACAATCGAGGTTAATAAGCTACAATGATAAGTAGAATAAGCTCCTAGCACCTCAATGGAACGATTACACAACACAAATCAGTGAAGAATGGTCTTGGTAAAAGATGTGCAAAAGTTGTATAAATGTGAAGATAAGGTTACAATATATAGTAGTGTTAGGTTCGCTGATAGATTCGCTCTAGCGAATCTATCCAGCGAACCAACACAGGTTCGCTGGGCACATAGGTTCGCCCAGTCGACACCTAGATACAAAAGACATGTCTGACCTGCGGGCGAATCTATAGATTCGCCCGTAGGTTCGCTAGCACTAATTACATTACAAGTTAAACAATTACAAACAAAAGTAACACCGACAAGCCGGTGGGTCCAACCTATACATAGTGACTATCAATATATTGTTGGTCCATAATGATCGTGATTTCAGTGCTTTGTTGACTTGTTTAACACAAATATAACCAATACTTGAAGAACAAAGTGTAGAAAGTCCAAACAACCCAATATCAAGATCTAACACACAATCGAGGTTAATAAGCTACAATGATAAGTAGAATAAGCTCCTAGCACCTCAATGGAACGATTACACAACACAAATCAGTGAAGAATGGTCTTGGTAAAAGATGTGCAAAAGTTGTATAAATGTGAAGATAAGGTTACAATATATAGTAGTGTTAGGTTCGCTGATAGATTCGCTCTAGCGAATCTATCCAGCGAACCAACACAGGTTCGCTGGGCACATAGGTTCGCCCAGTCGACACCTAGATACAAAAGACATGTCTGACCTGCGGGCGAATCTATAGATTCGCCCGTAGGTTCGCTAGCACTAATTACATTACAAGTTAAACAATTACAAACAAAAGTAACACCGACAAGCCGGTGGGTCCAACCTATACATAGTGACTATCAATACTCCCCCTAGGTTGGACCTCACCTGGGGAAGTCTTCTGATTAGCTCCGTCTTTATGGCTTCAAAGATGTTCAATAAAAGCTCCTGCCCTTTCTTTGATCCCGGCCTTTGGGTTTGTATAGTCTTCAGTTCCGGCCTCATCTTCACTCAGATTTAGCATTGAATCTACAAAATCAGCATCTGCGACCTCTGTATCAGGCTCAAGTTGAACTATCGTATCCGCCTGTATCTCAGCAGTTGGCTCCTCGCTTGCTACTTCCAAATCAATCACTTCAACTGGTTTCTCAAACCTCTGCTCTATAGTCCGATCAAGTTGTCTTGTCAAGTCATCCATCTCCATTTTCAGATCATCCGACCTCCTCAATCTTTCATTTACAGCTTCAAGCTCAGCACGAATTCCCCGGGCTTTGTTAGCAACCTTCACAAACAGGTTTGCCTCAGTAGCAGTGTCAACTCCAGCCCCGTGCTTAATTCTGTGCTCGCACAACACCTTTAAATCTTCATCACAGAAGGAGAAGACCTCCATAGGATCAAACAGACGTATTTCAGGACGGTCTTCCCCTTGAAGTCTGATGACGGCTTCCCCAGTGCTATTGTCATAAAACCATTTCATGAAATTCTGCAGTCTTGGTGGCTGAGTGTCTGGGACCCTGACCCTCGTCATTACTTTCGGAGCATCTATTTTCAGCACGATCTTGCCCTTCCATGACACCCAATGTTTATCCACCTTCTGCCTCATCCTCCTGGGCTTTTGGTAACCAAATTCAACAAAATTTGACTTAGCGGCCTCCTGAATCACAGCTTCAAACGCACAAGCCCTGCCGCTTTCTTCCTTCCCAAGTAGTGGCAGCTCTGCCAGTCTACGCAAATCCCATCGAGGAAAGGTGGCAAAGTGTTTTCGGTTCTTGACGTACGTAATGTCCCCACCCCTTCGTTTAATCATGTACGCCTCCACCAAACAGTTGTATTTCCATGCTATGATCTGTCTATCTTGCTGTTTGGTGTTGGGTTCGTCAAGATGTTGGAATATTGGCACCTCAGGCACCACAACTTCTTCTTTCCTGAACCATTCGGATTTGTCTAATTCAGCATGCTCGAACTGATAACTCATCCCTTTTTCCTCAACTTTATACATCTCAGGTTCGTCATCCAAGTCTTCTTCACTGTCTTCATCAATATCAGTATCAGGTTCATCAACCAATGTATAATCCACCCCAGATCCACCAACAACTTCATCCCCTTCAAATACGTCCATATCAATCCCCATATCTTCATCAAACTCTTCTTCCACGGCTTTTCCCTTTCCTTTATCACCAAAGTCAACATCCATTAACGGATATTTTGCAATATCCGTTAAGGAGATCAGTTCCGCTTTAGACATAGCCGGTTCAGACCCAACATTCTTCTTCATATCATTTAGCTCTTTGAAGATTCTAACAATCAAACACTGCTGGTCCTTCATCATACGACCCATCTCGTATATGACAGTGGATTTCTCAGCATCCTGTTTCTCCAGTTCTTCATGTTTACCTTTCAGCTCAGCCAGATCAGCCTCCAGTCTCTCAACCACACCCTTTAATTCATCAGCTGATCCCCCCGATGTACTCCCGGTATCATGCCTAGCCTTCTTTGACCCTTCCGCATGTGTATCAGCCTTTCTTTTTGTTCTCAGTTCCCTGCCGGCATCAATCTCAGCTTGTATCTCATCCACCTCTCTATCAAATGAATAATCTTTATCCTTCGCATAAGCCTTCCTTTTCTTTATCTTCTTCTCTACCACTTCTATATTTTCTCCGCCCCTTTTTCTTTCGGTTTCAATCAACCTCTGTATATACACCCATCTCTCAGCGGTATACATGTTCTCCCATAAGTAAGCCGTCCTGCCCACACAGTCCGACCTAACCGCTTTGCAATCCTTGAAGATCCTCTGATGCATATCCCAAATTTTCAATTCAGCACCAACTATCGGTAAATCGGGCAATTTATCATTCAGCACCATCTGAATGAATCTTGGATACATCAACCATTTAGCCCCTTTGCTGGCATGGATGTTCTCGAGCATGTAGTTGAAAATCAACTTAGCGAGATTTGCTTTTTGCCCTCGGCAAAACAGCATCATGGCTCGAGCCCAGTCCAAATTCAGCCCGTCTGTACCCCCCTTTCTGTGATCCAGGCACATAATAAATACATGAGCTATATACCTCCATTCCTGGATCAGGTACGACTTAACGAACTCCATCTTCTTTTCTCCGGGCATCGGACCCTCATACCCAGCTGTCCGGAAAGCCCCATACACCTCTTCCGCAGTCATACTAACCTCATCACCTACATCCTCTTCTAATCTAAGGATCCTAGCAAGATCAGCCTCTGTGAATACCAGATCATAACCACCGACCTTGGCACAAATGCGTGACGGCTGTACCGACACGTTCATAACGGCAGTTCCCCAAAAATCCCGAACGTACGTCTCATATATAGTTGGTGAGTGAGAGATGGCATAATGTATATGAGACGACTTCAGCCATTTGATTGCGTCTCTATAGCTCACGGCTTTCTCATTGTTTTCATCAAGTAAAGCACACATGTTATGCTTTTTCTCGAAGAATAACGTCGACATTGTGCCTGAAAAATAAACGGAGATTGATCAGAAATGAAGATTTGAAGAACAGAAAATAGATTCGCTGGATATTAGGTTCGCTGGTATAGCGAACCTGAGATTTTGGCATAAGAACCTATAGATTCGCTGACATGAAAAATCAGTAATTGTTGTCGAGCGAATGTATAGGTTCGCTAGAAACTGTCGGGCGAATCTATGTTGTTGCGCGGGCAGCATAACGACATAGGTTCGCTCGAAGTCTTGAACTTTCGTTCAGGTTCGCCAGAAGAACACTTAGATTCGCTGGAAACCCTAGTTTTTCAAAAACGGCCGAAATCACATACAGTCAACTATTTTTAGGCATTTAAAGCAACAAACAGGTAGTATAATTACAGGACGAGGCTATTATGAAGTATAACCCTATCATTTAACACACAATCAGTCATTTAAACACCGTATAATCATACACCAGCAGATTCAACAGATTTAAGTGCGATTAAGGGTTTAAAACTTTGATTAAAGTGAAATCGAACACATACCGAACGCTTAAATGGTGTTTAATGTATGAAAAAGGCCGGAAATAGCGAGAATCGAACGTTGGTGGTGAAAAATTTTTAAAAAAAGCGTCTGCTACAGTACAGTGGATAAGCGAATAAGTGAGAAAAATTCGCTGTCACTGTGTATATATATACAGACATAGGTTCGCTGGCAGTCAGTCCAGCGAACTTTAGGTTCGCTGGAAGACCAACAGTCAAGGCAGCCGACAGGTTCGCTAGAAGGTTCGCTGACACATAAACAACGATGTTTCATGTCAGCGAAACAAAAAGGTTCCGGGCGAACTTTGGGCGCCGAGCGAACCTGTAGGTTCGCCTTAGGTTCGCTAGACAAACAACAAAAAAATATTTTTGGATTTTCTTAAAAATTTTAAAGACTTTGTAAATCCGTGAAAACGTCCCACGATATCAACGCTCCAAAAATAAACATATATACATATGATCCCAAAAATTACAATTTAAAATTAAAATAAAATAAAATAAAATAAAATTAAAATAAAATAAAATAAAATAAGTATAACAGGAGACGGTTTTAAACGCTAGAAAGGATATTTATTCTTCATGATGTTTTGAGTAGAATCCGGAGAATCATCGATTGGCGGGATTGCAGATATGTTTGTCCATTTAAACCCATGCCTTAGTCCTTTCAACAAGTGATCAGCAGCTTCTTTTATCATGTTTTCGGTTTGATTAAAGAAACTCAGACAACTCGGTCCCCACAGACATTTAGGTAAAAAGAACAAGTTCTGTCATCAGGGTATATCTGAGCAATACTATTGACTTTGCTTGAATTTCAATGATCAACTTTTGAATGTTTGACCGATGCATTAGCATTTTTGACACTTGTGCAATTTTTGCATCTTTTCTTTGTGAGTGGAGCTTGTCAGCGATTGATTCATTTTGAAAACAATGCGACTTATTATTTGGGAAACTCAAATAGTCTAGAGCTCCAGGTCTATACTCACGTATAACAGAGGAGATAAACATTTGAGCATGCTCGGTGAATCTTCAGGTCAATACTTCCGTATAGCAGAGAAGATTCACCAACTCCAGGTCAATACTTCCGTATAGCAGAGGAGTTAAGCACTTGACTCAAAACGTTCTGAGGAGTTAACGAGTAACTCACTCAGAGGCTTTTCCGAAGAGCATCACTAGCAGCTTTTTATTTTATTTGTTTTGCATACTAGAAACTCGATTCGGGGATAGGGCGAGGGTGATTTGGGATTTTTTAGGGAAATCAAGACAAAGATTTGACACTCTCAACCCATTTTTGACAGAACCATTATCTTTGTGCAATCCAATCACGTCAAGGAGATAATCCTTGTTGTCAAGATCTTGAGCGTTATGTTTGGCTGCGCAATCACTATTTACTTCGTTTTCGGGCTGAGCCTATCTGACATATCCCAAACGCAATGCTTCTGACCTCCTTCAACGACTCTTCAACATCAATCAAAACGGAGATCCTGAAATAGCAAAATTTGAAAAACTATAAATAGTTAATCTTTTTATATCTCCCCCAAAATTTCTATATAATAGCCGTCTAATAAGAAATTTTTGTTTTTCAGATTTTCTTAATACATATATATATACAAATTTAAAAGAAAATTAAAAGAAGATAGAATAAAATAAAGTAATGGAGCAATGAATCGAGTGACCCACGGATTTTTCAAAGAAGATAAAGACCAGGTTATTTGCAAAGACCCGATTATTTACAAGGACCAGATTATTTACATATTTACAAATGGATTCTCACAAAAAAAAGGTTTTCAAAAAGATATAAGTCCAAGCATGGAGATCAATTCATAAAAACGTGGTTTGTCAAAAGTTTTTGTGAAAAGATCTGCTTTTTGCTTTCTAGTTTCGATAGGAATAATATCAATAAACCCCTTTTCCTGTGCATCCCGGATTGCATGAATTCTTGTTTCAATGTGCTTGGTTCGAGTGTGATGAATGGGATTCTTGGCGATTCCAACAGCTGCTTCATTGTCACAAAAGAGTGGCGTGTGAAGAAAGTTGATGCCATAATCCATCATCTGATGTTGAATCCACAGCACTTGGCAACAGCAACTTGAAGCAGCAATGTATTCTGCTTCTCCTGTGGACAGAGAGACTGTTGTTTGCTTCTTGCTTTGCCAGGAAACAAGACATTCTCCAAGGTATTGACATCCACCGGTGACCGATTTCCTGTTAATCCTGCAACCAGCATGATCACTATCAGAAAAAGCATGTAAATCAAAGTTCCCACCTTTTGGGTACCAAAGTCCCAAACGAGAGGAACCCTTGAGGTAACGGAAAATTCGTTTAACAGCTTTTTCATGTGATTCTTTTGGATTTGCTTGGAAACGAGCACAGTAACACACGGCAAATGTGATATCCGGACGACTTGCAGTCAGATACATGAGAGATCCGATCATCGAGCGATACCGATGAGCATCCACAGGATTCCCATTATCATCGGAAGTAAGGCATGTTTGAGCAGTAAAAGGAATTAGTTCAGGAGAAGAGTCATCCATGCCAAACTTCGTGAGGATTTCTTTGATATATTTCTCTTGGTGGATTAGAATCCCATCAGGCTTTTGCTCCACTTGCAGCCCCAAGAAGAAACACATCTCCCCCATTATAGTCATCTCAAATCGATCCATCATCACCTTCTCAAATTCTCTACACAACCCTTCATTAGTCGAACCAAAAATGATATCATCAACATACACCTGAACGATCAGCAGCTCGCCATCCACCTCCTTCTTGAATAATGTCATATCTATAGCTCCACGCGAGAAACCTTTACTGAGGAGATACTGTGTCAGAGTTTCATACCAGATCCTTGGAGCTTGATGCAACCCATACAACGATTTGTCAAGCTTGTAAACCTTTGACGGGAAATCAGGATCCTCGAAGCCTGGTGGTTGACATACGTAGATCTCCTCATCGATGTCTCCGTATAGAAATGCACATTTCACATCCATCTGATAAACCTTAAAGTTTTTGTTCGCAGCATGTGCAAGAAAGATTCTGATGGCTTCCAGGCGAGCGACTGGAGCAAAAACTTCGGTATAGTCAATTCCCCCCTCTTGGGCAAAACCTTGAACAACCAGTCTCGCTTTATTTCTGATTACAACACCACGATCATCTGGCTTGTTCCGAAAAACCCATTTAGTGCCGATTGGACACTTGTTAGGAGGAAGATCAACCAGTTCCCAAACTTTGAGCTTCCTGAATTGCTGCAGTTCCATTTGCATGGCATCCACCCAACTCGGATCTTCAAGAGCCTGTTTATAATTCTTTGGAACGACTTGTGACAGAAAGGCAGCATAAAGACATTCATTAATCAAACCGCTCTGACTCCGGGTTCGCACACCATCAGTAATAGATCCAATGATGTAATCGTGAGGGTGGTTTTTCAGGGTTTTGAAGTCAGTGTTGAGTAGTAAAGGATTTTGGTCGGTTGAGAGTGTTTGATTTGATGGTTGTGGAGGTGTAGGTGATGGGATGGTAGTGGATGTGGATGGAATATCTGATGGGGAAGTTTGAACAGTTTGAGGTGGTGGAGTATTTGGTGGTGGTGATGGGATGTCAAATGAAGTGGGAGGTAGTTGTGTGGCGGATGTGGAAGGTTGTGATTGTGATGGTGTAGGTGTAGGATTGAAAATAGAAACCGATGTGTGTGGAATGATGTCATCATCGTCAGAGTCAGGAAGATTAAATGATTTGAAAATGGTGGTGGCATCATAAAACCAAGCCGGTTCACTACCAATACTTGTAGTGTTTGATTCTTGCCAATCAACATAGTAGGACTCTTGCACGATCCGCGTTCGCTTGTTGTAAACGCGATACGCCTTTTGCGTGTTAGAGTATCCCACAAAGAAGCATTCATCAGAGACAGCCCCAAACTTCGTCTTCTGATCTTGAGTATTCAGAAGAGTGCAAGAACATCCAAATGGGCGTAGAAAATCAATCAGCGGCTTAATCCCTCGAAACAGTTGGTATGACGTCTTCATCTTTTCTTTGACAATCAGTACCCTGTTAAGAACATAAGCAGCACAATTAACCGCTTCAGCCCAGAAAATAATTGGAAGTTTTGACTCGATCAGCATAGTCCTAGCGGCCTCCACAAGAGTTCGGTTTTTCCTTTCAGCAACACCATTTTGTTGTGGTGTTCGGGCAGCGCTAAACTGTCTGAGAATACCCCGTTGTTCACAGAAGGAGTTGAAGATGTGGTTTCTGAATTCAGTTCCGTTATCGCTTCTGATGGCTTGAACCTTCTTCTTTCCAAGAACCTCTATTAGAGGTATTAACTTCATCAGCTCTTCGGCTGTCTCACTCTTGTTCGCCATGAATCTTACCCAGGTGTACCTAGAGTAATCATCTGTGACAACCAAGCAATAAGACTTTTTAGCTATAGATTTGACACTTATTGGACCGAATAAATCAGTATGTAACAATTCGAGGGGTTCTGAGATAGTATTTGTAATTTTGAGTTTATGTGGCTTTTTGTGCTGTTTTCCTCTGGCACAAGCCATGCATTTCTCAACCACAGAAAAGTCCTTTTGTGGTAAACCCCTAACCAAATTGTTCTTAACCAATTTATTCAGAATTTTAAAATTGATGTGTCCTAAACGTTTATGCCACAAAAATGATTCAAAGGATGATGCTTTAGACAGGAGACATGTCACGGTGGAATTTGATTCCTGTGAACCCATATTCAACATATAGGTGTCATTTCGTCTCGGGGCTCGCATGATCACCATATCTTCGGGAATAGTAAACTCTGGCTTCAAGAACAGGCATTCATTTGGAAGAAACAGCACAGGAATGTTCTTATCACAGATTTGTGATACACTCAGAAGATTGAATGCCAGCTCAGGAACATAGTTGACGTCTTCCAAAGTAAGTGAGCCATTTGAGACTTCTCCTTGACCAATCATCTTCCCGCCTTTCTTATCTCCCGCAAAAGCAACATAACCTCCATTTATGATCCTATAGTTAGTAAGAAGATCCTTCAATCCTGTCATATGTCTGGAACATCCGCTGTCAATATGCCAATGACTATTTACAACGGCATTTGAATGTTCCTGACATTTATTATAAGAAAAGAAAAAGTTAGACCTTTGCAATAGGCACCCAAGTCTTTGTGTACCTGGGTGGTGAAGCAGATGAAGTATTACAAAAGAAATTATTTACAAAAGTGTTTAATCTTTTTCTGACAGATTTTTGCTTTGGACTGTTTTGGATTAATTTGGAGCATTGCTTGACAGTGTGACCAGTGTTTCCGCATTTAAAACAGTGAGATTTAAAACCAGCTTTGGGAACTCTGTTAACAGGAATTTTATCCATTTCAATCTCCTCATCACATTCAGACAGTTGTGAGTTGCAGTCACTGTAAGTGTCATAGAGTTCTTTTAACCTACTTGTTGTGACTTTAACAGTATCAGATTCAGGTTTTGGTTTTAGAATGTATGAAAAAGATGATTCCTTCTCTTTTGGTTTTGAAATTTTCACAGGTGTGAACGTTGGAATTTGGTGAGTGAAGAACTTTTGAAAACAGTTTGTTTTAGTTTGACTTTCAGAGACATGACCTGAAAGTTTGTCTTTGTCATTCACACGCACATTTTCATTCAAATCATCATTCAACATATTAGGGTTTGAAGTGGAGCACCCTAAGTTACTATTAAACATGAAATTGTCTGAATATGAAACATTACTACAAACAGGACTATCTAAACAAATGTCTTCAAAAGACTTCTTGGAATCAGAACTACTGCAATCACTACTGACAGAACAACCAAGCCCAACACTCCCACCATACGCGTACTCCTCTCTAACTTCCTTAAGGTTTACTTCACTCAAACCTGCAATGGAACTGTCAGTATCGTTCTGCATAATCTCTTGAATTAACTCATTTGAGGGATGAGGAATAGGTGTAGGAGAACAACAGAAAGTACTGGGTGGAGGATATGCATATGTTTCATTTTTACTAAAACCCAAACCTGTCTTGACCCTGGCCCCCCTTTGATTCTTGCATAGTTCCTCCCTTTTCATTCCAGATATGGTCCACTGCTGCAATTTGTTTTTAAGTTTTCTTGCTTCAAATTCAGCAAGTGTAACTTGCTCAGTCAAGTAGTTAATCTCACAGTTCTTTTCTAAAAGAGTTCTTTTTAAGTGTTCATTTTCTTTTAAAGCTTCTCTTAACTTAACAAAATATTTTGATTCACTTAATTTGAGCTCTTTGTTGGTTCTTTTTAATTCGTTTTCGTTTGACATTAACAGTTTATTTGCTTTGTATATGCCAATTAAACGAATTTTGCAAGCAGATGAACACATATCTTCAATAACATCGTAAGGAAGACCGATTACCAGTTTTTCGGCGGCCAGAGCACGATCACATTGACAGTAGGGAGTGCTTCTTTTGAATTCATCAACTGCATCTATCCTTGCCTTTTCAATCATTTCTTCCAAGCTAGCCTTAGACTCCTCCTCATGCTTTACTTCATTAACAGCGGCTTCACAAACTAACCCTGAATGATTCAGATGTCCTTGAGCAATAACATCTGATTGAACTTGAACAGCATCCTCCACTTTCTCTTCTTCTTCATTTCCAAAAAATTCTTTGAACGGATCAAAGAGATTTATATCATTGTCATCAAACTCAGTAATTTCAGCAATAAGGGCATGATTGATCTCCTCCTTGGTTTCTTCGATTTCAGCACTCCAGTCAAAGTTGGTGAGAAGTGCAGTTTCATTCTTTGACTTTGCTTCCTCAACCTTTTCTTGAATTGGAGCAGATCTTGGACTTACAGAGTTAACTGGCTCAGAAACGATTGGTAATGGGCATTCTCTCTTGAAGTGGCCCAGTTGTTTGCAGTTATAGCATCGTAACTTTCCCTTGTCATAACCCAGCTTAGCATTCTGTCCTTGATTTCCAAAGTTTCTTCTGCCAGTTCTTTCCATGAATCGTCTGGCACGAAGAGTGAGCATAGCCATCTGCCATTGAATATCTGTTTCCTCCAAATCATCAGGGTCCACTTGATACATATCTTCTACTGTCATACCCTTCCCTTTCAACTCACCTGCAACAAGAGCTTCATAACTGTGAACAAACATTCCAAATAAAGCCATGGTATCTGACGGAATCTGTGTGGTGACAGACGCATTCGAACTTGAACCAGCATTTGAAGGTACACCGGCAGATTTAGCAGATACATGACTTGATGGTCCTCTAGATGCAGCACTGTACATATATGAGTTTGCAGCGGATGAGATAAGTGCAGCATTTTGAGAGGGAATGTTTGGAACCATCATTGACTGATTATATTCTCTTCTTTTCACGTCAAGGTCGAAAGACTTCAGCTTGTTGATGACGTCCATCAGTTTGTAATCAGGAAAATTCCTCTCTTGTTTCAGCAGCTTGATTTGTAGGCTCCATTGAGGAGGAAGAGAATCTAACAGTTTTGCAACTTGTTCGTGATTGCCCAGCTTTTCATCATATTTCTTCAGATTACTTGACACAGATAGAAATCTATTTGTAATATCAGTCAAGTTCTCTTGTGAGTATCCCACAAAAGAGTTGAATTCCTTTTCAGCCTGAGCTTTTCTATCCAGTTTCAGATCTTCATTGCCATCATAAAATTCACACAATGCATCATACAGACTCTTTGCAGTTGTGTGTTCTGCAAACCGGTTGAAGATGTCCTGATGTAAGCAAAGTATCAGTGCCCCGAGTGCCTTCTTGTCTCGATCTAGTAATCTGATGTCTGCTTCAGTGAAAGTGCTTGGATTTGTGTTTGTTGAAGTAACAGTTCCTTCAACAGTTGTTGGCACGTGCGGACCATTTACGATAGATTCCCATTGGTTGTAATCCGTGTAGTAGAAAAAGGCTTTCAGACATCTTTTCCAGTCTTCAAAGTTTTCACCACTAACAAGTCTCGGAGGCCTATTAGGTTGAACGCTATCCAGATCATTCATATTCAATGTTGATGAAGTCATAACTTTGACCAGATAATAGATTCGCTGAAAAATGACAGATTCGCTGGCTAGTTTCGCTAGAAGAACACAGCAGATTCGCTGGCAAATTCGCTGGTAGCAGATTCGCTCGACAGTCAAACAGTTTCGCTGACGAGCAAGCACAGATTCGCTGGCCTGATTTTGGCAGCAGTTTCGCTTGCACAGTCAGCTAGACAGGTGAACTTTCGTTCGATGATATGTTAGATTCGCTGGCCACAACACAACCCAAACAGGACAGAAGTTTGAATTAGATTCGCTGGATAAACTCACAGATTCGCTGCAAGAACAATTAGTTTCGCTGGTAGCTCAACCACTCTGAAACAGTACGGAAACAGCTCGAAAACCCTCAAAACTTGACCATTTGCCTACACGTTTGTTTTAAAAGCTTTGTATGTCCAAATACCACAAACCTTGACCAAAATACAACTCCAAAACACAAGAAACAAGCTTCAAACAGAATCAAAAGACTTTGACCCAAAAACTTCAAAAAATCAACACAAAAATCACTTGAATCAAACAATCAAGAGCACTAAGGCTCTGATACCATATTGTTGGTCCATAATGATCGTGATTTCAGTGCTTTGTTGACTTGTTTAACACAAATATAACCAATACTTGAAGAACAAAGTGTAGAAAGTCCAAACAACCCAATATCAAGATCTAACACACAATCGAGGTTAATAAGCTACAATGATAAGTAGAATAAGCTCCTAGCACCTCAATGGAACGATTACACAACACAAATCAGTGAAGAATGGTCTTGGTAAAAGATGTGCAAAAGTTGTATAAATGTGAAGATAAGGTTACAATATATAGTAGTGTTAGGTTCGCTGATAGATTCGCTCTAGCGAATCTATCCAGCGAACCAACACAGGTTCGCTGGGCACATAGGTTCGCCCAGTCGACACCTAGATACAAAAGACATGTCTGACCTGCGGGCGAATCTATAGATTCGCCCGTAGGTTCGCTAGCACTAATTACATTACAAGTTAAACAATTACAAACAAAAGTAACACCGACAAGCCGGTGGGTCCAACCTATACATAGTGACTATCACAATTCATCACCAAACAAGTAAGTTTTATATGTAAAATGATCCTTTTATCGTCCTGATCGAAAGCCCTATGTTTAATTGCTGCATTTCTATCAAATTCGTGATCAAACTCAAGGATTTGCATTCTAGGGTTTATGGAATTTGGGGTTTGTATTTTCAACAAGGTGAAATAATTTCCGTTTGGGATTTTTAAACATAAGCAAATGCAGTGCGTCTGGTTTGTTCAGGTGGGTGTGGGCAGGGATACACGAGTTCGAAACTCGGTCCTAGCATAGTTAACTTTTAATATTTATTATATCCTTTTGCTAACTTTTAATATATGTATTGTATATTAGTTCGTATAATGAGAACGATTTCTATAACGATAATAATTCAAAACCGTATATATTACAAAACGTTAAAATCTATAACATATCAAAACCATGATTTTTATAACGTTAGTTTATAAATTATTTATTTCAAATACCTTTTATTACTATAAGAATACTATAAAAGATATACTTTAGATAGTTATGAAATAGATACAAAATTTTGTAAACAATAGATTATACAAATTGTACTCTTATATGGGTTATGCATACTTTAAAATAGTGTTAAATGTTTTAAAGTATTTCCAATATATATAACATATTTTTAGCATTATATTGGCTATTGTTAAAAATATATTATTAGAATGTTCAATCGTTTGTCAAAATAATTTCATTACTATTGTTAAAGTTTCGAACAAATGAGTTTACATATTTTAATCGTTTAACGGGAAACCCCTAAATCCCAATTCGAAACCCTAGAATTCCAATTTTCTTAGACGCTTGTTGTTTCAATTCCAGTTTTCTATACAACATGTTTACTAAGTTAGGATTCTCATTTACTTAGGTGATTCTAGTATTTGGGAAATCCTTTGTTCAATCTAAGTTGTTTGCTATTTGTTTCGAGCCGAGTTTCAAGGTGAGTAAATTCACTCCCCTTTTTACTTTTACATTTTGGGGCTGAAACGTGTTCTAGTACAATACAATGTTTTCCATTTTCTATTTTACTTTCCAACAGAGATCATAAAATATGTTAGTCTTGACTCGCGACAAGATGCAAACTTATGTGGTAGTTTAAAGTAGTATTATTACTTTGTAATCCCAGCGGTACAATGTTAGCGCTAATGGTCTGACAAACCCACCTACATGTACAACAACGATAGGTGATTTAAACCCGTCCATACAATTACAATGTTACGAGTTGCTATTCGATGTTACAAGTTGCTATATGATGATACGAGTTGCTATTACTATGCCATGTCCCTAAGCGCTAAATAATTATTGATAACTTAAATATCGATACGGTTACGTGACGGTTGCTTAAAAGTTATCAGTAATTAATACATGAGTTGGTTCCTCATGATAAATGGCTACAAGTTACGTTACAATTATGGTTTACAATGTGTGTGCAAGGGGTCATGGTCGAGAATGATATGAAATAGCTATGCATGTAAGCTTGCGCAGCATATTATGATGATCTCGGATTTTCTGTATTACTATGTATTAATTTGTGGTTTACTCACTAGCTTTAAATAGCTAACTTTATTTTCACATGTTTCAGGTGATGCTTATGATTATTTTGCTTCTTTTGCCAAGACATAGGATTGCCTTGGACCTAGAATAATAAATCAGACACTTGCATTTACTGTTTTCGGTTTTATTACTTTTGTCGTATCCATTTAAGACTCATGTACTAAACTCACTGTATCATTATTAAACTTAATAAATAAATACCATGTGCTTTGCCTACTTTTGATATCCGATTCCAATGACAGCCCGGTGTTTCCGCCGCCGGGCGGGGTGTCACACTGAAGCTGGAAAAGGAGCATATAGACTACTAACAATGGAAGGAATTCCACTTCCAAGAGCCTGGAATGCAATACATCTGAAAAAGTACTTCATGTAAAAAGGATATAGGATCCTCCATGGATTAAGGATCCTAAGTTCGGTATCATCTTACCCTTTCAAATCATATTTTTACCTTATTGAACCTTTTACATAAACAAGGATGTTGATATGTTTTAGCATCCAATTTCATTAGATTTCAAAGTTTTGCAGAAAGCTCATGTGGAAATTATAGGGCTTGGCCACCTCTCTCCTAAGTTTAAGGTATCTAATACCTTCTAAGATTTAAAAGGTTTTCACCTTTTCTAAGAATCGCTAGTAGCGCTCGTTATCCACATTTGGTTCAAGGCAATGGGACCAGTGCACTATATGTGGCTGGCAATTTCATTGTTGTTGGTCTTATGTTGGGTCCTACAGTTTATGGTAGAGGTACCATACCTCCGTTATCCTAAGGTTATTAACGTTTTCACGTTAGCTAAGGTTTTGGCATTTTTCAATGTCACTTACGTTTGGGCAAGACCCGGGACGGGCATAAATCCCAGTTTGGGCCTCGCCGCCAGTTATCTATTGGGCCTTGTCGCCAGTTTATCTATCTAAGTTGTAGGATATATTCGTTGGATTATATCAATGCCTAAAAATACCAGCATTTATCAGGATCCTAGATCCTAAGCTTAGGAATAATACACTTCATGCAGGTATCATAAAAGATGTAATCTTAACGAAGATCCTCTGGTATGGTTTATGTTCTATTTTATCTTTTCAAAAACTCATTTTTAGATGGATTTTGAACAAATCATAAATCTAATTTATGATATAAAACATTTTCTAGAAACTACAACATGACAAACAAAAAAAATTACATAACATATAGCCAAAAGATTAGATTTATATACTAATTCCACGTACCAAAATCTAACCCGGGTTTCACCCGCAAAACCGTGGACCATCCATCCGTTAAGTAATATGTTTGTTAAAGTTCTAGCATGCAGGAAAATAAAGAGAAGAGTACCAAAGGCTTCATCCCCAAAAATTGAGGATCCATCCACCTTTGATACCCTCCATATTGTCTTCAGGATCATGGATCCTTAATCCTAATACATATTGTTCAGAAGTTACAACCATATCGAATCAAATTTTTAAAGCTTCACAAATACAAAAGTGGGCTCAGGCTTGCATCATGCCTTCATCGCCCACTGCAACTACATCCCCTATCTTCACCTCCGCGTCCTTTCCCTTGTTTGTTCCAGCCTCATCTTCCTTCTCCACCACCAATTCTTCAACATCTTCATCCTCACCCAAGTCCATCAGAGTATGTTCCCATTTGGCCACATTCCAGGCAGATTTGTCAAAATTAGGATCACCAGCTTCCTTAGCCATCTTGATCATAGCCTGAAGAACTGACTTTGCAGCCCAAATCTTAGCCTGGTGAGTAGCAGCTTGGACCTCCTCCTGAAGCCGGTTCTCAGCATCATTAGCCTCTTTCTTCATCCAACTTTCAGCCGCCTCAAGCTCCTTTTCAAGACCCTTCTTATCTTTGATGACCATGGTGAGAGCTTTTTCCTTAGCAGCCAAAGTGGACCTCAAATCAATCAAGCCAGCAAAGAGATCCTTAACCTCCTTCTCATGGGACTCCTTCAAAGAAGTCAGGTTCTGCACAAGCGTGAGCATAAAAAATTCAGGATTGAGGATCCTAAAGCTATACATATACATACATGCATGTTTTTAAAGTCATATGCATGATCATGATTCCTTATCTCAGCAATGATCTCTTAGAGATATCTTTCTGTGTTAGCATATTCATCCTCAGGCGCAGAACGCTTCTTTCTTTTGTTACCCACAGTCTTGGAACGAGTCATGACAGGTTTGGGAATCACAGGACTGACTGGAACTTCTTTCTTAATCACTTGAGAAGTAAGCAGGCTATCAACATCATCGAGGACTAATCGGGCGGATTTGACAGAAGATTTGGGAGCACTTCACCAACAATCAAACAGATAAGCATCTATATAACTTATATATCTTCCTTGTCTCATAAATTAATTACTTGACATTGTAGAAGATGAGAAAAGAGAAGGCTATGCAGCAGTATTCTAGATTTTAGCTTTGAAGGTTCGAATGCTCGGATCTAGCTTTAAAAAAGCCTCAGCTCTTGTTTCCGTATTGGGAAGATCAGCAAGACGAGCAAAATTGTTTACTGTAAAAAAAATCATATTCATAAAGATTCATACAAGAAAGATTCACAAAATTGCAAGAATCCTGTATCATACCCTTCAAAACCCATTTAACAGGCAAAGTATCTTCATCAGGGAACGAACTCTGATGCGTGCAAATGTATATATAAAAACTAACAACTAAAAACACCTAATGTGACACCCGTCAATTTCGGGTTAAGTCGTTAACCCAACTTTACTGAATTCCGTTAGTCGCTTTCAACGTGAAAAATCCAATTAGTACATTATCACAATAATTAATTAAAAGTGTTAACTTAAATAAATTAATGAATATTTATTCGAGCAATTATCGGATCACAAAGAGCAACGTTTAAACATTAGTAAATTGAGAATAACTAATACGCATGATTCGAGTACGTACCGAAAAATAAACGGAATAAATTCATAAAATATATACGTCGTAAAAAGTATGGGGTTCAATTTGTAATTAACTAAAAGTTAAACTTATTAACTTTGGAAACAAGTTATGGTTTTGAATACTTGAGGGGCCTAAAAGCAAAAAAAAAAAAAGAAATCAAATTATATATAATGAACCCAAACCTCCATCCGACAAACCCTACTGCCGCCTCCAATATTTTACGGCAACCACCTCCTTCATCGTCACCGATCAACATAACAACCACCCCTGTCACCGGTTGTGAACACCGCCACCTCATCCTTCATCATCGCCGCCCTGTTGCAATCGTGTTTTCTCCGTGATCTCAAAAGCCCCGGTCATCTTCTCCGGCTCTGCACTCACCCCGGCAACCGCCCAGCACCGTAACTCTCAGACGAACCAGTGTCCTATCTCGCGAAGCATTCCGGTAAGTTTTTCCAACCTGTTTTGTTGTTTGTTCTTGATACGATTTCGGTTACGGGACACGGTTCGTACTCGTTTCAACTCGGTCGATAGATATAAGTGTATACGGAGTATGTATAGTCATGTAGGTGTGACGTGCTTGACCCAGGTTCTATGTTGTATGCATGGTTTGTAAGTAGCTTGAAACTTATATTAAATCTATACGTAACAGTGTATGTATATATATGCTCATATGTATAGCTATAAAATGATTGAAGGTATATGGGTGATGTATGTGTGTGGTTTATATATGCATGTCTATTTGTGTGTGTACGAGAAATATATATGTAATAGAGAAAGAGAATCAGGAAGAGAGTATGCAATAATATATATATATATATATATATATATATATATATATATATATATATATATATATATATATATATATATATATATATATATATAGGTGGAGGTTCATTTGAGAAGACTCATATATTGCGAGAAGAAAAAGAAGAAACCTAAATCACTAAAAAAACTTTTTATTTGTTTAATTTTTTTAAATAAATTCACTTCCTACATACAAATGTGTAAGGTATAAACTAAAAAAAATCATTAAAATATTTTTTACGTATGTATTTTTAGCGTTTTAAATTTACCTACACACGTGTAGGTTATGTGTAAGTAACCTAACCTACACATGACTTCCACATGTGTAGGTTTAACAAATAAACGAAATTTATTAAATTTTATTAATTGAATATCAAAGGTAATGAATAAATGTTGCATTTCTATCATTGTTTTGTAAGTTAAAAACGTTTTTGGTTGAAAAAATGAAGAATTTAGCAATTTCTTTTTCTTCTCGCAATATTTGCTCTTCTCAAATGAACCCTCCCCTATATATATATATATATATATATATATATATATATATATATAGCCTTATACGTATAATTGTGTGTTATAAGTTTAGGATACGTTAAAGATGATGATATGCTTTATATATCTATAGATATATGTTTGTATGTCATAATGTAATAGTGCTGTGTTGTGTAAAAGAAAAATGGTGAAGATATTATAAATAGGAAATATGTAGCGTTTGTGTATTCAAGCAAAACAAATAATGGGTGTACTCTTTAATTGTGTATATGCTGGGTAATAGTATATTTAATTGTGTGCATATTGTGTGTGAACTAATGTTAGAGTATGTATAAGTATTAGTATGTGTTTCACGACAAAATGTGATATGTGCAACTTAGTGGCGTGTATACTAGATATATGACTAGTATGTGTATGTCGACAGATTAATGGATTATACAATTCATTGTGTTCGAATGTTATATGTAATATGTATATGTGGCATGAGTGATATAAACTAGGTTTATGATCCAAAATTTTTAAGACCTCGGTATGAGACTAAACTCTTTGAAATTAAATAAGACATTATGTTTGGGGATTGAGTATGAAACCGAACCGAGAACCGTAAAACCGAACATGAACTCTGTTAGAGTTGTTTATATCTAATTGGTAGAATCCAAACAGGTTGTTGGTCGAGCTTGCAAATTATAATTTTGCTAATTATTTGTACTTGTGCAAACCTAATGTGAGTTTCACGGCCCCTTTTTACTATTTTCCTGTTGGGGGAGAAAGCATGCACAAAACTAAATTTGGTAATGGTATTTACTTTATATCTCTTGATTATTAAGCGTGAATCATAACAAGTTCAAGTCCTCACTAAATCTTCGAGTCGTTAATATACAGGGTATAGCGAGGAAGTTCGGGTAGTACAACTGGGTTTGACAAACCCCACCCTCGGCTGGGAGCCGGAAAGGTGTGAATTGTCCTATGTTATTGGTCCATTGTTGTTAGCAATGGTGTCAAGGCGTATATAAATCTCAGTCAGCTCGGTATCAAAACGCTTAAATAATAAGAAACTAGGTTCGCTACCTAACGATATAATTGTATTTTACATTATCGGGTGTTGTTGTATTTTTTATGATTATCTAAACCTGTGAACTCACCAACCTAGTGTTGACACGATTTAGCATGTCTTTCTCAGGTACTGTGCACGGATTAGGAGCATGCTTTGGTTGAGTCGTAGTTGCATCTAAACTCTTTTTATTTTTATTAACATTGGTTTTTGGATGCGTGGTTTACGCATTGGATGTTTGGATTTTATTTATGCTTCCGCGCTGAAACTTATTTTAAACCTGGATTTTTATAAATGTTGGTTTTTAAATTCATATAGAGGTCGTTCAATGTAACTAATGGCAATGAGATCGTGGCATGTCACACCCCAAACGGTAGAACTCCGTTAGTGGAAATTGAAGGTGTGACACCTAAGTTTTAAATTTATAAAACCAAGACTAGCAGACTATTTCACACACAACCGGCAGTAGACCGGTCGAATGTAATATAGTGAACGTAAGTCCGGGTGTCGACCCACAGACTTTATATATTACGTTAAAGAAACTAAACAAGACTTAACTCAACTAGACACGACTTTAATTAAATTTAACGAATTGAAAGCGTAAAAGACTTGATTTAGATTTGAGAAAAACGTTATCTAGGTTGCTACTAATGGTGAACGACTATTGATTAAACTTTAGACTTAGTTGTTGAAACGAAACTAGGATCATAAAAGACTAACTCAACGGACTTCCTAAGGATCCTAGACCATTGTCTGGATCTGATCTTTTGGTTATCCGAAGTGTTGATTAAGCTCACTAGTTAGTTAAATCGTCTCTCGGTTCCTTTAACAGTAATTAAATATCCTATGATCGGCTACCCTCTCAGTTTCACTGATCCAATATATCATAAGACACAAGAGGTGGTTCAATAATTAATTCTATGACTCAAACGTACAAGTTTACTTCGTTATTAGAAAAGTTTCTCTCGTACCCTATTTCTAACGACTAGATAAACCAGACACGCCGACAAATCCTCACTTCTCGGGTTTTGGATTTAGTAGGACAAACGAATTTATTGAATCACTAATAAACCTTATATGGTTCCTACGTCTAGAAAACCATTCAAAACACGAAAACAAAAGTTAATGAATTTGATACGCAACCATCCACAAAAGACATTTGCAAAGCTACGTAAGGCAATTTAACAAGTAACATAATCCATTCATTTATTCAAAATACACCATAGAACATAAAAATAAAACTTTTTATAAAATTACTAAACTCGTTTCATCAAACAACCAAAAACCAAACTTCAATCAAATAGTCATTACCAATAGCAAACAACCTAGGTAACTAATAAGTTTAGTTCATAATTAAAGTTAGAAACACAAAACAATTCAAGTTTAATGTATTCATAAGCATGAATGATAAGGAATCAAGAAAACGCATGCAAACCACAAATAAGTCGGATGAAAACTACCCGATCACGACCTTCAAGACTTGATTCCTTGCTTCAAACTTCGAATTCCCTGCTCCAAAATCGTCTGTTTCAGCATCCAAACTCGTATATTAAAGCCGTCTTGCGCCTCCCTTTTAAACTCGTTCAACTAGGTCAAAATCGTCCCTCATTCGTAACTCACCTAGGTGGCGGTACCGCGGCGTGAAGGACATTAGGTGGTCGTACCGCCACCTACCACTTTTAACCGAAACTTTGTGAACTTGTTTCGTGTCCTATTTTCAGCTCGTAACTCCGTTTCGCGTCCGGTTTTTTCCTACATTCTTCTTTTCTCACTCTATTTTCAACCCTTCATAAACTTGGGACCTACAAAACACAAATGAATCAATAGGAGATAAAACCTAAAGAAAAGCTATTTAAAATGACTCGAAAACGGATAAAAATTATACACGAGATTTATGTATATTTAACGTTATATCAAACTCCTTTTCACAAAAAAGAATTGATTCTTCCAACTAGAATCATTTTGGGTTGTTTTAGAACAGGAATGGGTTAATGAGGTTTCGATTTCATAACAAAGCGGCTAGAACCATGTGTGACCAACGTATAGAGGTAAGATAACTTAGCAACGCTAAAGACCAGATTCTCCTTCGAGATAATTTCTTCGATTGTGAACAAAGTTCTCCAGATCATTGGCATCACTTGTATATAGCTTGAACCAGTGAAAGTGAAAAAATCCTGAGTCACTTCGTGGAACGGGTATGAAAAACCTATTTGGATAGGTAATGCCAAGAAACAAACCCATTTGCTCGAGATCGCATCACTTTGATCGAACGGATCATAAGGACGAAATACGGTTTCAGGGGGAAAACAAGGAGCAAGTTTTTTGATTTCTGGATCAGTAAATTTACAAAGTTCCTTTGACGGATCCTTCAAGAGGTCTTGAGATTGTAGGTGTGTGTCTACGTCTATAGGAAGAGAACTTCGTGATGCTAGAATAAGTCTCTCCATGATCGCAAAACGCAAACAGAGAAAGAGAATGTCGTAAAGGCCTTGTCTATTCACACACCCTAAAATTCTATCCACACACCTGTTTTAAAACCAGGCGTCACGGATAGGCCTTGATGCGGCGCCTTAGTCACTTTTCTGTCAACGTCAACCGAGGAATGTCGTAAACGAGGTGGAATTCGGTCAAACCTGGACATATGCGCCGCATATATGACCTAGGCGCCGATGATGTTGTTGGCCGCATATATGACCCAGGCGCCACGCCGAGGGCCATGCGCGGCGCATAAGGGTGTTGAAGCGTGATTGACTACGTTCGAGGATGTGTCTGGGATAAGAACTAACTCAGGCGCGACGCCGAGGTTTATGTGCGCGGCGCCTGAGGGTGTGGGAAATAAAAACATGAGGTGTGTAAATAGGATATGGGGTGTGTGAATAGGATGACCCTTCTAAAAAAAGGAAAATGGACCTGCAACTACCTTAGATTTTCTTTAATGAAGATTGATTGTGTCACCGGTGAAAGGTTATGAAGAAAATCCAATCCTTTTAAAACAAATAATGAGAAAATCTGGGGATAACGAGCAGTTGCAAACCGGTCACATCAATCTCGTCTGGGTATAATGGCAAAACGTGTGAGCAATATGACAGTTGTTTCTCACTCGCAACCGTCATATTGGGGGCAATTTTTAGGGCTCGATTTCTTAATAGCAAGGATGTAGTATCCTCGTTACGCTGGATCCGGTATCCTTAGTGTTTGAAGGATTGAGGATCCTTGACGTTTATAATTGTCGAATAACTAACCATTGTCTTATATGTATTTTAGATATTTCAATATGCAGGTAACGTCACTAAGATCCAGTCCACCGCTGAATTCGCTCAAGATAGTTGGGGACGTGGTCAAGCTTTTCAACGACATCTTTAGCTAGTTTTTAGGAGTTTAATTCGAGTTCTTTGATGTATAAATAAAGAGGCTATGGCTGATGATACACACATCGAATTCTCTTCTATTTCTCTAGTCTATCTTCTATATTATGCACTCTACACATACTTTTGTAATCACAGCCATAGTTCTCGAGTTGTAATCATCATTTTATCCTTAATATAATCGGTGATAGACAATTGTCAACACCCGAGGTTTTTATGCCGGCGATCCTTAAAGATCAAGGGCTTTTCCTTGTATAAATCATCGTGTTGATCTTACATTTCTGCTTATTATTCATTAAAACGCACAACCTCACTTTACTAATTTGGTTTGTCGATTTTTGACCAAAACATTAAGTTCACGGAAGAAGTTAGAAGCCAAAATACCACTGCAAGAAAGAACCAAAACACCAATGTCGGTTATTCAACAACGCTAGTTAAAACCAACGCTAACAAAGGACCAAAAAATAACAAATTCCACGCTACCTGACTAGCGAGAGTGTCAAGATCGAACTTCAATGGAAATTGTTACTCTAACCTATAAACGTTAGTCAAGTAACCCTAAATCCACAAATTCACTTTTTTATAAAGAAAAGAAGGGGCAAGCAAACCCTTTTAGGCTCAGAGTTTTAAAACTAATCAGTTCACCATGGCTACATGGAAGATTGCAAGCACGTACCTACCATCCTCAACCCTTCCATGCCAAAGGCAACATCGTCATCAAGCACTAAATCACATCAGAGATCATTCAAAAACCCCAACCAAACACTTGTCAGCCGTTACACCCATGTGCATAATATAACTCTTGCCTAACAAACGGATGCAAACAGAAAGGGAAAGCAGAACGACAGACCACATGCAACACGTTCCAAAAGGTCGGCCACCATCACCACTATCAAGATCTGATTCAGGATTCCGACTGTGCAAAGAAGACGCAAAAAAGAGATAAATGACCATGAAACCAGTGAAAGAATACAAGAAAAGTAAGAGAAAAGAGGTGAAATTATTACGCGCGAAAAACCCACACAACTAGAAAGATTAGGTTAACATGTGGCACACAAGGATGAATAATAACCACAAGACCCTTGATTACTTTAAAACAAGTTGATCTTTCAATATATAGGGCAATCATTAAGAAAATGTCTTAATGGGACAACAACTATTATTACGTCGACGAGGGTTCTAACTTTTACGGTGTTGAGTGTTTTAACTTTTATGGTGTTGATGGTTCTAACTATATTTGATGGAAGTGGTAAGTACTATGGCGGTAAGTGATGATCATGAGGATGATAATGACAATGATAATGTCATGGGAAGGGATTATACGAAACGGGTGTTGTCCTATCTTGAAGAGTTGATAGAGAGAGTTCAAACTAAATGACGTCATAATGGATATATATGTCCCAAAAACAGATTGTGTTACAAAATGATAAAAAGATTGTGTTACAAATTAAAAGAAACAACAGTTCTTTAACTAGCTATAAATAGTTAACCAATACTTTACATTCTTTTGTTTATTCTTTTATTTTCAAAGACCCCGTGAAATGGTTAACGATCGTCATAATAGATTGTCATCTAAATATACATTGTAAGTTTTACATAAAATTCGTTGGCCACAAATCATCTAGATCTTAAATAGACATCTTGTAAATTGTCTATTTTGTTGTTTATTTTAGTGTAATTGAATTAACTTTTTGATCAAGATCATTATAATGTGAATTGAAATAATCGGGGTGCGGGGGTACACAATTATCTTGATCACAATGTGATGGGGATTTCAAGAGGGCATCGCCCCTTGGCGGGGGTCCGGGGGCAGCGCCCCCAGTAGCGGGGTCTAAGGGGCAGCAGCCCCTGGCGGGGTCCAAGGGGCAAAGCCCCTGGCTGGGGTTAAGCTGCTAATGCAGTTATGTATTTGATATTATCTTGATCATAGTTTTTCTCTTCTGGTTCAAGAAATTTTCTCAATATTCATACCGAATTCTGTAATTCAATCTGATTTTTATCCGATCAAAGCATTTATGAACCACAAATAGTTTTGATCTGAAAGTGTATTACGACTCTCAGATATCCAAATTGTTTCCGTTTGCAGAAATTCCCCAACATATTTCACATCAAGTTCTCCCAAGTTATTTGTATTTCCTCATTTCGCCTGTAAATAAGATATTTTTTCCAAACGAAAAAAGTATAAAAAGTAGAATAAAGTTATTCCATTTCTAACACTTTAATATAACACACATATGCTCCTAAAAACATAGTAGTGACCAAATGAAACCGTTTATCCAAAACCCAAAAAAGATAGTCTTAAATTTATGTCAAGTGATGTATTGTGACACTTGACAATTTCAGATTAATATTGTTAACTCAAACTCTATTATTTTAAACATTCACACTCACAAAAATTAATTATGATAAATGGAGTACAATATTATTACGTGTGTTTTGAATGTGTGTTTTGAATGTTAGCAACTAACATAAATAACAATTAAGATTTTCGCTTCATCGCTTGTTACGCAATTCTAAGTTCGATTAGTAGCTAAATAAAAGTAATTATTATAACTTGGGAATGATGTTAAATAAGTTAACTAAACCTAAGAACCCGAGATTATGACAAATTATGAAATAAATATTTAAATAAACTAAAAGAACTAAATTCAATTTACATAAAATATATAACCAAACCCAAACCCCCTCGTCGTCAAACCCTAAGCGTACCACCCAAACACCTGTTTCCGGAATTAAACCCAAACCCCCTCGTTGTAAAACACTAAGCGTGCCATCCAAACAACTGTTTCCGCGATCAAACCCAAACCCCCTCGTCGTCAAACCCTAGGCGTACCACCCATACACCCGTTTCCACGCACACAAATCCGACCACCACTATTACATTTTCGGCCACATGTAGCTCTGACGAACACTCTAGTTTGGGGCGTTGAAGCTTGCTCGAAGCTCGCTCGAAAAAAGCTCGAGCGAATGTGTTTATGTATATGATGCATACATGAGTATTTTCAATGTACGTGGGGATTTAGTTGATTGTTCTCGGGGTTGAATTCATAGGTTTCTTGAGACGGTTTGAACGTGTTAGATTGTGGTGCTTGTTTTCGTGCGTATATAGATACATAACGGTGAATTTACGTATAGACATGGACAATGAAAGATGTCTTATGTTGTGATGAACGTGCGTGTGTACATGTTCATGCGTGAATGCTACTAGGACTTGTATATGAAATGTGTGTACGTATGGTTAGTTATAATATATGTATGCAATCGATTGTGGATGTGAAGTTGATGTAGCGTAAAGAGTAAGACTAATGCTCAATTACGTTGTTTCTACGAATATTTGTGATGATCCAAACCAGACCCCTCAAATTCACCCAAAAGACATAGAATTTGTAAAGCCAAGTGATTATTATTAAAGGGATTTTTGCATATATCCCCTTATAAACTTGTTTATTTGCATATTTACCCAAGTCAAAACTAATATTGCATATATCTCCAACCATTATAATAATTCTTATATTGACAAAATTATCCTTTTCTAATGTTAAAAACCCTAGTATGATTAACTAGTTAAGGTTCAAAACAAACCAATTGACTCAATTGTTCATCTTCTCCATGCACCCTTCTAAGACAAACGGCTCTAGCGATTCTCCTTCCTTCAATTTGTTGTGCTTTGATGGATTGCACACTAAGCTTCGTTGGTAGTACACTCAAGTTGTTTATGTTAGAAATCTCGATTGCAGACAATTAGTTTAAATTGTTTATGCTAGAAATCTCATTCTTTAACTCAATTGCAGATCATCAACGAGTAAAATATGTTGAGTAAAATATGTTTAGTAAAATAAAATAAATATCATTTTATAAATTTTAATATTGGGTTGAGTAAAAGGGTAATATAGTCAATGAATAACTTATGTTTAATAAAATAAATTAAAATGGATAAATATGTAATATTATTTATTAGTAAAGGGGAAATATGCAATTAAAAATTTGGGTTGGGTAAATAATATAATATTCCCCGGGTAAATATAAGATTCTTTAAGTTGAAATTTTCATTACATTTATTGTTTTTTTATATATGTATGTATTTAATTACAAAATAACTAAAGCCTTATACTTAAGTCTAGTAGTATGTTTTTTGTTTATTTATATATGTATTTAACTACAAAATAACTAAGGTATTATACTGAACCAAAGTGTAGATTTAGTGACGTGTGATTTACTGTTTTAGTAATTAAAATTTAAAAATCTATAAATTAATATTATTTTGTTCTACAATTTGGGAGCAACTAAAAGAGAATTAAAGAACTAAAACCATTTTTAAATTAAAAATTTATACACATGCATTTTATAACATTACTTTACAGGAATAGTGATCTTTGTAGATGTTGATTTCGGTACTTTACAGACAGAAAAAGAAGGTATGAACAGGAAAAAAGAGTAGCTAATAATCAATTAAACAAAACCGCATCTAGTGGATGCCAGGAGACCTGTACTACATAATCAAAAGGGCCCCAATTCACTCACTAATAATTTCAAAGATTTGTGCCTTTTTGGTTTAACCATTCAGGTGTGGCTTGGGAAATGTAGGCCTGTTTCATCTCTCAAATGTCAACATTAGAATCTTCACATGACTAAACAACATTTGTCTTTTTTTTTTTGGAAACGAGTCGAGGTTCAAGTTTATTAAAATTAGGAGTGAACTACATATGAGATCGGGTCGTATCTTATGATGACTGGGTCACGTGGTATTGTTCTATGTATTTGATTTTGTCATATTCTTTGATAAAAAATGTTTCATGTCTCATACGTCATGACACAAAGATGTAATGTGTCACATATCGAAAGGCAACGAAATACTAAAAGTTAGAAGTCAAAACGATAACTCAGTTAATCCGGAATATTGAATTCGAACTATATGTCAAGTAGAATAAGAGACTAAAGTCAAAAAGTCATCAGGGGCTAAAATTACAATTAGTAAAAGTCGGGGATTAAAATCATAAATATATAAAAGTTCACGTTATTGAGACACGTGACGCCACGTGAAAGGCCGGTTCATAACCGACCTTAACAATTAGGAGTTATACAAATTAGTTTTTACATTATGTTTTAAAGCGAAACCCTTAATTCCCTTTGACCTTAATGGACTTAGTTATGAGCTATTGATCAGTCACAAATAAGCTAGTCGTAAAGTTGGATAAAATAGCATGAAAAACCGGCTAGAAATCACTAGTTTATGCTTCTTGCCTTTGTTGATCTGTCGACTTTAAGACCAGACTAACTAGTAAAGCTGGTGATCGAGTTATTGAAGATGATAGTTTGATAGTCGGTCGGATTGTCAAAACGTCAACTTTACAGTAATGGCTGTTTGGTAGCATCTGAATAACCTCTGAATAATCAGGAAGAATCACCTTTTTAATGGTTCAAAAATCAAATATAAGATAAGTTTTAAAAATATGATGAATTGGGTGAGGTTTTACCATTCAGAGGCTACCTCTTAATCATTCAACATCTTTTTGTCACTTAGTGGTTTAGAGATTTTGAACCATTAAGAGGTAAGCGTCTGAATGATCATTAAGAGGCTACCAAACACCCTCTAAGAAAGTTAGGACAGGCCAGACTAATCATTTCAAATATTAAAAAAAGAAGTAATAATTTGTTATTCTAATAAGCTCGTAAACTGATTTTTAAAATATTTTTGACGTAACAAAAAAAACTTATTTTTTGACGTAACAAAAAAAAACTTATTTTTTGTTTATCATTGGGCTCAAACTATGGCATCTTTTATATTTTGTACCTGTAGTTGACGTGGACTTCGTGTCACATTTTTCACTAAAGCAAATTCTTGATTTACTTTTTTATTAAAACGGCTAAAAACATAAAATTGTTGATATTTCCAAAATTAAATAGAATTGTGTTACAAAGGTTATTTAGAAAAGTAGAAAACTTTCAAAACATAATATTAATTGTGCTCGTAAAATTATACTACTTTGCATAAGAGACAAGATTGAGTAGTAAGCTATGCTTTAGGATTAAAAAACCATTAAGCTCAATGATTAAAAAACCATAATCATTGGTGCAATCAAAATTCTTAGCAACCAAGCAACGCTTACATTATGCATGGATACATGTATTAATATTTTGATTTTATATTTTGACCATGCTTTGACTCTAGATTTTTTTTTTGAACAGCAACACCGGAAAACCCCCTGGTTAGATCACCCGGATAAAATGGGAAAGCCTCCCCCGCCAAGGATAGAACCCTTGACCTTGTGAAACCTTAAAGACTTGCGTTTTACCGTTGGGCCACCACCCCCAATGACGCTTTGACTCTAGATGTATGAGTGGATCCCCCTTTGAATAAAAAAGAATTTAAACACACATATTTTAGTGTTATACTCAATATTATTAACAAGTTTGAAGCTTTAAAGTGAGATGTTACGACTTACGAGACGTGTTTATTTAATATACTAGTAGGTACCCGCGCGATGCAGCGGGGACATTATTATTGGATGTAATTAATTTCTAGGTGTTTTGTTAATTTCGTTAAGTTTTTTTACTAAGATGTATTATGGTTGGTTTGCTGAAACAGTTTAAGTAGATATCATCATAATGGTGGATTTAGATGGTGGGCATAACACATATCATGTAACTAATAATTCAATATGAAAATTGTCAAGCTTTCATGAAACAATTGTTTATAGTATGGACCTTTGTGATGGAGCTTAACATATGTAAAGTAATTAATAATTGAAGATGAAAACCGGAGACGATAATATTCAAATAACCATGAGTTAAATACGTAACATTCAAATCTTAACATACGAGCTGAAAACAAATGATCCATGTGAGTTCATGAAGATGGAACGGAAATTAATCGTACTTACTACACAGCTCTTCGATTAGATCCCTATTTTCCCACCACCAAGTATCATCAAGAGTAAGATCATGGATTTCAGGCTTTTCTTTGACTTCACCTTTTACATCCTTTTGTTGTTGGACGCTGTCGAGTATCTCCTCTTTGACTGTCACCTCATTCGTTGGAGCTGGAGCAACGTTGTTCTCTGAAATTACAATGTTTAGTTTTTTGACATAAGTTTTCAAAAAGCATGTGTGTTATATAACCTTATATAGGTAAAGAGAAGTCTTTGTTTAAATTTTAAGAATACCTGACACATTATTCAAGTTAGCATTACTCTGCTCCATATTAGATTTTTTAACCCTGAGAAAACAAAATAAAATAAGTTTGTAAGCACATTATAATAATAGTTTGAAAAAAATGCAAATATATCAAATGAAAAACAACATTGAGGTTATAATAAAAAAACACAAATGTTAACATATGAAATCATATTACTAAGTTATATCACACATACATTTCACATATCATGCAAAACCTCGCGATTCACGACATTTGAGGTGTACACTCCGTTTCGTTTGAAATCTCTTGCAGGGTGTACTAAAACCTTTGTATTCTCCCGTGATACCCCTCTTGATAACGCCACATAAAGCTGGCCGTGAGAAAAAACAGAATCCGGAAGATAAACGCCAACATGAGGGATTGTTTGACCTTGAGCTTTATTGATGGTCATTGAAAAGCTAAGTCGAATGGGAAATTGTTTTCTTTTAAGCTTGAACGGAAACATTTCATCCTCAGAAAGTGTTAGAGGGATTCTAGGCAAGAAAACTCGTTTTCCTGCATGTTGACCTACGGCTATCTCAGCATCTATAACATTGCGTTGGAAGGCTCTACATATCAATCGTGTGCCATTACATAGACCGTGTGAAGGATCGATATTCCGTAACAGTATAATGGGACAACCAATCTTCAAGCGAAGCTTATGAGGCGGGAGTCCACTAACAGTTAGTGCGTTCAAGAACTCAACAGGATAAAAGTTGTGGTGATCATCTTCTACCATATCAAAACTATAGTAAACTTTTTCCTCCCCTTGGAACACGTCAATCATTTGATCATTTATTTCATCAACACTTTCATTTTTTGTGGATAATATTGCTCTGTTGTTATGTAATCCGAAGACCGTACGTTTTCTTGAATCGCAGGAAATACAACTTTGATCAAATCTTTTACCGATTCTTTTTTATCTATGCACGGAACCGTCATGTTGTCTGGTAAACGGATAAAGGTACCTTCGATTGACTCTTCGGTTCCATCACCCACTCTCAGTAAGAAATCAGAAAACCACGGATCTGTACGCGCTCTCATGTTTATGGTCAGACGCATCTTCTTCGTCACAGACCACAAAGGTGACATACGTATACTGGCGTCCACAATTTGTGCGCGAGTGCCACGTTTGATGACTGGCAACACCTGCCTGAAATCCCCTCCCATTACCTTTATCTTTCCACCAAAGGGGAGACTAACGCCTATAATATCCTGCAATGTTCGATCTACGGCCTCTATCCCCTGACGCTTTGCCATTGATGCCTCGTCCCATATGATTAATGTGGCCAACCTAAGTATTTCAGCCGCACCGCTTTGCTTTTTTATAGTGCACATAGAGTTATTGTCAAGGGTAATAGGAATTTTGAACCTCGAGTGAGCCGTTCGACCTCCAGGCATATTATTCGCCGCAGCACCAGATGAGGCTGTCGCAAGAGCTACAAGCCCACGTGAACGAACTTGAGCCAACAAAGCTTTATATAAAAAGGTTTTGCCCGTCCCACCAGGTCCATCTACAAAAAACACACCTGAACGATTATCGTCCACATGCGACATGATCTCATCAAACACCCTTTTCTGGTCTGAATTCAGATCGTCTTTTGCACGTAAGTGTTCAGGATCCACAGCTATATCATACTCCTCCTGTACCTCACGAGAACTTGCGTGCTGTACGTTTTCTTGTGTTATATCAGGAAGATCAAAATCACGAATATTTTTACCCATAGATTGTAGAAAGACCCTGGTGTTTGTAAGAACCATATTTTGTACTCTTTCCGCGTTCTGGCAATGTAAACGATAACCTTCAGAAAGCGATTCGAAGTGTTCATTCCACAACCTACGAATATCACCAGGTTCGCAAAATACCATTATTGTTGCGAATAACCTTCTTAGTGAACCAGGGAACTGGAATAGAGAGGCTTCCGTGAGACATTGCGATAAACTGTCATCGTTCTCTATTAAACCGTGATCTAGAGCCGCTCTTCGAAATGTTGGGTGCGTTACACCATTAATTGTGCGAAGATTTTCAAAAGAAGTAGGTCCTCTTACATTTAACAAAAGTAGTCGCAAGTAGTACCTTTCGCCTTCAGCGGGATTAGCAGCAACAATACGGCCTCGTTGTCCCTGAGCTTTACGTTGGTTCCATTTACGCTTGCTTGCATCCCATGTGAAGTGTTTTGGAAATTCCTTATAAAGATACTGTCTTGCATTGGGATTCGACCTGTTTGTTTTAAAAAATGCAGTAAGCATGGAATCCTTGTCTGACTCCCTATCAACAATGTTTTCTAGGGTATCATTCTCTCTAAATCTAACCATATGCATATTCGGGAGATGAAGCTGTAAGGCCAACACCGAAGGATGGATTTTTGAAAGGTCGAATGAAAAAATACGCCAACTGGCCTCCGGCGGAGACACATAACGCGCATCCTGATATTTTTTTATCTCATTAATAACGCCTTGGCCATCTTCATCGACGTGAATAACTTGCTTGTCGTGCCCTTTGTAAACATATTTAAACAGATACTTAACAGATTTTATACTTGAACAAACCTCGACATTCATGTGGCAGTTAAACATCATCAAAAGCGTTGGGTTATAAGGGACCACCCATCTGTTATCAAGATTTGATCCTCGCACATCAACACTAACTTTGTTGTCTCTCCTTCTGTATAAAGGATATGAATCCTCTCCTTGCGTAGTCTGTTCATTAAACCCTCTAGGATAATGAAACCGACAGACCGGTGGATCACCCTCCATACAAGGACTGCTTTTCCGTAAAGCACCTCACGGACCATGCATCATGTGCTTAACAACAACTTCGTGCAGCTTCGGATGACGTACCGGGTCAGGAATCTCAGAACACACAACCTTATCATAATGATCTGGGTTACCCATTTTGTCTTCCGCGTGCATGATAAGGAGGAAATGCGCATGCGGCAAACCACGCTTTTGAAACTCGATGACGTAAACGTATGACTTTACATGACCGAGTATATGTTTCTTGAATAGTTGATGTTTAAGCTCCTCTAATCGGGCACGAAACACTCTAGAAACAAGATCTGGACGGTCTTGTGCAGTTTGGCCAGGTTTTAAGTTATCACATATTTCAGGCCACTGAGGATTACATGTCATCGTTAGGAAAAAATTGGGACGTCCGTCGTCTTGAACTAAAGTCATGGCATCTAAAAAACGGCGTCGCATGTCGCGAGGACCTCCAACGAAACTTGCAGGCAACACAACCCGTTGTCCGATTCTGTTTGGCTGAACCTCCCCAGCATGAACACAATCAACAATACCTTGGTATAGATCAGCTCGTATATCATTTTGGTGGTGTTCAACATACTGTAAACGGGATGTGTCAATCTTTATGTAAGTATCGACGACAAACTGCTGTAGCAGCCGACCACCTAACAATACTAAGTTTTCTATCGGGCGAATCTGAAACTTGTAGCAATAGTACTCCCGCATTGCTATTGTTGTCCTACCACTTTGTTGGTTAACACCTATATAAATATAAACATCATGTTATTAGTACATAACATAGCACATCCACTTAAAAAACGGATAAAGTGTTCGTACCTTCATGTTCTTCATCTATGTTGGCCGAATGGCTATTAAATTCATTTATTGACACTTACGTGGTATGTTAGGATGCCATCCCGACTCACCATTAGGAAAAAACAGAGGATAACATAATGGATCATAACATCCAAAGTACGGCTGAATAGTTTGAGTACGGTCTGACCTTCCATACACGACAATACTCCTTTTGTATGCTGTAATATTGTCATTCCCTTCCACCCAAACACCGGCAACCTAGAGAACATGTGTTTATAACTAACAAATCGCGTGAATAGGTGTAAATCAAATAATTATATTCTATATACCTCTGATGTCGTCGGTCGGTTGTACACCCTCTGGTCAACATCAACTGAAGCGTTGAGTGTGACTTTATAGTTGTCTAGAGGACCAAGCTCCGCAAGACTACGGAACGTGACGACGTAAGGATTGGTAGAAAGAACACGTGACAACGTCTCAGTGATATTCCGATCTAGATTTGGCCATCGGAGTCTGTGTTCTAGCTCGGTTTCAGGATCATAAAAATACAGTTGTAGGTATCTGGGTGTTCCATCCCTGGAGACTAACTGGTCGATTCTGTGGTAGATTCCTTTGTGTGCACGGAATGTATAAACACCGTCCCTCATATTGTTCAGTGTTTCGTCCAACGTGACGCCCATCGATGCGAACGAAAAATTCGTGTTATAAGCTCGTATGTTGGACCTAAACATTATGCCAGTTTCATTTTGCAATGTGAACAACAAGTACAGTTCTCTAGGGATCTCTAAATGTGTTAGTTCAGTCAGACCATTCATGCAACAAAAGGTGGGGAATTCATATTTAAATAGTTTTGCGGAACATTTCAAGCATGAACTCCGATCCTTTAATATGAGAGACTCTGACGGTACACCGTCGTAAACAAAGTTATAAGGATCCTCTTCTACTAGTGGTTGTTCGCCGTCTGTAATCTGTGCAACCGCAGCGTCATTTGAAATACGTTTTTCTTTATCTTTACGTGCAAGATAATATCGTCTATTACATTCTCGTCTTTGTTCAGCTGCACTACATGCGACTCTCTCGTTTGCAAATTGTTCTGTCTGACTACTATTAGGGTTTAAGGATCCTAGAGGTCTCCTTTCACACGACTGGTTAATGGGAAGTGATGTTAATTGATCGCGTTGATATACACCGGAGTTAACGGCGTTTGCCGCTTTCTTGTTCTCTTTGTTTGACCAGTAACGTCTATTATACTCTTTCCTTTTCACAGCTCGTGACGTAGATGTACTTGAGGACGAAACGTCATTAGGATATTTTGACTGACCGTTGCTCATATTAAAATGATGAATCTATACTGGAACAAATAGCTACGGTGTGAGTATTATTTCACAATCTATCTACATGTACAAACATTTGTAGCTAATAGTTAATTAACTAACATAGTAAAAACGGTTTTATGTATGTACTAACAAACATGGAACAAATATATAACAGTATATGTATGACATGCAACTACAATATATGAAAGGAGAGTAAAACAACAATAAATCGAATATTTATTTTGGTTCATAGCCATCTAATTATTTACAGTAACGAGATCAATTGTTTTTGTTGTCTTTACTTATTTGGAATTGTAATTTTGGATGACGTTCAAATTTGTTGGATGTATATAGTTACCTATATATTGAGTGTTACTTTTGTAATTTTATATATAGGTTAAATTGATATACAAAATTCAAATAGGTGATTGAAATATATATAATTAATATATATAGATATTATATGTAACTTTGTATGAAATAGCAACATAATACATATCATAACGCAGTAATAAAGAAATATATTATCTAAAAGATATAAAACAATGTTGAACACGAATAACAAAGACTAAAAGAAAAATAAAAAAATCAAATAGAAAGAGCCTCTGGCACTTTTGGTTCTACGACGATCCTAGAGAACTCTGTTGACTGTAAAGTATTTCCTATAATTTAAAATGAAATTTGTAAGTTATAGAAAACGATATGAACCAGAAAAATACACGTTAGTTGTTAAAAATGTTTAAGTATAACATACCCCTCGGCAAACAAATCAACTTGACGCGAGATACAAAGACAGTTGCTTTTCCTATCATTGCACGAAAGGTTTCCATCATATGAATATTCGGCGGGTCGTATAAAGATAGTTTTATTACGCCACCCCTGTTAAATCCTTTACTTACATTAGAAATAGAAACAAAATATATTGTACGATCGAGGGATATAGTTTAAGTATGTTCTCAATATTTATTGTATAATTCAAATGCCTTACGTATGATCTTTAAGAAATATACGATTCTCCCCACATAGGCGCACACCCTTGACAATCTTCCCAACAACATCTACAACCAATACATGTTGTTTTTATTTTCTAGCAAAAATATGTAGCATGCAATCAAAGTTGCTTGATTAAAATATATTTATACGTACCAATAATTATTTTATCCGGGCCATTGTTTTCCAAAATATATTTAATGGGAGCGACTAATGGAAACACACGTAACCCCTTTGGTAGATGACTTGAGAATGATAGAAGTTTCGTGTGCTCATTAAATACAATCTTGAAATTACTCCAAACCAATAGGTAGCTTTCATGTTTGGGCCACTCATTGAAATCAAACCTCTCTCTTTGAAAACGGTTTAGAACGAACATGTTCCCAACCAGATCCATATCTAAAAAACTTTGCATCAACCTTTTCGGGATAAAACCCACAACCCTCTGTCTCTATAAAAAAAATTAACCTATTGATTCAAGTACCATGCACATAATATTGAGTATATATATTTTTATAACAAAAAAAAGGTCTTACGTGTTGGTCGAGAAAAACTATTAAAAGTTTTTCTTCAGACGCGATAGGCAAAACAAAGTCAACCCAAACGAAACACACAGTATACCAAAGGCAGAATTGTGTGACTGATGTAAAATCATCGACAATGGTATGCGTATCCATGACCAAGTATACCTTCATGCATAAACATAATTAAAAACTGAACAATTTAAGCTTGAAAGAAACATAAATATTGTGATCTTAGTTGGATCAAAAGAAACATGATAAACAAACACACTGAATAATCCCATTACATATCAAAACAAAATCAATCATAAAGTTCTAAACATGATAAAATAAACAATGCAAAAAGATTCATAATATTTAAACGCATGGAGTCGAGCTAACACCACGGTGAAAGTACGGTATCCGTGTAAACAGCACCATGAAAACATCTATCAAAAGTTCGCGGCTCAAAATGATGAACATCTAAAAGGTTCACATCGATTTCAAGAAATAGTCCCCAACCAGTGATGACAATTATAGAGCCACTTGCATTGTAATGAGTAAGGGTAGTCAAACGTGGAAATGGAAGACATACTCGGTAACGATATTCATCTGTCATGTTCCAAATTCCGTTTTGTAGCTTCCATAATTCCAATGGCTTGTTAAAGTAACCACAAGAAACAAAAGCATATATTTCCGAGCGCCAGCTAAACAAAGCACCGTTAGGACTCAAAGTCCCAGATCTCGGATATTCTAACACAGAAAATTTATGCGTGTTTACGTCAAACCGAATAACGCTCTTGATGCCATCTAGCATGTCAGATTGGGAAACCCTGAAGTATACAGCATCTCCAGAGAAGGTTCCTAAAGACCACTCATAGTTATCAGCAGAGTAAGGGGTCTTCTTCAAGAAGGGTACATGTTTCCACGATCCACGACGAAACGCAAACAAATAAACGGCAAGAGTACCTCGTCTACGTTTTATGTGAATAATGTTGTAATTGAAGGTTGCGTCAACATAGAAACCAACAGAATCGTTGTCTGCCTTGAAGAAACCTTGCTTAACACGGTTGGACAACATTCTATAAGCACCTGTTAGTGGATTCCAAACAAGCAAGTCACACGCGTGTTGAATGGTCACACATAACATGCCATCCAAGATCGCTAAGAATATCATATTTTTTGGATGGATATTATCAGGGGGCCTTATATCATTACCCTCTAAATAGTTAGGACTCTGATTATTCAACAGCCTTGAAACGCATGTCGGTTGGTCCCCAGTGGTGATAAGTTTCTGATTTAATGAATCTCTAGCATAATTGGTGTGTGCCAGTAGAAAATCATTGCTTGATATACAATCATACCATTCCTTGCATACGCACTTGCATTTGATTATAAGCAGCGGTGGTAGCTCTGCAATTATCTTGAACATCAAAAGCATGAAGAGTTGTGGATTCATATTTGTTTGGATCTAGAATTGAATATAACAAGAGAGAAAAGATCGTGAACTTATTAGTTAGATATAGCACAAATAATCACATGTATTCAGATCGAGCTAGGATAATTAACGAACAACTTCATGGAAAACAACAAAATGGATTGCTCGTCTTATAAAAAGAAACGAAACACAAATCATTCATACCAACATAACAATATTGGATTCATCGTCTTACATAAAGGAAGGAAATCCAAAACATTCAAACAAACATAAATTAAAAATATGATTTTAAAAACTAAAAATCCCCTGACATAAGAGTCTCGGTATAAACCGCTCCTTGTAGCCTGCTCCCCAAAAACACTGGATAGTAACACTCTTCGCCATTCTTAGTAATGTCTAGTTCATTGACACATCCAGATTTGCTTACCACAAGAAACCTGTCTGTACTCACAATGTACGTAATGGTGTGACTAAAAAGTGACTGTGGCACAATGGACTGGCGAACCCATATTTTAGTCCAGTTATCTCCGTCCATCCTCCACAAGTCAAGAGACCAAAAAGGGAAACCGTGAGCAACAAACATGTGAAGCGCTTTACGAACCAACACTAAACTCCCTTCTCCGTCGTCATGTGAAGTTGCTGGAAAGGGTTTAGACTTAAACTGATCAGAATCAACGTGAAAACCATATAAGTAGTTTCCCTCACCAATAGCATGCACTTTAATAGTAAAATAAACCACTCCTTGGAAGAAAGTTCCATTAGACCATGACATTTTATAGTTATGGTACTTTCGTTCGTCGATGAACCCCATCTTGCGCCACGAATCAAGCCTTGATGAATATTTGTAAAGAGTCATCATGCCATTTCTGCGTTTCGCATGTAGAAGCATGTACTCATTCGAAGGAGAAGCATACAACCCAACAGCATCTGATTTTTGTTTGAATCGACCACGACTTTGGGTGCTCGATATGAATTTAGTCACGCGGGTTAGGGGGTTCCAGAGAATCAGTTTGTGGGTGCTACGAAAAGAAAGACATACAAGCCCGTCAAAGCTTGTTAGGACGCGAACACCAGACGAAGAAACATTTGATGATAGAGGAATTTGGGTCTTTGAAAAAGAATCTGATTGTTCAAAAGTAACGGGAAAGACAGACGACTCGTAAATACCGATAGATAAAAACATTTGATTATAGGATGTGGACATGCGACGACAATGCATTAGACGAAATTTTTGAGCAGCTACCAAAGACAACCATTGCTTAGACACGATCTTACATCGGCCGATACATTTTGCGGAAAGCCTTATTAGTATTTCTGTAGATAGTATGTCGGCAGGAACATCATCGATTGAAGTAGTACGACGACCGTTGACATTCATACATATTATTTTAGTTGATGGAGGCATAACGAAGATATAACTGGAAATAAAATATGAATGAGGGTTATAAAATAAAAAAAATGTGTATTTTTTATAATTAGCAACCTTTATTTTTAAAAACAAACATAACACACTTTAATTAATCTATACAATCTATAATATTAGGTTCATATAAAAGAAAAAAAAAACCCAGAAATGGATTACGCTGAAAATATGAATGAGGGTTATAAAATAAAAAATGTGTATTTTTTTAATAGAAACCTTTATTTATAAAAACAAACATAACACACTATAATTAATCTATACAATCTATAATATTAGGTTACTGTAAAAGAAAAAACCCAGAAATGGATTACGCTGAAAATATGAATGAGGGTTATAAAATAAAAAAATGTGTATTTTTTTAATAGAAATCTTTATTTATAAAAACAAACATAACACACTATAATTAATCTATACAATCTATAATATTAGGTTACTGTAAAAGAAAAAACCCAGAAATGGATTACGCTGAAAATATGAATGAGGGTTATAAAATAAAAAAATGTGTATTTTTTTTAATAGAAACCTTTATTTTTAAAAACAAACATAACACAAATTAATCTATACAATCTATAATATTAGGTTACTGTAAAAGAAAAAACCCAGAAATGGATTACGCTGAAATATGAATGAGGGTTATAAAATAAAAAAATGTGTATTTTTTATAAATCGCAACCTTTATATTTAAAAACAAACATAACACACTTTAATTAATCTATACAATCTATAATGTTGGGTTACTGTAAAGAAAAAACCCAGAAATGGGTTACGCTGAAAATATCGTTATAAAATTTAAAAATGCGTATTTTTTATGTTGAACATAATAATAGTTATAAAATAAAAAAATGGAGTTTTTTTTCCAAATAGGTGTTAATAGAAAAATTATTGACCAAAGTGGGTGGTTTGAAAAATATTTATCAATATGGTTGTTTTTGATAAACACAATGTTTCTCACTCTTAATATTATTGGTTTAACAATAACTCATTATTAATTATTAGAAGATTAAGTACGGAGTAAAATATCTATACTATATTAAAAAAAAGTTATTGTATGTCTCTTTCATTAAAAAAATTTATTTATATTTCTATTAAAGAATTTGATTATTCATATTATGTGTTTGCATTAGTAAAGACACTTTTAAAAAATATGTCTTTTGAAAAACATTTACAAAACAATTCTTAAAAAGACGTTAAGAAAATAACCAAACGCTTTTTGAAAAGGAAGTTTAAAAACTCCGAAAGGCAACATAGAGGGAGTTTTTAAAAATTGACGGTATTTTTAAAGGCCGGTTTCATAAAAGTCGTTTATATGTATTTAACAAGTTTCTAAGTAATATAAAACACTTTGTAAAAAAACAACTTTAAGATGTTTGCAAATGAGTTATACGATTTTTTAAAAAAATTTATTAATCTAAACCTAATGACTGAACATATCTTTTTATTTAATCTTGAAGTAAGGGTCACTTAGAAGTAAACTTTTTATATTTTTAATCTAATAATGTTAGAAGTGAAAAAAGAAACTTTATCAAAAAAACACCCACTTTGATAAATATTTCTCAAAACACCTATTTTGGTAAATAAGTTTTCCACCAACACTCATTTGGTAAAAAACTCAAAAAAATGGGTTTTGGGCTTCTTAAAAGTGTTGGGATAATTTAAATGTAATAATTTGAGTTATGGGTCGGCTATACGCTAGGATTAAATAAACGAGATTGAGGGTTGGACGCATAACGACGAAGTTCGGTTATAACTGGAATATAAAGCGGTAATGAGTTCAATAAAAGTAAATGAAACGTATCAAATATGACGTAATGATAAAAAACACAACACATTGGGCTGATCTGTTAATATAATTTGCTTTATAGGATGAGTTTAAACAAAATTAATTTGAAGAATCAAATATGTACTAATGACATGAATAATCATATTATTGTCTTTTAAACGGACCAACCATGTTTGTTTTAAAGTAAATATATGTAACTTAAAATGTGAAAAAATATTTTTAATACTGGTATAATGTTAATATTAAAAATTTGTATTAATTTATCATACAGATTAAGAAAATAATTAGCAAGCTTTATTTTTAAAAAACAACAATAATACACTTTAGTATAGATATAGTATAAAATTAAAAAAATGGGTTTTAGGCTTTTTAGAAGTGTTGGCCTAGTTTAAATGTTAAAAAATGTGTTATGGGTCGTGTTGTTATCCATTAGAATTAAAATACCTTTTTTGAGGGTTATAATGTTATTACAAAAGTTAGGGTTGTTATATATGATGTAATATATTTATCTATATATTTATATGTATTATTTTTAGTTGATGGATGCATAACGATGAAGTTCGGTTGTTACTGAAATATAAAACGGTAAAGAGTTCAATAAAAATAAAAGGCACGAATCAAATATGACGTAATGATAAAAAGAAAAACACAAACGCAATGGGATTGATCCGTTAATATATTTGGGCTAATTGTTAATTAATGGGTTGATAAGGTGAGGTTAAGACATGGGTTTACTTGAAAACACTAACTTGTCTCAAACCCTAAATCACGGTGTATATATAAAAGCTCTCTTTCTTTCAAAACCCTAAACATCCGCCTCTATCGCCTCTATCCAGATCTCGAACACACTTTCAAAACCCTAAAACACAACACACTGCATCCGCCTCTATCATCTCGAACACAACTCTAGATGCAAACCCTAAATCGATGCATATATTCCTGTAATCACAATCCATCCGCCTTCGTTTTCTATCTTCGAACACAAATCCTAGACCTATTAACTACTGCGATGTCTGGACCGCTTGATCGATTTGCGACTTAAAGTACAGGTAAAGATTTGCTGTATTATGATTCTTATGTATTGTGGAAGTGGGATTTGGGTATATTGATGTGCGATTTGGGTTTATTGTTAAATTTTGTGTTTCCTGCTCTTTTTTAAACGATACAGGGTTGATTATTGATGGTTGTTACTTTGTGATTGCTTATCTGTACACACTTGTCCGTGATTCTGTGATGCGTGTGAAAGTATTTGCTTGTTGCTTTTTGCTCGGTGGGTACTTTCTTAAGTAGTTAAGTTGTGTATTAATTGCACATTCTGAGTTTTTGACAGTATTGTACATTGTTTGGGTTTTTGACAGAAAATTAATGAGAATGTGTGTAGTTTGGATAATATGCCATAATTAAAGCTTGGTTGTATATAGTCAGAACACGAGCACCTAATCTTAACTTAAAACTGAATGTAAAAAAAGTCAGTTGCTCTTTAGAGATTTGAGAAACACAGTTTATTTTTTTTGTGGTGTTATTTCTTAATGTGTTCAAGGCAATCATGGGTTTAGTAGTTGTTAAGTTATGCTATAATTTGGGTTAATGTATAGATGTGTTGAAGTAATTGCAATTTTTTGTTAAAATTTTTGTGTTCTAGAAGTAGTCAAATTTATGTAAATACACACAGATTTGTCAAGTTCTATTGTTGTTAGTTGTTAAGTCTCAACATACCAGTTATTTACTAAATTTGAAAGATTTTGACCTTGTTAAATATTAACTGTCAATTTGTGTTCTTTCAGTTAGTTAATTTTTTGATTGGATTTGTAGATGCAGCTATGTTATGGACTTGTGAAAGAACACATTCAAAAACTTTTGATTACTGTTGAAAAAAAATCTAAACTTTTGATTTTACAATGTTTTTAGTTAACTCATTTATTGAATCAGTTTATCTGCAAGTAGATAACTCAGTCTTGAGTTATATAAAAATTATATTGAACAAAAGTTTTTGACTTTCAATTTTACATGATGTAATTGAAGGTTGGGTTGACTCAATCTGCATCTTGTTAGTTAGATTATGTGAAATTTTTGAAGGTGTGCTTGTTTGTTTTATATACCATGGCATTATGAATAGAACAAATGATTGATTGATTTTACATAATGACTATTTGTGCCTTTTTTGCAGATTTACTTGTAGTGGATTCAACTATGGTCTAGGGTTGCATAATGTTGGTTCACAACAGAGTTTAAATATTTCAAGGGGGTTTTCTATTGAGGTAATAATTCAATTTAAAGATGTTCATACTTGAATTTGGGGAACTATGCAGTCAATCACGGTGCTATAGCAGTGCTACAGCGGTGCTATAGCGGTTCGCGGTCCCCTGGTAAAATAGCGGTCAAAATAGCAGTTGAAATAGCGGTACCGCTAATAGCGGTGCTATTTACCGCTATTTCACCGCTATTTTGAATTTTTGATACTGCTATAGCGGTCATAGCGGTGCTATCACGGTTGGACCTTTTTTTAACCCATTAAAACATTTAGCCCATTACAATTAGATGGTGGTGATGATATTGTAGTTGAAGTGGAAGATCTTGATCAACAATTGGATGGTTTGGTTGATGTGGACTTAGAGAAATACTTCATGACTTATGATTAGATCGTGTTTGATGTTTCTAACTTTCTAAATTCTACTTTCTACTATAAAACGTTGTCACTTTTGTGTGGTTACTTTTGGTTTTATTATTAATATTAATTAGGTTTTGTTTGTATTATTAATAAAATAAATATTATACATATATAGTATAAATTTATGCCTGATATTAAAACAACCGCTATCTCACCGCTATCCCACCGCGAAAACCGATATCTCAAATAGCGGTCCTCGACCGCGAACCGCTATTTTTCCGCATTAACTGCTTAGTTGGGGAATTGTTTTCAAATTTTAAGGTCACTGTAGATATTCTGATATAAAGTTATGAATAAAACTTTAATTGCTTTATGTAATCTCTAAACTTTTACCTTATATGAAGCGTATGTAATCAACCTAGCTATAACTAAATCAGTTAAATGCCACTTTACAGTTTTTTGAATTTGAGAAATCATACTTATAACTAACCATCTTTTTTGAACCATATCATGCAATCTTTTGATTCTTAAGTACTTTTGAAAAATTTGTTCCAGACAAATAAATTTGAAATGTTTTTAGTGTTTGTGTTAAATAATATAAGTGTTCTACTTACATGTTGTTGTTAGTTCAATGAGAATAATACTTCAACTTTGTTCAAAAGGTAAAGCTTGTTCATATCATTGTGCTTGTTATGCATTTGGTTAATTAATCTTGTATTATGTGTTGTGCATGTTTTGTTTGGCCCTGATTCAACATACCTGCTGTGTTCAAGTTGAAATTATGGTGCTACTTCAAAGATTGCGCGTAAGTAAATAACCATTTACTAAATCAGTCAAATGTTACTTTATATTTTTTTTTCAGATTGTTTTATGTACTTATACAAAACTCATGATGAACTTTCAGATGTGTGTTATGGTTTGTTATTGAGATTTGGTTTGGTTTTTAAGTGATTTTGATTAAATTGAGCAAAAGTTATTGATTTAATTGGTTAAAAGTGTTATTAAAGCTTTAAATTGATAACATGATTCATGTGTTTTGGAAAACAAGGTCTGGTTTAATATTATAGATTTTGTCTTAAGTGTGATTGGTATTTAATAGTTGTAACCAAATTGTAATTAACCATTATCTAAATCAGTTAAATGTAACTTACAGTCTTTAGAAAGTAATTGTCTTCCTTGTAATTTTTTGTATTTGAGAAATCATATCTATAACTAACCATCTTTTTTGAACCATATCATGCAACCTTTTGATTCTAAAGTACTTTGGAAAAATTTGTTCCAAACAATTAAATTTGAAATGTTTTATTAAATTATTATTTTAAACAGATTGTTTTATGTGTTGTTTTAAGAATAAAACCAGCATTAATTTAGTGTTTGTGTTAAATACTATAAGTGTTGTACTTACATGTTGTTGTTAGTTCAATGAGAATAATACTTCAACTTTGTTCAAAAGGTAAAGCTTGTTCATATCATTGTGCTTGTTATGCATTTGGTTAATTAATCTTGTATTATGTGTTGTGCATGTTTTGTTTGGCCCTGATTCAACATACCTGCTGTGTTGAAGTTGAAATTATGGTGCTACTTCAAAGATTGAGCGTAAGTAAATAACCATTTACTAAATCAGTCAAATGTTACTTTAGGTTTTTTACAAAGTAATTTGTTATCCTTACTTGTAGTATTTTTAATATTGTAGGGACTTTTAAGAGTTTAAGGTGTTATATTGGCATATCTTGGCTTGACATTTTCTCGTAATTAAGTGTTATCCAATGTAAGTGTTCTAACCTACCTTGAATCGTAGCAAGTACCTCATCGAAGAGTTTCTGTGATGACAGGAATCAACTGCCCTTCGGTTGACACTTGGACTATGGTCTGGGATCTTCACACATGTTATCAACTTTTATATGCTTATTTGTTTACGGTTTATATTTGATCTGTGTATTTTTTATTTAAAATAATAAATAAAGTTTTAACTGATGTTGTATATAAGATTTGTTATTCATGTTGTGTTTTCATATAATAGATGTCCAAATTTTAATGTTGAGGTATGTTCAAGTATAAAATCTAAAACCAGTTAACTATTTTAATATTAGTGAATGCTAATTTATTTTGAAAAACAAAGTATGTGTTAAAAGAATTTTATAGATTTTGTCTTAAGTGTGATTGGTATTTAATGGTTGTAGAAACTAAGTTTTACTTTCATTATTAAAAGAGTTTTATAAAATAAATCAATTTAAACCAACTGCAACCAAAGTGTTAAGAATACAAGTTACAACATTTAAGAGATTAAAAAAATAAATCATTTTAAACCTCAAATCACCAAACTGTTAAGAACATACTTACAAGTTTAAACATAAAAAAATATTAAATCAGTTAACTATTTTGATGTTTAATATTTTAATTTTTCTACACTAACATTTTTTGATAATGTTTCTGTGTTTCTTAATATGATTAGTGTTTTTTAGTGAAAAAAATTAAAATGAGAAAAAGTTAATGCATAGTATAGATGATTCATGTGTTTAGAGTTATAAAGTTTGTTCTTATACATGAATTATTTAGTATATGCTAGATGTTATTGCCCTTTAGTATAGATATATTGTATGTTTCAGTCTTCATATGAATTGATTGTTGTTTTAGTATAATAGAAAAAGATAACACTAACTGTAATAGTTGATTAATGAAACATAGTGCACATTTTTACCAATAAAAAGCTATATATCAGTTTTAAAGCCGGATAAAAACAAAAACTATTAAAAGAAATTTATAGATTTTGTCTTAAGTGTGATTGGTATTTAATGGTTGTAGAAACTAAGTTTTACTTTCATTATAAAATAAATCAGTTTAAACCAACTGCAACCAAAGTGTTAAGAATACAAGTTACAACATTTAAGAGATTAAAAAAATAAATCATTTTAAACCTCAAATCACCAAACTGTTAAGAACATACTTACAAGTTTAAACATAAAAAATTATTAAATCAGTTAACTATTTTGATGTTTAATATTTTAATTTTTCTACACTAACATTTTTTGATAATGTTTCTGTGTTTCTTAATATGATTAGTGTTTTTTAGTGAAAAAAATTAAAATGAGAAAAAGTTAATGCATAGTATAGATGATTCATGTGTTTAGAGTTATAAAGTTTGTTCTTATACGTGAATTATTTAGTATATGCTAGATGTTATTGCCTTTTAGTATAGATATATTGTATGTTTCAGTCTTCATATGAATTGATTGTTGTTTTAGTATTGATAGTCACTATGTATAGGTTGGACTCACCGGCTTGTCGGTGTTACTTTTGTTTGTATTTGTATGACTTGTATTTGTAATTGTTCTAGCGAACCTACGGGCGAATCTATAGATTCGCCCGCAGTTCATGTTGTCTTTTGTATTAAGGTGTCGACTGGGCGAACCTATGTGCCCAGCGAACCTGTGTTGGTTCGCTAGATAGATTCGCTAGAGCGAATCTATCAGCGAACCTAACACTGCTATATATTGTAACCTTATCTTCATTTGAATACAACTTTTGCACATCTTTTACCAAAGCTATTATTCACTGATTGTGTTGTGTAATCGTTCAATCTGAGGTGCTAGGAGCATATTCTACTTATCTTTGTAGCTTATATACCTCATTTGTGTGTGTAATCTTGTTATTGGGTTGTTTGGATATTATACACTTTGTTCTTCAAGTCTTGGATATTTTGTTGTTAAACAAGTCAATATAGCACTGAAATCACGATCTTTATGGACCAACAATATGGTATCAGAGCCTTAGTGCTCTTGATTGTTTGATTCTTGTGATTTTTGTGTTGATTTTGGAGTTTTTGGGTCAAAACACTATTTGATTCTGTTCTAAGCTTGTTTTGGTGTTTTGGAGTTGTATTTTGCTCAAGTTTTGTGTTATTTGGTCATAGGAAGCTTTTAAAACAAACTTGTATGCAAATGGTCAAGTTTTGAAGGTTTTCGGGTTGCTTCCGTACTGTTACAGGCTGGTTTGTTATCCAGCGAATCTATCTGTTCGTCCAGCGAAACTAACTGTTCATCCAGCGAACCTAATTCAAATTTCTGTTCTGTTGGTTTGTGTTGTGGCCAGCGAATCTGACATATCATCGAACGAAAGTTCACTTGTTTGGCTGACTGTGCAAGCGAAACTGCTGCCAAAATCAGGCCAGCGAATCTGTGTTTGCTTGTCAGCGAAACTGTTTACTCGTCTAGCGAATCTGATCCCAGCGAATCTGCTGTGTTCTTTGAGCGAATCTAGCCAGCGAATCTATAAACTGTTCAAAATTATGACTTCATCAACACTGAATATGAATGATCTGGATAGCGTTCAACCTAACAGGCCATCGAGGCTTGTTAGTGGTGAAAACTTTGAAGACTGGAAAAGATGCTTGAAAGCCTTTTTCTATTATACAGACTACAATCAATGGGAATCTATCGTAAATGGTCCGCACGTGCCAACAACAGTTGAAGGAACTGTTACTTCAACAAACACAAATCCAAGCACTTTTACTGAAACAGATATCAAGTTACTAGATCGAGACAAGAAGGCAGTCGGGGCATTAATACTTTGCTTGCATCAGGATATCTTCAACAGGTTTGCTGAACACACAACAGCAAAAAGCCTATATGATGCATTATGTGAATTTTATGATGGCAATGAGGATCTGAAACTTGATAGAAAAGCTCAAGCTGAAAAGGAATTCAACTCTTTCGTAGGATATTCACAAGAGAACTTGACTGATATTACAAATCGATTCTTATCTGTGTCAAGTAATCTAAAGAAGTATGATGATAAGCTGGGCAATCATGAATAAGTCGCAAAACTGTTAGATTCTCTTTCTCCTCAATGGAGTCTTCAAATCAAGCTGTTGAAACAAGAAAGAAACTTTCCTGACTACAAACTGATGGACGTTATCAACAAACTGAAGTCTTTTGACCTTGATGTGAAGAGAAGGGAATATAATCAGTCAATGATGGTTCCAAACATTCCTTCTCAAAATGCTGCACTTATTTCATCCGCTGCAAACTCATATATATACAGTGCTGCATCTAGAGGATCATCAAGTCATGTGTCTACTAAATCTGCTGGTGCACCCTCAAATGTTGGTTCAAGCTCAAATGCATCAGTCACCACTCAGATTCCATCTGACACCATGGCCTTATTTGGAATGTTTGTGCACAGTTATGAAGCTCTTGTTGCAGGTGAGTTAAAAGGGAAGGGTATGACTGTAGAAGATATGTATCAAGTGGATCCGGATGATCTGGAAGAGACAGACATCCAATGGCAGATGGCTATGCTCACTCTTCGTGCCAGACGATTCATGGAAAGAACCGGTAGAAGAAACTTTGGAAATCAGGGACAGAATGGTAAGTTGGGGTATGACAAGGGAAAGTTACGATGCTATAACTGCAAACAATTGGGCCACTTCAAAAGGAAATGCCCATTGCCAATTGTTACTGAGCCAGTTAACTCTGCAAATCCAAGATCTGCTCCAAATCAGGAAAGGGTTGAGGAAGCAAAGTCAAAGAATGAAACTGCACTGCTCACCAACTTTGATTGGAGTGCTGAAATTGAAGAAACCAAGGAGGAGATTAACCATGCCCTTGTTGCTGAGATTGCTGAGTTTGATGACAACGATATAAATCTCTTTGATCCGTTCAAAGAATTTTATGGAAAGGATGAGGAAGAGAAAGTGGAGAATGTTGATAAAGTTCAATCAGATGTTATTGCTCAAGGGCATCTGAATCATTCAGGGCTGGTTTGTGAAGCTGCTGTTAATGAAGTGAAGCATGAGGAGGAGTCAAAGCTTAGCTTGGAAGAAATGATTGAGAAGGCAAGGCTAGATGCAGTTGATGAATTCAAAAGAAGCACTCCCTACTGCCAGTGTGATCGTGCTCTGGCCGCCGAAAAACTGGTAATTGGTCTCCCTTACGATGTTATTGAAGATATGTGTTCATCTGCTTGCAAAATTCGTTTAATTGGCATATACAAAGCAAATAAATTATTAATGTCAAACGAAAACGAATTAAAAAGAACCATCAAAGAGCTTAAATTAAGTGAATCAAAATATTTTGTTAAGTTAAGAGAAGCTTTAAAGGAAAATGAACACTTAAAAAGAACTCTTTTGGAAAAGAACTGTGAAATAAACTACTTGACTGAGCAAGTTACACTTGCTGAATTTGAAGCAAGAAAACTTAAAAACAAATTGCAGCAGTGGACAATATCTGGTATGAAAAGGGAGGAACTCTGCAAGAAACAAAGGGGGGCCAGAGTTAAGACAGGTTTGGGTTTTAGTAACAATGAATCATGTGCATATCCTCCACCTAGTACTTTCTGTTACTCTCCTACACCTATTCCTCATCCCTCAAATGAGTTAATTCAAGAGATTATGCAGAATGATACTGACAGTTCCATTGCAGGTTTAAGTGAAGTAAATCTTAAGGAAGTTAGAGAGGATTACGCATATGGTGGGAGTGTTGGGCTCGGTTGTTCTAGCAGTAGTGATTGCAGTAGTTCTGATTCCAAGAAGTCTTTTGAAGACATTAGTTTAATTAATTCTGTTTGTAGTAATGTGTCATATTCAGACAATTCCATGTTTAATAGTAATTTAGGGTGCTCTACTTCAAACCCTAATGTGTTGAATGATGATGATTTGATTGAAAATGTGTGTGTGAATGACAAAGACAAACTTTCAGGTCATGTCTCTGAAAGTCAAACCAAAACAAACTGTTTTCAAAAGTTCTTCACTCATCAAATTCCATCTTTCACACCAGTGAGAATTTCAAAACCAAAAGACAAGGAATCATCTTTTTCATATATTCTTAAACCAAAACCTGAAACTGATAAAGTTACAGTCACAACAGTTAGGTCAAAAGATCTCTATGACTCTTACAGTGACTGCAACTCTCAACTGTCTGAATGTGATGAGGAAATTGAAATGGATAAAATTCCTGTTAACAGAGTCTCCAAAACTGGTTTGAAGTCTCATTGTTTTAAATGTGGAAATAGTGGTCACACTGTCAAGCAATGCCCTAAGTTAATCCAAAATAGCTCTAAGCAAAAATCTTTCGGAAAAAGATTAAACACATTTGTAAATAATTTCTTTTGTAATTCTTCATCTGCTGCACCACCCAAGTACACAAAGGCTTGGGTGCCTATTTCAAAGGTCTAACTTTTCATTTTTTTTAATAAATGTCAGGAACATTCAAATGCCGTTGTAAATAGTCATTGGCATATTGACAGCGGATGTTCCAGACATATGACAGGGTTGAAGGACCTCCTGACTAACTATAGGATCATAAATGGCGGTTATGTTGCTTTTGCGGGAGACAAGAAAGGTGGCAAGATGATTGGTCAAGGAGAAGTCTCAAATGGCTCACTTACTTTGGAAGACGTCAACTATGTTCCTGAATTGGCATTCAATCTTCTCAGCGTATCGCAAATCTGTGATAAGAATATTCCAGTGATGTTTCTTCCAAATGAATGCTTATTCTTGAAGCCAGAGTTTACTATTCCTGAAGATATGGTGATCATGCGAGCTCCGAGACGGAATGATACCTATATGCTGAATATGGGATCACAGGAATCAAATTCCACCGTGACCTGTCTCCTGTCTAAAGCTTCATCCTTTGAATCGTTTTTGTGGCATAAACGTTTAGGGCACATCAATTTTTAAATTCTGAATAAATTAGTTAAGAACAATTTGGTTAGGGGTTTACCACTCAAAGACTTTTCAGTGGTTGAGAAATGTATGGCTTGTGCTAAAGGAAAACAGCACAAAAAGCCACATAAACTTAAAATTACAAATACCATCTCAGAACCCCTCGAATTGTTACATACTGATTTATTTGGTCCAATAAGTGTCAAATCTATTGCTAAAAAGTCTTATTGCTTGGTTGTCACAGATGATTACTCTAGGTACACCTGGGTGAGATTCATGGCAAACAAGAGTGAGACTGCCGAAGAGTTGATGAAGCTGATACCTCTAATCGAGGTTCTTGGAAAGAAGAAGGTTCAAGCCATCAGAAGCGATAACGGAACTGAATTCAGAAACCACATCTTCAACTCCTTCTGTGAACAACGGGGTATTCTCAGACAGTTTAGCGCCGCCCGAACACCACAACAAAATGGTGTTGCTGAAAGAAAGAATCGAACCCTTGTGGAGGCCGCTAGAACTATGCTGATTGAGTCAAAGCTTCCAATTATTTTCTGGGCTGAGGCAGTTAATTGTGCAGCTTATGTTCTTAACAGGGTACTGATTGTCAAGGAAAAGATGAAGAATTCATACCAACTATTTCGAGGGATTAAGCCGCTGATTGATTTTCTACGCCCCTTTGGATGTTCTTGCACTCTTTTGAATACTCAAGATCAGAAGACGAAGTTTGGTGCTGTCTCTGATGAATGCTTCTTTGTGGGATACTCGAACACACAAAAGGCGTATCGTGTTTACAACAAGCGAACGCGGATTGTGCAAGAGTCCTACTATGTTGACTGGCAAGAGTCCAATACTACCAGTATTGGTAGTGAACCGGCCTGGTTTTATGATGCCACCACTATTTTCAAATCATTTAATCTTCCTGACTCTAACGATGATGATATCATTCCACACACATCAGTTTCTATTTTCAATCATCCATCTACACCATCACAACCACAACCTTCAACATCAGCCACACAACTACCTCCCACTTCATTTGATATTCCACCACCTCCACCACCTCAAACTGCTCCAACTTCTCCATCAGATATCCCATCCTCATCCACTACCATTCAATCATCTACCACTAATACAATTCCTTCAACTTCACATACTACACCTTCACAACCATCTAATCAAATACCATTAACCGAACCAAATCCTTTACTCCTCAACACTGACTTCAAAACCTTGAAAAATCATCCTCACGATTATATCATTGGATCTATTACTGATGGTGTGCGGACTCGGAGTCAGAGTGGTTTGATTAATGAATGTCTGTATGCTGCCTTTCTGTCTCAAGTTGTTCCAAAAAATTATAAACAGGCACTTGAAGATCCTAGTTGGGTGGACGCCATGCAAATGGAACTGCAGCAATTCAGGAAGCTTAAAGTTTGGGAACTAGTTGATCTTCCTCCTAATAAGTGTCCTATCGGCACCAAGTGGGTTTTCCGAAACAAGCCTGATGATCGCGGTGTCGTTATCAGGAACAAGGTGAGATTGGTTGTTCAGGGATTCGCACAAGAGGAGGGGATTGACTACACCGAAGTTTTTGCTCCAGTCGCTCGCCTAGAAGCCATCAGAATCTTTCTTGCTCATGCCACGAACAAAAACTTTAAAGTTTATCAGATGGATGTGAAATGTGCATTTCTATATGGAGATATCGATGAGGAGATCTATGTCTGTCAACCACCAGGTTTCGAGGATCCCGATTTCCCGTCAAAGGTTTACAAGCTTGATAAATCCTTGTATGGGTTGCATCAAGCTCCAAGGATCTGGTATGAAACTCTGACACAGTATCTTCTCAGCAAAGGTTTCTCTCGTGGGACTATAGATATGACACTGTTCAAGAAGGAGGTAAATGGCGAGCTGCTGATCGTTCAAGTGTATGTTGATGATATCATTTTTGGTTCGACTAATGAAGGGTTGTGTAGAGAATTTGAGAAGGTGATGATGGATCGTTTTGAGATGACTATAATGGGGGAGATGTGTTTCTTCTTGGGGCTGCAAGTGGAACAAAAACCTGATGGAATTCTGATCCACCAAGAGAAATATATCAAAGAAATCCTCACGAAGTTTGGCATGGATGATTCTTCTCCTGAATTGATTCCTTTTACAGCTCAAACATGCCTCACTTCCGATGATAATGGGAATCCTGTGGATGCTCATCGGTACCGCTCGATGATCGGATCTCTCATGTATCTGACTGCAAGCCGACCAGACATCACATTTGCCGTGTGTTACTGTGCCCGTTTCCAAGCCAATCCAAAAGAATCACATGAAAAAGCTGTTAAACGAATTTTCCGTTACCTTAAGGGTTCCTCTCGTTTAGGACTTTGGTACCCAAAAGGTGGGAACTTTGATTTACATGCCTTTTCTGATAGTGATCATGCTGGTTGCAGGATTAACAGAAAATCAGTCACTGGCGGATGTCAATATCTTGGAGAATGTCTTGTTTCATGGCAAAGCAAGAAGCAAACAACCGTCTCTCTGTCCACAGGAGAAGCAGAATACATAGCTGCGTCAAGTTGCTGTTGCCAAGTGCTGTGGATTCAGCATCAGATGATGGATTATGGCATCAACTTTCTTCATACGCCACTATTCTATGATAATGAAGCTGCTGTTGGAATTGCCAAGAATCCTATTCATCACACTCGCACCAAGCACATTGAAACAAGAATTCATGCAATCAGGGATGCACAGGAAAAGGGGTTTATTGATATTATTCCTATTGAAACTCGAAAGCAAAAAGCTGATCTTTTCACAAAAACTTTTGACAAACCACGTTTTTATGAACTGATCTCCATGCTTGGACTTATATCTTTTTGAAAAACCTTTTTCTGTGAGAATCCTTTTGTAAATATGTAAATATCTTTTCTTTTCTTTTTCTTTGAAAAATCCGTGGGTCACTCGGTTGATAGCTCCGTTACTTTATTTTATCTTTATTTTCTTTTATCTTTTTCTATCTTTCTATCTTTCTTTTATTCAGTATATATATATATATTAAGAAAATCTGAAAAACAAAAATTTCTTATTTGGTAGCTACAATATAAAAATTTTGGGGGAGATTTAAAAGATCAACTATTTATAGTTTTTCCAAATTTTGCTATTTCAGGATCTCCGTTTTGATTGATGTTGAAGAGACGTTGAAGGAGGTCAGAAGCATTGCGTTTGGGATATGTCAGATAGGCTCAGCCCGAAAACAAAGTAAACAGTGATTGCGCAGCCAAACATAATGCTCAAGATCTCGACAACAAGGATTATCTCCTTGACATGATTGGATTGCACAAAGATAATGGTTCTGTCAAAAATGGGTTGAGAGCGTCAAATCTTTGTCTTGATTTCCCTAAACATCCCAAATCACCCTCGCCCTATCCCCGAATCGAGTTTCTAGTATGCAAAACAAATAAAATAAAAAGCTTCTAGTGATGCTCTTCGGAAAAGCCTCTGAGTGAGTTACTCGTTAACTCCTCAGAACGTATTGAGTCAAGTGCTTAACTCCTCTGCTATACGGAAGTATTGACCTGGAGTTGGTGGATCTTCTCTGCTATACGGAAGTATTGACCTGAAGATCCACCGAGCATGCTCAAATGTTTATCTCCTCTGTTATACGTCAGTATAGACCTGGAGCTCTAGACTATTTGAGTTTCCCAAATAATAAGTCGCATTGTGTTCAAATGAATCAATTGCTGACAAGCCCCACTCACAAAGAAAAGATGCAAAAATTGCACAAGTGTCAAAAGAAGCAAATGCATCGATCAACATTCAAAAGTTGATCATTGAAATTCAAGCAAAGTCAATCGTATTGCTCAGATATACCCTGATGACAGAACTTGTTCTTTTTACCTAGATGTCTGTGGGGACCAAACTGTCTGAGCTTCTTCAATCAAACCAAAAACATGATAAAAGAAGCTGCTGATCTCTTGTTGAAAGGACTAAGGCATGGGTTTAAATGGACAAACATATCTGCAATCCCGCCAATCGATGATTCTCCGGATTCTGCTCAAAACATCATGAAAAATATATATCCTTACTAGCGTTAAAACCTTTTTTTTTTGTTATTCTATTCTATTTTATTTTATTTTATTTTATTTTATTTTATTTTATTTTATCTTTAACTTCTAGGATAATATGTTTATATGATTATTTTTGGAGCGATGAAATCGTGGGACGGTTTCGTGGATTTACAAAGACTTTAAAAAAATTGAGAAAAACCTAAAGAAAATTTTATTTGTGTGCGAGCGAACCTGCTAGCGAACCTACAAGTTCGCCCGAACCTCAGGTTCGCCCGCAACCTTTTTGCACCACCGCCGCAGGCCGTGTTGACGTTTGGTCTTCTGGCGAATCTAAAGTTCGCTGTACAAAAAGTTCGCTGGCCTGTATTAAGTTCGCTGGACTGTCTGCCAGCGAACCTATGTCTGTATATATAGGCTGTGACAGCGAAGTTTTTCAAAACATTCGCTGTCACCACTGTTGCACGACTTTAAAAAAAAACTCACCACCAACGTTCGATTCTCACTATTTCACGGCTTTTTCACACATTAAACATCATTTTAGTGTCTGGTATGTGATCGATTTCATCTTAATCTCTGTTTAAACCCTTAATCGCACCATTATCATGCTTTTATCTGTCGATCTATGATTATGTGTGGATTTAATGACTGATTTGGTGTTAATAGTTAGGGTTTTACTTCATAATAGCATCGTTTAATGGTTATGTTACTTGATTTTTGCCTGATTTGCCTGTTTATGATGGACTGTATGTGATTTTGGCCGTTTTTCAAAAACTAGGGTTTCCAGCGAACCTATGTGTTCGTCTGGCGAATCTGAACGAAAGTTCAAAACTTTGAGCGAACCTATGTCGTTATGCTGCCCGCGCAACAACATAGATTCGCCCGATTGTTTCTAGCGAACCTATACATTCGCTCGACCATAATGACTGATTTTTCATGTCAGCGAATCTATTGGTTCTGGTGCCAAAATCTCAGGTTCGCTATACCAGCGAACCTAATTTCCAGCGAATCTATTAACTGTTTTTCAAATCTTCGTTTCTGATCAATCTCCGTTTATTTCTCAGGCACAATGTCGACTTTATTCTTTGAGAAAAAGCACAACATATGTGCTTTGCTTGATGAAAACCATGAAAAGGCCGGCAGCTATAGAGATTCTATCAAATGGCTGAAATCTTCTCACATACATTACGCCATATCTCACTCACCCACTATATATGAGCTGCACGTTCGGGATTTCTGGCGAACTGCAGTAATAAACGTGTCGGTACAGCCGTCACGTATCTGTGCCAAAGTCGGTGGTTATGACTTGGAGTTTACTGAAGCCGATCTGGCTAGAATCCTGAAGTTAGAAGAGGATGTTGGAGAGGAAGTGTGTATGACTGCTGAGGAAGTGTACGGGGCACTCCGGACTGCTGGGTATGAGGGTCCGATGCCCGGTGAGAAGAAAATGGAGTTTGTAAAGTCCTATTTGATCCAGGAATGGAGGTACATTGCACACGTGTTTATCATGTGCCTGGATCATAGGAAAGGGGGAACCGACGGACTGAATCTGGATTGGGCACGAGCTATGGTGCTGTTTTGCCGGGGGCAAAAAGCCAATCTCGCGAAGCTGATCTTCAACTATCTTCTCGAGAACATCCACTCTTCCAAAGGCGCCAAATGGTTGATGTATCCGAGATTCATTCAGATGGTGCTGAATGACAAACTACCGAATCTGCCGGTAGTTGGAGATGAGTTGAAAATATGGAATATGCATTCAAGAATTTTCAAGGATTGTAAGGCAGTGAGATCAGATTGCGTTGGTAGGATGTCGTTTTTATGGGAAAATATGTATCCGGCTGAAAGATGGGTACAAATTCAAAGGCTGATTGAGTCTGATAGGAAAAGGGGTGGAGAGAATATAGAGATTGTAGAGAAGAAGATGAAGAAACGGAAAGCTTACGCCAAGGAAAAAGGTTATTCATTCGATCGAGAGGTTGATGAAATACAAGCCGAGATTGATGCTGGTAGGGAACAGCGAACAAAGAGAAAGTCTGATGCTCCTACTGAAACATCAAAGAAGGCGAAGCACGATTCAGGTGGTACATCTGCTGGGTCTGGTAATGAATTGAAGGGTGAGGTTGAAAGGTTGAAGACAGAATTGGTTGAGCTGAAAGGTAGGTATGAGGAACTTGAAAAGCAGGATGCTGAGAAATCAACTGTTATATACGAGATGGGTAGGATGATGAAGGATCAGCAATGCTTGATGGTGAGGATTTTCAAGGAATTAAACTGTTTGAAGGAAAAGGTAGGGACTGAGCCAGCAATGTCTGAAGCTGAACTGAACTCCTTAACGGATATTGCGAAGTATCCGTTAATGGATGTTGATTTTGGAGACAGAGGTAAAGGGAAAGCTGCCGAGGAGGCATTCGATGAAGAAATGGGCATTGATTTAGATGTGTTTGAGGGGGAAGAAGTGGTAGGAGGATCCGGTAAGGATTACACCTTAATAGATGAACCAGAGACTGACATTGATGCTGATAGTGAGGAAGATTTAGAAGATGAGCCGGAATTGTATAAGGTGGAAGAAAAGGGGGTGAGCTACCAGTTCGAGCATGTTGAATTAGACAAGTCAGAGTGGTTTAGGAAGGAAGTAGAAGCTGTCCCTGAGGTGCCGATATTTCTACACATGGATGAACCCAACACCAAACAACTGGATAGGCAGGTAATAGCATGGAAGTATAACAGTATGGTGGATGCTTATATGGTTAAACGAAGGGGTGGGGACATCTGTTACATCAAGAATAGAAAGCACTTCGCCACCTTACCTCGGTGGGATTTGCGTAGACTGGCCGAACTTCCGTTATTGGGAAAGGAAGATAGTGGCAGGGCTTGTGCATTCGAAGCTACAATCCAGGAGGCTGCAAAGACTGATTTTGTTGACTTTGGTTACCAAAAGCCTAGGAGGATGAGGCAGAAGAGAGATAGGCATTGGATCTCATGGAAGGGTAAGATTGTTCTGAAGATTGTAGCACCAAAGGTTATGACCAGAGTGAGGATTCCGGACACACAGCCCCCCAGACTGCAAGACTTTCACAAATGGTTCTACGATAACAGTACTGGGGAGGCAGTTATCAGATTGCAAGGAGATGACCGTCCAGAAATCCGTTTATTTGACCCTATGGAGATCTTTTCTTTCTGTGACGAGGATCTGAAAGTGTTGTGCGAGAACAGAATAAAGCACGGGGCTGGAGATGATACTGCTACTGAAGCGAACCTGTTTGTGAAGGTCGCAAACAAAGCCCGGGGGATTCGTGCTGAACTAAAGGCGGTGAATGAGAGATTGAGGAGGTCGGATGATCAGCGTATGGACATGGACGACCTATCTAGACAGCTGGATCAATCAATTGAGCAAAGGTTTGAGAAACCGGTGCAGGTTATAGACTTGGAGGTAATTGGCGAGGAGCAAACTGTAGTAACTCAGGCGGAGACGACAGTTCAACATGTGCCTGATACTGAGGACGCAGATACAGAGTTTGTGGATTCTATGCTAGTGTTCAGTGAAGATGAGGCCGGATCTGAAGACGTCACAAATCCTTTGGCCGGTATTGAAGACAGGGCAGGAGCTTTTATTGAAAACCTTTGAAGCCAAGACAAAGACGGAGCTTAATCGGAAGACTTCCCCAGGTGAGGTCCAACCTAGGGGGAGTACTGATAGTCACTATGTATAGGTTGGACTCACCGGCTTGTCGGTGTTACTTTTGTTTGTATTTGTATGACTTGTATTTGTAATTGTTCTAGCGAACCTACGGGCGAATCTATAGATTCGCCCGCAGTTCATGTTGTCTTTTGTATTAAGGTGTCGACTGGGCGAACCTATGTGCCCAGCGAACCTGTGTTGGTTCGCTAGATAGATTCGCTAGAGCGAATCTATCAGCGAACCTAACACTGCTATATATTGTAACCTTATCTTCATTTGAATACAACTTTTGCACATCTTTTACCAAAGCTATTATTCACTGATTGTGTTGTGTAATCGTTCAATCTGAGGTGCTAGGAGCATATTCTACTTATCTTTGTAGCTTATATACCTCATTTGTGTGTGTAATCTTGTTATTGGGTTGTTTGGATATTATACACTTTGTTCTTCAAGTCTTGGATATTTTGTTGTTAAACAAGTCAACATAGCACTGAAATCACGATCTTTATGGACCAACAAGTATAATAGAAAAAGATAACACTAACTGTAATAGTTGATTAATGAAAGATAGTGCACATTTTTACCAATAAAAAGCTATATATCAGTTTTAAAGCCGGATAAAAACAAAAACTATTAAAAGAAATTTATAGATTTTGTCTTAAGTGTGATTGGTATTTAATGGTTGTAGAAACTAAGTTTTACTTTCATTATAAAATAAATCAGTTTAAACCAACTGCAACCAAAGTGTTAAGAGTACAAGTTACAACATTTAAGAGATTAAAAAAATAAATCATTTTAAACCTCAAATCACCAAACTGTTAAGAACATACTTACAAGTTTAAACATAAAAAATTATTAAATCAGTTAACTATTTTGGTGTTTAATATTTTAATTTTTCTACACTAACATTTTTTGATAATGTTTCTGTGTTTCTTAATATGATTAGTGTTTTTTAGTGAAAAAAATTAAAATGAGAAAAAGTTAATGCATAGTATAGATGATTCATGTGTTTAGAGTTATAAAGTTTGTTCTTATACGTGAATTATTTAGTATATGCTAGATGTTATTGCCTTTTAGTATAGATATATTGTATGTTTCAGTCTTCATATGAATTGATTGTTGTTTTAGTATAATAGAAAAAGATAACACTAACTGTAATAGTTGATTAATGAAAGATAGTGCACAATTTTACCAATAAAAAGCTATATATCAGTTTTAAAGCCGGATAAAAACAAAAACTATTAAAAGAAATTTATAGATTTTGTCTTAAGTGTGATTGGTATTTAATGGTTGTAGAAACTAAGTTTTACTTTCATTATAAAATAAATCAGTTTAAACCAACTGCAACCAAAGTGTTAAGAGTACAAGTTACAACATTTAAGAGATTAAAAAAATAAATCATTTTAAACCTCAAATCACCAAACTGTTAAGAACATACTTACAAGTTTAAACATAAAAAATTATTAAATCAGTTAACTATTTTGGTGTTTAATATTTTAATTTTTCTACACTAACATTTTTTGATAATGTTTCTGTGTTTCTTAATATGATTAGTGTTTTTTAGTGAAAAAAATTAAAATGAGAAAAAGTTAATGCATAGTATAGATGATTCATGTGTTTAGAGTTATAAAGTTTGTTCTTATACGTGAATTATTTAGTATATGCTAGATGTTATTGCCTTTTAGTATAGATATATTGTATGTTTCAGTCTTCATATGAATTGATTGTTGTTTTAGTATAATAGAAAAAGATAACACTAACTGTAATAGTTGATTAATGAAAGATAGTGCACATTTTTACCAATAAAAAGCTATATATCAGTTTTAAAGCCGGATAAAAACAAAAACTATTAAAAGAAATTTATAGATTTTGTCTTAAGTGTGATTGGTATTTAATGGTTGTAGAAACTAAGTTTTACTTTCATTATAAAATAAATCAGTTTAAACCAACTGCAACCAAAGTGTTAAGAGTACAAGTTACAACATTTAAGAGATTAAAAAAATAAATCATTTTAAACCTCAAATCACCAAACTGTTAAGAACATACTTACAAGTTTAAACATAAAAAATTATTAAATCAGTTAACTATTTTGGTGTTTAATATTTTAATTTTTCTACACTAACATTTTTTGATAATGTTTCTGTGTTTCTTAATATGATTAGTGTTTTTAGTGAAAAAAATTAAAATGAGAAAAAGTTAATGCATAGTATAGATGATTCATGTGTTTAGAGTTATAAAGTTTGTTCTTATACGTGAATTATTTAGTATATGCTAGATGTTATTGCCTTTTAGTATAGATATATTGTATGTTTCAGTCTTCATATGAATTGATTGTTGTATTAGTATAATAGAAAAAGATAACACTAACTGTAATAGTTGATTAAGTGTATTGGTTTTAGTTTGTTTTATTTGGCTATGGTTTTTGTTATAACATATGTAAAAAGTGTAATGTTTTAATGAGAACATTAAAACATTTAAATAAGTTTGAATGTTTTCATCTATTAATATATGATATCTACTACCTTTGTTTTTTAAAAAGGCAAACTGCTATTAATATATGATATTTATTACCTTTGTTTTTGTAGTGAAGTAATGTAATTAACAATTGATATTTACATACAGCAGATTGCAAACATGACATGAAATTGAAAATAAAACATTTTAAGGATCGAAATACATGAACAAATAAATGACAAAACATTAACAGAACTTGTTTACATACCTGTTTGAAAAGCTGAAATGGAAATGAGATCAACAAAACTACATGTTTAAAAAGCACAAACATGTTAAGAATAATACGTAAAAAATATATAATATTAAGTAGTATGTTAGTGTTTTTAATCTTAATTGTTATTTTAGAAAATTAACACTTTTTATTATATGGTTTAGGAAATGGTTAGTTTTGTTTAATGTAAATCAGAAATGATCCTTAAACATGGGTTGAGTCAATATTACATACGTATCAATTTGATTTAAAACAAGAAGTTATAACAAAACATGATTAAACACCTTTGTAAAAATCTGAACTGAAAATGAGGTAGATAAACTGCATGTTTAGGAGACGCATGAAGATTTAGAACAATACATAAACATGTATAAATGTTTACTATATATCATAGATAGAAAACATTGAATGGTAAAACTCACCTCTGAAGCTTGCTAATTAGAGGTAGAAGTGAAATGTGAATATGTGGTTTGTGTTTCATAATATTTATATTACATTTCTGTTAGGGTTTTAATTTTTTATATAAGAGATAAACATCAATTATATTTAAACTTTATCACTAAAAAATGGAACAAACCTTGGAGTATTTTCAGGAGAGTCTAGATTTTTGATTGTATGTCGATTTTAGCTACTTATTTTTATATACTTATCAATTAAATATATAATTATCTTTATTATAAAAACTTGTGATTAAAACTTTCTGATTCATACTTTCTGTATCCGGCTTAAACTTTTTATTTTTTGTTCTTTTAAGCTAATAATACGGTTATGGTTTTAAATGACAACATTAACAGAACGTGATTACATACCTGTTTGAAAAGCAGAAATGGAAAATGAGATCAACAAAACTGCATGTTTAAGAAGCACAAACATGTTAAGAACAATATGTAAAAAATATATAATATTAAGTAGTATGTTAGTGTTTTTAGTCTTAACTGTTATTTTAGAAAATTAACACTTTTTATTATATGGTTTAGAAACTAATTACGTATCAGTTTGATTTAAAACATGAAGTTATAACAAAACATGATTAAATACCTGGGTAAAAATCTGAACTGAATATGAGATAGACAAACTGCATGTTTAGGATACGCATGAAGATTTAGAACAATACATAAACGTGTATAAATGTTTACTATATATCATAGATAGAAAAAATTGAATTGTCAAACTCACCTCTGAAGCTTGCGTATTGGAGGTAGAAGTGAAATGTGAAAATGTGGTTTGTGTTTCATAGTATTTATAGTACATTTCTGTTAGGGTTTTAATTTTTTTATATAAGAGATAAATATCAATTATAGTTAAAACTTTATCAATAAAAAATGGAACAAACCTTGGAGTATTTTCAGGAGAGCCTGGATTTTTGATTGTATGTTGATTTTAGATAGATAATTATTTTTATTATAAAAACTTGTGTTAAAACTTTCTGATTCATACTTTCTTTATCCAACCAAAATTTTTTTATTTTTTATTCTTAGGTTGCTAATAAATCTTTCTATATACTTATCACTTAAATGTAATATATTGTTATGGTTTGTACAAAATAAATATCGTTCTTAAATATATAATTATTTTTTATTTTCTGATTCATATTTTTATTATAAATCTTTTAATGTAATATTGTTATGGTTTGTACGAAATAAATATTGTTTGAGTTCAATTCTTAATGTTTTATTAGAGTTCCATTTTTTAGAATTTTAATTGTTTTATTAAATTATTCATGAAACTATTAGTTTTTTTTATTCATGTGAGGCAGAACTTTATTAAATATTACTTAGATATTATATATGGATAACACATATTCGAACACAGAACACTCTATACTAACAGTTCAGTTTTTCATTATTAAACATAAATAAAACTTTATTCAAACATCTTCGTTATAACAAAGATGATAAATTCAAAACAAAAACATTTTCATAATTAATAGCATAATTAAATTCAAACTAAATGAGGCCTGTTTCTTTTTTGAATCGTAACTCGAGCTATCTTAGCTGGGCTTTCTTTCCCTTTTATTGAATTTCCAGAATTTTTAAAAAGGTTTTTTTCTTCCTCATCTGAACCATCTAGCTCAATGACTTCAGCCCAATTCCACTCTGATTCAAGCCTCTTGACTCTTTTTGCTCTGTTTTCAAAAACCTTTCTTTCTTCTTCAAAGATGCGATCCTGAAATGTTTTTTTATGTTAAACTTTTATAATGCACCTATAAAAATATAAATTAGTTAAGTTTATTCTTACTTCTTCAGCCCATTCACGTTCAAGATCTGACTTGTAAGGACTGAACATTAAACCATGATAAATGATCTCAACACTACTATCAGAATCAGCCTACACAGAAACAAACATAAATATTAAACAATGTACATATGAAAACTAAATAGAATTAAATGCTTGAAGACAGGTATATATGAAAAGTGTTTGTGAACTTGATATTATGAACCTTTGAAGCACCAAATTTTGTTGTGTTAAAATCAAATGAAGCATCTTCTTTTTCTATTTTCAAATCATCATGAGCAACTTCCTGCAAAAATAAAAGTGTTATTAAGAACATATTCGAACAAACTACAAATATTTGACTGAAAATGAAGATGACAAACTTGAACTTATTAACCTTTGAATCATCACTTGTTTTATGCAAATCAATAGAACAATGTTTTTCTGTTTTCAGATCATCATTAGCACTTTCCTGCTTAAATAAGAATATTAATAAAATCAGTTATGCAAAAATTATAAACATTTGACCGATTGAAAATCTAACACAGATATAACCTTTATAGCAAAGACTAATCGTGTGTTAAGGTCACAAGAAACAACATGTTTTTCTGATTTCATATCATCATAAAGTTCCTGCATTATTATTCTCTTTCGAACAATCATTTTTTGTAATATGCAAATCATAAGAATCGTATTCTTTTTTTGTTTTCATATCATCATAAATAGTTTCCTGCTTAAATAAGACTATTATTAACATATTATATGAAAAAATTATAAGCATTTGACTGAAAATGAAAAACCACTGACAGATTGAACTTTTGAAGCAAAGAATTTTAGTGTGTTAAGATCACAAGAACCATGAAACAATTCGGATTTTAAATCAGCATAAACGGATTGAATATATAAAACAATTATCAATAAGAAAATTTATGAATAACATAAATAGATGATGCATAATGTAACCTGGATTTGTTTGATATTCTTTGAAGTAGCTTCCATGGCTAATATAAATCAAGAATGTAAATAAAACAAAACCTTGTTAGTATATTTATACAGTGATTGACCTAGGGTTTTTTTAAACTTTAAAAACTTTGATTTCCCGCTTACCTTAAATTACGAAATAGTTTGTTAAAATCCAGATTTAGTGGATTTAACATCCCAGATTTAGGGGATTTAACATTTCAGATTTTTAAACCAGATTTTCATAAACCTAGGTAAACATTATGTTACATTAGTATATCCTGATTTTTTTAATATTCACTTGATAAAAAGTTACCATAAGTTGTTTTCTTTGTCTGAAATGAAAATTGCTTAATTACATTAACATCCGTTGGTGTATATTACATTAACTTTATGGTAATTTGAATTGTGTTAGACTGCTTAATTATGTACTATTGTTGTGGGTTGCTGATTGTAATATTGTTGTGGGTTGTATATAGTTAGATTTTTTATTGATCAGCCAAAGCACGAGTCAAGCATCAAATAACTATTGAAGTGAAGATTCTAAAGCGCGGCTTGACTTTATGGTAATTTGAGTTGTTTATGTTTTATTGCATTAACATGATCATATATATACATGATATGATTTGAAAAACTCACCTAAAATACTCAAATGGTATAGCTGGCAACTCTGTAGGCCGGCAGAATCACGATTTGTACAGCAGAAGCAAGTGTCGAGCAGCAGCTGGAGTTGAAGAATGTCATACGAATTTTAAGGTAACTGGAAGTGATGGTATAGTTCTATTCATATCTAAATTATTGTTTTGGGTTGCTGTATGTAAACATTTACATAATTCCAGCATGCGATTTTAAATTTAACGTAGCTTGTTTATCATTTTAAATTTATAGCATTCATTTTAGATTTATGGCTTTCATTTTAAACTTGTCGAGCAACAGATTTGTCTAGCAGCAGAATGTAGTTGGGAACAATCAACAACCCAAAGCAATCCATTATGCACCAGCTGCAAATACATGTAATAACTCAATTATTTTCGACTTTTTAAGTATTTTAGGTTGTTAATTGTTTGAGCTTTTGATTGTAAAGTTGTGTTGCACCACATTTGTTACAGATCAAACGGTATTTATACGAACCCGGACACGCCGGTTGTCGAGCTTCTCGAATAGAAGACTGTTGAGCAACATATTCACGACTTGAGCACCAGCTGCAAAAAAACATGTAATCACTCCTATTTTTTCGACTTTTGAACTGTAGGTGATTTTAGCTAGCTACTATGTTTTTTTTTCTAAAATCTGGACTGTATTTGAACTGTAATAAATTGGACTGTATTTGGACTGTATTGGTACGTTAGACTGGAATGTAGTTGTTTTTTTATAAAAAAACAACTGATAACTGCAGTTTTGGACTGTAATAAATTGGACTGTATTTGGACTGTATTTGTATGTTAAACTGGAATGTAGTTGTTTTTTATAAAACTGGACTGCAAAAATTTTAGCAGAATTGTTTTTAAATCTAACATTCAGAAATGGGGTATAAATTTAATATATATTTCGTAAATTAGGGTTTAGATTGTAATTAGTTAGGGTTTATAGTGTAATTAATTAAGAGGGTTAAAAAGAAATTTGTGTTTAAAAGACCAAACAACCCTTATTTTTCTTGTACTTTATGCAGTTGAGTTAGTAAATTGTTCTTATTTTTAAGGTATCTTAAATTGCCCTTCTAATTGGCTTTATATATAGTATAGATTTTTTATGTTTGTTAAATATTTTATATTTTATAATTTATATATAATATTATATGGATAATTTAAAAAGCTACAAAATAAGAAAATTTATATCATATAAATTATTTCTGAACTTTTAGAAATAAAATGCTTTGAGTATTATTGAGAAGATAATTATCTAATGTTCTTTTTTAGCAACCGGAAAATGGGGATAAAACAACTATACGAATCAGGTGCCATCCAGGCATCCACCATCGTAAATGGATGGAAAACCAACCACTTTCATCTACGAAGGGCAAAAACATCAAGGGTTTCAATACCTTCGACCCACCACCACAACAACCACAATCCAATGGAAAGCAATCATCGACATCATCAAACATGGTGATGCCAACATCCAACGAAAGAAGACCATCAAACGGAAACCCACGGAGGCGACAAAAACCGACTGAAGATATACTTCAGAGAGAAAACATGGATGGTTTCAACAGAGGGATACAAACGAGTGAGAAGGAAATAAAGGTCATAATAACCTTTTTCCATATTTAATAAAAATGGACGGTATCAAGAACCCAATTGTACACCTAAACATCAAAACACGCATGGTTTCAAAAGAAAAACAAACAAAATTACAATCATGTTATTTTACTATTCTTCAAGTTTCCTATTAATAATACGAGTCCGAATTGAATTGAAATTGAAATTAGGGATTGATTAAGAATAGGAATGAAAAGAGAGGAATTAGGGGTGTTTTGATTGGTTTTGATTTTAGAGGAGCTTTTTCTTTGCTTTGCTGAATTTTAACAAGTGATACGAGGTGATTTCACCTATCAGAAAAAACTTGAATATGCCACTACTCCCCCTCTCCGCCCCCCATATTCTTTTTTATTTTGGCCAAAGGCTAAACGTGATGTAACAATTTATTTTTTTAAGCCCGATAATTTCTCCTTAACACCCACATACCCCCACAACAATGCAACGATTTACATTTAAAACCTCAAATGTCAAAACCCTAACGGCTTAAGTAGTAATCGGACAAACCCATGCTAAAGCAAATGAAAGTGTGTCTGGGAGACATTTATGGCACCTTCAATGTCTCTAGGTGAGTAGCTGCACACACAGCACACACCAACACACCTTTCCTCTATAAAATCAAACAATAAAGCAATAAAAATAATTCAACTAAAATTTGGCAACAAAAACACAACCAATAAAAAAATGTCATAAAATAAAATTAATATTATAAACTTCCTCTATTAATATTATATTATATTATATATATATATATATAAATAAAAGTGTAGTTTTGTCTAAACTATATTATATATATATATATATATTATATTTATATTTATATATATATATATATATAATATATAGATGTACTTTTGGTCCTTTATGTTTATACAAATATGCACTTTCAGTCCTTTAAATACGAAAGTCATAATTAACATCCTTTGTCATTAAATTTATTGTATTATTGGTCCTTTATCACTAACGAAGTTAAATATTCCAGTTAAGTCAAAAGTAAATTAGTCTTTTTACCCCTAAAGAACTATTTATGTAATTTTAAGCTTAAAGGACTATTTCTGTAATATTAATATCTTTTAACTAAAACATTAGTTATTTATGTACTTTTAAAACTTTTATGAATATTATCATATAATTAAAATGTAGACAATTTATATATATATATATATATATATATATATATATATATATATATATATAATGTAGACAATTATATATATATATATATATATATATATATATATTAAAATGTAGACAATTATATATATATATATATATATATATATATTCATATATATAAAATGTAGACATTAGTTTATTTAAAGTATACAATCTATAACATTTATATAATTACACATTTTTTGTACATTTTAGTATAAAACCTTAAAGTAATGTGAAGTTAACGATTACATTTTTTATAAATTTAGTTTTTGTGTTTGATTGAATATTTCTTATGATACGGATGCAATATTGTAAATGTCACTATAGTCTACAAATACATTTAAAAATCAACGTGGTTTTTTTAGAATTTCAAAACTTTTCGGTTATTTCAAAATTTTATAAACAACGTAAACAATATTGTAAAATTTTTGTTATGCAAAAAATGTACACATATGTTACTTTAATATGTACAAAAAATGTGCTTATAAAAATAGTCTACATTTTAATTATATGATAATATTCATAAAAAAATTTAAAAAATAATAAACTAATGTTTTAGTTAAAAGATATTAATATTACAGAAATAGTCTTTAAGTTTAATATTACAGAAATAGTCCTTTAAGTTTAAAATTACAGAAATAGTCCTTTAGGGGTAAAAAGACTAATTTACCCTTGACTTAACTGAAATAGTAACTCCGTTAGTGATAAAGGACCAATAATACAACAAATTTAAAGACAAAGGATATTAATTATGACTTTTGTACTTAAAGGACTGAAAGTGTATATTTGTATAAACATATAATATATTTATAATATACATTTGAATACAAAGGATATTTAAATAATTTTAAAATAGGTTAACATAAATTATAACCCTCTTAGTTAACATTCAATCATTCAGAGGGTATTTAACATTCAGAGTAATAAAGATTTGTTTCACTTTGCTACTAAAGCAAATGAAAGAAAAATAGTTCTACTAGAGGAACTAGACCCTTTTTACTAAGTCACATGTTCTAAGTGTCACGCATGCATATGTCGAAGTATAACACTTATATCATGTGTGATAAAATATGGGACCAATGTGTCACGATTTGGCCTATGTGTGACGCATTGTGTTTTCTAAGTGTGACACTTTGGTCAAAGAGTGACACTTAGGTCTGTGATAACATATGGGACCAAGGTGTCACGCTTTGGCCTAAGAGTGACACTTTGGTTGAGCAATGTGTCACTCTTTGGCCTAAGAGTGACACATTGGACTTTCTAAGTGTGACACTTTGGCCAAATAGTGACACTTTGTTTGGTCATCTAAGTCGTTTAATCGTCGTGACGTGCGTCTACAAATATGAAAATAAAAAAGCACGTACATAAATACCAACATACAACATTACAAAAGTATTGATAACAAAAACATTCATATCCGTACCTATAAACGTAAACATGGTATAACAACTTGTTTTCATATACCTTTATACATAATTACGAACGTATTTACACAACCTTATATCATCAATATGATCACTAATAATAATACAAGTAAAGTAGTAAAGATATTAAGTAACAAATAAGGATATGTAATATAAAATAATAATATTAAAACATTAAAATAAATAGTAAAAACATAAAACTATAAACAATGTGTTACTTTTTGGGCTAAGAGTGACACTTTAGTTGAGCAACGACTTTTTAGGCTAAGAGTGACACACTTGTTATAAAATTTTAAATAAATTATATATATATAAATAATTAAGCACATCATATATTCCGATATTTCTTACATTCTTTTTATAAGCGTGGGACCAAAACACCACACATAAGTCAAACGTGACACTTTTATCCTTATATTTTATCACATTTGACTAAAGTGTCACACTTTAACCTATGTGTGGCACTTAGGGGTTGTTTGTTTACCTCTTAATGGTTCAGTTCAGTACTTAATCATTTAGCATTCAGAACGTTTGTTTCAGAAAAAATGGTCTCTGAATGATTCAGTTAAACGCTAAATGATTAAGAAACAAAAAAATGCTGAATGAAACTGAATATAGCATGAAACATCGTCATCACCTCAACTTTTTCATCTTTACATGTTTATACACCCCATAAATCATCACCATAATTTCTTGCTTCTCTTTACTTCCATTTCTTTCCCAATATGTTCTTCCCCATTTCAATCTCATCTTCATCTTCTTCCTCTCACCGATTCAATCAACACCCAAATCCCCTCCATCTCTGTTAACCAATCTTCTCCAATGAGCACCAACAAACACAAATGGCGATTCACTCTCCTCCGATCACCATCCCATTTCAAAAAACCCTCATCACCACCACCACCACCTGAATTCATCTGCCCCATCTCCAACAATCTCATGGCTGATCCCGTCATCATCTCCTCCGGCCAAACATTCGAACGCAACTGCGTTGTTGCTTCCATTTCCCTCTCCTTCAAACCCATTTCCACCCTCGATTTCACCTCCATCATCCCAAATTTAGCTCTCAAATCCGCCATTATCAACTGGTGCAAAACTAATTCCTTTTCTCCGTTTCCTCAACCCCTTGATCTTCCCTCCGCTTTATCAATCGTTCAATCGTTAATCAACCATTCCCCTAATCATCAACAAATTCGTCTCTCTAGTTGTTTATCTTCCACTTCCGATGACTCTGTTGTTGCTGCCGTTATTAACACTCCTCCGTTTTGTTACTCATCATCTTCATCGTCTGAAATTGATAACCCAGTTCATGATGATGATGATGATGATGAAATTGTTTCTAAGCTTAGAACTGGGTTGTTACCAGATCAGGAAAACGCCATCGTTTTATTGAGGGAAATTACACGGACGAAACAAGATGATCGGATTAAACTTTGTACGGCGCGATTGTTATCCACGCTCCGGCATTTGATCGTTTCGAGATATTTAACCATACAAGTTAACTCTGTTGCGGCTTTGGTTAATTTATCTTTGGAAAATGTGAACAAAGTGAAGATTGTGAGATCGGGAATTGTTCCGCCGTTGATTGATGTTTTGAGAGGTGGTTTCCCGGAGGCGCAAGATCATGCCGCCGGCGCGTTGTTTAGTTTAGCACTTGATGATCAGAACAAAACTGCTATAGGTGTTTTACACGCGCTGCCGCCGTTGCTCCACGCGCTGCGGTCCAACTCCGAAAGGTGTCGAAATGACTCTGCTTTAGCTTTGTATCACTTGTCTCTTGTGCAAAGTAACCGGTCAAAGCTGGTCAAACTCGGGTCGGTTCAGGTGTTTTTGAATATGGTTAAGTCGGGTCATATGACGGGTCGGGTTATGTTGGTGTTGTGTAACTTAGCTTGGAGTGTTGAAGGGCGAGCTGCAATGCTGGATGGTGGTGCGGTTGAATGTTTACTCAGGTTACTGAGTCGGGCTGAGTTTGAATCCGAGTCAACTCGGGAGAGTTGTTTGGGAGCGTTGTACGGGTTGAGTCAAGGCGGGTTAAGGTTTAAAGGACTCGCGAAGGAGGCTGGGGCGGAGGAAGTGTTGATCAAAGAGCAGGAAATGGGACCCGAGCGGTGTAAAGAGAAGGCGAATAAGATATTGGAAGTGATGCGACAGAAGTACGAGGAGGAAGAGACGGTCGATTGGGAGGCGTTGCTTAATTCGGATGAGTTAACACGGTCGAGATTTGAACTTGTATACGGTAATGGTTCGGTTTAAGCAGACTCATGACTAGACCAACTGTTTTTTGTTGGTGGTTTTTGGGTGTTGTGTTTTATGATGTTGTTTATGTAATTTGGGTGAAATTTGGGTTGTTTTAAGCACCCTTTGTTTATGTGTGGATATAAAGACATAGTGGTGTAAATAAAGAATTTTGGGTGAACTCATTTTGGTTGGAACTGTGTTTTTTTGCAAGTGTATGAATGTCGGTGATGATGTTAGAACTTTGGTTTGAATTTATGGTAGGGTGTATTTTTGTGCATTTTGCTGGACAATATTTTTCGGTCTTGTGGATGATGTGAAGTTTGGCTTTTGAAATGGAGTTAATGGCCAAAATGGTCTTGAGGTTTATAAGATTTTGTAGTTTTTGACACTTTTAAGAATTTTTGCATAAATAGTCTCTACATGCCAAAACATGTTGCTAAATCGGTCCACGACACTAACGGTGTTAAAAAAAATTCCGTTAGTTGATTAGTAATTGACCAAAATACCCTTAGGAACCATTTTAGCAATTAACTCTTTTAAAACAAAATCAAATCCACCACCATCACCACCACCACCACTTTCTCTCTCTATTTCACTCTACCACCACGACCACCAATACCTCTACCACCTCCTCCACCACACCTCCCCCACCACTTATGCCGTCTCCGTCATCTTCCCCCGCCACCCACCTCACTAACAATACACTTGTAAATGCTCATTTTTGGAGATATACAATGAGCAAATACTTGACCTGTTAGATCCATCATCCACCAATTTACGAGCAAAAATAACCGAAATGACTTAACCGAAGCATCAACACACCAATCATATTCAGCCGTCATAGTTTGACCCAAATCAATCGGAAAGTCAATCAAGTACGTGTGGACATCACGGTGTGAATTTGGTATTATTTAACCATTTCTTATCTTTACAACTCTCATTCAACTTTTTTTTCATTCTTTCATCTGTTATTCATCAGACTTTAAATCATCTCTTCAAAGATATGATCAAATTGCACCTTTTTCTTTATTTAACAAGTGTACTATTAGTGAGGTAGGGTGGCGGGGGGAAGATGACGGAGACGGCATAAGCGGTGGGGGAGGTGTGGTGGAGGAGGTGGTAGAGGTATTGGTGGTCGTGGTGCTAGAGTGAAATAGAGAGAGAAAGTGGTGGTGGTGGTGGTGATGGTGGTGGATTTGATTTTGTTTTAAAAGAGTTAATTGCCAAAATGGTTCCTAGGGGTATTTTGGTCAATTACTAATCAACTAACGGAATTTTTTTAACACCGTTAGCGCCTTGGACCGATTTAGCAATAGGTTTTGGCATGTAGGGACTATTTATGCAAAAATTCTTAAAAGTGTCCAAAACTGCAAAATCTTATAAACCTCAGGGACCATTTTGGCTATTAACTCTTTAAAATGTGATGTTTCCTCTAATGGAAAAGGCTGGTTTTGTGAAGGTTTTGGTATTTTTAGTCGTACACTTCTACATGTGATTCTAAAATCTCTTCTTATATGTGATATTAGACACCACCTCCAACGTCTCGCCTGTGAAGGCGCCCTTGTCCCAAGGGCAAGAGTTGTGGGGTGCACGGTGATGGCATATAGATGTTTGTGGAGGGGAGCTCGTGAGAGCAGACGTTTGATGAAGATGATGAGATGGGACCTATAATAATTTTTAATTGTTTTCTTTAGCAAATTTAATTGAAAATGTGGTGATGTGGAAAGAATGATTTGGAGTTAAAAATTGATGACGGGAAGAATTAGTGAAAGTGAGTGGAAATCTGATGTGGTATCGTAACTGGATTGATTCTTGAAAGGATGATTTCTCAATGTTATGGGCAACCCCCAATAGGGTATTAGTGGCACTCAAGTTCTTACTAGAAGCCTAAAAGTTTTTTTTCATCGTTCACTTTTATCTCACACTAAACTTAAAAGTATCCTAATGGGTTGTAGCACCTCTAAAGTCTAAACCAGCAATCCCGAGCTAGAGCCTAGGTAATCTCGCCTCGTGGCTTTCTCGTTAGCTAACATGTTCGCTTATAGGTAATCTAGCCTCGTGGATTTCTTGTTAGCTAATATTTTCGCTTTTTTATTTGACTCGTTTAACTTAAAACCTTAATTATTATTTTTATAAATTATGAGCCGAAGTTATTACATGTTACAAAGCATAAATTTCACTTTTAGTCCAATATTCAGTTTAGTCATATTGTTCTTTTAACGTTTTCTAATAAAAATATAGAAAGATAACCATTTAATGAAATATCTTCTTTGTTTCACCGGTTTAGGAGTCTTAAACAAATATGGCACAGAAAAGAAAAGTAAAAAAAATACAATTTTTTTATAAATGGTTATTGGATTTTATTAATCCAAACTTTGGTTTATTGGTTGATATTAATTCAAACTTAGGAAAATCTCTGTGTCAGTCTCAACTTGTAACTATTTTTTCTACAATGGTCTGCAGTTAAAGTTAATTTAACACCGTTAAGGTCTTTTTTCGAATTTCAAACCAATATTTTAGACTTTTGACCGGGAGAAAGATACGAGTCAATTGATGTAAAATGAACTGGTGCTCGAAACAATGAACTTTTAATATCAGATTGAAACACCGTTAGATTTCATCCGTTTAAACACCGAATTGAAGACTGATTCGTTCTTTGATCAAGTGTTCTTACACTTTTCAGATTGTTGAACAAAAGATATTTAGATGTTTTTTTAATGGGTTATTGGATTTAATCACCTTCAACTATTGTTTATTGGTCGCTGTCACCCTCAAGTATCACTTTGGCCAATATAACTCCCAACTAAACACTTTGGTGTCTGTATCACCAAAATTTAACAAAAATTAACCAAAAATTAACCAAAAGTGACTTGAATTGGTTAACTTTTGGTGATACGGTGTCCGTAACACCAAAAACTAACCAAAAAATAATCAAAAGTTAACAAAAGTGACTTGAATTGGTTGACTTTTGGTGATACGGAAACCAAAGTGTTTAGTTGGGAGTTATATTGGCCAAAGTGATACTTGAGGGTGACAACGGCCAATAACCAATAGTTGGAGGTGATTAAATCCAATAACCCTTTTTTAATTACTAAAAATGATTTCTATAAATGTTTTTGAAGTATCTTTTGAATATAATTTTTTTATCTTTTTAGATATTTTTTTTATATAATCGTTTTACAAAAAAAAAGAGATTTTCTAGATTTTTTAATCATGGTATTTCAATAGTTTAGATACTGTTTTTAACGTCTAATTACTTTTGTACAAAAAAAGTTGTCTAAAACATACAAATAAATTGTTTCTAATAATTAAACAATTGATATACCTTTGCACCGGTCTTGGCATGTGGCGTTTCAACTTTTTTTTATTGTGACATATTTACGGTTTTAATTCCTGACTTTTGACATATTTACAGTTTTGGTTCCTGACTTTACTAATTGTTATTTTAGCCACTGATTAGTTTTCGAGTTTGATATCTTATTATACTTTGACATATAGTACGGCTTCAATATTGTTATCGTTTTGACCTCTAACTTTTGTTATCGCTTTTTAATATGTGACACATTACGATTTTGTGTCGTGGTGTACGGGACATGAGACTTTTTATCAATACATGTGACAAAGTTACTTACGCAAAACCGACTGTGTAACGCAGCCGCTGTTGCAACGCGCGGTCCGGTCTTAAATCTAGTTGAAACTATCTAGGAACGCTTTTGAACTTCGATACACGCTCGCGAAAATGCTTTATCTTTGCTATTTAAAATTGTTTTTTCGCTAAAGGATTCAAAAGAAATTAAAATATCTAAAAAAAGTTTTATTAAAAATTATTTCTAAAACATCTAAAAACCTTTGCAAAATATCTAATGACATTAGGAGAGAGAAACATTAACATCTTAAAAATTACATTCTTTTTGGTAAATAAGTTTCAAAGTAATATTGGTAAATAAATTTCTCAATTACACTGTTTTGTAAAATAGTTTGAAACTGTTTACATAATTACACTAATTAAATTATTAAATCTGCATATTCTAATATGTAAATAACTTATCCATTTGTTAATATTACATCTATGTTACATATGTTCTTTTATAAAAAGGGTTATTGGATTTAATCACCTTCAACTATTGGTTATTGGTCGCTGTCACCCTCAAGTATCACTTTGGCCAATATCACTCCCAACTAAACATTTTGGTGTCCGTATCACCAAAATTCAACCAATTCAAGTCATTTTCGGTTAACTTTTGATTATTTTTTGGTTAGCTTTTGGTGTTACGGATACCGTATCACCAAAAGTTAACCAATTCAAGTCACTTTTGGTTAATTTTTGGTTAATTTTTTTTAACTTTTGGTGATATAGACACCAAAGTGTTTAATTTGGAGTTATATTGGCCAAAGTGATACTTGAGGGTGACAACAGCCAATAACCAATAGTTGGAGGTGATTAAATCCAATAACCCTTATAAAAAATATAATTTATAATGTTTTTTTATCCAGACTTTTGTGTAATACAGAACGCTATTTTCACCTTCACTTTTATTCATAAGTTTCCTCTTTGGAAAAACTAGCAAATTAAAACAAAATGGGCCGAAATCAGACCGTACAGAGTAAACATTTTACAGTTAATATCACCTATTTTGGGCCGAATCTGAAAAAGTTCCGAAACTAGTCCACAATCCTTATATAATATATCAAAACAAAAAAATCCATGTGACATTTTTTCATAGCTTTTAGTTTATGTGACATTATTTGAGAGACTATCTCACAATAATGATTTTTATTTTAAATATGTATATAAAATTTATAATAATAAAACTAATTACATTTTTGATCCCCTAATATTTTGAAGAATTCTGAAAAAATTAAGAGTATTTATATTTTTAACCCTTTACTACAAGGGGTGTACGTGAGTCGGTTTATATTTGATAGGGTTTAAAAATGAAACTTATGGATAAAGTTAATAATAACATACAATTAAAGATCTCAGTGTTTTATAAATATACATAACTTTTTTATATGATTTAAAAAAAACTACACCATAAAAGTAAGCACTTTATTCTCTTTAATTTGAGTATAATATTGTTATACTAAAAATCTAATTTTTAAAAATATATCATGTGTTTCGTTTTACCACGGTTTTGTCTCAAAACTAAATAGAACATTCATGAACATCCTTAAAACCATCACTTGAATTGTATTCCCGAGCATAGCGCGGGCACTAAACTAGTTATTTTATAAAGCGGTAAATTACACATTTTTTACCTTTATAATATCTAAATTATAATGGTGACATTTTTTTTATAAAAAGTTGCATTCATTGGCTTTTTTTTTAAAATAAATGTTAAATTTTGACGTTTAATTTAACGACCGTTAAGTTCTTCAAATTTAGATGGGTAAGTTTGGGTCGGTTTTTGATTTAAACCGAACCCAAACCCAAAATTTCAGTTTTTGTGTTTTCAAAACCCATAGGTTTTGGGTTTTCTGACTGTGTTTAGGTTTGGGTTCGGTTTTTTTTTCGGTTTTTTCAACTTGGGCTTTAAATTTATTGTTTTTTAGTACCAAGTACAAGATAAAAACACAACTCTTAGTGATTTAAGAAACATGTTATAATACTAAAGTTTAAATTTATGTTTCCATAAGTTTTAAACATTTAAAATCAATCACATTTCTAGAGAAAATTTGCTCAAAAAACAATAACTATAAACAAAATTTTGAATGTTCTCCGGCTTAAACAAATACAACCAACAAATCATAGATAAATTGCAATAAGGGTCATATAATAATGTATTACAATATGGGTTTTTGCATAACATGTGTCACGGGTTTTACATATATGATATTTAGCATACACCCCATAAACATTATTGGGTAGGTTCGGTTTTTAAGGATCAGGTTTTTTTTACAAACCCCAAACCCAGCCGAAAAATTTGGCTTTTTTTAAATTAAACCCAAAACCTATGGTTTCTGTTTGGGTTTGATTTTTTAGTTTTGGAACAGTTTATTCGATTTCATGCTCACCTCTAGTTAAATTTATTCATGTGTGATGTAAATGAGGGAATTTATGAGGTTTATTGTTATTATCATTATTATTAAATAAAAGTAAATACTGTATTACAGTTTTGATTTCTAGAATGTGTACTTGAAAAAGTCAAAGCAAGTGTTTGGTTGGTGAAATTGAACGGAATGGGAATCTGGATTTCATTCTCAGAATTGGAATGTCAATCGTATATTTAGGTAGTGTTTGGTATGCAGTAATAAGAGGTGGAATGAAATGAATTATTACAGGGGAATGGAAAAAACGTGTTTGGTTGATCAATTGAATGAAATGAACCATTATAAAGAAATGAAAAAACCCTCATTTTCATTTCATCCACCCCTCATGTTTTTTTTCATTCCTTCAAGGAATTGAATAACTTTTTAATTAATGACAAAAGTCATGACCCGACCCATGACCCAAACCTTGACCCAACACAAGTACCCATCTTATAAATAAGTTTTTTCCACTCATCTTATGGTAGGTGCACTGATTCCCTTTATTAGTTATAAAGACAAACTTAGATGTTGTTTGTTTCACCTCTAATGGTTCAATTCAATGTTGAATTATTGAACATTTAGCATTAAAAGCCTTTTTTTCTTGAAAAAATAGACTCCTGGTGGTTCAGTTGAGTGTTGAAGGGTTAAATGACAAATAAATTCTGAATTTAACTAAGTGGAGCATATACTAACTTTATCCTGATCTGCACTTCTACCCCAACCTCTCTCCTATCTGTAGAGCCTATTAATGATTCAGACTGCTTAATGGTTCAACCCTTAATTGTTAAGATTTTACCACACACTCCCCTTAAACAACTTATACACTTTATAAGGCCAAACTAGAAAACTTTGGGGCCGCTACAAGCCCTCCCGGAATTGAATCAAACAACTTTGAACCTTGTCCACCTTTAATACATATGGTTCAAAATTTTGTCGCATTTTATGGCTTACCCTATAAAGACCCACATTTGCATATCTATAATTTCTTGGAGATATGTGATGAAGAATCAAATCCTAGGATGGAATAGAGTCCTTACACGAGTTCTAACAAACGGGTATGTGATGCTGGCGGGAGCAGGATCTCCGGGCTTGGCCTATTTCTTCGACCTGCGCGGATGAACAGCTCGTTAAGGCAACACCAAGAGTCCAAAGAAGGGTGGCCTCTTGGAGTTGACCCTCCGACATGAGAATCAGTAAAGTGTCCAAATTAAGTAAGTGAATAAGTACAGAAGTGAATAGTTGTACCTGACAGATGTGACGTTTTTGGGTTTATGTAGCCTTTCTTCAAAGGGGAAAGGTTCCGGTACGGTTCACTGTAGCTTAAGCTACTATGTTCCATACTGTCTTATTGGTGGGTTGCCCCGAGATTTCATCAGAGTGAGACATCTGTCCCTTTCTTACTTTGTTTGTTATATGTTGGGCCGTACTAACTAGCCCGTTTTCATTTTGCTTGGGCCCATTCTTAATTTTTAGGCCTTTTATTGGGCGGGACCTCCTAATATCCGCATCCTTGGCGGAATGTGCGTCATCATGTCCCTTAAGTCTTATGGTTTGCGTTTAAAGTATAAGACTTTTACTCATATATACATATGTTATATATATATACATCTTATTTGTTTATTATATTCACATATATGAAACTTGGAGAAGTTTTCCCGCCAACGGTTACTTTTTTACGTTTTTACCTCCCCTATAAATACCAGTTCTTACTTCATTTTTACCCTTCCTACTTTTTGTTCTATATTTCTTTATTTCTCTCTCTTCCAAGATGGTTGACGGCAAAAAGAAAAAGACCGATGCGCCCGAGGTTTCTAAGAAAAAGCCCGACATTTTTGAGATTACCTACCAATGGTCTGAGGATGATTTTTATAAACTTTTGAAGGATTATTCCTTCCAACCTACTTGGCGGCCAGCTTTTCCTAAAGCTGACCAGCATGCTCTTCCTCCCCCCGAGGGAAAAATCACGCTTTACGCTGATCATTTCCGGTTTTGTCCCTTCCGCCTTCCTTGTACTCGATTTGTTGTTCATGTTATGGAGTCGTATCAGGTTCATATCTCTCAAATGCATCCGTTGGGATTGGCGAAGATCATGCATTTTGAGTTTTGTATGAGAAGCATGGGCAGAAAACCGCGGTTATCTCTTTTCCATCCGTTCTTCAAATTCAAAAAAGATGGGGGGTGGTATTCTTTCGATAAGAGGAGTGCTTCGCGGAATATGATTGGTGCCCAGCCTCAGAGTTCTAAAGATAAGTCTTGGAGATCAAAGTTTTTTTATGTTGATGCCGGGGTGATTCCAAGGGATATGGTTTTCCGTCTCAATGGCGAAGATGTTTTTGATGAGCCCCCTCTTCAGGCGGAACTGGAATCGGCGGAGTATCAGTATTTGATCAAAAATCCTTCTGACATTCAGCCTCTTCCTAAACATGCCATAGTTGCCCTAGGAATGAGTAGGAGATGGTCAGATCTTGAGTACCGTCCCTCTTATCAGCGCGCGAGTGGAGGTATTGATGATCCTGCTTTAACTAAATATTCCCTTTTTTCCTTCCTTTCTTACTGTCGTAATGGTTTACAGATCCTTTCAACTTTTTTGAATTATTTTTCCTTAGTAACCGTGAGGGTTTGGAACCGGTTGTCGTCCCTTTGAATCCTGGTGAGAATAAATTTTTGGATCAGACTCGCAACTTGTTTGTGTTTCCTCAATTAAGTAGAGATCACGAAGCTTTTGTTTCGCGCTTTACGTCTGTAGAGGTAAACTATCTTTTTATTGGGTTGTTATGTTTACTATAAATGTGTATACTCTTTTTTTACTTTCTTCTTTCTTTCTTTTAGATGATATCCCCTTTGAAGAGAGCAAAAGACATTGAGGTTGGTTGTGAATGGTGTGGCGGAAGTAGATCTTGATTTATCGGCGGAGTAGCCGATTTATGGTCAAGGGAAAAAGGTGAAGACTATGGTTGAGTCTTTACGTGCTAAAGGCGATGAAGAGAGTTTGAAGACCGCAAATGATCTTGAACAGGCTGGAGCTAGGTTTTTGTCCGGTGAGGATATCTTGGTTGATCTGAACGTTACAGAGGAGGATGCCTTGAGTAAAGGAAAGAAAAGGGTGTTATCGGATGAGGGGGTGCAGTGTTTGCTAATTTGCCCCGTGGTCAGGAGGATTCTGAAGGTTTGAAGAAGAAGAAGAAGAAGCGGAAAAAGCTAAAAATCGCCATGACGACTGCCGATCCATCCCTCTTTCTTGCTCAGCTACGGGAGGGTCGTGCAGGTACGCTTTAACCTAAGAATACATTATTCTTCTTCATCTTTTTGGCTTTATATGAAGTTTTCTTTGTCCAGGTGGTTCTATAATAGAGAAGAAAAGGAAGGAAACTGATGGTCAAAGTGTTGAACTCGTGGCTTCGCCATGTGATCCTCAACAAATACTAGTGAGTGACCCTTTGGGAGAAGAAAACTTTCTTTTTAATGTTTCTGTGCAAGGTGTGAAAGAGGGCGGTTCGGTGCCTCAGGGGCCGCCGATTTTGGACGATCGCCCTCGTGTCTCGCCCCCGTCTGTTCCGCTTGAGGCAGATGGGCATCGAACCTTCGATGCTTTTGTGCAGCCAAGTGAGGAGGTACGTATTTCTTTTCCTTTACGTGTGGGCAGGAACCCGCGCTATTCTTCCAGACCCTTTATTCTTAAATGGTCTTTGGTGCAGGGTACCCGATTGATTTATCCCGCCACATGTAAGGAATGGTTGATGAAGGCGGTTCCTCTAGCGGAGATCGCGACTGTTCAACACCAGGATTCGGCCATTATTCATGACAATTCTGCTACCTCCTTGTCATCTTTAATCGTTAACTATACCGAGATGTGTAGCAGTGAGGAATTCTTGGAGGGTCAACAGAAAACTGAAGTTTCTAAAGGCGATGTTATGGGGAAGCGTATCAAGGACTTCGAAGGTGAAGTAAAACTTTTGAAGAAGAAGGCGGACTCGGCGGCCAGCCATAGCGAGGAGCTAAGGAGTCAGCTATTGGCGCTATAGATTGAGCATGAGGCGGAGCTTCAAGCCAAAGACGTTTTAGAAAAGAAGTTGGGTGCGATGGAGAAGGAGTGTGAAGCGATGAGCCTCAGGTGTTCAAAGTTGGAGGGGGGGGGGGTCGTTATTCATAAGGATTCTAGGACGGAGCTTGATGGTGCTCGTGCGCGGATACTTTCTCTTGAAGAGGAAGCAAGCCATTTTGAGGATCGTTTGAAAAAACAAGACCAATCTCATTCTCTCATGGTACAAGATCTTCAAAATCATGTTATGTCTTTGAAGTCTGATAAGAAATGGATTTTGCAAGAAGGGGTGTCCTTGATTATTAGTGCTTTGGCCAGAGTCCTCGTTATCAAAAGAGGTTACATGCTTTGGCCTCAGCCTCGGATAGCTTGGGGAGGCAAGATGGCTTGAAGGAGGGTTTCAAGATAGTGAGTGAAGGGGAAAATCTGCTGGTGGACGCTAATTCAGCGGAGGGTGACCTGATTGAAGCTTATCGTTCATTAAATGCTTTTCGCCCTGAGATAATTCGTCAAGTGGCGGATTTAGCCGGGGATGATGCTATTGCTTCCTTGAGGTCAGTTTTATTAGACATGGGTAAGCAAGGGGGATTGAGATGGAGGATAATGATGTCATCGATAGAGGTAGTGATGATGACAGTTCTGGTACTGATGAAAGTGATCAACTGATAGACATTATGTCTTAATTGTTTCTTTTCGTTATTCTGACTTTGTAAGTCTTTTGTTGGACATGAATTTGTTTTACCCGTTTATTTGTTATAAACTTGTAATGCGCTTGACGCTATATTCTTAAGTCTTTGTTAGATATAAGATTGTTCTTGTGATGGCGATTTTTATGTTATGTGTTTACAAAACTGTTTGAATGTATAAAAAACGCGTAACTTTGCTACTCTTCTATTCATTGTGGGATGTGTATGATGTGTGTAAAGTGTATAGATTTTTAACAATGATTTTTCACACAATTGGGTTTTAAATTTATAAAAGACGACAATTACTTTAAGACTAACTACACACAATAGGCAAGTGTACCTATCGTATAGTAGTATAGCTTTAGGCAAGAACCGAATATCGATCCGTGGACACAATGTCTCCCAATACTAAACCTTCATTACTATTTAACCGGTCAAATAAGGATGGGTTGTAAATATTTTAATTAACTAAATTAGCTAATGATTAATCTAATTGAGGCAAGTTAACACAAATGAAGATCAATCAAAGAAAGGTATCACTTAGATTTCGAATCCGTTTAGCAAAACAATGACAACATGTACGAACCTTCGGTGAGATCATTTTCTACACATGATACATGGAATTAAATTAGACTCCTGTCAAGGTTATCTAATCATATAACCATTCGGAAAGCTAGAACGATAAACACACAATAGCCACCTAAAGTTATGCAATGAAGAACCAATGATACTATTAAGTCAATGTGAAAGATGGTTTGGACTCCCGTCAAGGCTATCCAAACCCATAAATCTTTGGAAAGTTAACACGATGAACACATGATAACCACCTCAATCCACGTAATGTAACAATAGCTATTCAACTTCTTCAACTTATGAAAGTCCTAACACGAATACATGAACCACAAATTTGCGCATTATCAATAGTTACACATACACAAAATTAGGAGATATCCATAACAAACACAATGGTTTTTCCAAACATATGTATAAGGGTGCACACTTGTTCAACTTTCCTAAACATTCAATCCTCATTCACCATTCCTAGTCAAATGCCATAAATTACATACTAGCATATGCAATTCATGAATAAATGTCATAACACATACGGTTTTCCAACATAATATGGTTACAACACCCACAAGGTTCAATATTTCATCAAGTCAAACAAGAACACATAGCCATTGAAGAAATTTTCGTAACTTTGTATAAACATTGACATAATCATCACCAAATGTTGCATACTAGTTGTCAAAGTATGCTAAACTTCATCTAATCTAAGTGATATAGAGTATTTAGCTCATGGAGCTTACAAAAACCACAACCACACTCATAAACATGGGAGAAAACATGATAGATCTAGAGTTTTACAAACCAAAATGAGTAGAGGTGGGTTGTGTAGTGATGAATACTTCCTTGGAGCAATTGATCTTCAATCTTGGCTTTCTTCCTTCAATGGATGACCAAAAAGACGATTTGGAGCTTTTGGGACCTAGGGTTTTTGAGTTCTAAGTGGATGCTTGAGAAATGAAACTCAAATTAGGTTAAAAAGGTGAGAACTCGCCGAGCATGGCCATGTGCTAAGTAACATGGCCATGTTTCAGCCATATTTCTTATCAGACCTTGCATGGCCATGTTCAGTCAGACATGGGCGTGTCTTCATCAAGTTGCTTATCAGGGCTTGCATGGCCATGTCTCCATCAGACATGGTCATGTCAGTAGCTATTCTTCAACATCTTCACTTATTTATTTGAGTTTTCCACCAAAATCACCAAGTTGTCATCAAAAACTACAAAATCCAAATAAAACACAATTAAGTGACTATCCGGATGAATTTGCAACAAAAAACGTTTAAAATGAGGGATAACATGCATCATTAACATGTATATTTATTCACATATCAAACATCCCCACACTTAAACTTTGCTTGTCCTCAAGCAAAATCTCCTGCAATGATTCGACATCAACCCATTGGCTTTTTTAGAAATTAAAGACAAGCAACCCACACATTATTAAAGATCCAAATGCATAAACGATTTTCAAGAACTTAACTAAACAACAGAGAACCAAACAAGGTGTAACAAAATATTTTTCTTTTCCATGATTTCAAGGCATGAACATATTCAATTAAGCATAGCATGTATATAGAATATTAATTATGTATTTGATTTCACCTCTCACAATGATTCACTCAACACTCGGCTATATAATATGTGAATCACTCAATGCCAAACAATGAAGCAACATTATCATAAGCTTGCTTAGAAATCATCTCTCCATTAAATAACATAAGAAACCGCACAAATCAAGAGGTCTTTGAGGGGTTGTAACAAGGCTTAGGCTAAAGGTATGGAATTTAGGCTATAAAGTGACTAAATGGCCAAAATCCGGACTAGCTAGATGTTTTGTGATCGGCTACAAAGAGATGAAGAGAATATACAAACTAAGAATAAGCTAGCGTATCTACTAATAATGAGCCACTACAATTTTGTTTTCTTCTTTTCTTTTCATTGGAATCGCAAAACCGCTCATACCACTGTTTCTTCCATAAATGAGCCGAAACAAACAAAAAGTGCTATTTTCCATTCCTTTTTTTTCTTTTTTTTTTTCTTTTTTTTTTCTTTTTTTTTTCTTTTTTCTTTTGAATAACCACTACTAATATCAATATGAAAAATAAAGACACAAATCCTACAAGAAGAACTAGAAAAAGCAAAACAACTAGCATAAGCCGGATTCTGACACAAGGGTTTAAACATAAAAAGGCTTTTTGGCTAGGTAGGCTTAAGATGTGGGTTAAACAACAAGAAAAAGATGGGGGCTCAACATGGGCGACTAGGGGAGATGTTTGGGTAAGGTAAACGAAATGAAAAAGAAAGAGAAACAAAGTGGCTTATCCTAGAGCCTCTATCATGTTTATGCAATAGCTTAGTTCATAATCTTGAAATGTATTGTCTAAGCAAGTTCTAAAATGAAAGCAACACTTGGCACACTCAAAATGTAACAAAAAATGAGCATGATGAATCATGAAGAATGAATGCTCGAAAGGCGCAGAATTAAGCTCACAGAAATGGGGTTATGGGTATAGGTGCAAATATATACATAACTATCATTCTTTTAACATGCCATGCTAGATTGATATTTCAGCACAATTTTAAAAAAAAAAAAAAAAAAATCTTGATGGCTTCTCTGATTCATGCAAGTTTGAAAATACAATCATGCTTAAGGATCTAAAATAGATGTGATTGATGTTATCTTTAATTTATATTTGCCAATAAGATGAGTTTTCACATGCAGAGATATACAAAAAAAATGCCATTGGTGAAGTTAAACAAAAAGAAGCCCCTCCCCATACTTGATATGTACATTGTCCCCAATGTACACAAAAACATGCAAAAGCATAAATGAGAGAGAGAACAGAAGACTTCCCTATTGTAAAATCCCTGAAAGTGCCAAACTAGTTTCCAAATGCCTCTTAAGCACCACCATTCGTGAAATTCCAACCAAGATCATCACTATTACTCCAGGAACAAAAAAATTAGTATAGTCAATAATAATATGAAGCATGCAAAAGGGTTAATAACTAAACAAAATACAACGGTAACAAGTCTTGAGTTTGTACAAATATAATAACAAAAAAAAGTACAACTCAAACCACAAAAGATGATAGGAGGACATCATACTAGTCCTCCATATCGACTGCATCGTTTACGGGTTCCTGTTGTTGTTCGGCTTGCCGAGGCTGGAAAGGTGGTACATGAAATGGTAGAGGAGGAAGAACATAACCTCCTACAGCAGCTAAATGCATTTGAACCTGCATCAACCAAAGAATCCCAGCCTCACAATGTTCCAACCGCTGAGCATAATCAACAGGTGGCGTGGGACGTTGTGCCTCTGCTCCCGCGTCACCAATTTGTGGTACCTGGCGAGCCCCCTCGAGAGATAAACCATCATCACTATCTGCACCCTCACCCCCACTAGCATCAGCTGCAACCTCTAGACCCGCAGCAACTACACTCTCTTCTATGGGAGGCCATATATTCTCATCAGAATCTAACCAATGCCACCCGCCCCGGTCGACCATGGCAAGCTTCATGTTGGTTATCATTTTTTTATCAACAAACGCAGTGGAGCATGAAGCATGAAGTCCTGCAATAACCTCTGGAGTCATGAAATCATAAGAATATGCCAATTCAGTAATAAATGACCCGCCACAGATAGCGCTGGCAAGAGTCGTCCCACAACAACCATCAAAGAACAGTGCCAAGGCATATGCTAAATTTATTGGCTCTCGACGAATAAGACAATGGAGGAAAAACATGTCTTTGATTGTATTTACACCTGTGCTAGAACCTCGAGCAGAAATCGTGCTAGCTAATACACGATGAATGTACCGGTGGAGTGGGTCTCTAAACATAGTTGCTTTAGTTGACCTGGGCCTATATATTCCCTTACCAATATCTTGCCATAATTCAGCAACTTTACCCGTTGCATCATTAGGTAGATCTAGTAATCCATTTTTAAAGATAGATTTCCGTATCTCAGCATTTGTGTATAGGCCCATTCTCACCCCCAATTGTGCCACTGATAAATTTCGTGGCATTCCACCTAACCTGAATGTGATGATCTGGTCATCATGGAGTCGTTTGGTTGGGTAGCGAAATTTGAAAGAAGAGCAAAACTCCAAAACTAGCTCTCGGTATTGTGGTCTCTTGATGTCAAATAACCGTCTCCATGGGAGTGGAAGGAGAGCCTTGGCACGATCTTTTTCACCTAGTTCATCAAGGACAGTCCAATCCAAAGTTCGAGCTGTCACTAGGGGCTTGTGTTGAATGGAGGTAAATTTGTTGGCTTCCTGGCTACCATCTTCAAATTGGAGAAAACGGTGGATGCCGTTTTCAGCCATGATCTGCAAAAAGCAATGTCAAATGTCAAATTAAATTTTGAAAAAGCCCATCAAAGACCCACTTTTCAACATCAAAAGAAATACAATTCTGATCACACTGATTGACTTGCAAATACCATTAGATTACAACAAGAATTAATCAAATGTGATTGCTAGAGACATATCATGAACAAATTGAGTTCGCAATCACGTCAATTCCATCACAAACTTCCTATAAAATCCATGCGTTTAACTAACAATCGACACCAAAACATGATCAAAACATACTACACAACAGAGTACTACTAGATCCTAGCCAACACTTAACCAAAAACCAATAAAGACATCGCTTCAACCAAGAAGGTTCAGTTGCATCCAAAGTTTACAAACAGTAGTTCCAACAATCAAGATGCAATTATTAATTGACAAGTATATATGATTAAAATATATCATGCACTCAATTAACAATTGAACCATATCATGCTTTACCAACCCGAACCGATTCGACAGAAAATTACCCTCCTAATTAACCAATTTTGACCGATATAGGACACAAAAAAAAAAAACAAGGATACTAATAACGTAAACCACATTAGATATATACAATACGCCAACATCTTCCAAATAGCAGTCAAAGTATGGTTAAATTAGTTCTAATTGTGATTGCTTTTGAAAGACATCGAACAATCTTCAAACACCATCAAAACATGCTTTCATTTAATTGCATCCACTATTGAGTTGTTGCACATGTAAATTAATTATGTTGTAGTAAACAAACTAGCAAAATTGATAAAAAATAATAATAATAATAATAATAATAATAAAAAAAAATGAAATTGTGAAAGGATGAGTTGAACGCAAGATGAGATTCAGTAAATGGCCATCAACATACCACTAATTTCAAAAATAGACCACTGATGAACTGCTTTGGGAAAAAAAACGAATAAGATTTAGTTAACAAAACACCCAAAGACCGAACACAAGATAAAAAAAACTAGCCTTAATTGCCAAGAATGTTTCTACTCGGAATCGCGATGAACAACATACTACAACCTATAAAAACGAACACAAATCGGAAGAGGATGAGTGGAATCGTACCTGTGATGGTGAAATTCGCGGTGGCCGGTGGTGATTTTGGCCGGAATCACGCGACGAGGAAGGGTGATGGTGGTGTGCGTCGACCGATCGGGAGAGGAGATGGAGATGGGTTAAAACAAAACTAGGGTTTTTTTTTTTTGAACTGAACGTTGAGGATATTTGTTAAAAAGAAAATCATATTTCTTTCTTTTTTTTTTTTTAATCTAAACATGGGCATGTTCAATATCTTAAGGTCATGTTAGCTCTCATTAAAAAAAATCATTCAGCTATTACATGGGCATGTCTTTATGTGACATGGCCATGTCAGAGAGCATTTTAAAATTTTCACATTGTTTTCTCTTGATTTCTACCACTTTTCACCCGATCGACGATTTGTCCGGCACTTTTTCAATGTTATTAAATGAGTACTCACCTGGTGACGTAAACCATACAATCTTGAAACGACGCACGCTCCAAAATCAATCCTCAACCAAAAACTAGGACAAAAACAATCAAGCAAAAACAAAAGAAACAAATAAAAATAAAAATTAAACAAAGATAATTAACAACTTACTAAACCTCGGGTTGCCTCCCGGAAGCGCTTTATTTATTTACGAGTCATTAGCTTGACTCGACCTCTTGCTAGTTGTCCTTGGGGTGAAGTTCTAAAACTTCCAACTCCCGTTCATCACTCGGTCCTTCGATGTAGTGTTTTAAACGATGACCATTGACTTTAAAAATCCTCCCATCCGAATGTTCAATTTCAATAGTTCCGTATGAAAACACTTGTTTCACAATATAAGGACCCGTCCACCTCGATCTGAGCTTACCCGGAAATAAACGAAGACGAGAATTGTAGAGCAATACCCGATCACCCACTTGGAATTGTTTGTTGTCCTTCAAGTGAGCATCATGTATCTTTTTCGTCTTTTCCTTGTAAATCCTTGAATTCTCGTAAGCTTGGTTTCTCAATTCCTCAAGCTCGTGAACTTGTAATAATCTTTTTTCACCTGCACTTGTTAAATCAAAATTAATGGCTTTCAAAGCCCAATAAGCTTTATGTTCAAGTTCAACGGGGAGGTGACATGCTTTGCCATAAACCAACTTAAACGGTGTGGTGCCAATTGGAGTTTTGTAAGCGGTTCGAAAGGCCCATAAGGCATCATCAAGCTTTTCCGCCCAATCTTTTCGGTTTTGCCCAACCGTTCGTTCAAGAATTCGTTTAAGACCCCTATTAGTGACCTCAACTTGACCACTAGTTTGAGGGTGATAGGGTGTTGAAAATCTGTGTTTAACCCCATAACGTGACAATGCCCTCTCAAGTTGATTGTTACAAAAATGGGTTCCACGGTCACTAATTAGGGCCTTAGGGGCACCAAACCGAGAGAAAAGCTTTTTAAGAAACTTCACAACTACCCTAGCATCATTTGTGGGTAAGGCTTGCGCCTCGGCCCATTTAGAAACGTAGTCGACAGCTACTAGGATGTACTTGTGACCATATGAAGATGGGAATGGTCCCATGAAGTCAATGCCCCAAACATCGAATACCTCGCATACCTGTATGCTATTTTGGGGCATCTCATCACGAGACGAGATGTTACCTGCGCGTTGGCAAGCATCACATGCTTTGACCAACGCGTGTGCATCCTTGAAGATGGTAGGCCAGTAGAAACCAGAGTCAAATACTTTCTTAGCAGTGTAGTTTGCTCCATGGTGACCACCAGTAGGACCTTCGTGACAATGGCGAAGAATGCTCTTTGCATCAATTCCATACACACATCTTCTTACTACTTGATCCGCGCAAACCCGAAACAAATACGGATCTTCCCAAAAATAGTATTTCACATCAGCCATGAACTTTCTCTTTTGTTGATAAGTCATACCTTTCACAAGGACCCCACCTACAAGAAAGTTAGCAAAATCCGCAAACCAAGGGTATTCATCAACCGTTTGTACCTGCAAAAGAAATTCATGAGGGAAATTGTCATTTATGTTGGATTCCCTCAACTCCTCCATGGATGGATTCTCGAGACGTGAAAGGTGATCGGCAGCGACATTCTCAGCTCCTTTTTTATCTCGGATTTCTATATCAAATTCTTGCAAAAGCAAGATCCATCGAATCAAACGTGGTTTTGCGTCTTGCTTGCCAAAAAGATACCTAAGTGCTGCATGGTCGGTGTAGACAACGGTTTTTGACAAGACAAGGTAAGAACGAAATTTGTCAAAAGCAAACACCACCGCAAGCAACTCTTTTTCGGTGGTGGTGTAGTTCTCTTGAGCATCATTGAGAGTTTTGCTTGCATAGTAGATTGGGTGGAAATGTTTGTCCTTTCTTTGCCCTAAAACCGCTCCAACTGCATAGTCACTAGCATCACACATTAGTTCAAATGGGAGATTCCAATCCGGGGCTACCATTATTGGTGCATTTATCAGTTTTTCTTTCAAAAAGTTGAAAGCATTTAAACACTCATCATTGAAAATAAATGGTGCATCTTTTTCAAGAAGTTGGGTCATAGGCCTTGCAATTTTTGAAAAATCTTTTATAAAGCGTCTATAAAAACCGGCATGACCCAGAAAACTCCTAATTGCTTTGACAGAAGTGGGTGGTGGTAATTTTGAAATCGTTTCAACTTTTGCTCTATCTACCTCTAACCCCGCATTGGAAATCTTATGCCCTAAAACAATGCCTTCCTTCACCATAAAATGACATTTTTCCCAATTTAAAACGAGATTTGATTCCTCACATCTTGCGAGCATTTTCTTCAAATTGTTCAAACAATGATCAAAGGAACTACCAAACACTGAAAAGTCGTCCATGAAAACTTCCATTGATTCCTCAACCATGTCATGAAAAATAGCCACCATACACCGTTGAAATGTGGCCGGAGCATTACACAAGCCAAAGGGCATTCGCCGGTAGGCAAATGTGCCATATGGACATGTGAATGTGGTCTTTTCTTGATCTTCAGGTGCAATTGGAATCTCAAAATAACCTGAAAAACCATCAAGAAAGCAATAAAACATATTTCCAGATAACCTTTCTAACATTTGATCAATAAAGGGTAAAGGGAAATGGTCCTTTCTCGTGGCATCATTAAGCTTCCGGTAGTCTATGCACACCCTCCAACCGGTCACGGTTCTCGTTGGTATCAACTCATTCTTTTCATTTGTCACCACTGTCATGCCTCCTTTCTTCGGGACGACTTGCACCGGGCTAACCCATGCAGAATCTGAAATTGGGTAAATCAAGCCCGCATCAAGCAACTTGATAACCTCCTTCTTGACCACTTCTTGCATATTTGGGTTGAGGCGACGTTGGTGTTGCACAACTGGCTTATATTCATCCTCCATTAAGATCTTATGGGTACAAAAGGAAGGATTTATCCCTTTTATATCCATGATCTTCCAAGCCATAGCTTTCTTGTGCATCTTTAGGACATCCAAAAGCCTTGCTTTTTCATCACCTGACAAGTTAGAAGCAATTATAACAGGTAATTTAGAATCATCATCAAGATATGCATACTCAAGATGATCGGGTAGCTCTTTGAGTTCTAAAGATGGTGGTTCTTCAATGGATGGTTTAGCTTTTGGCTCCTCTTTCTTCTCCATTACTTCAAATACTTCACAAACTTTTGGACTAGGGGGTGGTTCTTGTGCTAGTAAGCGAGCTAACTCATCACAAATTTGATTGGCTTGTTCAAAATCAAGTTCTTCCCCCTCAAGCAATTGTGTGTCCAAATAGTCATGCCCAAGCATTTCCTGCAAATAATGATCCACATGATAGTCAATTGAGTCAATGAAATAAAGTGTATCATCATGATTTTGTGTGTGTTTCATTGACTTCTCAATGCTAAACACCACCTCTTCCTCGTCTACCCTAAGAGTCAACTTGCCTTCAAACACATCTACCAATGCTCTAGAGGTAGCTAGGAAGGGGCGACCTAGAATAAGAGGTACGTTTTTATCCTCATCCATGTCAAGTATCACAAAATCAACAGGAAAGACAAATTTCCCAACCCTCACCAACATGTTTTCAATAATTCCTCTCGGGTATTTAACGGATCGATCGGCTAATTGAATGCTCATACGTGTTGGTTGGGGTTCTCCTAGGTCTAGCTTTTGAAACAATGAGTATGGCATTAAGTTGATGCTAGCACCTAGGTCGGCTAAGGCATTGTTCACAGATAAACTACCAATGAGACAAGGGATAGTGAAACTCCCTGGATCCTTCATCTTTTGGGGTAGTTTGTTTTGAAGTATCGCGGAGCATTCTTCATTTAGGATTACATATGATAACTCCTCGAGTTTCTGCTTGTTTGTTAGAAGATCTTTAAGAAACTTCGCATACTTTGGCATCTGTGACAAAGCTTCAACAAATGGTAAGTTAATATGCAATTGTTTGAAAAGGTCAAGAAATTTACCATATTGTTGTTCCATCTTTTCTTTCTTCAAACGACCCGGATATGGAATTTCGGGCTTGTATTCTTTCAATGGTTTCTTGACTTGTGCGGTACTTTCTGGGACTCGCCTAGTAGTTTGCACCTCGTCTTGGACATTGATTTCATCTTCTTCAACATTTGGCTTAGATGTGGAATCCATTTCTGCATCTTTAGTGGTCTTGCCACTTCTCAATGTGACAGCTTTGCAATGCTCTTTTGGATTCGTTTCGGTGTTACTCGGGAGTTTACCTGCTTCCCTCTCGGATAACAACTTTGCAATTTGACCCATTTGGTTCTCCATACCCCGAATCGCAGATCCTTGACTTCTCAACTCATTTTGGAACTGTTGTTGTCTAGCTTCAGCTTGATCATGACGGGCTTCAGAATTTTGATGACGAGTTTCTGCAGTAGAGAGAAATTGTGCCATCATATCTTCTAAATTTGGTTTTCTATCGGGTTGTGAACCGCTACTTGAACCTTGATTTTGATATTGTTGGAATTGGTTCTGATTTTGTGGTCGAGGTGGGTTTTGCGAGTGAAATGATTGTTGATTTTGTTGGTATGGTGGTCTTTGTTGAAATCCCGGGGGATGGTTGCTTCCACTTGCCTTCCAACTAAAGTTAGGATGATTCTTCCAACCCGGGTTGTATGTATTGCTATAAGGATTGTTTTGAGGGCGAACTTGATTACCCATAAAATCAACATGTTCATGCGAATCATACATGTTCCCCGCTTGGCAATCCGAACTCATGTGTGGACCACCGCATAACTCATAACAACCTTGAACTTTATGTGCCTGCATTTGATCAAATTTTTTTAGAGAGAGCCTCCAATTATGCAGTTAATGCAGTGTAGGAATCTACTTGGTGGACTCCCTTTTTGGATCTCGGGCCTTGTTGTGAATAATTCTTCTTAGCAACTTTTTCTAACAACTCATATGCCTCACCAGGTCGCTTTAATAAAAAATCACCATTCGCATGCAAATCAATCAACTGCTGCGAGGGTGCATCCAATCCATTGTAAAATGTTTCACATTGTTGCCATTTTTTCAATCCATGGTGTGGAACCTTTCTCATTAGATCTTTATATCTTTCCCATGCCTCATGAATTGATTCTTCATCATCTTGTTGAAATGAGAGAATTCGGGTTCTGAATTTAGCGGTTTTCTCGGATGGAAAATATTTCTTCAAAAATGCTTCCGCCATTTGCTCCCAAGTAGTAATGGAACCTGGTGGGAGAGATATAAGCCATGCCTTGGCCCGGTCCCGTAAAGAGAATGGAAACAACCGAAGCCTAATAGCATCATCGGAAACACCATTGATTTTAAATGTGGCACAAATCTCCAAAAACTCCGCAAGGTGAATGTTAGGATCTTCATGATCCTTGCCATCAAACTGCACCGTATTTTGCACCATCTGAATAATGCTAGACTTTATCTCGAAATTGTTTGCTTGTATATTTGGTCTAGCAATACTTGACTCCAAACCACCAACTGATGGTTTCCCAAAATCTGAAATTGTTCTTTCGTCGTCTGGGTCTGCCATGTTCAAATCTATGTCCTCTTCTTCACTTTCTGTTTCCCCTGTATTTTCTACCCTTATCGTTTCACTTTCAATTTCCTGTGCTACTTGTTGAGACCTTGCCCTCAAGTTCCTTCTAAGTACTCTTTCAGGATCCGAATAAGGTTCTAGAAGTTCTTCAGGAGGTGATGATGTGAACATAAGCTTTCTGAAAACACAACAAATACCCAAACACACGTAAAAAGAGACAAAATAAATAAACTAACTACGAAAAAAGAAAAGAAAAATATGCACAAATAGTTAAAGTAGTAACTTGGATCATTCTTGAAATCACCGTGTCCCCGGCAACGGCGCCAAAAACTTGATGTGTGTAAAGTGTATAGATTTTTAACAATGATTTTTCACACAATTGGGTTTTAAATTTATAAAAGACGACAATTACTTTAAGACTAACTACACACAATAGGCAAGTGTACCTATCGTATAGTAGTATAGCTTTAGGCAAGAACCGAATATCGATCCGTGGACACAATGTCTCCCAATACTAAACCTTCATTACTATTTAACCGGTCAAATAAGGATGGGTTGTAAATATTTTAATTAACTAAATTAGCTAATGATTAATCTAATTGAGGCAAGTTAACACAAATGAAGATCAATCAAAGAAAGGTATCACTTAGATTTCGAATCCGTTTAGCAAAACAATGACAACATGTACGAACCTTCGGTGAGATCATTTTCTACACATGATACATGGAATTAAATTAGACTCCTGTCAAGGTTATCTAATCATATAACCATTCGGAAAGCTAGAACGATAAACACACAATAGCCACCTAAAGTTATGCAATGAAGAACCAATGATACTATTAAGTCAATGTGAAAGATGGTTTGGACTCCCGTCAAGGCTATCCAAACCCATAAATCTTTGGAAAGTTAACACGATGAACACATGATAACCACCTCAATCCACGTAATGTAACAATAGCTATTCAACTTCTTCAACTTATGAAAGTCCTAACACGAATACATGAACCACAAATTTGCGCATTATCAATAGTTACACATACACAAAATTAGGAGATATCCATAACAAACACAATGGTTTTTCCAAACATATGTATAAGGGTGCACACTTGTTCAACTTTCCTAAACATTCAATCCTCATTCACCATTCCTAGTCAAATGCCATAAATTACATACTAGCATATGCAATTCATGAATAAATGTCATAACACATACGGTTTTCCAACATAATATGGTTACAACACCCACAAGGTTCAATATTTCATCAAGTCAAACAAGAACACATAGCCATTGAAGAAATTTTCGTAACTTTGTATAAACATTGACATAATCATCACCAAATGTTGCATACTAGTTGTCAAAGTATGCTAAACTTCATCTAATCTAAGTGATATAGAGTATTTAGCTCATGGAGCTTACAAAAACCACAACCACACTCATAAACATGGGAGAAAACATGATAGATCTAGAGTTTTACAAACCAAAATGAGTAGAGGTGGGTTGTGTAGTGATGAATACTTCCTTGGAGCAATTGATCTTCAATCTTGGCTTTCTTCCTTCAATGGATGACCAAAAAAACGATTTGGAGCTTTTGGGACCTAGGGTTTTTGAGTTCTAAGTGGATGCTTGAGAAATGAAACTCAAATTAGGTTAAAAAGGTGAGAACTCGCCGAGCATGGCCATGTGCTAAGTAACATGGCCATGTTTCAGCCATATTTCTTATCAGACCTTGCATGGCCATGTTCAGTCAGACATGGGCGTGTCTTCATCAAGTTGCTTATCAGGGCTTGCATGGCCATGTCTCCATCAGACATGGTCATGTCAGTAGCTATTCTTCAACATCTTCACTTATTTATTTGAGTTTTCCACCAAAATCACCAAGTTGTCATCAAAAACTACAAAATCCAAATAAAACACAATTAAGTGACTATCCGGATGAATTTGCAACAAAAAACGTTTAAAATGAGGGATAACATGCATCATTAACATGTATATTTATTCACATATCAGTGTACATCACTTTTGATCATAGACAAGTAAAAATTAGTAGCAATGATTACATATAGCATTTCTTCAATTGCGCGACATTCCAGGTTCTTGGGACTATTTTTCCATCAATTCTCTTCAGTTCGTAGGCGCCCTTGCCCTTTGCTTGATGAATGACATATGGTCCATCCCATCACGGACCTAACTTTCCCTAAGCCTCGACTCGACTAGCTCCATTGTCTCTTAACACATACTCACCTTCTTTGAAAGATAGGGGTTTCACATTTTTATTATACTCTTTTTCCAGCTTCTTTTTATAGCGGGCCTCGTTGATGGCCGCTATTTCTCTCATCTCCTCCAAAAGATCTAATTTTCTCCTGAGGGATTTATCGTTGTTACTTTGGCTAATATTGAGGGTCCTTGCGGAAGGTAGGCCAATTTCCGCTGGAATCATTGCTTCGGACCCATATGTCAGACTGAATGGGGTTTCTCCTATACTTGTCTTAATCATTGTTCTGAAAGCCTACAAAACATTTGGGAGCTCATCTACCCATGATGTACCCGCCTGATCGAGGCGTTTCTTAAGCCCATCTACAATGCTTCGGTTTACCCTTTCTACTTGGCCATTTCCCTGTGGATGAGCCACAGATGTAAAGATTTGTTTAACTTTCAACGACTTACACCATTCTTGAATTTTCTGATCTATGAATTGAGCCCCGTTGTCACTTACCAAGTACAGTGGAATTCCGAATCTGCATACGATGTCGTCCCAAATTTTTTTTTTTTATGTTATGCGCGGTGATAATGGTAACCGCTTTGGCCTCTACCCATTTAGTGAAGCAATCCACTGCTACGATGAGGAATTTAACTCACCCTGCCCCTTCTTGGAAAGGTCCCACAATGTCGATTGCCCACTTCTGAAAAGGCCAGGCTGCGTATACAGGAACCCGATCGTTTTTGGGACGAGTTGTCAGCGATGCGTGCTTTTGACAGCTTGCACATTTTCGTAATTCATGTTCTGCTGTGGCATGCATTCCCGGCCAATAATACACTGCATTCAAAATCTTGGCCACTACCGATCTTGGCCCCGCATGGATTCCACATACCCCCATATGTATCTCTCTGATAAGATAATTTGCTTCGTCAGGGTCTACGCACCTTAAGAGGGGGCCCAGATAGGTTCGCCGATATAACACCTCATCGTTCAGTTGGTAGTGCATGGCTTTGTTCCTTAGTTTAGCTACTTTAGCTCCTTCATCTGGGACCGTTCCATTTTTTAGATACTCGATTAATGGGGTCATCCAAACAGCCTGTTGTGAAAAACTTTCTATAACTTCCACCAAACATACAGCGGGATTGATGATCGACATGAATTTCTGGGTTGGCAAAACATGAGGCTAGCTTGCTTAACGAGACTGCTTTCTTGTTCTTACTCCTTAAAACATGAACTATGGTGAAAACTTCGAATTTCTGAATCAGCTCTTTGCAAATGTTTAAATAGGCGTTCATTGAATCCTCATTTGCTTCATACACCTCGTTTATCTGATTGGCGACCAGGAGTAAGTCTACATGCGCCCGCAAGATGGTGACTCCTTTTCTTGTTGCTAATTTTAGATCGGCGATTAGCGCCTCGTACTCTGTTTCATTGTTAGACGCCTTGAATTTTAATTTTAAAGCCTGCGCTGTCTCTTCCCCTTCAGGACTAACCAAAAGTATCCCAAACCGACCCTCTCTGCGTTGGCGACACCGTCGGTGTACAAATTCCAAAAAGCATCTTTCTTTTCTTCCGTTTCGGTCTCAAATTTTGGTAAATCTCATGTTGTATCCGCGGGGATCTCGACCAGGAAATCAGCGATGACCTGACCCTTAGTGGTTGTCCTTGGTTTAAACTTTATGGTTAAAGCGCTGATTTCTACTTCATATTTTGCGAGTCTTCCTGACATATCGGGGCGCTTTAAGACCTGTTGGATGGGGTATTTGGTGAGAATGGATATTTCGTGGTTCTGAAAATATCTTCTTAATCTTCGTGATGCGTATACAAGAGATAATACCAATTTCTCCAAAATAGTATAATTGAGCTCTGGGCCTGAAAGTACTCGACTAACGTAATAAACAGGTGTTTGGACTCCATCGTGCTCTACCATTAAAACTGAACTTACTGCCTCCCTTGATGCTGCTATATACATTTGAAGATTCTCCTTTTCATGTGGTGCCGCCAAAGTGGGTAGACAAGCCAAGTGATTTTTCATTTCTTGGAAGGCGATGTCTGCTTCTTTGGTCCATACAAATTTGTTCTTGGCTAAACAATCCTTTAAAACTTTTAGGAATGGAAGGGCGCGATCTGCTTGTTTGGATAGAAGACGGTTAATTGCTACCAAACAGCCATTTAAAACTTGCACATCTTTGAGCGAGGATGGTGGATTCATTTCTAATATTGCTTTTGTGACAACCAGAAAAAATAAATAAATAAATAAATAAAATTTATTCTTTTGTTCCATTTCGTTGCAGACAACCAATGACGCGGAGTAATTTTCGGGACGAAAATTCTTCTAACAAGAGGATGATGTGACAACCCGTAATTTCAATTAACACCGTTAAACCATTTTCGTTAAATTCAGTCAAATTTACGTTAAATTGTTAGCTCGGTTCCCAAATTAACTTATATAAGTTTAGGGTCCGTTCGGTAATTAACAAAATATAACCTTATTAATTTAGGAGGTTAACTAATTAACTTCCAAAGTGCAAGGGCCTATGTGTAAAATTAAAATTAATTCACCCAACCCTAACCGAACCCCCTTGTATATTAACAACATCACACAATTCGGCAGCTAGAATCACCACCATATACAACCACATTCTCGACTGTGATTCTAGAGCAAACAACTGTACCAATCCTCCATCCCTTTCACAGTTCCATCACTCAACAACACCTCCCCCGGTCGCACAGCAGCCGACGAATCAAGTTTCTCCGGTGAGACTACACTTCGATCAGCCGGCAGCGTATCGGTAGCCCTTTTGCTTCATTCGACAATCGGTGCGTGTCCATCAAGTTATTTTGTTATTCATCGTGTTACATTTTTTGTTGTCGGGGTGTTCCGGGTTTCGTTCGATTTCATTACGGGATACGTTTTGTTTCAGTTCAATCCAGATTTAAGGATGATATGTATGCGTGCGATACAATGAGTTTAACATGCGTGAAGTATGTACGTTCAATCTGTTAAAATATATATGTATGCGATAGTATGAAGGTGTTGCAAGTTATATATATATGGGGATGTATAAAAAAAACCTATTTTATTGTGAAAACCTTAGAAACTCAAGTGAGTGGTTGTAATTAAGCCACATGTATTATTCTACAAACATTTTGTCTTTTCTTTAAGAGGGTAAATCGGTCATTTACATCCCCCTGTCATATATGTCTTTCACATTATCACAGCTATATCCCTTTTCTTAACATATATGTTATCTCTCTAAATCCAAAATTCAAAAACGAATAATCTCTCACTAAATTTCTTCTCTTAAATAACTTTTTCTCCATTATCATCCTCATTACCAATTTCTTTATACCATCATGTTATGGAAGATGTTGTTGTTAAGAATTTCTAATAAAAGTTCCGGCGGAGATATAGTGGTTTCGATGACCGGAAATAATGGCGTTGATGGGTTAGACGACCTATTCCGGGGGGTTTTTCTTGATTTCGTCGTTACAACTCGAGATCCATCTTTGTTCAAGTAATCAGTCCATCTTTTCATCTCTAGTTCTAGTATCTTTCTTTTGTTATTAAGTTGATTCGTTTTTGGGTTATAATGTTAAGATCTAGAGATTTGAATCATTTGATACTAAACACCACCATCAAGGATCCGATGTCAGAATCGTTCCGGGCAGAACACCACAGTCCGCAATATTCTCGTCGTTGGCCTTGAATTCACCAACGATTTGGTGATTGTCGGGCATAAAATTTACACAAGGTGTGCTAATTCGGGGAAGGTGAAGGAGATGTAGCAATGGGGGGTTTTTAAAATTTAATTTGATTGAAGATGTGTGATTGAAATTTGGACAGCATATAATCTGACATAAAAATGGATTAATGGGAGCAAAATCCAACCGCCATGTACAACCTGCAAAAGTCATTTTTTTACTTAATTGCAACCATGTATCCATCATGTACCAACCAATATTTTAAATTTATACTTATCTTCTATTTAATTTATTATTACTTACATGTTAATTACACAAATGGACGCATAAGGTCCATGTAGTTTCCTAAAAATACCAATATTACTTTTAAAAGTGAAGATCTAGTAATTTGTTCCTCTGCCGATCGATTGAATTTTTTCTAGATTGGATTAAGGTGTTGCCTTTATATAGTGTTTTTCTTTTGTATTCGGATCTATATCTACTCCAATAAATAAAATGTTGGGTTAATTAGTTGGTAAAAAAATAATATAGTGATGAGTTGTTTTGTTAAAGAAATGTATATAATTTGAAACTATGTAACATTATGTATGAACTGACATGTATGTAATTTTGATTTTAATAAAATATGTAACACGATGTAACATATGTAACTTTGATTTTTTTTAGATCCAAATATATAACATAACGTGATAAAATATGTAAATGCAAATATGTAACATTATCTAACTTTGTTTTATTTTTTTTATTTCAGTTAAATATGTAATGATATGTAACATTTTTTTATAGATTTTTTATTTTTTTATATCTAAATATGTAAATTCCCTAATATACTAATTTTGAAGGTCGATGTATAAGTCTTTTTTCTGAAATTGTGAGTTGCTATATATGTTAAAAATGAAACTATTAATTGTTGCAAACTTAGTTGGAGTGGTCTTCTACATTTTGTCAATACATAGAAATAAGCGTTCGATTCTCCCATCATCAACTTTTTTCTTCCTTTCTTTTGGCTTTTTTTTTTTATATTTGTTTGTGCAATTTCTTGAGTTTTTTTCTTTTCCCTTTACTTGAAATTTTCTTTAGTTTTTTCTTTTATATTAATACTTTCAGCGTAACGTACACGTACGAAACATAAGATTATCTATTTTGTAACTAAGACACAAACGCGTAACGTTACATCATGCGAGCATCACATGTTAATATGACCGTCATAACGCAAGACAACACAAGTTAATGCTAACAATGTAACGTGTGTTTCAAAGTCACATATTACGGGACACTAGCGTCGCAACACATAACACATGTCTAAGCAGTTGACGAGCCAAGTAAGACCCGGCCGCCGCATCGCGCTGCCCGGCTGCTATAACTAGTTATGTAAGATATGTAACATATGTAACTTAGTTTTATAGGTTTTTTTAAATTTAGTTGAATATGTAACAATATGTAAAAAAAAATTTTTATAGATATTTGATTTATTTAGATCCAAAATATTTAACACGATGTACTATAATATGTAACATGATTGGACTGACACTTAATCCATCTAGTTTTGATTTTAATAAAATATGTAACACGATGTAACATACGTACTAGTTAGTTTGTAGTAGTTGTTTAATTTTTTTTCTTACTATTTTATATGTAACTTATGTAACATGTTGTTTTCTTTGTAGGTAAATGAACTTTGGTGTTAAAGAAGAAGAGATTATCAAAAACTGAAGCATGATTCAAATTATGTAACATATGTAAACCTACGTGTGACCTAACAATTATTTTTTAATCAATTTTTAATAAAATACGAAACACGATGTAACACATGTAAACATGAAGTGAAACGTAATCCATTCAGTTTTGTTTTTAAAACAATATGTAACATGATGTAACAAACGTATCCATTGAGTTTTGTTTTAAAAAAAATATGTAACACAATGTAACAAACGTAATTAATTGAGTTTTGTTTTGAAAAAAGTATGTAACACAATGTAACAAACGTAATATATTTGTTTTCTTTTTTTAATATGTAACATGATGTAACTAACGTACCAGCTAGTGTAACATATGTAACACTACGTCTGAATTGACATGTAACACGATGTAACAAACACATTAGTTAGTTTTCAGCATGTTGTTTATTTTTTTTATTCTTACTCTTTTATATGTAATTTATGTAACATGTTGTTTCTTTGTAAGTAAACAAACTTTTGTGTCAAAGACAAAGACATTTTCAAGAACCGAAACATGATTGAATCTATGTAACATTTTTAACATTACGTCTGAACTGACATGTAATTTTTTATTCAATTTTTACCAATGTATGTAACACTATGTCTTAACTAACACAAGTAACACGATGTAATATATTTAACACCACGTCTGAACTGACATGAAACTTTTTTCAACTTTTAATAAAATATGTAACACTATGTAACATAAGTAACACCACGTCTGAATTGACATGTAACTTTTTTTTTTCAGTTTTTAATAAAATATGGATCACTATATAACATATGTAACACTATGTATAACCTGACATGTATTTTTTTTTATCCATTTTTAATACATATGTAACACGATTTAATACATGTAACATGTCTGGAGTGACACACAATCCATGTAAGTTTGTTTTTAAAAAAACATGTAACATGTAACACGATGTAACAAATGTAATGCATTGAATTTGTGTTTATAAAATATGTAACACGATGTAATAAACGTAATCCATTCAGTTTTGTTTTTTCAAAAAATATGTAACATGAATTTGTGTTTATAAAATATGTAACACGATGTAATAAACGTAATCAATTCAGTTTTGTTTTTTCAAAAAATATGTAACATGATGTAGCAAATGTATCAGCTATATTAATAAAATATGTAACACGATGTATCATATGTAATACTACGTCTGAACTGATATATAACTTTTTTCACTTTTTAATATAATATATGTAACACGATGTAACATTTGTAACAATACGTCTAAACTGACATGTAATTCTTTTAGTTTTTAATAAAATATGTAACACTGTGTAACATATGTAACATGCACTACGTCTGAACTTTTTCCCATCATTCGATAATAAACAGAACTTGATTTTAACCCAAAAATTAAGATGTCTAACAAAAAGTAAAAACAAGATTACAAGGTAATTTTAATAAACTTAAAATTAACACATTAACAATAAATAAAAACAAAAGAGCATTTACGCATTTACATGTAAATTTATGAAAAATATTATTTCCACTACCAATTAATTTCCACTATCATTTTCTTCCCTGCAATGGTAAATAATAATAAATGATATTCCATTATTCTGGTAATATTTTTTTACAAACATGAACCCATTTTGGGTTTATTTCTACAAATTGTCTCTTTAATCAAAATGTCTACAGAAGTGTTAAAATAATAATCAAAATAGAAAACCATTTTCTAACTCATCTTCCTAACAACAATCTAACAAAATCACCATGCAAAAACATATAACAACAACAATTAAACTTAAAACCCAAAATGCAGATCTAAGGCTTTGTTTGACCACAATTGCATACCAGATTTATGGCTTTGTTTTCTGCAGGCTAGCTCGAACATCTTCGTAGGCTTTGTTTGACCACAATTGCGTACCGGATCTAAGGCTTTTCCACTTTGTTTGTCCACAATTGCGTCTGGTTTAACTACTAGACGCTAATAGCGATTTTAGATTGGACCACCACATCCAGAATGAAACAACATTAATCGAAATCAACAATGTTAATCGTGATCATCATCTTATTCAACACCGATTTATAGTTTGGATTTGGAAAATGATATGGAGATATGGTTTTGAGAGAGTATATGAAATTTCTTAGTGGTTGATTGAATTTAAAATTTAGATATTAAAATGTGTTTATAGAAAACGTGAGTTTATGTTTTGGGTGAATTGAAAAAGAAGATTTGGGATAAAGATATTTTCAAATGAAAGCAGGTTTGAAAAGTAGATGTCAGAAAGTGTGTACTTGTTTTTTGAAAAGATAATATGTTTGTATGTTTGTTAATTGTAAAATTACAAAACAATCCTTCTTGTATTTTTTTTAAATAAAATAAAATCAAAAGGTGAGAAAGTAAAGCTGAAACATTCTCAACCATTGATCTAGTAAGATCAATAGCCATGGTGGGGTTTTCAGAGTTTTTTCAATATGGTAAGGTTTCCATTTTATCCATCCCTTATATATATATATATATATATATATATATATATATATATATATATATATATATATATATATATATGAATGTATATATTATATATGTATGTGTATGCGAATAAGATTAGCATAAACAGTTCACGAAAGTATATATGAGTTAGTATGTATGCATTGTTAATATACATGGGTATTAGTCTGATATATATCGAAGTTAGTATGTATATAGACCAGGAAATAGCCGGCGTCAATATGTATGTGAAACCATGTAGCATGAAATATATGATATATATATGTATATATGGGTTGTTATGAATATATGTGATATGTATATTAAACATGACAGCAACATGATCTTTTAATTGTATGTGAATGTATATATAGATATGGTCGAAAATTAATTGTTAATTAGATGTAGGCAAAATACGTATAGAACTATGTGAAAGGATGTTGTATATAGAGTTGTAACAAATTTGTGATGAAGGTTTGTTTGTGAGTTGCGGCTGAATATTTATGTATATGTATGCATGTATAACAAATGATAAAGCTGTATATGTTTTTGAATGTGTTAAGGTAAAAGTATATACGCGTGTGTTTGCATGAAATGATCTCAAGAATAGACTTAACAAAATTTGATGGTTGGACAATGATGGATGAATATATATGATAGATGCTATATATATGTGAGTCGACTGTGTAGAGTAATTGTAATATGCATGATATTCACAACGGGTATAATAATGATAATGTGCAAATAAAGTGTATGAATGTGTAAAGTTATACTTGAAATGCATACATCGTAAAAACGTATAATGAAACAATTATAAAAGTATGAATATAACTATACGATGCAATACATGTAGCCTTGTGTGTTAATTGGTGCTATATGGGGGAAATCGAACCGAATACGCGGAATCCTAGCGAATACTATATGCATATTATATATTTATATAAGTACAAGTATAAATTAATAGTTAGTGATTTAATTATTAAGCAGGTCGTAAGACGGTCTAGGATCTTTTGTTGCATCTTTGCTGTTAATTGTTGTGCTTCAAAGGTGAGTTCTTTGCCCGCTTTTAAATCTTTTTCGGGGAGAAAACATACAAATGATTTTACAGAGCCTTCGGACAACTATTTTTACAGCACCTTCGGGTGGACTGCATTTTTATGCCTTCGGGCAGGGCCTTCGGGCAAAACTTTATGCCTTCGGGCGGGGCCAACTAAGGCTGCATTTTATACCTTCGGGTAGGGCCTACGGGCAGGTTTCAATAAAAGTATAAATGCCTACGGGCAGGTTTCGGTAAAAGTATAAATGCCTACGGGCAGGTTTCGGTAAAAGTATAAATACCTACGGGCAGGTTTGGTAAAAGTATAAATGCCTACGGGCAGGATTTTATTAGGGCTTATAGTGTTTTACACGAATTGGAACCACATTCAAGTCCTTATAAAAGTTCGAGGTTGATTAATATATGATAGCGGGGAAATTTGAGTAGTACTACCGGGTTGCGACGGCACCCCACCCTTGACTGGGCGTCATGTGGTGCAGATTGTCCTTAATGGTTATGGGTCATCCTGGTTAGATGACGACAAGGCAAAAGTAACGTTTAGCTTTCATCTCGACGTGTTGACAAGCAATAAGCATTCGGTCTTGCAAACCGCCTAATAAAATGAAATATATATTATTTTTTGTTTATCTGTATTATGAACGTTATCTTTTATTTATAAGCAAATCTCATTGAACTCACCAACATTATGTGTTGACCGTTTTAGTATGTTTTCTCAGGTAGCTAAGGAGTTGAGCACGTAGGACATGCATGCATTGGGTCGTCTTTTGGACTATTTTAAATGTTAAATTTAATATCCACTTTATTTTATTAATTTGGTTTATTGTTTTGTGCGCGGGATTTTGCGCACCAGATTTATTTATGCTTCCACTAAAAGTTGGTTTTAACATTTAAACTCTGAACCTTTGGTTATTTACAAAGTTAAATATTTTTATAAACGTTGAGTCAAAGTTCGTGTAACTAATGGCTTGAGATCCTGGTATGTCACGCGCCTAACGGATACCCCGTTTGTGGAAAATTGAGGGTGTGACATATTCTCTGAGTTAACTTTAATACCGCTTGGGGTGACAATTACTCCTAAGAATTTTCCTTGCTCTACTCCAAACGAACATTTTCCTGGATTCAACTTGATGTTATGCTTTCGAAGGTTGATAAAAGTTTCCGAGATGTCAGATAACATCACCTTTTCACCTTTACTTTTCACCACTAGGTCATCCACATATACCTCCAAATTTTTTCTGATTTGACCTATGAACACTGTATCCATCATCTTCTGATATGTTGCTCCAGCGTTTTTTAGACCAAAAGGCATTTTAGTGTAGCAAAAAACACCGATATCTGTGTGGAATGCCGTTTTATCTTCATCCGCTTTAGCCATTTGTATCTGGTGGTAGCCTTTGTAGGCGTCCAAAAAAAACTTGTACTTGAAAGCTGGAAGGGAATCGATCTTCTCATCAATGTCTGGCAATCGATAGGAATCTTTTGAGCAAGCTTTGTTTAGATCTGTGAAATCAATACAGAGGCGCCAACTATCATCGCTTTTTTTCACCATTACTAGGTTTACTATCCACGACTCCTCCTTGACGTCCCTGAGGATCCCTGCCTCTACAAGGTTTCTCACTTCCCTGGAGCATGCCTCTTGCCTCTCGGTACCCATTGGTCGCCGTTTCTGGACTACCGGCCTGACCTCTTCTAGCAATTTTAATTTGTGCTCGGCGTATTCACGTGGGATTCCGGTCATATCCGAATGCTCGAAAGCAAATATGTCTATGTATGAGCTAATGAGTTCTTTCAAGTGACTTCGTATGAGGGGTGAAAGAGAGTTGCCGAGTAATAAGGTTTGTTTAGGGAACCTTGGGTTAGGTGCCCATTTTTCATCTTTTCCATCCGACTGCGAAATCGGCGGGAGGCAAACTTGATCTGTTGCCAAACAAAATTCATCCGCGGGGACAGTCACAACTCCCTTTGGAGAACAAAAAACCATGATGTTCTGTGTTGTAGAAATTATTGCTCCCAAAGCGCCAAGTCCTGTTCGTCCCAAAATTATGTTGTGTCTTGATGGGGCTGGGATTACCAGGAAGGTGGTTTCAATGGTGTGAGCTCGTACTCCGTCCCCTATTGTCATCGGGAAAGAAATTTGTTCCAAAGGTTGCACCGTTTCACCTGAGAATCCTGAAACTGGTGTATTCACTTTTACTAGACGCCTCTGATCCTCCCATTATGAACAAGTATACGCCAGATTCTGTATCCACCTATTCTGGCGGTAATGATCATCGGGCCAGTGTTATATATTGCGCCATCAGGTGGAAACAATACTTTTTGTTGCATCCACGCCTCCATCTCTTCTCCAGATCGCTTGCGTTCATTTCTCAACACGTTAAGTCCTCCTCTAATCATGTACATATCAATTAGTGGGACATCATTTTTATTGTCTGCCTCTGTCTTGGGAGTTTTTACTTCTTTTTTTCTTTCTTTTAACAAATGATTCAGCCATCCTCAGGCGACATGCGCCTCTATTTGTTTCTTCAACTGCCAACAATTGTTTGTTTCATGGCTGTGGGATTTGTGGAACTCACAATACTTGTTCGTATCTCGCTTAGCGCCTTCATGCATAGGTCTAGGTTCTTCGAACTTTACTTTTTCCGTTGCAAAATGTTTGAGGGTGATTTGGTTAAGGATGGGTAATTGAACACGAGATATTTTGGTTTATCTTTGTTTGATACGAACGATGATTTTCTCTTGGGCTGTCCCAACGGGTGCGTTGCCTTTTCCATTCTTTGAAAATGATGTCCCCCTTCACTTGCTGAATATGGAGTGCCCGGGTTCTTATACCGCCTGAAGGATTCCATGCCGCCCCTTCCTTCAGTTGATTTCCAAGTATCCCGTGTCTTCTCATATGACCTACTCAACGCGACGGATTTCTCAGCTTGGACATATATTTTGGCTATTTCCATGAGAGATTCCAATGTCTTTGGCATGCCGTTGGTACCGGGAAGTTTCCGAATTAAATGATCATCTCGAACCCCATTAACAAAACCTGCCACCATCAAGTCTTCTGTCGTCCCTCCGATTTCTAAACTTTCCTTGTTGTATCTTGTTATAAAATCTGCTATGGATTCGTTGTCTTTGCGACGGATGTGTAAAATTTAAGTAATGTCTTTTGTGTGTCTTTTCTGCTGACTGAATTGCTGGAAAAAAAATTTAGTGAGATATTCAAAACTGTCAATACTGCCGATTGGGCGGCTATCAAACCATACCCTTGCCGCTCCCATCAAGGTTTGAATGAACATGTGGCACCATACCAGAATAGACCAGTTCTCCACTCCTCCTGCTGTAACAAAAGTATTAAAGTGATCATTAGGATCTGTCGTCCCGTCGTACTTACTGACGATGGATGGCATCTTTAATTTGGCTGGGAATTCTGCCTGCGCAATTCGTCGCGTGAACTTGGATTGTGTTATCAACGCGACCGGCCTGTATGGTCGTGTCATGTCATCCTCTGGGTTACCTGGTGAGATCTGGGCCAGGGTTGGGTGAGGTGTATTATTGTAGTGTAGGTTGTTTGGAGAGATTTGGTATGTTTGATGAGGAGGGTTGCTTGAAGGAGTAGTGAAAGATGTGTCTCCAAATGGAAGGCGAGTGCGAAGAGTTGCCAACTGCGCCTCGCGCATGAAGTTTTCATACATTTGAAGCTGATGTTGCTGCATGAGCAAGAAGAGGAGCATGGTAGGAATAGGGATGGTCGGCCGCGTAGCGTGATTTGTCATTGGTATGAAGGGTGCTGCATTAGCGGATAGAGATGAGATTGGCGAGGTTGAAATTGGTGTAGAAACCGGGATAGTAGGAAATGTAAAGGTGGAAGTTCCAGGAAGGAGGTTAGGTGGTGTGGTTACGGTTGGTAAGGGGTTATCCATGATTGGGGGTGTGAGCCCGCGTTCCGAAGGTATCACAGGAATGGTTATCGGGGGGTTTGTTATATTAGTATGTGTGTTTTGGATGACCATTGAAGTCGCATCAGTTGTCAAGCTTACTTGAGGGACCCCGGATCTCGAAGCCAAAGATGCCAGGAAAGCGTCTGATTTCTCGAACATTGTTACCCAAAGTGTTAGAAGAAAGGAAGCGATGTGTTATTCGAATCACTGGATGGCGCCAATGAAGAATCAAATCCTAGGATGGAATAGAGTCCTCATACGAGTTCTAACAAACGGGTATGTGATGCTCGTGGGAGCATGACCTCCGGGCTTGGCGTATTTCTTCGACCTGCGTGGATGAATAGCGCGTTAAGGCAACGCCAAGAGTCCAAACAAGGGTGGCCTTTTGGAGTTGACCCTCCGACGTAAGAATCAGTAAAGTGTCCAAATTAAGTAAGTGAATAAGTAGAAAAGTGAATAGTTGTACCTGACAGATGTGACGTTTCTGGGTTTATATAGCCTTTCCTCAAAGGGGAAAGTGTTGGTCCATGAAATCAGTAATCCGTGCTATATATGATTTAGATTTGATCACAATCAATTGATACCACTAGATCTAGCAATAACTGATTTTGATTTGTGACCAAAACTCACCCAAACCATTATAACCCATTAAGAAATGATTAATTAAGAAGATTAGTAGAAGAAGATGGATCAGATAAATGCAACAAAGATATAACAGATTCAATTCCTTGCAAACAATCAATAAGGTTCGAACTCAGTATCAAAAGATTAATTGTATTCAATAAGTTCCAAAGAGTTGTGTACAAAATGCCCTAACACAACTATATATACAGATCATAGTGTCGCAGGCAGTGTCGCAGACCCGACACTGCCTGATCGCTAATACACAGACAGGCTGCATGCGACACTATAGTGTCGCATGCAGTGTCGCATAAACAGGCATAAAAACTAGTCTAAAGTAAACTAACCTAACTATTACAATGAAAACAAAATACGACTAGTCTATTACAAAGTAAACAAAATACAAATAACAACAAGGTGAAGTACCACCCTACATGTGGTCAACAATACTCCCCCTAGGGAGGTACTTCACCTGTTGGGTCTCCTTTTTCAGCTCCAGCTTTAGCAGCATCCAGCAATCCTGTCAATTCCCGAACATCTTCATTCAGACCTTCTTCTGTACCTTCTCAGCAAGCTCCCTTACCTCTGATCTAATCCCACGAGCCCTATTAGCCACTCGTTCAAATAAAGCGGCCTCCTTCCTTGTCTCAGCTCCGGCTCCAAACCTAATCGGGTTTTCACATAAAATCTTTAAATCATCATCCGAAAAACCCAACACCTCCATTGGGTCAAACAGCCTCCACTCAGTTCCATCTTTTACACGTACGACCGCCTCCCCCGTCTGATTATCATAGAACCATTTCTCAAATTCCTGCAGTCTCGACGGGCTAGGGTTTGGAACTCTCAATCTCAACACCGTCTTGATCGGCTTCATCTTCAACACAATTTTCCCTTTTCCAGTAACCCAATCTAAATCTTTCTTTGATCTCTTGCGCTCCAACTTGTACCCAAAACTAACAAAATTATCTTTCAATCCCGCCTGGATTTCCTCCTCCAAAAGTTTTGCACGATCATTTTGATCTGCATTAATCAGTGGGAGAACCGCCAAACGCCTCAAATCCCACTTCGGGAAAGTTTTGAAGTGTTTGCGGTTACTGATATAGCTGATCCCACCCCCTCTTCTTTTAATCATGAACTTCTGAAGCTCCATATTGTACTTCCAGCTAAATATTTTATTATCCGTGTCTTTGGGGGTGGGGGCATCCAAGTTCTGAAATACAAGCGTGACGTATTCAGGTTCATCCACCTTCTTGAACCAATCTGATTTATCTAATTCGAATACGTCACCCTCTGCTCCGCTTCTCTGAGCCATATAAACCATTTCCTTTTCGTCAACTTCATAGAATTTGGGTTTTGAATCGTAATCTATCAATTGCTCCTCTTCCACTTCTTCATCAACTAATTTCAGCTCAGCCCCCTTTGTCTCATCAGCTAACACCTCATCTCCCACTAAATCAGCATCAACATCGAAGCAGAAATCATCAGTAATTTCTGCTTCTTTATCAGATTTGCTCGCGCCTGCACCGCTGAATCCTCCAAAATCTTTCCGACTTTTGGCAGTTTGTACCATCTCCTTCAGAGTCGGATACTTTCCAATGTTAACCAGCTCATTGATTTTAACTTCCGTTTCAGCGTTTCCAACTTTCACCTCCTTCTTTACCTCATTTAGCTCCACTAACAACTTTTTGATAAGCACGTGTTGATCCAATACAATCTTTCTCAAATCCTCCATCTCAGATTCCCGGTGCCTCTCCATTTCCTCAACGTTTATCAGCTTCGTTTTCACCATACTCAACTCGTTTGCAAGTGATGTATTTAGTCCACGAATCACGTCTTCGTCTAGCCCAGCAAAACTCTTTTTCTTTGATTTCTTCATAAACGTTTTCGGCTCAGACTATGACACTTCAGGCTCCTTCCCTTTAGCCTTTTTGATTCTGACATCAGTATCAGAATCATCAGCAACCTTTCGCTTCTTCTTTCCTTTTGGTTTGAATATTTCTGCCTCAATCTCGTCTAACTGTTCTTCAAACGGTACTGTCCTCTTTCCCACAAACTTCTTTCTCTACTTGATATCTTCGTTTATCTTCTCCCGCAACTCACCAAACCGTTTTTCTTCTGATATCTTCAACTTTTCAATGTACTCCCACCTTTCGTCCGTATACATATTTCGGAAAAGATATGTTATCTTTCCCGTAATATCGTGTCTGGATGCGGAGCAGTCAGCGAAGATCCTGACATTCATCTTCGTCAGTAACAGGGGATCACCCAACTTCTGTAAACCCGGCTTCAGTTCATCAACAAATATCTGAATAAATCATGGATATAGCAACCATTTGTCTCGCTTCTCGGCGGAGATATTTTCAATCATATACTCAAATATCATTTGTGGGATATTTGCCTTATCTCACCTGCACAGGTTCAGCATTGCACGCGACCACTCAAAATTCAATCCATCAGTACCCCCCTTTCTGTGATCCAGACAAACTATCACTACGTGCGCAATAAATCTTCATTCCTTCGATAGAAACGATTTCTTGATCTCTCGGCGAGATAAAAAAATCGGTTCCCTCATAACCCATCTCCAAAAAGCCTTCGTGCACGTCCTCCAAACTCAGTAACATTGGAGAGCCAACGTCACGTTCCATTCTCAGTATTCGAGCAATCGAGTCAACAGATAACACAATATCCTCCCCCATTACTCTTGCTCTAATCTCTGCTAGTTTTGCATTGAGGTTGTATGTTGCTAATTCCCAGAAATCTCTGACGTGCTGCTGATCAATGATCAAGTCCTTCGTGACAGCATAAGAGACAGGGGACGCCTTCAACCAGGATATCGCGTCACGAAAACCAACAGACTTCGGGTCCTTATCATTGAGATAAGCGACCACGTTCGACCGCTTGTCGAACTTCATTAGCTGCGGAGGCTCTGGTTCCATATTTGTACTTGAAACACAAACCGGAAATTTGTTAGTTATAATGAAATAAGATTAATAAAAAAATAAAATAAAATAAAAGAAGATAAAAGACATAAAAAATTTGAAAAATGCATTGTGTCGCATAGCTGCGACACAGTAGTGGCGCATCAGTGTCGCAGAAACAACGACATTGTAGTGTCGCAGCAGCATAGTGTGTGCATCGACACTACAATGTCGTGGCATATCAGGCCTCCGACACTACCATCAAACCATTGTCGGTATAACCTTGGTAGTGTCGCAGGAAAGTCTGAACTTTCGTTCAATGTTGCAACAAGAACACTAGTGTCGCAAAACGTGAAAAACCAAAAGACATATCAAACAATACCATATCAGATCGACACTATAATCCAATACCAAACAAACAAAGGTTCGAAACATGTATGAGAACAAAACTTACCGGTTGGAAGCGACAAAAACACTCAAAAATGATGGATTGACGTGGAGTGTGTGTTTTAGGGTTTAGAGTCGTGTGTAGTGTCGGGTTTTGAAAAATCAGAGATATGATCCGTTTGACCCACATCAGATGAATATGAAACAGAATGTAGTGTCGCTTGCCTGACACTATAGTGTCGCAAAGGATATAGTGTCGCAGTCCCGACACTATAGTGTCGCAAAGATCCAAAAGATTAAAAAAAAATTGATTTTAGAAAAAGTCAAATCTATTTAAATTACAAATATTGTAAAATAATGTCAAGCCAGACAAATGAGATAGATCCAAGATATCGACTCATTTTAACAACGAAACTTCAGAAAGAATCAAATCAGTATAACAGAATGAATCACGAGGAGAACAGAAATGAGTTTCTGGCAATCATCTAGAGGAACAAAGAGTTGCAAAGACTGCCAGTATGTTTATCCATTTAAACTCATGCCTTGTTCCTTTCAACAAACAACCTGTGACGATCTTATCATGTTTTGGTTCGATTTGAAGAAGCTCTAGCAACTTGGTTTCCACAGGTATTCAACAAAGTAACTTATTTTGACCTCAGGACATATTGAGTTTAGATGATTCAACAAGATTCTTGTAATTGTAAGGAACATAGACCAAGATCAAGTGATCAAGGTAAATGTATTTCGGGGGTGAAGTGGAGTGTAGGTTTGATATCAAGCAATTAACATGATGTATAAACATTTTTTGAGATTTGCTTTATAAGGGTTTTACAGATGACCAGAGCTACAGGTCTATACTGACGTATAACAGAGGAGATGATTATCTGTACGTGCTGATGAGAGCTTCAGGTCTATATTTACATATAACATAGAAGATCATCACTCCAGGTCAATGCTTCCGCATAGCAGAGGAGATTAACACGAGAACAAAAAATTCTGAAGAGCTAACGAGAAGCGTCATTCATGGCTGCGACTAAGGGTGATTTAGGAAAAATCAAGCACGAAACAAATACTCTCAGTCCATTTTTGTCAAAACTTATCACTTTGTGCAGGCCAAATGTCTGTGAAAATGCTCCTCGTCACCGAGTTCTTTTTGAATTTTAATTTGATCACAAAGTTGATGTCTAATAGTATTCGAGCTGAGCCTACTGATACATCAGAGCAAATCACTTTCCTCCTTTTGACGCCATCAACCTATATCTGAATTCCTGTAAGATTCAAACAGTATATAACATGAGATGAATCATAATTATGAAATTTGTAGTATTTACTCCCCCAAAATTTTCAATTTCGTAAAACTGAAATTTTTCACAAATTTAAGACCATTTTAGATCAAACACAAAATAATGACCGACATTATTAGAAAATATAAGTAAGAAAAGCAGATTTTCCTTTCAAACCTTTTTTTTTTCAGTATCAAAAGATTAATTGTATTCAATAAGTTCCAAAGAGTTGTGTACAAAATGCCCTAACACAACTATATATACAGATCATAGTGTCGCAGGCAGTGTCGCAGACCCGACACTGCCTGATCGCTAATACACAGACAGGCTGCATGCGACACTATAGTGTCGCATGCAGTGTCGCATAAACAGGCATAAAAACTAGTCTAAAGTAAACTAACCTAACTATTACAATGAAAACAAAATACGACTAGTCTATTACAAAGTAAACAAAATACAAATAACAACAAGGTGAAGTACCACCGTACATGTGGTCAACAGAAAGGTTCCAGTACGGTTCACTGTAGCTTAAGCTACTATGTTCCCTACTGTCTTATTGGTGGGTTGCCCCGACATTTCATCAGAGTGAGACATCTGTCCCTTTCTTACTTTGATTGTTATATGTTGGGCCGTACTAACTAGCCCGTTATCCTTTTACTTGGGCCCATTCTTAATTTTAGGTTTTTTATTGGACGGGACCTCCTAATATCCGCATCCTTGGCGGAATGTGCGCCATCATGTGACACTTTTAAAATCAATGGGGTCTCTGATGATGTCATTAGACTTCGAATGTTTTCAAGAATCAAGCCAAGGCATGGCTAAACACATTGCCTAATGGATCCATAACCACATGAGATGGCCTAGATAAATATTTTCACATGTTAATTGCCAAACTCATGGCAGAAAACAACTCCTACTCTATGGGAACGCTTTAAATAATTACTTAGGAAATGCTCCCATCATGGTCTAGTGATACGGAAATAAGTATCTAACTTTTACAATGGTCTCTAACCAAACACTCATCAAATCATTGACTCAAACTCAACTGGAATATTGGGAAACAAACATTCGGCCAAAGTGCCTAGTCAAATCGAAGAAATATCTCAAATTAGTTTTCAATGACACACGCCGCGCAATGCTAATTTCAAAGAACCAAGCGCATTCAAGGTTTACAAGACTACATCACTACAAGCAAAATTAAGACGCTGACTTAAAAAACAAAGAAACGGGAAACTTCGTAAACAGTCAACCTTTCCCTCAAGGAGAATTGGACATGTATGAAGGAAAATAACAAAGCATTTTAAATTGCCAACTTCATAAACAATCGACCTCGACCTCAAGGACCAGGGAGAAACAATCCATAAAACTCTGTATTCAACCAAAGAAGCAACATGCAACAACCTTGAAATGACCGAGCTTTTACTCGATCACAATATCAAAATCAGGACCGGTCAGCTGATAGTTCTCATCTAGAGGAAACAATCACCCTACTCTTTACTGAAGTAGACAAATGATACGAAGAGCGGTTCCAACATAATGAAGTAGAAATAGGCATTCAAAATGCTGCTCTTCAACCCATCGAAAAACAAGTCGGTCAAATCATAAAAAAAAAATTTGGAACGACCTCCAGGGGCACTATCGAGCAACACTGAGACTAATCCAAAGTTTCAAGTACAATCTATCACCCCCTGAAGCAAATAATTAGGACAACAGAGGCAAATCCATAGTGACACATGATCATGAAGTAGCAAAATGGTGGGAGCCACGCCCCGTATATTTTACATTTGCCAATTTTGATCTGATCATCACCAATTTAATTTTGTCCATCATCCTTTCGAGTTCCTTATTGCGAGTAGATTTCATGGCATCAACCACCATTCGTTGTCACCGGAAAGAAACAACTTAAGTGTGTTCGCCGAAAGAGCTTTGATGGGGATCGAATAGCTCAGATATCATCGTTAGCATCGATTCTAAGAGAAGAAGAAAGTGAGGAATAAGAAATGCCCATTTCAATCGGTGCTTCATTCCGTTAATCAGTTTGCTACTTAAACGAACTATTTTAAAAATATCCAGTTATGACCCACTAACTTTCATCTATTACAATTCAAGTCCCTCTACTATATTTAGTATGCAACAATCTTTGAGTGAACGAAGAGGTCAATAATCCACATACATAAAATACACAAGATCAAATCCAAGAATCAAAGACTAAAAACTCACTTTAAATTTGTATCAAAAGTGGAAATAATGTCCATTTTGCAAAATCATTTTTGTTATTTGATATGGTTCAAGATAATATATAACACCAGATTTGTTCAATATAGTAACGATGACGTATTAACATTACATGAATTACCATCAACCTGCAACCAAGCCATCCGTTTGCCATTCAACCCGAGATGAAAAGTTCTCATAAGTTTGTCATTCAACCCAAGACGAAAGTTCTTCTATGAGAATATTGAAGTCAACCAAACTACCATGGGCATAAGTTCTGCTGATGAACCTAACAGGCGAATGGCCAGTAATCGTCATTAGAAATAGTTGTTTGCCGGTACAAGCTTCAGTAACTTGGCAAGATCATAGGCTTTGAATTCTTTCCCATAACACAAGGCTAGGTCAAGGGGTGTTTTTCCATCCTGAAACAAACAAACAAAAAAGTTACTTTCTATATAACTTTTTTTTTATCATATTTAACATGGTAATTATCTAAAAATTAATAAAAGCAGGTCCTCCTCTATCTTGCAACCTCAGTCTTTTTTATTTGAAACTTCATGCGATATGTGTACGAATGCTACCAACAACCATGAATACAGACAAACATGTGAAACCATCAACCACGTGTGTGATCAACAATAATAGCACATTGTAGGGTATTGGTGGGGAGTTGAGAGTTTTCCAGTGAGTACGGGTGTAACGAGTCAAGCCGCTCGAGAGCTACTCGAGATCAGCTTGCATAAAGCTCGAACTGAGCCGAGCTTAAACAAGCTCGAGCCTAAAAAAAGCTTGTTTAATAAACTAGAACAAGCCCAACTTCACTTATTGAGCTTGAGGTGACTCGCGAGCCTAAATGAGCCTATTATTTATAATCATTTATATCAATATATGTATATAATAATTTTTATTATTGTGTAAAATTATGAAAGTAGCTAAATAATATGTTAAATATAAAAATAATAATTAAAAATATATATAGACAATACATATAAAATGTAAATAAAATAATTAATATAAATAACAAAAGAGCCGAGCATGCTTGAAAACAGCTCACAATCCGAGCTTGGGTTCCCGTAAGTTAAATGAGCCAAACTCAAGCCTATTCAAGCTCTGGCTTGGCTCATTTAAACCCCTACCCATAAGCACTTTTGTGGCCTTCGTGGGTTCTCATGGTTACCAAAAGGAACAGCAATAATAGCGCATTGGTATAGAATTTTCTGACCTTGGTTCTTCTAGTCTTGTCTGCTCCATTCACGAGCAGAACTTTTGCTATGTCTCGGTTTCTACTTTGCATAGCGACATGCAAGGGAGTCCATCCTTCCTGTATGGGCAGGTATTTACGATATGGACATACAAAAATAAACTAAAAAGTAACAGGAAAACGAGTTAGTTACATTATCAGAAATGTTCACGTCAGCTTTGGATTTGATCAGCAACTTGACAGTTTGCATGGCACTCACTTGAACTGCATAATGAAGTGGAGTAGCACCATCCTATCATGATGATAGTTAGTAATTATAAAAAAAAGAAAAAAAATGTTCATATTGACAGAGAAGGTCCTACCAAATCTTGAAGATTAGGACTTGCACCTTTTCTTATCAGATGACTAATAACAGCCTCCTTTTTACCTAAGACGGCTTTGTGAAGGGCGGTCTGCCCATCCTGTTACACAAAGCTCACTACTTCAGTTGTTTCAGGTGGCGATTTCAACATATTATTTGATAACGGGTTATTTATTATAATTTTGGTGCTAAGGACAGATGTAATTTTGGAAAATTTAGCCAAAAAGGAAACAAGTCGAATAGTTTAAGAATCCTACAAAAGCATAGTCAAGGGTTTAGAACTCTAAAAGTGCGTAATTTAAAAAAAAAAACATAGATCATTATGTAAATAAACCTTTCCATAATCATATTTTTAAGAAAATTCATGACGTTAAAAGAAGTGTGCTAACTTAGCAGGTCATCCAACCCGTTATGACCCACTCTTAAAATTTACCTGTTTTGACCTACATCAAACCTGCCCAACCAGCCCAGTTTGCCACCGGTACTTGATTCGATGGGCGGGTATTACCGTTTTACCATTTTAAATATTTTGTCACTTTTAGAAACGGCATTGCAGGCCTAAGTAACTTACCTTATCAACACCATCAATATCATATCCATTTCCTAAAAGGTTGTCTATGAACTTTATCTGCCCTGCTAAGGCCAATGTATGCAAAGGCTTCCACTTCCCCTGTTTAAAAACACTAAATCAAAAACCACTTTCTAACAATCTTTCCATGTCATGAGTGAGTATATATACATGTAAAACTATTGGTTCTTCAAAGTGTGTTTAAACATACGGTTGATATTTTATCAAGATTGGGAGCTTCATTCTGTTGCAAAATTGCTCTTTCTTCAGGTGCTAAAAGCTGTTCTACCTCTGCAATTATAGTATAAAGTTTCATTTAAGACAATATTGTGAAATATCATTAGACTACAACTGACTATAAACGAATACAAATTACAAACTGTAAGTTGGTACTTTATGATTTGCTATACTCGAGTAGCAGTTGCATAAATCCAGCAATTCAAACATAGCTCACAAGTTGGCATTAAAAAATTCCTAAAAATTTCAGGTTTTTAATACATTTTTAAAACATATAATGAAAACCTTTGATTAGGTGTTCTTCGATCTGGCTAGTGGACAACGGCTCCATATTATTTGAGGTCTTAGAAGCGTCCGTTTCTTCCTCCCAGTCGCTTTCAAAGTCCAGATTGTTTTCTTCCCCGTTTTCCGAATCCTCCTCGATTTCACTATCACTATCACTATCACTAACACTACCATCTGGATCTTCCCAATTTTGTAGGTGAGTGGTGGAAGAACTTTGCCACGCGTTACTACGAACTGCAGAAAACTTAGAACTTTTTTCTCTTAAAATAGGATGACTATTCATTTGAACAAAATTGATGCTGCTGCAGTTACATGGGGACGAAGTTACACTAACAAAAGATGAACTGAACCCAAATTGCATTGAAGAACATGTTGTTGTTGAGCATGACAGTAGCACCATTTTTTTATGTATCTCTAACTGCAAGATTAACCAAAAAACAAACCTAATGATGCATTTATCAAAATTATTGCAAGAACAATGATAATCACGAAACTAAATTTGATAAATAAATCAACCAAAATTCTACCCACAAACACAAAATTGATAGGTGTATGTATATGCAGGCTACATACAGCAATAAAGAGACCAACTCTCTTGGGGCATTACATCGAACACCTTGTATGCACAGTGGAATGTAAAACAACATGTTCAATTTCAACTCCCCAAAACTTATTACGCAGAATGAACAAAAGTTTAACAACAGCGTCAGAAAAAAATTGCAAATTTAATCTTTAAACACAGCCTCATCGCCTGAATAAGTAGTTGAACTAGACAAGTGAAAGAAATGGAGAGATACCTTGAAATTGGGTTTAATTTGACAATCTTCGACTAATTAATTTATGCCGATGGGTTTGTCTAAGTATTGGTTTAATTCTTGGCGATGGCGTTTGGCGTAGCAAGTTGAAATAACGGAGTAAAAACCAGGAGATATGGTGTGTAGAAGTATAAGTTGTAAAGAGGAAATATAAGTTGTAACACTTGCTAACCTGGTCAAGGTCCAAACAAGTGAAATATCGAGCAATGACATAAATAAGCACGGGTAAAAGCTTTGTTTAATAGTATTTGTTTTAAAATATTGGTTTTTTACATATTTCCCCTTTTTAAGCTCATTAATTACATATTTACCCAAGCCTAAAGTTTAATTACATATATCCCCTTTGACATAATAATTTACTCATTTACCCCATCTTTTGCACAAACCATAAGAAATTATAAAAATATATTTATGAAGATCATTAAGGGTAAAATAGTAAATCAAAAGGCAATTTTAAAGAAATTGGGTAAATATGTAATATATGTGGTTTAGAAAGGGGAAATATGTAATTCAATTTAAGGATTGTGTAATCGTTATATGCTTAATTGTGTATGTTTAGGCTTATTGTAAGGTGAGAATGTTATAGATTATAAAGTAAATTACTATTTGAGTACCCGTGGTTTAAAGTCTTTAACCATTTGAGTCTAAATTTCAAACCTTTAACATATTGAACCCTGTGGTTTGTATTTTATAACCATTTGAGTCAAAATGACTAACAAGTTAGTTTTTTCAGTTAATTTATAATAATATGACCTAAATGCTCCTAGACTCAATTGGTTATTTTTCGTAACATTGGGAACCCATATATATGTATATACTTATTTTTCGAACTTTTTTTAAAATCTTTTAAACTTTAATGTTTTTTAAACATCTAATTTTAAACGTATCTTTTTAACCGTTAGTTTTTTTAATGTGTTTTTACAAAAACACATTTTTTTTAAAAAAAAAACTTTTATCGTTCGGTTTTTATAAACACTCGGGTTTTAAGACCTTTTTAAAACATTCAGCATTTTAAATATCTTTTTATAATAATTCATCTTATTTAAATAACTCTTTTAAACGTTCAACTTTCTGTTTTTTATTTAATCACTTTCTAAAAAAATTCATCTATTTAATAAAGACGTCAAAAAATCTGAATGATTTAAAAAGGCGTTCAGTTTTTGTGAGACTTAACGTTTGTGTTACTTAAGCCTCTTTTTTAAATATAATGAACAATTAAAAAAATTATTAAGTAAAACAAATGGTTTAAAAAATAAGTTAAAATTGTCAAACGGTTAAAAGAACATTTTAAATAGGACGAATGATTTATAAAAGATATTTATGAAGCCAAATGTTTTTAAAAGGCAAAAAGTCTAACTATTTTGTAAAACCAATTATTAAAATTTTTGAAAAGAAAATATTTTTTTTAATATAGACATTTGAAAAACTTAACGATATATTTTATATATTGAAAACCAATTGTTTAAATAACAAACCGTATTACATATATATATTTGATACTTTGGTTCCTAAGGTTATAAAAAATAACTATTTGGGTCTAGAGTAATTTTGGTCTTTTTATTAGGGGTGTGCAAAAAACCGAATTAACCGAATCGAAACCGAACTAATCGAACTGAAATAACCAAACCGAAAAGGTAACCGCAATTAACCGAACCGAAATTAACCGAAACCGACGTTTGCGGTTGCGGTTTGGTTATTCCTTTTTCTAACCACCGAAATAACCGAACCGCACCGAACTATAATTAACTCTTTTAATTATAATATAGCTTTACCTAAGTACTTCGTTTTAATATAAGTATAAATATGGCATGTAGATTGTGGATCTTATTTATTGAACTAAAGTGGTGCGGTTTTGTTTATATTTACAGGCAAAAGTGCAGTGGATCTTTCTGATGAAGACTACAAAACAATCTTTTGAACTTTATTGATTGTCTTTTTTTTTTACTTTAATGAACTTTGTTTCTTTATGAACTTAACACATCGTGGTTTACTATTGATGTAATGCATTTTATCCCACTAATGAATTTATGTCGTATCTATCAATATACTTATTGTTTACTCTTTCAAACTTCGGTTAGTAAAACAAAATAAATAAATAAATAACCGCACCGCACCGTAACCGCACCGAAACCGCGAATAAACCGAAACCCACAAACCGAAAAAACCGATCACCGAACGGTTTATGAAAACCACTAACCGCATATTGCGGTTGTGGTTGCGGTTAAGGGTAAAAACCGAACCTAACCGCACCGCGCACACCCCTACTTTTTATTATAAACTTAACTAAAAAAACTAACCATGTTAGTGATTTAGACTCAAATAGTTATAAAATATAAGCCATGATGTTCAATATGTTAAAAGTTTAAAATTTAGACTCAAATGGTTAAAATCCTTAAACCACAAGTACTCAAAAAGTTGCTTACATTTCTATTTCATATCAATTTGTAACCTTGCTAAGATCTAATACAATTTTCTATTCATATTATTTATCATCTTCATCATATTTTGCATTGATCTTCATAATTCATGCATAAACACATGATTATTGAGATTCCGTATCACTAAACATAAACAACATTCCTTACAATCTCATATCTACTTTATAGTCCTATCAAGTGGTATCAGAAATGGAGAAATTAAAGTTAGAAAAGGAAAATGAGAAAGATGTAAAGTGTATTGCCAGATGTGTAAGTTTCTTTGAAATGCTGAATAAGTATCGCTTCAACATTTGCTCAAAAGAATGTTTTGGAACTATATGAGCATTACGGGAACCACTTATTTAGAATTTGCGATAAAGCCTAAGAAGTCATGATGAGATGGTGACATCTAAGGTGCTGTTTGTTTTTACAGATAAAAATTGTCTATAATCTGATTTCATCTGATTTTATGTTTGCAACTGAATATGTGATATGAAGATCTACAAGCTGAAAATATAAGACTCTTTGTTTTATAAACTAAATATCGTCTGTATAAACTGAAAATATATAACTGTCAACTAGTGACCGACAATACGTGGTAGCTGGTGAGTTGTGGTGGTGGTAATAATGAGGAAACTGAAAATGGTTTTTGTGAAGATGTTTTAAGAAATGAGTCCATAGTTTATTTTTTAAGATGAAAAAAACTGATTTCAGATTTGTTTATTAAAAAAAACAAACGGTTCAAGGGTAACGTCTGTGCGCCTACGGATATCAGCTCCTTTAAAGATGTTTGAAGAAAAAACAAACACCCTTAACACTCATTTAAAATTAGAAGGAAGAGTAATATTTGCAAGAAAAACTCTTTGTAGTTGAGAAAAACTCTTTGTAATTGAGAAAACTTATTACACTCTTTGTAGTTGAGAAAGAACCATTGATTAGTATATGACGATTCCTCTTGATTGATCTCCTTATATCGAGATTTTAGAACTCTTCATTTATGTTGTAACGCACTTAAAAATCTTAATTACTCTTTATTAGACAAAAGTAACTACCGCTCCCTTGAAATAATAATATCTAACATAAGAGTAAACTGCAGTTTTGGTTCCTTTGTTTTGATACCATTAACAGTTTTAGTTCCACATTAACAGTAAGGTCCCTGTGTTTTTATTTTCTAAAAGAAATGGTTCTGAACACTAACTTCATCCAATTTTCCGTTAAGTTTCCCTCACATACGGAGTAAAAATGTCATTTCTCTCATTCTTTTTGACACTCAACCGAATAAAAATGTTAACGTACATGACGACCTAGATAAAATAGGGGGAGAAATGACAATATTACCCCTTAGGTTCGGGACGAATGTGAGAGACTTAACAGAAAATTGGATAGAGTTAGTGTTCGGGATTATTTTTGTTAGAAAATAAAAACACAAGGACCAATATTTTTAAGATAAAACTATACTATTAATGATATCAAAACACAAAAATTAAAAGTGGAGTTAACTTATCACCAGTTAAGTGTAAACATGTAAACAGCAACAGCCTATGTAAAACTAGTGGGGGTAGGGGTGTTCAAAGTCGGGTATCCGGATTTCGGATACCCGAATTTTAGGATATCCGAAAATTTCGGATAGTGATTTTCACTATCCGTATCCGAAATTTCGGATACGGATTCGGATAGTATCCAAATATCCGAAATTTTTGATTTTTTTTTTTGCATTTGTATTTGCATTTCATTCAATCCAAAATTAGCCTTAATGTTAAACAACTAACCAAAAAAGTCTTAAGACAATTATAGTCAAAGTACAAATATTTAAATAACAAGTTGTTTTAATCAAACATCAACTCCAAACATTTCAATACATTCAAATAATCGTCCACTCTATACATCTGACAAGTCCGCTACTTGTCTCATGACCACGACTTATAAGTCGACAACAAAAAAAAACTAACTAAAAATCAAATATTGGAATTTCATAAACATGAGTACATGATTATGAAGTTTTTTTTTGTAATTTCTCATACTTTTGAAAAATAATAATGAAATCAAATAATATTAAAACAGACTATAAAGAATACTATAAAAAGTACAAATGCATTTATAAGGTAACAACATGATTGAAGGCGTGCACCGGTGGGTTTTCGACTTGTCAGAGCGTGCGACAGTGGGTCGTCGGAGCGTGCACCTATTTGAGGCCGGAGGGTAAAGGGCGTAAATGTAATTGGAATACTAAATACATGTTAACTTTAAAATTTATAAGCATAGTTTTATAAATATATTAAATACATAATCTAAAAAAATAAAAAAAAATTTTGGATTTCGAATAATCCGGATATCCGAATTATGCCAAAATTACTATCCGAACCCGAATCCAAAATTTCGGGTATCCGAAGTTCGGATATCCGAATTTTCGGGTATCCGAAATTCCAGTATTTCGAATTCGGAATTTCGGGTTTTCGGATCGGGTTTTCGGATGCGGATATTTTTAAATACCCCTAAGTGGGGGCATTCAATTGTATTTCTTGTTACTCTCATCTCACGCACTCTCCCCTTGCGTGTCATCTTCACACTCAATCTCCTCCTATTTCTATTTCTTTTCCAACTTTCAACCTCCACTATCATTTTCAATTTCAATTTCACACAACAATTAGGGCTTTCAATTTTTCATCTTCCTTTTATATTTCACAACCTGATTTTGATTCTTCAAGGTTGATTTTTATCACTATGTATCTACTATTATTAAACAACAATCACCGGTTGTTTGCATTTACAATCGTCTTTTAGCAACATGCCCCACTATAATCTTGTTCTGAATTTGGTTGTATCTCAACTCCAAAGTTGACCTTTTTGTATTTTAGCTTCTGGGTATCAATCTTTAACCAAATTATGACTTGGGTTTTTCATCTTCATCATAAAAATCTCTTCTTTTAGTGTTAAACATGATGATCTTGTTTTCTAAGCATACACATGTTAAAGTTTCTTGGATGAATTATCAAATTCACAAAGAAAATGTTGTTATTGCATATCAACAATCTTTAACTTCATCATCATCTTCAGGTACTAAAATTAGCCCTGCTGTTCTCCTCATTATAATAATCTTGGCAATCTTGTTTTTCATATCTGCTTTACTGCACTTGCTAGTTAGATTCTTGACAAAACATCATTCATTATCCGACTCGAATAATCGATTTCCAGATGGTTCTCCATCTAATGCACTTCAAAGACAGCTTCAACAGCTTTTTCATTTACATGATTCAGGTTTAGATCAAACATTTATAGATGCCTTACCTGTTTTCATGTATAAACAACTTGTTGGTGCTAATGAACCATTTGATTGTGCTGTTTGTTTGTGTGAGTTTTCAGGGAGTGATAATTTGAGGTTACTTCCAACTTGTAGCCATGCTTTTCATATCAGTTGTATAGATACATGGCTTTTGTCGAATTCGACATGCCCTCTTTGTAGAAACACCCTTTTTGATCCTGGGTTTTCGTTTGATAACCCAATGTTCAGTTTTGATGATATACGCGAAGCAGATGAAAGTGGGGTTTCTGCAGGGTTTAAAACGGTTGAAAACGAGGTTTTTTCGGTTAGACTTGGTAAGTTTAGAAAGTTGAGTGAAGGTGAAAGTGAAAGTGAAACAGGAGGTGAGACGAGTAGCAGTAATTTAGATGCACGAAGATGTTTTTCGATGGGTTCATATGCGTATGTGGTAGGCGAGACGGATCTCCGGGTCCCATTGAGTCATCGGAGGTATTTGCAAGATGCAAAATTTGTGCCAAATGGCCTGAATGTTGAACTAAATGAGCGAGTTGAGGATCATACACTTGATGAAGATATTGAAGGGAAAAGGATAAATATTGGTGCTAAAACAGATAGTTTATCCGTTTCCAAGATTTGGTTATGGTCTAAGAAGCGAAAATTTGCTAATTCGGATAATCAGATGCATAATTCGTCATCAGTTGACATGGAATTACCACGAATGGGGAGATCTTAAGGTTGTTTTTGTGTACTTTTCTTGAATGATCAGTCATTTGTTGTTGCTACATTTTACAATAGGGAGAGAGGAGCGGTCGACGAGAACGACGACGAGGACGTTCCTCGTCACCACCTCGCCGGAGACGGTGTCGTCCTCGTCACCTCCTCGTCTCCTCGTCACATCCAGCCCCCCTTGTCAGCCTCTTTCACGAGGTCACAACCTCGCCGACGAGCTCCTCATCAACCTCCTCGTCTCCGAGCTCGGCTCACCACTCCATTCGCCCTAATACTTTTTGTACTTTTTACAAATCTAGTAAATGGCTGCAAGATTCTTGAAGGGTTCTACTAAACATACTCCACAGCTAATGTACTCGTTTTGCCCATTAAATGAGTCATTTCATTCCTTTACTTTTACTACTTAATAGGGTGTACATGTGCTTAACGGGGTGTACGTTTAGCACAGAGGCGCTATACACACACCCTACTGGTTTGTAAGAATTATAATAAATAGTTAAATACCAGCTCACCTCTCATCTTTAGACAATGACTACTACTAGAATTGAGATGGAACACTTTTCACCTTGTGGGGTATCAAATATTTTTTGTTACAAGTAGTGTATGCAATAAAAAAAACCGATTTTTTCATCATTGTGATGCAAGATCTCCATGGGAGCTCAATACTAACCAAAATTTGCAAACTTTTGAGTGTAGACCAATGCATCAAAGTAGACAGGGTCTTAATTAAAGATATGAATTTTTGTGTTAAAAGGTTCAAGATGCTTTACTATTCAATCATTTATGTCTTTAACTAGTGTTTGTATCCCGCGCTTTGCGGCGGAGACATGTTGTATTTTAACTGATCAAGGTTGGCTGGGTTGAAATCACAACAGAATCCTGCACATGCAACCTAAAACACAAAACACACCATTTAAACATAAACCAAACACCAAACCAACAACCTCATAAGAATGATACTGAAACTTGAAGGATATTATGACAAAAAGGAGAAGCTCAGTGAATCAAACACCACCCATATCTTTATCAGTAGACCTTGAAGCACATGCACCACCTAAAACACAAAACACACCATTAACAAAAGAGCCACAATATTTCATACAGCTAAAACCAATCTAACATTAGAACACACCATTACCATAAACCCAAAATCAAACCAACAGATTTAAGAATGGAAAAATGGAAGCAAGTGTATCATCTAAAATCAAAACCACAATGCTCAATAGATCCAAAAAGAACCGACCAAATTCCACATAATACCACTAAAAAACAAATCGAATGCTTCTTCTATAAATACAAACCGAATGCAATTGATAAATAGTCTTTAATAATCGTCTTCAAGCTCTTATTTACAGAATAGCTTGCTTCGATTAACAATTTCAGTCAAAATCATATGAATGTCAACGGTTGTAAGCCACATGGAAGAACAAAAAAGGCCCTAAAACAAAAAAATACCCAAAAACAAACATGTAATCACAATCAAATCCTCTTACAAACCGAATATAAGAAACGCTAACTCCATCAAACAACAACAATCAAAACGCAAGTCAAATGTCTCAACAAAAAGTAAAAATTTGTTAACTTGAAAGAAGAATATGAAATAGAAAACCAGGAGAAAAACAATAATGAGAGAGAGAGAAAGAAAGTTGAATTTTACATCTGATGTGTGTGTTCCAAGATCACACGTGGCAAGCTTACATTACACCTTGCAATCAATTGTAAATTAATTTGTACCAGATGCATAAGAATAAGAATGTGTAACTAAGGCATAAAATATAGTACCTCAGGCATAAAATCATATGAATGTCAACGGTTGTAAGCCACATGGAAGAACAAAAAAGGCCCTAAAACAAAAAAATACCCAAAAACAAACATGTAATCACAATCAAAACCTCTTACAAACCGAATATAAGAAACGCTAACTCCATCAAACAACAACAATCAAAACGCAAGTCAAATGTCTCAACAAAAAGTAAAAATTTGTTAACTTGAAAGAAGAATATGAAATAGAAAACCAGGAGCAAAACAATAATGAGAGAGAGAGAAAGAAAGTTGAATTTTACATCTGATGTGTGTGTTCCAAGATCACACGTGGCAAGCTTACATTACACCTTGCAATCAATTGTAAATTAATTTGTACCAGATGCATAAGAATAAGAATGTGTAACTAAGGCATAAAATATAGTACCTCAGGCATAAGAAGGTGTAAAGCACTGTTAACGTCGTTTCAAAATGTATATATATAAAAATGATTCATATTTGGCATTAGTAATTGCATTATTTAAGGGTAACAAAGAGCCAAAACTTGCTTTAGCTTTTGCAAAATTATCTTTTACTTTCATCATATTCTTGGTTGGTTGACTTGATTCTATACCTTCATTTTAATCATCTACATACGAGAACATATAAATTGTCACTGTTAGATTAGTTGCTAATGGGTTTTTTTTGGCTGTTTTAGTAAATACAATAGCATGTCTTGAAGAGAGAATGGTTTGTTTGGAATAGTTTGGGTTAGAATTGAACAAAAAAACTGGTTTTGGACCCGAACCGCCGGTTTGAACCCGGAACCGGTTCCGGTTCGTACCCGGTGGGGCCCGTACCCGATGAACCCGGTTTCATACCCACCGGTTCCTCACCGGTTTTTGATTTTTGCGCAGGAACCGGTTCGTACCCGGACCCGGTTTGGAACCGGCTGGAACCGTACCCGGTTGGAACCGGTTTAGACCGTTTTTTCCCTGGTTCGAATCTAGCCGTTGGCAACGGCATTATTACCGTTTTTTGGTCCTTTTTGACCGTTTTTTAGTTTTAATGCCCCCTAACACCCATTTAGCTACTATAAATATATGTTTGATGTTTGGGTTGATTACAACACTCGAAAACGCAAAAAACGCAAGCAAAAAACGCAAAAAAAATCTCTCTTCATCTCTTTCATTTTCGTTAATCTCGAATTGGCATCACAATCCGCAACCGGTTCTTCTCAAGCCCCCAATGTTGTTCAAGTTCTTCAACATAACCGAAGCCAAAGAGTGTGACAACATTGGGATTTAGTTGAGATGAGTGACGGGTCACACAAAGCTCGTTGCAAGTATTGTGGAGCTTTGTTGGGGGCGGCTTCAAACTCGACTTTGGACAAGCATATTACAAAGAAGTTTTGTCCGGTGTTGAAAAATGCCCCCGAGTCCGATCAAGCCGATATGGGGGGTGGTGGCGAAATATTTCATTATAGCGTCGATATGGTCCAAGATCGTATGGCGAAGTTCGTGATTCAAAATTGTTTGCCATTCAACCACTTCGACAACCCGCAATTGACGGCTTTGATTCGGGAAACACTTCAACCTCGTTACACCCATGTAAGTCGTATGACCCTTAGACGATATTGTTTGAAATTGTGGGGAGTTTTTAAAAAAGATTTAATTGTGTTTTTCCAAAACTTACAAACCGGTGTTAATTTAACTAGCGACGTTTGGTCGGCTCCACACGGTTGCATTGAGTCTTATCTTTGTGTAACCGCTCATTGGGTGGATCCCGATTCGTGGCAAATGATGAAACTTACCATTGCTTTTGATCTTTTTCCGATTCCACATAGCGGAGATGATTTGTTTGAGCTTATAGATAACGTAATACAAACTTATGGTTTACAAAACAAAATATTTTCAATGGCTTTTGACAACGTTTCAAATAATACTAATGCGGTTGATAAACTTATGGTAAAATATAAACCGATTTGCAACGGTGATTTTTTTCATAGTCGATGTGTCGCACATATTATTAATTTGGTAATGAAAGACGGGCTAGGGTCCGAATTATGTTCCCAATATATATATTCGTTTAAATGTATGCTTTATTCGATTTTTAAAGCTAAAAGACAAATTTGTCAAGATTATAAACAATTTTGTAGAGATACGAATTCGATATATTTAGGTGCGAATTGGGATACACCTCATCGTTGGAACTCGACATGCGACATGTTAGAGAGTGCCTTGAAACAACGGGATGGCTTGAAAGTTTTTCATAGTAGTCTTGTGTCGGCCGGGTTAGCCGGCGTGTTTTCGGAACATTGTTGGAAATTTATACCAAAATTTGTTGAATTTCTTGGCGTTTTTAAAAATTCAACTAAAAACTTATCGGGGGTTTACTACCCGACTAGTAGTTTGGTGCTTTACGAATTATATTTAATGTCTCTTAATATTAAAACTTTTGAAAATAATTTTTTTTTAAAGAAATGACACCGGCGATGAAAGAAAAATTTAAAAAATATTTTTTAGAGCTTCCTTCGGTTTTTACTTGTGCCGCCGCTTTAAACCCGTTTTATAATATTACGGGAGTCGAATGTTTAATTCAAGAAATTTTTGACAATTTGGATATCCATATGGATAACCCAAATCACGCATCGGAAGCAAAAGCAAAATTTAATCACGATTTTCAAAGACTTTTTGATGGTTATCACTTAAGATATGGGCCAACAACTGTGGCATCTGCCCCGAACCCGAATCCGGATGCCCGATTCAAACCCGAGGTTGCTTAACTTTTAATTGTAATCGTATTTATTTCCTTAAAATGTAACGTTCATTTTATTATGGATAAATATATCGATCGTACGTTATTTGTAACTTATTTAAATCAAACGTATTTACACCGCAAAATAACCGCGTATATCAAATAACAATTATTTGTTGACCATAAAACGTTAAGTATGTATATAAATAAATATATATATTTCGTAAAAGAAAACTATTAAAATATAAAACAAATACTATAAACGTCTCGTAATAACCCCCTAACGTCATCAACGAACTAATGATGCTACAACGTCTCCTATAAAAACGTTACGTCTCAACTCGGTTAATCTAATTAGTTAAGTTATGTAAACACTAACTTATGGGCCAAAATTGCCATTTCTAAAACTTGAATTAAAACTTAACCACTAAAAATGAAACAAACATAAAGGCTAGGGACCAAAACTGAAAAGTTTACCCAAACCAGCCCCCCTTGTCGCGTCCCCCCCTGCTCACCCGACAACCTGTTCACCCGACCACTGTTCTGGCCGACCACCATGTCCCTCCGACCACCCTGTTCCAGCGCCTCTCCCCTCGATACCCGCATCCGAATTGCTATCTATCTTTTATAACCCTCAATCCCACCTCAAACCCAACAATCGCAACTCAAACCCGTCGCCGAACCCCCTTGCTCCGGCGACATCAATTTCGACCATTCCGGCATCGTTTCAGGTACTTTTTGGTTCCATTTTGATCCTCTCAACATTCTACAACTCTCTAACACTTCAATTTCACCTCTTATCTACTCCAAATTCACGAAAATCTCACAATACGGCCGCAACTTGTTCTTCGTTCTAATCCATATCAAAACTCCACCAAAACGTAAGTTTCTGGTACCATTAGAACCGAAAATCCATGGGGATTAAAAGCCCATGGTTAATTTGTCTGGGATTATCAAATTCGAAAGAATTTGATGGATTTGTAAACTAGGGCTCGTATGGGTTTGGGTTATGGTTCTGGTGATATGTTAAAACAATTAAAGTTCTATTTATAAACAAAAAAAGCACGCTGGTTCAGTGGGTTGGGCGTGTGTTTGTGGTTGAGGAGGTCGCGTGTTCGATCCTCCTCCACCCCATCTCTTTTTTTTTTATTACTTCAATTAATTACTTAAACCAACATTATATTAATCTAATAACCCATTAATTGTTAATAATAGTTATTAAAAGTTAAAAACATATAAGTGTATTTTATTAACAAAGATTTAAGTTGTAAGCTTTATACAAAAACATGTTTTTATAAAATAATTGAACGAAACGTTCGAACGTTCAAACTCGTTAAAAACTTTAATTTCTAAATCCGAAACATTTCACTTCGGACTTAACTCCGGTTACCACGGTTCCATTCCTAAATTAAGATCTTTATACTTTTATTTATTTATACATTATATAACTTTTATTAATCAAATGATTAAGTTAATAATATGTATTAAAGACTAAAATGTATAAGTAAAGATTCTAAGTATTATTACCAATATATTACTAATGTTTTCTGATGTGCTAAAAACGGTCTATAAAAATAACTAACCTAAGACTCTATCTAGACACTCGAGTTAAAAACCAATTAACCCTAAACTAGACCTAGCAGACAGGCAAGTGTACCTATCGACTGGAGTATAGTATACGGAAGACCGGATATCGAACCCAAAGACACTACGAATAACGTAAACTAAATTGAAAAGGAATATTGATTGATTGGGGGGGGGGGGTTTCTAATAACCTAAGGACAAGAAATTAAATTTGAACTAATGAATTAATTAAAGATGAACACAACGAACGAAGACCTTGATTAACTTGCAAGATTGGAAAGAATACCACCTAGATGAATCCCGGTTATGACTTATGGCTTTGGTTTGGTTAATTCAAATGTGATGAAACCGAATTTCTAAAGATGCGAACCTTAATAGACCTAAAGGATCCCGGATCATTCTCCGGGTGTGACCGATAAGAATACTTAAGGAACGAATTAAACTATCGGTTGGGTTGAATCACCTTTCGGTCTTTTCAACAATTCTAACATACCCAAATGACAACTAACCTCTCGATCTAGTTGACTCAATACATTATCATGCAAGGGGTAACATGCAAAGGATATATTGAACACAATTAACAAGATAATCACGTATTAGGCAAACCTCCTCTCGGACCGTTCAAACCCTAATTGTTTAACTATCAAGATTAATTGTCTAACTTACTTTTTCAAGCTAAGTTAAGTAGTTCATTAAAGTTTCAATTCAAGTTTTACCAATCCTAATGATCACTACGTCTAGCAATTCATTACACAAATCAACAACACGAGGTCAATGACTTAGCTACGAGAATCAATATGATCACATCAACCACTCAATTCAAGTAAGAACTTAGTAAAACAATAAAAATCAATACTTTAACAACCATACACATTCAACATACCAAGAACATGCAATTTATGCTAGAATTCAAAACATCACATAAAAACAACCGAAACCAATTCCACAATTAATAACCGTTCATCATCTAGGTAGTAATACTAGTTTAGCTACTCATGATCATATCAAAAACATCAAAACATTCTGAGTTTAAAGCAAACATGATCAAAAGTTAATTAAAACAAGAGTTCAAGAGGATTAAAAACCCGAAACAACGATCGTTTAGCGTCTCGATGATCCAAGCTTCAACCTCTTGCTTCCAACCTCTTTGAATCACCAAAAATCTCCCTTCTTTATGCTCTAAAACGGCTGGAAAGAACTCCCCACGACTAGGGTTTATAATGTGTTTAAATAACAAAACCCTAAAAAAATCCCGTAATACTGTGCTAGGAGATACGCGCATCATAGACCCCTGTGCTGCGCGTATCGCCTAGAAGGCCTCCAACCAGAAACTTTTTTTTCTTTTTCATTTTCCAACTCCAAGTCTTCTCTTGTGCTCCACTTCATTCCTTTAGATCATTTGCACATTTTTAAGCACCAAAACACCTACATAACACAAATATAATTTAGATCCATGTGTCATTCAATAAACATATAAAAACTAAGCGAAACACAAGCATTAAACCCGAAAATTAGACAAAAACGATTAACAAAACCATGATGTGTTAGCCACACATCAAAATACCCACACTTAACCTTTTTTCGTCCTCGAAAAAGTATGCAAATGGAATCACAATCAGGATTTAGTTTCCAACAAGAAAACAATTCAAGCAATTCTCAAACAAGCAACAAGTCAAAGTAATCATCGATAATGTTTCCATCTAACCCTAACACTAACTAATCGGGTCTCTCCTTGTGTTTGCTTTAGTTTAAGTGATATCAATTCATCTACAGGGTCTCACACTTAGGAAGCCACAGTTCAGCCTGTTAATTGTTTCTTTACGAGGCACAGATTAAACCATATAGATTTTTCTTACCAAAATAACTTAAAGAACTTAACCTAGTTAAGAAATATTGCCATATTAGGGTGATTACTTGATGGATGATATTACGGGTATAGACTGTTTTTATTCGTTTTTTTTTCTAAAACAAGATCACCTCACCCAGGGGTGTCGGCTCCAAGTCGCTATCCCAGAGTTAGAGCACATGAGGTCTTGGATCACTTGTTTTATTTTGCTTTTTTTTTTTCATTTGGCTACATTGAGCTCTTTTATTCGAGTTGCTACTTTGAGCACTTTCAGTCTATACCCTATGGACATTGTATGCGGAGCGCCACTTCTTTCACAAGAAGCGTGCTATTAGATCATATTATGGCAATTATCCTTAACTAGTGTAAGTTCTAAAGCCTACAATGGTGCCTAAGTTTCTTAGTTAAGGCTTCCCTACTTCTCCTAAGATGATAACCCACGAGACATCTTGATTTAATTAGGTATATTTATAACACTTAGAGAAAACCTTCAAAGCTAATTGGGTCACCGATTGATTACCAATTGATTAATCCCTTGTTTTCAAACCAACAAAAAATGTTTTCTTTGAAAACCAACTCCCAATTTTACTATCATTTTCCATTTAATTGCAACACTTTTTCAAAAACATTTTCAAATTTTTAATTTTTTTTGTATTTTTCTAACACTATTTGACTCAACTAACTAGACTAGACGATAGTCTCCCATACCCACTTAAACGACACATTGTCCCTAATGTGGCCCGAAAGACGAATCTACATAAAACAGAATAAATAAATAAATAAACTAGAATACTAAAAACTAAAAGTAGAAAGTAAAAGGAACAGACTCCCCTGATAATTGTGCAGCTTTGCTTTAGTAATCTCGTTCCCGACGATCGTATAGCATTTCATTCACGATCGTCCTTTAACATCAATTAGCTTGAGATGCCCTTTACAATCTTCAGATTAAGTTTTAGATCATCCTCGTCCGAATGGAGATTGAGTACGAACGAATCGATCCACACCTGCAAAATAAACACACAAACATACCCAAGCAGACATCAAAGTGTAAAATAAAAGACTCAAAACACGAAGGACTAACTCAACACAAAAAAGACTCAAATAAAAGTAAATAAAGACAATGCAAGTAACTATACAAACTATACACTCAAGATCACACTTGAGACACTCAACCCTCGACATCCTATCCTGGTTCCTTTGGGACATCCACATCCTTCCTGGGATACCCACACTTATTCTTCAGCACCTGATCCGACCCAATCACATATAATTCATCATCCCACTTATTCGTCTCTCTCATTGGGTCAGGGATCCTAAACGTAGCACTCTCATCCCCTACCTGCAGTGTTATTTTACCAGCAAACACATCTATCAAAGCACGAGCCGTACGCAAAAGTGGACGACCTAAAATAATCGGGACTCTATGGTCTGCCTCCATATCTAGAATGACAAAGTCCACGGGAAAAACAAACTTATTGATCTTAATCAAGACATTTTCCACTACTCCTCGTGGTTTCTTAACCGAACGATCAGCTAAAGATATGGTCATGCGTGTAGGAACGAGATCTCCTAGGCCTAGCTCCTTATACAATGAATAAGGCATTAAGTTCACACTAGCACCTAGATCAGCTAAAGCATGATGAACAGAGGAACTACCAAACATACATGGGAGAGTGAAAACACCCGGATCAGACAATTTCTCTGGTAGTTTGTTCTGCACTACAGCAGAACATTCCTCGTTCAGAACGACATTGGGGAGGTCCTCCAGTTTCTTCTTATTGGAAAGAAGATTCTTAAGAAACTTAGCATATTTAGGCATATGCTGGAGTACCTCAACGAACGGGAGATTGACTTTGAGTTGTTTAAACAACTCCAAGAAATGACCATACTCTCTAAGATACTTCTGTCGAGTTAAACGCTCAGGGTATGGGCACTTACTAAAGTCCTCATCCATATCAGATCTATTACCTTTCTTCTTCTCCCTCACTCTCTCATGCTTAAGCTTACTCGGCTCAGGGTTCACCGGTATCCTATTCTCTTCAACACTAACAGGAACCTCTAGCTCAACCTCCTCCTCTATTGGCTCCTCAACCTGTGGTTTCACTAACTCTGCTCCTCTACCACTACGGGTTGTAACAACACTAACATTAGCCTTACACTTTCCATAAGAGGATGAACTAGACTGAGCTGCCACTAACTGCTTAGACATATCTCCTACCATCCTCTGCAGGTCTACAAATGCAGCTTGTTGATTTTTCAGTAAAAGATCATGCTCCTTCAATCTAAGCTGGGTCTCCTTATCCCTATTCACAATCTGAGATATCAGCTGAGTTTGGGTCATTATCATATCCTTAATCTCCTTAAATTCACTACCACCCAAACTAGACCCTACCGGACCACCATCAAACAAACTCTGACGGGGTGGGAAACCTCTCGATTTCCAATCAGAGTTTGGGTTACCCTTCCATCCTGCGTTTTGTCCCCCAAACGTACCATTACCTCTTACGCTCTGTCCTCCTGCCCAATTCACCTGTTCTTGGCTATTCACTAAACAATCCCTAGTGTCGTGACCTCCTATACAAATCTCACATCTACTGCTACTCATCTTAAGCTCTCTAACCTCCCTTTGGAGTCCCTCAAGTGCAGCAGCAACGCTAGTATCAGGGGTGACCTGATAAACACCTCGAGCGGTTGAGGTGGGAGCTCTAGCAGCAGGAATGGAATTCCTACTTTGTGGACTCTGCTGTTCAGCCAGTGCGAAGCTCTCAAACATTTCGGTGCACTCCTCCACACTCTTCCTCTCCATAAGATGTCCTCCAGCAGATGTGTTGAACATACGTTGAGTCGGGTAGGTCAGTCCATTATATAACTTCTCAACTAATGCCCATTGAGTAAGACCATGCTGGGGGCAATGACTTAAGAGTGTTTGAAAACGCTCCCAAGCATCACAGTAACGCTCATCAGGATCCATGCGAAAAGAATGTATTTGACCGCGCATACGAGCAGTTTTGGACGCTGGGTTATACTTCTTCAGAAATTTGGACTGAAGATCATCCCATGTAGTGATGGAATCCTGGGGAAGAGAATCTAACCAAGTAGAGGCTCGGCCAGATAGAGAGAATGGGAACAACCGGAGATATACCGCATCTCCGGTCACAACAGTGATATTGAACGTATCGCAGATACGAACAAATCGAGAAAGATGCCCGGTGGCATCCTCATCGTCCAATCCATAGAACTGGACCGCAGAAGTGATGGTGGACATCACATAAGATGGAATCTGCCAGTTGTTGGTGTTGGCTACAACAGGGCGAGTTATAGCAGATCGAGACCCTGTAATACCATCACTGGCTTGCTGGTGAACCGTAAGACGAGGATTTTGGTCACCCATCGTATCAATAGGAAGAGGAACTAATATGGCACGTTCGATAAGCGTACGGATCCTTTCGTGCAACTCTCTCTCGGGCTCTAAGGAGGGTGGATATTCAGATGGGCCTTGGGAGCGAGTGTGTGGCATAAACTAAAAAAAACTAGATGCTAGACTCGGAAACTAAACTAAAAAATAAAAAGCTGACTCTAGAAAACTAATAACTTAAAGAACTCTAAAATACCAACAAATCCTAATCAAAGCTAGTTTCGATATTGCCAAGTGTCCCCGGCAACGGCGCCAAAAACTTGATGTGCTAAAAACGGTCTATAAAAATAACTAACCTAAGACTCTATCTAGACACTCGAGTTAAAAACCAATTAACCCTAAACTAGACCTAGCAGACAGGCAAGTGTACCTATCGACTGGAGTATAGTATACGGAAGACCGGATATCGAACCCAAAGACACTACGAATAACGTAAACTAAATTGAAAAGGAATATTGATTGATTGGGGGGGGGGTTTCTAATAACCTAAGGACAAGAAATTAAATTTGAACTAATGAATTAATTAAAGATGAACACAACGAACGAAGACCTTGATTAACTTGCAAGATTGGAAAGAATACCACCTAGATGAATCCCGGTTATGACTTATGGCTTTGGTTTGGTTAATTCAAATGTGATGAAACCGAATTTCTAAAGATGCGAACCTTAATAGACCTAAAGGATCCCGGATCATTCTCCGGGTGTGACCGATAAGAATACTTAAGGAACGAATTAAACTATCGGTTGGGTTGAATCACCTTTCGGTCTTTTCAACAATTCTAACATACCCAAATGACAACTAACCTCTCGATCTAGTTGACTCAATACATTATCATGCAAGGGGTAACATGCAAAGGATATATTGAACACAATTAACAAGATAATCACGTATTAGGCAAACCTCCTCTCGGACCGTTCAAACCCTAATTGTTTAACTATCAAGATTAATTGTCTAACTTACTTTTTCAAGCTAAGTTAAGTAGTTCATTAAAGTTTCAATTCAAGTTTTACCAATCCTAATGATCACTACGTCTAGCAATTCATTACACAAATCAACAACACGAGGTCAATGACTTAGCTACGAGAATCAATATTATCACATCAACCACTCAATTCAAGTAAGAACTTAGTAAAACAATAAAAATCAATACTTTAACAACCATACACATTCAACATACCAAGAACATGCAATTTATGCTAGAATTCAAAACATCACATAAAACAACCGAAACCAATTCCACAATCAATAACCGTTCATCATCTAGGTAGTAATACTAGTTTAGCTACTCATGATCATATCAAAAACATCAAAACATTCTGAGTTTAAAGCAAACATGATCAAAAGTTAATTAAAACAAGAGTTCAAGAGGATTAAAAACCCGAAACAACGATCGTTTAGCGTCTCGATGATCCAAGCTTCAACCTCTTGCTTCCAACCTCTTTGAATCACCAAAAATCTCCCTTCTTTATGCTCTAAAACGGCTGGAAAGAACTCCCCACGACTAGGGTTTATAATGTGTTTAAATAGCAAAACCCTAAAAAAATCCCGTAATACTGTGCTAGGAGATACGCGCATCATAGACCCCTGTGCTACGCGTATCGCCTAGAAGGCCTCCAACCAGAAACTTTTTTTTCTTTTTCATTTTCCAACTCCAAGTCTTCTCTTGTGCTCCACTTCATTCCTTTAGATCATTTGCACATTTTTAAGCACCAAAACACCTACATAACACAAATATAATTTAGATCCATGTGTCATTCAATAAACATATAAAAACTAAGCGAAACACAAGCATTAAACCCGAAAATTAGACAAAAACGATTAACAAAACCATGATGTGTTAGCCACACATCATTTTCTAAAATGGTTTTTGTAAAATACAAAGCCTTAAAGTCTAATAAATCGGTTTCGTACAAAAAATACTCGGTTACGGTTCGTACCAAAAATCCCAAATCTCCGTAAATTCCTATTATTTCTATTCTAGTTTCTATACTATATGTTTTTCTAAGTTAGGATTCTCATTATTTAGGTGATACTAATATTTGGGAAATCCTCGGTTCCAGTTGATTTATTTCTATACCATTTCTGATTTGTATTCAAGGTGAGTAAATTCACTCCCCTTTTTGTACTATTTTTGGGGCTGAAATATGTCTTTTTCTATATTACGTTTTCTATTCTAAAAGAGATCATACAAATATGTTAATCTAGTTCGCGACTTGATGCAACCTTATGTGTTAGTTAAAGTAGTTTTATTGCTTGGTAAACCCACCGGTACAATGTTAGCGCTAATGGTTTGACAAACCCACCTGCCTGTACAACATCGATAGGTGATTTAAACCCGGCCTTTTTAATTCCATGTTCTATGTTTACTATGCTATGACGGTTGTTGCTATACTATGATGCTATGCTATGCCATGTCCCTAAATTGATAAATAATTATTGATAACTTATATATCGAGACGGTAAACGACTGTTGGTTAAAAGTTATCTTTAATTATCACATGAGTGGTTCTCATGCTAAAATGGCTATACGAGATACGTACTATGGGTTCTAAAGTGATTGGTGTGCTATGTGATTCTAGGTGTCCTGGTAGGGTAATAATTACGAAATTTCTAATTATATAAGTTTGCGCAGCATATCTTGTTGATCTCGGATTTTCCATATTATTATTTATAAATTGTGTTTTACTCACTAGCTTGTGTAGCTAACTTTATTTTCACATATTTCAGGTGGTTCTTGATTTATGGTTTATTTCCAGTTACGTTCAAGACATAGGAGCCTTGGACCTAGTGAAATAAAAATAAAGACTGTTTAATTTCTGTTGCTATGGATTTGTCGATTTATGTTTAAAGACTTGTATTTCATAAACTTAAGATAATTCCTATTAGACTTACTAATTAAATACCATGTGCTTTGTTACTATTGATATCCAATTCCATTGACGCGCCCGGTGTATTCTACCGTCGGGCGGGGTGTCATAGTTTGGTATCAGAGCCATGGTTATAGTGAACTAGGATAGGGTATTAGAAACACACCGACCTAGACTATAACCTAAGAGTCCTTAGTGCAAATAGTTGTGCCTAGAAAACTCTTCTAAACTTATTTTATTTTCTTCTACGAACCTTTCTTTGCCTTTCTTTATCTTATTTCTTATCCGATTTCGCGAAGGAGCTACAAGAGACTCGTCTGTGTGATTAGGATCTTTCTCTTTGTGGAATCTCGTCATCGTCTTGAGTGAGTTTGAAACGTGAGAAACGTGTGCAATCTGGAAGGGGAAACGCCTGTATCACGGACATCCTGTCTAAGGAAAAGCATTTCGTATAAATCTCTTTAAGAGACCAGTATGCTTACCTAGGGATGGACGAGATGAGTGTGACCCTATAGGCTAAAGCACGCTTTCTCGAATACGTTAAAAACGAACTTAACACCTTGATAAGTCTTAAGTGTCCAAACCCAGACACATTCCTAAGCCTTCAAATACCATTTAATCATTTTTCTAATATTATCATTTTCTATGATTTCTAGTCATTTCATGAGTTTTACATGATTTTAAAATGTCACGCCAAATTATTTGTTTACGTTTCTTTCTAAATGATTGTTAAGGGATGTTTTCTAAAGTAAATCTATGATATTTCTAAGTAATATTCAATTTCATCAAGTGTTTACTACGATTTATGTTTTAACAAAAAATGGAACGTTCCATGTCTCACGAAATCGTTTTCTCTTTTGTAGAATGGCATCTAGACGACGACTTGCTAATATTATTGCGACCCAAATGGCCGGTATCTTGCCCGGTCTCGTGAATCAACTCAATGCTGCGAACCAAAACAACGGGCCTAAGTGGACACTGAAATATTTCAACTCTTGCGGGCCAACTAAATTCTTTGGCAATGAAGGGGCCACGGGACTTCTCCAGTGGTTCAAAAGCATGGAGAGTACTTTTATAAACTGTGATTGCCCCGAAAATCTTAAGGTTCGTTATGCCACTAGCGTTCTTCAAAAGGGTGCTCTTACTTGGTGGAACGATGAAAAACGCAGGCTCGGAGAAGCTGCTGTTACTGCCTTGACCTGGGCTGCGTTCAAAACCACAATGACTAGTAAATACTGCCCTCCCAGCGAGATCCGAAAACTAGAGGGTGAATTCTGGGCACTCAAACAAGATAGCGGGGAGAACGTGGCTTATAACGATCGTTTTTCTCAGCTCAGCACTCTATGCCCAAACATGGTTACTCCGGACTCTCGAGGTATTGAACAGTACATCGGGGGTCTACCAATGACAATTCAGGATGCTATCTGGGGTAGTTAGCCAACTACCGTGGGTGAGGCCATGACTCTAGCAGGCCGTCTTACTGAAAACCACGTTCAGGCCGGTACTCTGTTCCGTAAGGGCAACAAAAAGTTTAAGGGCTCCTCGAGCAACGATTCCAAACCCACTGATGGAGGTTCTTACAAGAGTCCTAAACCCGAATCATCATCTCAATCTAAGAAACGAAAGAATAAGTCTACCAACTATGCGATTGTTACTCCTAACCCTCCTATGGCTCAGCAAGGGGGTAGTGTTAACTGCAAGCCCTATACGGGAAATCTGCCCAAGTGCAACCACTGTCCGCTTCATCATGCTCCTAATACTCCGTGCCATAAGTGCACAGTTTGTCAACGTTTCGGCCACGTGGCTAAGGATTGCTGGAACGCTCCGAATAATGCAAACAATAATCGGGGAAACCAGGGTCGTGCCTGTTATAACTGTGGTGATCCAAACCACTTCCGGAACAATTGCCCACAACCAATTAACGTCAATGTGAACACCAATGCTAACGCCAACCAGGCGGGTCGTGCAAGGGCTTTCAACATTAATCCTAATCAAGCCCAAGCAAACAACGATGTGGTGAACGGTATGTTTCTCGTTAATGATCGCTATGCTTCCATTTTATTTGATTCGGGTGCCGATAGGAGTTTTGTCTCTCTAGATTTTGCTTCTTCCTTTACTGTTAGTCGTATGGGCCTTGATAGACCTTATGTGGTAGAGGTAGCGAACGGGAAGGGTGTTACTATTAGTTCATGTTTTATGGGGTGTATGCTTAATCTTTTGGGTCACGTTTTCTGTGTCGATCTCTTACCTATGACTCTCGGTAGTTTTGACGTTATTATCGGTATGGACTGGTTATCCGCTAACGGTGCGGAAATTCTGTGTCGGGAAAAGATTGTTCGAGTTCCTCTTCCATCGGGTCAAATTCTGAATATCTCGGGGGAGAAATCTCCTATCGGTTTGAAAATCATGTCTTGCGTCGAAGCCCAAAAATATTTGCGTAAGTGCTATGTTGCGTTTTTGGCTCGTGTTGAAGTTAAGAAAACGAAAGAGAAGAAGCTCGAAGATATTCCAGTTGTGCGGGATTTTGCTGAGGTTTTTCCCGAGGACGTAACCGGTCTTCCACCCGCACGACAAGTTGAGTTCCGAATTGATCTTGTACCCGGTGCTACTCCTGTTGCAAAAGCTCCTTATCGCCTCGCACCTTCCGAACTCCAAGAGTTGGCTAGTCAACTCCAAGAGTTATCCGACAAAGGTTTCATTCGTCCGAGTTCCTCTCCATGGGGTGCTCCAATCTTGTTTGTCAAAAAGAAAGATGGCTCGTTCCGTATGTGTATCGATTATCGCGAGCTTAATAAACTCACCGTAAAAAATCGTTATCCATTGCCGCGTATCGATGATCTTTTTGATCAACTCCATTACAAAATTTCTAATTATATAAGTTTGCGCAGCATATCTTGTTGATCTCGGATTTTCCATATTATTATTTATAAATTGTGTTTTACTCACTAGCTTGTGTAGCTAACTTTATTTTCACATATTTCAGGTGGTTCTTGATTTATGGTTTATTTCCAGTTACGTTCAAGACATAGGAGCCTTGGACCTAGTGAAATAAAAATAAAGACTGTTTAATTTCTGTTGCTATGGATTTGTCGATTTATGTTTAAAGACTTGTATTTCCTAAACTTAAGATAATTCCTATTAGACTTACTAATTAAATACCATGTGTTTTGTTACTATTGATATCCAATTCCATTGACGCGCCCGGTGTTTTTCCGCCGCCGGGCGGGGTGTCACAACAACGGTTACACCATTTTCACAATCGGAGGCTAGCTCAAGTAAGCCGATGAAGGACCCGAAGAAAAACTTTTTGAATGTCATTCGGGAATCCGTGGCAAAAAAACAAAAGGGTGCCGCTCCGAGTAGCGAGCTCGGTAGATATAGTGGAACGGATTATACTTCCACTATGTCGGCCGATGACATTGAGAGTTTTGATATATTGGCTTGGTGGAAAGGAAGGGAAATGGAGTTTCCGGTTCTTTCCGCCATGGCCCGTGATTTACTAAGCTCCCAAGCTTCTACGGTAGCTTCGGAATCGGCTTTTTCTACTTGTGGCAGGGTAATATCTTTACGGAGGACCCGACTTTCTCTGGAGGCTGTGGAGATGTGCATTTGTCTCAAAGATCACTTGGACGCGATTGATCGCAAACAACACCTAACGAGCTTAGAAGACGACATCGAACCGGAGTCAAAAATACATGATGAAGAGGTTGAGGAGGGACTATCAACCGGAATATCCGATGAAGAACTCAAAGAAGACGAAAAAAGAAGAGGAAAAAATGAAGAAGCTTAGATTTCAAAAAAATATATATTGACTTTGTTTAAAAATAGTAGTTTGTTTGCATCGTAACGTCAATATCTTGTATTTGGTTAACTCTTTTCAGTTGTATTTATTTAGTAACTTTATATTGTACACAAAACCAAAAAAAAGTAAAAAAAAGAAGAAAAAAAATTACACCGCATACCCGGTTTGGACCCGACCCGAACCCGACCCTACCCGGTTCCACAGGGTAGGGTTTTACCCCCACCCTACCCGTACCAGGTTCGTACCCGGTTCCATAGTGTACCCGGACCCGATCGGGTTTTGGCCTCCCGTACCCGGTTTGTACCCGGTTCCGGGTCCAAAAAAAAACCCGGTTTGTGCACGTCTAGTTTGGGTAAAAGCGATTATTAATATGGTGTAATGTTTATGATTAAAATAAGAGAATTATGTTCACCAAGTTTTTTGACATTTGATATACGCCAATGGTAGCATTTTGAAAAAATCACCGCTAGGTTAGGTGCTACGTGACCCAAAAGTTATCTAACAACAATCGTAGCTAGTAAAATTCAACTCACAGTAGAGCTATTGGTATAGTTTGGGATAGTTAATGGAGATGACCCATGTCTCTATTTGTAAGGAAAAGAGAGGTAGCTACCAGATAGACCCCGCTTTCTAAAACAACACACACACTTAAAAACAATACGGATTGTATACAAAGAAAAGTTCCCGTCTACTATGGTCTCCACTGCTCTTATTTACGCTAATGTCCTCTTCTTTACATGCCCAAGCCATCTCAATCTTCTTTCCCTTATCTTATCCACTATACTAGTTACTCCTAACATATCCCCCCAAAACCTTATTTCTTATGTGGTCTAACATTGTGTGCCCACACATCCACCTCAATGGCTCAACATTCTCATCTTTGCTACTTCCATCTTCTGCGTTTGTGACTTCTTGATGGGTCCAACAGTCTCTTTCATATAACATTGATGGTGGAGCTGCCACCCTATAAAAGTTCCCCTTTAACTTTGTCAGAATTTTTTGTCACATAGTACCCCTAAGGCTGCTCTCCACTTCCACTAACATGCTTAAATTCGGTGTGTGGCATCACCGTCTATGTGTTCATCGCTCTACATTAACGATCCTAAACACTTAAATTTGGTTAACTATGGGACCTTCTAACCCTCAATGACAATTTTGCGTAATATCATCGTCGCCTTCACTATTAAAGTCATTATAGAGATATCAGTCTTACAATGACTAGTCCTTAAGCCTTGACCCTCTAAGACAGCACACCACTCATGTACACACACATTCAAGCTATGTTTACTCTTAGCCACTAGTTCAATATCATCCGCAAAGTGCATGCACCATAAAGGCATCTCTTGAATTGACTTTGACAGCTCATTAAGAACGACAAAAAAATTTAAAAAAATGAATTTAGTGTAGACCCTTGGTGGAGGCTCACCTCAACAGAGAATAAATTAGTATCCCTAGTTTTAGTCATAGCATATATACTCTTAAGTATGTCTATATAATTCTCAAGAACGCCTCTATCCCTATATTATCCAAAATCAGTCTACCCTACACACTATCATATGCTTTTTCAAGGTCAATGATTATCATATGCAAATCCCTCATCTTCTCTTTATATACTTCCACTAATATCCACATCATGTGTATCGCTTTTGTGGTTGAGCGCCCTTGCCTGAAACCAAATTGGTTTAACCTAACATGGGTTTCTCTACTTATAATAGTCTTGATTATTCTCTTAAAGTTTTATAGTATGCCCTAGTAGCTTAATTCCTCTCTAGTTCCCACAACATTGAGTGTCTCATTTGTTTTTATAGAAAGACACTACAACACTAGTCCTCCACTAATTAGACATTCTACCTGAGCGAAACATGCAGTTGAATAAAATATGCTTCGCCTCCTAAACACTTTCACACCTCAATCGATATGTTGTCCGTCTTCTATATTTCACATGTCACCCTTCTAATATTCTATGAGGTAAAATTAATGTAGCTATATGTTTAGTTTTTTTAACGACATAAATATGTTTAGCTGATATCAAAATATTAGAATAACTAATAAAATTGTTGTAAAAAATCCTCAGGTCAAATGATTGAGATAAGATATTCAAAATTTCACTAAAATGAGTAGGTTTTGAGTTAATGTCTCACCTATGATAAAATACGGGATGCATGTTGATGTTTTCTCACTTAAGATGATCTTTCTCCTCATAATATGATGGACTAGTAACGCGTCAGTAATTCAAATTCCCCATTAACAAAACTAATATAACTACGAAAGCTTTCCTCCTAATAAGGTCACGGCCTCATGAGTTTTTTTTATAATTATATAAAATTAGTTTGATATAAGACATATGATATGAGTAGGATAAAATATATAAAATACGAGTCATATAATAGATCAATACAAATCATATTTAATCCTATATAAGTCGTATAGATCAATACGTATGGTTATTGGTTAACCAAACACTAAAAAAACCCGGTCGGTGACAAATGATGTTCGGTCTAGATGGTTAAATCTTATCTTGGCCCAATGAAAGTGGGCCTTTCTGATAGGTCAACTGTCCAAATGATTACAGCAACCGCGTCTTGTATCGTGTTGCTTGCAAATGTCCCTACTCAATCACAGTCGAGCGCGTGGTTGATCCAAGCGCGTGTTTTTTTAAAGCTATTATGAATTTTGATTTTTATTATTATTTTGAAGTTATTGAAAAAAATTACATTGATGTTATTTACTACCAAACAAATAAAGCATTAACAAACAAATATGTAAATGTCATACATTATTACACGACTTGACAATTTACCCATTACAAACTAATTCAACATTTAATTTCATATATAATTATTATCTTCATACATAATTTGACACAACTAATTGAATAATCATTAGTGTATTAAATCCATAAAAGTTGCTATACTTGGTTCAATGTTAAGCTCACCACAAAATATTTTAGTGATTTGTCATCACCACAATATACCTCGTCATCCTCCCTTAAAACTTACACGTGGATCTAAAATTTGTTTTACAATCTCACGGATCCATTTGCTTGATTGAAAAACCAAACTGACTTAGTTGAAAATTGTAATTGTATTAAAACCCGGGTTCATGTTTTGAAACCCTAGCGATTGTTGCTTATCTTTGTATTTAACTAAAAAAATATAAATTTTAATAATCATTCATACAAATTATTTATCTAAATACACGCTTAACTTTTATTTTTGTTATTAGTGATGTAAGTCTTGTAAATCAATGATAAAGAAAATAAATTTAAAAATTATGAAAGTAAAAGTTAAAAGTGGTGATGATCATTATGTTAAAGTTAAGAGTGTTAAAAATTCTATATGTCACAATAAGATGTGTTTAAATTTTAAAAGTAATCAAGTGTAGATCTCAATATTAGAGATATATATTATTAGAGATATATATTAGGGATATATTTGAGAGATATTTGTTATTGATTATGTTTATCTTGTACTCATTTAGATTTGTATTCTCTCCTTATATAATGAGATCTCTATTATCAATAATATTCATGCATTATCAATACCATAATCACTATTATGGTATCAGAGCCTTGTATCACAAAACCCTAGCCGTCGCCTATTCCGATCAATCATAATGGTTGAAACCGATACACAATCTTCATCGGTTGATAACACCAAACCAACAGCAGTTCACCATGCATTCGCCGTTAACAATTTGCATCAGAAAGTTCGTACGTTAGATGGAACAAAAGTAACCTACTCGTCCTGGACCAAATTGTTCCTTCTTCATGTGAAAGCGTTTGATGTTCTGGATCACATAGATGGTACGACTCCCCCTCAAGAAACCGAAACTTGATTCATTGGTGCTACAATGGATCTATAGTAAACTCTCTGACGATCTATTTCAGCGGGTTCTTGATGCAGATATCACCACTGCACGCAGCGCATGGGTTAAAGTTGAAACGATCTTCTTGAATAACAAAAACTCTAGGGCTACGACTCTAGAGTATGAGTTCTCGAATCTCTAGTGAACCGCTTGCTCCTCAATGGACGCCTACTGTGACATCTGCCCCGAACCCGACTCTTGTCGCCCGACTCAAACCCGAAGTTGTTTATCCTTAATGTATTCGTATTTATTTTTCGTTAAATGTGACGTTTCGTTACTGAAAATATATAAGTGTTACGTCATTTCTCGTTCCTAATATATAACGATCGAATTATTATCCACTGTATACTAATTAAATACTAGATACAATTTATAGAACCTCCAAAGAATATATATATACTTTATATTTAAAGAAAACATATATATATATATATATATATATATATATATAGGTTATAAAAGAGATTTTATAAAAATTGTTAGACAAATTACCTCCGAGTCTTGGAATAGTCATTCGACGTCATAAACGAACTAAATATATATAAACGTCACTTATATAAACAATACAAGTTAACATAGTTAAGTTAGTTAGTTAATATAATATATAAAACTAACTATGGGCCAAAACTGTAATTATTGGAACTTGTTTTTAATATTTATAACTTAAGATAATAACATTTGATAGTGCAGGGACTGTTAGTGTAAAATCAAGTTAAATCAGCCCAAACCCCCTTCACTTGGCCCGCGAATCCGGCGAAATTTGCCGGCAACTCTTTCCGGCGTCCCAAACGAACTCCGGCGACCCTAATTGACGCGTTTTTAGTCGCTTCCAATCAATCTAAACCTTCCTAAATCATCTCCTTGTCCTGTTTCGAACCATTTAACACCCCAAAACGCGTTGACAGCAGTTTAAACGCGCTGATTGATTTCAAGATCAATCCAAAAATTTACAATTCTGTAATTAGTCACCAAATCAGTAATTAAACCTTACAAATCATTCCCTATTACTCGACTAACTCATTGCAATCAAAACAACACTTATTCTTTCTCTGCAATTCACAAATCCGTCGATCAAAAACATTCATTCCGGCAACTCAGTCGATCTCGACCTCCCGGGCGTCATAGCAGGTAATAACTGGTTTCGTTATAATCCCCTACATCATCTACATCTTCCTATATCATCAATTTAATCTCTTATCACTTCCAGATTCACAAATTTTCATCAAAAACATTCGACTTTTCCTTCGGTTCGAATCCATATCAAACCTTCATAATCAAGTGAGTTCTTTATACCAAAATGATCGTGCTTCAATGAAGATCAAAAGCCCTATAGTGGTATGGATTGGTTTAACAAATCGAAAATGAATTAAATGGATCTTTATATTAGGGCTTGTATATAGAGATGGGTGTTTCTAGTTATTACATGCTAAAGTATAAAAAAAATGTGAATAACAACAAGTGTAGCATCTGGTCGAGTGGTGTTGTATGTTTTTCATGTAAACAGAGGTCGTGGGTTCGAAACCCACCACCTGTTTTACTTAATATTTATGTTTTAAACACTCTTAAACATTTAATTATATTTTCTAAATAACCTAATAACATATTTAAGTTAAATATATTTTTAAAACATAAAAAAAAGTCATAATTTCAAATACATATATATAAATAATGTCCATAGTTATAAGTATGTATACAAATATATTTTAAATATAAAAATGGTTTCTTGTAAAATATATTCAATACGAAAATACTATAACGTTTCGTATAAAATCCTAATTTGTACTTCAAAACCCTAATTCCTAATTAGTAATTTAAAAACCTAAAATCCCAAATCCGAAACCCTGGATTTTTCTGGTTTGATTCTTGTTGCTATATTATTGTTTCGTTTCTAAGTTAAGGATTTTCCCAATTAATTAGGTGATACTAATATTTGGGCAACCCTCGGTTCGTTATTGTTGCGTTTCTATTGTTTCGGTTACTTTCACATTTCAAGGTGAGTAAATTCACTCCCCTTTTTACTATTACATTTTGGGGCTGAAATATGTTCATTTGCTATACAATGCTTTCGGTTTTCGTTTCCTTGTTTCTATTTTCAAATGAGATCATTAAATATGTTAATCTAGTTCGCGGCTTGATGCAATCTTATGTGGTAGTTTAAAGTAGTATATTATTTGTAATTTCCACCGGTACAATGTTAGCGCTAATGGTCTGACAAACCCACCTACACTAATGGCCTGATAGGTGATTTAAACCCGGCGATTCTATTCAATGGTTACTAGTTACTATGTTGTGATACTTGTTGCTATGTTACTACGTCCCTTCAATGCTAAAACAATTTTTGATAACTTACTTTCTAGACGGTTAAATGACGGTTAAATGACATTTATCACTAATTGCACCATGAGTTGGTTACTCATGACAAATGATTACAAGTTGCTATACAATGATGGTGTTCAATGTGTGTTCAATGTGTTCATGTGTTCTATGGTCAAAGGTTGAGTAATATGATGAAATAGCTATGCATGTAAGATTGCGCAGCATATTATGATGATCTCGGATTTCTATATTATTATGTATCAATTGTGGTTTACTCACTAGCTTTAAATAGCTAACTTTATTTTTACATATTTCAGGTGATGTTGAACGATTAGGCTTTCGATACATTTAGGATGCTTATTGGACCTAGAATAAATAGGAATTAAAAGCATTTATTTGTCGGCTTTTATTACGATTTTAAGACTAGTTATTGCTTCATTTATGTCACAACATTATTACTATAATGATATTAAAATATGCATTTAGTGCCATGTGCTTTGTACTATTGATATCCAATTCACTTGACGCGCCCGGTGTTTTCCGCCGCCGGGCGGGGTGTCACACCTACCGCCAAAGACTTAAGGATTTACCCACACAACTTGCCTATGTCGATCATCTAGTCTCAGAATCTCGACTTGTATTACAACTTGTTGCCAGGCTTCCAAAAGAATACGACGTGGTTGCTGCCATCATTAATCAGAGTTCTTCGACATGGGACGAAGCACGAAACAAGTTACATCTTGAGGTTCAACGTCAAACTCGCAGGTCAAACACAACAGCCACTGTCCTCGCTGCTCAAGCTGATCAACCCAACTCTACTCCTTGTCCTAATGGCTATCAAGGACGAAACTACGATCCCAATTATAACTCTAACCGTGGTTGTAATAGTAATACTCGGGGTCGTAGTCGCAACCAAAATAACTGTAGGCATGGTAAAGGAGATCAGTATGGCAATACACAGGGGACCGGATGGACGCCGCCGCCTTCACCCTATCCAACTGTCGGTCAACAGCCACAACAATGGTACAATGGTCAGCAGCAGCAACAGCCAAGTCGATGGCCAAATAACGGGCCATCTGCTAACTATGTTGGGTTTAATGAGTTTGATCCAAACAATACTCAATTTGGGCCTTTTGCAGGTTTTAGGCCCAATGGGCAGTTTGCTCCACAACAACAGCTTAATGGTTTTAGTCAGCAGCAGAAGCCCAATCCTAATGGTAACGGGCCCAATGGGCAGTTTGCTGGGTATACAGATTGCACTCCTAAGGACTTGGCCTAACGATTGCAGCAGGTAAACCTTAGTGGTAATGAACAACCATGGTACATGGACACCGGTGCCACTTCTCATCTGACATCAAACCCAGGTAAACTTTCTACCCTCTTGTCATCTAATCCAATAAATAATATATTCGTTGGCAATGGAAATTCTATTCCAATTCTTGGGTCGGGCCACACCACTCACACAACACCTAACCAAACCTACAACATAAACAACATCCTTTTCTCACCTAACATCATTAAAGATTTGTTATCTGTGCGTAAATTCACAATAGACAATTATACCACCGTTGAATTTGATCATTTTGGTTTTACTGTGAAGGATCTCGAGACTGGAGCTCACCTTTCACGCCACAATAGTTCGGGGGATCTCTATCCATTTACAACACCTCTCGGTTCATATGCTTTCATCACCTCTAACCCCGATCAATGACACAATCGTCTAGGGCACCCAAGCAAATCTATCTAACAATTATTACGTTCTATTTTTTTTATTTCATATAATAAAACTAGTGGATTGTCTTTATGTCATTCTTGTCAAATTTCTAAAAACAAAAGGTTGTCGTTTTATGATTCAAATTCTATTACTTATCGTCCTTTTGATATTGTGCATTGTGATCTTTGGACTTCACCCATACCAAGTAAAACCGGGTTCAAATACTATATGGTACTTATCAATAACATTACTCATTTTGTTTGGGTGTATCCTCTTAAATTTAAATCGGATACGTTTACTAATTTTTCAAAATTTCATCACTTTATTTAAACCCAATTTAATTGCAATATCAAAGCGTTTCAATGCGACCGAGGGGGGGGGGGTGAGTTTGATAACAATTCATTTAAAAATTTTACGGACAAACATGGCTTCGTCTTTCGTTTTTCATGTCCTCTAACTTCTCAACAAAACGGAAGGGCGGAACGCATGATCCGTCGCCTTAACGACATCATGCGTACCATGCTTGCTCATGCTCATCTACCTCCACATCTTTTTGGGTCGAATCCCTTCATGTTGCTACATATCTTCACAACATTCTACACACCAAACGACTCCAATTTTCCACCCCTCACTATGCTCTCTATCGTCGTCACCTGGCCTATGATCACCTTCGGGTATTTGGATGCGCTTGCTACCCCAACACCTCGGCGATCGCGTAAGTGCATTTTCTTAGGCTACCCACCCGATCATCGTGGGTACCGGTGCTATGACCAAAGCACCGGAACTGTCCTTATCTCTCATCATGTCGTGTTTGACGAAACAGTTTTCCCATTTTCTGAGTCATCATCACCAGAATCATATTCCTTCGTTGATGACCCAATCTTTGTCCCTAGTCCATTTCACTACACGACTCACATTGGGCCACCCAACTCATCACCAGCTTTACCAGCCCATACTGACCCTCAAACCACCACACAGCCTACCTCACTGGCTTCTCCAGCGCCCAAACTCCAGCCCACACTCCAACTACAACCCAACATCCCCCCACTCCATCACCTGTCAAAAATCCTCCAGGCCTATCACCACTTTCGCCCCATACTAATCCCATGAATTTGCCGGAACCCCCTCCACCGTCCCATCCGATGACTACTCGTGCCAAGTCGGGCATAGTGAAACCTGTAACCCGACTTAACTTACACACCACACATATCTCACCCGTTCCTACCAATCACAACACTGCTCGAGCTGACCCAAATTGGTTTGAAGCCATGACCAACGAATATATTGCTTTATTAGATAATGACACTTGGGAGTTAGTTTCAAGACCAAACAATCACCCGGTTATTAGATGCATGTGGTTGTTTAAGCACAAGTTTAAGTCTGATGGATCTCTTGAAAGATACAAAGCTCGGCTAGTGCAAATGGTAAATCTCAAACGGTTGGGATTGATTGCGATGACACGTTTAGTCCGGTTGTCAAACCGGCCACAATTCGTACTGTCTTGAGTTTAGCAGTTTCACAGTCTTGGCCCATCCACCAGCTGGATGTCAAGAATGCTTTTTTACACGGGGATCTCAATGAAACAGTATTTATGCATCAGCCTCCTGGATTTGTTGATCCCCAACATCCTACTCATGTGTGTCGCCTCAAAAAATCTTTATATGGGCTGCAGCAAGCTCCTCGGGTATGGTACAACCGGTTCTACACCTATATCACATCTCATGGATTTAAAAGAAGTACGTGTGATAGTTCTCTTTTTACTTATCAACATGGAAACAATCGAGCATATTTATTACTATATGTTGATGACATTGTTCTCATGGCTTCTGATTCTTAATTTCTGAAAACTATCATTAGTACTCTCTCCAGGGAATTTGCTATGACCGACTTGGGCTCATTACATCATTTTTTGGGCATAACTGCTTCACGAAGCTCTAAGGGATTGTTTTTAAATCAAGCATCGCATGCTAGAGACATTCTTCACAAATTGCAAACCCGCAGCAACATCGGTTGATACATCGGGTAAACTAAGTGCTTCAGACAGGTCATTGTTAGCTGATGGAACTTTATATCGCATGTTGGCTGGGGCGCTTCAGTATCTGACTTACACACGGCCCGACATCACTTATGCGGTTCAACAGGTATGCCTTTTCATGCATGCCCCACAAGATTCTCATTTTGCTTTCGTGAAGCATATCTTACGCTATATTAGTGGCACACTTGAGTATGGTTTATGGATTGTACCATCTGCTATTTCATCAATTACTGGTTACTCTGATGCTGATTGGGGAGGGTGCCCAGATTCGAGGCGCTCTACGCTGGTTATTGTGTTTTTCTAGGGGATAATTTGATATCATGGTCCTCCAAACGTCAGGCTACTATTTCTCGGTCCAGTGCGGAGGCCGAATATAGGGGTGTGGCAAATGCGGTAGCAGAAACAACATGGATTCGCAATCTTCTCCTTGAGCTACATGTTTCTCTACCTAAGGCGACGATTGAATATTGTGACAATGTTTCAGCTGTGTATTTATCTCATAATCCAGCTCAGCATCAACGTACCAAGCACGTGGAGATGGACATACACTAAAGTTTGATTGGGTCACGTTCGCGTTTTACATGTTCCATCTTCGGCTCAGTATGCAGACATTTTCACGAAGGGTCTTCCACGGCCCTTGTTTCAGGAATTCCGATCTAGCTTGCACGTTCGTCAAAACGACGCTCAAACTACGGGCGGATATTAGAGATATATATTAGGGATATATTTGAGAGATATTTGTTATTGATTATGCTTATCTTGTACTCATTTAGATTTGTATTCTCTCCCTATATAATGGGATCCCTGTTATCAATAATATTCTTTCATTATCAATACCATAATCACTATTACTCAAGTGGTAAAAAGTAAAGACTAATGGCAATGGACAAAGGACTCTTCATTAAGCTTCACGGTTTCTTCAATGAAAGCAACACTTAAGTACCTCATCCCAAAACAACTTCACATTACAATGGAAAAGAATGGTCAGCAGCGGATGTAGAAAAAAGTTTTAGGGGTAGCGTTGAAATTTTTTTCACTACGAGTAATGTTATACCTAAAAACGTAAAAAAATTTGCATGCATTACATTCATTTACCATAAGAATGAAAATTTTTTTAGTCAATATATTTTTTTTTGATTAATCATTTAAAACTCTAACATTATGTCAAAAGTGAAAGTTTAAGACAAAAATATAAATTAATGTTTTATAAAAACTACAATAAATATAGAATAGTGAGAATTGAGTCCACAACCTTTTAATTCAAAGTCAAGCATGCTAATTGCTAATCCACTATGCTATGAGATCAATTGATGTTTTAAATCCACTTTTATTATAGAGTAAATTACCTTTTGTACACATGTGTTTTGTCAAAAGTTATTGTTCAGCCTTTCTGATCAAGCTTTTGGAACAAATTAGCCATCCCTCTGGTTCCATCTACTATCGACGCTCAGCACCTCCATTGTCACTGCCATGGCCGTTGATTAACACCACCATCATCACAATCGCCGCTCACTCGCTACCAACAACGCGTGCAAGAATGTATTTTTTGTTTTTCCACAATCATTCCCAGCCAAATAATAAGAAGTTATTTGGATTCTAGCAGATTTAAGTTTAATCGCGATTTGGGACTAGTGTTACTTTCCAATTTAGGGTTGAATAAGCTTCATAAGACTAGTGATGATTTTGATTCAATAGTAATTGATTAAATATTATGAAGATGAAATGGGTTATAGTTGTTGGAGATGATGATGCAGGTGGGGGTGAAAAGAAGAAGCTGGAGAAGGAGGTTGATGTTTAATGGGGTGAGGAAGACATTGTTTTCTTTTGTTTTTTATTGACAGGGGTATATAGTCATTTTATTTAAAACTAATAGAAAATTTGAACTCTGTTAGTCATATTGACACAAATAGAGATAAAAATGAAAACTCGGGATTCAAGTAAACAACTTCAAACTTTAGGTTACAGATGGTTATTTTTTAGCAATACACAAGTGTACGAAAAGTAATTTACTCTTTATTATATATACACATACATACTTATATTCAAAAACTTTTGGTGAAAAATAAAAGTTTCCGTTACGGGGTACAAGTTCAGGGGTAGCGGGCGTTAACCCTCATTATATTATAGGTCCGCCCCTGAGACGGGTTCCTATAAAGGTTAACATCTTCGGGCAGAGGACGAAAAAGAAGAGAATTTCTACGAGTACGGCTCTAAGAATGCATAGAGTGCATCTTGGTTCCCACATTTGTCCGTTGTGCGACGAGTATGATGAAACCGCCAAGCACCTTTTGGTCTCCTGCTTTATTGCTCACTTGGTCCGGCAATCCGTCTCGTCATGGTGTCATATTCCTCCTCTATTCGTTTTTACTGTTAAGGATTTATTGGAAGCCCACTCTTCTATAAATGGCTCAATTACGAAAAAGAGGGCAGTCCAAGCCATTATCCAAATTGCATGTTGGAAGATCTGGAAGGCGAGAAACGAAAAAATATTCGATGGCAAACCGGCTATTGTTGCAAAACTCATTCAAGACACTAACACATTAGGTTTCCTTTAGGTTAAAAATAGATCTAATTTTAATAGCATTAGTTGGAAGGATTGGTGTGACATGTCCTTGTAATTTCTTTCTCTTGTATGTTGTTTTGGACGCCAAGCCTCTTGCCGGCGTCCTTGTTAATGAAATTCGACGTTAAAAAAAAACAAAAACACTTAAAATTTTTGAAAAGATTTGATTAGTTGCGGGCTTGTTTAGCAGACCCAAAAGTTGAGCCCAACTGAGTTTATCTGATTGATCCATTTTTTTTAATTGTTATTATTGTTTTCTTTAATAGAACATTAGAACTAACAAAAAGAGTTCAAAAGGTCAAGAAGATCAAGGCTTTTCGAAAAGTCTACTTTAAAGTTTAACTAAGGTTAATATCCCAATTTCCAAGTGACATCTCTCGCGTTAAATAGTCAACACCCAACACAAGTGTAGAAGTGTTAAATATAAAAATAAATAAATATAAAAATTACAAACTAACAAAAATTGTTAGGCCACCTGGTACATTCCCATACCCTCATGCCATATCATCGTTAACGGCCCCCAGCACAACTGCACGGGGGGAGTGGGAGGGGGTGAAAGGGGGCTCCATGGACAAGTTCACGCGTGAAAAAGTTTGGAATTAAAATACCGTTAATTGTGCAGTTGAATGTAGCCGTTTGAGATTTTTTTTTGATAAATACTAACAATTTTTTTATATAACACACAACAAATAAACATTCTCACTATTACATCCATTCATATTTTATACAACACACTATATAAAAACAAACAAAATGGATCCTTTCGGTCAAGATGATAACGCATACCACCCGTATCGCGATCCCGTCGAGTGGTGTTATGACGAACAATCGCTTGGTACGCGGGTTCCACAAACCAACAAACTGAACAAATGCAACAACCGCAACAAATCCAACAAATCTCGCAACAACCATCGTCTTCAACCGCGAAACCGAAACGAATGCATAAAAAGAAGACGACGATCACAACCAATGAAAACCTCACAACACAAACCAAAGCAAGCTGAGAATGGACCTATGAGGAGCAAACTACTTTAACTAATTCATGGTAACAATATTATTTTAAATATTAACTTTGTGTATTTTATTTAAAAAAAATACTAACTTTATATTTTTTTAGGAAAGCTCAAACTGACTATTCTTTTTGGCGTCGTGTTCAAGTCTCATTTCATGAGAAGCTTGGGCATCAAGAATACCGGTTGATTAACAACCTTGGCGGGCAGTGGAGAAGGCTACACCAAAAAAGGGTGAGATTCGGCGCTTTTTTTCTTGAATAAAAAACGCCTAAAGACAAGTGGTATGGTTGAAAAAGATTGGTTAACCGTGGCCATAACAAAGTACGACCTAGAACAACCGGGCCCGCCACTAGTTGGGATTTGGTAACTCGTTCGGAATGTTTCTACGTGGTTTTCCCCATGAGCTTTTGAGTCGATCAACACTTCACCAAAAAAGGGTGAAACACTACTTTTTTTGAAAAAAAAAACGCCTAAAGACAAGTGGTATGGTTGAAAAGAATTGGTTAACCGTGGCCATAACAAAGTACGACCTAGAACAACCGGGCCCGCCACTAGTTGGGATTTGGTAACTCGTTTGGAATGTTTCTACGTGGTCCCCCCCCCCTAAGCTTTTGAGTCGATCAAAAAAATCTAGAAGTTCGCCAACAAATGAGGTTAGTGAAAGTGTCGGAGGGACCGAGGATTGCACTTTTTATGATCTAAACGAGGATGTATGATGCGTGCAATATATATAAAATAATTAACTAAAAACACCTTAAGTTTATAAAAACCTAGACAAATCTACTAAATCACACACAAACGGCAGTAGACCGGTCAAATGTAATATAGCATACGTAAGTCTGGGTGTCGACCCATAGACTCTATATACTGCAAGTAAATTAACTAACTAAGACTCGACTGACAAGACACAAACTTTTAATGAAAATATATTTGAAGGGGGGTTTACTGCTAAAAATAGAAACTTACTAAAAATAGAAACTAACGATTTAAAATACGGATTTAAAACACAAACAGAGAAATGAAGACGGACCCACCTAGGCTAGAATCATCGCTAACTTCAATTATCACTCATGTTGGACTAATGGTTATGAAACCGGGATCTAAACGTGTTCACTTAAAAGCGTCCTTAATTAAGACCCTCGACTCTTTTCAAGAAGAAACCTAAAGGGTTACTATTAAGTTATTAGCACACCGGTTATGGGATTAAGTTTCCTCACAATTACCTAATTAGATTATGCCTAATTGACTCATACTAAAGACCTATCTCACGATACGACCCTTAAAGCTATTTGAACCCAATCATTCGATTTAACAAGCAAAGTTGATAATTAATACTAAGTCGGAATTTTCACAAAGTACTAAACCTAGCAAATCAATCAGCCAAGACTTATTAATAACCTATCACCTCACGGATATCTAGGTTAGCTATACTTTATTATCGATTTTACTAATATAATTAATCCTATGGTTTTATTGCAAATCAACCATAAAAGTCACAACACAACGCAATGACTATAACGAATCCTATTCCGTGACATAGACAATCACTAAGAGAATCGTGGATTAATAATACTATTTCTATAAATGCAAACATATATCACCCATCAAACAATTATAAAGATTCAAACTTTAATTAAGCATAAACTATAAACCAAAAGTAACCAAACACAAGTTCAAACATCCATTAACGATTCATCATAAAGCCTAGGTAGTTCTAAAGAGTTTAGCCTACCATAATCAACACAAAAAATGTAAGTTTAATAGTATATGACATGGTAGAAAATATGAAAAAGAAGAAACAATAAAATGTAACCGAGAAGCAATCCTCGATCCCACCGACTTCTAGCACTTCGTTTTCGTCTATCTAGCCTCAAAATCACCTCCAATATGCTATTTCTCGACTCCAATTCGTCCCAAAGGTTTCTAGGAGCCTAGGGTTTCATTAGATGTGTTTATATAGCGAACCGAGCAAAAAGATCACGAAACAATCTGCCGAAACGTCGTCAACGCGTCACGCAGTGACGAAATGGGTTCGTGGCCGGGTGCCTGCGTCACCACACCACCATAACCACCCTAGCACGCCGTGTCACGTGACCAGGGGGTGCCTTGGTGGTCGCGTGGCGTGGTGATGGTTTCCGGGTGCTCGGTTTCGTTCAGTTTCTCTCTTTCGCGTATCGGCTCGCCCGTACCTCCGTTTCGCATCCCGTTTTCGCATACGGATCCGATTTTCCGCAAGCTTTTCAATTCTTTATCAACATGGGACCTACGAAATACAAAACCATCAGTTGTGTAGAAAATGTGATAGGTTCAATTGGATCGTGAAAATCGCTCAATGATCAGAATAACATAAACACAAACACACTTTAATCATTAACACAATTCATACTAATAATTCTCTTTGTATATTGATGATCAAAGCAATTCGTAGTACAAGTGCAGGAGAAACAAAATCACACACAGTTAATTCTCTCTAACGTGTAAAAGTGATCTAGCCCCCTCCTCACACACTCTCACTACATGCTTTAAAGCAAACAATTACAAGTTTAAGGAATATAACAAAATAGACCCTAAACTATATACAAACATATAAACAAAATAGAAAGTAAATCTTTAACAAGGAAATAGCCCTAACAGTACTCCCCCTAAGATTTATCTTTGAATCTTCAGCAAAATCTTCAATCTTTTTCTTCTTTGTTCAGCATCAATCTCTTTTACCACTCTTCTGGTTCATCCTTGACATTCAGCAGCTCTTTGCCTTTGTACTCTTCTTGTTCCTTCAAAGCTTCTTCAATACATGATTTGAACTTTTCGGCAATCTTGGCTTGACGAGGTTTGGATTCATTTGTCAGAATTGAGCAGGCATTCATACGTCGAAGTGAATCCAGATTTAAACCTGCAAAGTCAATATTAGCATAAAATTCGAATGGCATCTCTTGTCCTTTGACTTTCACCTCCAAAGTACCCTTCCTACTAATCCTCATATACTCTATCTCTGGCAAATCGACCCTCACGAGATTAGAGTTTAGCAATGCCTTTCTTACTCGTATCTTTTCAGTTGCTGCAGCTATAACTTCAATCATCACAACAAACAGCTTCCTATCAGCTTCAGCAAGTGCATCTTTACACTTCTCCATTCTATAGCTTCTCAAAAAGTCGATATATGATGGATGTAGCAGCTTCAACTCAAAAGTACTGAACAGTGTAATCATATCTTTGTCCCAATCTTCCAAGTTTCGAACAAGCTTCAATTCAAAAGTTTCTTGATTATAAAACACTCTAAGTATAGGCTTTGTCATTTGTGAACCATCTATCACCTTCAATCCAGGATCTGTCACTTTGTCAAAGTACTCATCTGAAAATTCCTCTAAATACATATCTTCAGTAACGACCAAACGCTTCTTCTTTCTTTCTTTCTTTGCTTGCACATACGCAGTATCTTCCTGTTGGCCTCGGAAATCAAGATACTTTGGTGGTCTAGCAATCCCGGCATCAAGAAGCATTACACATTTATCACCACGCTCAGCATGCATGTGATTTATCAACCTTAATTTGTGCAGCTCTTTCAAATCCTGAACTTCCAGTTTAAAAATGCTCGAGTAGTAATGGTATACATCACATAAACCATTCACTCTCTTAATCATAAAAGCATCAAATACTTCATCGTATTTCCATGCGATTATCTTCACCTTCTTATTTTTCTCTGGCACAATCATAGAATCAAGCAACTCAGCAATTGACTGCCCTTTGCTTAGCAGTGACCTAACCACGTCACCTGCTGTTGCTGATTTATGCCAAGACTCACGCACCTCCATTGGTATGTTGTAAGATTTCACTTCACTTGGAAACATATCCATCAATTCATGTCGTTTCTTGTGAGCATTTTCAGGTAAGGCCATTACTGGAATCTCCTTCGGTCCAAGGACTTTGAATCTTTTTGTCAGCTCGAAATACTGAGGATTGTTGTAGTCCAAGTAAAACATACGATTGTACATTTTTTCAGTCTTCATAAAGCTAACAACAAATTTCCTCAAAGATTCAGACTTTAACCTCTTCAAAGTCTTATATGGGTAATTTCTTGAACTTAACCAACTGCGCATATCTGAAGCTGACATTTCTTCTGGATTTTGGTGATACAATTCAGTCGGAGGCAAATCTTCTATGTTCAAACTTTCTTGCATTGGAGTCCATTCACCCATTTCAGTAACAAACTCTTTTTCATCGGCTGCAGCTTTGTCTTGATGAATCATACACTTTTCATATTCTTCATTAATCTGGCTCACAGTCAACCCATTCAAAAATACAGCATTATACTTCATTTTCTCAAGATATGCAAATCTTTGATCCAAATCATCCGGTATCTCCTCAACAACATTCGGTTCTGGTTCAGCTTCATCATCAGACTCAGTATAGTCTATGTCATCTAAATCATCCAACGCTTCAATCATAGGTGCATTGTCAGTTTGAACCGGCTCAAACTGACTTGCAACTTCAGCTTCAGTTTCAGGCATATCCACAGCTTCAGATTGAATCGGCTCAACCTGAACTGTTTCTTCAGAACCAGCTTCTTTCTCACTCTCTGTGGCCTCAAACACTTCAGTCTCAGCTACAGATTCAGATTGAATCGGCTCAACCTGAACTGTTTTAGCAATTTCAGTCTCAACTGCAGCTACAGATTGAATCGGCTCAATCTGCACTGTTTCAACAATCTTAGCCTTTTTCGAACTTTCTTCATCACCAAAAATCTCTGGTATAGCATCTATCTTCCTTTTTCCCTCAGCTTTGTCCATATTGACAGTTTCAGCAACAGCTTCATCGGGAATGATGATTGGAGATTCCACTCTAATGCCAACATTCGTAGTACCTCGAGCTCTAGTCAAATAAACTTTAGGAACTTCAGCTTCAGTCACTTCAACTATTTCTTCAGAAAAATCTTTATCTGATGATGAACCAGCTTCCTTTGGTTTAGTCTCCTCCAACTCTTTTTCTAGCATTTCTTTCTCGGCATCCAAAGTATTACATTCAGCTTGCAATTCTTTGTAATCATATTTCAGATTCTCATGCTCCTCTTTCAGTTTTTCATAATCGACCTTCAACTTCACATGTTCATCCACAAGCTTGACATGATCCTCATCCAACTTCTTGAAGGTTTTCAAATTCTGATTATGTATATCCCAATACTCATCAAATCTTTTCTTTTTACGTTCATTTGAAGCTTTCAACAAATCATTTGCTTCAATCAGCTTTGCAACCATTTCTTCTAACTCAGCAATTCTTTTCTCCTTCTCATTTTCATCAACCTTTGACACAACGTTTGGTGAAGACTCCAAACCTTGTTCAATATTTTCAACAAATTGGGATGATGTGGTGGGAATATCAACAGCAGTAGGATCAGCAACGCCAGCATCAGCTTCTTCAACTATCTGTGCCATAGTCTCAGCTTCGGCCATTGCCTCCTGAGCAATCTGAAGTACATCAATCTCTTCAGGCTCAACAATCACATGCTCTTTAACTTGTTTTGATCTCTTTCTTCTGACATACTGAACTCTAACATCTTTTGGAATTTCAGCAACAACTTCTCCAACACCAGAAGCAACCTCAACAGGTTCTTCTATCACAACATTCTCAATCTCTACTTCCATTGGTTCGGCTGTTTCAACAATCTCTGCCTCCTCTGAATTAGATTCAGATTCAGCACCATCATTACCACCATAATCATGTTCATCATCACTATCACTATCTTCATCATCATTACCATCACCATTCTCACCTTCTTCTTCATCTTCTGGATGACGAGCAAAGTACTCGTCATCATCTAACAAATTGTCAGGCACCTCATCCACTAGGTCCTGTGGATCAACAATCTCACCATGAGAAATGTGATAATAAACACCTTCTATATCTTCTTCATTGTTGGCTATATCTCTCATATAGTCAAACAACTCTACATTAGGCACATTCCCGATACTCATCTTTCGGTAAGATAGATCGTTCATGTCCTCAGTGTATAGCATACCTCCAGCATAACCTTCGGATCTGATGATAGGATAGGCAACGTTGATCATCAGTTGTAAGAATCTCGGGTACATGAGAAACTTAAATCTCTTGCCCTTCACCAAGTTGAAAACAAAACCATTCATGATCCATCTCGACATATTAAATGGCTTGTTCTCTGCTATGGCAACAATCGGTGATGCAATATCTGATGGGAAATTATCGAACCCTGCACTCCTCCTGGACATGCATTGTTGCACCACATAGCACAACAACTTGTACTTCTTTCCCAACTTCGCCCTATAAAACTGAGATTTTGGAAATATAGGTGGATGCCCCCATATTAACAAAGCCTGATTTGCATTCATCCATGGTCAGCTCGTCATTCATACCAACCTCATCTTCATCTATTCTCAGGGAAGTTCTGATAGCTTCTTCAGACACTGTCAATACCATATCTCTGGTAATATTCCCTCTTACAACAGCAACACCATTTTCATCTCTAACAACCTCTGCTGTTCTCCAAAAGCTCTTAATCAGCCTTGCATATATGACCGGTTTGGCACACATAGCATATACATATTTGGTCCTCTTGATAAACTTGATCATATCTCTGTAACCTTCTGTTTCAGGGATAGATTCATCTAAAACTGCCACCAAATTATGTTTAGGCTCAAACTTGAGATTCTCCATCCGGCAGAATAGTAGTCTTCAAACATCACCCGACAATCTTTCTTCATCACCCGGCAACATAGTTGCTTTCCTTCTTCATCCGGCTTGCTTTCTTCATCACCCGGCAACATAGTTGCTTTCTCTTCACACGGCATGATTTCCTTCATTACACGGCAACACAGTTGTATCACCCGGCATGCCCTTTTCTTCTTCACACGGCAACATAGTGACTCATTTACACGGCAAGATAAAAGACTTTTACCCGGCTGTATAGTAAACACTTGTCACCCGGCTTGATATCTATGACCTTCACCCGGCTGTATTTGACATGATCATTGCCCGGCTGTACAGTGGTCATAATATCTTCACCTTTTCCTCAATCACCCGGCTATATCAACACACAACATTACCCGGCTGAACAGTTCTTTACCCGGCAAAATAGTTGCATCTGATATCTTTGCCCGGCTATAACACTTTGCGATTTTTCTTCACTTTTCTCGTCTGTTGACTTTTTCAACGTCATTTATTGCACCTGCAAACATTCTCCGACATATTAATTAGACAAGTTATCCTTAAAAAGAATGTTTGTCATATTAATTATCAAACAATATTAAACAAGACAATAACATTTATTCCAATTAAATTCATTTTTCTTTTTCTTTTTCAAAAATGTTTTTGCACAACCAATTTTTCTATATCCTGAAGCATTTTCTTAAAAACAATTTACAAGACCTTGGGTTTGTTTTTAACACATCCAATACCTTTGCTTTTCATACCACATAATCTTGTTCATTCAAAACACACTTATTCAAAACAAAATGTTTTTGGATTTTTGTAGATATTTTTCTTCAAATTTATTCTCCCCCTAAACTTGAAATTTCTAGAAATTTTTAAGTTTAAACAAGGATGTTGATGTGTCAATAATGATTCCATATGCCTGCACACACAAAGCACACACATTAAAATAAAGACATATGCAATGCAATGAATCAAAATATCGCAGTGAGATCATACCACACATTATCCGAACATGTTTTGCAAGTTTTGAATAGACATTTGACTTATGTTTGATTGAGTGATGATATGAAAACATACCAATTAGCTCGAGTTGACACACTTACTTTTTCAGTATCATGATGATATTTAAGGTTCGATTAGAATGACTTATGTGACCCACATGTATACATATGTCAACATATTTCCTTATCAATCACTACCTGAATGCATATTGTACAAAACTTGGTCACTTACAGTCATACACAGTGTGGAATCTGGGTTCTATTCGGATTTGGTCCACTTTGGGACTTCTTTTTAATTCCATCTTTGGGAATTTTTCTTTCCTATCGTTCCCCTTGGGAATCTTCTGAATTCCATTTTGGAATTTTGTTTGGTGTTGGTCCACATTTGGGACTCTTTTTGTTCCATTTTGGAATCTTTTGCTGCATCTTGAAACTCAAAAGAGACTTCGTGTGAGACTTCAGGTCTGTGGATACCACAACAAAGAAGCTCACGATGCGGTTCATCACACTGAGTAGACTACATCGTTACCCGATAATGCACAACTATCATCACAAGCAATGTATCAAAAGATATATATCTAGACATGTATAACAATGGAACTTAACACATCGATCATTAAGTTTATGTTTGTCAACAATCAACTTACTTTTTCAGTCTAATTGCCTGAGCTGTCTAGCACATCAATTAACATTCATCAGTCTTTATTAAAAATGATGTAACAAATAATGTCTAGTGTAACTATCATTTCTCACTTTTTGCAATATAGATTCTTATGACATGATATTTTCTTTTCTGTTTGCTTTTATATTTTGTTTTTGCTTTTCTATTTTCTTTTTCATGCACATACACAATGCAAGACATAAAATAAAAGGCAACGGAATCAAAATATGACATCAACTTATTATCTTTTTGTCTTTTATATTTTTCTGATTTTTGTTTTGTTTATGAAAAATGGAATCAATCATGATTGATTAATCCTATAGATTGAATTAAGAATTCAAACCGGCCTGACAAAAAAGATTTTGTGAAAAGATCTGCCAGTTGTTTGTCGGTATGAACCTTAATCAAAATTATTAAACCCTTTTCAGAGTTGTCTCTTAAAAAGTGATATCGAATTTCGATATGTTTGGTTTTTGAGTGTTGAACAGGATTAGCAGTAATAAACATAGCAGCAGTATTGTCTATGTAAATAGGAGTTTTTAGAAAGTTAAACCCGTAGTCAAGCAACTGATTTTGTAACCACAAAACCTGAGAACATCCTGCAGATGCAGCGATATACTCTGCTTCAGCTGTGGATACAGAAACATTGGTCTGCTTATTGCATTGCCAAGAGACAAGCCTAGGACCCAGAAATTGACATCCACCAGTTGTCGATTTCCTGTCAAGAGCACAACCACCAAAATCAATGTCAGAATAGCTATATAATTCAAAATTTCCTTCATAAGGATACCATAACCCAAGATTTGGTTTCCCTTTAAGATATCTGAATATACGCTTCACAGCAACAAGATGCGACTCTTTCGGATCAGACTGGTATCTGGCGCATACACAAACAACGTACATGATGTCTGGTCTTGATGCAGTAAGATACATCAGAGAACCGATCATTGATCTGTATAGTGTTTGATCAACTGCTTTGCCCTTTGGATCCGGTTGAATCTTGCAATTCACATCAGATGGAGTTCGAATTGTTTGACAATCTTGCATCTTGAACTTTTTCAACAACTTCTCAACAAATTTTGATTGATTGATGAAAATTCCGTCAGCTGATTGTTTCACTTGTAATCCAAGAAAGAAATTAATCTCCCCCATTGAACTCATCTGGAATCTAGACTTCATGATTTCTTCAAATTCTTTGCACATTGACGCACTGGTCGATCCGAAGATAATATCGTCCACATAAACTTGAACACATAAGAGATCGTCATTCTCCCTCTTCATAAACAAAGTTGGATCAATCTGTCCTCTTGTAAATCCATGTTCTAGTAAATGCTTGGATAATGTTTCATACCAGATTCTTGGAGCTTGGTGTAGACCATATAGAGCTTTACTCAACTTGTATACACGATGAGGATAGTCAGGATCTTCAAAACCCGGAGGTTGTCTGACATAAACGTCATCTGTAATTGGTCCATACAAGAAAGCACCTTTAACGTCCATTTGGAATACTTTAAACTTCATGAAGGAAGCATATGCAAGAAAAACGCGTATGGCTTCAAGTCTTGCGACCGGAGCAAACACCTCTTCATAATCAATGCCTTCTTCCTGAGTGTATCCCTGTGCAATGAGTCTTGCTTTGTTTCTCACTACAATGCCACGTTCGTCTGGCTTGTTTTTGTACAACCACCTTGTTCCTATCGCATTCTCTCCTTCAGGTAAGTCCACTAACTTCCATACTTCCTGTTTGCGAAACTGAAGTAGTTCCTCTTGCATAGCTTCAATCCAACTGTTATCTTTCAACGCCTCTGAAATGTTCTTTGGCACCACTTGAGATAGAAAACACGAATAAAGACAGACATTTGCTTGCTCAGTCTGACTTCTTGTAGTTCTCTGATTCAACGGCCCAATAATCTGAGAGACAGGATGTTTCTTGTGAATTCGATGAATTGGTATGTCACCTCCTTGCACTTGACTCTCCAGATTAGAAGTATTCAGATTTGGGAGATCTCGTAGAATGGACGAAGTATGTGGAGTGAAATTCGGGACTTGATCCGGTGAATTGATGAAGTAATCAAAAGATTCTGGAACAGCTTCAACATTCGGATCGGATGATGGTTGATTCTGAACAGATCCACCATCATTAGGAGAAACTTGCGGATTCACATCTTCTTCAAGATTGTTCGATTCTTGATCTTCATGAGAACCAGAAGGACCCGGATCTTGACTGGATTTGACATGATCAGGATTGTGAAAAGACATGAATGGATATTCTGAGTTGAGATTTCCATCCTCGTCATTATCAGAATCGTCACTAAAGCATCCCAAGTCGCCTGATTCCTTGTTTGTTTTTCCTGAAAAATCAAATAAGTTAGAATTGAAAGATTTCGATAACGAATCTAAATCAAATAACCATTCGGGACCATGAGCCACTAAAGGAAACGAATTTTCTAAAAACTTGACGTTAATAGTTTCAATAACAGTATTTGTTTTGCTATTAAAAACTCGATAAGCTTTAGAAACAGACGAATAACCTAAGAAAAATCCATCGTCAGATTTTGACTCAAACTTCCCGAGATGATCATTCAAATTTAAAATTGATACCGGACAACCAAATGCTTTCAATTAAGAAATATTTGGTTTTCTTTCAAATAACAACTCATAAGAAGTTTTCTGTTTATCTTGAACCAATAATGTTCTATTTTGTACAAAACACGCAGTAGCAATAGCTTCGTCCCAAAAAGTGATAGGGATTTTGGCATCTGCGAGCATGGATCTTGCTGCTTCAATTAGTGTCCGGTTTTTCCGTTCCGCAACCCCATTCTGTTGAGGCGTTCTTGGCGCACTAAATTGTCTAGCAATCCCCTTTTCTGCACAAAATAAATCAACATTAGCATTCTTAAATTCAGTTCCATTATCACTTCTTAAAACTTTAACTTTGCATTCCAACTGATTTTCAACTTTGATGATAAATTCTTTTAATAATTCAGCTGTTTCAGATTTAGCATGCAGAAAATAAACCCAAGAAAATCTAGTGTAATCGTCAATAATGACAAAACAGTAAGACTTCTTTCCGATGCTTTGCACATTTGTTGGTCCGAAAAGATCCATATGTAGCATCTGCAAGGGTTTTGAAATGGAGTTTTCTTGCTTGGACTTAAAAGACATCCTATGCTGTTTTCCCTTCAAACATGCTGGACAAAGATCAGTTGTGGAGAACTTCTTCGATGGGATTCCCACAGCGTGATTTCCAGTTACCAAACGGTTCATGTTTCTGAAGTTGGAATGTCCCAGCCGTCTATGCCAAAGCTGACTCTCATCATTTGAAGCATGAGCAATGAGACAGGTTGTTTCGGTTTCAGCATCAATCTGCGACATATCCAATTTGTATACATCACGATCTCTTGGAGCTTTAACCACTACCCACTCATTGTCAATCTTGAAACCTGGTTTAAGAATATAACAGAAAGAATCATCAAAAAGAGTTGAATAAGATTTATCACAAATTTGAGATACACTAAGTAAGTTAAAGTTCAACTGTGCACAGTAGTTGACTTTATCAAAACTTATGACCCCATTCGAAACAGTTCCTTCTCCTGTGATTTTACCACCAGCATCACCTCCAAATGCTACGTGTGTACCATTTTTCAGCTTGAAGTCCTGAAGCAAGGCATGGTTGCCTGTCATATGCCGGCTACACCCACTATCAACGAACCATGAGTTGATAGGTCTTCTTGGGCGTACCTGCATTTCAACAATCACTTAGTTAGTTTGGTCAACCCAGGCCCACACGGTCTTGGGTTTTCCGAATCTATCTGCAATAGTAACTTGTTGATATTGAATATTTTGAAAATTTGTTTCATTCATGAGATTTTGATGCTGAAAACTGTTGTTTCGCCCATTGGCGTTCAGTGACTGCTTTCTTCTCAAAGCACTAAACCTTTCCTCTAGCTTAGGATCAAGGTTATTTTCAAACTTTTGATTTCTTACCATTAAAGCTCTTGGTTTAAAATTATTAACCTGCACATTTCTTGAAAAGTTAGAAACAGAATTGTTTCGATTGAAATTTCTCAAAACCGGAGAATGACTTTGACTCATATTTTGAAAACCAAATGAATGATTTCTTTGAAAATTTGAAAACGGAGGCATTTCTCTTGTTGAGTTTGATCGAAAGAAACAATCCTTTGTGTCATGGTTTCTTCTCTCACAAATATCACAAAATTTGTTATAAAAACATTCTTCTGAAGAATGATTTCTTTTGTCACAGAAACTGCAGTACCTGTTAAAGAAACATTCAGCAGTTGCATGATTATATCTATCACAAATTTCACAATGTTTCTTGCTAATCTTAAAGAGCCGATTGTTAACTCTTGATGTTGAACCAAAACGTGATTCATTATCATGGTTGTTCGGTTTTAGATTAACGTTTTTCTGTGGAGTCTTTGTTTGTGATTTTGATTGCATGGTTTTAAACTGTTCTGTTTGGTGACCTTTTTGTTTTCAATTCTCTTATCATTGACAGCGGAAGACTTAGGACCTGAACCTGTTTTCAGACCAGAGTTAGATTTGATTTGAGCATTGATTTGGTTACCATAAGAACCGTTCATGTCGAAAGTACCTGCAGACACAAATTTGATTGTCTTACCTTTTGACACTTTCTTGACAGGTTTAACTTTGTCATTTAACACTTTGAACTTTGTTGTTGTCATCTGATTTCATGACACTTTTACCTTTCGATTCTTTTGTTTCAGATTGATTGTTCATTGTTTTCGATTTCTGCTTTTTTGTAGTTGAAACTTCATCCTTCTTCACTGCATTCTTCTTGAGCAGTTGAGCAGCAACTTTTGCCTTTTCTTCATTCTTCTTCCATTTGATGTAATTAGGATCATTGAATCCTGAAAATTCACCTTCTTCCTTCACCGTTTCTGGCTTCGGATTCAGTTCCGGATACTCAACAAGTTGAATAAGAACATGCTCTAATTTGTTATCAGACTTGTTGCTTGCTTCATCATCTGCTTCAATTGTCACATCATCTTCTTCTTTCAAGCTTTCAATCAACACTTCAGATCCTTCGGACTCGGATTTACTTCTTTGAATTTCTTTGAATTTACGTTCATTTTCAGGTGAATGATCGAATTCATTAAAGTTTTCCGGTAAGGTTTGAGTGATTGAATTTGGCATTGGTTCATGAGTAAAACCCAATCCAGTTTTGTTTTTGTTACCTCTTTCATTAACAAGTTGTTCAACCATTGTTTTACAACTTTTAACCTTTTTCAATTCAACTTGAGTGACAGCATGTGCAACTTTTTCTTGTTCAAAGTTCTTTGTCATTTCTTCAAGTTGTTTGGTAACAAGTTCCAATTCTTTCAAAGTTTTGTTCCATGATTCGGTTAGTGACAAAATCTTCTCATCAGAAATTTTATGATCAATTTTAAGTTGTTCATGAAGTTTTTCATGTTTACTTAATTTATCACCAATTTTAAATGAATGAGTTCGATAATGTTCTACCTGTTGAATGCATTGTTCAGAACATAACCTTTCTTTCACATCTAGGGGCAGTGGAACATAGTTAGGGGGTAAGTCATTACTAACCTTTGGTTGTTCGGTAGATGATGAAGACTCATTGGAAGTAGCCATTAGCGCAACTTCAGATTCTGATTCTTCAGTAGGATCAGACTTTGCACTCCAGTCATAATCTTCAGAATCTTCACTCACATCATCAACCATCTTTCCATCCCCTTCTTCAGACCAGTCTTCTTCGATTTCACATACCAGTGCCAAACTTGATGTAAGATCAGACGTAAATTGTTCTGCATATGCGCTCCAATCATAACCATCTTTTACGCTGACTACCAGTGCCTTTGTTTGATCTCCTGGCTTCTTTCCTTCATCTTTCAATTCAGGCATGGGAAGACTTTGATATGGTTTCTGAAAGAAACGTTGATTTCTGCCTTGATAACTCGAAGACTGTTGAGAACTTTGACCTTGACCTTGATTGCTTGAACTAGCTTGGTCATTGAAATTCTTTGGAGCTTTGCATTCTCTTGAGAAATGACCATACTGGTTACAATTAAAACATCTGGCCTTTGATTTGTCAAATCCAACTGTCTTGTTAGCATGAGGTTTGTAACTTCGATTAACATATGCATGCTTTTGTGTGCGATATGCAACCATAACCATTTGCCAATTTAAATCCATTTCTTCCACGTCAACTGGATCCATCTCAAATAAGTCTTGAAGGACCACGTCCATTTGACTTAAATGACTTCCTTGGTACGCTTGAAAACTTGCCATAAAAGCAGTAAAGGCAGTTTTGGTTTCGTCATCTTGCAACAGTATATTCATTACGTCTTTCACCTTGGCTTGAACATTTGAACTTTGATTTTCTGATTGACTTTGAACTCTTGGTGGAGATTGAGGTTGAGAATAAGTTGGTGAATTTGGAAAGTAAGCTGAATCAGTATAGAAACTTGCACCAACAAATAAGTCACCATCTTCTTCAAACTTCATTGCATCTTGTGCAAGAAAAGCATTCTCCACAGTATTGGCAGGATTTACCACATACTTATACTGAGTTTGTGAGGTTGATCTATCAGTATTTCTTGATCCTTCGTCAATCTCAACTTCTTCAATCTTTCCAATAAGCAGATCTAATTCCATTGGAAATTTCTCAGTATGTTTCAACAAAGTAACAGTCTGCTTCCATGATGATGGTAAAGCACATAACAAACGATCATTCAAGTCTTGAAGTTCAGTCTTTACTCCGAGGTTTGACATCTCAGTAGTTAAGTGAACAAACCTGTTCATCATCTGGTGCACTGTTTCTCCATTAATATGTTCAAATAATTCCAATTGCCTTTTCAACTTAGATTTCTTCAAACTTCTCAATTGTTCTCCTCCTTCACATATCGACTTTAAAGCTTTGAAACATGTATAACCAGTCTGATATGCATCCAATCTAGACAGAACTTGAAGTGGCAACCTCTTGCACATTAAAGAATAAGCCTTGCTATCATTCTTTACTTTTCTCAAATCTTCTGCTGACAGATTATCTTCTAGATAAGGTTCAGTAGAGTCTTTGGTGTAGGTACTTGCACTGTCTGGAGCAGTCTGAGTTGGAATATGAGGACCTTTTTCAATGGACTTCCACAAGTCATTGTCAATAGAACACAAGTGATGTCTCAACCTGATGGTCCAGTTCTTGAAATCTGCACGATTCAAAAGTCTAGGAACATGGTTATCAGAATCATCATTAGGAGCCATTTTAACAAGTTTTAAAGAAAATATTTTTGGTTTTTGTTAATTTTTGAAAGGAAATGATTAAAATACTAAAATAAAGACAAGTAATTAAAGACAAGATAAGAAGCAAGTATTAAAAACAACTAAAGTGAGTCACACGGCAAAACAGTGAAAATCCTTCTTCAACCGGCTAAACAGTGTCTTTGTTCTTCACCCGGCAGGAAAAAGTCTTTACACGGCCAAACAGTTACCCGGCTCAACAGTTGTAAACTTTTTGTTCTTCACCCGGATGAACAGTTACCCGGCAATAAGAATAAACTTTGACACGGCAATAATCTTTGACCCGGCAGAATCTTGACACGGCAAAAGCTTTGTCCGGCTGAACAGTACTCGATCACACGGCCGTTGTTTATCACCCGGCTACACAGTTGATGATTACCCGGCTGAATTGTCTTAATCACCCGGCGTAACAGTGTATTACCCGGCACTACAGTGTTTGATCCGGCTGAACAGTAACACTTTTTCAAGTCAAAATCTTCACCCGACAAGCACAAAATCCTTTATACGGCAATACAGGACCTAATTTGTTCTCCAATCTAAGTTCAAGGAATTGTCTAAGTCAAACTAATCACCCGGCAAGTTAATCTTCAACCAAGTTCTTACTGTTCATCATCTTCTTCATGAGAATTTTCTGGGTTTTGTCTAAAACTTGTCCAATTTGTTCAAAATTCACACACAAGCTGTGAAACACTCCGATTAACAATCCCTTATATCAATCAATCTGAAACATGTCCAATTTTTGATGAATTTATGAAAAATTCGATCGAACAGTAGTTTCTTAATTTCTCAGATCTGATGATGATCTGATGAAATCTGCACAATCGTTGTGTATAGGAGTGATTATGATGATGAATCACAACTAAAAACACGAACAATTCATTCAGATCATTGTATTTGAGCAATTTTGATGTGTTTTGCTTAAGAACAGCGAAGAAACACAGTACCAACAGCTCTGATACCAATTGATAGGTTCAATTGGATCGTGAAAATCGCTCAATGATCAGAATAACATAAACACAAACACACTTTAATCATTAACACAATTCATACTAATAATTCTCTTTGTATATTGATGATCAAAGCAATTCGTAGTACAAGTGCAGGAGAAACAAAATCACACACAGTTAATTCTCTCTCTAACGTGTAAAAGTGATCTAGCCCCCTCCTCACACACTCTCACTACATGCTTTAAAGCAAACAATTACAAGTTTAAGGAATATAACAAAATAGACCCTAAACTATATACAAACATATAAACAAAATACAAAGTAAATCTTTAACAAGGAAATAGCCCTAACAAAATGCTATAAAAACCGAACAAAAACGACTCGAAACGTAAATAAACTTAACAACGGAATTATGTATATTTTGCACATTATCAATGTATCACCGGACGAAGCCGAGCTCGAAAGGCCGGTTGGAAGGTAAAGCAAAATGAATTCAATGTTCAGGCTTAACAAATAAACAATCAGGCGACCCAGAAAGCATGTCAGCTTTGATTGAGTAGATGAGAGAGTCCAACTAAAACAAAAAAAAACTCAAAATTAAAAATCCTAACATGCAAAAAAATTGGTGTGGAAGGAAAAAGAACAAAAAAGAAAAGATATGTTTTAACTCACCAACCGACCTAACATCTTACGGGCCTCGACTTACAAATAAGAAATAAGGGAGAAATGCAGTCTTGGGCTATCTTAGTTTTTTTAATTTTTTTAAATGTTTTTTACTTATGTATTTTTGGTTTTTTTTATTATGTTTTTTTTAAGTTTTTTATGAATTTTTTTTAATTTATGTAATAAATATATTATTTTTTTTAATTAACTAAATTGATGATGTTGAGTAAAATAGGATGAAAGGGTAAAACCATTTCCATCTTTGAAGTGAAGTTAATAGGAAAAGATGGGATGATGTGGAGTTGATGTGGCGCCTAGGTGAAGTGAAAGAGGGCGAGATTAGGGGTGTTAATTCCCGACACGACACGAAACACGACCCGAATACGACACGATAATAATCACGTTTTGGGTTGACAAATATAACCCGTTCAAAAATATGGGTCTTATTGACGTGTATAAAAACAAATCGTTTTCGGGTAGAACCTTTAAAAAACGGGTTGACTGACCCAACTTGTTTAGGTTTCAAAATTTTTTTTTTTGTTTTTTACTTTCTAAAAGTGAGTGTTAAATAATTGTTATATTTAGTATTACTATTCAGAGTAAATAAATTCATTTTACACATTTAAATTTTTTACTTTTACATTTTCAAAGCTAAGTATTTATATATTTTACGTTTGCTATAAATGAATTTGATTTAATTAACGCACTTTATAAATAAAAATCAGTGTACATAGTTGTCATATGCAAACCCACATATTAAAGTTATATTTAACTAACTTACACAGCAATCCACTTACAACCCGTAAATTATGGAACCCTAACCTGACCCATATTCAATTTACACGAATATGAATATGGGTCAGGTTAGGGTTCCATAATTCAACCCGACGATCCATCAACTTGTGGCTCTTCAACCAGCCAACCCGACACGATTAACACCCATATATGAGAGTACACCCCTAGCTTCACCTTTAAACTACAAAGTGTGATGTTCTCTTTCAAATTATACTATACTATGTATAATTTAGAAACTTTATGAATAGTGAATTTTCATGTTTTAGATTTTTTATACAATTTTTATTAGTTTTTATCTTTAGTCCATTTGTGTTGTAAGGCTATATGTATAATTGTGGTGTTGGACAACTGTATTTATGAGTTGTGCTCTAGGTTTCTGAGTATATGTGTATTTGTGATGTGGGAAGTAGGAATCGATGGTTTTTCAATTTTTTAGGTTTTGTACCGAAGAATAAATGGAGAAATTATTGTCTCCATACCGTAAGTCCGTAACCATTGAAATTTCCCATTTCCGGCCGATTATGTTGCCTTTGCCTACGTCTTTTTTCGATTTGCGTTTTTTATGATTTTCGGTGGTCGTTACTTGGGGGGGTGGTGGTGGCGTTGTCGGCTGTTTCATATGCGATTCCCATCTTGCGATGGTGTTTGTAGGTGGTTATATGGTTTAATGGCTAGAGTTTTTTGTTGTCGTTGTGTTTTTCGGTTTGTTTACGTATTTTGTGGTTGTTGGGGATATGAAGAGTGATATCGAGCTGTGACACGATGTAGTTACTAATGTTGAGCCCCTTATGATTGTTTTTTATGTGTTTGTTAAGCCCGTCAAATAAAACACTCGCGTAACGCGCGAGCATCACATATAACTCGTTTAGCATAATAAACGACATAAACATACTTTTGAAAAATAGTAATATATAATAAAAATGTTGAACAAATCAACCCATAAACATCAAGGTAACCACCAGCTAAAAGTGCTAAACCTAAAACTGAGCCGAATTTGTTTAGACTAAATAAAAACCATACTAGCCTCATGTTATGTTCAAGTTTTTTTTCATGTCATTTTATAAATTCAGACCCCTAAACATGATCATATACACCCATAAGACTTGCTTTCATGTCATAAAGAAGGATTCATTTCCAAACATCATCCCGCTGCCTGAAATAGTCTCCTTCATATAGCATTATCACCGCCTCCACTGCTCATTTTCTCAGTTCTGTAACCAATCTACACACATTTTACGGAGTAGATGTCTCGTCGGGACTAAAAACAATAACCCTCATTCCCATCATTATCCGTGCTAAAGTGGTCCTCTACTTTTATTTTATCTGACAAAGCTGGGATAGCTTCGACTTCTTTAGAAGCTGAGCTAGAGTTTTGACCGATGATAGAGGTTTCCGACACCTCTTTGGCTCTAACATCTTAGTCAAAGAAATAGTCTGTAAAAGTGTGATGCTATGCTGAGCAAAAAGTTCAAAACTTTGTAATTAAAAAAAACACACTAATATTAATGTTAGAGAAGATTTAAAACTCTACCTTCTAAACACTAAAAATATACTACAAGACATCTTCATCAACTTGGTCTGATTTTTTGAATTAAGGTTCTAATTTCTTCAAATACTAAAATCCAGTCAATGGATAGATTTGGTCAATAAATTTGATGATATCCACCCTTTACAATCAAAGTTCTAACGTGTTAAGAACTTGCTAACTACGCAATGTGTCGCATCATAATTAACTATGTAATGTGTCCCATCATAATGTATTATAGTAATTACAGTTATGTGATCTCATCGCCGCATTGATATCACATAATTATATCATCACATATATATCATATCATTATATTATGCTCTCCAAAAATTGACATCTTAAAGATACGCTACCAATACATAGATATCACGTAAGTTACTAAAAAAATATTATGCTATATCTGAAAGGGCATGGTCGGTGGGTGTCGACCATGCACTTTCCATGTGTGCCCTCATTTTTTAATAAATTGGCACATTGACCCTCAAATTTAGTAACAGACTTTTTTCTACTTTATAACTTCACACCTCATCTTCTTCAACATTTCAACTTGGCCTTTAATTCAACTTTCTAAACTTTCGAATTTAACCAACAAATCTTTCAAACTAGACCCTCAACACTCTAATCGTTCAATCAACTTGAGCCCCCGTTAACGTGTGTAACGATGTCACACAAAGGCGTCCATTGCACTCGTGCATGTCTCGTCACAATATCACAAATGTAATGCATGTGATTAGGTCACAAGCGTGTCCCATCGCACGTGAGTATTTCATGCTAATACAACCAATGTAACACACGTAAAGAACTAAAGTTGTCACAAACACTACGTTGTGGAGAGAGGGGTTTGTTATAGTGATTAAGAAAATTGTATGCAGATAAATATTTTGATAGCTTTTCTACTTTTGGTATTTTAACCTTTTCCTGCAATGGACCCGGAACAAATTAACAGCTGTGTTTATGTTCTTTATTCCCCATAACATCCTTAAAAAATGTTTAACTTGTTGACTTACAAAAATAGTGGTACCTCAGCTTTGAGGTTTTCGTTTTCCATAGATATGGACTCATAATCATACGTACGTCAAGATGTCATAACATGACTTGAGGCAATTGTAATCCCTTTCAAGCATTTTAGTCTTCCACCGCGCACGACGGTTCTAGTACAACTATGATACATTTCAGAAATTCGCTCATATCTTATTATCATGTAATATCATATTGTATCATATTTATTAGTATCAGTCCTTATGATTTTTATTTCTAACAGAAATGGTACCCAACAATAACTCCATCCAATTTTCTGTTAAATCTCCCACATGTGCTGAGTAAAAATGTCATTTCCCCCACTTTTTTTAACATGCGACTGAATAAAAATGTTAGCCCACACATTAACCTAAATAAAAGAGTGAGAGAACTGACATTTTTACCCTTCGCGTGCGGGGAGCGTGTGAATATTTAGCGGAAATTTGGATGAACTTAGTGTCCGAAACCATTTATGCTATAAATAAAAATCACAAGGACTGAAGCTGTTCACATGAGATTAAACTCGTTAATAATATCAAAACATAGGGACCAAACTGCATTTTACTCTATTATTTATATTATATCATATTACATCCTATTATATCATATTATATATATCTTTTATTTTTATTTTTAGTAAATAAGGTAATGCATTTTAAAGCCAGGTGTATCTAATTTTTCATATTTAATTTCTTTCTTTCAATGGCCATATTTAATTATATATGTTCATTGTATTTAATTTATTTGATAATAATTTATTTTATCAAAGTAGAAAATATAATTATCCTTTTCTTTTTTTCCTCACTTTGTCTATATATATAGTACCTTTTTATCAACCACAAGCAATACAAGTTGCAGAAATAAATCCTAGTTAAGGATGAACATATATTGTGCCGACAATAAAGCTTTCGTCCTATCTCAAGGGTCTATTGTTCTGAGATAGGTATTTAAGATAATTCTTTTGTTTTAATCATTGGTTTCATATGTCTAAAAAGATAATCTAATTCAATTCTTATCTTGAATGCTTATAGTTTTTGTGCTTGTATCATGTAACTTAAGCAATCTTGTTATTTAAATTTTTGCTATTGATGTTTGTTATTATAATTAATATATATTAATTACAGTCTATAAGAAAACCTTAACAATATTATTAAATGTTTATAGTATGTAATTTTTGAATATAGTGTGATATTAAAAGTTATTTTGCAGGAAGGGAATTCTCTAAAGCAATATAAAAATTCGATGTGACGAGAAATGGTGTAGCGGGCCGACTTTATATATTACAAGACAACTATGAAGGTGTATGTACGAAAGGAATTTTTAGTTATCAACGTTGTTGACAGATTGTACGGGGGTTTCCATATACAGACAACATGTTGGATCTATAGTACATGTAAAGTGCCACCTTTATGGTGTATTTATAAAGATATCCCATGATGTTTGCTAGTATATGGAAATCCCCAGTATAATCTTCCAACATGGTTGATACGTAAAAGTATCTTTTGCATAAACACCTTTGATAGTTGTTTTGATGAATGATCATCATATACACCCCTTTCAAGCTTCTTACAGGTGTAATCTACAAATTCATCAACATTACTTTTCAATAATGTGGAGGAGTTCACCACGTGTGTGACAAGGGGTACGTTTAGTAGCAAATTTTTTTTCTTCCGTTTTTTTAGCATTTTGTTTATTGTGTGGGCATACTCGTACTCACTTTTCTAGTAGTTTGTAAATTGCAGGGATCAAGTTAGAGAACATGTCATAAGACTTTATCTCGATATATCAACATGCAAATGATATTTGTAAACTCATGCTCTTTGATTCCCTTGGTTATTATATATGATGATTTTAAGTGAATTTTGCTTATATTTTGTTAATGTAGGTAAGTAACCATGCACCCAATACAAGATATTGTTTGAATACAAAAACATGAATGGAAAATTTGTTGCAGATGTTGAGCAAGAACTTCTAACATAGATGATGAAGCCGTGTGTTATGAGATTCTTGTAATGTAGAGTAACAGGCGTACAATTTGAATTATGTCATAAACGGATTGACCAGTTATAAACAATTTACAATCATGGTTTAACTAGTTGAATTAATGATGATTTGATCTTGTTTATATTTTATATATATAGTTTTGAGTGTTTAGACATGTCAACACAAGGACAACTTGTTTATTTAATGTGTTAGACGTAACAATCAGACTATTTTCATGTCAGGTTTATGTTATGTTTAGGTTTTACATACATAATAATATATATTAATTTAAATCAATATATTACATCATATAGCAAGTTCTAAACATTTTCCAAACTAGAATTAACAACTTTAATATAAAGCAAGTACAACAACTCTAAAACCAAACCCACCAGCTTAGATCATCGTTTTCTCCATGATCTGTGGTTTCTAATGGATATCGAAAGTGTTTATGACCACGATCGCTGCCATCATCTTCTTCGGACTTATCCACATTTACAACTACATACTCACTCAAGTAGTTATCATCAGGAAAATACGAATCACCACTGTCTAGAAGTTGTAGCCCATCATAATTATCAACCACTGCACTCTCACCACTACCCGCGCTAAAGTGGTCATCTACTTTTATTTTGTCCAAGGGGGCTGGGATATCTCTGACTTCCTGAATAGCTGAGTTGGAGTCTTGACCGATGATAGAGGTTTCTGGCACCTCTTTTGGCACCAACGTCTTAGTCAAAGAAATGGATATATTTCGTCAAATACTAAATCCAATAAATGGATAGATTTCGTCAATAAATTTTAAGATATCCACCCTTTGCAATCAAAGATCTAACTTATTAAGAACTTGCTAACTACGTAATGTGTCGCATTATAATGTATCACAATAGCTACAATCATGTGATCTCATCACCGCCTTAATATCATATAATTATATCACAACATTTATATCATATCATTATATTATGCTATCCTAATACGACATCTTAAAGATACGCTACCAATATATAGATATCATGTAAGTTACTAAAAATTATTATGCTATATCTGAAAGGGCATGGTCGGTGGGTGTCGACCATGTACTTTCCATCTGTGCCATCAACTTTTAATAAAATGGCACATTAACCCTCAACTTTTAGAAATAGACTTTTTTTCTACTTTATAAATTCACACCTCATCTTTTTCAACGCTGCAACTTGGCCCTTCAACTTCTAAACTTTCAAGTTTAACCAACAAATCTCTCAAACTAGAGTCTCAACTTTCTAACAGTTTAATTAACTTGAGCCCCCGTTAATGTGTGTATGTCATACAAAGACACCACATTGCAGTATTGCACATGCGCATGTCTCGTCACAATATCAACAATGTAATGCATGTGACTAGGTCACAAACGTATCTCGACACACGTGAATATTTCATGTTAATATCACCAATGTAACACGTACATAAAGAACTAAAGATGTCACAAACACACTACATTGTGCAGAGAGGGGTTTGTTATAGTTATTAAGAAAATTGTAGGCAGATAAATATATTTTGATTGCTTTTCTACTTTTGCTATTTTAACTTTTTGCTGCGATGGACACGGAACAAATTAACAGCCGTGTTTATGTTTTTTTTCCCCATCCTATCCTTAAAAAATGTTTTGACTTGTTGACTTTTAAAAATAGTGGCACCTCAGCTTTGAGGTTTTCGTTTTCCTTGGATACAGACTCATAATCAGACGTCAAGATGTCATAACATGACTTGAGGAGATTGTAATCCCTTTCAAGCATTTTAGTCTTCCACCGCGCATGACGGTTCTGGCACCTCTATGATTCATTTCAGAAATTCCCCCCATATCTTATTATCATGTTATATCATATTGTATCATATTTATTAGAGTCATTGTGTTTTGATACCATTAACATATTCAGTCTCATCTTAACAGTTTCACTCCATGTGATTTTTATTTCTAACAGAAATGGTCCGAACACTTACCACGTCTAATTTTCCGTTAAATCTCCCCAATGTGCGGAGTAAAAGTGTCATTTTTCCAATTTTTTGACATGCGACTGAATAGAAATGTTAGCCCACATGTTGACCTAGATAAATGAGTGAGAGAAATGACATTTTTACCCTTCATATGAGGGGTGTGTGAAGAATATTTAGCGGAGAGTTGGAATAAGTTAGTGTTCGGGACCAACTTTGTTGGAAATAAAAATCAGAAGGACTAAAACTGTTAAAGCGTGACTGAACTTGTTAACAATATCAAAACACAAGGAAAAAACTACAGTTTACATTCTCTATTTATTATATTAGATCATATTACATCATATTATATCATATTACATATATCTTTATTTTTTATTTTTAGTAAATAATGTAATGCATAATTTTAAAACCAGGTGTATCTAATTTTCCATATTTAATTTTCTTTCTTTCAACGGCCATTTTTAATTATATATGTTCATTGTAGTTAATTTAATTTATCAAAGTAGAAAATATAATTCACCGTTTCTTTTTTTCCTCACTTCGTCTATGTATATAGTACCTTTTTATCAACCACAAACAAAACATGCTACAGAAATAAACCCTAGTTAAGGATGAACATATATTGTGCCGACAATAAAGCTTTCGTCCCATATATCTCAAGGGTCTATTGTTCTAAGATAGGTATTTAAGATAATTCTTTTGTTTTAATCATTGGTTTCATATGTTCTAAAAATATAATCTAATTCTTATCTTGAATGCTTATAGTTTTTGTGTTTGTATCATGTAACTTAAGCAATCTTGTTATTTAAATTTTTGCTATTGATGTTTGTTATTATAATTAATATACATTAACAATCTACAAGAAAACCTTAACAATAGTATTAAATGCTTATAGTATGTGATTTTTGAATATGGCGTGACACTAAAAGTTATTGAGCTGGAAGGCGAGTCTCTAAAGTAGTAAAAATTTCGATGTGACGAAAAAGGGTTTAGCGTGGTGTATCTATTACAAGACAACTATGAAGGTGTATGTGCGAAAGGAATTTTTAGTTATCAACGTTGTTGACAGATTGTACGGGGGTTTCCATATACAGACAACATATATGCCGGATCTATAGTACATGCATGTAAAGTGCCACCTTTGTGGTGTATTTATAAAGATATCCCATGATGTTTGCTAGTATATGGAAATCCCCTGTATAATCTTCCAAAATGGTTGATACGTAAAAGTATCTTTTGCATAAACACCTTTGATAGTTGTTTTGATGAATGATCATCATATACACCCTTTCAAGCCTTCTTACCGGTGCAATCTACAAAGTCGTCAACATTTTGATATCAACATTACTTTTGAATGATGTGGAGCAACCCAGTACCAAGTGTGTGACAGGGGTACATTTAGTAGCACCTTCTTTCTTCCTCTTTTTAGCCTTTTGTTTATTGTGTGGGCATACTCGTACTAACTTTTCTAGTAGTTTCTAAATTGCAGCTAGCTATGGATCAAGTTAGAGAACATGTCATAAGACTTTATCTCGATAATTCAACATGCAAATGATAAGATTTTTAAAATCATGCTCTGGTTCCCTTGGTTATTATGATGATTTTAAATGACTTTTGTATGTATCTTGTTAATGCAGGTAAGTAACCATGCACTCAATACAAGATATTGTTTGAATACAAAAACATGGCTGGAAATTTGTTGCAGATGTTGAGGAGGTTGAAGAGCAAGAACTTCTAACTTAACATAGATGATGAAGTCGTACGTGTTGTTGTGTGATTCTTGCAATGTAGATCGCGTAACTGGCGTATAGTTTGAAATAATGATTTGATTTTCTTATATATATATATATATATTATAATTTTGAGTGTTTAAACATGTCAACATGACTTGTTTTTTTAATGTGTTAGATGTAACAACCACACTATTTTCATGTTAGGTTTCTGTTTATTTAAGAGTAAATTACATTTTTTAGCCTTTATAATAAGCTAAATTACGGATCGTGACTTTTATTTTAATTTTTTGTACCGGTTGACCTTTATTTAAATATTCGTCACGCTTTTGGGCCTTTTGGTTAACGCCCGTTAACTTTTTTGGTTAAATCCTCTCATGTGCAATGCACATGAGGGCATTTTGGTCATTTTACTCATAACGGACCATTATTGTAACATCTTCATCTTCATCATCTTCATCGTCATCATTGTCGTCATCATCATCATCTTCCCAAATCAAAACCACCAAACCATCATCACTGTCGATCTCCGATCATTTTTATGGATCTGATATATATATATATATATATATATATATATATATATATATATATATATATATATATATATATATATATATATATATATATATATATATATATATATATATATAGGAGAGTTAGCCTACATAGGGTTGAAAATCTAAGAAGGCTAAGAAGGATTTATGACCTTTAGATCTCTCTTTTAATGGTTTAGATCAATTTGTAGGGAAAAAAAATGGTGGAAGGGTACATTAGTCATAACAACTTTTGTTGACTTTCGCTCTCCACATACAAGGCATATGTCAATTTCCCCACTTTTTTTAAAACGTTCATAACTTTTGGATACGATATTATTTTTTTTAAAAAATTACACCAAAAAAACAAGCGTTTTGTTATCTTTAAAACGCGTATAATACTGATATATAAAAAATAAAAAAAAAATTCGGCACTTGTCTAGTCCTTGTGTATTATCATGTGATTGTATTATATTATAACTAGTGAAATATCACTTTTATCCGTTCATTCTTAAGTCATTATGTAATATCATCTTATTTTAAATATTTGTTGTGTCATCTTATGTGTTTAGAAATTATCACCGTGTCACAAATTGTTAATATGTGTTTGAGAAATGTTCAAAGAAAAAGTCATTTTTTGTTACAAAGTGTGAGAATGACAATGGTAAACAAAGACACAATGACACTTTTAAAAAAAAAATTCTAACTCACAATATAAATAAAATTTTAAAAAAGTGGTTCGGAGACCTTGTTCCCCATGTATTCCTCTTTCAAAAAATAAATAAACGAAAAATAAAAAAAAAATTAAAAAAATTACTGTTTTTTTTATTTTTTAAATTAGACACAATGAAAAAAGACACAATGAGAAAATAGTAGTTTTTTTAAGTTTTGTTTATTTATTTTTGAAGGAGGATGTTGTGGGAGCAAGATCTTTGAAATACTTTTTGTGTTATTGCGTAATTATTATTAGATCATTGTGTAATACTTGTCAAATTAGATTACACAATGACCCGATGAACGACACAACAACTCTACGGATGACACAATCACACAATGACCAGACGAAAGACACAATGACCTGACGGAAGACACAATGACCTGACATTAGACACAATGAGTTGAAAAAATATGAAAAAAAAGTTTGTTTTTTATATATCAATATTATACGCGTTTTAAAGAGAAAAAAATGCTCGTTTTTATGGCGTAATTTGTTTAAAAAAATAATGTCGTATGTGAAAGTTATAAACGTTTAAAAAAAGTGGGGGAATTGACATGTGACTTGCATGTGGAGAGAGAATATTTAAAAAAGTAGGCATGACTAAAATACCCCCTCTCTTAATTTTCCTAGATGCCACATGTCAATCTCTTATTGCTTCTTAGCCTTCTTATATTTTTAATACTATGTAGGTGAACCTCACTATATATATATCTATACTACATTAATAAGCAAATTAGATGGACAAATAGGTAATTTAACATTTTCCTTAACTTTCAACATTCAGGGGCAATATCGTAAAATATAGTAATTTCCACAACCCTAAATGGTCTCTTTCACGTCATTCCTCTTTCTCATCTTCATCCGCCTCTTCCCACTCTACACACCTGCCGCCTTCTTCTTTCTTTCCCATCACATTTCTTAGTTTTCGGTTCATTATTTCAGCATAATTGGTCTCATAATGATTGAAGGGCTTTGATATTGTGCTAGGATTTTGACTTCGGTTGTGTGTGATGTGGAATCGAGCTCTCAGAGAAGGAGACGAACATATAAAGAAATCGGGAACATACTCAACTTCCTATGTATGCCAGCAATTCCTCCTTCAATCTTCTTCGTAGTCATGTGCGCGTATGTTTTCTTGAGGTAAACCCTAATTCATGTTGTTAAAATTCTACTTTTTATAGCAGTTTCGTATAGGTTTTTACAGCATAATTGTGTGTGTTTTGAAGGTTTTGAGGTTTTGAAAATATGATTGGTTAAGTTGCAGATCTGACACGTATAAAGCAAGAAAATGAACTCAAACTCTCATTTATGTGCGTGTGATGCAGCAGGTAATTTAAACATCAACAAATTTTTACAAAACAAGAATCTTTAGTCATTACTGTTTATCAACAAAACAACCTTTGGATTTGGTAAGCCATTTGATTTAGAATTCAATTTTTCTTTGATTAATAGCTAGATATCAAGTTCTTCATTTAGATATTACATGAAATTGATCAAGTGAAAGAAATCTAATAGTCATTGTTATTGTGTTGCATAATGTAGAATGCCATTAATCATTTTTTAAGCAAATCACACAATCTAAACGTTTTAGAAAATAAAAGTTATCAGATTGTTTAAACTTTCGATCTTTTGTACAAGAATAACAAAAAAAAGAAATTTGTAAGTCTATTAGCTCATATAATGTGCATAAGTTTTTTAAACCAATAATTGTAGTATAGATTTAAAAGGGCTTTTTTAATGTCAGCTTTTGCAAGCATTTGCTGCAGGTTAAACATGTTATGCAAGCATTTGCCTAGAAGCGCTCTCGATATGTCAACTTGATGTGAGTAGATCCAGTGTTGGTCTTACAGTACCCATATGGGACCAATTTAAAAAAAAAACGAAGTTTATTGCTATATTTTTGTTTTGTAGATTTCGTAGATAATATTTCGCATTCAGCTTTTTTGATATTTGTTATTGTCGCCCATTTATGTCGTGTGTGGGTTTGTTAAAGTCTTCTCTGTTTCAATGGTATGTTTTCGCTTCAGTTGTGATGGTTTGATATATATTGAGTTGTTACGTGTGCAGGCACTATTCAACTGTGAACTACCATGCATGTGCAGAATTTCGATCTGTAAAATTTATTTTGAGCTATTTGTAATTTTTAGACAAGAAAAACTGCCCTTTTTTCAGCAACCTAAACATAAAGGTTACAGTTTTTTATAAGTTGATCAATTAGTCGTTGTGTCTTTAGTTCAGTATAGTCGTTTACATTCTCACCCGCTTATTCAACAATTGAAGTAAACACCTCATAATAAATCAGGATTGTGGATGTAGATTATTGATAAGCCATTTGACACGAAAATAGAATGCATTCATATTAGAATTGATGTTTTTTTAGTTGACCTATCCATATTTAAGTTTGGATGTGCCTAATGGTTCAATTGTGTTATTTGGAAGTTATGGTAATTAAGTTACATTGATGTTAAAATGTGCTATACATGCTTGTTGCTCATATTGGTCTTAAAAATAATTTGTACTCTTGATGAATTTGGACTATATTAGTAGTATTAGAAACTTGCAAAGACACATTTTTAAAGAGAATTAAGGTATCTAGAAGACATTACGTTAAACCTTGCTTGGCATGTTTGATTAGTATTTGGCTATTTAACATTTCAACATCGTATCTAATCTTATATAATTTAAGAAGAAATATAATGTGATTATTTTTTCTAACTTATATGTTCTTTTATTGTATTAATAAAGGGGAGGGCTGGGCTGAACTGAACTGAAGAAGGTGCAGGGTAAATTGGAACAGTTCTGGAAAATCTTGTTCAGATGGGCTTTATGACATATTTTGTGAGGTATGTCAACTTTATGCCTTAAATTGACTATGGGCTTTAGAATTCAGTTTTTCTTTGATCAATAGCTAATTAAGTTCTTCATTTAGATATTATATGAAATTTATCAAGTGAAAGAAACCTCATAGTCATTGTTATTGTGTTGCATATATGTAGAATGGCATTAAACATTTTTTAAGCAAACCATGCAATCTAAACGTTTTAGAAAAGAAAAGTTATCAGATTGTTTAAACTTTCGATCTTTTGTACAAGAATAACAAAAAAAAAGTAATTTGTAAGTTTATTAGCTCATCTATTGTGTTTAGGTTTTTTTAAAACAATAATTTGTAGTATAGATTTAAAAGGGCTTTTTTAATCTTAACTTGTGCAAGCATTTGCTGCAGGTTAAACATGTTATGCAAGCATTTGCCTAGAAGCACTCTCGATATGCCAACTTGATGTGAATAGATCCAGTGTTGGTCTTACAGTACCCACATGGGACCAATTTAAAAAAAAAACTAACTGCATTGCTATATTTTTGTTTTGCAGATTTAGTAGATAATATTTCGCATTCAGTTTTGTTGATATTTGTTATTGTCGCTCATTTATGTCGTATGCAGGTTTGTTAAAGGCTTCTCTGTTTCAATGGTATGTTTTCGCTTCATTTGTGATGGTTTGATATATATTGAATTGTTGCATTTGAGGCTGCAAAACAAATCTGTTGTAGGTTTATTTCAACATATGAGTTCATGTATACATCAGTTTCTGTTATATGTTATATGATAATAAATCAGTGTTTGAATAATAAAATTAATATTTTCATTCATACCACTTTTATGCGTATACAAAAGTACTTAATGGAAGCTAGGTATAATTTGCTTATTGTTCTAGATGCAATGGCGGTTTTGTGCTAAAACGTTGATCTGATGTAGGCTAGACCGACTGGCATTCGCGACCATCATCTGATGTCAGCAGCATTGTTGCTGCTTTCTGTGCAGTTTGAGTGTTGATTGGTCAGCTATTTGGGTCACTTTTATCTGCGAATGGTTTGCAAACCTGATGAGTTTTATGTGCGTATTACCCAATGATTTAAGTGTTTTTTAGGTCCATCTTGCAGTTGTAAAATGACCCTTTCCTAATATGTTTTGTAGACCTATTAAAGATTAATCTAAGTGTTTTCAAATCAAGTTTAATGCCCACTTTAATGATCTTCAGTTTATATTATGCTGAACATCCCTTTGGTTAATCTAAAATTCCATCAAGTGTTTTTTTGTCCATCTTGCAGTTGCAAAACCTTATGTCGTGCAAAGGTTTGGGTAAATCATCACAGACCACTACAAACATTTGTCCGATTTCTTGTTCATAAGTCACTCTTTGAAAACAATATTAATGGTCAAAGTCCACTTTATGCAAGCCACGACTCCATAAAGATGCCTAACATGGTGTTGCGTGTTAACAATTTATTCTATAAAGTTTGGATTGTAGTTGTGTTTGACAATTTATTTGCAGTTCCTTTAAATCAAGTGTACTTATTCTTTGTGATTTTTGATATTTTCTTTGCAGATAACTTTCACCTCCTCCTATATTTCATGAAATGTTACTGATATGCAGTCAACCTATATGGTATGTACGATTCTACTTTATAAATTTTAGTAACAATTGGCTTGTAGTTAGATTAAACGCTTCAAATTTTGTCATAAAGCAAGTGACCAAGTATTTGACATTGTGAGGTCATGCTTTATGTGTAGTAACAGTTGAGTTTCTCTTGATTTCTTTGGGTTTTGGATTTTTGAATTAGGTGAAATATGTATTTTAATTTTTTGTAGATTAATATTACTAAAATGACATGCTTTTTGTTTCTTAAGCTTCAAGTTTGTTGCTTTTTATGGTATGCTTAGTAACTTGTTCAAAGGAACCGAAGCTTATTGTAAAACAATCGACTATGATGACGATAACAAGGTAATATACAACTGATGTTTCAAAACTAGGGTAAAGGTTTCAAAATTTTTGTTATTACATATTTATTTGATTTTGTAATTTTTATTGTATTTAATGATAGTGAAAGGTGAAGGAATAAGTTCAAGAAGTATAATTTGAAGGGCTTCTTTATTGAGTGGATTATTTGATGGTTGAACCAATTTGGACACTTATGTGTTTTTTTATTAGGTTTTTGTTCATAGGTGTTGTATTATAAACAAACTCTTCAAACACGAATCTTGTTTAGTAGTTCCGAAGGTTCAAGCAAATTTGGATATTGTAAATTTATGATGTAATGTTAATTTAAAGCATCATTTTAATTTCATATCATGATGTAATTTTTAGAACTATCCAACAACAAAACCCGATTGCTAAAATTATGTTATAAATGGGTATGTCTGATTACCCGTGAGTAAGCCTGACACTTAACGGGTTAATACTGGATGGGTTTTGGGTCGGTTTGGGACACTCATTTCTAATTGGATGAGGTTGGGGTTACTCAAACCCGACCCAATGACATCTCTATCATGTGAAACTATTTTAATTGTGCTAAGAATGAATGTCAAGACTCAGAGAATATATGCAATGGTGAAGAATTCTACAAATAGTAGAAGAATATCTACAAATAGTAGAAGAATATCTATTTTGTTTATAAGAGAGAAATCTTACATATGTACTTTAGAACCTCATATTGACATTAGATATGTATTTAAGGATGTCATATATTATCATAAATCTTTGATTACGTATACAAAGCTTTTAATACTTTGGTTTTGAAAAATATTCGTATGTGTTATGAACGAAATGAAACAATCATACATAATTCAATGATGTCTCTTTAGGTATGCAAGAGTTTGTTATTATCATGGCTTTCTTGAAGCTAATGTTGATGTTATTTACTTTGTTATTATTTAATTGATAGGTGTAATGCTTATGGTATAGATAGATCGCAATGGTGATATGAATAAAAAACTAATAAACTAGCGACATAATATATCACGAGGTAAACTAATAACTAACACAAAATGAGTTTCGATTTGTAAATTGTCTATGTCGCCGCATCGCGCGGGTATCTTCCTAGTATATATATATATATATATATGTGTGTGTGTGTGTGTGTGTGTGTGTGTGGGATGGTTCATTGAGAAGACCAAATATTACGAGAAGCGTAACAAATAACTAAATTCTTCATTTTTTTCAACTAAAAACGTTTTTAACATACAAAAAATGATAGAATTCACCATTTATTCATTAACTTTGATATTCAAAAAATAAAATTGAATAAATTTCGTTTATTTGTTAAACCTACACGTGTGGAAGTCTTGAGTATGTCACATAACCTACACATGTGTAGGTAAATTTAAAACGTTAAAAATACGTACGTAAAAAATATTTTAATGATTTTTTTTAGTTTATACATTACACATTTGTATGTATGAAGTGAATTTATTTAAAAAACTAAACCAATTATAAGTTTTTTTAGTAGGATTAAGTTCATTTAAAGAAGAAACTTAAATCACTAAAAAAAATTATAAATTGTTTAGTTTTTTTTAAATAAATTCACTTCCTACATACAAACGTGTAATGTATAAACTAAAAAAATCATTAAAATATTTTTTACTTATGTATTTTTAGCGTTTTAAATTTACCTACACGTGTGTAGGTTATGTGTAAGTAACATAACCTACACATAACTTCCCCATGTGTAGGTTTAACAAATAACGAAATTTATTCAATTTTATTTTTTGAATATCAAAGTTAATGATAAATATTGCATTTCTATCACTTTTTTTGTATGTTAAAAACGTTTTTTGTTGAAAAAATGAAGATTTTAGCTATTTCTTTCACTTCTCGCAATATTTGCTCTAATGAACTCTCTCATATATATATAATACATACATATATAAAACACATACATACGTACATACACACTCCATATATATATATATATATATATATATATATATATATATATATATATATATATATATATATATATATATATATATATATATATATATATATATATATATATATATATATACATTCGCAGTATTTATATACATACATACAAACAATTTTGGCGTTGATGGTGGTGCTGGCGTTGCAACTGTGGGCAACGAAGGGTGATAGTGACGTCAATGATGGTGGTGTGGTGGTTATGGAGAGGATGGTAAGTGGTGAGGGGATGGAGATGGGTTTGATGAAGATGAAGATGAAGATGTTACAATAATGGTTCTTTAGGAGTAAAATGACCAAAATGCTCTCATGTGCATTGCACATGAGGAGATTTAACCAGAAAAGTTAACAGGCGTTAACCAAAAGGCTCAAAAACGTAACAATTATTTAAATAAAGGCCAACCAGTGCAAAAATTTAAAATAAAGGCCACGATCCGTAATTTACTCTTTATAAAGGCCAAAAAATATAACTTACTCTTTATTTAATGAGTTAGACGTAACAATCAGACTATTTTCATGTCAGGTTTGTGTTATGTTTAGATACATAATCATATTAATTTAATTCAATATATTACATCATATAGGAAGTTCTAAACATTTTCCATACTAGAATTAACAATTTTAATATAAAGCAAGTACAACGTACAACAACTCTAAGACCAAACCCACCAGCCTAGAGCATCGTTATCTTCATGATCCGTGGTTTCAAATGGATATCGAAAGTGTTTATGACCATCATCGCCGCCATCATCTTCTTCAGACCGATCCACATATACAACTACATACTCACTCAGGTAGCTATCATCAGGAAAATACGAATCACCACTGTCTAGAAGTTGTGGCCCATCATAATCATCAACCACTGCACTCCCACCATGACCAACGCTAAGGTGGTCCTCTACTTTTATTTTGTCCGAGGGGGCTGGGATATCTCCGACTTCCCCAATAGCTGAGTTGGAGTCTTGACCGACAATAGAGGTTCCTAGCACATCTTTTGGCTCCAGCTTCTTAGTCAAAGAAATAACTTGTAAAAGTGCGACAGTACGTTAGAGCACACAGGTTGCATGAATCTTGGTTTTAAAACTTTTATGACGCTCTGATACATTTTGATCCTAGAGGCCAAAAATTCATCAATATTATTTATAAAGTACATTTAAAATACTTAACTTCTAAACACTAAAATACAAGACATCTTCTAAACACTAAAATACAAGACATCTTCATCAATCTGGTTTGATTCATTGAATTGAGAGTCTAATATCTTCAAATACTAAAATCCACTCAATGGATAGATTTGGTCAATAAATTTGAAGATCTCCACCCATTGCAATCAAAGTTCTAATTTGTTAAAAGCTTGCCAATCGTGCAATGTGTTGCATCATAATCATAATGGATCACAATATAACCGCAGTCATGCGATCCATCGCTACATTAATATCATGTCATTATATTTTTTTTTTTGGGTAAAGGGTTACCCCGGTGATTCTATATATTAACATCAAAAAGAAAGTACAAGTAGCATGGCAAAACACCAAGCTAGTTCATTCCTGGGACATGCCCCATGAATGTGAACAAAAAAGAAGACCCACAAGCCCAAATTTAGGCAAACATTACAAACCAAAGAAACAAAAGCAACCACTAGCCTAGGGAAACACTAAACTAGATCAACAAAAACCGACCAAAAAAATCAACTTGTGTCCACTAAATCTCTTCCTCGGTCAATCTTCCACTCCCTCAGAGTAGCACATACACGAGTCGTATTCTTGAATTTCAGTCCCAACAAATTGCATCTAATAGTACTGCGTATATCTTCCACTATCAGTTCCGGAGGCCGAGTCTGGTTTTTGAATATTCGGGAGTTCCGTTCCTGCCAAATCAAATAAACAGCAGCAGCAATACAAAGTTTACCTACCACATGAAATACTGACTTCGTGTTCGCCAGCCTTAGCCAGGCAATAATATCCAATCTACGATTTGATAAGTGTTGTAATCTGGCCATAGATTTTATAGGGTGCCAAACTCTAGTAGCAAATGAGCATTCAAAGAATAGGTGGTCGTGAGAATCATAGCTCCTGCAACATAAAGGGCAGCACATCATATTCATATTCCCCCTTCTACCCGGATCCCAGGATATGATCTTATCTTGTGTGAGTAACCTTTCCTTCATTACTAACCATAAAAGAAAAGCATGCTTTGGAATACACTGAGAGAACCAAACTCCTTTAGCCCAGTCAACAACAGTACCCTGAACTCTAATACAGTCCCATACCACTTTAGTAGAGAAGGAGCATATATTCGAACCTGACCTCCAGAAAATCTGGTCCAGAGCGTCCGGACATAACCTCATCTGAGTAACCTGATTGAGCACCGGAAAAGAAGTTAACCATGAAGTCGGCCATCTCCAAATACCATTCACATACATACTACTCACTTTGTCCTCCAACGAAAATCCCGCATTTCTGATGTCCCTATTCGAAAGCATCTCAATAAAAAGTATTATGCTATATCTGAAAGGGCATGATCGGTGTGTCGACCATGTGCTTATATTATGCTCTCCTAATACAACATCTTAAAGCCATGCTACCAATACATAGATATCACGTAAGTTAATAAAAAGTATTATGCTATATCTGAAAGGGCATGATCGGTGTGTCGACCATGTGCTTTCCATGTGTGCCCCTCAACTTTAATGAATTGGCATATTAACCCTCAACTTATAATAATTTACAACATTGACCTCCCATTTCTTTTTCTTCTAATTTTGTACTTCACATCTTATCTTCTCTAACATTTTAAGATGACCCTTCAACTTAATTTGTAAACTTTCAAGTTTAACCAACAAAGCTTTCAGCCTAGCTAGACCCTCAACCTTCTAATGTTTCAACTTGACTCCCGTAATGTCACAAATGTAACGTGTGTAATGATGTCACACAAAGAATCCACATCGCACACGGGTGGGTCTCATCATAATATCACTAATGTATTGCATGTAACTAGGTTACAAACATGTTGCGTCAATCGTCACCAACGTAACATACGTAAAGAACTAAAGATGTCACAAACACATTGACTCGTGTGCTGAGGGGTTCTTTAAAGTGCTCAAGAAAAATCTACACCCATAAATAGATTTTTAAATGTTTTTCTACTTTTGGTATTTTAACTTTTTGCAAGCAAAGTGGAATATTATAGCTAAGCACGGGACCCAGAACAAATTAACAGCTGTGTTATGTTCTTTATTCCCCGTCCCATCCTAAAAAATGTTTTGACTTGTTGACTTTTAAAATAATAGTGGTACCTCAGCTTTGAGGTTTTCATTTTCCTTGGCTATGGACTTATAATCAGACTTCAAGATGTCATAACATGACTTTAGGTGATTGTAATCCCTTTCTAGCGTTTTAGTCTTCCATCGCGCACGACGGTTTTGGTACCAAACAGCCACCTGTCTCGGTTGCAACCCTAGCTTCTTAGCTAGCTCGGTCTTCCTCTCCGGCTCTAGCTTGTTCTCTTCCTCAAAACTCTTTTCTAGCATCCGCACCTTAATCATTTCAATTAAATCATACATTATATTATCAGATCCATAATCTAATAAACTTTATATGGTTGTTGCAACCAGATTTAAATTTTTTCTCTTCCAAAATTACATTTAACAATTCGTTTAAAACATTATATTTTGTTTATTTAAAGGTTCCATACTTTGATAATGTTACAAATTTACACAAAATAATGTATTGTTATATTTTACTTTAAACTTTATATTTTATTTTTAAGTATTTATGACTTCATCCGGTTTTCAAATCTGACTTGACCAGTCTAACTATGAACTAGTCAGACTATGTAACACATTTTTTGCTACACGTTGGTGAGCCGGAAGTGCACATCTCACACGCCTAGCGTTAAGGAAGCACATAAATGATATTTTTATTAGAACAATAAGTATGGTAGCATTAGAGGTAAAATAAGTTTGTAATAAGAATAAATAAAAACTGATGCGACTATATTAGAGTAGAGTGTGTTGTGTATAGTGTACGTAATAGTAAATGAGACCTGCTCATGGGTGAGATGTCGTTTCTTCTCCGTCAATTGCTCATCATAATATTCTTCTTCCACCATGTCGTCGATTGAGCTAAAAAACGGCCTCTTCTTAGACGATTCTTCCATGGTGAATTGCCCAACTCTCGTACCTGTTGAATCATTTAACAAAAAACTTAACTTTAGACACGAAAATGCAAAACCACATATCACGATCAGTTCAATCGAAACACAACAATTACCTTGAAAATAACAGTCTCCATCCCCAAGAAAGGGCATGTTGCTAGTGTTGGAACCAAAGAAAATACGACCGGATGCCATATATCGTAACTATTTATTAATATTACAGATCTTCAACGGCTACTACATACGCGTAAATATGGTGATTGTCTTTTAGAAATCATGATCCTATGGCGGAAGAAGCTAGTGCTCCATAACAATCTTGCAGGAGACTGTAACGGACATGTACAAAATCCCATCATTATATTGCAACCTCTCACTTCCCAGTTAACTAACTTTTCTCGTAACTGCAACTTTGTATATGATGTTTACGACCCGTGACAATGACCGGGAAAAAGATCCCGTAGGCGTGGGGATGATTGATGGTGTTTTTTTCTTTGTTTTGCAACTAGAGATGGTATACAAAAGGGCTTGAAATATATACAGATGCTCTGCATTATGCTTCATTGCTTTAAACCTTTTAGCATGCTGTGCACAAATGGCCCATGTAGTTTGAAGAATATAATTTAAAGATTTTTTTTAATGACATTCGCAATTCAGGCTCAATGACATACATTTTCATAGCTCAGTTATGTCAATACCTCATACGGGATTTCAACTATCAATCGTTAGCTTGATGTTCTAGGATGACATTAACCCGTTCAAGGAGAAAACCGACTAGCTTGTGAAACTCTCTGACTTGCATATATATAGTGGTAGCACGTTTAAAAGCTCTAGTAAGATTTGAATTTGTGACTTTAAGATCACAGAGCTCGACCTTCACCTCATAAAAGTAGCTGACTATTAGTAGGGCACTAGGGTGTGGTGCGAGTGGGATGAAGGAAATCATTTCCAGTTTTCCACCGTGCTAGAGGTTGAGAAGGTTTCTCCTCATTGATAACACTGAGTCCCTTAAAGTATGTTCTTAATTATGTTATTCCTCAAAGCCTGAGTAGTAGCTTAGTTCATTTAAACAAGTGATGGGTAGCATTTGTATACTTATTAACACTCAAGGGGTATCAATGAATTTATAAACTAATGTTGCTCTTAAAAAGGGTGGTCCTATCCGGACACCTGATTGTCTAGCCAGACACCCTAAATACGACTCGTATGACCCAATACAAGTCGTATTGCTGGACGTGTCAGACGACAAATTCTGCATGTTTTTCTTGTCAGAAGGCACAGTAATACGACTCATATTAACGTCAATACGACTCGTATTGACCACCAAAACGACTCGTATGAATTTTAATACGTCTCGTATCTTTACATTTATACGACTCGTATCACATCAATATGAGTCTATTAAAATTTTCCAATTATAGACTGTCAAATGTACGATCCAATATAACTATTTGACACGATGTAATATTCCGTTAAAATTTCAATATAAACGCATAAACGATCGATCGATTCATTCAATTGAATATCAATCGTTACATTACACTGATTTTATCTAAGTCTTCTTCTTAAAATGTCTTTCTGGGATAGTAACTATATTTTCGATAGTCAATTCGAGGGTGATAATTATTTTGAATACCCGAATAATAACAACGAGCAACATGGCGGTAATTATTATGGTGGTGATTTCAAAAGTGGCGTATTTTATGGCGATGACAATGTTGGCGTAGGTGACAATGGTGGCGCAGGTGACAATGTCGCCGGTAGTTTATTTGAAGCTAATCAGGTAAATATTTACTAATGATCAACGTTATGAAAAAAAACATCAAGTTAATATTTAAAATAAAATTTATTTTTTAAGGTTTTCACTTCACGTGAAGAACTGGTGAAATGGGCTCAAGATATCGGGAGAGACAATGGTTTCGTTATAGTCACCCAACGTTCTAAAAAAATGCATCGGGTGAGACGGTAAAAGTTCACTTTAAATGTGATCGTGGGGGTAACTATAAACCAGAGGGGGTAGACAAAAGAAAAAGTGGCTCCAAAAAAACAAACTATCAATTCCAGTTAATAGGTAAATATGAAAGAAGTGTTGGTGGCTGGGTTTTAAATGTCGTTGATGATTCGCACAACCATGATCCTGCTCAACATTTAGAGGGTCATGCGTATGCTAAACGACTGACCCCCGCAGAATATAAAATGGTGGGAGAATTGTACAGTCAAAATATGGAGACACGTGACATATTACAAGCCATTCGGCAGATGAACCCGAAGTGTGTGGCAACACCTAAAACTATAAATAATGCCATTCAAAAGATTAAGGAGGAATCTAATGTTGGTGAAACTCTGATATGTATAGAAATATACATATTTATTCTTTACATTTAACCCGAATTTGGTTGTTAATTGGTTGTAATTTCATTAGTTTAAGTACTAAATTGTGGTTTTTGTGATTTTACAGCCAAGACAAACCACCGAAGAAAAGAACGGAGAAAAGACGCATTTTCAAGAGAAATTGAAGAAAACAGGTCAAAAGCACGACCGTGCTCAGACCTAGCACGGTCGTGCCCTTGTTCTCCACTCGGGTGCACAGGCTGTGCACAAGGACGTGCTCGTGATCTTGACTAAAGCACGCCCGTGCGCCAGCCAAGCACGCCCGTGCTCACATCATTTCCGAGATCGTCTTCAGCTCGTGCCGCACATTTCATGGTCGTGCCCGTGATCCTGACTCGAGCACGACCGTGCTTGGTCTAAGCACGGTCGTGCGCCTGCTACCTCGAGACGGGAATCGAGATTTTGCTGAAAATGGAAACTGCGAAATGCCTGGGCGAAAAAGAAAACACTGTAGCTACCTGCACGACCTGGAGCACGACCGTGCGCCAGGTAGTGCACATCTGCTGTTTGCTATAAAAAGCCTTGTGTTCATTCATTACGGGTTGTTGAGTTTTTGGAGCAAAATTACACTAAGTTTCACTGATTTTGAGTGTTTTGGAAGCCATTGGAAGCCATAGAAGACTCAAGAATCATCAACCAACCATTTTCCTTCTCCTTGCTTGTTTTCGGTTTGAACGTTTTAATTAGTTTAATCATGTTTTTATCTAGTTTAATCATGTTTCTTGTAGTTTTTGTAAGCCTTATGGGCTAAATACTCATATTATCTAGATTAGGATGATACTTATGCCTTGATGATGAATGAAACTTGAATATTTTGGTTATGTTTTATGTTAAGATCAATGATGAAGTTATGGTAATATTTCAATGATGTTGTATGCTTGTCAAATTTTATTGTCATATGATGTTGATGAATGTTAGGAAGTTGACATGTTGAAAAACCCATCTTCTTGATATTTGTTTGTAAATCTTATAAATGAATTTTGTAGGATTTATGCCATGATATTAGAAATGATGATTGGAATGTTAGATGACATGAAATTAGACAAGTGTGCTTTCTTTCACAAGATATTTGAAAAGATGATTGTGATGTTGTAATTTCTTAGACATGTTAGATGTGTAGGTTTGGAATTGTGGCCACAATATCTAGATTTGCATGACTTAGTTTGAGAATTACATGTTGGAATATTTCATGATTTTGTCTACTTTACGTAATTATTGGTGATTAGGATGTGATTATCGTTCTAGTTTTCCTTTAGTTATGAAACTAGGACATTTTAGCGGATGACTAGTTTACCTTTAGTTCTTGACATAAAAGACATCAATTGGACTTAATTGTATGATTTTAGGTGATTAGGATGTGTTTATCGTTCTAGTTTTCCAAAGAATCATTTTAGTTAGATTTCCTTAATCGGAGTCTAGTTATTCCTATAAGAAAAATTGACTTCACCATTAATAGTTTTCATCATCAAGGTTAAGTGGATTCTTAGTCTAGATAATACCTTAATTCCATAGTTTTATTCCTCTAGTTTAAATTCTCTTAGTTTAATATTTTCCTTGTATGCTAGTTTAAGAAAAACCCAAAATTCGCTCTTTATTCGGACAAAAATTAACAAACGTTTAGTATCGAGAGCTACCGTGTCCACGGATTGATATCCGGTTCTTACCGTTTTTACTATATTACTAGCCGATAGGTACACTTGCCTTTCTGTGTGTGATTTAGTATTTTTAGGTGAAAACCCCTTTTAAAACTAAATTTGTGTGAAAAATCTTTATAAAAATATATATATACTTTCACGCACATCAAGTTTTTGGCGCCGTTGCCGGGGACACGGTGATTTCGAGAACGATTCGAGTTAGTGATTTGACCATTGTTGATACCTTGTGTGTAATTTTTCTCTCGACTTGATTTTTATTTTATTTTTATTTTTAGGAATAGTTTCGTCATCGTCTTTTCTTTTATTGTCAATCGTGTATGTCCACAACTCCGGTCGCCGATATCGTCGAACCATCTTCAGAACCGGAGCGAAATTTACATCGAAGGCTACGAGTGCGGTCCCGCCTCGTAGCCGCTGCAATCGAGGGAGACACGTTAGAAGACAACACATCCGGTGAGGAGGAAGAACAAATGGCGGAACCCGACGATCAAAGAACAATCGCCGACTTCGGCAAACCATCACTCAATGATCTGGCCTGGAGTATCGAGAGGCCTACTGTCGAAGCAAACAATTTTGAAATCAAATCCAGTACCATTCAAATGGTCCAGAACATGTGTCAGTTCGACGGAAAGGATCACGAGGATCCTAACGCCCATCTCAATAGCTTTCTTGAAATTTGCGCTACTTTCAAAATCAATGGCGCTTCTGATGATGCTATCCGGCTTAGGCTGTTTCCGTTTTCCTTACGGGACCGAGCCAAAGCCTGGTTGGTTTCACTTCCCTTCGGATCCATTACTTCTTGGACTCAGATGGCCGAGAAATTTCTGGAGAAGTATTTTCCTGCTGAGAAAACCTCAAAGCTTAGGGCTAGACTTCACGCGTTTGAGCAGGATGATGGCGAGTCCATTCACGATGCATGGGAACGATTCAAGGACCTTGCTCGAAAGGTCCCACACCACGGTTTAGAATTATGGAAATTTTGTGACACGTTTTACAATGCTTTAGAACCGCAGAGTCAGCAGCTTCTCGACATGCACGCGAATGGGGACTTCGGCAAAAAGAGACCGCAAGAAGCATACGATATGCTCGAAAGGGTAGCCGTGAAGAGCTATTCTAGTCACGCGCCGCGATCTAGGACATCTCGTCATGGAGTTCACCAAGTTGACTCCTACACTGCTTTAACTGCTCAGTTGGAGGCTCTCTCCACAAAAGTCGATCAAATGCAGGTCAATCGTGTTCATACCTGCTGTGAGTTATGCGGGGGGCCGCATCCAGGTAGTGATTGTCAGATGGGGGAAATGATGCACGAGCAGGTTGATTTCATGGGTAACCAGACTCGTCCCCAGAACAATCCCTACAGCAATACTTATAATCCTGGGTGGAGGAATCACCCAAATTTCGGTTGGAGGTCTGGTTCCCTAAACCAGCAACCACCCGGATTCAATCAGCGTCCCCCATTTCAGCAGACTCAAACTCAATCCTTCCAGTCCCGTCCTCCACAAGCTTCACTCCATAATCAGGGACCCAGTAGTAGCTCACAACCCTCATAAGAAGGGAAAGCTACTATGGAGGACATGATGGCTAGACTGTTAGCCAATTCTGAGAAACAAAATCGATATACTGAAGATCGATTCCTGAAAAATGAAACTGAACTGAGAAATCAGAAAGCTTCTTTGCAAAACATTGAAAACCAGGTCGGGCAAATTGCCAAACTTCTTTCTGAGAGACCTCAGGGTGGCCTTCCAGGCAACACTGAGACGAATCCAAAAGGTCATGTCAAAGCCATCACGACAAGAAGTGGCAAGACCACTGAGCCTGTTCCATCACCTTCTTCACAGCCGGTTGTTGAAGAAGAAGAGAATGAGTCTCCGGATGAGGTGCAACTGAGGCGAAGCCCAGCAAGTACAGCACGGTCCAAGGAGCCAGTCAAACCATACAATCCTCCCATTCCATATCCGGGCAGACTTAAAAAGCAGAAAATGGAGGAACATTATGGAAAATTCCTCGAGCTTTTTAAGCAACTTCACATCAATTTACCATTTGTTGAGGCCCTTGCTCAAATGCCCAAGTATGCGAAATTCTTGAAAGACCTCCTCACAAACAAAAAGAAACTCGAGGAGCTGTCTCATGTTACTTTGAATGAGGAGTGTTCAGCTATTCTCCAAAACAAACTACCAAAGAAGATGAATGATCCTAGGAGTTTCACTATCCCTTGTTTGATTGGTAGTTTGTCTGTCAGCAATGCTCTGGCTGACCTAGGTGCTAGCATAAACCTAATGCCATACGCGGTTTTTGCTAAGCTTGACCTAGGAGAACCAAAGCCAACACGTATGAGTATCCAGCTTGCTGATCGATCAGTGAAATACCCGCGGGGTATAGTTGAGAATATGCTGGTGAAAATTGACAGATTTGTATTCCCAGTCGACTTTGTTATTCTTGATATGGATGAGGATAAGAATGTACCCCTTATCTTAGGTCGCCCATTCCTAGCCACAGCTAGAGCCTTGATTGATGTTTGCACGGGCAGACTTACTCTTCGGGTTGATGATGAAGAGGTGACTTTTGATATTGGGAGATCTATGCAGCATCCACAAAGTCAGGATGACTCACTGTATTTCATTGACACTATTGACACATGTGTGAGTAATCAGTTACATGACACATTTGATGAAAAGGCCCTGGACACACAGTTAATTCCTAATCAAACATGGGATTCAGTTCACCATGACACCTCCATTGAGGAGACGATATTTCTTGTTGACCATGACTCTTTCGCATGTCCAGAGGTCTTTGAGGTTATTAATTGCAATGCTGAACCCAAGTCACGACCTTCTGTCGAGGACCCACCACCAGTTGAACTTAAAGAGCTACCTAGCCATTTAGAGTATGCTTTCTTGGATGGTGAGTCTGGTTTACCTGTCATCATTTCTTCTGATTTAACGAGTGACGAGAAGGCGAGATTACTTGAGGTTTTGAAATTGCATAAAAAGGCAATCGCGTGGAAGATTATGGATATAAAAGGAATCAATCCATCCTTTTGTACCCATAAAATCTTGATGGAGGAGGACTTCAAACCTGTTGTACAGCATCAAAGACGCCTCAATCCTAATATGCAAGAGGTCGTGAAGAAAGAGGTGATCAAACTACTTGATGCTGGGTTGATTTACCCGATTTCTGATTCTGCATGGGTGAGTCCGGTACAGGTTGTCCCGAAAAAAGGAGGGATGACGGTGGTCACTAACGAGAGGAATGAGTTGATTCCTACTCGCACCGTCACTGGTTGGAGAGTTTGTATTGATTATCGCAAACTCAACGATGCTACGAGAAAAGATCATTTCCCCCTCCCTTTCATTGATCAGATGCTTGAACGCTTATCTGGGAGGATGTTTTATTGTTTTCTTGATGGTTTCTCGGGGTACTTTCAAATCCCCATTTCTCCTCCTGATCAGGAGAAGACGACATTCACATGTCCTTATGGCACATTAGCCTACGGACGGATGCCCTTTGGACTGTGCAATGCCCCAGCTACCTTCCAGCGCTGCATGGTAGCCATTTTCCATGACATGATCGAGGACTCCATGGAGGTTTTCATGGATGATTTTTCTGTATATGGGAGCTCTTTTGATCATTGTCTCACAAATCTGAAGAAAATGTTGACGAGGTGTGAGGAAACCAATCTTGTGCTTAATTGGGAAAAATGTCACTTCATGGTGAAGGAGGGCATTGTTTTAGGGCACAAGATCTCACAGGAGGGTCTTGAGGTTGACCGAGCCAAAATTGATACCATTTCTAGGCTACCCCCTCCTACCTCAGTGAAAGCCATTCAGAGCTTTTTGGGCCATGCTGGTTTCTACAGGCGATTTATCAAAGATTTTTCTAAGATCGCCAGGCCTATGACACAGCTCCTTGAGAAAGACGCCCCTTTTGTCTTCTCCAATGAATGCTTAAAAGCATTTCAGTTTCTGAAAGAAAAACTCGTCAATGCTCCTATCATGGTAGCCCCCGATTGGTCTTTACCATTCGAGTTGATGTGTGATGCGAGTGACTTTGCAGTAGGGGCGATCTTGGGGCAAAGGAAAGATAAGCATTTTCATCCGATTTATTATGCGAGCAAGACCCTGAATGACGCACAAGAGCATTACACCACCACTGAGAAAGAGCTCTTGGCTGTCGTCTTTGCATTCGATAAATTCAGATCTTATCTTGTCCTTTCCAAAACCATTGTGTTTACGGATCATGCTGCCCTTCGTTATCTTTTCAGCAAACAAGATGCTAAACCCCGATTGATACGCTGGATCTTGTTGCTGCAAGAGTTTGATATTGAGATCCGTGACAAAAAGGGTGCTGAAAATGTTGCAGCAGATCATCTTTCACGTCTTGAGTGCCCAGCTTCAGAGGAACACGTGGGGTTACACATAAATGACAATTTTCCCCACGAGTCCCTCATGCACATACAGACACATGAAGATGAGCATCCTTGGTTCGCCGACTTTGCCAATTATTTGGCAAGTGGTATTGTGTTGAAGGGTTTGACTCACCAGCAAAAGAGGAAATTCTTTGCTGACGTGAAGCACTACCTGTGGGAGGATCCTTATCTGTTCAGAGTCGGAGCAGATCAGATTGTACGCAGATGTGTGTATGGAGAGGAGGCTTCTAAAATCCCACACCACTACCATGAAGGACCCACAGGAGGACATCATGGAGCGACTCTCATTGCGAAGAAGGTTTTTGATGCTGGTTTCTTCTGGCCCACCATCTTCCGTGATGCTCATGATATGATCCGTGCTTGTGATGCTTGCCAAAGGGCAAGCAACATCTCTTCCAGAAATGAGATGCCCCAGAACAGTATCCAAGTCTGTGAAATTTTTGATGTCTGGGGTATTGACTTTATGGGACCTTTCCCAACTTCTTATGGCAATAAATATATCCTGGTGGCGGTTGATTATGTTTCTAAGTGGGCGGAGGCTCAGGCCTTGCCCACTAATGATGCCAGGGTAGTTGTCAAGTTTTTGAAGAAGTTGTTCTCTCGCTTTGGTGCCCCCAAAGCACTCATTAGTGACCGTGGGACGCATTTCTGCAATTCCCAATTGGAAAGGGCGTTGTCACGCTATGGAGTGAACCATAGATTTTCAACGCCATATCATCCACAAACCAGTGGACAGGTTGAGGTCACTAATAGGGGCATCAAACGAATTCTTGAGAAAACGGTTAGTCAAAACCGTAAGGATTGGTCAGTGAAATTAGATGATGCACTTTGGGCCTTTCGAACTGCATACAAGACACCTATAGGCACCACTCCCTTTAGGTTGATTTATGGAAAGGCGTGTCATCTTCCTGTGGAATTGGAACATAAGGCTTATTGGGCATTAAAAGCCGTTAATCTGGACCTGACAAACTCAGGTGACACTCGATTTCTCCAGATTCACGAGCTGGAGGAATTGAGAAATCAAGCCTATGCCAATTCCACCATTTACAAGGAACGAACCAAGAATTTACACGATCGCCGCTTGAAGGACCACAAAGAATTCCAAGTGGGGGATCGTGTGTTGCTATACAATTCGAGGTTGCGTTTGTTTCCAGGTAAGTTGAAATCTCGATGGTCCGGTCCATACACGGTGAAGAAGGTGTTTCCATATGGTACCGTTGAGATCTCACATGATGACGGAGGAGTCTTTAAAGTCAATGGTCATAGATTGAAAGTTTATGTTGAAGGACCGATTGACATGGCTTTGGAGGTTCTTGCACTCCACCCCAAGAACAAATAAATTCGGGGATCATGAGTCTAGCTAAGGACTCCATAAACTAAGCCCTGCCGGGAGGGAGCCCGGATGTTCGTGTGTTTATTTACTTTGTTATTTGTTTTCTTTTATTGTTATTTGTTTTCTTTTATTGTCATTGTTGTTTTTGTACGAGTTTTTGAAATCTTTGTTTGCATCTCGAAGGAGAGAGGATGACATGTGAAGATCCGAAACATCCTTTGGTTTGTTTCAGTTGTTTTTGCGAGTGTATAATCGAAGGGAATTGACGTTTTAATGCCCAAATGAGTAAAAATGTCGGAAAATGTAAAACCTGATGCAAAGCACGACCATGCTCAGGAAGGCACGACCGTGCTTTGCCTGAGGGGCACGACCGTGCCTAACAGTGCACGACCGTGCGTCTGTACGGGAAATTAGGTTTTTACATTTTTCTTCTTCTCCACAATTCACTCTCACTTTTCCCCAACCTCCATTGCTGCCATCTACTCGATCTACAGTACCAAAACGCATTTTCACTCCATTCCACTCGTTTCTTCCAATTTCCTTCTCAATCTCGGTATGTAACTTCGATCCATCTACTCTTTTTGTGTTTTAATTCTTAGTTCTTAGGTTTCTAGGGCTTGAATGGAGATGAACACCATTCTTGTCCGATTGTTGCTTGAAATCTTAGTTTTTAGGGTTGTTTTTCTTGTCATTGTTTACTAGATCCTTTCCCCTCTGTTAGATTTTGATTTTTGTGGCAAATAGTAGTGATTTTTCTGAGTTTTTTGGGATTTTTCTTCATCATACTGTAGCAGGTACAGAGCACGACCGTGCTCTTCAGACGCACGACCGTGCTCTGGTCATGGAGGTAGTGCTGTTGGCGCACTGCCTGTGCTTCCGAGCAACTTGGCTCAAGCACGCCCGTGCTCGACCTGCGCACGACCGTGCTTCCCGAGGAACGCACAAGTCGTGCTGTTTGGCGCACTGCCTGTGTTCCCGAGAACTCCGACCTAAGCACGACCGTGCCTGGTCAAAGCACGGTCGTGCATCTCTTCTGTTTGCCCAAATTTTTTGTTTTTCTTCGTCATTTTCCCGTCATTTTTTCTGACTTTTAAGCTGTGTTTGAACAGATGGATCACGAGTGGCTACAATTCGATTCTAGAGACAAACATGACCGACCATGCATGCCCACTCTTCATGTATTGTGGGAGCGCCGACATCAGATTGAGTGCGCTCGTTACTTAGACTGGGACTTAGTCGAGAGCCTGAACCAAAGCGGCCGTATGCAACCCATGATGACCCCTCCCTGGACGAGACTATTTTCAATTCAGCATCCACAATATACTGAATTGATCATAGAGTTCTTTGCGACTTTCCAATTTAGTTTTCCTTCACGGGACATCTACAGGAAACGTCACGGAGTACGATTTCGTCTGGGGGGAATATGGCGAAAGATGTCTGTAGCCGAATTTTCACAAAGAATGGGGTTATACACCGAATCAGAGCTACAGACCGAGCTGTTTGATGGGTTGCATGACTTCAGAAGTGATTTTGAGAAGGCAGGGTTTTGGGAAGAGGTCGCATCGGGTCCTTATGCGGCAAGAACCGCTAAGGCTACGAAATTGAGGGATCCGTTGCATCGATTCATTCATCGAGTCCTGGTGGGAACCATCTGCCTACGTGGTGATAGCGTAGGAAACGTCTCTACCCGAGATCTATTCTTCCTGTTCTGCTTCATTCGCAGGGAGAATATTAATCTCGGTCATTGCCTGGCAAACTATTTGGTCACATCTTCTGGCAAACTGCATAGCAGCCAGATTTGCGGTGGGATTTACGTGACTCAGATGGCAGAGTCTTTGGGGCTGTTAACCCCAGAGAATGTTGCAACTCTGACACTTATTTACGATACACCGGCCCTCGACCTTCGGACTCTTCGCTACATGACCCTTGTCGTTCAAACTCCAGCTGGCTGGCATTTGAAAGACAAGGAGGGACGGATATGGGATCCTATCCCAGCTGAGGAGGAGCCTGAAGATGAAGAGGAGGATGTTGCTGACAATAGGGAGCCGGAGAATGTAGGAGGCACCACGTTTGCAGCTGGGGGGACTCAGCATGATGACTTTATGAGCTTTATGGACAATCTCGATGCTGCTGATGCTGCCGCGATCCCTACGGTTCCACAGATGTGGAACCGTTTCGTAGAATTTGAGACCGCCCAAACCGAAATGCGTAGTGATATCGAGTTGCAGCGGCAACGAATGGATGCATTCAGCCTTGAGCAGGAGCGACAAGGCTCCATGCTCGAATCCATTCAAGATGAGACACGGAGAGGGTTTGACTGGCTGTTCTCATCTCATCAGGTTGCTGCTGCCTACCATCACTACGACCTGCCTGCCCCTCCTTTCACGTACGCATCTTTTGGGCAAAATCCTGGTCAGAAGCGGTCACGCCAAGACGGAGCAAGCGGTTCAGGGGCAAATCAAGATAACTAGTTGATGTTCCAGTTTGAAGATCTGATGCACTTTTTTCTGTTTGATTGTTGGTATTTTTGTTTGTTGATGTCATGACTGAATTGTTACTATTGTGATTCATGCGTACAGACTTTTAGATTTTAATATTTTTGTTTAATCTAGCTTTTATTTTATTTTAATTTGGTTGGATGATTGGTGATGAGTTGATGATTTAGTAGTGTAAACGTTTGGTGTAGTTTTATTTTTGGTTGCAGGTGGATGAACATGGCACTCGTGAATTTCAAAGCACACGCGCGCTCCGATTCTGACAGGGGAGCATTTTCTTCTTTACCTCCATGCATTCTTATTGATATCAATTTGCTTTGCATTTTTTGTTGCACATTAGGGACAATGTGCAATTCAAGTGTGGGGAGGATATGCTTGAATGGAAACTTGTTCTTGTCCTTAGCTTATTTATTTTTGCAAAATCTCCAACATTAATTTTTGTGGCAATTAAAAAACTCATTTTTGACAAATCAACCAATGAAGCAAGATAATAAAAAAGGGTGTTTTTGCAAAAGAAATAGTTGATAAGGGAAGTAAATGAGTTAAATTTTTTGTGGCAACCATTAAGCGTGTGAGCTAAATGATGAACTACATGTCATGCCTTACACACCCCACCCCTTCCATTTGCGAGAGTAAATTTTTTAGCCTTTCTAGCTTTATATCACATTGTTGCTCTTGTTTTTGTTGGAATTGAGTGTGCCGGATGTTTTATACATTTTAGAACTTGTGTTATATATACATTTCAAGATCACAATTTAAAACATTGCGTAAAAATGATTGAGGCATTAGGACACCCATCTTCATTCACCACCATTTTCATGTATTTACCCATCCAAATTCTTCACAAATTCTTTTTGTTTAAAACTCGGTCGGTTCTTGTATTATCTCATCGTTTATTTAGCCTATTCAAGTAGTCAATTTTTGCTAAACATGATCATATGTTTAGTTGATGTCAAAAAGAAAAAAAAAATCGAAAAGAGGCATTCACCACAATTAAGGTGAAATTGTGCAAAAGAAGAGGAAGTTTTGAGTACTTTATGATGGAATCCCTTCTCCGTCCGGAAAAACCATAATGGTTTTATTATTAGTTTTGTATGAATTAGTTAGTTATTTAACCGCCGAGTTTTTAACGCCTTCTACCCATTTTCTCATCCCAAATTCCACACCTCTACCACCACCGAACCAAAACCCAAACCAAGTCCTCTTGATTTATGCAATTGTTTTATACTAGTTGATGGAGATTTGATTTTTGCACAAGCTTATGATAATGTATGATTCATTGACTTGGCGTTGAGTGTTCTAAACATACTCCTTACATGTATGTCCATAAATCATCCGAGTGTGTGTGAACATTGTGAGAGGGTAAGGCAATGCTTGCTAGGGATTCAAGAGGTGAAACATGTCTTAATAGTTGTCATTACATTTTTGATCATTTGCTTCTTTGATGCCAACTATTTGTTTTCACCCCTTTTGAAGCTATCTTGCTTGTTGTTAATTTGTTTATTGTTGCCATTGGAGATCTTGTTCATTTAAGTTTGCTTGAGGACAAGCAAAGTTCAAGTGTGGGGATGTTTGATATGTATAGAAATATACATATTTATTCTTTACATTTAACCCGAATTTGGTTGTTAATTGGTTGTAATTTCATTAGTTTAAGTACTAAATTGTGGTTTTTGTGATTTTACAGCCAAGACAAACCACCGAAGAAAAGAACGGAGAAAAGACGCATTTTCAAGAGAAATTGAAGAAAACAGGTCAAAAGCACGACCGTGCTCAGACCTAGCACGGTCGTGCCCTTGTTCTCCACTCGGGTGCACAGGCTGTGCACAAGGACGTGCTCGTGATCTTGACTAAAGCACGCCCGTGCGCCAGCCAAGCACGCCCGTGCTCACATCATTTCCGAGATCGTCTTCAGCTCGTGCCGCACATTTCATGGTCGTGCCCGTGATCCTGACTCGAGCACGACCGTGCTTGGTCTAAGCACGGTCGTGCGCCTGCTACCTCGAGACGGGAATCGAGATTTTGCTGAAAATGGAAACTGCGAAATGCCTGGGCGAAAAAGAAAACACTGTAGCTACCTGCACGACCTGGAGCACGACCGTGCGCCAGGTAGTGCACATTTGCTGTTTGCTATAAAAAGCCTTGTGTTCATTCATTACGGGTTGTTGAGTTTTTGGAGCAAAATTACACTAAGTTTCACTGATTTTGAGTGTTTTGGAAGCCATTGGAAGCCATAGAAGACTCAAGAATCATCAACCAACCATTTTCCTTCTCCTTGCTTGTTTTCGGTTTGAACGTTTTAATTAGTTTAATCATGTTTTTATCTAGTTTAATCATGTTTCTTGTAGTTTTTGTAAGCCTTATGGGCTAAATACTCATATTATCTAGATTAGGATGATACTTATGCCTTGATGATGAATGAAACTTGAATATTTTGGTTATGTTTTATGTTAAGATCAATGATGAAGTTATGGTAATATTTCAATGATGTTGTATGCTTGTCAAATTTTATTGTCATATGATGTTGATGAATGTTAGGAAGTTGACATGTTGAAAAACCCATCTTCTTGATATTTGTTTGTAAATCTTATAAATGAATTTTGTAGGATTTATGCCATGATATTAGAAATGATGATTGGAATGTTAGATGACATGAAATTAGACAAGTGTGCTTTCTTTCACAAGATATTTGAAAAGATGATTGTGATGTTGTAATTTCTTAGACATGTTAGATGTGTAGGTTTGGAATTGTGGCCACAATATCTAGATTTACATGACTTAGTTTGAGAATTACATGTTGGAATATTTCATGATTTTGTCTACTTTACGTAATTATTGGTGATTAGGATGTGATTATCGTTCTAGTTTTCCTTTAGTTATGAAACTAGGACATTTTAGCGGATGACTAGTTTACCTTTAGTTCTTGACATAAAAGACATTAATTGGACTTAATTGTATGATTTTAGGTGATTAGGATGTGTTTATCGTTCTAGTTTTCCAAAGAATCATTTTAGTTAGATTTCCTTAATCGGAGTCTAGTTATTCCTATAAGAAAATTTGACTTCACCATTAATAGTTTTCATCATCAAGGTTAAGTGGATTCTTAGTCTAGATAATACCTTAATTCCATAGTTTTATTCCTCTAGTTTAAATTCTCTTAGTTTAATATTTTCCTTGTATGCTAGTTTAAGAAAAACCCAAAATTCGCTCTTTATTCGGACAAACATTAACAAACGTTTAGTATCGAGAGCTACCGTGTCCACGGATTGATATCCGGTTCTTACCGTTTTTACTATATTACTAGCCGATAGGTACACTTGCCTTTCTGTGTGTGATTTAGTATTTTTAGGTGAAAACCCCTTTTAAAACTAAATTTGTGTGAAAAATCTTTATAAAAATATATATACTTTCACGCACATCAAACTCCAATGCAGATTCTTTTCTCCTTGCTTCGGTTAAAACAGTATGTGAATTTTAGTCGTTCCAACGCACATACTAACAGAGTTGAAGAAATTTTTTTTATTCATAAAACTTCACTGGAAATTTGGCGTGCATTTCCACATGTTATATTTATAGACGCCACATACAGAACTAATATTTACAAACTACCTTTTGTTCAGATAGTAGGTTTGACATCCACTAACAAAACTTTTTGTATAGCATTTGCCTTTATTAGTGAAGAAAAAGAAGATAATTTTTTTTGGGTTTTAAAAAAATTAGACAGTACGCTAACAACATGCATGAAGCCAAGAGTGATAGTTACTGACTGTGATAAGGCTTTAATGAATGCATGTGATACGGTATTTCCAGACGCTACAAAACTAATATGCAGGTGGCACATACAAGAATATATTGCCAAACACTGCAAACAAAGTTTTGATCAAAAAAGTTGGACAGAATTTGAGCGTCTTTGGTATAAATTAATTAACTCCTCAACATTTGACTTGTATAGTAATGCATACAACAAGTTGTCTGCAACTCTTATGTTTGATCAGCCAAGTAAGGTTTCAACTACAATTTATTTATATATATATATATATATTTTTATTTAATAAATTATAAATTTTTAACTTTTAGCGGTAATAATAATTACAGGAACTCTTAATTATTTGAACGATACTTGGCTAAATGAGTATAGACAAAAATTTGTCTCCGCGTGGACCAACCGGCAAATACACTTCAACCAACACACAAACAACCGGGTTGAAGGGCAACATGCTTTGTTTAAAAAGTATCTTCATGGTACAAATAGTACCTTGGACAGACTCATGAAGCACGTTGACAAAATTGTTGACCAACAGTACATTGCGATAAAAGAAAGCTTTGAAAAAAGCTTGATCAAGAGAATGAGCAACCATAATTTAACTTTTTTTGATGAGTTAAGAGGTAAGGTATCTCATAAAGCTCTTGATTTGTTGGTTTATGAAATCGGAAAAATTAAAAGTATGAAAGAAAACAGTGCGACATGTAGTTGTCGCCTTTACACCGGTTGTGGATTGCCGTGCGCGTGTCGGTTGAATAAATGTAAACAAGCAGGTATTTTTATTTATAATTTTAAATTAGTTATTTAGATAGTGATGTCATTTATATGTTTATGAACTTTTTTTAATTTTTATACGTAGGAATTGTCATCCCACTTGAGTCCATTGATCCGTTTTGGAAAAAGCTTGATATATCACCTACGTATAATGAGGAAACCACAACAATTGACGTAAACCGATAGCTAGAACGAATGAAGCAGCAGATAATTGTCGAACCAGAGCATGTACGAAAAAATATTTTTGACGATATTTGGGGTTCGATACTGCCGTGGAAAACAAAGAAAAAGGAGCCTGTTGTAAAAACAAATAATCGTGGTCGCCCTAGAAAAGATAAACAAAAGGCGATGGATCCTCCGAGATATAGCTCATTTGAAAACACAGATCGTGTGTCTACAGTGATCCCTGGGAGACATAGTTCGGTTGTGGACATGAACGAACCACTACATACTCCTAGTGTGCACATTTATTCTGGGAGACATAGTGTACATGGTTCCATGGATCATGGAAGGCGTGATTCATTTATTAACGTCAATTCAATTCCTCCACAATACGATTTTTTTGGTATGTCGCAAGATGTTACCCAAAATTCATTTGTGGAACCGCCGAAACCTGTGAGATAAAGTACGTCCTAGCCAGGTGATGAGGAGAGATTCAATTTTATGAGATTTGCTCCTTATATTCCTAAGGTATTCCCTCCGTACATTTCAAGAACGGTTGATGTTAGAGGAGATGATAATTGTGGTTTCCGCTCGGTTGTTGTTGGTTTAGGGCTTCCTGAACACGAGTGGCAGTTCATTAGAAGCGAATTGTACCAAGAGTTAACCGGACGTCAGGCGATATATGAAGCAATTTTCAGGTGTTTTTATTTCAATTTAGAAGAAAGTTTACCTCTTTACGAACTTTCTTTTGCTCCACAATCAAAATGGTTGATTATTCAAGAAATCGGAGTGTTGATTGCCAACAGGTTTCAACTTCCATTCATTATGCTAACAAATGAAGGGTCGGTTACATATTTTCCATTTTGGGCAGCCCCCCGGAACATGAACCTCATAGGTTTATTATTTTGGGTTACGTTTATAACAACCATTATATACATGTTGAAATGTCAGGAGAATATCCCATTCCTCCCACTGGCGGTTACTTCAAAAGAAGTAATGAGGATGGAAGACGTTGGGAGGCATTATACATACACCGTATACAAGACTATCTGAATAGAACAAATAACAAAAAAACTATAGATCATGTGGAGCTTGATTAAACATTTTTGTAATTTATACTCGAGTTAATTTTCTTGTTTTGTAACATTTTGTAACTTATAGTGAAACATTTTTTAATTTATATTGAAGAAAATTGACTTGCTTGTAACATTTTGTTGTTTTGTTTATGTAACAGTAAAAAAAAAATAACCTCTAAGATACGACTCGTATACCCATGTAATACGAGTCGTATCAACCTAAAGTATATAAACGTAAAACGACTCATTTTTCAATTTTCACCGCACATAATCTACTCGTATCCTCTCAAGCAAACCAGGTACGTTTTTTTCGTTGAATACGACTCATATCGGTTGTTAATATGAGTCGTATTAAGACCTAATACGACTCATGTTAACCTTTAATATTAGTCGTATTCAACCAAAACGACTCATATTAGATTATGATATGAGTCGTATTAATGTGACAGTTACGTTTTATATGAATTACTTGAATACGACTCATATTAACCATGAATATGAGTCGTATCATTGTTTAACACAACTCATATCAGTGTTTGATATGAGTCGTATTAACTGAAAACGACTCATATTAATGTTTGATATGAGTCGTATTAATGTGACAGTTAAGTTTTATATGAACTACTTGAATACGACTCATATTAACCATGAATATGAGTCGTATCAATGATTAAAACGACTCATATCAGTGTTTGATATGAGTCGTATTAACTGAAAACGACTCATATTAATGTTTGATATGAGTCGTATTAATGTGACAGTTAAGTTTTATATGAACTACTTAAATACGACTCATATTAACCATGAATATGAGTCGTATCAACGATTAACACGACTCATATCAGTGTTTGATATGAGTCGTATTAACTGAAAACGACTCATATTTAGCATTGATATGAGTCGTATTACCTTCTGAACCGTTAATTTTTTTTTTCTTCAGATTATGGCTCCGAGAAAGCGAAAGGCAGATGATGAGGCTACTTCTTCTAAGGGCAAGAGGCCCGTAGAAGAACCACTAGATGGGCCGCAGTTTCTAGATCCTCACCCGGATCTGCAGTTTCCTCGCGGGAGTGAGAGTCGGAGGAAACTTTATAGACTGCTTGGCCGGAAGTTTCTGTCCACCCGCACCATTGATTGGAAAATGCTGCAGATTATTGGTGAGACGCGGGTGGATGTCTTATTGCCTAGACAGGGTCCGTGGGCTCGTTTTTTTTATAGGGGGCCGATGACTCGTATAGGGAGCTCACTTTGGAGTTTCTCTCCACCTTTCGGTTTATTCCACCCTCGTTAGAGGTATAGTACCATAAAAGAAAGTCTATTTTTCCTTCTTTTTTTTATTCTATATAAATTATAACGTTGTTGCAGGAGCCAGATGTTGAGGATACGGACCGACCTCCTCCCGTGCATGTTCGGTTCTCTTTAGGCGGGGTTCCCAAGGAGCTGAACTTTAGGGATTGGGCTGTGGCACTGGGTATATATAACCCAGCGGTCATTAACTCGCCGGATTTTTTGTTGCATCGTGGTGTGCCGGATGATTGGGCCCCCAACGAGGTTTGGGCGAGGATTAGCGATTATCCTTGGGGTCATCAGTGTTACGCGCCAGCAAGATCCGTGACCCATTTCACCGTTATATTCATCAGGTCATCGCACAGACGATCGCTGGACATGGGGACAGTCAGGAGCTAGTCACGCACCAGGACCTTTATTATCTGAGGTCTATTATTGATGGCGGTCCCTGCAGTATTGCTTACTGTCTGGCTGAGTATCTTGATGGGCGTAGGGGAAAAAAGGTATAAGTTATTTATTTAGTAATATGTTGGTAAACAACTTAAATATTATCCTGCTGTTTCAGGCTGAGGGAGCGATCACATGTGGCGGGTATGTCACTGCCATTGCCCGTCGTATGGACATTTTGACGGACGATTTGTTGGGCACCCAGACGGACATGACGAAGTTTGTCCGTTTGGATGCCAACACCTGCAGGGGCATGGGTATCATTCTAAAGATATCCGACAAGGAGCTGTGGTGGACGACCGATGGGCGGACGCAATGGGTGTACACCCCACCCACTGAAGATGATACCCAGCATTCTGATCGACGGTCCCCACCAGGTCCACCCCTTCACCATCGGCCACCACAACCACCACCACCACATGATGGTGCATCATCTTCACAGGTATTACTAATTTTTATTAATAATAATAATATTTTAATATTATATGGGATTGTATACTTATGATATATGTCTATATAGAGTCCTCGGCCCCGTATTATCCTCAGGACTTCCACATCTGAGGGGTCGAGGATACTACAGTTGTTAGAGGAGATGGTTCCTGTTATCCGGTGGTTGGTTCCGTCGGTGCAGGCGATTGCGAGTGAGCTTCGGGTCCAACTTCCCGACCCGCCTACTTTACCATCTCTCCAGTCCGAGCAGCAACCTATTCCTCCTCCTCCTCCTCCTCCGTAGACTTATATTTATAGTTTTATTATTATTTTCTATATGTATTAAACAAATTGTACGTATTAAAGAATATTGTATGTCTTTTGGGTTTAGACTTATATTTATAGTTTTATTATTATTCCGTAGAAACACACCACCAACAAGTTTCATAAAAAAAAAGTTTTCTAAAAATCCAAGAAAATCACTTCAAAACACACCATTTTACCTATATAAACACACCACCAACAAGTTTCATAAAAAAAAAGTTTTCTAAAAATCCAAGAAAACCACTTCAAAACACACCATTTTACCTATATAAACACACCACCAACAAGTTTCATCAAAAAAAAAGTTTTCTAAAAATCCAAGAAAACCACTTCAAAACACACCATTTTACCTATATAAACACACCACCAAGTTTCATCAAAAAAAAAGTTTTCTAAAAATCCAAGAAAACCACTTCAAAACACATCATTTTACCTATATAAACACACCACCAACAAGTTTCATCAAAAAAAAAAGTTTTCTAAAAATCCAAGAAAACCACTTCAAAACACACCATTTTACCTATATAAACACACCACCAACAAGTTTCATAAAAAAAAAAAGTTTTCTAAAAATCCAAGAAAACCACTTCAAAACACATCATTTTACCTATATAAACACACCAACACACCATTTTACCTATATAAACACACCACCAACAAGTTTCATAAAAAAAAAAGTTTTCTAAAAATCCAAGAAAACCACTTCAAAACACATCATTTTACCTATATAAACACACCAACACACCATTTTACCTTTATAAACACACCACCAACAAGTTTCATAAAAAAAAAAGTTTTCTAAAAATCTAAGAAAAAGTTTTCTAAAAATCTAAGAAAAGGTTTATTATTGTTATTACATATTTTGCCACCACCACACAAACGAATTTACATTTAATATAAAATGAGTCACAACCACACTATATAAAATGTAAATAAATACATAACTTTTATATGATAACCAATACCAATCTATATAAATTGTCGATAAATACATATTTTTAATATTATTACAAGTTATTTTGACCTAGTGAAACGTCTCGGATGTGCCCATTAGCGGAGTATTTGCCGGTGGGTGCAAGCGAAGTAACAAGGAGGTATACTCCCACTTTGTCTTTTAGTTTGATTTATGTAAAACCCTAAATTTTGACGTAGGACTATGCTGTTTACGAACGGTTGTTCATGTAAATAGCACGTTGAATAAAGAGTCCTAATGTATAGAGATAAACCCTAGGGGTGATAGAGGACTTAAAATGAAGAACGTGGGCGAAAACGGAACTCAAATCGGAGTTATAACGAAGCGGGAAATGCGAAAACACCCGAGGAATGCCCGAAAACTTCTTTCGAGCATATCTTGACTTAGAAGAAGAGTTGCGGAGCGCATAATATATGAATTCCACGTGTTTCGACGAGAGGAATCTGAAAATGTAGGTTACGCGGTCCGCGCATGAGAGGGTAGGCTTGTGCGCGTATCTCCTAGGACCAGTCGGGTGGAAAACAGCTGGCAGCCACTCACCATCTACGCGATACGCGCAGATGGTGCATGTGGGCTGCGCGTATCGCCTGGAACAGCCCAGACAGCCTATTTAAAGGGGTGCAACCCCCCTTCACTTGTGCTCAAACCTCTCTCTCTCTCTAGAACTTTTTAGAGAGAGAAACCAGTCAATTTTGTTGCGGAATCGCGCCTCGAGTGCGGTACCCTGCGTCGTGACGTTCCTTCGAGTCTCGGGCACGTGTAGATCGCTTGGCGTGCGTCGAGATTCTGCCCGAGTAAAGAACGGTGATCGTCAAGGTGTTGCGCGATTGAAGACCGGTGATCGACGAGGTAATGGTCTTTCATTCTCGATTAGTTTAGGACGGGAATCGGGTTGGGAACCCGATGGGAATGCGGGGTGAAGATACCCGTATAGCACGAGGGACGTGCTAGGGGAAATAGTTGCGGGATTAAACACCCGCAACTAACGGGTAGATTACTCGGGGAGGGTGCGGATTGAATATTCGTACCCTAGGGGTATGATATCCGTTGTGAACGGGTAACATATCTCTGTAGGATTCGTTTAGATCCCGAGGTTCGGGATTTGGTAAGCGTAGGTGGCAACGACTCGTCTCTAGTCGTGTGCTTTGCTGATTAAGCCCTAGGACTTACATAGTCTTAGGAATCGTTGTTTATAACGTTGTGATATCGCGTTATAGGTGGATTATAGCTATTGTAGTTGATTGTCAGTATAGCTATTTGTGTTGATTGTGGAGATAGTCATTTGGATTGATTATCGGGATTAGATCAAGGAACGAAGCTAATTGTGAACTTGTTGTGATCTTGTTTTTTTGGGTAAAGGGTTACCCCGGTGATTCTATATATTAACATTCAAAAAAGAAACAAGTAGCATGGCAGAAAACCATACTAGTTCATTCATGGGACCCCCATGTATGTGAACAAGAAACCAAACAAGCCCAAAATTAGGCAAACCATTACAAAACCAAAACAACCACTAGTCTAGATAAACACAACTAGAACAAAAAAATCAACAAAAAAATCATCTTGCGTCCACCAAATCTCCTCCTCGCTCGATCTTCCACTCCCGCAGAGTAGCCCATACACGAGTAGTATTCTTGAATTTCAGTCCCATCAATTTACATCGGATCGTACTACGTATCTCTTCCACTATCACTTCCGGCGGCCGAGTCTGGTTTTTGAATATCCGGGAGTTCCTTTCCTGCCAAATCAAATAAACAGCAGCTGCAATACAAAGTTTACCAACTACATGAAATATTGATTTCGTCTTCGCCAGCCTTATCCAGGCCATGATATCCAATCTACGATTTGATAAGTGCTGTAATCTGGTCATAAGTTTTATAGAGTCCCAAACTCTAGTAGCAAATGAGCACTCAAAAAACAGGTGATCATGAGAATCATAGTTCCGGTAGCATAACGGACAGCACATCATATTCATATTCCCCCTTCTACCCGGATCCCAGGATATGATCTTATCTTGAGTGAGTAACCTTTCCTTCATCACCAACCATAATAGAAAAGCATGTTTCGGAATACACTGAGAAAACCAAACCCCTTTAGCCCAGTCAACCACAGTATTCTGAACTCTTATACAGTCCCATACCGCTTTAGTAGAGAAGGAGCATATATTCGAACCTGACTTCCAGAAAATCTGATCCAGAGTGTCCGGACATAACCTCATCTGGGTAACCTGATTAAGTACCGGAAAAGTGTATAACCATGAGGTCGGCCATTTCCAATTCCCATTCACATACACATTACTCACTTTGTCCTCCAACGAAAATCCAGCATTTTTGATGTCCCTATTCGAAAGCATATCAATAAAAGGGCCCCCATCAAACCATAAATCGTACCAGACAGAGGTATTGCAACCATTCCCTACTTTACACCACAAGAACTTACGAATACAAGGCCGAAGTTGAAGAATCTTACGCCAACCCCATGAACAGTTTCTAGGGATTTCCACACTCCAAACATTTCTCCCCTTCAACCTATATTGCTGGATCCAATCAACCCAGATAGACGGACGTTTAGCAATGATGCTCCAAATATGAAACGACATCAGGGCTTTATTCATGTCCCTAATGCGCTTAATACCTAACCCGCCTTCCTCTTTAGGCATACAAACATCCTTCCAAGCAACCCTCGCACGACTCCTCTTCAAAGGACCCCGAGCCCATAAGAAATCCCACATTTTAGCCTCAATATCATGCATAATCCGGATTGGGAGAATGAACAAAGAAGACCAAAACACATGAAGAGAGGAAATAACAGAATTAATCAGTTGGCATCTACCAGCAAATGAAAGCAACTTGTTCTTCCAGTCACCAATACGATTTTCAACCTTTTCAATAAGAACCCGACAATCCGAACTCTTTACTCTAGCCGCCACAAGAGGAACACCCAAATACCTAACCGGCAACTTACCCTCCACAAAAGGCATAATGTTCAGAATACTGTTTTTGGTTTGCGCAGGGACATTACAGAAAAATATAGTACTTTTCTGGTTGCTCGGGCTCAATCCAGACATGCCAGCAAAATCTATCAAAGACTTCATAATAACCTTCGTTGAGCTCAAATCACCTCTAGCAAACAAAAATAAGTCATCTGCAAAACACAGGCTAATCAACATGAGCTTCTCACATCTGTTATGGAATCTAAATGAAGAATCCATTGAAACCGCCCTTTTCAATACTAAAGTAAGGATCTCCATAACCATAGTAAATAGATACGGGGACATAGGATCCCCCTGCCGGAGACCCCGTTTCCCCCTAAAATATCCATGAAGACTACCATTGACAGATATAGAAAATGACACTGTAGTAACACAGATCATGACCCAATTAACCATCACAGGATGAAACCTAAAACCCAGTAAAACCATCTTCAAGAATTTCCAGTCCACCGTATCATACGCTTTCTGGATATCAACTTTAAACGCACATCTAGGAGGACCACTATCAAGGTGATAACCATGCATGAGCTCTTGGGTCAAAAGAATATTGTCCGATATTCTTCTACCCGGAATAAAAGCAGATTGATTGGAACTGATAATAGTATGCAGGCCCACTTTCATTCTATCCGCAAGAATCTTAGTGATGCACTTAAACAAAACATTGCAACATGCAATTGGCCTATAATCCGTAATCAAAGAGGGAGAATTAACCTTGGGGATAAGAGCGATCAACGTATGGTTTAACTCAATAAGTAACTTCCCCTCCCGAAAAAAATCCTGAACAGCAAGACAAATACCATTACCCACAATCTCCCAAGCCTTCTTATAGAACGCAGCAGTGAACCCATCAGGCCCAGGAGCTTTATCATCAGCAAAGGCGAAAATAGTCCTTTTGATCTCATCGAAAGTAACCTCTCGAATCATATCAACTGACATAGCCTGATCAATACGAACATCAAACAACTCCTGGGTAATAGGAATAATAACAGCCTCCTCCCTCCCCAGAAACGCCACATAATGATTCACAAAAGCATTGGGAACTTCCTTCCCCTCATGCAGGATGCCGTTGCTATCAGTAATGACATCTATCCGAGCCCTATGGTTTCTGCACTTCAATGTGTTATGGAAGTACTTCGTATTGGCATCCCCCTCAGCAAGCCAATGCACCTTCGATTTCTGCTTCAAGAATCTTTCTTCATCAAGGCTTGCCACTCTAAAGGAAGCAAGAAGCTCGGATTCTCGATCAATTAACTGCTGATTCATTGGATCGTCATCAATCAAACGTTGAGTTTGATCTAACTGGCTACGAAAAGTAGCAACCTTAGAGTGAAGGTTGCCTTGCTTGTATAATAAACCTCTAAGAGAGGGCTTCAGGAGTTTAAGCCTCTTAACCACTCTGAATTGGTGTACCCCAGCAACATTCTTACCCCAAATATCAGACACAATCTCCTTAAATTCCGGTTTATGAGTCAAGAAATTTGCAAATTTAAATGGCGGCGGTTTAGACCTTTCCACTTCCGGAATTCTAAGGATACAAGGAGAGTGGTCAGAAATGCCATTCGGTTGAAAAATGGCACCAGCCGTAGGGTAGCTCTCAATAAAACAAACATTAGTCATGACTCTATCAATCTTTTTGAACACCCCATTCCCCTGTTTGGGTTTTTGATTCCAGGTAAATTGCATTCCAGATCTGTTAACATCAATCATCTTTATCTGGTTCACACACTCCATAAATTCTCTCATACCAATAGTAGAAGATGATGTCCCAGTATATGAGTCATGGGAAAATAGAGCGGAATTAAAATCCCCCATCATAACCCAAGGTTCCCCTTTAACCACCAGACTATGTCTGCATAAGCTAGCCCACAACTCCCTTCTGTGGACATAGTAGTTCGCAGCATATACAACAGAGCAAAACAGCTTCTTCTTATCAAGCTTAAAGAAAATCTGAAGATGCATTACCTGTTCCGATTGGGCAAGAACCATCACATCCATAATCCGGGGGTCCCATCCCAAAATAATCCTGGATCCCTTCAAGCACACGTTACCATTTGACGTCCAATCCCACTTTCTAAACACACTATTACAAACCCCCATTAGTCTGTCCAACTCCACATGAGACTCCAATATAGCGCACAAACTCAACTTATTATCCCTAACAACTTGCCAAACCTCCTTTTGTTTTAGGGATTGGTTCAAACCCCTAATGTTCCATGCAGCCATACTAACCATTAAGACCTGATGTGGAAGGAGTGCTTGCCCCTTTAAAGGTGTTCACAAATTTCGCCATACCACTATCCACATCGAGAACCTCATCAACCTCTGAATCAGAATCCAAACGGTTAATCCCATCATCCTCAAAACCCTTCTTTCTGTCCTCCCCAATACTATTTCCAACCTCAGTTGATAAGACATCAAAAGGGTTTGTAGATATGACGTTCTCTACAACAGTTTCCTTTAATTTACCTACACCTACACTACGCGTATCCCCCTTTGCATCATTGGTTTTCCTGTCTTTTTTAACCACCGGCCGGTATTCAAATTGTTGTTTCTTAATAGGAAGCCCATTTCTCTTAGCAGTCTTCTTATTCTTCACCTCCTTAAAACCATCATTATCAACAGTGGGCTCATTTTTGATCTCTTGCTTCACCATAACCGGGCATCCATCTTCATTATGACCAAAGACACAACAATGACCACATCTAGGAGGTTTCCATTCATACTCCACCGATACCTTGGCCGACCCAAAACCATCACCCTCCAGATCAGGGACTGCAATAGTAATTTCATCCTTAAACCCAGTGTCAGCTGAAATTTCAACAAGAGCCCTAGCAAAACTGCTTCTGCCCCAAGTATTAGTACACATCGAATTCGTAAACGAGTCCAACAACCTAGGAGTTCCAAGCTGTGAGACTAAAAGGCTCAAACCCACATCCGTGTAAGCCACTAGGGGGACATCATGCAACTTAACCCAAACCGAAACCTTCTTGATATCATCCTTATGCAGCTTTGAAGATGGCGACCAAATATTAAGAATAATAGGTTTGTTTCTAATCAACCAAGGACCACCCTCCAGAGCATCCATCATACCTTTCCTGTCATTAAACTTGAAGAAAAAGAACCCATTCGCATTCATCATAGATTTCTGAAGGCAAAACTTTTTTCAATTCATACGCACATAATACTCTACCACTGGATATGCCACCTTGTCCCCTAAAAAGTACCCATACAACGTAAACTCCATTTTAGTACAGACTGCCCGAATTGACTCTCTTGGGAGGACAACATCAAACCCCTGTTTCACTTCATCACTTACCATATACCGAAAATTAATTTTTGTTCCCACTGAACTCGAATCAGATCCAGATTTTCTAGCCATATCAGCATAGGAGTTACCAGCACTACTCTCATGAATCACACTTGTACTATCAGTATTAACACCAGTCGTGTGAGGGTTAGCCGTGTGAGGAACAACATTAGCCGGGTCATGCACATTTCCCTTAGCCGTGTGAAGCTCACCCATAGCCGGGTGAACACCAACATTAGCCGGGTCATGCGCATTTCCCTTAGCCGGTTCATGAACATTTCCCTTAGCCGTGTGAAGCTCAATCCTAGCCGGGTGAGCACCAACATTAGCCGGGTCATGGGCATTTTCCTTAGCCGTGTGAAGAACACCAACATTCGCCGGGTCATAGGCATTTCCCTTAGCCGTGTGAAGAACACCAACATTAGCCGGGTCACCAAGTACATTTGTCGTCTGATCATCTATCTTAGGGTTTATCGCCATATTCGAGGTTAGTGCCGCCCCCCTAACAGGATGTCTCGAAGATGAAGACGATTTAGCTGCATCATTCCCTTTAGATGAGCCGCATAACAGATTCACTCTAGGGTTACCATCAATCTTCAACAATTTTCTGGCCAAATTGGACGATTCAACATTCGAATCACCCATGACCAACCAAGCAGCAAATCAACGACAACCAATCCTTAAAAGGTTAATAAGATTCGTATTGAAAGCTTAACTATAATCAATAGCCGCCCTTAATCACAGACTTATTAAGCAATCAGAATCAGAAATTGTTGAAATGCACACAAATCCAATCGAACGCTATTCAATCAGCACTCAAACAATTGCTAACAATGCTCGAACACAATAAACGTATATCGGGATTGTTACACAAAGCTTCAGTAGCAAGAATGAATATGAAACACACAAGCAACACGAAAGAACAAAGATCAAAACCGTACATAGGGCATGCAAGAGCATGCAAACCCTAGATCGCCCAGAATCGCCCAGAGCACCACATTAGCCTCAACTCTCTGTATGCCATTTGTTGTGATCTTGTTGAGGTGAGTTCATACACTTAAACTCTTTTGAAATGATGGTATGTTTTACAAAACTGGATGTGTTGCTTAAACCTGTTTTGGTTGCAAATGATTGTGAGTGTTTGTATAAACTCTTTTGGATTGGTTGTGTTCTTAAACTGTTGTTTTGAACGGTTGGCTAGCAATCTATGGTAAATATCGGGCAATACCACTCCAGATTATAGGGGTGACGCGGGTAAAACTTAGAAGGGTATATGCATATATTCTGCTCCAGCACAGACGTGCCAGACGGAGTTGTTGAGGGGTTTTATTCGTATTGTTTGTGTATATTTATCTGATAATGCTAGTATGTTTGTGAAATGTTTGTAAGTGATGGAGTTCGTGGTAACTCTTTGATCAATGGAGCTTGGCAACTCGTTGATCAAGGTTTTTACAAGCATTTGGTTGCATGTTTTGAAATGTTTTGTAAAATGTTTTATTATGAACTCACCAGCGTAAGCTGACCCTTTCTTTTAAACTTTTTGGCACACATCCTAGGTGCCGTGTGATGCAGGAAAGCACTGTTGAGGCTAGAGCAGGTAGAGGGCTTGCGGGCTTAGAAGATAGACGCTCTGGACCTAGAATAGTTGCTAGCTTAGTTTGTTAATGTTATGTATCAAACAAACAATCGTCGTTTTGTAATCAATGTATTGTATATATGAAGTTTAATGTATGCACAACTTTAAGTTTTAAGCTGTGTGTATGTATGTTTGTTGATTCCGCTGCGTTGCTCCTGATATCCATTCGTCACACGCGATAACCCCCGGGCACATGGGACCGCCCGCCGCGTTGGGGTTGTGACAATTTAGCTAACCTGTTCTGCTAGATATGAAATGGTGCATGGTGGGCATCCATTTGTATCATTCCAGGACATGGTAGGGTTAACTATGCTGAATGTTCTCAAAGTCCATAAAGCTTTCACTTCATCTTTCTTTTTGAACTTGGAGATTGACCTAGTGAAATCTCTCTGGTATAATAATACCTGCTTGTTTGGTTTAAGTCATTGTAAGTAGCAGTGAAAGGAGGCGGAGGTGGAGGTGGTTCTCCATCTTTCAACTACATCTTTCAGTGTACATCTTTCGATGTTTACCAAACCGAGCTAACCCGTACTGCTAGACATGAACCGTGTGTTAAACACATTAGTTCAGATAGCATTGCTAGTTCTGTAGTGGTGGGGTTAACTATGTTAAAGAAATAAATCTTTTGACCTGGTGAAATGTCTCCGGTTTATTATATGCATGAATATTTTTTACTTTAACACCGGTGTTACAAATAACAGATGTCTCTGTTTTTATATTATAAACCATAAAACGTGATTAAAAATATAATTTTGCAGTTAATTACAAATTATTAGACCTACGAAAATGTCTCCGGTTTCAATACTCAGTTTTATCTTAAACGAGTATGGAAACCGGAGACATTTCACTAGGTCAAATAATTTGTAACATACTCCAAAATTATATTATTTTTCACTATTTATGGTTTATATTGAAAAAGAGAAGACGTCTATTATTTGTAACACCGGTGATATAATTATAAAAATCATGCAAAACCATTACAAACTAACATAACTTTTATATTTATTACTTCACATGGGATACCGCAATCCGAATCATAACCTCGGTTTCATCAGTCATCCATGTATTAGGAGACGGATGACACCGGAGCTATGATATTGCGGTATACCATGCGAAGTAATAAATATAAAAGTTATGTTAGTTTGTAAAGGTTTGTTAGGCTGTTCTGGCGGCGTATCTTTCATCCGCCATGAACCGTCTGAATCTGAGGCAGACATCTTGTAAATTCACTTCTCGCCAGTCCAGCCCCCGATCTTGTACAAGCCTACGCAATAACATGCAGATTACTATCCCACCATCTGAACCTATATGACCGGCATTAGGTGGCCAAACAACACAGCTGGTCACAGGTATTTCAGTAACTTCACCTAAATATTGACCTGTGTGTTGCTAGTAGTTTATTTTTCTTAAAAACCATATGAAAAAATCTTCAAATTGAATATGGATTTGGTGAAGTCCAACGTGAATACATGATAAACCACTACAGCTAGTTGGAAGACAGTCGTATGGAAAAAAACAACGAATTTCCATTGTCCTTAAGTTAATTTCAAAAAGATACCATCTTACATCGTCATGGTTTATCGGTAAATACACCTACAAAAATTTTAATTATATTATTTTATGTAATTCGTCTAATACACCTACAAAAACTTTAATTGTATTTGGTATTAGTTATTAGTTATTACCGTATCAACCTCCCAAAACGGAGGATATAGTGTTTGTGTCTCGTCACCGTATTGCAAAGTGTCTTCGTCCTGATTGATTAACATATCATAAAACTCAGAAGGTAGGCACGTCCAACGTAATAGGTTTTCACCGACTCTCTCAATTTCTTGTTTGCGCCAAACCATAAGTCTAGTAACCCAAACGAAATTATGCTGAAAAAAATAGAAAATTAAATTAGCGAGATATTAAAATTTAACTAAAAATAAGGGTGCCATAAAACATACGTATGAAGAAATAAACCCGTTTCTCTCAAAACCTAAAAGGGTTCCCCACCAGCTCCGGTCAAGAACCTGCTCGTCAACGATGTAACCATTCTTACATTCCGGTTGGTCTCCGTTATAGTAAAAGTGCAAAACGTTGCGAGACCAGTTGTGATTACGAAAATTATGATTGTTAACGGGGGAAGGAATGTTGAGTAAAGATGTGGTAGAACGCCTATTAGACATTTTTTTAGGGGGATTTAGAAAGAATGTGGATTGAAATCGGAAGAAACAATCGTTGGTATTTATATGAAATTGGCACGCATTTCGAAGCAGACATGTGAAATCTGTCAAGATTCCTGACAGGTAATACGACTCGTATCATCTGATACGAGTCGTATTAAGTGACCAATACGACTCGTTGTTAGCCTAATACGAGTCGTTTCACTGTATGTCAGGAATCTTGACAGAAATTGTCGAGGCTATCCAAACACCCAATATACGACTCGTATTCATTGATTATACGAGTCGTTTTATGTGTGTATACGAGTCGTTATTAGTTTGATACGAGTCGTATCACTGACCGTACAGCAATACGACTCGTATTGTCAATACGAGTCGTATTGACAAAATGATTGGGTGTCCGGATAGTCTTGTCAGGGTGTCTGACTAGACACCCTCCTTAAAAATACCTGTCCCCTGACCATTAAAATAATACTCCAAAACGGGACAATATGGGGGCAATAACGTCATTGTAAATTCCTTTTAAGTGTGAAAGAAGACTAGAAATGGTGGGGCTGTAGCTAACTTGCGCCGAAGGCAACGTGTAATCAATATTATATCTAGACCGTTGGATGAGATATTAAAATTGGATGAGCGCCAGATAATTAGAGATCGAGCAATGTGCGCCACTGTCAATAGTTCCCAAGCTATGTGGTCGGAGAAATAGCTACAAAAGAAATGGTGGTATCGTTCTTGGTTATGCGATACACTGTTTAACTATAAGGATGTCGTCATTAGGGCTTTGTTCTAGCAAAATCTGGGGCGGTGATGGGTGACTTAGGTTCCTTGAAACTCAAGTTCGTGCCTTGAATCCAACAGGTTTTACCTTACTGTCTTGCCTTCAGACGGGTATTAAATGGTTTTCGGCCCAAGGCGAGGGTTTTACCTGGATCGGTTTGACAAACATCTTTAGATTAGGTGAATTTCGCTAGTAGCCCATTTGAATTAGTTGTATTACATTTACGTGTCAGTATAAATTCTATACGGGTAACATATTCATCACAACTTAATACGTTCCGTTTAACTGTAACACATCTTTATATGTTTCATTCATGCGCTTAAACACGTTAATATCACCATGACCTTAACCAGATAAAAGTCATTATACGGCCTTGTAAGATTCGTTGTATACAAGAGGTGTCTAGGTGGATTGTGCTAGATAATCTTTACTCGTTATAGCTATAGGTTAAAGAATTCTATGCGTTTCATTTCATCAGCTTCTATTCTAATAAATTACTAAACAATAACATCACACTGTGTCACTTGTCAGTACCACTATCACTTTCAACATATTTTATGAAATATTTTTGTTTATAAACTTTTGTAACATTTGTTTAAGGGGCAATTTCATATATACCCCTACAAAGTTGCATAATATCATATATACCTTTTGCATGCTTAAAAAGTGTTGTACGATATGCATTAAAAACTTGTACTTTGGGTATATATGATATTACGCAGCTTTGTAGGGGTATATATGAAATTAAACCTTTACTTTAAAGTGTTTAAAAGTTAAAATTATATCACATTATTCATTTTTAACGTTCCATCCGCATGAACATGCGGGTGTTAATATAGTTATCTACCTAATAAATCAATGTTTTAGGGGAGGCCACTAAAACCTTTTTTGGGGGGGAAAATGAGGGGGAAATTAAAGGTAAGAAGAAAAGGAAATTTAGGATGGGAAATTAAGTGAAAAGTTGATAAAGAAAAAAATTGTGATTATTATTTTTTAAAATATTTACAAAAATCGTTAAATCTTTAAATATTTATAAATTCTTAAATATAATAGTTATATTTTTAAAAATATTGTTATTTAACCAGTGTGTATCATACGAGAATTAAACCTAGTTTTAATATACTAGTAGGGACCCGCGCGATGCAACGGGACTCGCACGATGCAACGGGATTGAAAAGATTATGTTATAAAATTGAAATAAACTAAAAACTGGAAACATGTAAAGCAAGAATAATAGGATTATACAAATAAATTAACAGACAAACTAAGTCAACGAACATGTAATTACGATCAAGTAATACCTGAGGAGCATCAAGCCCAATCCTACTCTAATGACTAATATATCACATAACAATCAACATAAATAACAAAGCTAGTTATAAAAAGTCACTTGTAAAGTAAAAAAGCTAGTCCATTCTATTAAAAGTTATTATCAAAATTTACAGATTTAAATACAGTGTGAAAAATTGCACATTTAGTTTCCTTAGTTTTGAGATCTCTAATACTACATATGTTATCCTTTGAATTAAAGTTTTATAGTGACAGTTCATTTTATTGTAGTTCCATTTTGGGGAAATATAATGGAAAAATAATTAAGTTTCAAATTTATTCTTTTGCTCTATTTATGTCACTCAAGCATATTATGTTCAAATTGGGTGACTAAACCTCTAAATCGAGCAGTTGTTGGATTTTGTTTAAGTCAAGAAAGGAATTGAGGAGATGATGTAAGGGTCGAAATATTTAATATATGTAATTATATTAAAAATTTAAAACCATGTTAATTATATTAAAAAATAAACCTACAATTCATATCACCATTTTACATTAACATTAAAAAATGTAAAAAATAATTCCTAAATGAAAAATAAAAAAACATGTGAAAACATTTTAAAACCTATAATTTGAATAAAATATGAGGATGAGTGACCTAATTAGAACAAGTTTTAAATTTGAGTAACTTAATTAGAACAAAATTGAAACTTACTTATGTTTCTACAAAGTTACCTCTTTCATTTTTTATAATATTAAGATAAAAACTATATTACTTCTACTATTATACATTCAGTTAATATAATATCTTTCAACCTTATCATCAAAGTCTCTTAATAAAACACAAAGAATCGTAAAACCCAAAACACCTCAAAAAAACTTGAATAACAATGGAGCTATTAACTACTGAAGAAAACCACCTGCCATTGTTCATGAAACTTGAAAATGAGTTATTGAAATCAAAAGAAAAAAATTAGCCACGACGAAGAATTCCGACTCTTATGTAGTTGAGTATACAGACCATCCTGAATCCTGGACATATAGGTTATCAGATTCACTACCCCATCATAGATCCGATCATTATAAAGAAGCTTAAATCAATAAGACATATCACAATTTCTTATAGCAAAATCAAAAGAAAAAAAATTGAAGAGAAATAAAGTTAGTATCATTATTTCTAAATGCTCGCATCTACCAATCGATTTGAAACTCTCTAATCATGCATATGCACAATATGTGCACCAACATATGCATTTGAATACTTTGATTCAAGAAAAAAAAAGGAACAGTAAATTTACAATAACACTGCAATGCAAAATAAGAGAAATGAATCTCAGTATGTTAAATTATATGATTAAATCAAATATTATAGTAATTGTACTTATATTGAAGCTCATCTTCATAATCTCCATTAGTGTGATGAAGATAACAATGGCCTAAGATTTAAAACAAAAATTTAACATAAGTTTAATCACTTTAATGTAATCAACTTGAGATCAGATGAAAGATGAATAGAAGCAACTGATTGTATAAATAATGAATAACTTAACAAAACACAAATAAGGATTAAAATTTTTATAATTCAGTTAGCAAAAATAACATGAATAAATGAAGAAACAACATGTACTTGTTAACATTTCATAAACTAAATAAGAAGAAAATTTCATACAACCATTGATCTCAAATTAACTTGAATAGAGAATACGAAATGTATTTACCTGCACACATCTCTCTTAAATGGTCTGACAAATTACCCGCTAATCAAATGGAAACGAAGTATTCATAGATTAACCATTAAATAAAGTAACAATAACACATTATGCCTAACAATCACAGACCTTTTACCATAAAGTTGTTGGGTTTTAACAAGATTATCAAAGTTCATATAAACCAATTTATAGAAAAACGCAGCGGATTATTAGTTTAAAATCTTGTTAATATGTTGATTATTAAAACCCGTTTAACATGCAAAACCCAAAGTCCGGATCCATATACGAAACACATACTATCAAACACAACCATAGGGTGTTTAGAATACTACCTTTTAAGATGAAGAAGATGATATTCTTGAATGAAAATCTTCAAATGAGAAGACCTTAAGCTTGTATACCCTCAAGCCTCCAACAAACACCATTTTTGCTAGGATTTAACACTTGTAATTTCCTTCCTTCTTGGCTTTTTCTTCTTGGCCGAAAATTAGGAGAAGAAAGGAGAGGAGAAGAACAACCTTTTGTTCTTGCACTTGTGTGTATGTTATGAAAGAGTGTTATGTCTTTTATAGACAAAAGGTGTTAGAGTGTAAAACACTCATCCTTTTGCATGCCTTGTAATTACCAAAACCAAAAGAGAGGAGAAAACATGGGAAGGGGGCGGCCCATGTGGGTCCCACCCTAATAACATATTTTATTATTTTTTTTTTGTTTAAATTCTTTCTCTTTACTTATTTAACACAAGGTGTAGCAAAATATATCTCCTAAATGTTATTTAAACAACTTAAACAACATTGTAGAAGATTCTTTCTCTCATAACATAAATCATCCATATAATTTATTTTTAACACAAGTGCAAATATCTAGAAACCCAATTTCTAAATATTCTAAGTGTTGATATTTATTTTAGATCATATCATAAAATAAATATCCCGGTGTTTGTCTAGCTTGTCATTGGGTATGACCCGACTTGGATCATTACGTACTAGCCACATCAATTTAATATGTCTCTTGGGCATACCGATTCCAACAATCTCCCACTTGCACAAGTTACATAGAAGATTGATGCAAGCAGCAAATACCGCCTAACAACGGTTTGCTACCCCTAATACGTATGACTAAGTGCCATTCAATAACATCATCTCCTTCAAGTTCCTTACTTGAATTGATTTAGGTGAATTAATCATCTATCCTTTTGTCACAGATGTCATGTCAAATCCAGAGACACAGAGTGATCATTCTCTGTTGATTTAACTTTACAGGCCTTAGACATCTCACTCTCAACGAATAAGAGGGACAAATTCCATCTTGATTACATACGTCTCTCACATCCACTTAGAATTATACCTGAGCTTAGTCTTATGTGTTGTCATGTTTCAGAACAACAAAGAATTAAGTCAAAGTATAAGACTCAGTGAATATCAAGACCCAATATGTTTCTCAGGTCAGAGGATACTATGATATTCTCCTTTACTCAAATTTTACTTGTGATCAGTCACAAAGACTCCATGTAGTAATATTTGAGAGCGGGTCAGTCCAATATTTATATCCCATAAATATTTATGAACCATGGCAGCAACTCCTTTGCTCTATATTCATGCCTTATGAATATCCACCAATCCAAGTTCATAATAGTCTTACTTTCATATTTGTTCCCACAAATATAATTGACTACGGACATTTAGAATAATTAACTTATTCATGGATATAAACATGCTAAAAGGAACACAACTCAAAATGTCATAATCATAAACCATAATCATATGAATGAGTCATAATAACAATTGTTCCGATATCCAAATACAAAATAGATCAAATCCAATCACTAGAATATCGAAGTCCTAAGGCACAAACATGAGTCTCATATTTCGGCCTTTCAAGGAGCTTCGTGAGTGGATCCGCAATGTTTTGATCAGTGTGAACTTTACGGATACATATTTTTCCCTTTTCAACTTCATCCCTTATGTAGTTGAATCTCCGCTCAATGTGCCTTGTCTTTTGATGTGTACGAGGTTCCTTGATTTGAGCAATCGCACCCTCGTTATCACAAAAGATCTCTAGGGGGTCCTGAATGGTACGGACCACCCCTAGGTTGGCAATGAGGCGGCTATGTATTCCGATTTTGTGGTGGATAAGGCCACCACATTTTGTTTTGAGCTCTTCCAAGAGACTGCCCCACCAATCATAATGAAAACGTATCCCGATTGTGATCGAGAATCATCTCGATCAGTTCGGAAATTCGCATCCGTGTAACCTTTTACAACGAGTTCTTCCTCACAAGAACCGTATATTAGAAACATATCTTTAGTCCTTCTAAGATATTTCAATATACTTTTAACCGCCATCCAATGGCTACTACCCGGATTTTGTTGGTATCTATTTGTCATGCTCAAAGCGCATGACTCGTCCGGTCTGGTGCATATCATTGCATACATGATGGATCCTCTAGCAGATGCGTATGGGACTCCTTTCATTTTCTCTTGCTCATCCTTTGAGCTTGGACATTGAGATGCAGTCAATATTGTTCCTCTTGAAATGGGTACCAAACCTTTCTTAGAGTTTTCCATCTTGAACCTTTTCAAGATCTTATCAATGTATGCACTTTGATTTAAACCTATCAATCGCCTTGATCTATCCCTATAGATCTTTATTCCCAAAATATAGGCGGCTTCACCAAGATCCTTGATTGAAAAACGACTTCCAAGCCAAGTTTTAATACTTTGCATGGTTGGAATGTTGTTTCCAAATAGTAGTATGTCATCGACATACAATACTAAGAAAGTGATTGTGCTCCCACTAGCTTTCTTATACACACAAGCCTCATCAGCGTTCTTGATGAATCCAAAGGTTTTAATCTCTTCATCAAAACGGTGATTCCAACTTCTAGATGCTTGTTTCAATCCATAGATTGATTTCTTTAACTTGCATACTTTATTAGGATATTGTGGATTGGCAAAACCTTCGGGCTGAATCATATAGACATCTTCTTCAAGATGTCCATTTAGGAAAGCGGTTTTGACATCCATTTGCCAAATCTCATAGTCATAATATGTGGCTATGGCAAATAATATCCTAATCGACTTTAGCAATGCCACGGGTGAGAAAGTCTCATCATAATCAACCCCTTGAGTTTGAGTGCTACAAGCCTTGCTTTGTAAGTATCCAAGTTTCCATGCATATTGGTTTTTCTCCTTGAAAACCCACTTACTTCCAACCGGTTTGGAGTTAAGCGGTGGTTCAACCAAGTCCCATACTTGGTTGTCATGCATGGATTGCATCTCAACGTTCATGGCTTCAAGCCATTTGTCACAATCGGATTGTGCCATTGCATCTCGATATGTGGTGGGTTCATCTGAATCTACCACATAGCATCCATTCACGAAAAATCCATATCTTTCGGGTGGATTACTATTTCTACCAGATCTACGAACGTTATGTGTGTCTTGATCATCCATTTGATCATTTTCAACAACCTCTTGTTGAATGCTAGTTTCAACCAAACGTGTATCGGCTTGTGGATCTCGATCCTCATCAAGTTCCACCGTTCTACTAGTTCCTTCCATAAGGAACTTAGTTTCCAAGAACTCAGCCTTTAGAGCAATAAACACTTTTGCTCGGTTGGGTTGTAGAAATAATATCCCATAGAATCTTTGGGATATCCTACAAAGATACACTTAGTGGATCGGCTTTCAAATTTGTTTTGGGTGTTGTTCTTGATACAAGCCTCACAACCCCATACCTTTAAATATTTTAATGATGGAACTCTTCCATTCCATATTTCAAAAGGTGTCTTGTCCACTTTCTTGGTCAGGGCCATATTTAAAATATGGGCTGCAGAGAGCAATGCGAAACCCCAAAATGATAGAGGTAATGTGCTTCTAGCCATCATAGATTGAACCATATCCAATAAGGTTCGATTCTTCCTTTCGGACACACCATTATGTTGCGGTGTTCCGGGTGGAGTGAGTTGTGAGATTATTCCACAACTCCTAAGATGATCTTGAAAAGCATCATTAAGGTATTCACCTCCTCTATCCGAACGAAGTACTTTGATGGTCCTTCTGAGTTGATTTTGAACTTCATCTTGGAAGACTTTGAACATTTCAAAAGCTTCATCTTTGTGTCTTAACAAGTACACATACCCATAACGACTAATCATCGATAAAGGTAATGAAGTATCTTTCACCATTCCTTGCCATTGTCTTAAAAGGACCACATACATTCGTATGTATGATACCTAATAAATCTTTCGCCCTTTCATTAGTTCCACTAAAGGGCTTCTTGGTCATCTTTCCCAATAAACAAGATTCACATTTGTCAAATGAATCACCTTCATTTGTTTTCAAAAGACCATTCTTTTGAAGTATATGAATGCGACCCTTGTTTATGTGACCAAGACGACAATGCCAAAGATAGGTCTTACTCAAATCCACTTTGAGTTTCTTGGTGCTAGATTGGTACAACGAGTTATCAAAGGATGTGTTGTCATGAACTAATTCATAAATGCCATTAGACGGCATTGCTTTAAAATAAATGACATCATTCATGAAAACACAAATACCATTGTCAATAAACTTAAAATCATAACCAAATTGTCTTAAACGAGAAACAGAGATAATGTTCCTAGTCAAACTAGGAGCATACAAAGTATTGTTCAAAATTACTTCCAAAACACTTGGAGATTTTAAAACATAGTCTCCTAGGGCTTCGACTACAACTTTTGCTCCGTCGCCCATGTAGAGACTTGTATCTCCTTTCTTGTAAAGCTTATTTCTTTTGAACCCTGCAACAAATTGCAAATGTGAGTTCCACATCCGGTATCCAATACCCATGTGTTAGAAGAAATAATATTAAGATCAATATGGATCATGAAAGTTGTACCCGAGGTTTGCTCCGCATCCCTCTTAGCTTTCAACTCCTTGAGATAGGTTGGACAATTCATCTTCCAATGTCCTATCTCACCACAACCAAAGCACGGATCTTCCGAGCTAACCTTTAGCTTCTTCTCCTTGGGTTTGGGTGGTTGCGCTTTCGCCTTTCCCTTGAACTTACCCTTGACTTGACCCTTACCTTTGGCAACCTTTGCCTTAGGTTCCGGGTGATGCCTCTTTTGCTACCATTGTCATTGATCATGAGAACCGGTAAAGCCTTTTTACCCATTCGTTATTGGCATCTTCATCGTCAATACTAGGTTCATCGGGAATAGGATCGTCTAAAATGTAGGATTTCTTTTCTTGCTTGAGAACAATTCTCAAGCTTCGATACCAATCCATGAAATTTTGTAATTGAGACGATCCTTGTCTATGTATGGTTCTTAGTGATAGGTTATGCACAGGTGTGATAATTGCATTAGGTGGATTGTTGATTGCGGCCATCAACATAGTTTAACAAAGTTCACATTTAGTATTTTTAATACATTTTAATCTTTAATACCCTTTTGTGTCTCTTGGACAATTAATGATTAAAATCTAGAATCCAACGTTACATTCAAATAGTAGTTAGGTGACCTTTATCCTATTATTTGAATTAACAAGGTAGTCAACGTTTTGACGATTGCAACCCTTTGCAACTTCTAGCTTTATGGGATCGGTTAAACATCTTATGTTTAGTTGGCATGTTTAATCCCATCAACACCATTGAACGCCATGCTTTGGTGACCCTAATCACATGGTTTCCAATTTCAAGTCGTCCTACTTATACATACATGTGAATTTGCACATACAAATGGTTAGGTGACCTTTATCCCATAAATATGGCAAACCCACCTCAAACTCACAAGTTTTCTCCAATGTGGTTAGGTGACCTTTATCCCACATCAAGTTCCCAAATGATTCGAGTGTTGTATAAAAGGATGGTGTTAGACTTGTTCCAAAAATTTAAAAGGGATTTTTGTTTGTTTTCTAAATTCTAGATGGGAAAACAAAGTGTGTACCTTTCATTTGCATGCATTCAAATGTATGGTACTTAGTTGAAAACCAAATTTCAAAATTCCTTTTAATAAACCCATTTTATTATGAAATCATCAACCTTTTGATAAAATTAATTTTATTACTTAATGATTTCTAAGGAATCAAAATGATGCAAGTTTGTCGGTTATAGTTGTTAGCTATCAATATCCTAATATCATAACAAACAATATCATAATAACCAAACATGCATAAACAACCATATATGAGTCCATAACCATAGCCAACTAATTTTAGCTACACTTGCTAACCGAAACAAGTGTGCCAAAAAGGTCTTTCTTAAGGGACAACATGACACAAGGCATGAAATGATGAACTCCCACTTGATCCCGCATCCGAATGCTTCAAGTATCCATCTTTTGTGTTGTGTTTCTTCATTTATTTGGGCTTCCTTTTGGGCCTTCAAATCAGCCCCTTTTGGGCTTATAAATCTTAGGTTTGGGTCATTGGGTTAGAATCCCTTATTGGGCTATTAAGCCCTTTAAGGCCCAAAGCCAAAATCAAGTCCAAATGCATCTTCCAATTACAAAATATATCCTAATACATTTTTCTAGTAATGGAATTACACCTAATCTATTTATTATTACAAATCAATGAAATAAATAAATAAATTACAAACCCAAATAAAATGTTAACTAATATTACAACCACTTGAATATTTCAAACCACAACACAAAATCATACATGCACAAGGTCTATGGCTAGGTTATGAACTACTCAAAAGCATATCCAAATATGTAATAACATAAGTTTAAAATGGTTCCCTTTGAACCCTTGAAATTTTCGGCCTAAAATATATAAAACCGAAAATTTCGGGTTTTGTCCAAACAAAGCAACTAACCATTTTAATGACTTTAAACTTTCAAGATAATCATATGCATGTAAGTATTATCTTGAAAATCCAAGGGAACCAAGACCCTAAAAGTTTCGGCCATATGGTGAAACACACCATGAAACCCGAAAATTTTGGATCTAATGAAGCATGTATTCGTATAAGCGGCTCTTGATGCCATTGTTGGGTTTTAACAAGATTATCAAAGTTCATATAAACCAATTTATAGAAAAACACAGCGGATTATTAGTTTAAAATCTTGTTAATATGTTGATTATTAAAACCCGTTTAACATGCAAAACCCAAAGTCCGGATCCATATACGAAACACATACTATCAAACACAACCATAGGGTGTTTAGAATACTATCTTTTAAGATGAAGAAGATGATATTCTTGAATGAAAATCTTCAAATGAGAAGACCTCAAGCTTGTATACCCTCAAGCCTCCAACAAACACCATTTTTGCTAGGATTTAACACTTGTAATTTCCTTCCTTCTTGGCTTTTTCTTCTTGGCCGAAAATTAGGAGAAGAAAGGAGAGGAGAAGAACAACCTTTTGTTCTTGCACTTGTGTGTATGTTATGAAAGAGTGTTATGTCTTTTAAAGACAAAAGGTGTTAGAGTGTAAAACACTCATCCTTTTGCATGCCTTGTAATTACCAAAACCAAAAGAGAGGAGAAAACATGGGAAGGGGGCGGCCCATGTGGGTCCCACCCTAATAACATATTTTATTATTTTTTTTTGTTTAAATTCTTTCTCTTTACTTATTTAACACAAGGTGTAGCAAAATATATCTCCTAAATGTTATTTAAACAACTTAAACAACATTGTAGAAGATTCTTTCTCTCATAACATAAATCATCCATATAATTTATTTTTAACACAAGTGCAAATATCTAGAAACCCAATTTCTAAATATTCTAAGTGTTGATATTTATTTTAGATCATATCATAAAATAAATATCCCGGTGTTTGTCTAGCTTGTCATTGGGTATGACCCGACTTGGATCATTACGTACTAGCCACATCAATTTAATATGTCTCTTGGGCATACCGATTCCAACAAAAGTATCTCCCAAACCCCAATCCAAACTCCAGTCGTAGCTTTCCCCTAGATGCCTGTAAATGCCGCAGACTGACCATTTTATGAAACATATATCAATAACCAAATTCAAACCACAAAGAAATGGCATATTTACAAGATGATAACCAAGATCCATCATTCTTTAACTTTTGTCAAATTAAATGGACTCTAGCCATCAAATAGGGTGGTAAAAAAAATAAAAACTTCATTGAGGCATTTTATCAAACGCTTACAGCCGAAGAAGATCTGACATGGAGAAACTCACAAAAAGAGAAGCAAGAACGGATTGACATACTCTCTCTTAGTTGTCATATTCAATTCCAGAAATCATGTGTCCATCTCCTTCTCTCTCTAACACAAAAAAATTATCTCTCTCTTTCTCTCTTGAATGAATGAAAAGTTTTGAGAGGGATTCTCATTCCAGCTTTAGTAGGCGTTTATAAGAGACTGAGAATTCGAATTTTAAATCTTGCGCAGTGGTGGTTGCAGATTATAAGGGTGGTCGTAGGTTGCGGCGAAGTAAGGAAGAAAAAATGAGCAACCGAGCCAATTGCAACATGTAAAAAATTGGCATGACTTTTCTAACAGGATGAGCGTTTGGTACCCAAATATCGAACCGATATTGGTACCGTATTTAACCAGTATTGTACCATTAAATTCAGTACCGGTATCAGTACCTATTTTTCTATAAATTCGGTACCAGTATTTTCGGTATCGGTACCGGTTCGGTACAGATACCTTAAATTTACCTAAAAGTACTTGTTTCGTACCTATACCGCACCGGTACCGTATTGATAGATTCGGTACCAGTACCCACTTTTCCATGTATTCGGTACCGTACGGTACCGATCTCATCCCTACTTTTCAACAATTGTTTTTAAAATGATCACATAAATAAATGACCTAGTCAAAACATAAACAGGTGATGCATTTATGGTTGTACGTATACGCTTTATGTTCTTGTACATGACAATTTAGAGATCGAGTTTTGAAAATTTTTGGTGCATATGAAAGATAAAATGATGACAATTCAATTGATGGTTTCGAAAAAATTTAATACCACACATTAAACGTATCAACCGAAAGTGTAAAAGAATATTTTTTTCTGTTTAATTAAGGAGTGTAATTTGTAAAAACTAATGGTAAGTTCTATAAATTTATGGATTAGAGTGTAATATTTATGAGAGTTAAAATGAAAATAGTGTTTAAAGACTAAAGTACCCTTAATTTTGGTTGTACATCATGCAATTAAATAAGTAAGTGTTCTTATTTTTTGGGTATCTTAAACTACCCATCTAATCCCCTTTATATATAGTATAGATGAATAACACAAAATTTTTACTTTTAAAATCAGTTATACAGTAATCCCAACTGTAACAACATCTCTTTTATTTTAATCGGATCTCAAAAAAGACTGTCCCTTATCCATGTTGTTGTCCCTTATGGAGTAAGGAGCGGTTGAAACGAGGAAGACGAGGTGGGATCTCGTCTCCTCCTCGCCAACGACGGTGTGGTCCTCCCTTCTTCTCGTCTCCTCCTTTCTCGCCACAACCTCTTCCCCTCACACCAAATCTTCTTCCACGAGCTCTCCTCCTCGCCAACGACCTCCTTCTCTCCTCACCTTGTCTTCTCCTCATCCACACCACTCCCTCCCCCATTACTCACAAAACGAATCTAAGGCGTTATGGACGAGTTTTTATGCCATTAAACTATGTGCTTGCTTTTAGGCTATAGTTTTATTATTTGAGTAAATTATAAAATACTATTTTTTATTCTACGATTTTGTTGGTTTTTGTCACTTTCACCCATTAGTTTTTTTCTAATTAATTTATTCATGTAGTTTACAAATCTTGTCATCTTTATTTTCTACCTTAATTAGATATAAATACCACCGTTAAATAGCTACAAGGAGCATTGATCTAGTTAGATTTTTTTTTTTTTGCTAAAAATTTTCACTACAAATGATCTTATGTTTTTTTACATATTTTAAAAACTAGAAGGCATATGATCTAGTCGGATGCTTGATTAGTTCCTAGTTTGGTTGGTCGGGCCAGAATTGAAAACAAGACGAGGTCATAAATATTTTGAAAATAAATACAAAATTAACTTACCTACTGAAAGAGATTGAAATTGAATGGATATTTCATTATGGGAGAACCCAATATATAGATATAGAAGTTACAGGTAAAGACTATGAAAAGATGGAAAACAATAAATACACTAATTACAACAATAATATAATAATAATGACAACTCTTGAGATCAAGTATCTCTAATATCCCCCTTCAAGCGAAAGGGTGGTGGTCCAAGACGAAGCTGAGAGCGGAAGAACTCAAACTGGGATCGACAGAGACCTTTGGTGAAAATATCAGCAACCTGGAGCTTGGTTGGAACAAATTTAGTGTAAAGTTTTCCATTGGCAACAAGTTCACGAATAAAATGATAATCTAAGTCAAGGTGCTTTGCCCGCTTGTGTGCAATAGGATTTTGAGTCATGAACAATGCACTTTGGTTATCACAAAGTAGAGTAGGCCAATCAGGAGGCAACGCATGTAATTCCTGTAGTAAATGTGTTACCCAAATAAGTTCAGCAGCAGCATTAGCCATAGCCCTGTATTCTGATTCACAACTGGAACGCGAGATGGTGGGTTGTTTCTTAGCACTCCAAGCAACTAAATTCCCTCCAAGAAATACAGAGTATCCATAAGTCGACCGACGCGTTTCTAAACATCGAGCCCAGTCGGCATCCGAGTAACCGAGCACAAAAACCTTAGGAGATTTAGTGAAAGAGAGACCAAACTCAAGAGTACCTTTGACATAGCGGAGAATACGTTTGACATGTTGAAAATGTAACTCGGTTGGGTTTTGAAGAAACTGACTTACTTGGTTGACAGCGTAAGATATGTCCGGTCTTGTGATGGTTAGATATTGTAGAGCACCAACAATAGACCGATAATGAGTTGGGTCGGAGTAAGGATCTCCATGAGAGCTGAAAATGGTATTAGCAGCGATAGGAGTATGAACAGGTTTGGCATCAAGAAGATCAACTTTGCAAAGAATGTCATGAGCATACTTGGATTGACTAAGGAACAAACCGTCATTGACACGTGTGACCTCAAGGCCTAGGAAGTAACTAAGGCTTCCTAAATCCTTGATTGCAAATTCGCTGTCTAATTTGTTGATAAAAGAGGTCAAGATTGTTGGTTTGTTACCAGTGAGAATGAGATCATCCACGTAGACTAACAAGTACATGATGCAACCGTCTTTAGAAAAAACAAACATGGACGGATCCGAGCGGCTACAGGTAAAACCTTGAAGCAACAGGAAGTTACTGAGACGGTAGAGCCATGTTCGAGATGACTGTTTGAGTCCGTAGATTGCTTTGTTTAATCTACATACATGGTTCGGATATCGTGCATCAACGAAACCAGGCGGTTGCTCCATAAAGACGAGCTCATGCAACTGCCCATGTAAAAAGCATTATTAACGTCAAGTTGATGCAAAGGCCAACCGTTAATGACGGCTAAGGCGAGAACAACTCGAATAGTGGTGGCTTTGACGACAGGACTGAATGTTTGAAAGTAGTCCAGACCGGGAATTTGACTAAATCCTTGAGCAACTAATCGGGCTTTGTGTCGATTAATGGTACCATCAGCAGCGAATTTAGTACGAAACAACCATTTAGAACCAACCACGTTGTGATCAGGAGGCCGAGGGACCAAGGTCCATGTGTTATTGTTGTGCAACGCATCTAACTCATGTTGCATGGCATCCATCCATTTGGGGTTTGACTTGGCTGTTTTAAATGACCGTGGGTCACGGGATGAAAATAGAGCAGAATATAAATCATGATGAGTGGTGTGGGTGAGGTTGGCACGATGCTTGGGTTTAAAAATGCCGGATTTTGATCGAGTTTGCATGGGATGAGATATGGGGGGTTCAATTGAAATGGGTGTTGAGATTGGTTCAGTTGGTGTGTGGATAGTTTGTGATGACGAAGTAGCAGTGGGTGAGGGTGAGGTAGTAGTTGGAGGTAGGGGTGGGGTAGTGACATTAAGTGAGGGTGAGGGTGATGTATCAACAGTAGGTGTTTCGGGATCTGAACAAAACCCACATGAGGTACTGGGAGAAGTTGGTGGATTAATTTGTTGGGCTGGGTGGGATGGAGTGTTGTTGGTAACATTAGGTGGTGTAGGGATGCTGTTGGAATTAACGGTGTCATCCAGAAACGTGGATAGAGGGATGCTATAAGGGACCGATGTAGTGTGTGAACTAGAAAACGGAAATTGTTTCTCATCAAATCGAGCATGTCGAGTGATGTAGGTTCGTGATGTTGATGGGTCAAGACAACAATAACCCTTATATTTTGCAGAATAACCGAGGAAGATACAAGGTAAGCTACGTGGAGACAACTTGTGTGGTGCATAGTCACGGAGATATGGATATACACGACAACCAAAGGTGCGTAGGTTGGTGTAATCAGGTTGTCGAGAAAAAACAACTTCATAAGGAGATTTGAAGCCCAAGGTTTTGGTGGGTAATCGGTTTATTATGAAAGTTGCTGCACTGAAAGCTTCGACCCAGTACTCAGACGGAACATGAGCATGAAACATCATGGCTAGGCCTGTTTCAACGACATGTCTGTGTTTGCGTTCAACACGCCCATTTTGTTGTGGCGTATAAGGGCATGAGATACGATGGAAGGTGCCATTACTCTCGAGATGTCGGCGAACATTATGGTTTAAGAACTCGGTACCGCCGTCGGTTTGGAGAGTTTTGATTTTTCTTGAAAATTGATTTTGAACAAAGGCCATGAAGATGGTCATTATATCATAAAACTCAGACTTGAGTCGAAGTGGATATAGCCAACTAAAACGAGTATGGTCATCAACAAACAATGCATAATATTTATGACCCATGTGAGACGGTATCGGAGACGGCCCCCATAAATCACAATGTACAAGATCCAAGGGATGTAAAGAACGGTTTTCATTAATATTGAATGGTAACCGAGTAGACTTAGACAATTGACAAGCCGAGCATAATTCGGGTTTAGGTAAAATTGAAGTAACACAAAGAGAATTGTTCTTAATAAGGTTCAAAAGAGCATCAAAAGATACATGGCCTAATCTTTGGTGCCAAAGTTCAAAAGAGGCCTTATTCATGGAGGATGCTGTGACACCCGACAAATTCAGGTTAACTTCGTTAGTTAAACTCTGTTAGTCACGTTAACGCAATTATACTTTTCATTTAATTTGATGAATTAAATGTGCAAACCGTTATATACATATTCACACGAAACGACCACACGAGTTAATACCCGGGCGTTGGTGATCTTAAATGAATGTGAATACAATAATAATACATTTTAACTGTTATGTGTGCTTAATTGTTGAATTTTCGTGTAACCGCGTATTTACCGGTTTTAACTGTTTGTGGATTTCGGTAACCCTTACGAAACAAAAATGAATATATGAGAATGATTTTCATGGTGTTTGCAAAACCGAAACAAAACGGGCCCGTGGATCACCCATGTGACCCATGGATGGCCCAAGGCCCAACCCAACTTAACATTTAACAAAAATTAACAATTTCTAAACCTAGTTTTATAAAAAAAAACGTCACTTTCTTTCCTCCCAGGCCGTCACCTTTCCGGCCAGATTCCGGCCAGCTCCGACGTCGTCACGAGGCCTATTATATATCAAAATCTTCGTCTCGACGAGACGGCTCCAATGATAGTAAATACACCTTCTAACTCGTAGCGATGAAAAAGTTATGGCCAGTTGAATAATTCGGCTGCTTTGTTCATCAAGTGATGATGTTCGGTTGTGTTGGATCTTAGGTGGTGTTTTTGGTTGTTGATTGGAGTTACAAACACATAACAAGTAAGTTTCATTCTTAACATTATATATATGTTACGAAAATTATAGGAATGAAACCCTAGTTCATCCAAAATGGCCAATTGATGATTGTGTTGTGGAATTGGGATATTAGTTATGTGTTATTGTTTATTTGGATAGCTAGATGATGAAATTGGTGCAAAAAGTGTGTTTATGGAATTAGGGTTTGATATGGAATCATTGAAACTTGATGTTGCATGATCGATATTGTGAAAATAGGATTGCATACGTATTTAGTTGATGAATGGGATGAAGATTGGCTACTTGTTTGTGAAATTTCATGATTGTTATGATAGATTACTAAAAACAGTAACTTTTGTGTTAGAGATCGTGTGAAATCGCATGTTATGGACATATAATGATCATTATGGACTTGCTAGCATGTTTGTAAGATATGTTAGACGAATTTTGGTTATTTGAACATACGAGTTCGACTTGGTTTAGAATACTTGCTAAATGTAGAAACTTTTTGACATGAAAATCGACTAGGATGCATGTATTATGATTTTGGACGCACAAACGTGATTTGGGGTTGCATGTGAGTGATTGTAGACATGTGATGATTGGTAAACGTGCTTTGATCATGTGTTGACATTTATAGGTACAAGTTGAATTGAAAGTGAGTACTTGAAATTGGTTAATTGAAGTCTAGGTTGTATATGCAAGATTAACTAGAATGTATGATGAAAGGGTTATTATGCTAGTTGTACAAAACATGTGAACATTATGTATTGCTTAGAAATGACCACACATGCTAGTATGCTTCATGTAGGAACCGCAAAGTGTTAGTATGTGTTGTTGACTTGTGTAGTGTGCTATGGTATTTGTGTAATAGTTGACATGCTTAAGATGTTGGAATATGCAAGTATACTTTACAAATCCGACCTTCCTATAAAGGAAACTTTTGTGGAATTTGAAATCCAATTTGTTGGTTGTGTGACGTGTAGTGTGGTATGCAAATGAAATATAGTTAAATACATCGTTTGTAGCGTGTTTACACTTAATAAATCACCAACGGGTCGTGGGTAAACTCGGGTCAACTAAAAGTCAAACTTGGACTAAAAGTCAAACTTGGTCAAACTTGGACAAAAAGTCAAACGTGGTCAAAAAGTCAAACTATTCCAAACTCGCATAATCTGTATGACCATTTGGATACATAGGGTACTATGACCCTACATGAACACACATTAATAGACCTACTATTATTTAGGTTGCTGTATTACTGTGTGCTTTTAGAAACTGAACTGCTGCGCAACCTAAGGTGAGTTCACTGAACTAAACTATTTACTATTCTACCCTTTTTGGGCTGGAACTCGGACGAATACTTTTACGGATTTACAAATTTTGTATGTCGCATATCTGGATTAGAGCAACTTTTATTTTGTTCATGAAAGACCTCATGGATACCTAGTTGACCGTTAGTATTTGTGAAATAGCGGGGAAATTTTGAGTAGTACTACTGGGTTTGACAAACCCCACCCGGGCTAGTCGCGCTAGCACGACAGAAGGACCTGTCGAACGGGTGTTGAATGACCTAACATACTTACAGTGCATCCTGCTGGGATGTACGAACAGGCAAACTGCACTTAATGTGTACATACGTCAGCTTCGGTCAGATACATTACGCCTCTAAGGACATGTGCTGTAGACTAGCTACCTACAATGACATACTTAATTTATATTTCTGCTTGCAACTGAACTTACTTGATTTTATACTTACTATGTGAACTCACCAACCGTCGTGTTGACACTTGTTAGACTTTCACTTTTACAGGTCACTGAGGTACCGCACACTTAGGACATGGCATGGAGTCACGGCTTTTTATTTAAACATTTTCATGCATTACAAACCATGTTTTGAGTTTAATGTCTATTTAGACTTTGTATCTTGTATTGGGCGCGTATACTGCGCATTTAGTTTCCATTTAATACTTTGACATTACATTTCGATTACGCTTCCGCAAACTTTTAAACGTTAACTCTGTAATAAATTTTCTCATTTGATGAGACACGTATGTTTTAAATTCATATAGTGTCGTTTGATGTAACTAATGACTGAGATCCTGGTTTGTCACACATTTAACGGTAAAACTCCGTTAGTGGATTTTGGGGTGTGACAGATGCAACGTACGCTTTGGGACCGTCATCCAGAACATACAACCCATTTTCACATCTTCCTTGTGCCATTATCCGGGTCGTCTTGCGGTCCTGAATAAAGAAGTTTGGATGTGAAAATAACACATCCAAATCGTTATCACGGGTTAGTTTACTGACAGAGATCAAGTTCTTTTCAAGTTTTGGAACGACTAGAATATCTTGCAGTTTAATGGAAGGGGAAATGAATGCAGAACCGATATGAGTGATCGGAAGTTTACCACCATTACCAAAAGTGACATTACCTTTACCCGGGAAATTGGTGGCATTAGGAACAATACCAGGATTGTTTGTCATATGATCGGTTGCACCCGTGTCAACAAACCAATCTGGGACGTTAGGGCCAACGCTGCATTGAGCCTGAAAAGCTTTAGCAATATCTGGTGTGTGAGCAGCTGACCTGGTGGCGAATTGAGATAGATTGGGACAATAGTTGGCATAATGCCCATCAGTTCTGCATAGTTGACAATGTGGGGGGCGACGACCACGACCGCGTCCACCACCACGCAATAGACCACGACCACCATTGTAGCCACTGTTTTGACCACGTGAACCTGTTTTGCGCTGTGTAGAGTTGTTAACAGCAACATTAAAAGCAACCGGGTGAACACTACTTCCATGTAGGGATTGTAAGAACATCTCATGGCTCTCTGCTTGTGCAAGAAGGTCACGAAAGCTGGGGGGTTTGCCTAGAGATGCGAAGAGATGTGGAGAAGGTTTCGAATGAAGGACCCAACCCACGTAAGAACCAAAGTTTTTGTTCATCAGGAGTAATTGGGGCATCGACAGCAGCAAGGAGGTCACATAAATTTTTGAAACGCCTTCCATACACCATAACCGAGTCTGTCCCCCGCGTGGAGTGACTTAGGGTATCACGCAGATTTTGAATTCGTTCAGCAGAAGCATTGCTGTAGGATGCCTCAAGAGCTAACCAAATAGCGCGAGCAGTGGTGAGACCGATAATATCGGTGGCCGTTTCTTCAGTAAGCGAGGCATGAAGCAACACAATGGCCCGTTGATCAGCGGCCAACCATGGGGAATAAACTGGGTTGGTGGCAGGCTTGGAATCGACGGTAATAGTGGGTGAAGGAGGAGGAACGGTGCCATCAATATGGTTTAAAAGGTCTTGATAGGTGAAGATGGCTAATACTTGATTTCGCCAAAGAAGGTAATTTGTGGAGGATAACTTAATGGTGATGAGATGAACAAGGGTATTGATAGTGGCTGGGGTATCATTACTCGAAGAAGCAGACATGGTGAATGGAGGTTTGGTTAGGTAAAATGGATAGAGAAGGAGAAAAGGTAAAGAGAGCAATTAGAGTGTTAGTCTCAACTGGCGATTGATACCATGAAAGAGATTGAAATTGAATGGATATTTCATTATGGGAGAACCCAATATATAGATATAGAAGTTACAGGTAAAGACTATGAAAAGATGGAAAACAATAAATACACTAATTACAACAATAATATAATAATAATGACAACTCTTGAGATCAAGTAACTCTAATACCTACTAAAAGGTTAAAAGGTAATATCGGTTGCGCCTCACGTCTTTTACACGCGACTAGGTCACGTATTTCCCGCCTGGTCTTCTTCTTCTTCCTCTATATTGCCTCTTTTTTTTCTCCCTAATAAAATGTAATAATCCCTCTAAGTGCAGGGGGGATTGTGGCTTTGGCCAGTGTTTCTAAACCGGCCGGTCCGACCGGTCGGACCGCGTTTTTTAATAATCCCGGTTTAATTAGACACGGTTTGATTGATGTTTCTGAACCGCTTCGAACCGTACAAACCGGTCCGGTCGGACCGGAACCGGACCGCTATTGAACCGCTATTGAACCGAGTCACTCATAAAATATATATTTTTATGTTTTGATTTTCATGAATTTTATGTTTACATCTATTTATATTTGTGTTTTTGTAATGAAAGTCAATATGTAGATTTTTTAAGTGATGAAAATGATGAACTCGTATTATTTTGGCGTTAAAAAGTTATGATTTCTTGGTGATTCTTAGTGTTAGAACTTGTTTGGATTATTACTTATATGGTATAACTTAATATTATTGAACTTATGTTGTGTCTAAATTGGAAATCTTATGTTATTTCTTTGATAAATATACAATTATCCTACCCCGGTCCAACCCCGGTCCGACTGGTCCAACCATTAAAATTAAAATAACGGTTCAGTGTCCGGTCCGGTTTTCAAAACATTGGCTTTGGCTGCGCTTGTCAAGTATTCGAGCAGCTTTACCCCACGACTTTAAATCGGCAATGTGATTCACGACTTGTGGTAGGCAAACGACCATCCAACTCCTCATATTTGACCGTTTAACAACAGTAATCCAAGGACTCTTTTAAACTTAAAAAAAACCTTTTCACCCCTATAAATACACATTTCCACTAATATTTTACACAAAACACATTTCCTCGAATATTTTACATATAAAACTCATTTATTATTTTGGATACATATAACTCCGTTTTAATTAATAAGCAATTAAACACATTATTTTTCGATCAAGTTATAGGTCAACGGTTATAAGCGAACATGACACATGGATTAAGTTCATTTGAGAAGACTCATATATTGCGAGAAGAAAAAGAAAAACCTAAATCACTAAAAAAGTTATCAATGGTTTAGTTTTTTTAAATAAATTCACTTCTTACATAAAAAAAATCATTAAAATATTTTTTACGTATGTATTTAGAACGTTTTCAATTTACCTACACATGTGTAGGTTATGTGTAAGTAACATAACCTACACGTGACTTCTACATGTGCAGGTTTAACAAATAAACGAAATTTATTCAATTTTATTTTTTTAATATCAAAGTTTGTTAGGGCTATTTCCTTGTTAAAGATTTACTTTGTATTTTGTTTATATGTTTGTATATAGTTTAGGGTCTATTTTGTTATATTCCTTAAACTTGTATTTGTTTGCTTTAAAGCATGTAGTGAGAGGGTGTGAGGAGAGAGGCTAGATCACTTTTACACGTTAGAGAGAGAATTAACTGTGTGTGATTTTGTTTCTCCTGCACTTGTACTACGAATTGCTTTGATCATCAATATACAAAGAGAATTATTAGTATGAATTGTGTTAATGATTAAAGTGTGTTTGTGTTTATGTTATTCTGATCATTGAGCGATTTTCACGATCCAATTGAACCTATCAATTGGTATCAGAGCCATAGGTACTGTGTTTCTTCGATGTTCTTAAGCAAAACACATCAAAATTGCTCAAATACAATGATCTGAATGAATTGTTTGTGTTTTTAGTTGTGATTCATCATTATAATCACTCCTATACACAACGATTGTGCAGATTTCATCAGATCATCATCAGATCTGAGAAATTAAGAAACTACTGTTCGATCGAATTTTTCATAAATTCATCAAAAATTGGACATGTTTCAGATTGATTGATATAAGGGATTGTTAATCGGAGTGTTTCACAGCTTGTGTGTGAATTTTGGACAAATTGGACACGTTTTAGACAAAACCCAGAAAATTCTCATGAAGAAGATGATAAACAGTAAGAACTTGGTTGAAGATTAACTTGCCGGGTGATTAATTTGACTTAGACAATTTCCTTGGACTTAGATTGGAGAACAAATTAGGTCCTGTATTGCCGTATAAAGGATTTTGTGCTTGTCGGGTGAAGAATTTGACTTGAAAAAGTGTTACTATTCAGCCGGATCAAACACTGTATTGCCGGGTAATACACTGTTACGCCGGGTGATTAAGAGTTTTCAGCCGGGTAATCATCAACTGTGTAGCCGGGTGATTAACAACTGCCGTGTGATCGAGTACTGTTCAGCCGGACAAAGCCTTTGCCGTGTCAAGATTCTGCCGGGTCAAGATCTATTGCCGTGTCAAAGTTTCTCTTGTTGCCGGGTAAAGAACTGTTCATCCGGGTGAAGACCAAAATTATTACAACTGTTGAGCCGGGTAACTGTTTAGCCGTGTAAAGACTTTTTCCTGCCGGGTGAAGAACAAAGACACTGTTTAGCCGGTTGAAGAAGGATTTTTCACTGTTTTGCCGTGTGACTCATTTTAGTTGTTTTTAATACTTGTTTCTTATCTTGTCTTTAATTATTTGTCTTTATTTTAGTATTTTAATCATTTCTTTTCAAAAACTAACAAAAACCAAAAAATATTTTCTTTAAAAATTGTTAAAAATGGCTCCTAATGATGATTCTGATAACCGTGTTCCTAAACTTTTGAATCGTGCAGATTTCAAGAACTGGACCATCAGGTTGAGACATCACTTGTGTTCTATTGACAATGACTTGTGGAAGTCCATTGAAAAGGGTCCTCATATTCCAACTCAGACTGCTCCAGATAGTGCAAGTACCTACACCAAAGACTCTACTGAACCTTATCCAGAAGATAATTTATCAGCAGAAGATCTGAGAAAAGTAAAGAATGATAGCAAGGCTTATTCTTTGATGTGCAAGGGATTGCCACTTCAAGTTCAGTCTAGATTGGATGCATATCAGACTGGTTATACATGCTTCAAAGCTTTAAAGTCGATATGTGAAGGAGGAGAACAATTGAGAAGTTTGAAGAAATCTAAGCTGAAAAGACAATTGGAGTTGTTCGAGCATATTAATGGAGAAACAGTGCACCAGATGATGAACAGGTTTGTTCACTTAACTACTGAGATGTCAAACCTTGGAGTGAAGACTGAACTTCAAGACTTGAATGATCGTTTGTTATGTGCTTTACCATCATCTTGGAAGCAGACTGTTACTTTGTTGAAACATACTGAGAAATTTCCAATGGAACTAGATTTGCTTATTGGAAAAATTGAAGAAGTTGAGATTGATGAAGGATCAAGAAATACTGAAAGATCAACCTCACAAACTCAGTATAAGTATGTGGTAAATCCTGCCAATACTGTGGAAAATGCTTTTCTTGCACAAGATGCAATGAAATTTGAAGATGAGGGTGACTTATTTGTTGGTGCAAGTTTCTTTACTGATTCAGCATACTTTCCTAATTCACCAACTTATTCTCAACCTCAATCTCCACCAAGAGCCCAAGTTCAAAGTCAATCAGAAAATCAAAGTTCAACTGTTCAAGCTAAGGTGAAAGACGTAATGAATATACTGTTGCAAGATGACGAAACCAAAACTGCCTTTACTGCTTTTATGGCAAGTTTTCAAGCGTGCCAAGGAAGTCATTTAAGTCAAATGGACGTGGTCCTTCAAGACTTATTTGAGATGGATCCAGTTGACGTGGAAGAAATGGATTTAAATTGGCAAATGGTTATGGTTGCATATCGCACACAAAAGCATGCATATGTTAATCGAAGTTATAAACCTCATGCTAACAAGACAGTTGGATTTGACAAATCAAAGGCCAGATGTTTTAATTGTAATCAGTATGGTCATTTCTCAAGAGAATGAAAAGCTCCAAAGAATTTCAATGACCAAGCTAGTTCAAGCAATCAAGGTCAAGGTCAAAGTTCTCAACAGTCTTCGAGTTATCAAGGCAGAAATCAACGTTTCTTTCAGAAACCATATCAAAGTCTCCCCATGCCTGAATTGAAAGATGAAGGAAAGAAGCCAGAAGATCAAACAAAGGCACTGGTAGTCAGCGTAAAAGATGGTTATGATTGGAGCGCATATGCAGAACAATTTACGTCTGATCTTACATCAAGTCTGGCACTGGTATGTGAAATCGAAGAAGACTGGTCTGAAGAAGGGGATGGAAAGATGGTTGATGATGTGAGTGAAGATTCTGAAGATTATGACTGGAGTGCAAAGTCTGATCCTACTGAAGAATCAGAATCTGAAGTTGCGCTGATGGCTACTGCAAATGAATCTTATTCAACTCTTTTTGATGATTCTTTCTGTTATATTCTTAAACCAGGTTTCAAGATTGAAAATGAGTGGGTAGTGGTTAAAGCTCCAAGAGATCGTGATGTATACAAATTGGATATGTCGCAGATTGATGCTGAAACCGAAACAACCTGTCTCATTGCTCATGCTTCAAATGATGAGAGTCAGCTTTGGCATAGACGGCTGGGACATTCCAACTTCAGAAACATGAACCGTTTGGTAACTGGAAATCACGCTGTGGGAATCCCATCGAAGAAATTCTCCACAACTGATCTCTGTCCAGCATGTTTGAAGGGAAAACATCATAGGATGTCTTTTAAGTCCAAGCAAGAAAACTCCATTTCAAAACCCTTGCAGATGCTACATATGGATCTTTTCGGACCAACAAATGTGCAAAGCATCGGAAAGAAGTCTTACTGTTTTGTCATTATTGACGATTACACTAGATTTTCTTGGGTTTATTTTCTGCATGCTAAATCTGAAACAGCTGAATTATTAAAAGAATTTATCATCAAAGTTGAAAATCAATTGGAATGCAAAGTTAAAGTTTTAAGAAGTGATAATGGAACTGAATTTAAGAATGCTAATGTTGATTTATTTTGTGCAGAAAAGGGGATTGCTAGACAATTTAGTGCGCCAAGAACACCTCAACAAAACGGGGTTGCGGAACGGAAAAACCGGACACTAATTGAAGCAGCAAGATCCATGCTCGCAGATGCCAAAATCCCTATCACTTTTTGGGACGAAGCTATTGCTACTGCGTGTTTTGTACAAAATAGGACATTATTAGTGCAAGATAAACAGAAAACTTCTTATGAGTTGTTATTTGAAAGAAAACCAAATATTTCTTACTTGAAAGCATTTGGTTGTCCTGTTTCGATTTTAAATTTGAATGATCATCTCGGGAAGTTTGAGTCAAAATCGGACGATGGATTTTTCTTAGGTTATTCGTCTGTTTCTAAAGCTTATCGAGTTTTTAATAGCAAAACAAATACTGTTATTGAAACTATTAACGTCAAGTTTTTAGAAAATTCGTTTCCTTTAGTGGCTCATGGTCCCGAATGGTTATTTGATTTAGATTCGTTATCGAAATCTTTCAATTCTAACTTATTTGATTTTTCAGGAAAAACAAACAAGGAATCAGGCGACTTGGGATGCTTTAGTGACGATTCTGATAATGACGAGGATGGAAATCTCAACTCAGAATATCCATTCATGTCTTTTCACAATCCTGATCATGTCAAATCCAGTCAAGATCCGGGTCCTTCTGGTTCTCATGAAGATCAAGAATCGAACAATCTTGAAGAAGATGTGAATCCGCAAGTTTCTCCTAATGATGGTGGATCTGTTCAGAATCAACCATCATCCGATCCGAATGTTGAAGCTGTTCCAGAATCTTTTGATTACTTCATCAATTCACCGGATCAAGTCCCGAATTTCACTCCACATACTTCGTCCATTCTACGAGATCTCCCAAATCTGAATACTTCTAATCTGGAGAGTCAAGTGCAAGGAGGTGACATACCAATTCATCGAATTCACAAGAAACATCCTGTCTCTCAGATTATTGGACCGTTGAATCAGAGAACTACAAGAAGTCAGACTGAGCAAGCAAATGTCTGTCTTTATTCGTGTTTTCTATCTCAAGTGGTGCCAAAGAACATTTCAGAGGCGTTGAAAGATAACAGTTGGATTGAAGCTATGAAAGAGGAACTACTTCAGTTTCGCAAACAGGAAGTATGGAAGTTAGTGGACTTACCTGAAGGAGAGAATGCGATAGGTACAAGGTGGTTGTACAAAAACAAGCCAGACGAACGTGGCATTGTAGTGAGAAACAAAGCAAGACTCATTGCACAGGGATACACTCTGGAAGAAGGCATTGATTATGAAGAGGTGTTTGCTCCGGTCGCAAGACTTGAAGCCATACGCGTTTTTCTTGCATACGCTTCCTTCATGAAGTTTAAAGTATTCCAAATGGACGTTAAAGGTGCTTTCTTGTATGGACCAATTACAGATGACGTTTATGTCAGACAACCTCCGGGTTTTGAAGATCCTGACTATCCTCATCGTGTATACAAGTTGAGTAAAGCTCTATATGGTCTACACCAAGCTCCAAGAATCTGGTATGAAACATTATCCAAGCATTTACTAGAACATGGATTTACAAGAGGACAGATTGATCCAACTTTGTTTATGAAGAGGGAGAATGACGATCTCTTATGTGTTCAAGTTTATGTGGACGATATTATCTTCGGATCGACCAGTGCGTCAATGTGCAAAGAATTTGAAGAAATCATGAAGTCTAGATTTCAGATGAGTTCAATGGGGGAGATTAATTTCTTTCTTGGATTACAAGTGAAACAATCAGCTGACGGAATTTTCATCAATCAATCAAAATTTGTTGAGAAGTTGTTGAAAAAGTTCAAGATGCAAGATTGTCAAACAATTCGAACTCCATCTGATGTGAATTGCAAGATTCAACCGGATCCAAAGGGCAAAGCAGTTGATCAAACACTATACAGATCAATGATCGGTTCTCTGATGTATCTTACTGCATCAAGACCAGACATCATGTACGCTGTTTGTGTATGCGCTAGATACCAGTCTGATCCGAAAGAGTCGCATCTTGTTGCTGTGAAGCGTATATTCAGATATCTTAAAGGGAAACCAAATCTTGGGTTATGGTATCCTTATGAAGGAAATTTTGAATTATATAGCTATTCTGACAGTGATTTTGGTGGTTGTGCTCTTGACAGGAAATCGACAACTGGTGGATGTCAATTTCTGGGTCCTAGGCTTGTCTCTTGGCAATGCAAGAAGCAGACCAATGTTTCTGTATCCACAGCTGAAGCAGAGTATATCGCTGCATCTGCAGGATGTTCTCAGGTTTTGTGGTTACAAAATCAGTTGCTTGACTACGGGTTCAACTTTCTAAAAACACCTATTTACATAGACAATACTGCTGCTATGTTTAATACTGCTAATCCTGTTCAACACTCAAAAACCAAACATATCGAAATTCGATATCACTTTTTAAGAGACAACTCTGAAAAGGGTTTCATAATTTTGATTAAGGTTCATACCGACAAACAACTGGCAGATCTTTTCACAAAATCTTTTTTGTCAGGTCGGTTTGAATTCTTAATTCAATCCATAGGATTAATCAATCATGATTGATTCTATGTTTCAAAAACAAAACAAAAAAACAGAAAAATATAAAAGACAAAAAGATAATAAGTTGATGTCATATTTTGATTCCGTTGCCTTTTATTTTATGTCTTGCATTGTGTATGTGCATGAAAAAGAAAATAGAAAAGCAAAAACAAAATATAAAAGCAAAAAGAAAAGAAAATATCATGTCATAAGAATCTATATTGCAAAAAGTGAGAAATGATAGTTACACTAGACATTATTTGTTACATCATTTTTAATAAAGACTGATGAATGTTAATTGATGTGCTAGACAGCTCAGGCAATTAGACTGAAAAAGTAAGTTGATTGTTGACAAACATAAACTTAATGATCGATGTGTTAAGTTCCATTGTTATACATGTCTAGATATATATCTTTTGATACTTTGCTTGTGATGATAGTTGTGCATTATCGGGTAACGATGTAGTCTATTCAGTGTGATGAACCGCATCGTGAGCTTCTTTGTTGTGGTATCCACAGACCTGAAGTCTCACACGAAGTCTCTTTTGAGCTTCAAGATGCAGCAAAAAATTCCAAAATGGAACAAAAAAGAGTCCCAAATGTGGACCAACACCAAACAAAATTCCAAAAAGGAATTCAGAAGATTCCCAAGGGGAACGATAGGAAAGAAAAATTCCCAAAGATGGAATTAAAAAGAAGTCCCAAAGTGGACCAAATCCGAATAGAACCCAGATTCCACACTGTGTATGACTGTAAGTGACCAAGTTTTGTACAATATGCATTCAGGTAGTGATTGATAAGGAAATATGTTGACATATGTATACATGTGGGTCACATAAGTCATTCTAATCGAACCTTAAATATCATCATGATACTGAAAAAGTAAGTGTGTCAACTCGAGCTAATTGGTATGTTTTCATATCATCACTCAATCAAACATAAGTCAAATGTCTATTCAAAACTTGCAAAACATGTTCAGATAATGTGTGGTATGATCTCACTGCGATATTTTGATTCATTGCATCGCATATGTCTTTATTTTAATGTGTGTGCTTTGTGTGTGCAGGCATATGGAATCATTATTGACACATCAACATCCTTGTTTAAACTTAAAAATTTCTAGAAATTTCAAGTTTAGGGGGAGAATAAATTTGAAGAAAAATATCTACAAAAATCCAAAAACATTTTGTTTTGAATAAGTGTGTTTTGAATGAACAAGATTATGTGGTATGAAAAGCAAAGGTATTGGATGTGTTAAAAACAAACCCAAGGTCTTGTAAATTGTTTTTAAGAAAATGCTTCAGGATATAGAAAAATTGGTTGTGCAAAAACATTTTTGAAAAAGAAAAAGAAAAATGAATTTAATTGGAATAAATGTTATTGTCTTGTTTAATATTGTTTGATAATTAATATGACAAACATTCTTTTTAAGGATAACTTGTCTAATTAATATGTCGGAGAATGTTTGCAGGTGCAATAAATGACGTTGAAAAAGTCAACAGACGAGAAAAAGTGAAGAAATCGTTCAAAGGTTGTAGCCGGGCAAAGATATCAAATACAACTGTTTTGCCGGGTAAAGAACTGTTTAGCCGGGTAATAGTGTAAGTTTGATACATGCCGGGTGATTGAGGAAAAGGTGAAGATACTATGACCACTGTACAGCCGGGCAATGATCATGTCAAATACAGCCGGGTGAAGGTCATAGATATCAAGCCAGGTGACAAGTGTTCACTATACAGCCGGGTAAAAAGTCTTTTATCTTGCCGTGTAAATGAGTCACTATGTTGCCGTGTGAAGAAGAAAAGGGCATGCCGGGTGATACAACTGTGTTGCCGTGTAATGAAGAAAGCAAGCCGGATGAAGAAGGAAAGCAACTATGTTGCCGGGTGATGAAGAAAGCAAGCCGGATGAAGAAGGAAAGCAACTGTGTTGCCGGGTGATGAAGAAAGATTGTCGGGTGATGTTTGAAGACTACTATTCTGCCGGGTGATTGATAAAAACCCATCAGGTGTAGTTGTTCCTAACCTTTACCCGTCACTACAGTGACTTACCCGTCTCTACAGTGCTTGACCCGTCAAGTGATGTTCACATGTTTGCGACTTGTCTTATGTACTTGACCCGTCACTACAGTACATGACCCGTCACTACAGTACATGACCCGTCACTACAGCACTTGACCCGTCAAAGCTTATTGGGCCTTTTATGTTTACCCGTCCTTTTTGTTGACCCGGCACTTAACATTTGACCTAAATTTTGACGATACAAAAGACCGCCTCTTCATAAACACTTATCATTTCACACATTCACTTTCACACAAACACTCTGTGCTTAAATCGCCTGTTATCATATTCAATCGTTTTGCTCTGTAACAAGGTCGATCGATTGAATAAGGTAGTGATTAAGTGTTTCTGACCTTGATAGACCTGCAAATCAACTCTTAAAAAGAAAAACGATGATGAACAGTGTTTTGAGCATTGAATCGACACTTTGATCTTGTGTGTTAAAACCTAAATCGAATGTTGTTCTATGTACAAAATCTGTCGATCATCAACATTCAATCGCTCATTTGCACCAAAACACATTAAAATCAACTGAATCACTCAAAATGCTCACAACTGATAAAATCGCCATTAATGAACTTTGAAGCCCTTAAAAGTTAAACATCAAAATGATGAAATATCTGTTTAAAAGTGACAAATGCATGATAAAACTGAACTAAAACATGTTAAACAACTTCATCATACAAATGTCAAAATTATGCCTTAAGTGATTAACTGTTAAAATGAAAAATGTTTTATAAATCATTAAAATTCAAAGTTGTGTTAATCAAAGTGATGAAAATCAATTTGTTAGAACAATTTAGGGTCAAAATGATTAAGTGAATGTTTTTCTTTCTAACTTTTGTTCAAACACTTATGAAAATTTTGATATATATTTATGAAGAAACTAACACATTTGTCTTGTTCATGTTTTATGTTTGTTTTGACAGATGGAGAATCTCAAGTTTGAGCCTAAACATAATTTGGTGGCAGTTTTAGATGAATCTATCCCTGAAACAGAAGGTTACAGAGATATGATCAAGTTCATCAAGAGGACCAAATATGTATATGCTATGTGTGCCAAACCGGTCATATATGCAAGGCTGATTAAGAGCTTTTGGAGGACAGCAGAAGTCATTAGAGATGAGAATGGTGTTGCTGTTGTAAGAGGAAATATTACCAGAGAGATGGCTCTGACAGTTTCTGAAGAAGCTATCAGAAATGCCCTAAGGATAGATGAAGATGAGGTTGGGATGAATGATGAGCTGACCATGGATGAATGCAAATCAGGCTTTGTTAATATGGGGCATCCACCTATATTTCCAAAATCTCAGTTTTATAGGGCGAAGTTGGGAAAGAAGTACAAGTTGTTGTGCTATGTGGTGCAACAATGCATGTCCAGGAGGAGTGCAGGGTTCGATAATTTCCCATCAGATATTGCATCACCGATTGTTGCCATAGCAGAGAACAAGCCATTTAATATGTCGAGATGGATCATGAATGGTTTTGTTTTCAACTTGGTGAAGGGCAAGAGGTTTAAGTTTCCCATGTACCCGAGATTCTTACAACTGATGATCAACATTGCTTATCCTATCATCAGATCCGAAGGTTATGCTGGAGGTATGCTATACACTGAGGACATGAACGATCTATCTTACCGAAAGATGAGTATCGGGAATGTGCCTAATGTAGAGTTGTTTGACTATATGAGAGATATAGCCAACAATGAAGAAGATGTAGAAGGTGTTTATTATCACATTTCTCATGGTGAGATTGTTGATCCACAAGACCTAGTGGATGAGGTGCCTGACAATTTGTTAGATGATGACGAGTACTTTGCTCGTCATCCAGAAGATGAAGAAGAAGGTGAGAATGGTGATGGTAATGATGATGAAGATAGTGATAGTAATGATGAACATGATGATGGTATTAATGATGGTGCTGAATCTGAATCTAATTCAGAGGAGGCAGAGATTGTTGAAACAGCCGAACCAATGGAAGTAGAGATTGAGAATGTTGTGATAGAAGAACCTGTTGAGGTTGCTTCTGGTGTTGGAGAAGTTGTTGCTGAAATTCCAAAAGATGTTAGTGTTCAGTATGTCAGAAGAAAGAGATCAAAACAAGTTAAAGAGCATGTGATTGTTGAGCCTGAAGAGATTGATGTACTTCAGATTGCTCAGGAGGCAATGGCCGAAGCTGAGCTATGGCACAGATAGTTGAAGAAGCTGATGTTGGCGTTGCTGATTCTACTGCTGTTGATATTCCCACCACATCATCCCAATTTGTTGAAAATATTGAACAAGGTTTGGAGTCTTCACCAAACGTTGTGTCAAAGGTTGATGAAGATGAGAAAGAGAAAAGAATTGCTGAGTTAGAAGAAATGGTTGCAAAGCTGATTGAAGCAAATGATTTGTTGAAAGCGTCAAATGAACGTAAAAAGAAAAGATTTGATGAGTATTGGGATATACATAATCAGAATTTGAAAACCTTCAAGAAGTTGGATGAGGATCATGTCAAGCTTGTGGATGAACATGTGAAGTTGAAGGTTGATTATGAAAAACTGAAAGAGGAGCATGAGAATCTGAAATATGATTACAAAGAATTGCAAGCTGAATGCAATACTCTGGATGCCGAGAAAGAAATGCTAGAAAAAGAGTTGGAGGAGACTAAACCAAAGAAAGCTGGCTCATCATCAGATAAAGATTTTTCTGAAGAAATAGTTGAAGTGACTGAAGCTGAAGTTCCTAAAGTTTATTTGACTAGAGCTCGAGGTACTACGAATGTTGGCATTAGAGTGGAATCACCAATCATCATTCCCGATGAAGCTGTTGCTGAAAATGTCAATATGGACAAAGCTGAGGGAAAAAGGAAGTTAGATGCTATACCTGAGATATTTGGAGATGAAAACATTTCGAAAAAGGCTAAGATTGATGAAACAGTGCAGATTGAGCCGATTCAATCTGTAGCTGCAGTTGAGACTGAAATTGCTAAAACAGTTCAGGTTGAGCCGATTCAATCTGAATCTGTAGCTGAGACTGAAGTGTTTGAGGCCACAGAGAGTGAGAAAGAAGCTGGTTCTGAAGAAACAGTTCAGATTGAGCCGATTCAATCTGAAGCTGTGGATTTGCCTGAAACTGAAGCTGAAGTTGCAAGTCAGTTTGAGCCGGTTCAAACTGACAATGCACCTATGATTGAAGCATTGGATGATTTAGATGACATAGACTTTACTGAGTCTGATGATGAAGCTGAGCCAGTACAGAATGTTGTTGAGGAAATTCCGGATGATTTGGATCAAAGATTTGCATACCTTGAGAAAATGAAGTATAATGCTGTATTTTTGAATGGGTTGACTGTGAGCCAGATTAATGAAGAATACGAAAAGTGTATGATTCATCAAGACAAAGCTGCAGCCGATGAAAAGGAATTTGTTACTGAGATGGGAGAATGGACACCAATGCAAGAAAGCCTAAACATAGAAGATTTACCTCCGACTGAACTGTATCACCAAAATCCAGAAGATATGACTGCTTCAGATATGCGAAGTTGGTTAAGTTCAAGAAATTACCCATATAAGACTTTGAAGAGGTTAAAGTCTGAATCTTTGAGGAAAATTGTTGTTAGCTTTATGAAGACTGAAAAAATGTACAATCGTATGTTTTACTTGGACTACAACAATCCTCAGTATTTTGAGCTGACAAAAAGATTCAAAGTTCTTGGACCGAAGGAGATTCCAGTGATGGCCTTACCTGAAAATGCTCACAAGAAACGACATGAATTGATGGATATGTTTCCAAGTGAAGTGAAATCTTACAACATACCAATGGAGGTGCGTGAGTCTTGGCATAAATCAGCAACAGCAGGTGACGTAGTTAGGTCACTGCTAAGCAAAGGGCAGTCAATTGCTGAGCTGCTTGATTCTATGATTGTGCCAGAGAAAAATAAGAAGGTGAAGATAATCGCATGGAAATACGATGAAGTATTTGATGCTTTTATGATTAAGAGAGTGAATGGTTTATGTGATGTATACCATTACTACTCGAGCATTTTTAAATTGGAAGTTCAAGACTTGAAAGAATTGCACAAACTAAGGTTGATAAATCACACGCATGCTGAGCGTGGTGATAAATGTGTTATGCTGTTAGATGCCGGGATTGCTAGACCACCAAAGTATCTTGATTTCCGAGGCCAACAGGAAGATACTGCATATAAGCAAGCAAAGAAAGAAAGAAAGAAGAAGCGTTTGGTCGTTACTGAAGATATGTATTTAGAAGAATTTTCAGATGAGTACTTTGACAAAGTGACAGATCCTGGATTGAAGGTGATAGATGGTTCACAAATGACAAAGCCTATACTCAGAGTGTTTTATAATCAAGAAACTTTTGAATTGAAGCTTGTTCGAAACTTGGAAGATTGGGACAAAGATATGATTATACTGTTCAGTACTTTTGAGTTGAAGCTGCTACATCCATCATATATCGACTTTTTGAGAAGCTATAGAATGGAGAAGTGTAAAGATGCACTTGCTGAAGCTGTTAGGAAGTTGTTTGTTGTGATGATTGAAGTTATAGCTGCAGCGACTGAAAAGATACGTGTGAGAAAGGCATTGCTGAACTCTAATCTCGTGAGGGTTGATTTACCAGAGATAGAGTATATGAGGATTAGTAGGAAGGGTACTTTGGAGGTGAAAGTCAAAGGACAAGAGATGCCATTCGAATTTTATGCTAATATTGACTTTGCAGGTTTAAATCTGGATTCACTTCGACGTATGAATGCCTGCCCAATTCTGACAAATGAGTCCAAGCCTCGTCAAGCCAAGATTGCCGAAAAGTTCAAATCATGTATTGAAGAAGCTTTGAAGGAACAAGAAGAGTACAAAGGCAAAGAGCTGCTGAATGTCAAAGATGAACCGGAAGAGTGGTAAAAGAGATTGATGCTGAACAAAGAAGAAAAAGATTGAAGATTTTGCTGAAGATTCAAAGATAAATCTTAGGGGGAGTACTGTTAGGGCTATTTCCTTGTTAAAGATTTACTTTGTATTTTGTTTATATGTTTGTATATAGTTTAGGGTCTATTTTGTTATATTCCTTAAACTTGTATTTGTTTGCTTTAAAGCATGTAGTGAGAGGGTGTGAGGAGGGAGGCTAGATCACTTTTACACGTTAGAGAGAGAATTAACTGTGTGTGATTTTGTTTCTCCTGCACTTGTACTACGAATTGCTTTGATCATCAATATACAAAGAGAATTATTAGTATGAATTGTGTTAATGATTAAAGTGTGTTTGTGTTTATGTTATTCTGATCATTGAGCGATTTTCACGATCCAATTGAACCTATCAAAGTTAATGATTAAATATTGCATTTCTATAATTTTTTTGTAAGTTAAAAACGTTTTTGGTTGAAAAAATTGCAAAATTTAGCTATTTCTTTTTCTTTTCGCAATATTTGGTCTTTTCAAATGAAGCCTCCTCAGTGGCATATAAAGGGAACATTCCAAAATGTCCACTATAAACACATTTTGCCTCAAAATATTTCTGATAACTTTTTGTTTCAAAAATGTCCATTCCTTAAAGGGGTTGACGCCTTAAAAAACCAACCACACACGAGACAACACATGTTCCTAAAGTTACTTGAGTTTTAACAAAAAAATCTTCAGTCATACTTTTAGAAACAAAAGTCGTCCAACTACAAATAAAAGTAGTTCGACTACAAACAAAAGTCGTCCCCTTTGACTCTTTGCTCCCAAAATGTCCACTTTTGTTTATAGTCGGACGACTTTTAATGAGTGAACAGAGAACAAAAAGTTAAAAGAGATTTTTTGAGGCAAAAAGTGATCAAAATGGATGAGAATCATCGACTATAAAAAGTTTGATGCTAAACTAGTTGAATCATCTATTTTAGAAAAAGCTACTTACTTATCTTCTTCTTTCGTTTTAATTAAACTAGTTGAATGCACTCTGTTGGGTCCTCTTGAAGATAATGCATACCAAAACTTTAAGTTGCTCTCTATGCTCGCCACATGAAGATTTAAGCTGATATGTCAGATTTGTAAAGTGTCATCTTAGGGGGAGTACTGTTGGGGTTATTTGAAGATGTCACTTTCCAAATATAAGCGAGTGAAGATATCGAGCATCATCACGAGCAAGCACGGGTGAAGACGTTCATTAATTGTATTTGTCTTAGAATATTTGTGTAATCGTTTCGTGCTTAAATGCACGTTTGTGCTTAACTGCACGTGTTTTAGGTTACATTGTAAGGTGAATGGTATAGACTATAAATACCATCACCTAGGTCATTTGTTAAGAGAGTTGCCTACATTTCATTCCATATCCTTTGTAACCTCTCCATTGATCTAATACAATTCACCTATTCATATTATCATCATCTTCATCATACTTTGCATTGATCTTCATGAACATTCAAGCATCAATACGTGATTAGTGACATTCCGCATCACTGATCGCAAACAACATCATCAAACAATCTCAGATCTAGATCCTAGCTCGGATCATCTAGAACTATCAATTGGTATCAGAGCTGTTGGGTGATCTTTGATTGTTGTTGTTATTGATGGAATTTTAGCTACCATTAGCTTTGATTCATGTTTGTGTAAAGAACTGCAAAGTTTGAGATCAAGTGGTGAAGATTTGACTGAGTTTTTGAAGAAAAAGTTCATGTGCGTCATATTCACTGCTCAATTTTGTGATCTGGAAATTGTTGATGATATTGAGAAATTGATGATTGAGATATGTTAGAAATCACTATCCTAAGCTTCGTTCATAATCAAACATCACTGATTTGTTGATTTCAATCCATATTTTGTCATTTTTGTCAAAACCCACTTGTTGTGTTCTTCATCAAAAATTTGGATCTGAGTGAGATTTAGCTTGATTCAAGGTAGAAAAACTTTGAAGGAGTGTTAGAAACATCATTCCTAAGCTAATACAAGTATTGAATTGAACAAAAACAACAAAAATTGAAGAATTGATCTAGTGTTCATCACAATTTTGACTTTGAAAAGTCAATCTGATATGAAGATTTAAGAATTGATTGATATTTGCCCAGAAATCTGAAGAAGAATTAAAGAATTGGGTGATTGATTCAAAGAAAATTTTTCCTAAGTGTTGATAATCGTGAAAAAGTTTTCAGCCGGGTGAAGAAGAAATTTCACTGTTCAGCCGGGTGAAACACTGTTCAGCCGGGTGAAGACACTGTTCAGCAGGGTAAAGACACTGTTCAGCAGGGTAAAGACACTGTTCAGCCGGGTGAAACACTGTTCAGCCGGGTGAAGTTACTGTTCAGCCGGGTGAAGAAGAAAATTCACTTTTTAGCCGGGTGATAGAAGGAAATCACTGTTTAGCCGGGTGAAGCACTGTTCAGCCGTCCCAACCTTGTTGACCCCTCCAAACAGTTACCCGTCCCAACAGTGACCCGTCTAAAATTCTCAGAAAAAGTATCAAGATGACTTTGAAAATTCAAGAAAAATGTCAACGGGCATGTTAACCGTGATCCGAAAAGAAAATAAAAGAGAAGATATCAATGAATTTATTACAGAATTCAATCACATGTTTGAAACAACATATCTTCAAGTTGCCAAAGCTTGTGATCAAAAGAGAAGAGACTTTCATGAACGCACAAAACTCGCTCTTGTGAGTCAAGCAAATTCTCATGACAATCAGGAAGATGAAGAAGAGTATGATTGGAGTGAAAACAATGATGTTGTTTCCATTCAAGAGATTGAAAAGAAAGATAAAGAAATCAGCAACTTGTCTGAAACCATTGCAAAGCAAGATGAGACAATTGCTCAACTGAATTCAGAAATAAATAGATTGATTTCAGAAAAAGAAAACGAGAAAGATGTGCAGAGTTCTTATGTTGAAATGCCAATTGAAGTTAGAGAAAAGATGTGCACCAAAGAATGTTTTCAACAAGTTGAACACTACAGAATTTACTCTTTCAAGATTTGTGATAAACTCAAGAAGGAAGAGCAAATGCACAAGAATCTGAAAGAGCAACACGAAATATCTGATCAAAGAATCACATCTCTCGAAGAGTCACTCAAGAAAAGTGAAAGAGAAGCAATGAATGTCAAGAATGAAGCTGCAAAATCAAATGCACACTCATCCAGTGTGATCAAAGATTTGCAAGAAGAGATTACAAAGTTGAAGAAGTTGTCTGAGATGTTCAATTCAGATAACAACATTCTGAAAACCAAACTGCAAGAAGAACAAGAGAAGCATGCAAGTCTACAAAAAGATCACCAATTGTGTGAAGATAGAATCAAATCTCTTACACAGAATGTTGATTCAATGCTTATCGAAAAGCATAATCTGAATGTTCAACTCATGGAGCTCACTGATAAACTCAACAGATCACAATCTGATCTTGTGTTTATCAAAGAAGAAGTTGAAAAAGAAAAGTCAGTTGAAAAGAAAGATGAGAGATTAGTGCCAACCGGAATTGTTGGATCACTATCTTCTCAAGAAGAAGAAGAAAAGACACAAGAGTTTCAGTCGAAGAAGAAGAAGAAGGTTAGAAGAAAGAAGAGCAAAGCCAAGAAGAACAAGACAAAGGCCGCTTCATCTGATTCTACACCACAGACTCCTTCTACTTCAAAGTCTCAAGATTCCGAATCCCCGAGTGATTCAAACAGTGACGTATACTGTTTAATCTGTGACTCTGAAACTCATCATATCTCAGATTGTATTTACAGTCAAGGTGTCTTTCCTTTTGGGTCAAAAGGTGACAAGTTCAAGACTCCAGCTCCTTCAAGAAAGATTCAACAAGATGCAGAGGTCAAAGCTTCTCAGAAACAACAATCTTCAACAGCAAAGACTTCTCAGAAGAAAGGAAAGAAGTCTCCCTTCAAGGCTCATCAGAAGTACTGCGAGATTTGTGAGATGTACAATCACAAGACGTCAGAGTGCTACTACAACAAGTACTGCACCAACTGGCAGATGTACAACCACGACACAATGGAATGTTACTACAACAAGTATTGCTCTATTTGTGACATGGTCAATCACAACACATCCGAGTGCTACTACAAGCCGAGAAGGTCAGTCCAAAGAAGTTCATCATGTGCATACCCTTCCAGGTATTTTTCTAACTTTAAAAGATCTAATCATAGACATTCGTTTGATGAAAATCAACATGTCAATGATTCATGGACACCAAAGTTTGTCAAAAACAAAAAGAGAAATCATGATTTAAATGATAAAATGATTCCAATAGTGAATCAATCTTTGAATAAGAAATATAGTCAACAAAACCTGTTTTTAAAAGAAAATCATAATCTGTTTGAAAATGACTATAATTTCTCTTTTGACAAACAATCCATGAAAGAAGATGAAGGTACAAATTACATTGTATCATCAGAACCACCACCGAAAGGTATTCCTTGCACTTATGAGAATATCTCTTATGTTATTGAATTTGGACGACCCAAAACCGAAATGGTTTGGGTCATTACCTCTAACTGATTTGTTAGTGTGTTAGGGACAATTATGGAGGCCGGTCAAACAAAGAAAAGAAGACCGTGGCTGATCCCTTATCATGACAAGATACCGAATCTTGTTCATGATGTCTTCGATGCAACTGACACCAAATGGAGTTGGAAACAAAAAGGAATCATTGAAGGAATTTTTAAAACATTTTCAAAAATCAAACAATGATGGCAGTGCAAGAAACAACCGATGTTTCATTTCGTCTGTTTAGATTAAGTATATTGCATGCACTCTTCATACGTTGATAACATATCTGCCATTTTCTTTTCATTAAACTTTCAATTTTCCAAGAAATTTAAAAGTTTAAGGGGGAGAAATCATTATTAAAAAAAAAATATAATAATAAAAAAGAATGATAAAATCAGAAAAATCCAAAAATATGTTGAATCTACTTGCACGTACATGAGAAATGATAGTACACTAGAGTTATTCAACGCATCATTTTAAACAATAAAGACTGAAGCGTGAAAATTGATGTGCGAGACAGCTCAGACAATTATACTGAACAAGTATATTCTTTGATGATTTAACTAAATGCAAATGAGTTTTTGTGGTTGAAACATACCAAGTGCATGTGTATTGTTTATACAAATCAATTAGATATCTTGTGAAGCAACTGATATACATTGGGTAATGATGCAATCTATTCAGTGTGATGAACCGCATCGTGAGCTTCTTTGTTGTGGTATCCACAGACCTGAAGTCTCACACGAAGTCTCTTTTGAGCTTCAAGGTGCAGCAAAAGATTCCAAAATGGAACAAAAAGAGTCCCAAATGTGGACCGTTACCAATCAAATTCCAAAATGGAATTCAGAAGATTCCCAAGGGGAACATAGGCAAAAAGAAAAATTCCAAAAAGGAATTCAAAAGAAGTCCCAAAGTGGACCAAATCCAAATAGAACCCAAAATCCACACTGTTTATGATTGTAAGTGACCTGACGTGTTGAGATGTTCTCAGGATATTTAGATGAAGTGTATAACTTTCTAATGTGCAAGGTATGGGTCACTCAAAACTTATTCTTAATCAACCTAATTGATCATCAAGAATAGAAAAAGTAAGTGTGTCACTTCGAGCTAATTGATTTGTTCAACAATTCATCACTCAATTACTTCACAATTCAAATGTCTATTCTCAAAACTGCAAAAAATGTGTTGGATAAATTGCTGGTATGATCTCATTGCAGGTTAAAGATTCAAAATGTAAAGAAAAATTCCAAAAATATCAAAAACATTGAAAAATTCAAAAACACCAAAAAGATTGTCATTTTAATCTTTTTCTTTTGTATTGGCAGTTTAATATGTGTTATTGATGTAGGAGTTGTTCATCAAGCAATATCTCATCCGATTGAGAACTTAATCTTTACATTGATGATAAATGCACATTACTGCCTGAGTTTTAATGTTTTTCTTTGAGTTGCAGGAACAGTTTCCATTGCAGAACAAGCTTCCACGCGACTTGAAGATGTTCCTGTTCAAGCCTGATTCCTGTCCAAAGATCTCCAAGTCAGATTGTTGAGTGTTAAGAATCCTCCTCTTAATATCTCATACACAGATCCCATTAACCTCTAAAGCAAAAGTTGAGGGGGAGTATTCTAAGTCAAAGAAGTCTTCTCATTCTACTTCAACCGTTGAAGAAGATCCCGTTGCTGATATATAGATTCACCGGAATCTACTCTTTGCTTATTTCTTTCCATAACCTCTGATGTTACTCAAAAGGGAGAGAAGGATGCAGATTGCTTGTTGAAAGACAGAGTTTTGGCAGCATCATCTTAGGGGGAGTACTGTTGGGTCCTCTTGAAGATAATGCATACCAAAACTTTAAGTTGCTCTCTATGCTCGCCACATGAAGATTTAAGCTGATATGTCAGATTTGTAAAGTGTCATCTTAGGGGGAGTACTGTTGGGGTTATTTGAAGATGTCACTTTACAAATATAAGCGAGTGAAGATATCGAGCATCATCACGAGCAAGCACGGGTGAAGACGTTCATTAATTGTATTTGTCTTAGAATATTTGTGTAATCGTTTCGTGCTTAAATGCACGTTTGTGCTTAACTGCACGTGTTTTAGGTTACATTGTAAGGTGAATGGTATAGACTATAAATACCATCACCTAGGTCATTTGTTAAGAGAGTTGCCTACATTTCATTCCATATCCTTTGTAACCTCTCCATTGATCTAATACAATTCACCTATTCATATTATCATCATCTTCATCATACTTTGCATTGATCTTCATGAACATTCAAACATCAATACGTGATTAGTGACATTCCGCATCACTGATCGCAAACAACATCATCAAACAATCTCAGATCTAGATCCTAGCTCGGTTCATCTAGAACTATCACACTCACTCGCACGAGCGTTTTTGTTTGACGGCTATACAAACAAATAAACAAAATAATTAGAATGGAGCTCAAAATCATCGACAGCATCTAAGACAACTTGGTGTTATTTCTCATAGGCCAATATAAATACAATAACAAAAAGCGTAAATAAACCAAAACAAGAAAACAAGAATTATAAGGGGCTCAAAGTTTTTGTGAATCAACAACCACATTGTGACTGTACCGTGGCTATAGAGGGGTTGTGAGTATAAATTGACAATCCACCCAATTTGCCACACTAACGAAACATCATTAATGAATTAACACGACCTCATCATAACCGGATTTCAAAGCTAACAATAATTGAAACCATATCAATTATGTAATCATAGATCTAGTTTCCGTTCATGTCCTACAAAAAAATTCATAACAACCATCACATAAACCGACTAATAAAAAAGCATAGGGGAAAGTGGGAAACCAGTCTACCTGTCCATCTCCTCTAACACCATATATCAACATCTCCTTCTGATTCCCATCCCCAACACTAACACCACCATCTCCAACATCCGATAACGTACCATCACCGCCACCAAACTGCTACGAGTAATATCATCAACGTAAACCGAAAAGCCATATAGAACAAAAGATTAGCAACCATTGCTGATAATATGTAATTTAATATCTCAACTTATTAACATCATGCGAAGACATTGGCCATTAGGTCAAAGTTATAAACCACTAAATGATAAAATAAGAGTGTCACCGATCCCCCCTCCCTCCCTCCCCTCCCCTCTATTAGTATTTAGGTAAATAATAATAATAATAATAATAATAATAATAATAATAATAATAATAATAATAATAATAATAATAATAATAATAATAATAATAATAACAACAACACTCAATTCCAATTTGGTCCCTGAGACGAAAAATGACTATAGTATCCTTGACTACCCTTGAGTTCACTGAGTTTTCTAACGAAAGTTAATAATTTTAAGGACCAATGTCTGCAAAGCCGGATACCAAAAACATAAAGACCAAAGTTATCGAATTGGTACAAATTCATGAACTATTTTGGCAATTTACTCTATAGTATATCATATCTTGATATATATGCATATTTTGTCATGTGTCAAATATTCTCAAAAGATGGCAAGTGATAAAAAAAGTTTTGTATATAATAATAATAAAGACAATTTTCAACCCCTGTCATTAACCTAGTTAGTTAGTATTCGGCTTTTCAAGTAGAGTGTATTTTCAGTACAAAATCGTAAGAAGACGGTTAACGAACTCCTATTAACCTTATTACAACGACGTTAGAATCGTATTGTCAAACTTAATTTACCATTTATTATTTAGATCCTCGTATGTGACAACACCATCTCAGCGGTGTTAATAATGTTCCCAAAACATGCAACAATTGCCATGAGAGATCGATGCCACCATAACACCATTTATTGTCATGCATATGCTCATGAAAGCACGTTCTTCAAGGTCCTGATTTGGATACAAAACAGGCATCCTATGCTCTATACCATGTGTGGCACATAATATATTGTTCCCTTCATGATACCATCCAACTTTTATCCTTATACATTTAGGTCATGTTAGATTGATCTATTAGTCTTATATAATCTTCTAAGAGATACCTTGATGGTAAATATTATATTTTTTAATTAAATGACTATAAGCCATTTAGTAAAAATCATCAAGTCCGATAACTACCAGACTTGATGATTATTTTACCGATAGTATAAAACTTTAGTATCTTTAACAAAAAAATTATACGTAAATTAGTAGATTACATTGCATATAGCATTTTCGGGATCATTTAAGTATAAATTTAGATAAGTCATCATGGTGTGATTTGGAAAATTTAGAAAAACAAAAAAAACCTAGTACGTATTTCTTAGTTGTGATAATGTACCCAAAGCTAGACCAAGTATTGTCTTCTGTAGGCATGGAACCATTCGATTAAAGATAGGTTGAAACGACGCAACGTCTCATGAAACAATGTACCATTTTGACGACCTGATAATTGGTAACCTACAGGTTTTACTATTGGTTTTTGTCGGTGGAAACTAATGTACCATTTTGAAGGCCTGATAATTGGTAACATACAGGTTCTACTATTGGCTTTTGTCGGTGGAAACTTAGTTACTATTGATGGTTGACTTCTTTAAATAAAAACACCATTTCATCTTGATCGCTAATATTGGATCAAATCCTATTGACAAACTATTTGATTACTAATCATGGATCAGTTAATACGAAGCAGTTGACTGTAGTTACTATTGATGGTGCACCAGATCACAAGTCACGTTTAGAGGCTTTACCCCATGGACCTCACGAAGGGGCAAAGTCTCCTTGAAGCCGTTCATTCGCCAAAGCTATAATAGAGGTTATTATATGCCCCTCTCCGGCTAGCTCCCTTATAGGATCTTGATATTTACATAATCATCACCATTGTCGCGTTCCATTTCTCTGATAAAGAATTACTCATACATAATAACTTGTTATACAACAAAACAACATTTAAAATTAAAACAATATTGCTATATAAAATGATATGTAAATAACATCTAAGTGATGAAAAAAATATGCCTTTATTGAATGCTTTTGTGAATTAAAAAGTTGATGACTTGAAAATGCTTTTTATTTATAAAATTCCTTCTATGCTAAGGTAAGAGTATGACTTTGTTAGTGTTTGGTTTGAAAAAGATGGTTCATTATATATAAAGTTGGCCGGAAGCATAATTAAGCAAGTGGCGGGGGCTTTTAGAAGTGGAACTTGGATTGTGCCCCTCTAGACCATGCATGGTGCACCATAAGGATGAAATATAATGGTGTACAAACTTTTGTTGGGGCATGCAAGTGTTTTGTGTGCCTGTTGAATTGCGTGTGGGTTATTGACATACCAATATTATATTATACGACTATTGACTATTACTATTAGTATCTCTACTAATAATGGCGCTAGCCTAAAAGTTGAGGTGGCCGTAACTTTTTTCCCTATACTATCATAAAATAATAGTGGAGTATTGGATATTAATGGACCTAACTATTAGTTTTTGGTTGTTACCAGTCTTAACTTCTGAAATATGTGCTGACAGTCTCAACTTTTATCATTTTGGCCATTAATGGACCGTTGTTTAAAAAGTTAATGGCATTAACTTTTTTTTTAATTTCAGGTCGATGTTTTATGGTTTTTTATTAGAATAAAAATACGAGTCGATTGATATAAAAATTACATCGAAAAGATGATCCAAACGACGAAATTTGTACATCTGGTTAAAGAACCGTTAAGTTTAAACAACCTGATGACGCATCGTTTTGTCATTTGGAGCACCGTTTCGATGTAATTTTTATATCAATCAACTTGTATTCTTATTCCGATCAAAAACCGTAAAACGTCGACCTAAAATTTAAAAAAAAGTTAACTCTGTTAACTTTTTTAACGACGGTCCATTAGAGGCCAAAATGATAAAAGTTGAGACCGCTAGCACATATTTCAGAAGTTGAGACCGGTAGCGGCCAAAAACTAATAGTTAGATCCGTTAATATCCAATACTCCAATAATAGTAGGCTTTTAGTTTCAGGGGTATCCTTTTGATTTTTTAGGGTTATCTTAAACATAAAACATGAACTTTTTTTTACCTTTGCCATGAGAATTTGAGTAGTAGCCCGAGCTAACCTTAGCCCTAAGGTACCTCCGCTCTTAGTTACTAATGTATATAAAGCATACATCTTATATGACTAATTAGTATATTGTTATTACCATTGCTATTACTAATTTATTTATTTCTTTACCTGACCAATTTCTAATGAATCGAGATAACCCTTTGTTCCAATATAAATAGTAAGTAGTTGTTCTTATACTCCGAGAGGGGCGGATTAGGATTCTTTAAGAAATTCATGTAATCCTTGACCACTTGCTTATTGATTATGAGTAGCTTTATCGAGATTAGAAGCAAATTGTGTAAAAGCTCCTAATTCTACGAATTGTGCCAATTCAAGTTTTAATTTACCTGTTAGGGTCTGTTTGGTATGAGATAATAGAATGAACGAGAGAATAGAATGAATGAAGGAAATAATAGGACAAAGGAATGAAATGGATAATTTCCCATTCCGTTATCCAGTTTGGTTACCTTATACAAATGAAATGAATCAATACTTTCTGTTGTTTGGTAGACATGAAAAAACAAATGAAAGAAATACAAATCTCTAAAAACGAAAAATATACCCGGTCATGGATCGACTCATGGTTCGATACATGGGTCAATACATGAATCAAGTCATGGATCAATGCATGGATTGAGACATGGTTCGCTTCGCGGTTCTAGAAATGGGTCACGACATTGGTCAGTACATGGTTCAGTTCATGGGTTGGGTCATGAGTCAATTCACGAACCAAGTCATAAGTCAGTTCATGAAACGAGTCATGGCTTGTTTCATGGGTTGGGTCTTCGATCGAGACATGGGTCGGGTCATGATACGAGACACATGTCAAGTCATGTGTCAGATCATGGTTTGGGTCATGATTCATGGTATGGATGGACATGGTCAGGTCACGGGTCGATATATGGCTCTGGTCGTTAGTCAGTTCATGGGTTGGGTCCTAGTTCGGTTCATGGTTTTGGTCATGGTTAAAATCATGGGTCGAGAGATGATTGATTAATGGGGTCTTGGGTCGGGTTAAGGTTAGGGCATGGGCCGGTTCAGTGGTTCATGGTTCATGTCATGACTTAAAAAAATTATCCCATTCCTTGAAGGAATGAAAAACAAAACATGGGGGATTGATAGAATAAAAATTAGGTCTTTTTAATTCCTTCGTAATTTTCAATTCCATTTCTTCATAATAGTCAATTACATTCCATTAACCAACCAAACAAACTCTTTTTCATTCCATCGTAATGATTCATTCCATTTCACCTCTCATTTCCGCATACCAAACACTATCTTAAAACATGAGGAGTTTGAGCAAGGCCAGCCTAAAAATTTTGGTACCCTATGCGAACAAAAAAAAGGCCCCCTAGTACTGTGGATTAAATTATATATAGACTTTTTTAAAAAAATATATTGGTGCTAGTGTCGGATCCAGGAAAACTTTTCAATGGCATTATTGTCTTTCGAAGATCCAATTGTATAGAACCATTCATAAAGTTTTTGTGTCCATTCGACGGTTTTTCGGTTCGATTTAACTGTTCGGGTCAAATAAAGTTTTATAGCAGTTTGACCCTGTAGTTTATAGGTTGTTTTACACATAAATTTATGTATAAAAATGTAAGTTCAAGTGTACACGTTATATTAAGATAAACTAGATAAAGAAACATAGTGTATAAATTTATTATATTAAAATATAATATTCGAAATATATTTGACATAAATTGCATATACAACCAAGTTTTTTTTCCTATGCCGAGGCCGTTAAAAACCATCATTGTTCATCTTTTATTTATATTTTACATTTACAATTTTAATTTTTTATTTATTTAAATAAGTTAATTTTATATTTAAAATTTTAAAACATGTCTAGCCTATGAACTAGATGTCACCATTAAGATGACCCACCACTAATATAAAAGGTAGAGTGTGTAGATTTAGATTTTAAATTATATATTTAACCACAATCACTTTTCACCTTTTTAACACTTCTTTGTTACACAAAATTACACTATTGCCTCCCTCTACCCTCAACCACCATCCTCCGCTCTTTATCACTCTCCTCCACCTCATGCCTCTAGAAAAACTTTCGAACATCAGATTTCCATGAACATACCTACAACTTAACCCTATTTTTTTTGCATCGCACCAATGATTGGATTCACCCCCGTCTGGTGCCCCCGTGGAGATGTTGCCCTGGGCGGTCGCCTATGTTGACCTGCCAGGGCTGCCCCTGGCAGGGCTGATCTTGTAAATTTTGGTACCCTATGCGAATAAAAAAAGACCCACAGGTACTGTGGATTAAGTTTTATGTAGATTTTTTTATTGGTGCTAGTGACGGATCTAGGAAAATTTTTCTATTGTGTTACTGTCTTTCGATAAACCAATTTTATAGAACCATTCATAAAGTTGTTGTGTCGGTTCGACGGTTTTTCGGTTCGGGTCAACTGTTCGGGTTAACTAAAGTTTTATAGCGGTTTGACCCTGTAGTTTATAGGTTGTTTTACACATAAATTTATGTGTAAAAAATGTAAGTTCAAGTGTACACATTATATTAAGATAAACTAGATAAAGAAACATACCGTTGCTTTTAATGTTGCTAATGTCACATATAGAGTTTGTAACAAGTTCTGAGTGGTCGTACGATGTTCAAAGGAGTTGGACGAATGCATTAGGTTTATTATGCAGTTTTAAGGTTTCGTATGCTGTTGTAAGGTGTTGTTAGGTGTTTTAAGGCGTCCTACGTTATACTAACGTGCTTTTCAAGGTGCTAATATGGCATACAGAGTCTTAAGATGTCCTAATTTGTCGTACGATGTTCAAAGGACTCGGACGAATTCATTAGGTGTATTATGGAGTTTTAAGGTTACGTAGGGTGATGTAAGGTGTTCTTAGGAGCTGTAAGGCGTCCTACATTATACTAATGTTCTTTTTGAGTTGCTAATGTGGCATAAAGAGTCGTAAGATGTCCTAAGTTTTCGTACGAAGTTCAAAGGACTCAGACGAATTCATTAGGTGTATTATGGAGTTTTAATGTTTCCTACGCTGTTGTAAGGTGTGGTTAGCTGTTTTAAGGTGTCCTACGTTATACTAACGTGCTTTTCAAGGTGCTAATATGGCATACAGAGTCTTAAGAAGTCCTAAATTGTCGTACGATGTTCAAAGGACGTGGACGAATTCATTAGGTTTATTATGTTGTTTTAAGGATTCGTAGGCTGTTTTTAGGTGTTGTTAGTTTCTTTTAGGCGTCCTAGGTTATACGAACGTGCTTTTCAAGGTGATAATATGGCATACAGAGCCTTGACATGTCCTAACTTGTCGTAGATGTTCAAAGGACTCGGACGAATTCATTAGGTGTATTATGGAGTTTTAAGGTTTCGTACGGTGTTGCAAGCTGTTCTTAGGAGCTGTAAGGTGTTCTACATTATACTTACATTCTTTTCGAGTTGCTAATGTGGCATAAAGAGTCGTAAGATGTCCTAAGTTTTCGTACGAAGTTCAAAGGACTCGGACGAATTCATTAGGTGTATTATGGAGTTTTAATGTTTCATGCGCTGTTGTAAGGTGTTGTTAGCTATTTTAAGGTGTCCTACGTTATACTAACGTGCTTTTCAAGGTGCTAATATGGCATACAAAGTCTTAAGAAGTCCTAACTTGTCGTACATTCATTAGGTTTATTATGCTGTTTTAAGGTTTCGTAGGCTGTTGTTAGGTGCTTTTAGGCGTCCCACATTATAATAACGTGCTTTTCAAGGTGCTAATATGGCATACAGAGTCGTAAGATATTTTAAGTTTCCGTACGATGTTCAAATGACTCGGACGAATTCATTAGGTTTATTATGGAGTTTTAATGTTTCGTACGGTGATCTAAGGTGTTCTTTGGAGATGTAACGCGTCCTACATTATTATAATTGATTTTCATATTGCTAATGTGTGGATCTAGATCAGGTTAATTCACGAGCATGTTAATCTGTTAATCTATTCAACAATCATGATTCGAACAAACATACAAACAATTGAACAAGAGAAAACTACTGATAAATGCAATTGTATTGATTGAGAGAATAAGTGTGTGTACAAAAGGTGTAATCCTCCAAAAGTCTAAAAACTTCCAAGGTCCGTTCTAAAGTACACTTGAACACCTATTTATATTACTCTAACAATACAAACGTGTACAAACAAAAATAACAAAAACTTAAGTTAATATGCGGATAGCAGTCTGTCCGCTCATCTCTAAGTTTATTCTTGTTGATCAAGTTTTGCAATGTGAGTCAAAAAGTAGTAAACTTCACATGATCCATTGATCCTCTTGATGATAAATCCTTTGAAATCTTCATCAAACTTCCATGCTATGATTTTTGATTTATGATCAGTAGTTTATGCAACAGTTTTGGCTAAGAGTTCTTTTACTGTTTGCCCCTTCTCCACCATAGATCTAACACTCACACCAATGGGCTTCTTAGGGAAACAGCTTGTTAGGGCTTATTTCTGTTTAAGATTTACTTTGTACTTTGTTTATACATGTTTGTATAGTTTAGGGTTAATTTTGTATTTTCCCTAATGTGTTGATGCATAAAGCATGTTGTGAGAGAATGTTAGAGAGAGAGTCTAGATCACAACTTACACGCTAGAGAGAGAATTGTGTGTGTGATTGTATTCTCCTGCACATTGTATTTACAACGTTTATGCTTTGATCATCAATACAAGAGAATTATTTAGTAATGGATTGTGTTGTTGATTGAATTGTGTGTTTGTACTTAGATCATTCTGATTTGCAGCAATATCGATCCAATTGAACCTATCAATTGGTATCAGAGCTGTTGGTATTGTGTGTGTTCTTCGCTATTCATCAAGCAAAAACACATCAATATTGCTCAAATCATGATCTGAATGATCTGTTGCTGTTTTTGGATTTGATTCATCATCGGAATCATCAGATCTGAGGAATTAAGAAGAAATTGAAGTTTACTGTTCGATCAATTTTCTGCTCAAAATCATCAGAAATTGATCATGTTTTGGATTGATTGAGATTAGAGATTGATAATCGGTATAATTCACTAACTGGGTGTGAATTTTGGACAAATTGGACAAGTTTCATTAAAATTCTAAAAAATCTGTATGACGAAAATGATGAACATGATGAACTGGTTGAAGATTAACTAGCCGGGTGATAAAATTGACTTAGACAATATTTTTGGACTTAGATTTGTGAACAATTAGGTCCTGTGCAGCCGTGTGAAGGCAAATTGTCTAGACGGGTGAAGAATTGCAAGTGAAAAACTGTGTACTGTTGAGCCGGGTAAGTGTACTATTTAGCCGTGTGAAGAATTTTTCAGACAGGTAAAGCACTGTTTAGCTGGGTGATCAACATTACAGCCGGATCAACTTGTTACTATTCAGTCGGCTGATCAACTCTTTCAGCCGTGTCAAGCTCAGCCGGGTGAAGTGTTGTTAATTGTGAAGCCGGCTGAATATTTGTCTTCTTGCCGTGTCAAGTTTCAGCCGTGTCAAGTTTTTAATTGTTCAGCCGTGTCACTGTTCAGCCGGGTAACATACTCTGCCGGGTGAAGATTTCAAGTATTGAAGATTGACAATTGTTTAGCCGTGTGACTGTTCAGACGGGTGAAGAACAATTCTCAGCCGGGTGAAGAAGAAAAGTTACTGTTCAGCCGGGTGAAGAACAAAAATCTCACTGTTCAGCCTTGTGTCTTATTTTCAGTTGCTTCAAACCTTGTTATTTTATCTTGTCGTTACTTAGTCATACTTAGTTTAAAATTTTAACTGTTTCTTTTCAAAAATCATCAAAAACACAAAAATATTTTCTTTAAATTTTTTAAAATGGCACCTAATGATGATTCTGATAACCGTGTTCCTAGATTGGTTAATCGTGCAGATTTCAAGAATTGGACAATCAGATTGAAGCATCATCTATGTTCTATTGACAATGATCTATGGAAGTCAATTGATAAAGGTCCTCACATTCCTACTTAGACTGCTCCTGACAGTGCAAGCACCTACACCAAAGATTCAACTGAACCTTATCCTGAAGATAATCTATCAGCAGAGGACTTACGAAAGGTCAAGAATGACAGTAAGGCTTATTCTTTGATGTGCAAAGGGCTGCCACTTCAAGTGTTGTCGAGATTGGATACTTATCAAACTGGCTACACATTGTTCAAGGCATTGAAATCAATTTGTGAAGGAGGAGAACAGTTGAGAAGTCTCAAGAAGCAGAAATTAAAGAGACAACTGGAATTGTTTGAGCATATTGCTGGAGAATCTGTGCACCAGATGATGAACAGATTTGTTCATCTAACTACTGAGATGACAAATGTTGGTGCTAAGACAGATCTTCAAGACCTGAATGACAGATTGTTGTGTGCTCTTCCATCTTCATGGAAACAGACTGTGACTCTACTGAAGCATACAGAAAAGTTTCCAATGGATTTGGATCTTCTCATTGCAAAGATTGAAGAAGTTGAGATTGATGAATGTTCAAGAAATCCTGACTGAACAGGTTCACATGCTCATTACAAATTTGTGGTGAATCCTGCAAACACAGTGGAGAACGCATTTCTTGCTCAAGATACTGCTAAGACTGATGACTAGGGAGATTTGTTTGTTGGTGCTAGCTTTTACACTGATTCATCGTATTTACCAAGCTCACCAATTTACTCTCAACCTCAATCTCCACCAAGAGCTCAAGTTCAAAGTCAATCTATGAAATCTCAAGCAGAAAATCAAAGTTCAAGTTCCACAGTTCAAGCCAAAGTAAAAGATGTGATAAATATCTTGTTACAAGATGATGAGACTAAGAATGCTTTTACTGCATTCATGGCAAGCTTTCAAGCTTATCAAGGAAGTCATTTGAATCAGATGGATGTTGTGCTACAAGACTTATTTGAAATGGATCCTGATGACGTTGAAGAAATGGACTTAAATTGGCAAATGGTGATGGTTGCATATCGAACTCAGAAACATGCATATGTAAACCGAAGCTTCAAGCCACATGCAAACAAGACAGTTGGTTTTGACAAGTCAAAGGCCAGATGTTTCAACTGTAACTGCTATGGTCATTTTTCGAGGGAATGCAAGGCTCCTAAGAATCAGAACTACAATGATCAAGCTGGTTCAAGTGGACATAATCATGGTCAAAGTCAGAACTCACAACAGTCTTCAAGCTATCAGAACATGAATCAACGTTTCATGCAAAAACCATATCAAAGTCTTCCAATGCCAGAACTGAAAGATGAAGGCAAGAAGTCAGAAGATCAGAACAAAGCACTGGTGGTTAGTGTGAAAGACGGATATGACTGGAGTGCTTATGCGGAACAGTTTACATCTGATCTTACATCAAGCTTGGCACTGGTATGTGAAATTGAGGAAGAAGATTGGTCTGAAGAAGGGGATGATCAAATGATTAAAGCTGTCAGTGAAGATTCTGAAGAGGACTGGAGTGCAAAGTCAGATCCTGTTGAAGAATCTGAACCAGAAGTTGCACTTATGGCTACATCTGACAAGTCTTCATCATCTGTTGAGCAACCAAAGGTCAGTATTGAATTACCCCCTAACTATGTTCCTTTGCCAGATGATGTTAAAAGCAGGTTATGTTCTGAACAATGCATTAAACAAGTGGAACATTATCGAACTCATTCATTTAAAATTGGTGACAAATTAAGCAAACATGAACAAATTCATGAATAACTTAAAATTGATCACAAAATTACTGATGAGAAGATATTGTCACTTAAAGAATCATGGAACAAAACCTTGAAAGAACTGGAACTAGTAACTAAACAACTTGAAGAAATGACAAAGAATTTTGAACAAGAAAAAGTTGCTCATGCTGTCACACAAGTTGAACTAACAAAGGTAAAAAGTTGTAAAACCATGGTGAGACAACTTGCGAGTGAAAGAGGGAACAAAAACAAACTAGGATTGGGTTTCACTCATGAACCAATGCCTAAATCAATCACAAACACTTTACCCGAAAACTTCAATGAATTTGATCATTCACCTGAAAATGAACAAAGATTCAAAGAAATTCAAAGAAGTAAATCTGAATCCGAAGGATCTGAAGTTTTACTAGAAAGTTTGAAAGAAGATGACACCGTGACAGTTGGAGCTGATGATGAAGCAAGCAACAAATCTGATCCTATTCTGGTACAGCTTGTTGAATATCCGGAACTGAATCCTAAGCCAGAAGAAAAGGTGACAGATGAAGCTGAATTTTCAGGATACAATGATCCAGAATACATCAAGTGGAAGAATGAACAGAAAGCGATTGTTGCTGATCAACTGATCAAGAAGAAACCAGTGAAGAAGACTGAAGTTTCAAATGCAAAGATGCAGAAATCGAAATTGACAAACAATAAATCTGAAACAAAACAGTCAAAAGGTAAAAGTGTCATAACATCAAATGACAACACCAAAGCTCAAACTGTTAAAACTGACAATGTCAAACCTGTGAAAAAGAAAGTGTCCAAAGTGAAAACAATCAAGTTTGTATCTGCAGGAACGTTTGATATGAACTCATCTCATGGTAACCAACTCAATTCTAAGATCAAATCTAACTCTGGTCTGAAAACAGGTTCAGGTCCTAAGACTTCCGCTGTCAATGATAAAAGATTTGAATCAAAGAAGGTCACTAAGCAGGATGTTTCAAAATCGAACCAAGTTCCCAAACAATCTAAACTTGATCACAAACAATCAAAGTCACAATCAAAATCTCCACAAAAGAACCAAGTTAACTTAAAACCGAACAAAACTGATAATGAATCACGAGTGGGTTCAACATCTAGAGTTAACAATCGGCTTTTTAGGATTAGCAAGAAACATTGTGAGATTTGTGATCGTTATAATCATGTTACTGCTGAATGTTTCTTTAACAGGTACTGCAAATATTGTGACAAAAGAAATCATTCTTTAGAGGAATGTTTTTATAACAAGTTTTGTGATATCTGTGAGAGGAGAAATCATGACACTGCAGAATGTTTCTTTCGGAAAAACTCTTCAAGAGAAATGACTCCTTTTCCGAATTTTCAAAGAAATCAGTCTTTTGGTTTTCAAAAATTTAACCAAAGTCATTCTCCTGATTTGAGAACTTTCAAACGAAACAATTCTAGTTTTAATGAACATTCATTCAGAAATGTGCAGGTTAACAGTTTTAAGCCGAGAGCTTTGATGGTGAGAAATCAGAAATTTGAAAATAACCTTGATCCTAAGTTAGAGGAAAGGTTCATTGCTTTAAGAAGAAAGCAAACAACTCAAGCCGTTGGGCGAAACAGTTTTCAACCAAATCTCTCAAATGAAACAAATTTTCAAAATCTACATTACCAACAAGTTACTGTTACAGATAGATTCGGAAAACCCAAGACCATGTGGGCCTGTGTTGACCGAACTAACTAAGTAATTGTTGAAATGCAGGTACGCCCTCGAAGACCTATCAACTCATGGTTTGTTGATAGTGGGTGTAGCCGGTATATGACATGCAACCATGCCTTGCTTCAAGATTTTAAGCTTAAGAATGGTACTCATGTTGCATTTGGAGGAGATGCTGGTGGAAAAATAAGTGGAGAAGGAACCGTGTCAAATGGGGTCATTAGCTTTGATAAAGTCAACTACTGTGCACAGTTGAACTTTAATTTGCTAAGTATATCTCAAATTTGTGACAAATCATATTCAACATTATTTGATGATACTTTTTGTTACATACTCAAACCAGGTTTCAAGACTGACAATGAGTGGGTGGTGGTTAAAGCTCCAAGAGATCATGATGTATACAAGCTTGATATGTCGCAGATTGATGCTGAAACCGAAACCACATGTCTCATTGTGCATGCATCAAATGATGAGAGTCAGCTTTGGCATAGACGGCTGGGCCATTCAAACTTCAGAAACATGAACCGACTGGTGACTGGAAATCATGCTGTGGGAATACCGTCAAAGAAATTATCAACAACTGATCTTTGTCCCGCATGTTTGAAAGAAAAACAACATCGAATGTCTTTTAAGTCCAAACCAGAAAACTCCATTTCAAAGCCCCTACAGATGCTACACATGGATCTTTTCGGACCAACAAATGTTCAAAGCATCGGAAAAAAGTCTTATTGTTTTGTCATCATTGATGATTTTACTAGATTTTCTTGGGTTTATTTCTTGCATGCTAAATCTGAAACTGCTGAGTTGTTAAAAGAATTCATTATCAAAGTTGAAAATCAGTTGGATTGTAAAGTAAAAATTTTGAGAAGTGATAATGGAACCGAGTTTAAAAACTCTAATGTCGATTTGTTTTGTGCAGAAAAAGGAATTGCGCGTTAATTTAGTGCTCCAAGAACGCCTCAACAAAACGGTGTGGCAGAACGGAAAAATCGAACACTAATTGAAGCAGCAAGATCCATGCTTGCAGATGCCAAAATCCTTATCACATTCTGGGACGAAGCGATTGCTACTGCTTGCTTTGTATAGAACAGGACATTATTGGTTCAGGATAAACATAAAACATCTTATGAGTTGTTATTTGGAAGAAAACCGAATATTTCATATTTGAAAGCATTTGGTTGTCCTGTATCGATTCTAAATTTAAGTGATCATCTCGGTAAATTTGAGTCAAAATCTGACGATGGATTTTTTCTTGGTTACTCTTCGGTTTCAAAAGCTTATCGTGTTTTTAATAGCAAAACAAACGTTGTTATTGAAACTATTAATGTAAAGTTTTTAGAAAATTCGTTTCCGTCAGTGGCTCATGGTCCCGAATGGTTGTTTGATTTAGATTCGTTATCAAAATCTTTCAATTCTAACTTGTTTGCTTTTTCAGGAAAATCGAGTAAAGAATCAGGAGACTTGGGATGTTTCAGTGATGATTCTGACAATGAAGATGATAGTAATCTCAAGTCTGAGTATCCGTTCATGTCATTTCATAATCCTGATCATGTGGTATCCAGTCAAGCTCCGGGTCCATCTGGTTCTCAAGAAGATCAAGAATCAAACAATTTTGATGATGATGTGAATCCGCAAAATTCTCCTAATGATGGTGGATCTGTTCAAAATCAACCATCATCAGATCCAAATGTTGAAGTTCTTCCAGAATCATTTGACTACTTCATCAATTCACCAGAACAAGTTCCTATTTTCACTCCGCATGCTTCTACAATTCTGCAAGATCTACCGAATCTGAATCATTCTAATCTGGAGACGCAAGTACAAGGTGATTCAATTCCAACTCACCGAGTTCACAGGAATCATCCTCTTTCTCAGATTATAGGACCTTTGAATCAGAGAACTATGAGAAGTCAGACTGAACATGCAAATGTTTGTCTTTATTCATGTTTTCTTTCTCAAGTGGTGCCGAAGAACATTTCAGAAGCTTTACAAGATAACAGTTGGATTGAAGCCATGCAAGAGGAGTTACTTCAATTTCGCAAACAAGAGGTTTGGAAATTAGTGGACAAGGTTACACTCAAGAAGAAGGTATTGACTATGAAGAAGTGTTTGCTCCAGTCGCTCGACTTGAAGCTATTCGCGTTTTTCTAGCTTATGCATCTTTCATGAAGTTCAAAGTGTTTCAAATGGATGTTAAAGGCGCTTTTCTGTATGGACCAATTACCGATGATGTGTACGTCAGACAACCTCCAGGTTTCGAGGATCCTGAGTATCCACATCGTGTATACAAATTAAGCAAAGCTTTATATGGTCTACATCAAGCCCTAAGGATTTGGTACGAGACGTTATCGAAACATTTGCTGGAACATGGTTTTACAAGAGGTCAGATTGATCTAACTTTATTCATGAAGCGGGAAAATGAAGATCTTTTATGTGTTCAAGTGTATGTGAATGATATCATCTTTGGATCAACAAGTCCGTCCATGTGCAAAGAGTTTGAAGAGATTATGAAATCAAGATTTCAGATGAGTTCGATGGGAGAAATCAATTTCTTTCTCGGATTGCAAGTAAAACAGTCAGCTGAAGGAATTTTTATCAACCAATCAAAGTTTGTTGAAAAGTTGCTGAAAAAGTTCAAGATGCAGGATTGTCAGAATATTCAAACGCCATCTGATGTGAATTGCAAGATACAGCCGGATCCAAAACGCAAATCCGTTGATCAAACTCTGTTCAGATCAATGATTGGTTCACTGATGTATCTTACTGCATCAAGACCAGACATTATGTATGCTGTATGTGTGTGTGCAAGATATCAGTCTGATCCAAAAGAGTCGCACCTAGTGCTGTTAAACGTACTTTCAGATACCTTATGAAGGCAATTTTGAACAGGAAACCGAATCTCGGGTTATGGTATCCTTATGAAGGCAATTTTGAATTATATAGTTATTCTGATAGCGACTTTGGTGGGTGTGCTCTTGACAGGAAATCGACTACGGGTGGATGTCAATTTCTGGGTCCTAGACTTGTTTCTTGGCAATGCAAAAAGCAGACCAACATTTCTGTATCCACAGCTGAAGCAGAGTATATCGCTGCATCTGCAGGATGTTCTCAAGTTTTGTGGCTACAAAACCAATTGCTCGACTACGGGTTTAACTTTCTCAAAACTCCAATTTACATAGACAATACTGCTGCTATGTTCATTACTGCTAATCCTGTTCAACACTCAAAAACCAAACATATCGAAATTCGATATCATTTTCTCAGAGACAACTCTGAAAAAGGTTTAATAATTTTGATTAAAGTTCATACCGACAAACAACTGGCAGATCTTTTCACAAAATCTTTTTTGTCAGGACGGTTTGAATTCTTAATTCAATCCATAGGGTTAATCAACCATGATTGATTCTATTTTTACAAACCAAATACAAAAATAGAAAATATAAAAGCCAAAAATAGAATAAGTCGATGTCAAGTATTGATTCCTTTGTCTTTTATTTTATCTTTGCATTGTGCGTGTGCATGAAAAAGAAAAAGCAAAAACAAAAGAAAAGAAAAAGAAAAGCAAAAGAAAAAGATTTTCATATCATAAGAATCTATATTGCAAAAAGTGAGAAATGATAGTTACACTAGACATTATTTGTTTCATCATTTTAATAATAAAGACTGATGAATGTTAATTGATGTGCGAGACAGCTCAGGCAATTAGACTGAAAAAGTAAGTTCATTGTTGACAAATCTAAACTGAATGATCTTTGTGTTAAGTTCCTTTGTTATACATGTCTAAATATATATCTTTGGATGCATTGCTTGTGATGATAGTTGTTAATGATCGGGTAACGATGCAGTCTATTCAGTGTGATGAACCGCATCGTGAGCTTCTTTGTTATGGTATCCACAGACTTGAAGTCTCACACGAAGTCTCTTGAGCTTCAAGGTGCAGCAAAAGATTCCCAAAGTTAGAACAAAAAGAGTCCCAAATGTGGACCATCACCAAACAACAATTCCAAAATGGAATTCAGAAGATTCCCAAGGGGAACGATAGGAAATTAAAATTCCAAAATGGAATTCAAAAGAAGTCCCAAAGTGGACCTAATCCGAATAGAACCCAGATTCCACACTGTCTATGATTGTAAGTGACCAGGGTTTTGTGCAATATGAATTCAAGTGGTGGTTGATGAGGAAATATGTTGACATATGTATTCATGAGGGTCACATAAGTCATTTTAATCGAACCTTAATTTCATCATGATACTGAAAAAGTAAGTGTGTCAATTCGAGCTAATTGGTATGTTTTCATATCATCACTCAATCAAGCATAAGTCAAATGTCTATTCAAAACTTGCAAAACATGTTCAGATAATGTGTGGTATGATCTCACTGCGATAGTTTGATTCATTGCATTGCATATGTATTTATTTTAATGTGTGTGCTTTGTGTGTGCAGGCATATAGATTCTTTATTGACACATCGACATCCTTTTTAAACTTAAAAATTTCAAGAAATTTCAAGTTTATGGGGAGAATAGTTGAAGAAGAAAAATATTTACAAAAATCCAAAAATATTTGAAATAAGTGTGTTGAATGTAAGGATCATGTGGTTAATGAAAGCAAATGTATTGGATGTGTTAAAACAAACCTAAGGTCTTGTAATTTGTTTTTAGAAAAATTACTTCGGGATATAGAAACATTGGTTGTGCAAAAACATTTTTTAGAAAATGAAAAAGGTTTTTAATGAGAAATAAATTTGTTGCCCTATAATTAATTTTTGATGAATTAATTTGACAAACCCTAATTAAGGATGTCTGTCTAATTAATGTGTCGAGAATGTTTTGCAGGTGCAATAAATGCTGTTGAAAAAGTCAACAGAAAGAAAAATGAAAAATCGTCTAAGTGTTGTTGCCTGGTGAAGATATCATATTTCACTGTTTAGCCGGGTAATGAAGTGATGTTGTTATCAGCCGGGTGACTAAATGAAAGAAGGTAGACGGGTGAAAGAAGAAATGATGCCGGGTGACAAAGTTTTATGTTACTCTACAGCCGGGTGATGAAGTGTTTGTCACTATGCAGCCGGGTAATAGAATGAAGATTCTATATAGCCGTGTAGGTGAAGAACATTGTGCAGCCGGGTAAGTATGAAAACTGTACAGCCAGGTGATGATTTAGGCAGTATCACTGTGTACCCGGGTAATGAACATGAAGTCATTGTGCAAGCCGGGTGATGATAAGGAGTCTACTATTCAGCCGGGTGATGGGTAAAACCAAAAACGAAGGTGTAGTTGTTCCTAACTCTGACCCGTCTCTACAATACCTGACCTGTCCCTACAGTGTTTGACCCGTCTAAGTGTTTTACATGGTTAATGTTGGCCCGTCCCAAGGTTGTGACCCGTCCCAACAGTACTTGATGCGTCTCAACAGTACATGACCCGGCCAGGTTTATTGGGCAGAAATTGTTTACCCGTCCAAAATGTTGACCCGTCCCGTTAAGTTTGACCTAATTCTTGAGCCGGCTGAACAACATATATATACCCGCCTTTTCTCAAACACTTATCATTTTTCACAAAAAATTTCAAGCAAAATCCCCTGTACCTCAAATCGTCCATATCATATTCAATCGATTGATTCTATAACAAGTTTTAGTGACTGAATAAGGTATAATCTATGTGTTTCGACAATGTTAAACCTACTGATTGATCGTAAAAACGAAATGTTGATGATGAACAGTAATTAGACTTTGAATCGACACTTTGATTATGAGTATTAAAACTTAAATCGAGTGTTGTAATAGGTGTAATAACTGTCAATCACCAAGTTTCATCCATTAATTTGCATCAAATTGCTTAAAATCAACTGAATCAAAAGAAAATGTTCAAACTCTGTCGAACCGCCATTGATGAACATTTGAGTTGTTCATGTATTTGATATCAAATGATGAATCATCTGTTATTATGTGACAAATCGATGCTAAAACTGAACTAAAACATGTTATACAACTTCATTGTGCAAAATTTCAGATTTATGCTTAAGTTTTTAAACTGTTAAGTGTATCATGTTGCATGATCATTGATTCCCAAAAGGTTTTGTTGAACAAAATGATGATTATCAGATTGTTAGATTAACTTAGGAGTTAAATGACTGTGTGATGTGTTACATTGTCTCTTTATGTTTAAAATTCTTATGCAAATTTTTGTTATTTGTGAATGAAAAAGTCTAACACATATGTCTTGTTTTGTCATAACAGATGAATGACCTCAAGTTTGAACCCAAGCACAATCTTGTTGCTATGTTGGAGGAATCTATACCAGAAGCAGAAGGGTATAGAGACATGATCAGATTCTTGAGAAGAACAAAGTATGTATATGCAATGTGTGCCAAACCAATTGTATATGCAAGACTTATCAAGAGCTTCTGGAGGACTGCAGAAGTTATTACTGATGAAGCTGGTGTTACTGTGGTTAGAGAAAATATTACCAGACAGTTACATTTAACTGTGTCTGAAGAGTCCATCCGGACTGCATTGAGGATTGATGAAGAAGAGATTGGTGCTTCTGATGAACTAACAACTGCTGAATGTCAGACTTGTTTCATCAATATGGGTCATCCTCCCATATTTCCCAAACAGCAGTTTGTTAGAGCAAGACTGGGAAAACAGTTGAAGCTTTTATGCTATGTCATCCAGCAGTGTATGTCAAGGAGAAGTGCTGGATTTGACAATTTTCCATCAGACATTGCATCTCCCATAGTTGCAATTGCTGAGAACCGACCATTTAATATGTCCAAGTGGATCATGAAGGGCTTTATTTTCAATCTGGTTAAAGGAAAGAGGTTCAAATTTCTAATGTACCCACGATTCTTGCAACTGATGATCAACATTGCTCATCCAATGATTCGAGAAGAAGGTTTTGAAGGAAGGGTTTTGTACACCGAAGACATGAATGCTCTATCTTATCGGAAGATGAGTATTGGAGGTGTTGAAGGTGCTGATATGTTTGACTATATGCGAGATATAGCAAACAATAATAAAGATATTGGAGAAGTGTATCATCATATATCTCAAGGTGAAGTTGTAGATCCATTGGACCTTGTAGATGAGATTCCAGATAATCTGCTTGATGATAATGAGTACCTTGCTCGTCATCCAGAAGATGAAGAGAATGAAGATGAGGATGATGAATCTGATAGTGATGATGATGATAGTGATGACAATGGTGATGGTGGAAATGATGATGTTATTGAAGAAGAAAGTGCTGAATCAGTTTCTGAGGAGGCAGAGCATGTAGAAGAAGAAGTTACTGTTGTTGAAGCTCCTAGGAACATCACAGTTCATTATTCCAGATTTAAAGATCTAAAACTGTGATTGAGCCTATGATTGTTGAGGAGCAGCATGTATTTGAAGATGTGAGTGTGCCTGAACAAGTGGATGTTGTTCAGATTGCACAGGAAGTAATTGCCGAAGTGGAGACTGTTGCACAGGTAGTTGATGATGCTGATGCTGGTGTTACTTTTTCTGATCCAGTAGATGTTCCCACAACATCATCTCCTGCAACTCCACTCATTGAACAACCTATGGTGTCTTCGCCAAAAGTTGTGTCAAGTGACATTTTGATTGAAAAGGATAAAGAGATAGAACGTCTGAACAAGGTGATAGAAGATTTGATGAAAGAGAATGAATTGCTAAAAGCTTCGAATGAGCGGAAGAAGGTTAGACTGAATGAGTTCAGAGAAACCAATGTGAAGAATATGAAGGTGTTTAAAGAACTTGATTCGGAGTATGAGAAACTGAAGGAAGACTACAAAGAGTTGTATGCTGAATGTAACACTCTGAATGCAGAAAATGAGATGTTAGAAAAATGGTTGGAAGAAGCTAAACCAAAGAAATCAGGTTCTACGTCTGACAAAGACTTTTCAGATGAAGTGATGGAAGTAACCGAGCCTTCACAGGAGATAAAAGTTTATTACACTAGAGCACGAGGAACTAAAGTTGTTGGTGAAAAGGTCGAAGTACCAATTCACATTCCCGATGAAGCTGCTGATATTGTCATTCCTGACAAAGCCGAGGGAAAACGTAAACTGGATGAAGTGCCGGAGATAGTTAAAGAAGTTGAGAATGTAAAGAAAGCTAGAATTGAAGAAACAGATCAGTCTGAGCCAATTCAAACTGAATCTGTACAGGTAGCTGAAGTATCCGAAGTTGGTAAAGAAGATGAGAATGTAAAGGAAACAACTGTAGAAGAAGCATTTCAGTTTGAGCCAGTTCAAACTGAAACTGCACCCACAATTGAAGCATTATATGACTTGGACGAAGTAGACTTCACAGAATCTGAACCGGAAGCTAATCCTGATGATGACATACCCACTGATCTTGATGAAAGGTTTGCGTATTTGGAGAAAATGAAATATAATCCTGTTTATTTGAATGGACTCACTGTCAGTCAAATAAACGAGGAGTATGAAAAGTGTATCAATGCGCAAGACAAAGTTGTGGGTGATGATAAAGAGTTTGTAGTTGAAATGGGTGAGTGGACTCCTCTTCAAGAAAGTCTAAACATTGATGATCTTCCTCCGGAAGAACTATATCATAAAAACCCGGAAGAGATGACGTCCACAGATATGCGTCAGTGGTTGCAATCCAGAAATTATCCATACAAGACGTTGAAAAGGCTGAAGAAAGAGTCCTTGAAGAAAATTGTGGTTAGTTTTCAAAAATCTGAGAAGATGCATAACTGTATGCTCTTTTTAGATTATAATAACCCACAATACTTTGAATTGACCAAACGGTTCAAAGTGCTGGAGCCTAATGAAATTCCGATGATGGCATTGCCGGAAGATGCCCATAAGAAGAGGAAGGAGCTTATTGATATGTTTCCTAGCGAGATGAAGTCTTATCACATGCCTATGGAAGTACGAGAGTCATGGCACAAGTCTGCCACAGCAGGTGATATTGTTAGATCACTGCTGAGTAAGGGTCAGTCCGTTGCTGACTTACTAGACTCAATGATCGTGCCTGAAAAGTCCAAGGATGTGAAGATCATTGCTTGGAAATATGATGATATATTTGATGCATTTCTAATCAAGAGGGTGAATGGGATTTGTGATGTTTATCATTATTATTCAAGCATATTCAAGTTGCCGATTCAAGATCTGAAAGAATTTCACAAGTTAAGATTGATAAATCATTCTCGGGCTGAACGTGGAGACAAATGTGTGATGCTATTGGATGCGGGAATTAGTCGGATGCCCAAGTTTTTAGAGTTTCGTGGCCAACAAGAAGATAAGATTTATGTTGAAAACAAGAAGAAAAAGAAGCAAAAGAAGTTGTTTGTGCGTGACATGTATTTAGAAGAGTTTTCGGATGAATATTTTGATAAGGTGACAAATCCGAGATTGAAAGTGATTGATGGTTCACAAGTCACTAAACCGATTCTGAGACATTTTTACAATTCTGAAACTTATGAGTTGAAACTGGTACGGAATTTGGATGACTAGGATGTAGATATGATCACACATGTTCAGTACGTTTGAGCTGAAGCTGCTTCACCCATCTTACATTGATCATCTGCGAAATCAGAAGATGGAAAAGTGTAAAGATCCGGTTGCTGAATCCGACCGAAGGTTATTTGAGATAATGGTCGAAGTGATTGGTGCTGCAACCGAGAAAATCCGATTAAGGAAGGCATTACTCAATGCTGACCTTGTGAGGATTGATATTCTAGAGATCGAGTTCATGAGTGTGACTTCGAAGGGTACATTAGAAGTACGGGCCAAAGGGAAGAAAAGGTCGTACGAATTTTTTGCTAACATTGATTTTGCAGGTATAACTCTGGATACTCTGAAGCGCATGAAGGCTTGTGACATCATTACAAATGAATCAAAGCCAAGACAAGCGAAGATTGCTGAAAAGTTAAAGTCTTGTATCGAAGAAGCTTTGAAAGAACAAGACGAACACAAAGGAAAAGAATTGCTGATGGTCAAAGATGAACCAGAAGACTTTTGAGAGAAGATAAAGAGTTGAAAGCTGAACAAGATTTTTGAAGTCCAAAGATAAATCTTAGGGGGACGACTGTTAGGGCTTATTTCTGTTTAAGATTTACTTTTACTTTGTTTATACATGTTTGTATAGTTTAGGGTTAATTTTGTATTTTCCCTAATGTGTTGATGCATAAAGCATGTTGTGAGAGAATGTTAGAGAGAGAGTCTAGATCACAACTTACACGCTAGAGAGAGAATTGTGTGTGTGATTGTATTCTCCTGCACATTGTATTTACAACGTTTATGCTTTGATCATCAATACAAGAGAATTATTTAGTAATGGATTGTGTTGTTGATTGAATTGTGTGTTTGTACTTAGATCATTCTGATTTGCAGCAATATCGATCCAATTGAACCTATCACAGCTCTTCATAACTTCTTCAGACGAAGGCACAAATTCAGTTGTTCCATAAGATCTCACAACTTTGGATTTAATCTTGTACTTATCTTTAATTACTGCAATTGATCTTTTCTGTGGTTGTTGAATATGCCTCTTTTCAGACACATCAATGTATTGATCCTTGAAAGGATTCAACTTCACCATTCTCATTTCAGCCTTTTCTTTAATCTGAAAAGTCTCAACCATTCTTCTCAACTGCCTTGTATTCATATTATCCATCTGCCTCACATGATAATTCCTTGATGCCAACCAATCCTTCAACTCATCTTTCTTCATTCTATCAATCACAGGATGTAGTAAGGTTCTAGGATTTTCTGCCTCCAGATCTTCAAAATGTTTATCAGCATCAAATTCTCCTTCTTAATTTTCTGCAGATTTTAGTTTTTGAATATCCAAGTCTAGTTCTTCTTCAATTCTTCCCAACACATAAACTATATTGAATCCTTTTTGTAACAAAAACATGAGTTTGTTACTAAAGGCAAATTCAATCTGCTTCTTAACTTCTTGTGCAGGCTCTTCCAATTCAAAATTCAATACATCATAATAAAATTCATCTGGATACTTTACTTCTGTACTTTCATCAATCACAGTGTTAGGATTTTCAACATTCAAATCAAAATCATCTTCATCATCTAATCCTTGTAAAGCTTCAATCATTTCAGTAGCAGATGCTTCTTCTTGAGTTTGTGAAGAATGAATGCCTTTAGCCTTTTCTGCATCTAACTCAACTAATTCAAGATGCCTCTTCCATTCTTCTGGAGTTAAAACTCATCTCTTTCAAGCTTTCTCTTAATCTTTGCATCCATTTTTTCAAGCTTAGTAAGTTCTTTCACTTCATCAACAGTTTGATCAATAATCAAGGCTTTACATTTATTTAACTTCCTCTTATTTCTTTGATAAGTAATTGAAGATGAACCAGATGATTTGATTAACAAAGGCTGATGTTTCTTTAAACTTTCTACAGCACTTTGAAATGTACTTTTCACTATGTCAATCTCCTTTAATAACAACTCTTGTTGATTAACAGATAACAAGTTAGAAATGACCAGTTGTTTATCTTGATTAGTCAACTTGACTTTAGAGATAGTTCTTTCTCTCCACTGATAACTAGACTGAATATCTTTCAATATAGCTTCATCTAACTTCAATTCATCAAAAGTGTATGTGTCTTTGATAGGAATAACTTCTGGATACATAACTGCCAAAGCTTTGAATCTATCTTCAATCTCCTCTACCACAGTCAATTGCAAAACACTTTCATCTTTTTCAACTAAGGATTCATCATCACTTTCATCATCATGATCAGGATCATTACCACTAGAGCTTGACTCTATACTATCAGAACTATCAGATGAAGAAGCATAAGCAGGAACTTTCTTCATTGAATCTATCAACTTTAACAAATCCTCAATCTGTCTATCCTTCAACTTGTTTTCCTCAGTCAATTCTTGAATAAATTCATCTTTATTATTCAAATATGTAGATAGACCCTTAATTTCTTTATTTTTCTCTTCAAGTTCTTTGCTCAGATCAAAGTTCTGCTTCTTTACATCAAGGTTTTTGGTCACCAACCTATTGTATCTATCAACAATCTCACTGGATGTTAATCCAAAATTGTTGAATAGATTGTCAGAGTCTTTAATTCTTCTATTATGCTCTTCAATCTCAATATTCAGCTTATTAACTTCAGAAATATGTGCCATATCAAACTTGGATAAGTCACCAACAGGTAACTCAGATTCATGAGTTGGATATTCCAAAGGTAAGTCTTCATCCACTTCCTTTATATCCGTTTCATACTCATGTTCTTCATCAGATGAAGAAATCACAATCAGTTCTACATCCTCTGCAGCCTTAGATTGTTCTTCAAAACCATCATAAACAAAATCAAGTTGCTCCAGATTGATTCTGTTAATGTCTTCTTGATGATCAGATACAGTCTTTTCTGAACTGTCATCTTTCTTTTCAATTTCATCATGTTGTTCTTCTATAGTTTCATCACCTTCATCAATTTCCACATTCATCCCATCAACATTTTTAGGTATATCACCATCAGACTCATCATCATTGTCATCATCATCTTCACTATCATTATCATCATCATTGTCCTCTGAACTTGACTCAGCTTGAGCAACAGGTTCTATACCAATCAACTCATCCATGTTTATTAGTTCATCAATCAGATTCAATTGATCATTGCCATTTACTATTATCCCAGAAGCCACATTCTTCATGTACTGTGTAAGATCAGTCTCCAATCCACTAAATTACTCCTTGCATTAGTTTTAGTCAAGTATGCAAACACCTTAGAGTCATGATGTAAAACTCTAAGTTTTGGACCATGATAGACACCAATCAGATCAGGAAATGATTGGTTGATTAGACACTGAATAAATCTTGGATACATTAAGAATTTATTCCCACTATCTTCTTCAATATTCATCCTTAATCCATTGAAGATATAGCTTGATAAGTTGTATCCTCTGTTTTCCACTAAAGCAACCAATATAGATGTTGTTCTATATGTCATATCATTCCATCCTGACTTTCTTTTGGATAGAGAATGTTGAATGCAATGAATAATGAATCTCCATCTAGAACTTATTTGCCCTTTCAACATCTGCTTTCTAACAAGGCCTTCTTCATACTCAATATCTTCAAAACATTGGAGAATTTCAGCTTCATTAAACTCAGTTGGAAAGTCATCATCTTCACCAAATCTGAAACAGGTTCTGATGCTAGCTTCAGTGACTATAAGTTCTCTATCTTGTGTGAGTTCTCCTCTAATTCTAGTCACACCTTCAACAGATTCAACAATAGCTGTTCTCCAAAATCTTTTGATGAATCTTAAGACAATGGCAGGATCAACACATTATGCATAAGCCAATCTTGTTCTAGACAAAAACAGTATAACTTCAAGAAAATGTTCCTTCCCTACAGGAACTTCAGATCGAAGATATGAAACAACATTATTCTCTTTCACAAACTTTAAATAAGCTATTTAACCTGCAAAGAGAAAGAAGTTTATCAGAATTAATGTTCAGATTCAAGTATTTAACAGATTTTGACTTTTAGGTCAAAGTTGATTAACTTTAAGTTCAAATTTTCAAGATGATTTTGATGATAAACAGACAAGGATGACTTTTACACTCTTATTAATTGACAACATTCAGGTTTAAATCAAGATTCAAGTTCAATTTTGTCAATTTTAGTTGTCGATTAGTTTCTTTGCGGTGAACAGTGACATTTAATCATTATTGATTGATTCTTACACAAGAAGATACACAAGTTGATTTTGATATCTAGTTGGTATGATTATGATGTTCAAATGATTGAGTTTTTTGTTTGTACTAAACTGTGTGAAAATCGTCTTGCAACTGTACTTAAGTGTTTGAAATGAACCGTTTGAGGGTTTTGAAGGGTTTATATACTATTCACACACTTGTTAAAATTTTAAAACAAATTTTAAAAGATATGCGAACAACAGGTTGTTCGCACATCATATCATTTTTCATTAATTTCACATGTAAAATGAGTTTTATATGTTTTTCTTCTAGTTAAAAGTCATTCACTTGTGATTCTCATCATTTTGATATCAAAATTTGTTTCAAAATCCAAACATTTTTGTGATCTGCGGACAATAGTACTTGATATGCGTACAACATTAACATCAGTTTTGTACTGTTGTTCGCACATCCTTCAAAATTCATTATATGTTTCAAAGATTTACATATTGAGGTATAAATCACATTCATGATTGATGATTTATACCCTAATCTTAAAATCTTTGATTTTGTTCGATATGCGGACACTAGTGTCATTCGCACATCACATGATATGCTTGCTACAGTAGCATCCGCACATCTTTCAAACACTTAGACAGTTTTAAGATTCTTTTCATCTTTCTTAATATTGTACATTGAACAGTACTCATAGATCATCAATTGATCAATGGGTAACAGTTCTTTGTACTTGTGCCAATTTTCATCAATTGTCTTTTGATTTCTTCTTGCACATCTGCACCCAAACAATTCAAATCATTAGTTCATTTGATATGTAATATCATGACAGAATTTATGAACACCAAATTTAATGACAGCGATTTCAGTTGATCTGCGGATGATAGTTTCAACTGATCTGCGGACAACAATGTTCGCATATCTTGATCTGCGAGCAACGGTGTCCACACATCTTGACAGTTTCACCGTTTAACCTAGTCTGTGGGCAACAGTGTTCGCACATCTTGATCTGCGAACAACAGTATCCATAAATTTTGAAATTTTAAGATCCAAATTTTACTTTCATGTGATCAAATCACTTGATTATTTTATTTTAAAAACATCTTTGACACACATAATTTGGTCTTCTGGTCATTTCTTGACATGTATAATTGTACTCTGCAGAGAACAAATTTTCAATTATGAAATAAATTTCATACTGCACACATCAATCTATATTCATAATACCACGTCTAGTCAATCCAGTTTTTCTCATGAATCATTGAATATGACATTTTCTCCCCCTAAAGTTTTAATTTTCTAAGAGAAGAAAATTTGAACTTTTCTCGTGAACAATTATGAACCAATCATAAGTATGATCAAAGTCACCTTTATTTTGTTTCATTTTGACAGATAAGTACCTTTTTAAGAACAAATGTAGGTAAGCAAAGAGATCATATCACATCAATAATCTTCACACAAAGTAAAAGAAAGTTTTGTCAAGACATAGACAATATTTCACTATGTAAGATGGGCACAAAGTTTATAACAAACTTACTTTTCAACACTTAGTGATATTTTTATCATGTTTTGGTTTGATTAAGTATGTCAAGTATGTGACCCACACTTAGAAACATCTTAGAAGTTCCACTATCTTCAAAACATACAAGAAAGCACTTTAACAATCAGGTCACTTACAATGTAATCCGTGGAGCTTTGGGTTATAAATTATTTGGTGGTGTTCCCTTTTTGAATCTTCTTTACTTTCCAATTTTTTGAATTGACACTGTTCCACTTTGGGAATCTTTTGACTCTTGGTATTGTTCCTTTTTAGAATCTTTTGTACATCTTGAGGTGTTTCAGGTCTGTAGATTACTACAACAAAGGAGACCTCGTGTGAAACTTCAGGTCCGTGGGCAGCACAACAAAGAAGTTTACAGATGTTTGCTCAACACGTATTCTATTGTATCATTACCTGATATGTGTAAGTAACTTTACAAGCACTATATCAGAAAACTGAATACTCCACCAATGCACTTAGATGGAACTTAACACAACTTGAACATAAAGAACTTTTAGTTTTATCACCAAGATATTTACTTTTCAGATTTACTGTTTTTCAACTTACCCACACTAAACATTATGATCAGTCATTCTTTATTGATTTTGAAACATATGCAAAAGACTAAAGTGTGATTTAAAATCATTTCTCTTATGTTGCTCAAACCAACATTCATATTTTATTTTGTACTCCTACCATCTTTTTTTTTTATTTAGATGGCAATGACATATGGTCATGGTTCATAGTTGATCATACCAATGGCTTGAACCAGTTGTTCAAATCTGCCTTGATCAAAGGCCTTAGTAAACAGATCAGCCAATTGGTTTTCAGTACTTACTTGTACTAACACTATTAAACGTTTTTCAGAATTATCACGTAGAAAATGATATTTGATTTCTATGTGTTTAGTTTTAGAGTGTTGTATTGGATTACTTGTGATGAAAATAGCTGCAGTATTATCAATATAGATTGGGGTTTTCAAGAAGTTAAACCCATAGTCCAACAGTTGGTTTTGACACCAAAGGACTTGTGAGTAACATGCTGAAGCAGCAATATATTCAGCCTCTGCAGTAGATACAGAAACATTGGTTTGTTTCTTACACTGCCATGAAATTAACCTTGGACCCAAAAATTGACGTCCCCCAGAAGTTGATTTTCTGTTTAGATTACATCCCCGTAATCACTGTTAGTGTAAGCATGTAATTCAAAATTTCCCTCTTTAGGATACCACAAACCCAGTGCAGATTTTCCTTTGAGGTATCTGAATATACGCTTGACAGCTTGAAGGTGAGATTCCTTTGGATTCGCTTGATACCTTGCACACAAACAAACAGCAAACATGATATCAAGTCTACTTGCAGTCAAATACATCAAAGATCCAATTAATGATCGATATCATGTTTGACCACAGATTTTCCACTTTCATCAGGCTCCAACTTGTGAGTTTTATCAAGTGGTGTTCTTATGGATTGAACATCTTCAAATGAGAATTTTTTAAGAATCTTCTTGATGTACTTCTCTTGATTAATGAAAATTCCATCTTTTGCTTGGGTATCTTGTAATCCAAGAAAGAAGTTCATTACACCCATTAAGCTCATTTGGAATTTTGACTGCATGATAGACTCAAATTCAGTGCAAAGCTCTTTGCTTGTGGATCCAAATATGATATCATCAACATAAATTTGAACTAAGAGAAGATCTTTGTTCTTTCTTTTCAGGAAGAGATTTTGATCAATTCTGCCTCTTTTAAAACCATTTTGCATAAGATGAGATGACAAGGTTTCACACCACTTTCGTGGTGCTTGATGTAAGCCATAAAGAGCTTTGTCAAGTTTCATCACTCGGTGAGGAAATTCCATGTCTTCAAATCTAGGAGGCTGTTGAACATACACCTCTTCATTAATGACACCATAAAGGAAAGCACATTTGACATCCATTTGATACACCGTAAAGTTCATGTATGCAGAATATGCAAGAAATAATTTGATAGCCTCAAGTCTTGCCACATGTGCAAAAACATCTTCATAATCAATACCCTCTTCTTGAGTATATCCTTGAGCTATCAATCTAGCTTTGTTCCTGATGACAATGCCACCTTCATCTGATTTGTTTCGATATAACCAACGAGTACCAATGGCATATTGTCCTTCAGGTAAATCAACCAGTGTCCAAACATTCTGAATTTGAAATAGGAGAAGCTCCTCTTGCATGGCTTCAATCCAACTTGAATCTTTAAGAGCTTCAGAAATGTTATTTGGAACTGTTTGAGATAAAAAGGATGAGTAGAGACAAATATTTGCATTTGCACTCATACTTCTGGTTACCCTTTCATTCAAACTTCCAATTATGTTGGATTGAGAAAGGCTTCTTAAAGTCCTAGAAATAGGAGCAGAATCAACAACTACCTCATTTTCCAGATTAGTATAATTGAAGTCTTGAATGGTTGTAGTTTGAATTGATGGATTAGATTCATGTGGAGAATTATGAAAATAATTGTATCCATCATCAGAAATCAATTCATCATTTGTAACAATAGGATCAGGGTACTTTGTGGGGAATGGTAAGATAACTTCATCATCAGAGTCTCCCCCTGAGCTACAACCTGCAGAATCATCAACAGAATTAGAATTCAATGATGTAGTCAAAGCATCTATGTCAAACAACCAAGCTGGACCATTTATGACTTTAGGAAAAGAGTTTTCATGAAACTCAACATTCATTGATTCCTCAATAATGTTGTGTTTTGAGATGTAAACTCTATAAGCAATAGATTGTGATGAATATCCTACAAAGAATCCATCACTTGCTTTTTCATCAAATTTAGCTAAACGATTAGAGGTATTTAACACAGACACAGGACAACCAATTGATCTAAAGAAACCAATTTGAGGTTTTCTTTTGAAAAGCAATTCATAAGATGTCTTGTTATGATCTTTGACAATGAGACTCCTATTTTGAACAAAACAAGCAGTTGACACAGCTTCTGCCAAAAAGGTAATAGGCAGTTTTGAGTCAGCTAGCATTGTTCTTGCAGCTTTAATTAATGTCCTGTTCTTGCGTTCTACAACTCCATATTGTTGTACAGTTCTAGCAACACTGAACTGTCTATCAATTCCTTTACCTGCACAGAAAGACTCAAACACTTCATTCTTAAATTATGTACCATTGTCACTTCTCATTACTTTGACTTTTGAATCAAATTGATTTTCAATTTTAGTAATGAAAGTTTTCAAGATTTCAGCAGTTTCACTCTTTTTGTACATAAAGAATACCCAAGTGAATCTGGAAAAATCATCAATCACCACAAGACAGTATTGTTTCTTTGTGTGACTTAAAACATTTGTAGGGCCAAAGAGGTCCATGTGCAAAAGTTTAAGTGGTGTAACATTAGAATTCACAATCTTTGTCTTGTGAGATATTCGATGTTGTTTTCCTTTTAAATATGCTGAGCACTTTTAAATGACAGAAAACATCTTTTGAGGTATTCCCACTACATGATCATGCTTAACCAGATTATTCATATTATTGTAGTGAGTGTGACCAAGACGTCTATGCCAAAGAACTGATTCATCATTAGATGCTTTTGAAAGCAGACATTTCTCTTGAATATTATCAGACAACGAACTCATGTCCATCATGTAGATATTATTATGTCTTGAAGCTTTCATTTGGATCCACTCTTCAGGTATTTGAAATCTAGGTTTCAATATGTAACAGAACTTGTCATCAAACATCGTTTTGTATGACTTGTCACAAATTTGTGTAACACTTAGCAAGTTGTACATAAGTTGTTCACAATAATTGACATTGTCAAAACTCAACGATCCATTGCTAAATGTTCCTTCACTAGTAATCCAACCACCACCATCACCACATGCCACATATGATCCTTTCTTTGATTGATATTGATCAAGTAACTGTTGATTTCTTGTCATGTATCTTGAGCAACCACTATCCATAATCCATAAACTATCTTTAGCTCTAGGTGGATGTGCCTGCACAATTAAGAAAATCAGTTAGAACAATCAACCTAAACCATAGTGGTTTTGGGTTTTCCAAATTCATCAATAATAGTTTGTTGTGCACATTGCCAACCAAATGTAGTCAACATATTAGATTTGAGCTTAGCATATTGATTCATTAACACTTCAAACCTATAATTCAATTCACGTGGAAGCTCATTGGATTTATTTTTCTGAACATAAGGTTTTGAAAGTTGTTTTGCTGAATCATATGTTGACTTCATTTGTTTTGATACAACATGAGATGGAACAGCATGAGAATAATCAGGTTCATCAAGAAATTGTTTGATCAAATTCCTTTTATACTTTCTTGAGAATGAGGATGAGATGCAATTATAGAAATCGTGTTCATTTTAGAATTTGCAAATTGTTTATTAGGAACTTGTGATGAACCATTCATTCCTTGGAGTCCATGAATCATAGAAACCCTCATCGTTTTCAAATGATGTTGATTTCTTTGATAACTCCTTCTTGTGAGATTTTGATCTCTCTTTGTAATAACACTCCTCAATGTTGTGATTCACCCTCCCACAAATCTCACACCACTTATTGAAGTAGCATTCATCAATGGAGTGATTTATCATATCACAAAGTTGACTATACTTTGAAAAGTAACAATCTTTGGTATTATGGTTTGTCATTTTGCACGTGTCACACCAAAGCCTTGTGTTCTTTTCATAGAATTCAGTTTTAACATTTTGTGATTTATTTGAATCTTGAGAATTCAGATTTGGTTTTGATTTGAAAACTTGTTAGACTTTGCTATTCACATTTGAAGAACTTTGACCAACTGAATCAACTTTGTTTCCATCAGAACCAACAGAAGAATTAATGTTTAACTTTTGTTTCTTTTTATTGTTCTTTTTAAGTTCATATTTAGCAACAAAATTTTCAGGATCATGACCTGTTGTCAGATCAGAGACAGATTTGAACTTAATTTTATATTTCATTGATTCTTGTTGTTTCAAGTATCTTTTAAAATGTGGATTATCAAACCCAAACCCTTCACAAACATCACCATGTTGGTCATTATAAATCATTTTAAGTTGACCTTGGTTTCTTAATTCTGCTTTCTCTTTCACTTCTTCAACAAAGAAGTTTGAGTATTCATTGGGTGAATTTTCTTTTGATTTCACAAATCCACTGAAGTTTTTGGTTTGAAGGTACACCTATTTAGGTTTTGGTACATATTGAGTGATTTTAACAGGGTGACCTTCTTTTAGTTTCTTTGTGTCATGTTCAATGTATACTTCTTTATGAAGTTTAGAACTTTCAGAATCATCAGAAGATTCTGAGGTTTGAACCATTGATTTTATCTTTGATTGAGCTTCACTTCAGTAGTCATGTGGATTAAAGTCGCTAGGCAATGTGTTGGTCATAACACTTGGAAATTTCTCATAGTTCACAGGAGGAGGTGTAGTTTTGTATGCCACTTGTGAAAAACCCAACCCATTACCATTCTTTCCTTCCTTTTGACTAGCAATCCACTTTTCCATTTGTTCTTTGGTTGACATCAAATGCTCATATTTCATTTTATATGTGGAAGCTTCCAATTGACTTTTAACAAATGATTCTTCAAGAATTTTCAATGAGTTTTTAAGAATTGATTCTTGATTTTTAGACTCTTTAAGATCCTCAGTTAAAGATTTGATTTTCTTTTCAAATTCTTTTTGATCTTCTTTGGTTTTCTTATGACGTTTAATTTCAGCTTGCAACCTGTCATTAACAACAAAAGAGTGAGTTCTATAATGGGTTACCTTATGTAGGCATGCTTTTGAACAAACATTATCCTTGAATCATCTGGAAGTAGTGGATATTTGCTTGCATCAACTTCAGTTCCTTTAGTTTGATCTTCATCAACATTCTGAGCAATCAATGCAAATTCTTTCTCTATTTCAGCTCCATATGCACTCCAGTCAACTTCACCATCATAGGTTACACACATAGCCTTAGTTTCTTTAGATTTGCTGTTAGAAGTGGAAGCTTGATTTGGATTCAAAGTGTTCTGTGTAGTCTTTACAGCAGGATTGTTGCACTCTCTGGAGAAATACCCATACAAATTACACTTGAAACATCTCACTTTTGATTTATCAAAGCCCATCTTCTTATTCAAACTTGGATTGCTGAAATTTATGTTTGACTTCATTTGTTTCTGAGATCTGTAAGCCAACATGACCATATTCCATTGAATATCCATTTCTTCCACATCATTAGGATGCATTTCATTCAAATCTTGTACCATAAGTTTTTTGGGTAAGGGTTACCCCCGTGATTTTATATATATCAAATAAAATAAGTAATGAGGAGAATCCCCATTAGTTCAATCAAAGGACATGCCCTAGGATTGTGAAACAAAAATAACAATGAGAACCAATGTACCAATCAAATTTAATCAACTAGACTATTATCTAGATTAACCAAAAAACAAAGAACTATAATCAAATCACCCTTGATCATCCATCCTATTCGACTCCTCTATTTGCAAAATATCCCATCTGGTCATGATTCTTCTATTTCTTATAGAGTCCTTCATTCGAATAGAGCAGGCGCATCCTTACATTCTTCAATATTATATTCGAAATATGGATCGGTGTCCGCTTTTCATTTGCAAACAATCTTGCATTGCGTTCCTGCCATACATAATAAGCAGCAGCTCCAAGCACTAGTCTATCAGCAATACTGCTGATCGACTTCCACTCACCTCTAGAAATCAAGAATTGCACAATTTCCTCCCATTTTCCATCAACATGAACCATATCTGTGAAAACACGAATAGTCTTCCATATCTGATTCGCAAATACACATTCAAAAATAGATGTTTATGGGAGTCCATACTCATCACACACAAGGGACACCAACTGATATTCATATCCCACTTCTTCATCCTATCCTGCATATTCAGTTTGTTCTGGCAAACCAACCATGTATGAAAGGCATGCCTAAGAATACAATGTGTAAACCAAACAACATTATACCAATTAATCAACGGTTTCCTTTGGCGAATGTATCCCAAACCCCCATGGTTGAAAAAGTTCTTTCATCTCCATTCATGTCATGCCAGATGGTAATGTCTTTCATGTTAGTACTAATAACTGACACATGAACATGTATAAGAACAAGAAATAGGTCATACCATGCAGCAGGCCAAACCCAATTCATATTGCTCACCAGATCAGCCACCTTTGCATTTAACGAAAAACCAGCATTGTAAATATCACGAGGCATAATGAACCGGTTTAGAGGGCTTTGATTACACCAATTATCACTCCATGCAAAAGTGTTTCTACCATTACCAATGTTTTGGCGGATATGAGATCTAACCAGCTCTCGGATTTGTAAAATTTTCTGCCAACCCCACGTCATCTTTCCCTTTGGGGTCACATCCCATATGCTTCTGCCTTTCAGTTTATGGTCATAGATCCAATCAACCCATAAAGACTTACGATGTGTTATAATACTCCATAAGTGATATGACATTAACGAACGGTTTACATCTGAAATCTTTCGAATACCAAGCCCCCCTTCAGTCTTTGGGAGACAAATATCACTCCAAGCAACCTTTGACTTTGCACGATCATTAACATTTTTCTGCCATAAGAACCCTTTCATTTTCCGTTCTAGGTCCTTAACAGTACTTGAAGGCATAACAAGTACAGAGGCCCAATAAACATACATTAACGAAATAACTGAAACAAGAAGTTGCAAACGTCCTGCAAATGATAGGGAATTATTCTTCCAATCATCAATTCTCCTATCCACTTTTTCAATTAAAATCTAGCAGTTTGAAGCTAACAAATTAGTGGAAATAAGAGGAACCCCCATATATTTAACCGGTAATTTACCTTCTTCAAAAGGTATTATGGCCAAGATAGCTTGTTTTACAAGTCGAGGAACTTGGCAAAAAAACACAGTACTCTTGGCCACACTAGGAGTTAGGCCCAAACCATTTTTTAATTCCTCCAGACCTTTCATTAAGATGTTACAAGATTGCACCTCACCACGAACAAACAAAAATAAGTCATCTTCAAAGCAAATATTAACCATATTTTGTTTTGTACAAAGATGGTGATGTTTAAAACCATTACCAAATCTGGTGTTTCGTTGCATAATTAGGGATAGGACCTCCATGACCAGCGTAAACAGATATGGAGACAAAGGATCTCCTTGTCTTAAACCCCGCTTTCCCTTGAAAAAACCATGCAACTCACCATTAACGTACAAAGAGTAAGACACAGACGAAATACATTCTATAATACATGCAACCATAATGGAATGGAATGGAATCCAAATTCCAACAGAATTTCCCTCATGAATTTCCAATAACTGTATCATATGCTTTTTGAATATCCACCTTAAATGCACATCTAGGAGGGCCTCTGTTCAGATGGTAGTTATGCATTAGTTCCTGTGTAATAAGGATATTATCTGAAATTCTTCTACCAGGGATAAAAGCCGATTGATTAATGCTCACTAAACCATCCATTGCTCCTTTAATTCTATTCGAGATAATCTTACTAATGCATTTGTACAAAACATTACAACAAGAGATATGCCAATAATCAGTGGTTCTTTCAGGTGTATTGATCTTTGGAATCAAAGCAATAATAGTATGATTTACCTCTTGAAGCAGTCTGGAATGCACAAAGAAATCTTTCGCAGCATTGTAAATATCATTTCCCACCACATCCTAGCTATGCTTGAAAAACGCGGATGTATATCCATCTGGGCCAGGAGCTTTATTATCACCAATAGAAAACATAGATGTCTTTATTTCCTCGTCAATCACCTCTCTAATCATCAACCTCCATTGTGGATAACTTATTGAAATTCACACTATGTAGGTTTATACCATTTGCATCACTTTCCCTCCCTAAAAACATCGAATATGATAGGTTCAATTGGATCGATATAGCTGCAAATCAAAACGATCTAAGTACAAACACACAATTCAATCAACAACACAATCCATTACTAAATAATTCTCTTGTATTGATGATCAAAGCATAAACGTTGTAGTACAAATGTGCAAGAGAATACAAATCACACACACACAATTCTCTCTCTAGTATGTAAGTTGTGATCTAGACTCTCTCTCTAACATTCTCTCACAACATGCTTTATGCATCAACACATTAGGGAAAATACAAAATTAACCCTAAACTATACAAATTGTATAAACAAAGTACAAAGTAAATCTTAAACAGAAATAAGCCCTAACAGTACTCCCCCTAAGATTTAACTTTGGACTTTCAAAAATCTTGTTCAGCTTTCAACTCTTTATCTTCTCTCACAAGTCTTCTGGTTCATCTTTGACCATCAGCAATTCTTTTCCTTTGTGTTCGTCTTGTTCTTTCAAAGCTTCTTCGATACAAGACTTGAACTTTTCAGCAATCTTCGCTTGTCTTGGCTTTGATTCATTTGTAATGATGTCACAAGCCTTCATGCGCTTCAGAGTATCGAGAGTTATACCTGCAAAATCAATGTTAGCAAAAAATTCTTACGGCTTTTTCTTCCCTTTGGCCCGTACTTCTAATGTACCCTTCGAAGTCACACACATGAACTCGATCTCTGGAATATCAATCCTCACAAGGTCAGCATTGAATAATGCCTTCCTTAATCGGATTTTCTCGGTTGCAGCACCAATCACCTCGACCATTATCTCAAATAACCTTCGGTCGGATTCAACAATCGGATCTTTACACTTTTCCATCTTATGATTTCGCAGATAATCAATGTAAGATGGGTGAAGCAGCTTCAGCTCAAACGTACTGAACAGTGTGATCATATCTACATCCCAGTCATCCAAATTCCCTACCAGTTTCAACTCATAAGTTTCGGAATTGTAAAAATGTCTCAGAATCGGTTTAGTGACTTGTGAACCATCAATCACTTTCAATCCCGGATTTGTCACCTTATCAAAATATTCATCCGAAAACTCTTCTAAATACATGTCACGCACAACCAACTTCTTTTGCTTCTTTTTCTTCTTGTTTTCAACATAAATCTTATCTTCTAGTTGGCCACGAAACTCTAAAAACTTGGGCATCCGACTAATTCCAGCATCCAAGAGCATCACACATTTGTCTCCACGTTCAACCCGAGAATGTTTTATCAATCTTAACTTGTGCAATTCTTTCCGATCTTGAACCGGCAACTTGAATATGCTTGAATATTAATGATAAACATCGCAAAGTCCAGTAATCCTTTTGATAAAAAATGCATCAAAAATCTCATCATATTTCCAAGCTATATATCTTCACATCCTTGGATTTTTCCGGCACGATCATCGAGTCTAGTAAGTCAGCAACGGACTGACCCTTACTCAGCAGTGATCTAACAATATCACCTGTTGTGGCAGACTTGTGCCATGACTCTCGTACTTTCATAGGCATGTGATAAGACTTCATCTCGCTAGGAAACATATCAATAAGCTCCTTCCTCTTCTTATGTGCATCTTCCAGCAATGCCACCAATGGAATTTCATTAGGCTCCAGCACTTTGAACCGTTTGGTCAATTCAAAGTATGATGGGTTATTATAATCTAAAAAGAGCATACGGTTATGCATCTTCTCAGATTTTTGAAAACTCACCATAATTTTCTTTAAAGACTCTTTCTTCAGCCTTTTCAACGTCTTGTATGGATAATTTCTGGATTGCAACCACTGACGCATATCTGTGGACGTCATCTCTTCCGGGTTTTGATGATATAGTTCTTCCGGAGGAAGATCATCAATGTTTAGACTTTCTTGAAGAGGAGTCCACTCACCCATTTCAACTACAAACTCTTTATCATCACCCACAACTTTGTCTTGCGCATTGATATACTTTTCATACTCCTCGTTTATTTGACTGACAGTGAGTCCATTCAATTAAACAGGATTATATTTCATTTTCTCCAAATACGCAAACCTTTCATCAAGGTTAGTGGGTATGTCATCATCAGGATTAGCTTCCGGTTCAGATTCTGTGAAATCAACTTCGTCCAAATCATCTAATGCTTCAATTGTAGGTGCATTTTCAGTTTGAACCGGCTCAGACTGAAATGCTTCTTCAATAACAGCTTTCTTCACATTCTCGTCCTCTTTAACAACCTCGGGCACTTCAGTTGCCTGTACAGACTCAGATTGAATCGGCTTAACCTGAACTGTTTCTTCAGTTCTGGCTTTCTTTGCATGCGCATCTTCTTCAACTATCTCTGGTACTGCATCGAGTTTACGTTTTCCCTCAGCTTTGTCAAGAATGACAACATCAGCAGCTTCATCGGGAATGTGAATTGGTACTTCGACCTTTTCACCCACAGCTTTAGTTCCTCGTGCTCTAGTATAGTAAACTTTCATCTCTTTACTTCCATCACTTCATCTGAAAAGTCTTTGTCAGACGTAGAACCTGATTTCTTTGGTTTAGCTTCTTCCAACCATTTTTCTAACATCTCCTTTTCTGCATTCAGAGTATTACATACAGCGTACAGCTCTTTGTAATCTTCTTCCAGCTTCTCATATTCATCATCAGGTTCTTTAAACACCTTCATATTCTTCACATTGGTTTCTCTGAACTCATTCAGTCTAACCTTCTTTCTCTCAATCGAAGCCTTTAGCAATTCATTCCCTTTCATCAAATCTTCTATCACCTTGTTCAGACGTTCTATCTCTCTATCCTTTTCAATCAAAATATCACTTGATACAACTTTTGGTGAAGACTCCAAAGGTTGTTCAATTAGTGGAGTTGCAAGAGATGATGTTGTGGGAACATCTACTGGATCAGGAAAAGTAACACAAGCATCAGCATCATCAACTGCCTGTGCAACAGTCTCCACTTCGGCAATTACTTCTTGTGCAATCTGAACAACATCCACTTGTTCAGGCACACTCACATATTCAAACATACTCGGTTCCTCTACAATCATAGGATCAATCCAAGTCTTAGATCGTCGTGATCTAGAATAGTGAACTGTGATATCCTTAGGAGTTTCAACAACATCTTCTACTTCTTTTACACCCTCAACAGGTTCATCAATCTCTATATGTTCAATCACAGCAGGTTCATCAACATGTATATCTTCTTCTACATGCTCTGCCTCCTCAGAAACTGATTCAGCACTTTCTTCTTCAATAACATCATCATTTCCACCATCACCATTATCATTACTATCATCATCATCACTATCAGACTCATTATCTTCATCTTCATTTTCATCCTCATCATTATCTTCATCTTCTGGATGACGAGCAAGGTACTCATCATCATCAAGTAAATTATCAGGCATCTCATCTACAAGGTCCAATGGATCTACAACTTCACCTTGTGATATATGATGATACACTTCTTCAATGTCTTCATCATTGTTTGCTATATCTCGCATATAGGCCAACATCTCAACACCTCCAATACTCATCTTTCGGTAAGATAGAGCATTCATGTCTTCTGTGTATAAGATCCCTCCATTAAAACCTTCTTCTCGAATAATAGGATGAGCAATATTAATCATCAGTTGCAAGAATCGTGGGTACATCAAGAACTTGAACATCTTTCCTTTAACCAGATTGAAAATAAAACCCTTCATGATCCACTTAGACATGTTGAATGGTCGATTCTCAGCAATTGCAACTATAGGAGATGCAATGTCTGATGGAAAGTTGTCAAATCCAGCACTTCTCCTTGACATACACTGCTGGATGACATAGCATAAAAGCTTCCACTTCTTTCCCAATCTTGCTCTAACAAACTGCTGCTTACGAAATATGGAAGGATGTCCCATATTGATAAAAACAAGTCTGACATTCAGCAGTTGTTAGCTCATCAGAAGCACCAATCTCATCTTCATATATCCTTAAAGCAGTCCGGATAGACTCTTCAGACACAGTTAACTGTAACTGTCTGGTAATATTTCCTCTAACCACAGTTACACCGGCTTCATCAGTAAACACCTCAGCAGTCCTCTAGAAACTCTTTATAAGTCTTGCATACACAATTGGCTTGGCACACATTGCATAAACATACTTTGTTCTTCTAAGAAATCTGACCATGTCTCTATACCTTCTACTTCTGGTATAGATTCATCTAACATAGCAACAAGATTGTGCTTGGGCTCAAACTTAAGGTCATTCATCTATTTTGACAAAACAAGACACATGTGTTAGACTTTTCATTCTCAAATAACAGAAATATGCATAAGAAGTTTTAAACATAATGACACAATGTAACACATCACACAGTCATTTAACTCCTAAGTTAATGTAACAATCTGATAATCATCATTTTGTTCAACAAAACCTTTTGGGAATCAATGATCATGCAACATTATACACTTAACAGTTTAAAAACTTAAGCATAAATCTAAAATTTTGCACAATGAAGTTGTATAACATGTTTTAGTTCAGTTTTAACATCGATTTGTCACATAATAACAGTTGATTTATCATTTGATATCAAATACATGAACAACTCAAATGTTCATCAATGGCGGTTCGACAGAGTTTGAACATTTTCTTTTGATTCAGTTGATTTTAAGAAATTTGATGCAAATTAATGAATGAAAATTAGTGATCGACAGTTATTACACCCATTACAACACTCGATTTAAGTTTTAACACTCATAATCAAAGTGTCGATTCAATGTCCAATTACGGTTCATTCTCAACATTTCGATTTTACGAACAATCAGTGGTTTTAACAAGGTCGAATCTTGAAAATATACCTTATTCAATCTATAAAACTTGTTACAGAATCAATCGATTGAATATGATATGGACGATTTGAGGTACAGGGGATTTTGCTTGAAAATGTTTGTGAAAAATGATAAGTGTTTGAGAAAAGGCGGGTATATATCTGTTGTTCAGCCGGCTCAAGAATTAGGTCAAACTTAACGGGACGGGTCAACATTTTGGACGGGTAAACAATTTTAGCCTTGTTAGGGTTATTTCCTAGTTAAGATTTACTTTGTATTTGTTTATATGTTTATGTATAGTTTAGGGTCTATTTTGTTATATTCCTTAAACTTGTAATTGTTGCTTAAAAGCATGTAGTGAGAGAGTGTGAGGAGAGAGGCTAGATCACTATTCACGTTAGAGAGAGAACTAAGTGTGTGTGATTTATTTTCTCCTGCACTTGTACTACAAATCTGCTTTGATCATCAATATACAAAAGAGAATTATTAGTATGAATTGTGTTTGTGATTGAACTGTTTGTTTGTGCGAATTATTCTGATCATTGAGTGATATTAACGATCCAATTGAACCTATCAATTGGTATCAGAGCTGTTGGTATTGTGTTCTTCGCTATTCATCAAGCAAAAACACTGAAATATTGCTCAAAATCATGATCTGAATGAATTGTTGCTGTTTTTGGTTGTGATTTATCATCGCAATCACTCCTAATTCACGACGATTGTGCAAATTCCATCAGATTATCATCAGATCTGAGGAATTAAGAAGAAAGAAAAAATTATTGTTCGATCGAATTTTGCTCAAATTTGATCATGTTTTGGATTGATTGAGATTAGGGATTGATAATCGAACTATTTTACTGCTTGTGTGTGAATTTTGAACGAATTGGACAAGTTTTGATAAACCCTGAAAAATTCTCATGGAGAAGATGATGAATAGTATGAACTTGGTTGAAGATTAACTTGCAGGGTGATAAAATTTGACTTAGACAATTTCCTTTGGACTTAGATTGAAGAACAATTAGGTCCTGTGCAGCCGTGTAAAGGATTTTGTGCTAGACGGGTAAAGAATTTGACGAGGAAAAGTGTTACTGTTCAGCCGGATCAACAACTGTTGTGCCGGGTAATACACTGTTACGCCGGGTGATTAAGAAATTTCAGCCGGGTGATCAAAGACTGTATAGCCGGGTAAACAACCTTGCCGTGTGATCGACAACTGTTCAGCCGTGTAAAGCTTTTGCCGTGTCAAGATTCAAGCCGGGTCAAGTTATTTGCCGTGTGAAGTTATTTCTTGTTGCCGTGTAACTGTTCAGCCGGGTAACTGTTCTGCCGGGTGAAGAATACAAGTATTACAACTGTTGAGCCGTGTGACTGTTTAGCCGGGTGAAGACTTTTCTCTGCCGGGTAAAGAACAAAGCTACTGTTCAGCCGGGTGAAGAAGGATTTTTCACTGTTCAGCCGTGTGACTCATTTTAGTTGTTTTAATCCTTGTTTTCTTATCTTGTGATTAATTACTTGTCTTTATTTTAGTAGTTTAGCTATTTCTTTTCAAAATTAACAAAAACCAAAAATATTTTCTTTAAAAATTTTTAAAATGGCACCTAATGATGATTCTGATAACCGTGTTCCTAGACTTGTTAATCGTGCAAATTTCAAGAATTGGGCAATCAGACTGAGACATCACCTATGCTCCATTGACAATGATTTATGGAAGTCAATTGAAAAAGGTCCTCATATTCCAACTCAGACTGCTCCAGATAGTGCAAGTACCTACACCAAAGACTCTACTGAACCTTATCCAGAGGATAATTTGTCAGCAGAAGATTTGAGGAAAGTGAAGAATGATAGCAAGGCTTATTCTTTAATGTGCAAGGGATTGCCACTTCAAGTTCTGTCGAGATTGGATGCATATCAAACTGGTTATACATGTTTCAAGGCATTAAAGTCAATATGCGAAGGAGGAGAACAATTGAGAAGTCTGAAGAAATCAAAGTTGAAAAGGCAATTGGAGTTGTTTGAACATATTAATGGAGAAACAGTACATCAGATGATGAACAAGTTTGTTCACTTAACTACTGAGATGTCAAACCTCGGAGTTAAGACTGAACTTCAAGACTTGAATGATCGATTGTTATGTGCTTTACCATCATCATGGAAGCAGACTGTTACTCTTTTAAAGCATACTGAAAAATTTCCAATGGATTTAGATCTGCTTATTGGAAAGATTGAAGAAGTTGAGATTGACGAAGGATCGAGAAATACTGATAGATCAAGCTCACAAACTCAATACAAGTATGTGGTGAATCCTGCCAATACTGTGGAGAATGCTTTTCTTGCACAAGATGCAATGAAGTTTGAAGATGAGGGTGATTTATTTGTTGGTGCAAGCTTCTATACTGATTCATCATACTTTCCAAGTTCACCAACTTATTCTCAACCTCAATCTCCACCAAGAGCTCAAGTTCAAAGTCAGAATCTGAAGAATCAAGTAGAAAATCAAAGTTCGAATGTTCAAGCCAAGGTAAAAGATGTGATGAACATCTTATTACAAGATGACGAGACCAAACTGCCTTCACAGCTTTTATGGCAAGTTTCCAAGCATACCAAGGAAGTCACTTAAGTCAAATGGACGTTGTCCTTCAAGATTTATTTGAGATGGATCCTGATGACGTTGAGGAAATGGACTTGAACTGGCAGATGGTGATGGTTGCATATAGAACGCAGAAGCATGCATATGTTAACCGAAGCTACAAGCCTCATGCAAACAAGACGGTTGGATTTGACAAATCGAAGGCCAGATGTTTTAACTGTAACTGTTATGGTCATTTTTCAAGGGAATGCAAGGCTCCTAAGAATCAGAATTACAACGACCAAGCAAGTTCAAGCAATCAAGGTCAAGGTCAAAGCTCACAACAGTCTTCGAGCTACCAAAGCAGAAATCAACGATTCTTTCAGAAACCATACCAAAGTCTTCCCATGCCGGAACTGAAGGATGAAGGAAAGAAACCAGAAGATCAAACTAAGGCACTGGTGGTTAGTGTAAAAGATGGATATGATTGGAGTGCGTATGCAGAACAATTCACACCTGATCTTACATCAAGTTTGGCACTGGTATGTGAAATGGAAGAGGATTGGTCAGAAGAAGGAGATAACAAGGTGATTGAAGAAGTTAGTGAAGATTCTGAGGATTATGACTGGAGTGCAAAGTCTGATCCTGTTGAAGAATCTGAGTCTGAAATTGCGCTGATGGCTACAGCCAGTGAGTCTTCATCATCTACCGAACAACCAAAGGTTAGTAATGACTTACCCCCTAATTATGTTCCATTGCCTATTGATGTGAAAGAAAGGTTATGTTCAGAACAATGCATTCAACAGGTAGAATATTATCGAACTCATTCATTTAAAATTGGTGATAAATTAAGCAAACATGAGAAAATTCATTAACAACTTAAAATTGATCACAAAATTTCTGATGAGAAGATATTGTCACTTAAAGAATCATGGAACAAAACCTTAAAGGAACTGGAACTGGTAACAAAACAACTTGAAGAAATGACAAAGAACTTTGAACAAGAAAAAGTTGCTCATGCTGTCACACAAGTTGAATTAACGAAAGTAAAAAGTTGTAAAACAATGGTCAAACAACTTATAAGTGAAAGAGGTAACAAAACCAAAACCGGGTTGGGTTTCACTCATGAACCAATGCCAAATTCAATCACACAAACCTTACCGGAAAACTTTAATGAATTTGATCATTCACCTGAAAATGAACGAAAATTCAAAGAAATTCAAAGAAGTAAATCCGAGTCTGAAGGTTCTGAAGTGCTGATGGAAAGTTTGAAAGAAGAAGATGGTGTGACAACTGAAGCTGATGATGAAGCAAGCAACGAATCTGATAACAAGTTAGAGCCTGTTATGATTCAACTTGTTGAGTATCCGGAACTGAATCCGAAGTCAGAAACAGTGAAGGAAGAAGGTGAATTTTCAGGATACAATGATCCTAAATACATCAAGTGGAAGAAGGAACAAAAGGCGCAAGTTGCTGATCAACTGATCAAGAAGCAAGAAGTCAAAAAGACTGAAGTTTCGAATGCCAAAGTGCAGAAGTTAAAATCGAAAATCAATCAATCTGAAACAAAACCTTCAAAAGGTAAAAGTTTCATAAAATCGAATGACAACACCAAAGCTCAAATTGTTAAAACTGAAAATGTTAAATCTGTCAAGAAGAAAGTGACAAAAGGTAAAACAATTAAGTTTGTGTCTGCAGGAACGTTTGATTTAAATGGATCTTATGGTAAACCAATCAATTCTCCAATCAAATCTAACTCTGGTCTGAAAACAGGTTCAGGTCCTAAGTCTTCCGCTGTAAATGATAAAAGAATTGAATCAAAAAGGTTAACCAAACAGAACAGTTTAAAATCGAACCAAAGTCCCATGCAATCAAAATCACAAACAAAGTCTCCACAAAAGAATCATGTTAATCTAAAACCGAACAAAACTGATAATGAATCACGAGTTGGTTCAACATCAAAAGTTAACAATCGGCTCTTTAGGATTAGCAAGAAACATTGTGAGATATGTGATCATTATAACCATGCAACTGCTGAATGTTTCTTTAACAGGTACTGCAGTTACTGTGACAAAAGAAATCATTCTTCAGAAGAATGTTTTTATAACAAATTCTGTGATATTTGTGAAAGGAGAAACCATGACACAAAGGATTGTTTCTTTCGAACAAACTCAACAAGAGAAATGACACCATTTTCAAATTTTCGAAGAAATCAGTCATTTGGTTTTCAAAATGTTAATCAAAGTCATTCTCCTGTTTTGAGAAATTTTAATCGAAACAATTCTGGTTTAAACAATTTTGCATCAAGAAATATGCAGGTTAACAGTTTTAAACCAAGAGCTTTAATGGTAAGAAATCAAAAGTTTGAAAATAACCTTGATCCTAAGTTAGAGGAAAGGTTTATTGCTTTGAGAAGAAAGCAATCATTGCACGCCAATGGGCGAAACAGTTTTCAGCATCAAAATCTCTTAAATGAAACAAATTTTCAAAATATTCAATATAAACAAGTTACTATTGCAGATAGATTCAGAAAACCCAAGACCGTGTGGGCCTGGGTTGACCAAACTAACTGAGTGATTGTTGAAATGCAGGTACGCCCAAGAAGACCTATCAACTCATGGTTCGTTGATAGTGGGTGTAGCCGGCATATGACAGGCAACCATGCCTTGCTTCAAGACTTTAAGCTGAAAAATGGTACACACGTTGCATTTGGAGGTGATGCTGGTGGTAAAATAACAGGAGAAGGAACTGTTTCGAATGAGGTCATTAGTTTTGATAAAGTCAACTACTGTGCACAATTGAACTTTAATTTACTAAGTGTATCTCAAATTTGTGATAAATCCTATTCAACTTTATTTGATGATTCTTTCTGTTATATACTCAAACCAGGTTTCAAGATTGACAATGATTGGGTGGTGGTTAAAGCTCCAAGAGATCGTGATGTATACAAGCTGGATATGTCGCAGATTGATGCTGAAACCGAAACCACTTGCCTCATTGCTCATGCTTCAAATGATGAGAGTCAGCTTTGGCATAGACGGCTGGGCCATTCAAATTTCAGAAACATGAACCGTCTGGTAACCGGAAATCATGCTGTGGGAATACCGTCAAAGAAATTCTCCACAACTGATCTCTGTCCAGCGTGTTTGAAGGGAAAACAGCATCGAATGTCTTTTAAGTCCAAGCAAGAAAACTCCATTTCAAAACCCTTGCAGATGCTACATATGGATCTTTTCGGACCAACGAATGTGCAAAGCATCGGAAAGAAGTCTTACTGTTTTGTCATTATTGACGATTTCACTAGATTTTCTTGGGTTTATTTTTTGCATGTTAAATCTGAAACAGCTGAGTTATTAAAAGAATTTATCATCAAAGTTGAAAATCAAATGGAATGCAAAGTTAAAATCTTAAGAAGTGATAATGGAACTGAATTTAAGAACACTAATGTTGATGTGTTTTGTGCAGAAAAGGGAATTGCTAGACAATTTAGTGCTCCAAGAACGCCTCAACAAAACGGGGTTGCGGAACGGAAAAACCGGACACTAATTGAAGCAGCAAGATCCATGCTCGCCGATGCCAAAATCCCTATCACATTTTGGGATGAAGCTATTGCTACTGCGTGTTTTGTACAAAATAGAACATTATTGGTTCAAGATAAACAGAAAACATCTTATGAGTTGTTATTTGGAAGAAAACCAAATATTTCTTACTTGAAAGCATTTGGTTGTCCTGTATCGATTTTAAATTTGAGTGATCATCTCGGGAAGTTTGAGTCAAAATCTGACGATGGATTTTTCCTAGGTTATTCGTCTGTTTCTAAAGCTTATCGGGTTTTTAATAGCAAAACAAACATTGTTATTGAAACTATTAACGTAAAGTTTTTAGAAAATTCGTTTCCGTTAGTGGCTCATGGTCCCGAATGGTTATTTGATTTAGATTCGCTATCGAAATCTTTCAATTCTAACTTATTTGATTTTTCAAGAAAAACAAACAAAGAATCAGGCGACTTGGGATGCTTTAGTGAGATTCTGATAATGACGATGATGGAAATCTCAGTTCTGAATACCCATTCATGTCTTTTCACAATCCTGATCATGTCAAATCTAGTCAAGATCCGGGTCCTTCTGGTTCTCAAGACGATCAAGAATCAAACAATCTTGAAGACGATGTGAATCCGCAAGTTTCTCCTAATGATGGTGGATCTGTTCAGAATCAACCATCATCCGATCCGAATGTTGAAGTTGTTCCAGAATCATTTGATTACTTCATCAATTCACCCGGATCAAGTTCCTAATTTCACTCCGCATACTTCTTCCATTCTACAAGATCTACCAAATCTGAATACTTCTAATCTGGAGAGTCAAGTGCAAGGAGGTGACATACCAATTCATCGAATTCACAAGAAACATCCCGTCTCTCAGATTATTGGACCGTTGAATCAGAGAACTACAAGAAGTCAGACTGAGCAAGCAAATGTCTGTCTTTATTCATGTTTTCTTTCTCAAGTGGTGCCAAAGAACATTTCAGAAGCGCTGCAAGATAACAGTTGGATTGAAGCTATGCAAGAGGAATTACTTCAGTTTCGCAAACAAGAAGTATGGAAATTAGTGGACTTACCTGAAGGAGAGAATGCAATTGGTACAAGATGGTTGTACAAGAACAAGCCAGACGAACGTGGCATTGTTGTGAGAAATAAAGCCAGACTTATTGCACAAGGTTACACTCAGGAAGAGGGTATTGATTATGAAGAAGTGTTTGCTCCGGTCGCTCGACTTGTAGCTATTCGTGTCTTCTTAGCCTATGCCTCCTTCATGAAGTTTAAGGTGTTTCAAATGGACGTCAAAGGCGCTTTTCTGTATGGACCAATTACAGATGATGTATATGTTCGACAACCTCCTGGGTTTGAAGATCCTGATTATCCTCATCGTGTATACAAGTTGAGTAAAGCTCTATATGGTCTACATCAAGCTCCAAGAATCTGGTACGAGACGTTATCTAAACATCTGCTGGAACATAGATTTACAAGAGGTCAGATTGATCCAACTTTATTTATGAAGCGGGAGGATGAAGATCTTTTATGTGTTCAAGTGTATGTGGATGATATCATCTTTGGCTCAACCAGTGCGTCCATGTGCAAAGAGTTTGAAGAAATCATGAAGTCAAGATTCCAGATGAGTTCGATGGGGGAGATTAATTTCTTTCTTGGATTGCAAGTAAAACAATCAGCAGACGGAATTTTTATCAACCAATCAAAGTTCGTTGAGAAGTTGCTGAAAAAGTTCAAGTTGCAAGATTGCCAGACTATCCGAACTCCATCTGATGTGAACTGCAAGAGTCAACCGGATCCGAAAGGCAAATCCGTTGATCAAACACTATACAGATCAATGATTGGTTCACTGATGTATCTTACTGCATCAAGGCCAGACATCATGTATGCTGTATGTGTATGCGCAAGATATCAGTCTGATCCAAAAGAGTCGCATCTGATTGCTGTTAAACGTATTTTCAGATACCTTAAAGGGAAGCCAAATCTCGGGTTATGGTATCCTTATGAAGGGAATTTTGAATTATATAGTTATTCTAACAGTGATTTTGGTGGATGTGCTCTTGACAGGAAATCGACTAGTGGTGGATGTCAATTTCTGGGTCCTAGACTTGTCTCTTGGCAATGCAAGAAGCAGACCAACGTTTCTGTATCCACAGCTGAAGCAGAGTATATCGCTGCATCTGCAGGATGTTCTCAAGTTTTATGGTTACAAAATCAGTTGCTTGACTACGGGTTTAACTTTCTAAAAACTCCTATTTACATAGACAATACTGCTGCTATGTTCATTACTGCTAATCCTGTTCAACACTCAAAAACCAAGCATATCGAAATTCGATATCAATTTCTCAGAGACAACTCTGAAAAAGGTTTAATAATTTTGATTAAGGTTCATACCGACAAACAACTGGCAGATCTTTTCACAAAATCTTTTTTGTCAGGCCGGTTTGAATTCTTAGTTCAATCCATAGGATTAATCAATCATGATTGATTCTATTTTTCAAAAACAAAACAAAAATCAAAAATATAAAATCCAAAAATATAATAAGTTGATGTTAAGTATTGATTCCTTTGTCTTTTATTTTATGTCTTGCATTGTGTGTGTGCATGAAAAAGAAAAGCAAAAACAAAATATAAAAGCAAAAAGAAAAGAAAATATCATGTCATAAGAATCTATATTGCAAAAAGTGAGAAATGATAGTTACACTAGACATTATTTGTTACATCATTTTTAAATAAAGACTGATGAATGTTAATTGATGTGCTAGACAGCTCAGGCAATTAGACTGAACAAGTAAGTTGATTGTTGACAAATATAAACTTAATGATCTTTGTGTTAAGTTCCATAGTTATACATGTATAGATATATATCTTTTGATGCATTGCTTGTGATGATAGTTGTGCATGATCGGGTAACGATGCAGTCTATTCAGTGTGATGAACCGCATCGTGAGCTTCTTTGTTGTGGTATCCACAGACCTGAAGTCTCACATGAAGTCTCTTTTGAGCTTCAAGGTGCAGCAAAAGATTCCCAAAGATGGAACAAAAAGAGTCCCAAATGTGGACCATCACCAAACAAAAATTCCAAAAAGGAATTCAGAAGATTCCCAAGGGGAACAATAGGAAATGAAAAATTCCAAAATGGAATTAAAAAGAAGTCCCAAAGTGGACCAAATCCGAATAGAACCCAGATTCCACACTATTTATGACTGTAAGTGACCAGGTTTTGTGCAATATGCATTCAGGTAGTAGTTGATAAGGAAATATGTTGACATATGTATACATGTGGGTCACATAAGTCATTTAAATCGAACCTTAAATATCATCATGATACTGTGTCAACTCGAGCTAATTGGTATGTTTTCATATCATCACTCAATCAAACATAAGTCAAATGTCTATTCAAAACTTGCAAAACATGTTCAGATAATGTGTGGTATGATCTCACTGCGATATTTTGATTCATTGTGTGTGCTTTGTGAGTGCTGTGTGTGTGCAGGCATTTGGAATCTTTATTGACACATCGACATCCTTGTTAAACTTAAAAATTTCAAGAAATTTCAAGTTTAGGGGGAGAATAAAAGAAGAAGAAAAATATTTACAAAAATCCAAAAAAAAAAAATTGTGAATAAGTGTGTTTTGAATGAACAAGATTATGTGGTATGAAAAGCAAAGGTATTGGAAGTGTTAAAAACAAACCCAAGGTCTTGTAATGTGTTTTTCAGAAATTGCTTCGGGATATAGAAAATTTTGGTTGTGCAAAAATATTTTTGTGAAAATTAAAGAAAAAGAAAAGGGAATTTAAATTGTGCTAAATTTGTTGCCCTAGAAATGTTGTTGATTAATTAATGTGACAAAATTCTTTTAAGGATGTCTTGTCTAATTAATATGTCGAGAATGTTTGCAGGTGCAATAAATGCTGTTGAAAAAGTCAACAGACGAGAAAAAGTGAAGAAAATTGCTCAAGTATTGTAGCCGGGCAAAGATATCAAAGACAACTATTCTGCCGGGTAATGAAGACACTGTTCAGCCGGGCAATGTTGTGTGTTTGATATGAGCCGGGTGATTGAGAAAAAGAAGTGAAGCCGGGTGAAGATATTATGACTACTGTACAGCCGGGCAATGAACATGTCAAATACAGCCGGGTGAAGGTCATAGATATCTGCCGTGTGACTAAGTTGTGTCACTATACAGCTGGGTGAAGAAATGTTGTCACTATACAGCCGGGTAAAAGAAAGAAGTTTTATCTTGCCGTGTAAGTGTATAACACTGTGTTGCCGGGTAATAGTGGAAGCAACTATGTTGCCGTGTGATGAAGAAAGCATGCCGTGTGAAGAAGAAAGCATGCCGGGTGATATAGAAGACAACTGTGTTGCCGGGTGATGAAGAAAGGCAAGCCGGGTGATGAAGGTATCACTATGCAGCCGGGTAATGAACAAACAGGTTATTGTACAAGCCGGGTGATGTTGTGAAGACTACTATGCTGCCGGGTGATGAGTAAAACCAAACAGGTGTAGTTGTTCCTAACCTTTACCCGTCTCTACAGTGACTTACCCGTCTCTACAGTGGTTGACCCGTCAAGTGTTTTTACATATTTTTATGTTGATCCGTCCATGTTGTGACCCGTCCCAAAGTACATGACCCGTCCCAACAGTGACTGACGCGGCTCAACAGTGCTTGACCCGTCAAGGCTTATTGGGCTATTGTGCTTACCCGTCCCAAGTTGTTGACCCGGCACCTCAAGTTTGACCTAATTTTTAACCATATAAAAACCCGCCTCTTCACAAACACTTGTCATTTTTCACATTCGTTTTCAAGCACAAATCCCCTGCACAAAATCGTTGATTATCATATTCAATCAATCGTTCTGTAACAAGTTATATTGATTGAATAAGGTATAATTTACATGTTTGAGCTTGATAAACCTGCAAATCGACCGATAAAATGAAAAACGATGATGAACAGTGTTTTTGATCACTGAATCGACACTTTGATTGTGTGTGTTAAAACCAAAATCGAATGTTGTTTTAAGTGTAAAAACTGTCGATCATTAACAATCAATCACTCATTTGCACCAAAATTCATTAAAATCAACTAAATCACTCAAATTACCTTATAACTGTCAACCGCCATTGATGACCTGTTTCAAGCTCATAACTGTTAAACTTCAAAATGATGAAATCTGTGTTAAAAGTGACAAATCCTTGTTAAAACTGAACTAAAACAAGTTAAACAACTTCATCTTATAAATGTCAAATTTATGCTCTTAAGTGTTAAACTGTTAAATTGAAAAAATGTTGTATAATCATTAAAATTCCAAGTTGTTTTGATTAAAATGATGAAAATCAGTTTGTTAGATCAATTTAGGGTTAAAATGATTATGTGAATGTTTTGCTTTTATAACTTTTGCTCAAACACTTATGAAAATTGAAGTTTATTAATGAAGAATCTAACACATTTGTCTTGTTTGTGTTTTGTTTTTTTGTTTTAACAGATGGAGAATTTGAAGTTTGAGCCCAAACACAATCTGGTGGCATGTTTGGATGAATCTATCCCTGAAACTGAAGGTTACAGAGATATGATCAGATTCATAAAGAGGACAAAATATGTGTATGCTATGTGTGCCAAACCGGTCATATATGCTAGATTGATAAAGAGTTTTTGGAGGACATCTGAGGTTATTAGAGATGATAATGGAGTAGTTGTGGTTAGAGGAAACATTACTAGAGAATTGGTGTTGACAGTTTCTGAAGAAGCAATCAGAACTGCATTGAGGATTGATGAGGATGAAGTAGGGGCTAATGATGAATTGACTATGGCTGAATGCCAAGCGTGCTTTGTTAATATGGGACATCCTCCTGCATTTCCAAAGTCACAATTCTATAGAGCCAGATTGGGGAAGAAATGGAAACTGTTATGTTATGTTGTTCAACAGTGCATGTAAGGAGGAGTGCAGGCTTTGATAATTTCCCATCTGATATAGCATCTCCAATTGTTGCTATAGCTGAGAACAAACCATTTAACATGTCAAGATGGATCATGAATGGTTTTGTATTTAATCTGGTCAAGGGCAAAAGATTTAAGTTTCTCATGTACCCGAGATTCTTACAGTTGATGATAAATGTTGCCTATCCCATGATTAGAGAAGAAGGAGTGGTTGGAGGGATACTTTATACTGAGGACATGAACGATCTATCTTATAGAAAGATGAGCATCGGGAATGTGCCTAGTATTGATCTATTTGACTATTTGAGAGATATAGCAAATAATGAAGAAGATGTTGAAGAAGTTTATCATCATATTTCACACGGAGAGATTGTAAATCCGCAGGACCTGGTTGATGAGGTGCCTGACAATTTATTGGATGATGATGAGTATAATGCTCGTCATGCAGAAGATGAAGAGAATGAATCTGAGGATGATGAAAATGATGATGGTGATAGTGATGATGAAGAAAGTGATGATGATGAAGATGACAATGGTGATGATGATGGTAATGATGGTGCTGAATCTGTTTCAGAGGAGGCAGAGAACATTGAGATAGCTGAACCAATGGAATTGGAGACTGGAAATGTTGAAGTCATTGAACAAGATGTGATAGAAGAACCTGTTGAGGTTACTTGTGTTGAAAAGGAGGTGGCAGTTGAAGTTGCTAAGCCTATCACAAAACAGTATGTTAGATCTCGAAGATCTAAATCTGTTGTTGAGAAAGTATTGGTTGAGACTGAAAATATAGATGTTGTTCAAATAGCTCAGGAAGTAATTGCCGAGGTTGAGACTATTGCACAGATAGTTGATGAAGCTGATGCTGGCATTACTGATCCTATCCCTGTTGATATACCCACCATATCATCCCCTGTTGCTGAAAACATTGAACAAATTTTGGAGTCTTCGCAAAATATTGTGTCAAGTGTTGAAGAAAATGAGGATAAGAAGAAAATTATTGAGTTAGAAGAGATGGTGGCAAAGCTTTTAGAGGCAAATGAACAGTTGAAAGCTTCAAATGATAGGAAAAAGAAAAGACTTGAAGAGTGTTGGGTTACTCACAATCAAAATCTGGAAACATTTAAAGCTTTGGATGCTGATCATTTAAAGTTGAAGATTGATCATGACAAGTTAAAGGCTGCGTATGAAAATTTGAAGGAGGAACATGAAACTTTGAAGTTTGATTATACGGAGTTGAAGGCTGAATGTAATACGTTGGATGCTGAAAAAGAAATGTTGGAAAAATGGTTGGAAGAAACTCGCTCGAAGAAATCCGGGTCCACATCTGATAAAGATTTTTCAGACGAAGTGATGGAAGTGTCTGAACCTTCTCAAGCAGCAAAAGTATACTATACCCGAGCACGTGGCACAACAAATGTGGGTATAAGGGTGGAATCTCCGATTGTTATTCCCGATGAAGCTGTTGCTGATTCTGTCAATACTGACAAAGCTGAGGGAAAAAGGAAGTTAGATGCTGTACCAGAAATTATGGGTGATGAAAGTTGCAGTAAAAAGGCGAGATTGGAAGAAACAGTGCAGATTGAGCCGATTCAATCTGTAGCTGTAGTTGAAACTAAGGAAGTTGAGTTGGCAAAGGCAGATGAGATTGTGACTGGTACTGAAGATGATAAATCAGTTCAGATTGAGCCGATTCAATCTGAAGCTGCTGCTGTTGAAGAAGTGCCTGAAATTGCTGAAATTGTTGAAAAAGTGTCTAAAGATGTTGAAGTAATAGAGAATGTGCCAGAAACTGTTCCAGAAGACGAAAGTCAGTTTGAGCCGATTCAAACTGACAATGCATCTATGATTGAGGCATTAGATGATCTTGATGATATTGATTTTACTGAATCTGAACCAGAAGCTGAGCCAGAAACTAATCCTAATCATGAGATTCCAGATGATTTAGATCAAAGATTTGCTTATCTTGAGAAGATGAAGTACAATTCTGTGTTTCTGAATGGGCTGACTGTGAGTCAAATAAACGAAGAATATGAAAAGTGTCTGATAGCTCAAGACAAAGTTGCTGCTGATGAGAAAGAGTTTATCATTGAGATGGGAGAATGGACACCGCTTCAAGAGAGTTTGAACATAGAAGATTTACCTCCAACTGAACTGTATCACCAAAATCCTGAAGAGATGTCAAGTAGGAATATGCGAGATTGGTTGAGCTCAAGGAATTATCCTTATAAGACTTTGAAGAGATTGAAATCTGAGTCGCTGAGGAAAATTGTTGTTAGTTTCATGAAGACGGAGAAAATGTACAATCGTATGTTTTATTTGGACTACAACAACCCTCAATACTACGAGCTGACAAAGAGATACAAAGTTCTCGGACCAAAGGAGATTCCGGTGATGGCTTTACCCGAGAATGCGCACAAGAAAAGGCACGAGTTGATAGACATGTTTCCCAGTGAAGTTAAGTCATACAACATACCTATGGACGTACGTGAATCATGGCACAAATCAGCCACAACAGGTGATGTTGTAAGGTCACTGCTGAGCAAGGGTCAGTCGATTGCTGAACTTCTTGATTCAATGATCGTGCCGGAAAAATCCAAACAGGTAAAGATTATAGCGTGGAAATATGATGAAGTATTTGATGCGTTCATGATAAAAAGAGTTAATGGTTTATGTGATGTATACCATTACTACTCTAGCATTTTCAAGTTAGAAGTTCAAGACTTGAAAGAGCTGCACAAGCTTAGGCTGATAAATCACACGCATGCTGAGCGTGGTGATAAATGTGCAATGCTGCTGGATGCCGGGTTAGCCAGATCACCGAAATATCTAGACTTCAGAGGTCAACAAGAAGACAGTGCTTATGTGCAGGCAAAGAAACAGAGAAAGAAAAAGAAGTTGGTAGTCAGTGAGGACATGTATTTAGAAGAATTTTCTGATGAGTATTTTGACAAAGTAACTAATCCGGGATTGAAAGTGATTGATGGATTTCAAGCGACGAAGCCAATACTTAGAGTTTTCTACAATCAAGAAACGTTTGAGTTGAAGCTTGTTCGAAACTTGGATAACTGGGATAAAGACATGATCACTTTATTCAGTACCTTTGAGCTGAAATTACTTCATCCATCATACATTGATTTTTTGAGAAGTTGTAGAATGGAGAAATGCAAAGACAAATTGGCTGAAGCTGATCGAAAACTGTTTGTGGTGATGATAGAGGTAATAGCAGCTGCATCAGAGAAGATACGAGTAAGGAAGGCATTACTCAACTCCAATCTTGTAAGAGTTGACATTCCGGAGATAGAATTTATGAGAATATCTGCGAAAGGAACTTTGGAGGTGCAAGTCAAAGGAAAGGAGCTGCCTTATGAATTTTACGCTAACATTGATTTTGCAGGTTTAAATCTTGATTCTCTGAGACGGATGAATGCCTGCCCAATCCTTACAAACGAGTCCAAACCGAGACAAGCAAAGATAGCAGAAAAGTTCAAGTCTTGTATAGAAGAAGCACTGAAGGAACAAGAAGAGTTTAAAGGAAAAGAGTTGCTGGATATCAAAGAGGAACCAGAAGATTGGTAAAGAGAGATTGAAGCTGAAAAAGATGAAAACTGTTGAAGATTTTGCTGAAGATCCAAAGATAAATCTTAGGGGGAGTACTGTTAGGGTTATTTCCTAGTTAAGATTTACTTTGTATTTGTTTATATGTTTATGTATAGTTTAGGGTCTATTTTGTTATATTCCTTAAACTTGTAATTGTTGCTTAAAAGCATGTAGTGAGAGAGTGTGAGGAGAGAGGCTAGATCACTATTCACGTTAGAGAGAGAACTAAGTGTGTGTGATTTATTTTCTCCTGCACTTGTACTACAAATCTGCTTTGATCATCAATATACAAAAGAGAATTATTAGTATGAATTGTGTTTGTGATTGAACTGTTTGTTTGTGCGAATTATTCTGATCATTGAGTGATATTAACGATCCAATTGAACCTATCAAGCCCAATAAGCCTGGACGGGTCATGTACTGTTGAGCCGTGTCAAGTACTATTGGGAGGGGTCACAGTTTTGGGACGGGTCACAACCTTGGGACGGGTCAACATTTTAACATGAAAAACACTTAGACGGGTCAATCACTGTAGGGACGGTTCAAGTACTGTAGGGACGGGTCAGAGTTAGGAACAACTACACCTTCGTTTTTGGTTTTACCCATCACCCGGCTGAATAGTAGACTCCTTATCATCACCCGGCTTGCACAATGACTTCATGTTCATTACCCGGCTACACAGTGATACTTCCTAAATCATCACCGGCTGTACAATTGTCATACTTACCCGGCTGCACAGTGTTCTTCACTTACACGGCTATATAGAATCTTCATTCTATTACCTGGCTGCATAGTGACAAACACTTCATCACCCGGCTGTATAGTAACATACAACTTTGTCACCCGACATCATTTCTTCTTTCACCCGGCTACTTTTCATTTAGTCACCCGGCTGATAACAACATCACTTCATTACCCGGCTAAACAGTGACTTATTCATTACCCGGCTGATAACAAACATTACTTCATTACCCGGCTAAACAGTGAAATCTGATATCGTCACTCGGCAACACACTTAGACGATTTTTCATTTTTCTCTCTGTTGACTTTTTCAACTGCATTTATTGCACCTGCAAAACATTCTCGACATATTAATTAGACAGACATGCTTAATTAGGGTTTGTCAAATTAATTCATCAAAAATTAATTATAGGGCAACAAATTTAATTCTCATTAAAACACCTTTTTCATTTTCTTTGATTTTTTACACAAAAATGTTTTTGCACAACCAATATTTCTATATCCCGAAGCAATTTTCTAAAAACAAATCACAAGACCTTAGGTTTGTTTTTAACACATCCAAAACATTTGCTTTCATTAACCACTTGATCCTTACATTCAACACACTTATTTCAAATATTTTTGGATTTTTGTAAATATTTTTCTTCTTCAAATATTCTCCTCCTAAACTTTGAAATTTCTTGAAATTTTTAAGTTTAAAAAGGATGTCGATGTGTCAATAATGACTCCATATGCCTGCACACACAAAGCACACACATTAAAATAAATACATATGCAATGCAATGAATCAATATATCACAGTGAGATCATACCACACATTATCTGAACATGTTTTGCAAGTTTTGAATAGACATTTGACTTATGCTTGATTGAGTGATGATATGAAAACATACCAATTAGCTCTAATTGACACACTTACTTTTTCAGTATCATGATGATATTAAGGTTCGATTAAAATGACTTATGTGACCCTCATGAATACATATATCAACATATTTCCTCATCAACCACTACTTGAATGCATATTGCACAAAAACATGGTCACTTACAATCATAAACAGTGTGGAATATGGGTTCTATTCGGATTTGGTCCACTTTGGACTTCTTTTGAATTCCTTTTTGGAATTTTTTATTTCCTATCGTTCCCCTTGGGAATCTTCTGAATTCCTTTTTGGAATTTTGTTTGGTGATGGTCCACATTTGGGACTCTTTTTGTTCCAACTTTGGGAATCTTTTGCTGCACCTTGAAGCTCAAAAGAGACTTCGTGTGAGACTTCAGGTCTGTGGGTACCACAACAAAGAAGCTCACGATGCGGTTCATCACACTGAATAGACTGCATCGTTACCCGATCATGAACAACTATCATTACAAGCAATGCATCCAAAGATATATATTTAGACATGTATATCAAAGGAACTTAACACAAAGATCATTAAATTTAGATTTGTCAACAATGAACTTACTTTTTCAGTCTAATTGCATGAGCTGTCTCGCACGTCAATTAACATTCATCAGTCTTTATTATAAAAATGATGAAACAAATAATGTCTAGTGTACTATCATTTCTCACTTTTTGCAATATATATTCTTATGTCATGAGTTTCTTTTTCTTTTGCTTTTCTTTTTCCATCTTTTTGTGTTCTTTTTCTTTTTTATGCACATTCACAATGCAAAAACAAAATAAAAAGAAAAAGGAATCAATACTTGGCATCGACTTATTATATTTTTGGCTTTTATATTTTATATTTTTGTATTTGGTTTGTAAAAATAGAATCAATCATGGTTGATTAACCATATAGATTGAATTAAGAATTCAAACCGTCCTGACAAAAAAGATTTTTTGAAAAGATCTGCCAGTTGTTTGTCGGTATGAACTTTAATCAAAATTATTAAACCTTTTTCAGAGTTGTCTCTGAGAAAATGATATCGAATTTCGATATGTTTTGTTTTTGAGTGTTGAACAGGATTAGCAGTAATGAACATAGCAGCAGTATTGTCTATGTAAATAGGAGTTTTGAGAAAGTTAAACCCGTAGTCGAGCAATTGGTTTTGTAGCCACAAAACTTTAGAACATCCTGCAGATGCAGCGATATACTCTGCTTCAGCTGTGGATACAGAAACATTGGTCTGCTTTTTGCATTGTCAAGAAACAAGTCTAGGACCCAGAAATTGACATCCGCCCGTAGTCGATTTCCTGTCAAGAGCACACCCACCAAAGTCACTATCAGAATAACTATATAATTCAAAATTGCCTTCATAAGGATACCATAACCCGAGATTCGGTTTCCCTTTAAGGTATCTGAAAATACGTTTAACAGCAACCAGGTGCGACTCTTTTGGATTAGACTGATATCTGGCACACACACATACAACATATATAATGTCTGGTCTTGATGCAGTAAGATACATCAGTGAACCAATCATTGATCTGTACAGTGTTTGATCAACGGATTTGTCTTTTGGATCCGGCTGTATCTTGCAATTCACATCAGATGGCGTTCGAATATTCTGACAATCCTGCATCTTGAACTTTTTCAGCAACTTTTCAACTAACTTTGATTGGTTGATAAAAATTCCTTCAGCTGACTGTTTTACTTGCAATCCGAGAAAGAAATTAATCTCTCTCATCGAACTCATCTGAAATCTGGATTTCATAATCTCTTCAAACTCTTTGCACATGGACGGACTTGTCGATCCAAAGATGATATCATCCACATACACTTGAACACATAGAAGATCTTCATTTTCCCGCTTCATAAATAAAGTTGGATCAATCTGACCTCTTGTAAAACCATGTTCCAGCAAATGTTTAGATAACGTATCGTACCAAATCCTTGGGGCCATATGTAGACCATATAAAGCTTTGCTTAATTCGTATACACGATGTGGATACTCAGGATTCTCGAAACCTGGAGGTTGTCTGACGTACACATCATCGGTAATTGGTCCATACAGAAAAGCGCCTTTAACATACATTTGAAACACTTTGAACTTCATGAAAGAGGCATATGCTAGAAAAACGCGAATAGCTTCAAGTCGAGCGACCGGAGCAAACACTTCTTCATAGTCAATACCTTCTTCTTGAGTGTAACCTTGTGCAATAAGTCTTGCTTTGTTTCTGACCACAATGCCACGTTTATCTGGCTTGTTCTTGTACAACCATCTTGTACCAATCGCATTTTCTCCTTCAGGTAAGTCCACTAATTTCCAAACCTCTTGTTTGCGAAATTGAAGTAACTCCTCCTGCATGGCTTCAATCCAACTATTATCTTGTAACGCTTATGAAATGTTCTTCGGTACCACTTGAGAAAGAAAACATGAATAAAGACAAACGTTTGCATGTTCAGTCTGACTTCTCATAGTTCTCTGATTCAAAGGTCCTATAGTCTGAGAAAGAGGATGATTCCTGTGAACTCGGTGAGTTGGAATTGAATCACCTTGTACTTGCGTCTCCAAATTAGACTGATTCAGATTCGGTAGATCTTGCAGAATTGTAGAAGCATGCGGAGTGAAATTAGGAACTTGTTCTGGTGAATTGATGAAGTAGTAAAATGATTCTGGAACAACTTCAACATTCGGATCTGATGATGGTTGATTTTGAACAGATCCACCATCATTAGGAGAATTTTGCGGATTCACATCATCATCAAAATTGTTTGATTCTTGATCTTCTTGAGAACCAGATGGACCCGGAGCTTGACTGGATACCACATGATCAGGATTATGAAATGACATGAACGAATACTCAGAATTGAGATTACTATCATCGTCATTGTCAGAATCATCACTAAAACATCCCAAGTCTCCTGATTCTTTACTCGATTTTCCTAAAAAATCAAACAAGTTAGAATTGAAAGATTTTGATAACGAATCTAAATCAAATAACCATTCGGGACCATGAGCCACTGACGGAAACGAATTTTCTCAAAACTTTACGTTAATAGTTTCAATAACAATGTTAGTTTTGCTATTAAAAACACGATAAGCTTTTGAAACCGAAGAGTAACCAAGAAAAAATCCATCGTCAGATTTTGACTCAAATTTACCGAGATGATCACTTAAATTTAGAATCGATACAGGACAACCAAATGCTTTCAAATATGAAATACTCGGTTTTCTTCCAAACAATAACTCATAAGATGTTTTATGTTTATCCTGAACCAATAATGTCCTGTTCTGTACAAAGCAAGCAGTAGCAATAGCTTCGTCCCAGAATGTGATAGGGATTTTGGCATCTGCGAGCATGGATCTTGCTGCTTCAATTAGTGTTCGATTTTTCCGTTCAGCCACACCGTTTTGTTGAGGCGTTCTTGGAGCACTAAATTGACGCGCAATTCCTTTTTCTGCACAAAACAAATCGACATTAGAGTTTTTAAACTCAGTTCCATTATCACTTCTCAAAATTTTTACTTTGCAATCCAACTGATTTTCAACTTTGATAATGAATTCTTTTAACAACTCAGCAGTTTCAGATTTATCATGCAAGAAATAAACCCAAGAAAATCTAGTAAAATCATCAATGATGACAAAACAATAAGACTTCTTTCCGATGCTTTGAACATTTGTTGGTCCGAAAAGATCCATGTGTAGCATCTGTAGGGGCTTTGAAATGGAGTTTTCTGGCTTGGACTTAAAAGACATTCGATGTTGTTTTCCTTTCAAACATGCTGGACAGAGATCAGTTGTTGAGAATTTCTTTGACGGTATTCCCACAGCATGATTTCCAGTCACCAGTCGGTTCATGTTTCTGAAGTTTGAATGGCCCAGCCGTCTATGCCAAAGCTGACTCTCATCATTTGATGCATGCGCAATGAGACAAGTAGTTTCGGTTTCAGCATCAATCTGCGACATATCAAGCTTGTATACATCACGATCTCTTGGAGCTTTAACCACCACCCATTCATTGTCAATCTTGAAACCTGGTTTGAGTATGTAACAAAAAGAATCATCAAACAATGTTGAGTAAGATTTTTCACAAATTTGAGATACACTTAGCAAATTAAAGTTCAACTGTGCACAGTAGTTGACTTTATCAAAGCTAATAATACCAATTGACACAGTTCCTTCTCCAGTTATTTTTCCACCAGCATCTCCTCCAAATGCAACATGAGTACCATTCTTAAGCTTAAAATCTTGAAGCAAGGCATGGTTGCTTGTCATATGCCGGCTACACCCACTATCAACAAACCATGAGTTGATAGGTCTTCGAGGGCGTACCTGCATTTCAACGATTACTTAGTTAGTTTGGTCAACCCAGGCCCACATGGTCTTGGGTTTTCCGAATCTATCTGTAACAGTAACTTGTTGATAATGTAGATTTTGAAAATTTGTTTCATTTGAGAGATTTGGTTGAAAACTGTTTCGCCCAACGGCTTGAGTTGTTTGCTTTCTTCTTAAAGGAATGAACCTTTCCTCTAACTTAGGATCAAGGTTATTTTCAAATTTCTGATTTCTCACCATCAAAGCTCTCGGCTTAAAACTGTTAACCTGCACATTTCTGGATGAAAATTCATTAAGACCAGAATTGTTTCGTTTGAAAGTTCTCAAATCAGGAGAATGACTTTGGTTAAGTTTTTGAAAACCAAAAGATTGATTTCTTTGAAAATTCGGAAAATGAGTCATTTCTCTTGATGAGTTTTTCCGAAAGAAACAATCTGCAGTGTCATGATTTCTCTTTTCACAAATATCACAAAACTTGTTATAAAAACATTCCTCTGAAGAATGATTTCTTTTGTCACAGTAGTTGCAATACCTGTTAAAGAAACATTCAGCAGTAACATGATTATAACGATCACAAATCTCACAATGTTTCTTGCTAATCCTAAAGAGCCGATTGTTAACTCTAGATGTTGAACCCACTCGTGATTCATTATCAGTTTTGTTCGGTTTTAGGTTAACAGCATTCTTTTGTGGAGATTTTGTTTGTGATTTTGATTGCTTGTTATCAAGTTTAGATTGTTTGGAAACTTGGTTCGATTTTGAAACATCTTGCTTAGTGACCTTCTTTGATTCAAATCTTTTATCATTGATAACGGAAGTCTTAGGACCTGAACCTGTTTTTAGACCAGAGTTAGATTTGATCTTAGAATTGAGTTGGTTACCATGAGATGAGTTCATATCAAAAGTTCCTGCAGATACAAACTTGATTGTTTTCACTTTGGACACTTTCTTTTTCACAGGTTTGACATTGTCAGTTTTAATAATTTGAGCTTTGGTGTTGTCATTTGATGTTATGACACTTTTACCTTTTGACTGTTTTGTTTCAGATTGATTGTTTGTCAATTTTGATTTCTGCATCTTTGCATTTGAAACTTCAGTCTTCTTTACTGGTTTCTTCTTGATCAGTTGATAAGCAACAATTGCTTTCTGTTCATTCTTCCACTTGATGTATTCTGGATCATTGTATCCTGAAAATTCAGCTTCATCCTTCACCTTTTCATCTTCTTTCAAGCTTTCCAGTAAAACTTTAGATCTTTCGGATTCAGATTTACTTCTTTGAATTTCTTTAAATCCTTGTTCATTTTCAGGTGAATGAGCAAATTCATTAAAGTTTTCTGGTAAAGTGTTAGTGATTGATTTAGGCATTGGTTCATGAGTAAAACCCAACCCTGTTTTGTTATCTTTCCTATCACTAATTAACTTTGCTAGAATTGCTTTTGAACTCTTCATCTTTGTCAATTCAACCTCAGTTGCTGCATGAGCAATCTTTTCTGCTTCAAAACTTTTGGTCATTTCTTCCAATTGTTTATTTGATATTTCCAGTTCCTTCAAGGTTTTGTTCCATGATTCTTTAAGTGACAATATCTTCTCATTAGCAATTTTGTGCTCAATTTTAAGTTGTTCATGAACTTGTTCATGTTTGCTTAATTTATCACCAATTTTAAACGAATGAGTTCGATAATGTCTACTTGTTTAATGCATTGTTCAGAACATAACCTACCTTTAACATCATCAGGCAAAGGAACATAATTAGGGGGTAGTTCGGTACTAACCTTTGGTTGTTTAACAGATGATGAAGACTCGTCAGATGTAGCCATAAGCGCAACTTCTGGTTCAGATTCTTCAACAGGATCTGACTTTGCACTCCAGTCATACTCTTCAGAATCTTCACTGATTGCATTAGTCATTTGATCATCCCCTTCTTCAGACCAGTCTTCTTCCTCAATTTCACATACCAGTGCCAAACTTGATGTAAGATCAGATGTAAACTGTTCCGCATAAGCACTCCAATCATATCCGTCTTTCACACTAACTACCAGTGCTTTGGTCTGATCTTCTGGTTTCTTGCCTTCATCTTTAAGTTCTGGCATGGGAAGACTTTGGTATGGCTTTTGCATGAAACGTTGATTTCTGTTTTGATAGCTTGAAGACTGTTGCGAGTTCTGACTTTGACCATGATTCTGTCCACTTGAACCAGCTTGATCATTGTAGTTCTGATTCTTAGGAGCCTTGCATTCCCTCGAAAAATGACCATAGCAGTTACAGTTAAAACATCTGGCCTTTGACTTGTCAAAACCAACTGTCTTGTTTGCATGTGGCTTGAAGCTTCGGTTTACATATGCATGTTTCTGAGTTCGATATGCAACCATCACCATTTGCCAATTTAAGTCCATTTCTTCAACGTCATCAGGATCCATTTCAAATAAGTCTTGTAGCACAACATCCATCTGATTCAAATGACTTCCTTGATAAGCTTGAAAGCTTGCCATGAATGCAGTAAAAACATTCTTAGTCTCATCATCTTGTAACAAGATATTTATCACATCTTTTACTTTGGCTTGAACTGTGGAACTTGAACTTTGATTTTCTGCTTGAGATTTCATAGATTGACTTTGAACTTGAGCTCTTGGTGGAGATTGAGGTTGAGAGTAAATTGGTGAGCTTGGTAAATACGATGAATCAGTGTAAAAGGCACCAACAAACAAATCTCCCTCATCATCAGTCTTAGCAGTATCTTGAGCAAGAAATGCATTCTCCACTGTGTTTGCAGGATTCACCACAAATTTGAACTGAGCATGTGAACCTGTTCTGTCAGTATTTCTTGAACTTTCATCAATCTCAACTTCTTCAATCTTTGCAATGAGAAGATCCAAATCCATTGGAAACTTTTCTGTATGCTTCAGTAGAGTCACAGTCTGTTTCCATGAAGATGGAAGAGCACACAACAATCTGTCATTCAGGTCTTGAAGATCTGTCTTAGCACCAACATTTGTCATCTCAGTAGTTAGATGAACAAATTTGTTCATCATCTGGTGCACAGATTCTCCAGCAATATGCTCAAACAATTCCATTTGTCTATTTAATTTCTGCTTCTTGAGACTTCTCAACTGTTCTCCTCCTTCACAAATTGATTTCAATGCCTTGAACAATGTGTAGCCAGTTTGATAAGTATCCAATCTCGACAACACTTGAAGTGGCAGCCCTTTGCACATCAAAGAATAAGCCTTACTGTCATTCTTGACCTTTCGTAAGTCTTCTGCTGATAGATTATCTTCAGGATAAGGTTCAGTTGAATCTTTGGTGTAGGTGCTTGCACTGTCAGGAGCAGTCTGAGTAAGAATGTGAGGACCTTTATCAATCGACTTCCATAGATCATTGTCAATAGAGCATAGATGATGCTTCAATCTGATTGTCCAATTCTTGAAATCTGCACGATTAACCAATCTAGGAACACGGTTATCAGAATCATCATTAGGTGCCATTTAAAAAAAAATTAAAGAAAATATTTTTTGTGTTTTTGATGGTTTTTTTTAAAAGAAACAGTTAAAATTTTAAACTAAGTATGACTAAGTAATGACAAGATAAAGTAACAAGGTTTGAAGCAACTGAAAATAAGTAACACGGCTGAACAGTGAGATTTTTGTTCTTCACCAGGCTGAACAATAACTTTTCTTCTTCACCCGGCTGAGAATTGTTCTTCACCCGTCTGAACAGTCACACGGCTAAACAGTTGTCAATCTTCAATACTTGAAATCTTCACCCTGCAGAGTATGTTACCCTGCTGAATAGTGACACGGCTGAACAGTTAAAAACTTGACACGGCTGAAACTTGACACGGCAAGAAGACAAATATTCACCCGACTTCACAGTTAACAACACTTCACCCGGCTATGCTTGACACGACTGAAAGAGTTATTGATCCAGCTAAATAGTAACAAGTTGATCCGGCTGTAATGTTGATCACCCGGCTGAACAGTGCTTTACCCGTCTGAAAAGTTCTTCACACGGCTAAATAGTACACTTACCCAGCTCAACAGTACACAGTTTGTCACTTGCAATTCTTCACCCGTCTAGACAATTTGCCTTCACAAGGCTGCACAGGACCTAATTGTTCACAAATCTAAGTCCAAAAATATTGTCTAAGTCAATTTAATCACCCGGCTAGTTAATCTTCAACCAGTTCATCATTTTCGTCATACAGATTTTTCAGAATTTTAATGAAAACTTGTCCAATTTGTCCAAAATTCACACCCAGTTAGTGAATTATACCGATTATCAATCTCCAATCTCAATCAATCCAAAACATGATCAATTTCTGATGATTTTGAGCAGAAAATTGATCGAACAGTAACTTTTCAATTTCTTCTTAATTCCTCAGATCTGATGATAATCTGATGGAATTTGCACAAACGTTGTGAATTAGAGATGATTCCGATGATGAATCAAATCCAAAAACAGCAACAGATCATTCAGATCATGATTTGAGCAATATTGATGTGTTTTGCTTGATGAATAGCGAAGAACACACACAATACCAACAGCTCTGATACCAATTGATAGGTTCAATTGGATCGATATTGCTGCAAATCAAAACGATCTAAGTACAAACACACAATTTAATCAACAACACAATCCATTACTAAATAATTCTCTTGTATTGATGATCAAAGCATAAACGTTGTAAATACAATGTGCAGGAGAATACAATCACACACACAATTCTCTCTCTATCGTGTAAGTTGTGATCTAGACTCTCTCTCTAACATTCTCTCACAACATGCTTTATGCATCAACACATTAGGGAAAATACAAAATTAACTCTAAACTATACAAACTGTATAAACAAAGTACAAAGTAAATCTTAAACCGAAATAAGCCCTAACAGAATAGTGATTCACAAACGCAGTAGCAACATCATCACCTTCATGAACATTACCCGATCTATCCATAATGCGCTCAACTCTTCCTGTGTGAAGTTTACTCTTAAGAGATTTATGAAAATATGCTGTGTTAGAATCTCCCGCTCTAAGCCACTCAACCTTTGACTTCTGTTTGAGAAACAATTCAAGATCATAAGAGACCTCCTCGTATGCCTTTAAACAAGAACGTTCTTTATCCCGTAACAGAATGTCATGAGGTTGCTCTCTAAGCCAATCAAGCCTTGAATATCATCAAGCTCTCTCCTCAAAAGACTAACTCTAACATGAAGGTTACCTTGAGCATAAAGAATTTTCCTCAAATTAGGTTTAAGAAACTTTAGTTTTTTCACAACCTTAAACATTTCATTGCCCACCACTTCTTTAGTCCATCCCTGCAACAAAATCAGCTTAAAACTCTTCTTAAATACCAAAAAGTTAGCAAACTTGAACGGCTTAGCTTTCCTTTTATTTGCCATCGGGATTTTCAAGATACAAGGAGAATGATCATATACTCGATACGGATGGAACCAAGTGTGCGCTTTAGGGAAAGCATCCACAAACTTAATGTTTCCCATAACCCGATCAATCTTCTTCAACACACCAATACCTTTTCTCGGCTTCTGTGTCCAAGTGAATTGCGTACCCGAGCAGTTAATATCCATAACCTCAATTTGTTGGACACATTCTTGAAATTCTCTCATCCCCTTATCTACTTTCGAAGAAACCATTGCAAAGTCCTCCAGATTAAGAGCCACATTAAAATCACCCAGAATAACCCACGACATAGAATCAGCAAGTATTTTATGCTTGCACAGCTGATCCCAAAGCTCCCTTCTATCACAATAGTTGTTTTTCGCATACACAAAGGAACACAGAAATTTCGAAGAGTGTTTAGGGAATACATGTGCATGTATAACCTGATTCGCTTGTGATAAAATCATAAGATCCACCTCCCTTGGATTCTAACCCAGAATGATACGAGTACCCTTTTCACACACATTTCCATTCGAACTCCAATCCCATGCTTGAAATATCCTGTTGCAAATAGGAGATAACTTTATAACACTAACATGCGATTCCAGCACTGCACAAACTTGAATGTTGTTCTCACGAATCACCTGCTTAACCTCATTTTGTTTTAGGGGATGATTCAAACCCCTTATATTCCATGAAGCAATACTAATCATTTAAACCACCTTCACCGTGAGTGGTTGCCCCCTCAGAATCAGGTTTAACAGTGCATATATCCTCCTTCATGAAAGCATCTGTTTCATTATATACTTCATCACTATCCAGATTATCCAATTCATCCAAACCTCTCTTTGAAGTCCCCGGATCAGCCGACAAGGATTCAAACTTGTTCGACACCTTGATGTGGGTAACTGGTTTATTAGGCTGAGTTTCATTGCTTAGATTAGAGCCACTCCTATAAACCGGCCTATATTCAAACTTTTGCTTTTGTTTACCAACTTGGAACCCAGATTTACTTCTTGACTTTGACTTATTAACCGGTTGGAACCCATCTTGGTCAATATTCGGCTTGATCACCTCCGGTTCCTTAGGTTTAAGGGGACACGTTTGATCCTCATGACCAAAAACAACACACCTACCACATCTAGGAGGTTTCCGTTCATACTCAATATTCATTGTCTCTTTGATATAGCCATTATCCTCAAGGGTAGGTTTAGCCATTGTTAAATTATCCTTGAATCCATTAGCCGCATCTAGTTCGATCATGGCCCTCGCATAACTGCTTCTCCCCCACCGATCCATACACATTCTAGTGGTATACGTATCAAGACACTTAGGCTGCCCCAATTTCGATGCCAACAAACTTAGTCCATCCTCCGGGTAGGCTGCAAGAGGAACATCATGGATTTTAACCCATACTACCACTTTATTTATATCTGCCTTCTTCAAACTTGTTTGTGGTGACCAAGCACTTAGAATAATAGGCATACTTCTTATTATCCAAGGTACACCTTCTAACACACTTTGCATCCCATTATGCGAATCAAACTTGAAGAAGAAAAAACCATTAGAGTTCATCATGATTTTCTGTAAGCCAAACTTACCCCATGCGTTTTTAACATAGTAGTCCACAATCAGAAAGGCTAGCCGGTTCCCAAGAAAATAACCCACCAATGTATTTGCAAACTTGTTCTTCATATTCATAACAGATTCGCGAGGCAACACAACATCAGCATCACCCACCTTCTCATCAGATTCCAGATGTCTGAAATTGACCTTCACACCTCAGTAAGCTTATGTGCGTATGATATCCCATTAGTATCCTGCGCTAAGACATGGTCGTTATGTAATGGTACCTCAACACTGTTCAACGATTCTTCACTCGATTCTTTAACGATTGGTGCATCATTCAAAGATCTTGGATTTTTCAGAATACTCTTAAGAATAGGTCGACCATCAATGTTTTTAACTTTATCAATCAGACTCGGTTTCACCATTGTAGACATGCATGCATGCAACAAGCAACACGAAATTACAATAAACACAACCCCTTAATAGGTTAATAGGATTCGTATCACTCAAGCTAAACTGTATAAATAGCCGCGAATGATTACAGACCTACTAAGTAATCAGGAGATCTAGTAATTGTAATCCGTATGAACAAGAATAATAAAACGAAATTTCTTATTCAACCAGCCGATCAGCCCGCTACCAATGCTCGTACTACACAATGAAGATTGTATAATCACAGGATTAGTACACAGGTTGAGAGAACTTGATCGATTAAGAGAAACAAGAACAAACGACGTCTAGGGTTTATAAAGAAACCCTAGATAAAAAGAAACGAATAAGATGGCAAAGAACAAATCAAGAATCAACAAGAATTGTAACCGAAACAAGATCAAGAACAAGAATCAAGATTCAAGATTCAAGAAAACAAGAATCATGATCCTTGAAACCCTAATCGCCTAGTCGCCAAAAAACGCCCAGAATCATCTTGTACCATAAGTTCCATTGGTGTTAGTTGACTTCCCAAATAAGCTTGAAAGCTTGCTGTAAAAGCAGCATAAGCAGCTTTATGTTCATTAGATTTCTGTTAGTCCAGATAATCGTTAGATCCGTGCTATGATGATTTAGATCAGATCACAAACAATTGTGAGCACTAGATCTAGCAACAATTGGTTATGATTAGTGACCAAAACCCAAATAAACCATAATAACCCATTAAGAACAAGATAATTAAGAAGGTAATTAGATGAAGTAGAATTAGATTGATGCAACAATGATATAAACAAAACAATTCCTTGCAAATAACAAACAGAATCGAACTCAAGATCAAAGTGTGAATGTATTCAATAAAGTTCCAAGAGTTGTGTACAAAATAGCCCTAAACAACTATATATACAGTGCCTAGTGTCGCAAGCAGTTTCGCAAATGCGAAACTGCCTGGTCGCTAAGCACAGACACGCTTCATGCGACACTTAGTGTCGCATGTAGTGTCGCATAAGCAACAATAACAAAACAAACATTAAACTAACTATTACATCGAAATCAAAATATGACTAATCTATTACAATAAAACAAAGTACAAATAACGACAAGGTGAAGTGCCACCCTACATGTGGTCATCAATACTCCTTCTAGGGAGGTACTTCACCTGTCGAATCTTCGGGTTCAGCTCCAGCCTTCGTAGCTCCAATAAATATGTCAATTCACGTACAACTTCTTTCAGGTCCACCTGCTTTTGCACACTCTCAGCGAGTTGCTTAACCTCCGACCTAATACCTCTAGCCCTGTTAGCTACCCTTTCAAATAGGACCGCTTCCTTCTTAGTCTCCGCTCCGGCTCCAGATTTGATTGGGTTCTCTCATAGTATCTTCAAATCGTCATCTGAAAACCCAAATACCTCCATCGGATCAAACAACCTCCACTCTGTTCCATCCTTCACACGAACTACGGCCTCCCCCGTCTGATTATCATAAAACCATTTGTCAAACTCCTGCAATCTTGACGGGCTAGGATCTGGAACCCTCAGTCTCAGAACGGTCTTGATCGGCTTTAGCTTTAATACAATCTTCCCTTTCCCGGTTACCCAATCTAGGTCCTTCTTTGACCTCTTTCTTTCAAGCTTGTTATATCCAAACTCTTAAAAATTATCCTTCAAACCAGCCTGGATCTCCTCCACAAGCAATTTCGCACGATCACTTTGATCTGTGTTAATCAGTGGAAGTACAACCAACCGCCTCAAGTCCCATTTTAGGAAAGTCTTAAAGTGCTTGTTGACGTAACTTATGCCGCCCCCTCTCCTCTTGATCATAAATTTCTTTAATTCCAAGCTAAACTTCCAACTAAATATCTTATTATCAGTATCCTTTGAGGTCGGGGCATCAATGTTTTGGAATAAAGGGGTAACGTGTTCTGGTTCTTCAACCTTCGTGAACAAGTCAGATTTGTCCAGTTCGATGACGTCACCCTCTATCCCACTCATCTGAGCCACGTACACCATCTCCTTCTCATCAGTTTTATAAAACTCTGGCTCAGAGTCATAATCTACAAGCTGCTCTTCTATTTCTTCATCCACTAGTTTCATCTCAACATTCTTTTCCTTCTCAGCAACAACTTCATCACCTCCCAAATCAGTTTCAATGTCTAAACAAAAGTCATCAGTAACTTCTGTTTCTTTGACAGTTCCACTCCCACCTGCAGCACTAAAACCACCGAAATCTTTTCGGCTGGTCCCAGTCTAAACCATCTCCCTCAAGGTTGGATATTTTGATATATTCACCATATCATGTATCTCAGCATCCGTCTCTTTTCTCCTAACCTTAACTTCTTTCTTTACTTCATTCAGCTCTGTCAGAAGCTTCCTGATCAAGCACTGTTGATCTAGCACAATCTTCCGTAAATCACCCATCACTATCTCTTTGTGCCTCTCACGCTCCTCAAAATTCATCAACTTTGTGTTTACCATACTCAATTCGTTTGCGAGTGACGTATTCAATCCACGAATAACGTCCTCGTCATATCCAGCAGCTCCCTTCTTTTCCGGTTTCCTTTTATGTGTTTCAGGGGCATGTTCAGGACCCACCGGTTGCTTACCCTTTGCTTTCTTTACTTTGACATCAGTATCAGACTCTGTGTGTGATGGTGAACGATCAGCTGCCTTCCTCTTTTTCTTGCCTTGTGGTTTGAATATCTCAGCTTCGATTTCGTCTAACTCTTCCTTAAAAGGCACTGGCTTTTCCCCACTTACTTCTTTCTCTCTTTGATATCATCCTTTAGCTTTTCCCTCAGTTCATCAAATCGACGATCCTCAACAGCCTATAATTTCTCTATATACGCCCACCTCTCATCAGTATACATATTTCGGAAAAGATAGGTAATCTTTCCCGAGATATCATGTCGAGGAGCAGCACAATCAGCAAAAATCCTGACGTTCATTAGCGTCAGTACCAAAACATCCCTAAGTTTTTGAAGGTTCTGCTTCAGATGGTCGATAAATGTCTGCATGAACCTTGGATATAACAGCCACTTCTCCTTCCGGGAAGATGAAATATTTTCGATCATATATCTGAAGATCATCTGTGGTATATTCGCCTTATCGCCTCGACATAGGTTCAACATTGCTCTGGCCCACTCGAAGTTCATCCCATTAGTTCCTCCTTTTCGGTGATCCAAACATACAATGATCACGTGAGCAATGAACCTCCACTCTTTTGTCAAGAACGATTTCTTGATCTCCCGTCTGTCCAAGAAATCCTTTCCTTTATATCCCATCTCTATAAATCCATTGTGTACGTCGGTTAAACTCAGCAGGATGGGAGACCCGACATCACGCTCCATCTTCAGAATCTGCGCCACTGTATCAGCCGTAATAACAATGCGCTCCCCCATAACCACGACACTAATCTCACCAGGTTTTGCGTTCAGGTTGTATGTGGCAGTCTCCCAAAAATCTCGAATTTGCTTTTGATCCATCACCGGATCGTTCGTAACAGCATAAAAAAATGGCGAACTCTTCAGCCACGAAATCGCATCCTTATGGCCAACTGACTTGGGGTCCTTATCATTGAGATAAGTGACCACGTTTAATCGACGATCAAACTTCGACGGCGGAGGAGGTTCTCTTTCCATATATAATCCTGAAACATAAACGGAAGTTGATTAGTTTTAAAGAATTAATAAACATAAAGAAAAAGAAATAGAGGATGAAATAGTAATAATAAAAGATAAAAGTAAAAGAAATAAAGAAAATAAAAAAAATAAAAATGGAATTTAAAAATTAGTGTCGCATATTCATCGACACTGCTGTTTCGCAACAACAATGCATGTGCATCGACACTACAGTTTCGCAACAACACGGCTTCCGACACTATCATCTATGCATGGGCAGCATAACATTGGTAGTGTCGCAAGCATAGTTTTGTACTTTCGTTCAGTTTCGCAAGACGAGCAGCTAGTGTAGCAAAACGAAGAACACCAACAGTCAACAGAATCAAATACATATCAGATCAACACAATAGTCAAATATATCAGAGACGAAGGTTCGAAACACATTCAATCACAAAACTTACCGATTTGATTTACTTGAAAACACTTTAAAATCACGGATTGAGGTTTTTGTGAAACTAGGTTACAATGTCGGGTTTGGAGAGATTTTGAAGGTGAAGATGAAGTGTGACCCAAATCGACCCATATCAGATGTCATAAGGACACTATAGTTTCGCAAACCCGAAACTATAGTGTCGCAAAACACCATAAAATAAAAATTTTAAAGGAATTTGAAGTCAAATCACATAATTATTATTAAAATTTTAAAATAAAATCACACCCATCCTTTAGAGATAATTCTAATACCAAGACCCGTTTGTAGTGCAGATTTGAGAAAAAATCGAGATGGTAAATATAACGAATCTTATAGAATTCAGATAACATGTTTCAAGCATTCATCCAGAGAGACAAAGATTTGAAAAGATTGTCAATATTATTGTCCATTTAAACCCATGCCATGTTCCGTTCAACAAATAATTCTGTGACGGTTTATCATGTTTTGATTCGATTTGAAGAAACTCAGATAACAAGGTTTCCTCAGACATTCAAGAAAGAGACTTGTTTTGACATCATGGATTATTGAGTTTAGATGATTTAGCGAGATTTGTAATTTGGGTGGGCATAGACCAAGATTAAATAATGATCAAGGTGAATGTTCTTGGGAGTGAATTGGAGTTGGGTTTAATGTATGAAGCGTCAAACAATGATCTTGATGTAGAAACATTATGAGCTTAGCTTTACATTTGAGCAGATTTTATGTATGAAGCGTCAAACAATGAACTTGATGTAGAAACATTGTGAGCTTAGCTTTACATGAGGGTTGTAGATGATAGCGCTCCAAGTCTATACCGACGTATAACAGAGGAGATGATCATCTGAGCGTGCTGATGAGAGCTTTAGGTCTATATTTACATATAACAGAGAAGATCATCACTCCAGGTCAATGCTTCCGCATAGTAGAGGAGATAAGCACGAAAATAAATTCTGAAGAGCTAACGAGAAGCGTCATTCAGGGCAACGGCTAATGGGTTTGGATTTGGGAAATATCAAGCTCAAATCAAATACTCTAAGCCCTTTTTTGTCAAAACTTATCACTTTGTGCAGGCCAAGTGTCTGTAAAAATGATCCTTATTACCGAGCTCTTTAAGAACATTAGTTTGATCACAGAATTGTCGTTTACTTGTATTTTAGCTGAGCCTATTGACACATTAGTATACAAACCAATGTCCTCCTTCAAATGCTTTTCACACGTGTCTGAACCCTACAAGAAACAAACAATATTTACATACAATGAAGTCCAAACATTTTGATAATAATAATACTCCCCCAAAATTTCATGTTTGCCGCATAAACTGAAATTTTCAACAATTATCAGAAAATACTCAAAAGGATGGTGAATTTTATCATAAAATAATAGTGATAAAAATTTGATTTTCCCTTCTCATTCCCCCCTTTTTTTTGTTATTTTATTTTTTTTCCCGAATCCGACGATGAACTCACATTTCGCGTGCCGAAGGAAGATCGCTATTTGAACAAGTAAAAGTTCTGTCTTGGTCCGAGTGGGGATAGCATTTCTCTCCTGCATGTCCATGGAGTTTTGAAAAATCCAAACATCTCAGAGATAGATTGAGAGGTAGGAATTGTTTTTTTTTGTTATTTTTTTAATTAGAAAAAGACAGACTTTTAAATAGGATTTAAAAAGAAATCAACCCAAGCATATTGATTAATTCATAAAAACGCGGTTTATCAAACAGATCAGTTTTTTGATTTTTGGTGTCGATCGAAAAGATACTGATTAAACCCTTCTCTCGTGCATCCCGAATGGCATGAATTCGAGTTTCAATGTGCTTCGTTCGAGTGTGGTGAACAAGATTCTTGGTAATTCCAATGGCAGCCTCGTTATCACAGAAAATCGGAGTGTGAAGAAAATTGATTCCGTAATCGATCATCTGATGTTGAATCTATAACACTTGACAGCAGCAGCTGGAGGCAGCGGTGTATTTGGCTTCACCAGTACATAAAGAGATGGTGGTCTGTTTCTTGCTCTGCCACAAAACTAAACACTCCCCTAGGAACTGACACCCACCAGAAACAGATTTCCGATCAAGTTTGCAACCGCCATAGTCACTGTCAGAATAAGCATGAAGAGCAAAATTCCCCCCTTTTGGATACCACAAGCCTAGACGCGGAGTTCCCTTCAGGTAACAAAAGATGCGTTTCACGGCCTTTTCATGTGACTCCTTAGGATTTGCTTGATACTTGGAACAATAACCAACAACAAAAGCAATGTCTGGACGACTTGCAGTCAAGTACATTAACGATCATATCATCGACCTATAACGGTGAGCATCAACAGACTTTCCGAATTCATCAGGAGTTAGGCATGTCTGTGCAGTGAATGGAGACTATTCTGAAGAACAGTCGTCCATCTTGTATTTTACCAAAATGTCCTGAATATACTTCTCCTGATGAATGAGTATACCATCGGGTTTTTGTACCACCTGCAAACCTAGAAAGAAACACATCTCACCCATCATACTCATCTCGAACCTCTCCTTCATCACCTCCTCAAATTCTCTGCACAAACTTTCATTTGACGAACCAAAGATGATGTCATTTACATACACTTGAACCAATAGGATGTCATCACCAATTACTTTCATAAAGAGAGTCATGATGATGGTTCCTCTTGTAAAACCTTTGCTCAACAGATATTGTGTCAAAGTTTCGTACCAAATTCGAGGGGCTTGATGTAGTCCATAGAGTGGCTTGTCCAATTTGTAGACTTTATCAAGGAAATCCGGATCCTTGAAACCTGGTGGTTGAAAAACATATATCTCTTCATCGATATCTCCTTATAAGAATGCACACTTCACATCCATTTGATAAACTTTAAAGTTCTTGTGTGCTGCATGGGCAAGAAAGATTCGGATGGCTTCAATTCTAGCAACATGAGCAAAAACATCGGTGTAATCAATGCCTTCCTCTTGTGCGAACCCTTGAACGACCAACCGAGCTTTGTTACGAACAACGACTCCTCTTTCATCAGGTTTATTTTTGTATACCCACTTTATGCCGTTTGGGTACTTGTTTGGTGGAAGATCGATCAATTCCCAAACCTTGAGCTTTCTGAACTGTTGAAGTTCTAATTGCATTGATTCCACCCAGCTCAGATCTTGTAATGCCATGTTAATGTTCTTTGGGACGGTTTGTGATAGAAAACAAGAGAATAAACAAACGTTGATGAGACCGGATTGATGACGTGTACGAACACCGTCAGAAATGGATCCTATGACCAAGTCATGAGGATGATCTTTCAGTTCCTTGTAAAGAGAATTTGAAGTAGAGATTTCCGAAGATGGTATTGTATATGAATCGAGAGGAATGTCTGTATCAGAAGAATTTTGAGGAGAAATAACAGGTGATGCAGGAAGAGGTGATGATGATGAAGGATCAGTGGTAATAACAATATCAGGTGTGGATGGCATCGGTTTTGGAGTTTCCGGAGTAGGTGAGAGAGTAACAGGGTCAGGTAAGGCTTCAGAATACATGGGAATAATTTCATCTTCTTCCAAAAACAGTGGTAGATTGAAAGAACTAAACACAGTCGTGGCATCATAGAACCAAGAAGGATCAGATCCGGTATCACACACATTTGATTCCTGCCAATCGACATAGAAAGATTCTTGAACAATTTTGGTTCGTCTATTGTAAACCCAATAAGCTTTCTGAGATGAAGAATAACCAACGAAGAAACATTCATCAGAAACAGCTCCCAATTTTGACGTTTGAGCTTGAGTGTTCAACAGAGTGCAGGGACAACCAAAAGGTCGAAAGAAGTCAATCAATGGTTTCTATTTGTGGAATAATTCATAAGATGTCTTCATTTTGTCCATTACAATCAACACCCTATTCAGCACATATGACGCACAATTAACAGCTTCGGCCCAGAAGATGATTGGAAGTTTTGAGTCAATTAACATAGTCCTTGCCGCTTTCACTAAAGTTTTGTTTTTGTGTTCCGCCACTCCATTCTGCTGTGGAGTTCTAGCTGCACTATACTGTCTCAATATCCCCTGTTCTTCATAAAAATTGTCAAAAATATGATTTCTGAACTCTGTCCCATTATCACTTCGAATAGCCTTCACTTTCTTTCCACTAATTGTCTCGATCTTTAAAATAAGACTCTTAAAAGCACCTGCAGTCTCTCCTTTGTTTGCTAGAAAGCTAACCCATGAATATCTTGAAAAATCATCTGTAACAACCAAACAATAAGATTTCTTAGCTATGCTTTTAACACTGATTGGTCCAAACAAATCTGCATGTAATAATTCAAGGAGACAAGAAATAGAGTTTATCATTTTATATTTGTGGGACTTTTTATGTTGTTTCCCCTTAGCACATGCCATACATTTCTCTACCATAGAAAAATCGTTTATGGGCAAGCCACGAAATAGGTTATGTTTAACAAGTTTATTAATATTATCAATATTAACATGACCAAGTTTCCTGTGCCATAAAAATGCTTCTGAAGAGGATGCTTTTGACAATAATCATGTGACGGTAGAGGTTGACTCCTTCGAGTTCATGTCAAGCAGATATGTGTCATTCTTCCTTGGTGCGCGCATCACAATCAAGTTTTCAGATACAGAAAAATCCGGTTTCAGAAACAAGCATTCATCAGATTTGAAGAGAACCGGAATATTCTTATCACAGATTTGAGATACGCTCAGCATATTGAAATGCAGCTCTGGGACATAGTTAACCTTCTCCAACGTCAATGATCCATTGGATACCTCACCTTGACCGATCATTTTCCCTCATTTCTTATCTCCAGCAAAAACCACATACCCACCATTTATTATACGGAAATTTGTAAGTAGATCTTTCAACCCAGTCATATGTCGTGAACATCCACTATCTACATGCCACAGACTATTTGGCTTCCTCGAACGTTCCTAACATGACAACAAAAAGAAAACTAATTAGAAACAGGAACCCATACCTTAGAGGACTTGGGTTTAAACAATGAAAAGTTAACATAAAAATGATTATTTACAAACCTATTGAATCTATTAGTTAAACTAGAATTATTTACACCCTTTCGAACAAGTTCCGGACAGTTTTTAACGATATGAGTGTCCTTACCGCAGCGGAAACAATGTGACTTGAAACATTTCTTTCCGGAATTACAAGTAGAAATGGGATCAATCATAATTTCTTCATCACATTCAGACATGTTTTTGTCTGAATCACTAAACGAAACATATATTTCTTTTGTTTTACCTTTTGATGTGCTAGCTTCATTACCTGTGTCTTTAACATAATTTATATTTGAGTTGTTTGTCTCAACGGCTTTGGTTATGCGAATTGGAACAAAAGGTCGGTATTGGTGTTGAGACAAACTTCTCAAAACAGTTCTTATGTGGCAACACATCATTAGATTCAACAAAAGAAACATGATCATCATGAACATCATTTCAAAACACACACATCATAGTTATTGTTTAGTACATACGATTTAGTGTTTAAACTACTCAAATCATTTAACAAAACATCTAAACTACTACTATTGTCTAAAGTAGACTTCTTTGAATTTAAACTAAAACTTGAAACAGAGCATCCTAGTCCAGTCGAGGCATCATATCCGTAATCCTCATGTACCTCTTGACGATTAACTCTCTCTAAACCTGCAAATAAATTGTTAGTGCGTTCTACAATTAAATCATTAGTGGGATGAGGTTTGGGTGTAGGAGAATAACAAAAGGTACTGGGTGGAGGATAAACATGAGGAATCTCATCATATCCTAAACCAGATTTGATTCGAGCTCCTCTTTGCCTACAATTTAATTTCTCTCTTTTCATTCCAACAATGGTCCATCTATCAAGTTTAGTTTGAAGTTTACTGCTTTCGAATTCAGCAATTTTAACACGTTCATCAAGCAAGTTAACCTCAACATTCTTTTCAAGAAGTTTTCTATTTAAGTGATCTATTTCTTGTAAAGCTTCGTTAAGTTTCACATAATAGTTCACTTCATTCTTTTTAAGATCCGAGTTAATAGTATTTAGTTCAGCCTGATTTGTTAATAATAATCGATTAGCTTTATATACACCAAAGAGACGAACCCGACAAGCTGATGAGCATATGTCCTGTATTACCTCATATGGAAGACCCATGATGATCTTCTCGGTTGCAAGAGCCTTTTCACAGTTACATGCTGGTGTATTTCTCTTCCTTTCTTCCTCCTTCTCATCTTCAACCATCTTGCTTTCTTTCTCAACCTTCACAGTTTCTTCCCTTTTGATCTCTCCAGTTGCCTTATTGATAGCTTTCTTAGATTCACTCCCAGCATTCAGTATGGTCTCAGCAACAAGAGCATGATTAATTTCTTCTTGAACTTCTGCAATCTCAGCACTCCAGTCAAAATTTGTCAACAAAGCAGTCTCTCTTGTGTTACTATTGTTATCTCTTTCAATAATAGCATCATTTCTTGTGTTGGGAGACGGTGGTTCAAACACAATTGGGGATGTACAATCTCTCTTGAAGTGTCCGAGTTGTTTGCAGTTGAAGCATCTAAGTTTAGATTTGTCGAAACCGACCTTTGCATTCTGATTCCCGCAGCTTCTCTTTCCAGTTCTCTCCATGAAACATCTGGCCCTAGCAGTCAACATTGCCATTTGCCACTGAATATCTGCTTCCTCAAGGTCATCCGGGTCAACTTGTAACATATCCTCCATTGTGATACCTTTTCCCTTGATATCTCCGGAAATCAAGGCTTCATAGCTGTTTACGAACATTCCAAACAAGGCCATCATGTCATTTGGAACTTGAGGTGCAACTTGATCCTTCTGACATTCTTTCGTTCAGATGGAACATTTCCTGAGGTATATGAAAAACCAGAGTTATTCATTGATGTTTCAGATGTGGATGAGAGCAATGCAACATTCTGGGTTTGCATTGGAGGATACACAACCTGATTGTATTCTCTCCTTTTGATGTCGAGCTCAAACGATTTCAGTTTGTTGATCAGATCCATGAGCTTGTATTCAGTAAATCTCCTTTCCTGTTTTAGCACTCTGACCTGCAAACTCCACTCAGGAAGAAGTGAGTCCAGTAATTTTGTCACTTGTTCCACAGTAGTCAACTCATCATCATATTTCTTTAAGTTGCTAGTGACAGTCAGGAAACGGTTTGTGAGATCTGAAATTTTCTCATTTCTAAGTCCCATAAATGAGTTGAACTCTTTTTGAGCTTGAACCCCCTTATCTTTCCGAAGATCAGCGTTTCCATCGTAAAACTCACATAAAGCATCGTACAAATCCTTGGCAGTTTTCTGTTCCCCAAAACGGTTGTGAATCTTAGAACTCAGACATAGAATTAAGGAACCAAAAGCTTTATAGTCACGGTCTATCAGTTTTTTATCTCTTTCATTGTAAGTTTTGGGATTTGTGTTTCTGATAGTTGCATCACCAACAGTTGTCACAGGAAGATGTGGACCCTTTTCAATTGAATCCCATTGAGTGTGATCAGTGTACAGATAAAACGCCTTTAACCTCCTTTTCCAGTCCTCAAAGTTATCACCATTGATCAGTTTAGGTGGTCTATTCGGTGATCCACTCTCCAAATCAGCAAGGGTATAAGACATAGACATCTTGTTCAGAATGTAGTTTCGCAGATCCAATAGTGTCGCAGAAAGTATTAGTGTCGCAAACTTGTAAGTGTCGCAGAATAGTGTCGCAAGTAGTTATTCAAACACTATCACAAAAGCACTTTGAACTTTCGTTCAGGGCAGTGTCGGGTGTAGTGTCGAGGAACAAGCAACCAGGTAGTGTCGAGTATAGTGTGAAGGTAACAAGCAACCAGGTAGTGTCGAGTACAGTGTCAGGGTCGAGTCAAACACAATCAAGCGATTACTTTCGCAAGATGAATCACACAAATGAACTTTCGTTCAGTTAGATTCGCAAACCAGCCACAAACTTTGATCAACAACAGTTCAGAGATAGTGTCGCCAAAGGGTAGTGTCGCAAGATGAACACTAGTGTCGCAAAATGAATTTAAAAACCCCTTTTTCACGAAAAATACACAAAAATCTCCACAGAAAACACAAATCAGATCCAATTGATGATCTGATGATTCCGATTGATTCACAATGCAAAATAGGTCAATCCCTAGCCAAATTCAATCCGTAACAACAACAATTAAGATCCAATTTGATTGAAAAGGCTTTTTGTCCAATACTTATGAAAAATATCCCAAAATCACACCTAGATCTCAGATCTATATGATGATGATAGATCTGTAGATTTTGATTGATTCCAAAACCAATAACACACAATTTTCAATCCAATTCCATACCAATTATCAACAGATCAGATCTAGAATTGATGAAAACTGAAATATATCTAAAAACCCTAAAAAACCACAAATCATGAGCACAATGGCTCTGATACCATATTGTTGGTCCAGATAATCGTTAGATCCGTGTTATGATGGTTTAGATCGGATCACAAACAACTGTTACCACAAGATCTAGCAACATTTGGTTATGATTAGTGACCAAAACCCGAATAAACCATAATAACCCATTAAGAACAAGATAATTAAGAAGGTAATTAGATGAAGTAGAATTAGATTGATGCAACATTGATATAAACAAAACAATTCCTTGCAAATAACAAACAGAATCGAACTCAAGATCAAAGTGTGAATGTGTTCAATAAAGTTCCAAGTGTTGTGTATAAAATAGCCCTAAACAACTATATATACAGTGCCTAGTGTCGCAAGTAAATGCGAAACTACCTGGTCGCTAGGCACAGACACGCTGCATGCGACACTCAGTGTCGCATGCAGTGTCGCATAAGCAACAATAACAAAACAAACATTAAAATAACTATTACATCGAAATCAAAATACGACTAATCTATTACAATAAAACAAAGTTCAAATAACGACAAGGTGAAGTGCCACCCTACATGTGGTCATCAATTTCAATACAATGTTAACAACATCCTAAGCTTTATCAACATTCATTGTCTTTACTCTTCCTTTATGAATTTCAAAACTTTCATCACAGAAATCATTAAAACTAGTTGTTTCAGTTGAATTAGCAAAGAAACAATCCCCTTGAAAATGTTCATCAAATGAGTTCACATCTGTTGATACATATGCATGAGCTTGCTGTCCTGATTTTTCACCTTTGAATACATATTGTTCCATTTATTTCTTAGTCATCTAGTTCCTTGATTGTTCATCCATAGCCAAAGACTCAATTTTAGTAACCATAAAATCAATATCTTGAACATCTAAATTTATATGTTTCCAGCCTTCAGGCAGAGAATGCTACAACCTCAAATTTATATCTTCGATGTTTGCAGGGATTTCTATAGCTTCCATTTCAGTCACCAATTGTACAAATCTGTTCAAATGTGAGTTAATAGATTCACCAGGTAATGCAGAGAACATCTCTAGTTGCCTTTTCAGCTTTTGTTTCTTCTTGCTTTGAATCTAAGTTCCTCCTTCACACATTTTTGTAAGATTTTGTACAAAGAGTTTGCAGTGACATATTTCTTTGTTCTTGTCAAGAAGGCCAATAGGACTGCCATTATTAGAAATGAATAAGCCTTCAGATCAATTGCACATTTTCTTAAATCTTCTTTAAATTCATCACCTTCCAATTCTTCCAAAGGAATCACATTCATACCATCTCTGTATGAATTGTCTTTATACTTTTCAGGATTGGAAGTTGGTTTTGGCATGTGAGGACCATTAGCAATTGATCTTCACAAGTTGTGGTAAATGTGTTTAGATGATTTCTAAAACGAATTTCCCATCCTTTGAAATCAGCCCTTGTTTTGAGATATGGAACTTTGAGGCATAATCAGAATTATTGTTGTTGTTTGCCATTTGAATTCTTGAAAAAATTGATTTGCGGATAACAGTGTTGATCTGCGGACAATAGTGTCAATCTGCGGTCTATAGTGTCAATCTGCGTGCAATAGTACTGATCTGCGAACAGTTTGAAAACAATGTTTTCCACATAAATGAAATCAATTCAATTACTTCAATCACTCTTTAAGTGATCTTTAACTAATCTGAATATCTAAAAAGATCTCATGACTTTGTTATCTAATGTTCATACGGCTGATGCATCTGATAGTTCTCATGCTCATGCGACTAATGTGAATGATGCGCCGGGTAAGTCTGGTTTGAATACAACGTATGCTGCTATTGTTCAACCAAAGTCTGACTTACCTGCAACGCCAGTTAATTTTCGTTATATGGTGAATGAGGAGAAGAAACAAGGTTTTGATGTTGTATTACCCAAAGAGACTGTGCGTATGATGTGTAATAAGCTTGAATTTACTTTGTATGGCTACTTTTTGGGGGATAGGCTAGCATATCCAGTGGTTGAATACTTTGCTAAAACTCATTGGAAAAAATTTGGCTTGCAAAAGGCAATGATGAATGCAAATGGTTTTTTCTTCTTTAAGTTTATTGATAGGAAGGGGATGATGGATGTGATTGAAGCAGGTCCTTGGATAATTCGTAATAAACCAATTATTCTGAATGTCTGGTCCCCTAACACAAAGCTACACAAGGATGATCTCAAGAATGTGTCTGTTTGGGTAAAATTACATGATATTCCGTTGGTAGCTTATTCTGATGTTGGTTTGAGTCTTTTGGTTTCTCAAATTGGAACTCCGAAGTTGTTGGATTCATTCACAAGCTCCATGTGTGCAAATACGTGGGGTAGAAGTAGTTTTGCAAGAGCTTTGGTTGAGATCTCGGCGGATGCGGGGTTTAAGGAGGAGATATCTATTGCTATTCCGGAATTAGAGGGGGATGAGTTTGGAGCAGCAAATGTGAAGATTGAGTATGATTGGAAGCCTCCAAGATGTGGCCATTGTTGTCTTTTTGGCCATAATGATGTTGAATGCCCTAAGACGACTAAGCATGAGCAGAATACAAAGGCTAGAGAGGATGATGACGATTTTAAGGAAGTAAAGGATAAGAAGGCTGCAAAAAGATTTGGGGTTGCTTTAAAAAAACCCCAATTCGAGTATCGTCCAGTTAATAAAAAAGGGAAGGAAGTGCAAAATGTTAAAAAGCAGGTGACTAGGATTGATACTATGGAGACTAAAGGTAGTTCAAATATGGGTAAATCTGATCTAACTACATCAAACCCTTTTGAGGCGTTATCTGTGGAGAAAATAGCAGAAATTGACACAGACAAGGTGAAAGGGAAAAGGGATAATGAAATCTCTAGGTTGGACTCGGATTCAGAAGTGAATGAGGTTCTAGAGGTGGATAATGGGACGGCAAGGTTTATGATGAACATGGCCATGGCGCTAGAATCTCCAGCGTCTACTAAAAGGGCAGGTACCCCTTCTACATCGGTTGTGAATGGTTTATCTGATATTCTGGATTACTAGGGACTTGATCTGCTGGCAAAATTATTTGTGGTGTCTTTGTGGTGGAACCTACACTTTTGATGACGGCGGCTGATGGAATGGTTTTTATTTAGATTTTGTTTATGTCATTAATATGTGGTAGGCTAGTTTGTTTGGTTTGTCTTGGTTTTTTTTGTTGGTTTTGTTTTTATGTTCACATATGTGGGGCCTGTCCCGTATATGAACTAGTGTGGAACGCTTCCTCACTACGTGTACTTCATTGACGGTTGTCTTTATAATAGAATCACTGGGGTAACCCTTTACCCAAAAAAAAATATCTAAAAAGATCTGCGAGTAATAGTGATCTTCAAAGTGATATGCGGATAACAATGTTCATCCATTTTGAAGAACAATTAGTCTAACAGATCAAAGTAAGCCAGAATGCAGATGATTATGAAGAAAACAATAGGAAATTGAATGACAAATGGATCAACTTCAGTGAACATCATCATTTTCTCAATGTGCGAGCAATAGTGAATTCATATGATTTGCGAACAACAGTGAATTCATAATTTTGATGATTGATTCTGAATTTGATTGAAATCAAACGTAAATGTTGCATGTGTTCATTGTGAATGTTTGTTCAATATCAATTTCTTCAACAATAGACTTGAATCACAGAAATTTGATGAAGAACAGTTCGTAATCACAAACACACTTTTCGGTACTTCAATTCCATAATTCGAGCAATTTTCACGTTGATTTCGATTCAAAAGTTGAAAGGATTTATCTCTGTAACAATTAGAACAAATTGAATCGGTTCGATGATTCAAATTGTTGTTGAATTAACATATTTAAGCAGATTCAAACGAAGTTCGAACACTACTCAACCAACAGCTATGATACCAATTGTGGATCTAGATCAGGTCAATTCACGAGCATATTAATATGTTAATCTATTCAACAATCATGATTCGAACAAACAAACAAACAATTCAACAAGAGAAAATTACTGATAAATGCAATTGTATTGATTGAGAGAATAAGTCTGTGTGCAAAAGGTGTAATCGTTCAAAAGTCTAAAAACTTCCAAGGTCCTTTCTAAAGTACACATTAACACCTATTTATACTACTCTATCACAAACGTGTACAAAAAAATAACAAAAACTTAAGTTGATGTGCAGATAGTAGTCTGTCCACACATCTCTAAGTTTATTCTTGTCCCCACATCCAAGTTCGGTCCGCACATCTTTTCTGAAAAGCTTTAAGTGTGTTGATCAAGATAGAATAACATAATGTCTCATACAGAGTCGTAACAAGTCCTGAGTTGTCGTACGATGTTCAATGGAATCGGACGAATTCATTAGGTTTATTATAGAGTTTTAATGTTTTGTACGGTCAGTAAGGTGTTCTTAGATGTTGTAATGGGTCCTACATTATTCTAAATTGCTTTTCATGTTGCTAAAGTCACATAAAGAGTCGTAACAAGTCCTGGGTGGTCGTACGATGTTCAAAGGACTTGGACGAATGCATTAGGTTTTGTATGCAGCTTTAAGGTTTCGTACGCTGTTGTAAGGTGTTGTTAGGTGTTTTAAGGGGTCCTACGTTATATTAACATGCTTTTCAAGGTGCTAATACGGCATACAGAGTCTTAAGATGTCCTAACTTTTCGTACGATGTTCAAAGGACTCGGACGAATTCATTAGGTGTATTATGGAGTTTTAAGGTTTCGTACGGCTATGTAACGTGTTCTTTTGAGCTGTAAGGCGTCCTACATTATACTAACATTCTTTTTTTTTTTGGGTAAAGGGTTACCCCGGTGATTCTATTATAAAGATAACCGTCAATGAAGTACAAGTAGTGAGGATGTGTTCCACACTAGTTCATATGTGGGACAAACCCCCACATATGTGAACAAAAAAGATAACTAACAAAACAATCCAAACAAACTAGTCTACCACATATCAACGACCTAAAAGAAAGATACTAATCAAACAACAAACCATCATCCGCCATCATCAAATACGAACTCTCCACCCTTGGAGATCCACCACCAAAACCCGAGAAAATTATTATCCATTGGAAACCACATGAGAAGAGGAGCTTTCCCCTGACTTATCTCTAGATATATCTCTTATTTCATCAAATATATCTTCAACCTCTTCCTCATCCAAGACTTCCAGCACCTCTCTCTCCAATTTATCCTTCGCTTTGATAGATTTCAACGCCCCCCATCCTTCACATGCTCCGAATCTAGAACACTAAAGGAGTTCTGAACTTGGATCTTCATGGGATCTCTACCTTTACCAACCGAATTAGTGGGTCTTGCTCCCATCATTTTCTTGTAGTCAAACGGTCGATATTCAAATTTTGGTTTCTGGTTGTTAACTTGAAACCCACTTTTGTTATCCTTTTTCCTCCCCTTAACTTCAGTAAACCCATCCCTATTAACCTTTGGTTTAGGGGCAGTATTAGGTTTAGCCCCAACCTGTTCTGGGTAAGATGTAAGACGAACCTGTTTTGGACATTCATCATTTAGATGTCCAAACACACAACACTGTGTACATCTCGGGGGCGTCCATTCGTACTCCACACCAACACACTCAGTAGCGTATTTATCTCCATCCACATCGGGAATAGCCATAGTTAGCACATCCTTAAACTCGTGCTCTGCTGAAATTTCAATAAGAGCCCTTGCATAACTACTTCTACCCCAACTTTCAGAACACATAGAAGCAGTGTAGGAATCTAGTAACCTTGGAGAACCAATCTTTGAAGCAAGCATGCTTAACCCATCATCCGTATAAGCTGCAATAGGCACATCATGCAATTTAACCCAAACCGCCACTTTCCTAATGTCTTCTTTTTTAAGGACAGTAGTAGGAGACCATGTATTTAGAACGATTGGTTTATTGCGAATTAGCCACGGTCCCCCTTCAAGCACATCAAGCATACTCTTGTTATCAACAAATTTGAAGAAAAAGAATCCATTTGCATTCATCATACATTTTTGAAGACCATACTTCTTCCAATTTGTTTTCACAAAATACTCAACCACCGGATATGCAACTCTATCCCCTAGAAAATACCCATATAGAGTGAACGCTAATTTATCTTGGACACTTTTAACAGATTCCCTAGGAAGAACCACATCAACACCTTGTTGTGTATCCAAACATTCCAAAAAACAAAAATTAATGCTACTTTTGGACGTACCAGATTGTAGAGTAGCCGCATAAGAATTCACATTAGGCTCAATAATCTGGTCACTAGAGACATTCTCATTCTCCTTATCAGGTGAAATCACAGCTTGGTTTTCATCCGCTTGATTTATAATTTTACCACGACGAGGAAGACGAACACCATCAATATTCACCACCTTCCGAGCAATACCCTCAATTTTTGGCTCCGTATTCTCAGCAAATTTTACTTTTCGAGCACTGATAGGTTTTGGACTAATATCCGTCACCATATGGCTGATTTACTAGGATTAGCGTATAGTAAATTGAGTTGAAAACCCGAATTCGTAATGAATCAGGTTTCAAACAATTGTAGCCTCCACAAACCCTAGTTTGCAATCAAATCAGCCGTTTAAGATGAATCAAGAACCCCTCAACAAGTGATGCAAAGAATCAAACAAGGTAATAAACAACGACGACCAAGATTCAGATCAATCAAAACACGGTAATTCAGTTCGCACGAGTGATGATGATAATACCCTAATCTGATTATGATCGAAACACCCAAACCCTAATATGAAAAAGACGCAAATAACTGATCAAATAATGAATTCAGATTAGATCGTAAATTTCAGGAGAAAGAAAAAACGAATTAGGGTTTAGATATAACCCTAATAACAAGAAACCAAACCAACAAACCAAGAAAACAACCCAAGAACAAGAACCAATATTCAAGAATCAAGATTCAAGAAACAAGAACACGGATCAAGATCAAACCCAATCAGCCAAATCGCCAAAATCGCCCATTCTTCCTAACATGCTTTTCAAGGTGCTAATGTGGCATACCGAGTCGTAAGATATTCTAAGTTGTCATACGATTATCAAATAACTAACATTCTTTTCAAGTTGCTAATGTGGCATAAAGAGTCGTAAGATGTCCTAAGTTGTCGTACGAAGTTCAAAGGACTCGGACGGATTCATTAGGTGTATTATGGAGTTTTAAAGTTTCGTACGCTGTTGTAAGGTGTTGTTAGCTGTTTTAAGGTGTCCTACGTTATACTAACGTGATTTTCAAGGTGCTAATATGGCATACAGAGTCTTAAGAAGTCCTAACTAGTCGTACGATGTTCAACGGAGTTGGATGAATTCATTAGGTTTATTATGCTGTTTTAAAGTTTCATGCGCTGTTGTTAGGTGTTGTTAGGTGCTTTTAGGCGTCCTACGTTATACTAACATGCTTTTCAAGGTGCTAATATGGCATACAGAGTCTTAAGATGTCATAACTTGGCATACAGACTCGGACGTATTCATAAGGTTTATTATGGAGTTTTATTGTTTCGTTCGGTGATATAAGGTGTTCTTTGGAGTTGTAACGCGTCCTAAATTATCCTAAATTGCTTTTCCTGTTGCTAATGTCTGATACAGAGTCGTAACAATTCCTGAGTTGTCGTACGATGTTTAATGGACTCGGACGAATTCATTAGGTTTATTATGGAGTTTTAATGTATCGTACGGTGATGTATGGTTTTCTTATAAATTGTAAGGCGTCCTACATTATTCTAAATTGCTTTTCATGTTGCTAATGTCGCATACAGAGTTGTAACAAGTCCTGAGTGGTCGTACGATGTTCAAAGGACTTGGACGAATTCATTAGGTTTATTACGCATTTTTAAGGTTTCGTACGCTTTTGTAAGGTGTTGTTAGGTGCTTTTAGGCGTCCTACGTTATACTAACGTCCTTTTCAAGGTGCTAATATGGCATACAGAGTCTTAAGATGTACTAACTTGTCATACGATGTTCAAAGGACTCGGACGAATTCATTACGTGTATTATGGAGTTTTAAGGTTTCGTACGGTGATGTAAGGTGTTGTTGGGTGTTTTAAGGCGTCCTACATCATACAAACATTCTTTTCGAGTGGCTAACGTGGCATAAAGAGTCGTAAGATGTCGTATGATGTTCAAAGGACTCGGACGTATTCATTAGGTTTATTATGGAATTTTAAGTTTACATACGGTATTTTAAGGTCTTGTTACGATTTGTAAGGCGTCATAGATTATAATAACGTGCTTTTAAAGGTGCTAATATAGCATACAGAGTCGTAAGATGTTTTAAGTGTCCGTATGATGTTCAAATGAGTCGGACCAATTCATTAGGTTTATTATGGAGTTTTAATGTTTCGTACGGTGATGTAAGGTGTTCTTTGGATATGTAACGCGTCCTACATTATTCTAAATTGCTTTTCATGTTGATAATGTCACATACAGAATCATAACAAGTCCTAAGTGGTCGTACGATGTTCAAAGGACATGGACGAATTCATTAGGTTTATTATGCAGTTTTAAGGTTTCGTATGTTGTTGTTAGGTGTGCTTAGAAGTTGTAACGCGTCCTACATTATTCTAAATTTCTTTTCATGTTGCTAATGTCACATACAGAGTCGTAACAAGTCCTGAGTGGTCGTACGATGTTCAAAGGACTTGGACGAATGCATTAGGTTTATTATGCAGTTTTAAGGTTTCGTACGCTGTTGTAAGGTGTTGTTAGGTGTTTTAAGGCGTCCTCCGTTATACTAACGTGCTTTTCAAGGTGTTAATATGGCATATAGAGTCTTAAGATGTCCTAACTTGTCGTACGATGTTCAATGGATTCGGAGGAATTAATTAGGCCTATTATAGAGGTTTAAGGTTTCGTACGGTAATGTAAGGTGTGTGTTCTTAGGAGCTGTAAGGCGTCCTACATTATACTAACGTTCTTTTCGAGTTGCTAATGTGGCATAAAGAGTCGTGAGATATCTTAAGTTGTCGTACGAAGTTCAAAGGACTCGGGTGTATTATGGAGTTTTAAAGTTTCGTACGCTGTTGTTAGGTGTTTTAAGGCGTCCTACGTTATACTAATGTGCTTTTCAAGGTGTTAATATGACACACAGAGTCATAAGATGTCCTAACTTGTCGTACGATGTTCAAAGGACTTGGACGAATTCATTAGGTTTATTATGTTGTTTTAAGGTTTCGTGCGCTGTTGTTAGGTGTTGTTAGGTGCTTTTAGGTCTCCAACGTTATACTAACGTGCTTTTCAAGCTAATATGGCATAAAAAGTCTTAAGATGTCATAACTTGTCGTACGACGTTCAAAGGACTCGGACTTATTCATTAGGTTTATTATGGAGTTTTAATGTTTCGTACGGTGATGTTACGTGTTCTTTGAAGTTGTAACGCGTCCTACATTATTCTAAATTGCTTTTCAAGTTGCTAATTTCTCATACAGAGTCGTAACAATTCCTCACTTGTCGTATGATGTGCAATGGACTCGGACGAATTCATTAGGTTTATATGGAGTTTAAATTTCGTACGGTGATGTAAGGTTTTCTTAGATATTGTAAGGCATCCTACATTATTCTAAATTGCCTTTCATGTTGCTAATGTCGCATACAGAGTCGTAATAAGTCCTGAGTGGTCGTACGATGTTCAAAGGACTTGGACAAATTCATTAGGTTTATTATACAGTTTTAAGGTTTCGTACGCTGTTGTAAGGTGTTGTTATGTGTTTTAAGGCGTCCTACGTTAAACTAACTTGCTTTTTTTTTGGGTAAAGGGTTACCCCGGTGATTTTATTAATTACAAGCAAGATAAAACTTGTAGTGAGGATGAGTTCCACACTAGAACATAATCAGGACATGCCCTGAAAATGTAATCCGGAAAAACCAACCATAAAATAAATAAAACCAACTAAAACATAACCACTAGCCTATAAGCTAGATATATCATAACGCATCAAAATATACTAGCCTCCATCGTAACATCTTTTATCTCCCACAATATTCCATTCCTTCTTAACTCGTAAAGCTGGAGCTGTCCTCTTGAAGTTAACACTCATCAGTTTATATCGGACCGAACCAAGAATTTCCTCAACAAGAACTACAGGCGAACGAGCATGGTTCATAAAAAACGATTATTTCTTTCCTGCCAAATGTAATAAGCAGTAGCAGCTACCACTAGCCCATCTACAATGCAGTTTGCTGATTTGGGTTTAAAATTACTTACCAACCAGGCAAGAATATTAGACCATACCGGGGTCATATTTCTCATTGTCGTACGTTTCCTGCTCAAGTGCCAAACATTTGTAGAAAACTTACACTCGAAAAACAGGTGCTGATGGGAATCTACATTTTCATAGCATAGCAGACAACACATCATATCCATCGTTTTCCTCCTAGCCGAATCCCAGCCCAAAATTTTGTCTTGGGTTAGAAGTTTACCACGCATTACTAACCACGTTAGAAACACATGTTTAGGAACACAAAACGGGGACCAGATCACCTTCCCCCACTCAACCTCTATATCACGAGTACGAATAGCATTCCATATATTCTTAGCTGAAACCTCCTGCAACTCATTCCCAACTTTCCAATATAATATATCTCTCGCATTAGTATTTAGAGAAATATTAATGGTATGGAGAATAGGATAAGAGTTTAACCACGATGGAGGCCATATGATCCTATTATCAACATATATATCTTTCATTTTCGCTTGAAGAGCATAACCACCATTTGCTATCATTCTAGGAGTCAGGTATGTATCTAGAGAGCCAACACCACACCAATTATCGAACCATGCAAATGTTTTACTACCATCCCCCAGATCCGACCAGAAAAAATGTTTTACCAGTGGGCGAAGCTGCAAAATTTTCCGCCAACTCCAACAACAATTCTCTGGCAATTTAACCTCCCAAAAGCTCCTGCCTTGTAAATGGTATGAATGGATCCATTTAACCCACAACGACTCACGATCACTAAGAATACTCCATATATGATTTGTCATCAAAGCCTTGTTCAAATCTCCAATTCTTCTTATCCCAAGACCCCCTTCATATTTTGGAACACATACCGCGTTCCAAGAGACTTTAGCTTTACCATTTTTCATTGGCCCTTGACACCACAAAAAACCCCTCATTTTTCCTTCCAATTCAGATATAATACGCTTAGGAAGAATGAACACAGGGGACCAATAGACCTGTAATGCAGATAGAACAGAAATAATTAGCTGCACCCTACCAGCAAAAGACAGAAATTTATTCATCCAATTCGAAATCCTTTTCTCCATACGTTCCACAAGGACCTTGCAGTCTTTGTATAGTAATCTGGATGAAATAAGTGGAACCCCCAAATAACGAACCGGTAGAAATCCCTCCTCAAAGGGTAAAATATCCAAAATAGCATTTTTAACAGCATCCGGGACATTACAGAAAAAAATGGTACTCTTCTGGTTACTTGGCACTAGCCCCGACATGGCAGTAAACTCCCTTAGAGATTTTAAGATACATTTAGTCGAGTTTATATCTCCACGGGCAAAGATAAACAGATCATCTGCAAAACATATGTTAATTATTCTTTGCTTGGCACATTTGTTATGGAATCTAAACCCCACCTCTATCTGTGACGACTGCTGCAAAATAAGAGTTAATATTTCCATAACTAAGGTGAACAAGTAAGGGGAAATAGGATCACCTTGACGGAGCTCTCTCTTACCCTTAAAATACCCATGGATATTCCCATTAACATTAACAGAGAAACTCACCGATGAAATACATAGAACAATCCAGCTCACCATCTTTGGGTGGAACCCAAAACCCAACAAGATTTGTTTAACAAACTCCCAATTCACCGTCTATGCCTTCTGAATATCAATTTTGAAAGCGCATCTCGGCGGACCCTTTCTCCTGTGATAGTTGTGCATCAACTCATGTGTAAGTAGGATGTTATCAGAGATTTTCCTTCCTGGTATAAACGCTGATTGATTTATGCTAACAAGCCCACCCAAGCTATCCTTGATACGATCCGCAATAATTTTACTAATACATTTATACAGCACCTTGCAACACGATATAGGACGAAAATCAGTAACATTGTAGGCATTCGTTACCTTCGGAATAAGAGCAATGATCGTGTGGTTCAGTTCCCTTAGAAGCTTGGCCTTATCAAAGAAGTCTTGTATGGCAGACACAACATCTTTCCCAATGACCGCCCAAAGTTTCTTAAAAAACGCAGATGAGTATCCATCCGGACCAGGAGCTTTGTTATCACCAATGGAAAACATAGCTTTCCTTATTTCCTCCTCTGAGGCCGGCCGAATCATATAACCAGCAATATTATCATCTAAACGACTAGAGAACAGATCCGGAGATATAGGTAAAGAAACACTATCCTCAGACCCCAAAAACTTCTCAAAATGTGACACAAAAGCTAAAGGAACATCCCCACCTTCATGTATCAAACCATTAGTGTCCTTAACCAGCTCAATACGGCTACCATGATTTTTACACTTCAAAGAGTTATGGAAAAAAGCATTATTAGCATCACCCACAGCTAACCAATGGATCTTCGCCTTCTGTTTTAAAAACCTCTCCTCATCTAAGCTTGCCTGATTGAATTGCATTACGCACCTCGCTTCTTCATCACAAAGACTAGCATTTGTAGGGTCTAAGTCAATAGCCCTTTGAATAGCATCCAGTTTGTTCCTCCACAACTTAACATTATTATGCAGATTACCTTGATCATGGAAGAAAGTTCTAATATGATGTTTTAACATACGAAGCTTCTTTGCAACTTTGAACTGATGAACCCCTTCAATTTGGAGAACCCATTAGACTTCACCATCTCATAGAACCCAGGTTTGTGCAGCAAAAAATTAGGGAACTTAAAGGGTTTCGGCTTAGTCCGATTGATACAAGGGATTTTAAGAACACAAGGAGTATGATCTGATATCCTATACGGCTGAAAAATTGCAACCGCAGTTCTAAACTCACTCATAAATTCAATATTCCCCATAATACGATCGATCTTGTTACGAGTGCCCACACCTTTCTTCGGTTTCTGGCTCCATGTATATTGAATCCCAGTTCTATCAATATCCATCATTTCAATATTATCCATACACTCTTTGAAGTCACGCATAGCAGTATCAATAATAGACGTCCCCATAGCTTTATCTTCTAAGTTCAATGCACAGTTAAAGTCACCCATAACGACCCATGGTCTCTTATCAATAAATTGTTTATGATAATTCAGGTTGTTCCAAAGGGCCTTCCGGTGGATGTAATAGTTGTCAGCATACACGATTGAGCAAAAGAACATCTTCCGGTCACTCTTAACAGTCACCTGTATATGTATCACTTGATTTGTTTGATTCAGGACCATAACATCAAAAATAGACGAATCCCATCCAAGAATAATACGAGTTCCCTTCGCACAGACTCCCCCATTAGACGTCCAGTTCCAGTTCTGAAAAACCTTTTTACACACATTAGATAACCCGGCCACATCCACATGGGACTCCAAAACAGCACATAAGCTCAGCTGATTCTCCTTAACCACCTGACGAACCTCCTTCTGTTTGAGGGGCCGGTTCAAGCCCCTTATATTCCATGATGCTAAACTAACCATTGGAAACCCCCAAAGAAGGAGTGCTTGCCCCTTTTTTAGTTTGGATGTCCCCCGATTCAATAAACCCTACGGTTTCATCAAAAACCGTCTCTACATCATCTTCATCAGTATCATTCTTGTCTTTGGAACCAGTCTCTTTACATCCCTTATCACTCTCATTCAAGACCTCAAAAGTATTATGCATACTAATAGAAGACTCCCCTACCACTTTTGTCACTTCCTTTCCCTTTGGTTTCAAAACCGGACGATACTCAAACTTCTGTTTCTGAATTTTTTTAACACAATACCTCCTTTTTTTACCACCTTTTTTTGGACCCACTTCGATAAAGCCCTCATCATCCGGTTTCTCCTTTACACCCCCATCCAGTTTGATAGTTTTGGGACATTCTTGATCATGATGACCAAATATGCAGCAAGCCGAGCATCTCGGTGGTATCCATTCATATTCCACGTTAACAATTTCTTTCAAATACCCTTCCCCATGCAGATCTGGTATAGCTATTGTAATTTGCTCTTTCAACTCTTTTTCAGTCGAAATATCAATTAAAGCTCGAGCATAACTACTTCTACCCCATGCATCCTTACACATTGCGGTTGAATAAGAATCAAGCATTTTCGGTTTTCCAACTTTTGATGCAAGCAAACTTAAACCTTCATCTGAATATGCTGCCAATGGAACATCATGCATTTTCACCCATACCGCAACGTTCTTAATATCTTCCTTCTTCACCTTAGATGTCGGCGTCCATATATTCAAGAACATGGGTTTACTCCTTATCAGCCATGGGCCACTTTCCAACACATCCATCATCCCTTTCGCATCCTGGAATTTGAAAAAAAAGAACCCACTCGTATTCATCATCGATTTTTGCGGGCCATATTTCTGCCACTGAGTTTTAGTAAAGTAATCCACAACGGAAACGCTATTCTATCACCCAGAAAGTACCCGTACAACATGAACTCTAATTTTTGACAAACCTTACTCACAGATTCTTTAGATAAAACAATATCACAATCCTCCTTATTTTCCTCATTGACCAAGTATCGAAAATTTGTTCCTGCATTACTCGAGCTTTTCCCATTTACTAACAACTGATCAGCATACGATCGCTTTCCAGCTTCCTCACTCTCACTTGATATATTCAGCTTTTTGTCCATTCCCATAGATAAATCTGCATCAGCACCATCCTTCTTCAACTTTGCATTGTCACCTACCAAACCTTTATGATCAGCTTTCGAGTTGGTCTCAATATTCACATCCTTTGCATTGCATGCACCCTCAGCACCAGGTTTTCTTAAGATTCCTCTCCTTGGCACCCCATCAATGTTAATCACCTTAGCAGCCAAAGAATTTTTTTTCCATAATCAGCGTACCAAGATGACCCAGACCCAGAACAAACCAGATCACAACGACACTAATTCTTAAGAGGTTAATAGGATTCGTATCAAGAAGCTAAACTATATTCAATAGCCGCTCTTAATTACAGACCTACTAAGCAATCAGATTTAGGACGTGAATGATCGTGGCAACAGCAGAAACAAAAACAAACCCTAATCGAAAAGCACTAATTCTTGCTAACAACACTCGAACAATATGGTAAATGACTATGTTATCTCAGGGTTGTTACACAATATTAGAAGCAAATCGAACCGGAAACAAGTGAACGAAACAGAAAATCAAACACACGAACGAAATCAAAAGCATGCAAACCCTAGATCGGCCGAGAAAACCCAAGATCGCCTCAATCGCCCAAATCGCCAATGCTTTTCAAGGTTAAACTAACTTGCTTTTCAAGATGCTAATATGGCATACAGTGTCTTAAGATGTCCTAACTTGTCGTACGATGTTCAAAGGACTCCGACGAATTCATTACGTGTATAATAGAGTTTTAAGGTTTCGTACACTGTTGTAAGGTGTTGTTAGGTGTTTTAAGGCGTCCTACGTTATACTAATGTACTTTTCAAGGTGCTAATATGGCATACAAAGTCTTAAGATGTCCTAACTTTTCGTACGATGTTCCTAGGACTTGGACGAATTCATTAGGTTTATTATGCTGTTTTAAGGTTACGTACGCTGTTGTAAGGTGTTGTTAGGTGCTTTTAGGCGTCCTACGTTATACTAACGTCCTTTTCAAGGTGCTAATATGGCATACATAGTCTTAAGATGTACTAACTTGTCGTATGATGTTCAAAGGACTCGGACAAATTCATTAGGTGTATTATGAAGTTTTAAGGTTTCGTACGGTGATGTAAAGTGTTCTTAGGAGCTGTAAGGAGTCCTACATCATACTAACATACTTTTCGAATGGCTAAGGTGGCATAAAGAGTCATAAGATGTCCAAAGATGTCGTATGATGTTCAAAGGACTCGGACGTATTATTAGGTTTATTATGTAACTTTAAGTTTACATACGGTATTGTAAGGTGTTGGTACGATTTGTAAGGCGTCATACATTATAATAACGTGCTTTTCAAGTTGCTAATATGGCATACAAAGTCGTAAGATGTTTTAAGTGTCCGTACGATGTTCAAATGACACGGACGAATTCATTAGGTTTATTATGGTGTTTTAATGTTTCGTACGGTGATGTAAGGTGTTCTTTGGATATGTAACGCGTCTTACATTATTCTAAATTGCTTTTCATGTTGCTAATGTCGCATACAGAGTCGTAACAAGTCCTGAGTGGTCGTATGATGTTCAAAGGACTTGGACGAATTCATTAGGTTTATTATGCAGCTTTAAGGTTTCCTACGTTGTTGTTAGGTGTTCTTAGAAGTTGTAACGTGTCCTACATTATTTTAAGTTTCTTTTCATGTTGATAATGTCACATACAGAGTCGTAACAAGTCCTGAGTGGTCGTACGATGTTCAAAGGACTTGGACGAATGCATTAGGTTTATTATGTAGTTTTAAGGTTTCGTACGCTATTGTAAGGTGTTGTTAGGTGTTTTAAGGCGTCCTCCGTTATACTAATGTGCTTTTCAAGGTGCTAATATGGCATACAGAGTCTTAAGATGTCCTAACTTGTCGTACGATGTTCAAAGGACTCTGAGAAATTTATTAGGTCTATTATGGAGTTTTAAGGTTTTAAGGTTCAAAGAACATCGTACGACAAGTTAGGACATCTTAAGACTCTGTATGCCATATTAGCATCTTAAAAAGAACGTTAGTATAACGTAGGACGCCTTAAAACACATAACAACACTTTACAACAGCGTACGAAACCTTAAAACTGCAAATAAACCTAATGAATTCGTCCAAGTCCTTTGAACATCGTACGACCACTCAGGACTTTTTACGACTCTGTATGCGACATTAGCAACATGAAAAGCAATTTAGAATACTGTAGGACGCCTTACAATATCTAAGAACACCTTACATCACCGTACGAAACCTTAAAACTCCATATAAACTTAATGAATTCGTCCGAGTCCATGGAACATCGTACGACAACTTAGGACTTGTTACGACTTTGTATGAGACATTAGCAACATGAAAAGCAATTTAGAATAATGTAGGAGGCGTCAACTCCAAAGAGCACCTTACATCACCGTACGAAACATTAAAACTCCATAATAAACGTAATGAATACGTCTGAGTCCTTTGAACGTCGTACGAAAAGTTAGGACATCATAAGACACTGTATGCCATATTAGCTTGAAAAGCACGTTAGTATAACGTCGGACACCTAAAAGCACCTAACAACACCTAACAACAGTGCACGAAACCTTAAAACAGCACCTTGAAAAGCATCGTACGGAAACTTAAAACATCTTACGACTCTATATGCCATATTAGCTTGAAAAGCATCTTAGTATAACGCCAGACACCTAAAAGCACCTAACAACACCTAACGACAGCGCTCGTAACCTTAAAACAGCACCTTAAAACATCGTACGGAAACTTAAAACATCTTAAGACTCTGTATGCTATATTAGCACCTTGAAAAGCACATTATTATAATGTATGACGCTTTACAAATCGTAACAACACCATACAATACCGTATTTAAACTTAAAATTTTATAATAAACCTAATGAATACGTCCGAGTCCTTTGAACATCGGACGACATCTTAGGACATCTTATGACTCTTTATGCCACGTTAGCCACTCGAAAAGAATGTTAGTATGAAGTAGGAATCCTTACAGCTCCTAAGAACACCTTACATCACCGTACGAAACCTTAAAATTCCATAATTCACTTATTGAATTCGTCCGAGTCCTTTGAACATCGTACGACAAGTTAGGACATATTAAGACTCTGTATGCCATATTAGCACCTTGAAAAGGACGTTAGTATAACGTTGGACGCCTAAAAGCACCTAACAACACCTTACAACAGCGTACGAAACCTTTAAACAACATAATATACCTAATGAATTCGTCCAAGTCCTTGGAACATCGTACGACAAGTTAAGACATCTTAAGTTTCTGAAGGTAATTTTACAGGAATTTGGTTTTCATAATATTATGGTTGATTGGATTATGGAATGTGTCTCAACTGTCTCTTACTCCTTGTGTGTTAATGGTGATCTTTACGGCTATTTTATAGGTCAAAGAGGATTGAGGCAAGGGGATCCACTTTTCCCATATTTATTTACGCTGATTATGGAGGTTTTAACCCTAATAATGCAGCAAAATACGAGAACTGGGAGTGGATTCAAGTACATAACCTTTGTGCGAGACAACGTATTGTTATGCTTTGCAGATGACCTTTTCCTTTTTGTTAGAGGTGAGGTTCAGTCTTGTAAGGTTCTTATGAAGGGGTTGGAGGAGTTTAAATTGTGTTCGGGGTTAACTGCGAGTGTTGCGAAGAGTACGATATTCTTCTGTCAGGTTCCTCTTCCTATCAAGAGAGCTATTATGTCCATTATGTCATTTGAAGAAGGACGGCTTCCGATAAGGTACCTTGGGGTTCCTCTTATTTCATCTAATCTTATTGCTTCATACTGCAAGTGTTTGCTTGATAAAGTGGACAGAAGGATAGATGATTGGATGAATAAATCTCTTTCGTTTGCGGGCCGTTTGCAACTTATTGTGTCTGTCATTTCATCCATGTACTCGTATTGGGCTTCGGTGTTTGTTTTGCCTTCAGCTACGGTAAAGGATCTGGAATGAAAAATGAAAGGGTTCCTTTGGCAGAAAGATGGAAACGATCGTCCAAAGGCAAAAGTGGCTTGGAGAGATGTTTGTCTTCCGAAATCAGAAGGGGGTTTGGGCATTCGTAAGATTTCGGATGTAAATAAAGCGCTAATGTCCTTCCACATTTGGAGTATTATAACTCGTAGGAAATCGTTATGGGTTGAGTGGATTTACGATCATAAATTGAAGGGTAGTAGTTTTTGGGATGTTGAACCGAGAGCTAGTATGAGTTGGGGGTGGCAGAAAATTCTTCAACTTAGCGAGACGATTCGGCCTTATATTCGACAGAAAATTGGGGATGGTAAGAATACGTTTATTTGGTCTGATAACTGGTGTGATCAGAGTCCCCTAAGCCGACTTATTACTCCAAGGGATATCTATATGGCAGGGTTTTCAAGGATGGATAGGGTGGCGGATATGGTGATCGTTAGAAATTGGATTTGGCCTGCTGCATGGTATGATTTATTTCATGTTCTTATCAATATTCAGGTTCCATTTATGTCCTATAATAGGAGAGATTTGAGTATATGGCTTGACTACCAAGGTGTTGAACGAAAGTTTTCGACTCATACTGTGTGGGAAACTATTCGTCATAGAAGCATGCAGATTCCCTGGTATAATATTGTTTGATTTAACAGCTGTATTCCAAGGCATGCTTTTCATGTTTGGTTGGTGTGTCGTAAACAACTAAACACACAAGACAAGATGAAGTTGTGGGACATGAACATGAGGTGTTGTCCTTTGTGTGTGAGAGATATGGACTCGCATGCCCATTAATTTTTTGAATGTGTGTATGCGAATCAGGTTTGGAAAGAGGTTCGAATGTTTACAGATTTGGAACATATTGAGGGAAATTGGGAGAATATTGTTCTTTTCTTAGTCTCGAGAGGTAACTGGAACTCGAGCAATACTATCATTGATAGACTTGAGATTGGAGCTACTTCTTATTACGTATGGCAGGAACGTAATGCTAGAATTTTCAATAGTACGAAGAGGTCTCCTAAACAGATTTCAGCCCTAATATTGGATAATGTTAGGATGAAACTTGTATCCTTGAGAAAGAAGAAAGTGTTCGCAAACTGGATAACTCGCAAGGGATGGGACTTGGAGCAGATTGAAGACAAGGACGGGTGATGAGATAACTTTTCGTCAGATGGTGTGCGGCCTTGAGGTTGACTAGATTATAGGCTAGATTGCTTATTTGGTTGTGTTGGTTATATTTTGTTTTGGTTTTTTGATTCACAATCTTAGGGCATGTCCTTTGATTGAACTAATGGGATCTCTTCCCATTACTTGGTTTCGTTTGATATATTTATAAAATCACCGGGGTAAACCCTTTACCCAAAAAAAAAAAACTCTGTATGCCAAATTAGCACCTTGAAAAGCACGTTAGTATAACGTAGGACGCCTTAAACACCTTACAATAGCGTACGAAACCTTAAAACTCCATAATACACCTAATGAATTCGTCCGAGTCCTTTGAACATCATACGACAAGTTAGGACATCTTAAGACTCTGTATGCCATATTAGCACCTTGAAAAGAACGTTAGTATAACGTAGGAGGCCTTAAAACACATAACAACACCTTACAACAGCGTACGAAACCTTAAAATTGCATAATAAACCTAATGAATTCGTCCAAGTCCTTTGAACATCGTACGACCACTCAGGACTTGTTACGACTCTGTATGCAACATTAGCAACATAAAAAGAAATTTAGAATAATGTAGGACGCCTTACAATATCTAAGAACACGTTACATCACAGTACGAAACATTAAAACTCCATATAAACCTAATGAATTCGTCCGAGTCCATGGAACATCGTACGACAACTTAGGACTTATTACGACTCTGTGTGAGACATTAGCAACATGAAAAGCAATTTAGAATAATGTAAGAGCGTCAACTCCAAAGAACACCTTACATCACCGTACGAAACATTAAAACTCCATAATAAACTTAATGAATACGTCCGAGTCCTTTGAACATCGGACGACATCTTAGGACATCTTACGACTCTTTATGCCACGTTAGCCACTTGAAAAGAATGTTAGTATGATGTAGGAATCCTTACAGCTCCTAAGAACACCTTACATCACCGTACGAAACCTTAACATTCCATAATACAACTAATGAATTCGTCCGAGTCCTTTGAACATCGTACGACAAATTAGGACATATTAAGACTCTGTATGCCATATTAGCACCTTGAAAAGGACGTTAGTATAGCGTAGGACGCCTAAAAGCACCTAACAACAGCGTACGAAACCTTAAAACAACATAATATGCCTAATGAATTTGTCCATGTCCTTGGAACATCGTACGACAAGTTAGGACATCTTAAGACTCTTTATGCCATATTTTTTTGGGTAAAGGGTTACCCCGGTGATTCTATATATTAACATCAAAACAGAAGAATAAGTAGCATGGCATAATACCACACTAGTTCAAACATAGGACATGCCCCATGAATGTGTACAAAGGAAAACACCAACAAAAGCAAACCTGCCAAGTAAACAAAGTAAACCAAGACACACACTAGACATGCTAAATCAACAAAAACGAAATACAAATAATCAGCCTGGATCTACCAAATCTTGTTCGCAATCAATCTTCCATTCCCTTAGAATAGTCCACACCCGAGTCGAGTTCTTAAACTTAAGGCCCAGTAATTTGCAACGCACTGTATTACGGATTTCTTCCGCTACCACTTCCGGGGGCCGAGTTTGGTTCTTGAACAACCGGTTGTTTCTTTCCTGCCAAACCAAATAGACAGCAGCTGCAATAGATAATTTACCGACCACATGACGTAATGACTTCGAATACGCCGACTTTATCCAATCAATGATATCCAATCTGTGGTTCGACAGGTGCTGCAATCTAGCCATAGATTTGGTAAGCTCCCAAACCCTAGTAGCAAAGGAACACTCAAAGAACAAATGGTCATGAGAATCATAATCCCTATAACAAAGTGGACAACACATCATGTTCATATTCCCCCTTCTAGCCAGATCCCATGACAGAATCTTGTCTTGGGTGAGTAATCTTTCCCTCATCACCAACCATAACAGAAACGCATGCTTCGGAACACACTGAGAGAACCAAACCCCTTTAAACCAGTCAACACTAGGGCCACGTAATCTAAGACAGTCCCACACCTCCTTAGTAGAGAACGAGCACAGATTCGAGCCCGCTTTCCAGAAATACTGATCCAATGTATCAGGATATAACCGCATCTGGCTGACATTGTTAAGAATTGGATATGTATTTAACCAAGTGGAAGGCCATCTCCAACCACCATCCCTAAATGTATCAGCCACTTTATCCTCCAAAGAAAACCCAGCATTCCTAATATCCCTGTGCGACAACATCTCAATCAACGGACCCCCTTCGAACCAAGTATCATACCAAACAGACGTATTATTACCATTCCCCACTTTTGACCACACAAATCTACGAACATGAGGCCTAAGTTGAAGAATTTTCCGCCAACCCCAAGAAATCCCTCATCTTAGCCTCAATATCATGCATAATCCGGATAGGGAGTATAAACACTGAAGACCAAAACACATGAAGAGAAGCGATAACAGAGTTAATGAGTTGACATCTACCAGCAAAAGACAGCAACTTATTCTTCCAGTCACCAATACGATAATCAACTTTTTCAATAAGAGCCCGACAATCCGAAGTCCTTACCCTAGACGCCACAAGGGGAACACCCAAATACCTAACCGGCAACTTACCCTCCACAAACGGCATAATATTCAGGATACTGTTCTTGGTTTGCACAGGGACGTTACAAAAAAATATGGTACTTTTCTGGTTACTCGGGCTCAACCCAGACATGGTAGCAAAATCTGTTAAGGATTTCATAATAACCTTTGCAGAGCTCAAGTCCCCTCTAGCAAATAGAAACAAGTCATCTGCAAAACACAAATTGATCAAAAGAATCTTCTCACATCTATTATGGAATCTGAATGACGAGTCCAATGAAACAGCCCTTTTCAATACCAAAGTAAGGATCTCCATAACCATAGTAAATAAATACGGGGACATCGGGTCCCCCTGTCGAAGACCACGTTTCCCTCTAAAATACCCATGCAAACTACCATTCACAGAGATAGAGAACGAAACCGTGGTAACACAAATCATGACCCAATTAACCATCTTTGGATGAAAACCAAATCCCAATAAAGCCGTCTTCAAGAATTTCCAATCCACAGTATCATAAGCTTTCTGAATATCAACTTTAAAAGCACATCTTGGAGGCCCACTATCCAGGTGATATCTATGCATAAGCTCTTGAGTCAATAAAATATTATCAGATATTCTTCTACCCGGAATAAAAGCAGATTGATTAGAGCTAATAATATTATCCAGGCTCTCCTTCATTCTATCCGCAAGAATTTTAGTAATGCACTTAAACAGAACATTACAACAAGCAATAGGTCTATAATCCGTAATAAAGGAGGGAGTCTCAACCTTGGGAATAAGCGTAATCAGTGTATGATTCATCTCAAGAAGTAACTTGCCCTCACGAAAAAAATCCTGCACAGCGAGGCACACATCTTTACCCACAATATCCCATGATTTCTTATAGAACGCAGCAGTAAACCCATCTGGACCGGGAGCTTTATCATCACCAAAGGCAAACATGGTCCTTTTGATCTCATCCACCGTAACCTCTCTAATCATATCAACAGCCACCGCCTGATCAATCCGGACATCAAACAACTCCGGAGTTATGGGGATAATAGAAATATCCTCCTTTCCCAGAAATCCGACATAATGATCAACAAAAGCCTTGGGAACCGCCTTCCCTTCATGCAAATATCCATTGCTATCAGTAATTACGTCTATCCGAGCTCTATGGTTTCTGCACTTCAGAGTATTATGGAAATACTTAGTGTTAGCATCCCCCTCAGCCAGCCAGTGCACCTTCGCTTTCTGCTTCAAAAATCTCTCTTCATCAAGACTTGCCTTATTAAATGAAGCAAGAAGTTTAGCCTCCTGAGAACACAACTTCGGGTTCATGGGGTCATCATCTATCAAACATTGAATCTGATTAAGTTGAGTTCGAATGGCATCAACCTTAGAGTGAAGGTTTCCCTGCATGTATAATAATCCCCTTAAAGGAGATTTAAGAAGTTTAAGCCTTTTAACCACTCTGAACTGGTGCACCCCACCAATATTCGTAGCCCAGACCTTAGCAACAATATCCTTGAATTCCGGTTTATAAGTAAGGAAATTTGCAAATCGAAATGGGGGATGGCTATAACGTTCCACATCCGGGATTCTAAGGACACAAGGGGAATGGTCGGAGATGCCATTCGGTTGAAAAATAGCTCCAGCCGTAGGATAGATATCAGTAAATCGAACATTTGCCATAACCCTATCAATCTTTTTGAACACCCCTTTACCCTGTTTGGGCTTTTGATTCCAAGTGAATTGCATTCCAGACCTGTTAACATCAATCATCTCAATCTGGTTAATACAATCCATAAACACCACCAAACCCTAATCATGGATTGTATTAACCAGATTGAGATGATTGATGTTAACAGGTCTGGAATGCAATTCACTTGGAATCAAAAGCCCAAACAGGGTAAAGGGGTGTTCAAAAAGATTGATAGGGTTATGGCAAATGTTCGATTTACTGATATCTATCCTACGGCTGGAGCTATTTTTCAACCGAATGGCATCTCCGACCATTCCCCTTGTGTCCTTAGAATCCCGGATGTGGAACGTTATAGCCATCCCCCATTTCGATTTGCAAATTTCCTTACTTATAAACCGGAATTCAAGGATATTGTTGCTAAGGTCTGGGCTACGAATATTGGTGGGGTGCACCAGTTCAGAGTGGTTAAAAGGCTTAAACTTCTTAAATCTCCTTTAAGGGGATTATTATACATGCAGGGAAACCTTCACTCTAAGGTTGATGCCATTCGAACTCAACTTAATCAGATTCAATGTTTGATAGATGATGACCCCATGAACCCGAAGTTGTGTTCTCAGGAGGCTAAACTTCTTGCTTCATTTAATAAGGCAAGTCTTGATGAAGAGAGATTTTTGAAGCAGAAAGCGAAGGTGCACTGGCTGGCTGAGGGGGATGCTAACACTAAGTATTTCCATAATACTCTGAAGTGCAGAAACCATAGAGCTCGGATAGACGTAATTACTGATAGCAATGGATATTTGCATGAAGGGAAGGCGGTTCCCAAGGCTTTTGTTGATCATTATGTCGGATTTCTGGGAAAGGAGGATATTTCTATTATCCCCATAACTCCGGAGTTGTTTGATGTCCGGATTGATCAGGCGGTGGCTGTTGATATGATTAGAGAGGTTACGGTGGATGAGATCAAAAGGACCATGTTTGCCTTTGGTGATGATAAAGCTCCCGGTCCAGATGGGTTTACTGCTGCGTTCTATAAGAAATCATGGGATATTGTGGGTAAAGATGTGTGCCTCGCTGTGCAGGATTTTTTTCGTGAGGGCAAGTTACTTCTTGAGATGAATCATACACTGATTACGCTTATTCCCAAGGTTGAGACTCCCTCCTTTATTACGGATTATAGACCTATTGCTTGTTGTAATGTTCTGTTTAAGTGCATTACTAAAATTCTTGCGGATAGAATGAAGGAGAGCCTGGATAATATTATTAGCTCTAATCAATCTGCTTTTATTCCGGGTAGAAGAATATCTGATAATATTTTATTGACTCAAGAGCTTATGCATAGATATCACCTGGATAGTGGGCCTCCAAGATGTGCTTTTAAAGTTGATATTCAGAAAGCTTATGATACTGTGGATTGGAAATTCTTGAAGACGGCTTTATTGGGATTTGGTTTTCATCCAAAGATGGTTAATTGGGTCATGATTTGTGTTACCACGGTTTCGTTCTCTATCTCTGTGAATGGTAGTTTGCATGGGTATTTTAGAGGGAAACGTGGTCTTCGACAGGGGGACCCGATGTCCCCGTATTTATTTACTATGGTTATGGAGATCCTTACTTTGGTATTGAAAAGGGCTGTTTCATTGGACTCGTCATTCAGATTCCATAATAGATGTGAGAAGATTCTTTTGATCAATTTGTGTTTTGCAGATGACTTGTTTCTATTTGCTAGAGGGGACTTGAGCTCTGCAAAGGTTATTATGAAATCCTTAACAGATTTTGCTACCATGTCTGGGTTGAGCCCGAGTAACCAGAAAAGTACCATATTTTTTTGTAACGTCCCTGTGCAAACCAAGAACAGTATCCTGAATATTATGCCGTTTGTGGAGGGTAAGTTGCCGGTTAGGTATTTGGGTGTTCCCCTTGTGGCGTCTAGGGTAAGGACTTCGGATTGTCGGGCTCTTATTGAAAAAGTTGATTATCGTATTGGTGACTGGAAGAATAAGTTGCTGTCTTTTGCTGGTAGATGTCAACTCATTAACTCTGTTATCGCTTCTTTTCATGTGTTTTGGTCTTCAGTGTTTATACTCCCTATCCGGATTATGCATGATATTGAGGCTAAGATGAGGGATTTCTTATGGGCTAGGGGTCCTTTGAAGAAGGGCCGTGCAAGGGTTGCTTGGAAGGATGTTTGCATGCCAAAGAATGAAGGTGGTCTGGGAATTAAACGTGTTAGGGATATGAATAAAGCCATGATGTCATATCACATTTGGAGCATCATCTCTAACCGTCCGTCTGTTTGGGTAGATTGGATCAAGCAATATAGGTTGAAGGGGAGGAACCTTTGGAGTGTAGAGGTTCCTAGAAATTGTTCTTGGGGTTGGCGGAAAATTCTTCAACTTAGGCCTCATGTTCGTAGATTTGTGTGGTCAAAAGTGGGGAATGGTAATAATACGTCTGTTTGGTATGATACTTGGTTCGAAGGGGGTCCGTTGATTGAGATGTTGTCGCACAGGGATATTAGGAATGCTGGGTTTTCTTTGGAGGATAAAGTGGCTGATACATTTAGGGATGGTGGTTGGAGATGGCCTTCCACTTGGTTAAATACATATCCGATTCTTAACAATGTCAGCCAGATGCGGTTATATCCTGATACATTGGATCAGTATTTCTGGAAAGCGGGCTCGAATCTGTGCTCGTTCTCTACTAAGGAGGTGTGGGACTGTCTTAGATTACGTGGCCCTAGTGTTGACTGGTTTAAAGGGGTTTGGTTCTCTCAGTGTGTTCCGAAGCATGCGTTTCTGTTATGGTTGGTGATGAGGGAAAGATTACTCACCCAAGACAAGATTCTGTCATGGGATCTGGCTAGAAGGGGGAATATGAACATGATGTGTTGTCCACTTTGTTATAGGGATTATGATTCTCATGACCATTTGTTCTTTGAGTGTTCCTTTGCTACTAGGGTTTGGGAGCTTACCAAATCTATGGCTAGATTGCAGCACCTGTCGAACCACAGATTGGATATCATTGATTGGATAAAGTCGGCGTATTCGAAGTCATTACGTCATGTGGTCGGTAAATTATCTATTGCAGCTGCTGTCTATTTGGTTTGGCAGGAAAGAAACAACCGGTTGTTCAAGAACCAAACTCGGCCCCCGGAAGTGGTAGCGGAAGAAATCCGTAATACAGTGCGTTGCAAATTACTGGGCCTTAAGTTTAAGAACTCGACTCGGGTGTGGACTATTCTAAGGGAATGGAAGATTGATTGCGAACAAGATTTGGTAGATCCAGGCTGATTATTTGTATTTCGTTTTTGTTGATTTAGCATGTCTAGTGTGTGTCTTGGTTTACTTTGTTTACTTGGCAGGTTTGCTTTTGTTGGTGTTTTCCTTTGTACACATTCATGGGGCATGTCCTATGTTTGAACTAGTGTGGTATTATGCCATGCTACTTATTCTTATGTTTTGATGTTAATATATAGAATCACCGGGGTAACCCTTTACCCAAAAATGTGCATACAGAGTCGTAAGATTTCCTAAGTTGTCGTACGATGTTCAAAGGACTCGTACGAATTCATTAGGTTTATTATGGAGTTTTAAGGTTTGGTACGGTGTTGTAAGGTGTTGTTAGGAATTTTAAGGTGTCCTTTGTTATACTAACGTGCTTTTCAAGGTGCTAATGTGCATACAGAGTCGGACAATGTCCTAAGTTGTCGTACGATGTTCAAAGAACTCGGATGAATTGATTAGGTTTATAATGGAATTTTAAGGTTTCGTATGGTGTTGTAAGGTGTTGTTCAGAGTTGTAAGGCATCCTACATTATACTAACGTGCTTTTCAAGGTGCTAATGTGCATACAGAGTCGGACGATGTCCTAAGTTGTCGTACGATGTTCAAAGGACTCAGACGAATTGATTAGGTTTATTATGGAATTTTAAGGTTTCGTACAGTGTTGTAAGGTGTTGTTAGAAGTTGTAAGGGGTCCTACATTATACTAATGTGCTTTTCAAGGTGCTAATGTGCTTTTCAAGGTGCTAATGTGCATACAGAGTCGTAAGATGTCCTAAGTTGTCGTACGATGTTCAAAGGACTCCTACGAATTCATTAGGTTTATTATGGATTTTTAAGGTTTGGTACGGTGTTGTAAGGTGTTGTTAGGAATTTTAAGGTGTCCTATGTTATACTAACGTGCTTTTCAAGGTGCTAATGTGCATACAGAGTCGGACAATGTCCTAAGTTGTCTTACGATGTTCAAAGGACTCAGATGAATTGATTAGGTTTATAATGGAATTTTAAGGTTTCGTACGGTGTTGTAAGGTGTTGTTGTTGGACCTGAATTGTAGTCTAATATTATCAACACAGTCAAAGTCAACAAAAGTCAACGTCTACGGTCAAAGTCAACGCAAAAGTCAAGACGACGCGTTCGGGACGAAGATTAGAGACAAGACGTTGAAGGCAACAGAGTTTTATTGTTAATAAATATATTTTGTGTCAACAAAATATATTTAATCATTTTTGTCATTTTAGTATTTTATGTAATATATATATTTTGTCTTAATTACAAAATATATATTGGACTAAACATTAGGGTTTTATTTGTATTATTTCCATTTGTCATGTTTTAGTCTAAGTTTAGGGGGTCCTAATTGTCATTAGTCCAAAGTGTCATTAGGCTATAAATAGTAAATGGCAATTAGGGTTTTGTAGGGCTTGAATGAGTCATTAATTGGGGGTTTCCATGTAAACAACATTTTATGCAATCATACAAGTTCAAATCTGACTTTTTATTGTGTTCTTCAAGTGTTCATATCATCTTCATCAATATTTTACCATTTTGATCCAAAATCTTCACAAGTTACTGATTCAATAGTGTTAATGGGACCAACAATTGTTATCAGAGCCTAATAGGGATCCAATTGAATCATTTTGTTGAAGATTGAAGCTGATTATTAGAGATTTATCAAGAAATTGTACAGAGAGAAAGTAGATCTGATGGGTTTTTTGTGAGAGAAATCAGATCTAATTTCAAAATCATCAGATCTACAACAATAATCATCAGATTTGTTGATTTCAGCAACATATTTCAGATCTAGAAGCTGAGATCTTCAAGAAAATATAAGAAAATTTCAGATCTAAAGTGTTTCTCTCACACACAGTTGTGTGTGTTTTCTTGGTGTTCTTCAAGTCTTCAAATCTGCAAGACCAGCGAATCTAGTTAATATCTGAACGAAAGTTCAAAATTTTAAGCGAATCTATACCAAGCATTTGCATAGATTCGCCCGTTGTTCTTAGCGAACCTATAAGTTCACCCGACACTATCCTGATCTGAGCGAACCTATTTTTTTTACACTTACCTGCACCAACTATCAACAAAAAACTAACCATTTCTTTTCTTTCTTTAACCAAACCCATACCAAAACCAGATCTACAACCAAAACAAACCCATTAAACCATTTAACCCTACCCACTAGCAAATCCTTACCTCAACCAAACCAAAAAAACACAAAACCTACACTTAACTCAAACCGTACCACATAATCACCAACCTAAACCAAACCAAACCATCTCCCATCATCCCATTACAAATCCACACCCATAACCACATCATTCAACTGCTACGGATCTGAATATTCAACCATTACACGACGCAACATAACCAAAACATATCTGTGTTTTGTTTACACAACACAACCGAAAAAAAATCAAAATGAAGAAAGAAGCAGCTGCTGCAAACGTTTGTGTGTGTACGGTTGTTATTGTGGTCACCATCAACAGAAACAAAAAAGAACAAAAGAGTGTGAAGCTTGTTTCTTGAAACCGAACAAAAGACAGCAGATCGTGTTCTTGTTGTTGTTTTGTTGTTGGTTGTGGAATATACAAGAACAAGAACCATAGCAGATCTTGTGTGTCCGTGTGTGTTGTTGTTGTTGTTTCGAATCAGAAAGAGAAACCACGTTGAGCAGCAGCAGATAGAACTTGTATGTGTGTGTTCATTCCTTGTGAGAGTGTGTTCTTGTGTTTAAGTTGTTGAACATGGAGCAGTAAAGAACAAATAAGTAAAGGGTGAACAGCAGCAAAATGGATGTCGTGTATGTTGTTGTCTGCTAAGATTAAACAAAAAAAAGAGCAAGAAGGAGCAGGTTGTTGTGTGTGTTGAGTTGTTAGCTGCTGCAAGAACAAGAGAGAAGTGTGTTCAAGTTGTTGTGTGTGTTTAAACAAGAACAAAACCGCTACTGTTCACGAGAACCGAAGAAAGAGAGTTGTTGTTTGTTTTGTGTGTTGTTACAGTAGAAAGAACAAGGCAACAGCAGATCGAACTTGTTCATATGTGTGTGTATGTTTGGCTGTTACGAAGAAGTAGAGAGAGAGAGGACGAGAGAGAGAGATAAACTTGTTTGTATGTTGCAGCTATTGTTGATATTGTTGTTTGAGTTTGTTGTTGTTATGGAGATTTTGAAATGAAGATAAAGTTGTGTGGTGGGTGTGAGTATTAGGATAGAGTTTAGAGAGAGTGTGACGAGAGAGAAGAGAGAAAGAAGACTACTATGTGTTCATGTCTGTAAGTGTGTGTGTTTAGATCGTTGTTGTTGTTTATGTGAGTAAAAGGATAAGATAAGGTTGTATGTACTTGCAAAGAGAGAGAGAGAGTTTGAAGAGAGTTGATGGAGATTGTGTGTGTTTGTGTTGATTTGTGATGTGTTTGATGTTATGTTGTGTTATTTGTTAAAAAAAAGGTGTATTAGTGTTAGGGTTTAGTTGGTTAGGTTGTGGGCTTTTAATTCATTGGGTCAAGATTTGGGTTTGGTTTGGGCCGAGATTTTTTTGGGCTAATGTTTGCATAGGCTGCGGGTTTGAGCTGTCAAATTGAACCGTCATACTGGTTAAGAGGTCTACACAATGAGCCATGTGTTTAGACAAAACGTTTTTAAATTTTGAGACTTAACGTTTCAATTAATTCGCCGGGTGTTAAAGTTTAAAAATTTTATGGGCGTTTTCAATCAAGTCGTCATTAAATTTTAAAAAGTGACGTCTTTTGGCCGGGACTTTCTAAAATTCATTTTTTGGCCAAATTTTAAACGGGTTTTCGATTAAAAAAAATGGCTTATGCAGAACTTTTTCAATCCTTCGATTCTAATGATCTCACAATGGCACAAAGTCGGTTTGATAATTTTGCAGTTTTAAAGAATGAAAGGATGTCAGCGTTTCTCGATCGATTTGTGATGGTGGCAAATAACCTGAAAAAGCATGATCTAGAACTCGGAAATCATGAACGGGTTCAGAAATTGCTTGATTCTCTACCACCAGAGTGGAGTTCACATGGAAAATCGATTAGAAGAGAAAGAGGATTTACTGATTACAAACTGGTGGAGGTGATGGACATATTAAAATCTTTTGATGATAAAGATGAGAAAAATGATGAAGGAAAGAAGGAAGCAGAGGATGAAGAGATGCTGAAAGCAAAGGAAGAAATCAATCATGCTTTAATTGCTGAAATTGTTGAAGAGTCTGCTCATGATGATAACTATATTGATTGCTTCGATCCTTTTAAAGAATTCTATTGTGAAGATGGTGAAAATTCTGATGAGGTTGTTGATGAGTTGAAAGTGGTAAGGGATGAAGAAGTTCAAGATGGTATTGATGGTGAAGCTGGTGTCAAAATTGAAGTTCAAACAGATGTTATTGTTCAAGGACATCTGGGTCAGGAAGAGATAATTCAGTCTGGGTTGGTTTGTGAAGCTGATGACAAGAAAGAAATGAGGGTTTTTGCTACTGTTGATCATAAGAAGAAGAATGCTGAAGAACAAAAGCTTAACATGGAAGCTGTGATTGAAAGAGCCAAGCTTGAAGCTGTGGATGAGTTCAACAGGAGCACCCCTTATTGCCAGTGTGACCGTGCTCTTGCAGCTGAGAAACTGGTAATTGGTATTCCTTATGAAGTTATTCAAGATATGTGTTCATCTGCATGCAAAATTCGTTTAATTGGTATATACAAAGCCAATAAATTGTTAATGTCAAACGAAAACGAATTAAAGAGAACTAACAAAGAGCTTAAAGTGAATGAATGAAAATATTTTGTCAAATTAAGAGAAGCTTTAAAAGAAAATGAACATTTAAAAAGAACTCTTTTGGAAAAGAACTGTGAAATAACTTATTTGACAGAACAAGTCACTCTTGCTGAATTTGAAACAAGAAAACTCAAAAATAAAATGGAACAATGGACTATCGCAAGCATGAAAAGGGAGGAGTTGTGGAAGAAACAAAGGGGGGCTAGAATTAAGACTGGGTTGGGTCATGAGGATAAGGCTTTTGTATATCCTCCTCCCAGCACTTGCTGTTACTCTCCTACACCAACTCCACACCCGACCAATGAACTGGTTCATGAGATAATTCAGAAAGACACTGATAGTTTGTATGCAGGTTTACAGGGAGTTAATTTGAAGGAGGTGCGAGATGATTATGATTCTTCGACTGGTATGGGATATAGTAAAACGGGTACTGACAGTCAAGATAATGATTGCTCAGTTCCTGTTATTTCTAATCCTGTAACGGTTGTTACTTCTAATTTCTTTGATAAGTTTAAAGTAGGTGAAATTCCTACGTTTGAGCCTGTCAGGAATGATAAGGAAGAGTTAATTCAGGAATCACCTAATCATCAAGCTCCAATCACATCAACACACTCAATTCCTATCAATCAAGATCCGTTGGAAGCAGAGGTACTTATTGAAGACTAGACAAGTTCAGATGATGAATCAAAGACAAACGAGTGTCATGGAGATTCAAAGATCAAAATGTCATCTGCAACTGTCAAATCTGAAATGCTTCCAAAACCCAAATCAAGACAAATCTGGATCTTAGTTCCAGCTGCAAAACAAGTCAGTCATCCATCAAAAGCTCAAAAGAAGAAGCCTTCACCTCTGTTCATCCTATCTCAAGTTTGTAAAAGACTTGAGAACAAGCAAGTGAAGATCTCATCTCCCATCCGACAAACCACAACTCAACAAAAGAAGCCACAAGTTTGTTTCTCTTTCACTGCTCAACATAAGAAGCCACAAGTCTTCAAACAAAACTTCAAGTTCAAAGCAAGCCCCACCCCCAACTGCTTCACACGGGCCAGTCAAGCATCAAAAGCCATTCAAGGCTTGCTCCAAGTGTGGAAAGGATGATCATGTGCTCAAGAAATGCCCAAAAGGACATGCTTCGGACGGTAAAGGCAAACAGGTTTGCTTCTCCGGATCAGAGTCTAGAAAGAATCATCCACTTGGTAAAGGTAAACAGGTTTGTTTATTTGAATTTCAAGGTAAGAATCATACATCTTTGAAAGGTCGGATGATGAACATTCCATTCCTACCGTCTCATGTGAAGCCGGTTTCACATGATTCAAAGATGAATGTGACAACATCACCAAAACAAAATTCTTTTTCCTCGGGGCTTAAACAGAAAATGATTTCCAAATTTAACTTTTTCAAATCGAAAATGTTTGAACCTAAACAAATTTGGCAAATTAAAAAGAAAGAGGAAAAGATAAGTGATACAAGAACAGGTTGTGTGCATAGACATGTGTCTTACACTGATGAAAGTGGAACGCCTAGGACTACGATGGCCTGGGTTCCCCTTTCTAACTAATCTGTTAATGAGTGCAGGAACATTTCAGGAGGACTGTTAGCAATCCGGTTTACTGACAGAAAATGTTCCTAATTTAAATTTGAGGCGGAACAAACAGGTTACGGTTCTGACATCTTATCCACAGTCTGGATCCTTCTTTGATTTTCACATATCTAATTTCACTGTCACTGCATTTTTCTTGATATCTCATTTATAATCTTTTGATAGAGTAATATGGAAGGCGTTTCTTTCGTAATTTCTATTTTATATATTGTAAATAGTTAAAAAAAAGAGATTAAAAAAAATTAAAAAAAAATAATAAAAAATAATTAAAAAAAATTATTAAAAAAATTATTAAGAAAAAGGGGAGTCTAACATTTTTACTTGTATTTTTGATCAAGTTTTCTCATCCCTTTGAGGTCGCTTTTTGAGTCTTTTGAAAATGCCAATTTTGCGCTATAAAATAGAAATTTTAGGGGAGTAATATCTCAAATGAAAATGTACTGAATATCATTAGTGCAAAGTCCTGAATATCATTAGTGCAAAGTCCTTTCTATGTAAATATTTTGTGTTCTTTGAAGGTTTCAGGTTTGTATGGAAAGCATCTGAAGGAGGATATTGATTTGTGTGATGATGTGTCAATAGGCTCAGCCCAAATACAATTAGACAGCAATTCTGTGATCAAACTAAGTTCAAGAACTCGGCAATAAGGATTATCTCCTTGACATGATTGGCCTGCACAAAGTTACAAGTCCTTGTCAGAAATGGGTTGAGAGTGTCAAATCTTTGCTTTGATTTTCCTAAAACATCCCAAATCACCCACACCCTAGCCCTGAATTGAGTTTCTAGTTAGCAATACAAAATAAAAAGCTGCTAGTGTTGCTCTTCAGAAAAGCCTCTGAGTGAGTTACTTGTTAATTCCTCAGAATGTATTGAGTCAAAGTGCTTAACTCCTCTGCTATACGGAAGTATTGACCTGGAGTTGGTGGATCTTCTCTGTTATACGTCGGTATAGACCTGAAGATTCACTGAGCATGCTCAAATGTTTATCTCCTCTGTTATACGTCGGTATAGACCTAGAGCTCTAATCATTTGAGTTTCCCAAATAATAAGTCGCAATGTGTTCAAAAGAATCATTGTTGACAAGCTCCACTCCCAAAAATGCAAAAATGCAAAAATGCAAAATGTCAAAAGAGGCTCATAAATTGATCAATATTCAAAATTTGATTCATGAAATTCAAGCAAAGTCAATCATATTGCTCTATAAACCCTGATGATAGGACAAGTTTCTTTACCAAGATGTCTGTGGGGACCGAGTTGCTTGAGTTTCTTCAAATCGAACCTAAAACATGATAAGACCATCACAGATTGTCTGTTGAAAGGAACAAGGCATGGGTTTAAATGGACAAACATATTGACAATCTAGCCAAGTCTTTGTTTCTCTGGATGGTTGCTCGAAACGCATTATCTGATATCCTTTCATGAAGTTTTTATTTTATTTTATTTTATGTTTGGATTCTTGAGTCTTGTTGGTCGTGTGTACCTTTTGGGATGTGTTCACTTTGTCTAAAATATTTGTGATCTTGTCGGACTCGTCCTCTCATTTCCGAATTTTTAATTTTTAATTAAAAAAAATCCAAAAAGATTTTTAATTTCAAGTTATTTTCAAGTCTTCCATATTACGCTATTAAAATTTTATCATTTTCACATGCATTTCACTGGAAATTGCACACACAATCGAACACGGGTTCGCTTGTTTTCATACACAGATAAACACGGGTTTATTCTGTTTGATGAAATAATCTAATGAGAAATCTCAAGATTTTGTTTGTGACTGTGTTACAGATATTTGCTGCAAGTGATGGCCGATCATCAGTTGAGCAAAGTATCTTACCAAGAGAACCTGTTCCTCAAAGTTTGCAGAAGATACCGAGCTAGGAATCCTCCTCCTACATCTTCTGAAGCACTCAAGAAAAAATAGTTGGAAAGCTGTTCCTGATTTTACGAAAGGATGCACGCAAAATGGGGGAGCACATTAAATGGGGGAGCTTGTGAAATTAAGAATCTCCAGCAACAAAATTTGGCAAGCATCAGTCTTGGGGGAGTTTTGTTGGATCTGAAATTAAGACTGATGCTCACCAAATTGAAGATTCAACTGTATTGACTTATCGGTGCTAAACACGATGCAAGACGTTGATAATAATAGACTATGAGGGAGTATTGTTGGACCTGAATTGTAGTCTAATATTATCAACACAGTCAAAGTCAACAAAAGTCAACGTCAACGGTCAAAGTCAACGCAAAAGTCAAGACGACGCGTTCGGGACGAAGATTAGAGACAAGACGTTGAAGGCGACGGAGTTTTATTGTTAATAAATATATTTTGTGTCAACAAAATATATTTAATCGTTTTCGTCATTTTAGTATTTTATGTAATATATATATTTTGTCTTAATGACAAAATATATATTAGACAAAACATTAGGGTTTTATTTGTATTATTTCTATATATATATTCATAATTGTCATTAGTCCAAAGTGTCATTAGGCTATAAATAGTAAATGGCAATTAGGGTTTTGTAGGGCTTGAATGAGTCATTTATTGGGGGTTTCCATGTAAACAACATTTTATGCAATCATACAAGATCAAATCTGACTTTTTATTGTGTTCTTCAAGTGTTCATATCATCTTCATCAATATTTTACCATTTTGATCCAAAATCTTCACAAGTTACTGATTCAATAGTGTTAATGGGACCAACAATTGGATACTGTTGGATCTTCAATTTGGTGAGCATCAGTCTTAATTTCAGATCCAACAGTTGTTAGGAGTTGTAAGGCGTCCTACATTATATTAACATGCTTTTAAAGGTGCTAATGTGCATACGGAGTCGTAAGATGTCCAAAGTTGTCGTACGATGTTCAAAGGACTCGGACGAATTCATTAGGTTTAATATGGAGTTTTAAGGTTTCATACGGTGTTGTAAGGTGTTGTTAGGAGTTTTAAGGCGTCCTTTGTTATACTAACATGCTTTTCAAGGAGCTAATATGACATACAAAGTCTTAGGATGTTCGAACTTGTAGTACGATGTTCAAAGAACTCGGAAGAATTCATTAAATGTATTATGGAGTTTTAAGTTCCGTACGGTGATGTATGGTATTCTTAGGAGTTGTAAGACGTCCTACATTAAATAAACTTCTTTTCGAGTTGCTAATGTGGCATAAAGAGTCATAATTTGTCCTAAGTTGTCGTAAGATGTTTAAAGGACTTGTACGGATTCATTAGGTTTATTATGGAGTTTTAAGGTTTCATACAGTTTTGTAAGGTGTTTTTAGGAGTTGTAAGCCGTCCTACATTATACTAACATTCTATTCAAGGTATTAATACGGCATCATACAGAGTCGTAAGATGTCTTAACTTGTCGTATGATGTTCAAAGGACTCGGAGAATTCATTAGGTTTATTATGGAGTTTTAAAGTTTCATAGGGTGATGTAAGGTGTTCTTAGGAGTTGTAATGCGTCCTACATTATTCTAACGTGCTTTTCATGTTGCTTATGTCGCATATTGAGCCGTAACATGCCCTGAGCTGTCGTACGATGTTCAAAGGACTTTGACGAATTCATTAGGTTTATTATGCAGTTTTTAGGTTTTGTACGGTGTTATAGGTTATTGTTAGGAATTGTAAGGTGTTCTACATTATACTAACGTGCTTTTCAAGGTTCTAATGTGCATACAGAGTCGGACGATGTCCTAAGTTGTCGTACGATATTCTAAGGACTCGGACAAATTGATTAGGTTTATTATGAAGTTTTAAGGTTTCGTACAATGTTGTAAGGTGTTGTTAGGAGTCATAAGGCGTCCTACATTATACTAACGTGCTTTTCTTGGTGCTAATGTGCATACAGAGTCGGACGATGTCCTAAGTTGTCGTCGATGTTCAAAGGACTCGGACGAATTGATTAGGTTTATTATGGAATTTTAAGGTTTCGTACGGTGCTGTAAGGTGTTGTTAGGAGTTGTAAGGCGTCCTACATTATACTAACGTGCTTTTTTTTTGGGTAAAGGGATTCACCCGGCGCCTTTTATATTCACAATCAAACAAAACAAGTAGCGTAGAGAGTTTACACTAGTTCATTCTTGGGGCATTCCCCAGAATGTAAGCCAAAGAAACTAAATAAAACCAAATAAGACATAAACAATGTTCACTTTACTAGACTACCATCTAGCTATAAAAAATCGTAACTTCCTTTCTCCTAGCCATCACCCAGTGTTCCCATACTCATGTGAATGTTTCAACCAGCAAGCACTTGCTTCGTTTGCTCCGTTTGCATTATCCTTATACTAACGTGCTTTTCAAGGTGCTAATGTGCATACAGAGTCGGACGATGTACTAAGTTTTCGTACGATGTTCTAAGGACTCGGACGAATTTTGTTTTGGGTAAAGGGTTACCCCGGTGATTCTGGTATAAAGACAACCGTCAATGAAGTACAAGTAGTGAGAAAGCGTTCCACACTAGTTCATATATGGGACAGACCCCACATATGTGAACATAAAAAACAAAAACCAATAAAAAACCAAGACAAACCAATCAAACTAGCCTACCACATATTAATGACATAAACAAAATCTAAATAAAAACCATTCCATCAGCCGCCGTCATCAAAAGTATAGGTTCCACCACAAAGATACCACAAATAATTTTGCCAGCAGATCAAGTCCCTAGTAATCCAGAATATCAGACAAACCATTAACACCCGATGTAGAAGGGGTACCTGCCCTTATAGTAAGACGATGGAGATTCTAGCGCCATGGCCATGTTCATCATAAACCTTGCCGTCCCATTATCCACCTCTAGAACCTCATCCACTTCCGAATCCGAGTCCAACCTAGAGATTTCATTATACATATTCCCTTTCACCTTGTCTGTGTCAGTTTCTGCTATTTTCTCCACAGATAATGCCTCAAAAGGGTTTGATGTAGTTAGATCAGATTTACCCATATTTGAACCACCTTTAGTCTCCATAGTATCAATCCTAGTCACCTGCTTTTTAACATTTTGCACTTCCTTACCTTTTTTATTAACTAGACGATACTCGAATTGGGGTTTTTTTAAAGCAACCCCAAATATTTTTGCAGCCTTCTTATCCTTTACTTCCTTGAAACCTTCATCATCCTCTCTCGCCTTTGTTTTCTGCTCATGCTTAGTCGTCTTGGGGCATTCAGCATCAATATGGCCAAAACACAACAATGACCACATCTTGGAGGCTTCCAATCATACTCAACCTTCACATTTGCTGCTCCAAACTCATCCCCCTCTAATTCTGGAATAGCAATAGATATCTCCTCCTTAAACCCCGCATCCGTCGAGATCTCAACCAAAGCTCTTGCAAAATTACTTCTACCCCCACGTATTTGCACACATGGAGCTTGTGAATGAATCCAACAACTTCGGAGTTCCAATTTGCGAAACCAAAAGACTCAAACCAACATCAGAATAAGCTACCAACGGATTATCATATAATTTTACCCAAACAGACACATTCTTGAGATCATCCTTGTGTAGCTTTGTGTTAGGGGACCAGACATTCAGAATAATTGGTTTATTACGAATTATCCAAGGACCTGCTTCAATCACATCCATCATCCCCTTCCTATCATTAAACTTAAAGAAGAAAAAACCATTTGCATTCATCATTGACTTTTGCAAGCCAAATTTTTTCCAATGAGTTTTAGCAAAGTGTTCAACCACTGGATACGCTAGCCTATCCCCCAAAAAGTAGCCATACAAAGTAAATTCAAGCTTATTACACATCATACGCACAGTCTCTTTGGGTAACACAACATCAAACCTTGTTTCTTCTCCTCATTCACCATATAACGAAAATTAACTGGTGTTGCAGGTAAGTCAGACTTTGGTTGAACAATAGCAGCATACGTTGTATTCAAACCAGACTTACCCAGCGCATCATTCACATTAGTCGCATGAGCATGAGAACTATCAGATGCATCAGCCGTATGAACATTAGATGACATAGTCGTGTGAGCTGAATCATTCTTGTGAGATGAATCAGTCGTATGACTTGTTGCCTCATTCTTCTTAGCCGTGTCAACCCCATGAGGCGGATTAGGGTTTAAGGAGGAAACCCTAGTCGCCGTTTCCTTCTTCAACAAATTACAACGTGGATTGCCATCGATCTTTAGCACCTTACTAGCCAAATTACCACCCTCCATACTCGTTTTTATAATTAGAAACGAATATGATCGTACAAACCCAAGAAAAAACGGCCAAAGATCAAGAAAAACGAATTAAATAACCAAACCAAGATTCAAGAATCAAGATTCAAGAAACAAGAAACAAGATTCATGAACCAATTGCCAAATTCGCCCCTTTCTTTCAGCCGCCACACACCCTAATCACGATCAGAAAAACCCTAACCACGATCAGAAATCAGCAAGCTCAAAACCTCTATTCTCTCGAAAAAGATCAAATCCAAGAACACCAACGCAGCAAAGCAACAATAACCCAAAAAAATCCAAGAAACGACAGCCCCACAACACAAAACCCTAATCCTAGAATAAAAAACGGCAATAACAAGAAGAAAACCAGAAAACCTAATTCGCATAAGTGTTAGATCCGCAAATCATACACCAAGTACGAATTAGATTCAAGGAAAAGGAAGAGCACTTGAAATCACCATTCTAGGGAGAGAAAATTAGGGTTTCGTACAGGACTGGGACGAATTGATTGGTTTATTATTGAATTTTAAGGTTTCGTACGGTGTTGTTAGGAATTTTATGGTGTCATATGTTATACTAACGTGATTTTCAAGGTGCTAATGTGCATAAGAAGTCGGGCAATGTCCTAAGTTGTTGTACGATGTTCAAACGACTCGGACGAATTGATTAGGTTTGTTATGGAATTTTAAGGTTTAGTACGGTGTTGTAAGGTGTTTTTAGGAGTTGTAAGGCGTCCTACATTATACTAACATGCTTTTCAAGGTGCTAATGTGCATACAGAGTCGTAAGATGTCCTAAGTTGTCGTACGATGTCCAAAGGACTCGGATGAATTCATTAGGTTTATTATGGAGTTTTAAGGTTTCATACGGTGTTGTAAGGTCTTGTTAGGAGTTTTAAGGCGTCCTTTGTTATACTAACGTGCTTTTCAAAGAGCTAATATGACATACAGAGTCTTAGGATGTCCGAACTTGTAGTACGATGTTCAAAGAACTCGGAAGAATTCATTAAATGTATTATGGAGTTTTAACTGTCGTACGGTGATGTATGGTATTCTTAGGAGTTGTAAGATGTCCTACATTAAATAAACTTCTTTTCGAGTTGCTAATGTGGCATAAAGAGTCGTAAGATGTCCAAAGTTGTCGTAAGATGTTCAAAGGACTTGTACAGATTCATTAGGTTTATTATGGAGTTCTAATGTTTCATACGGTTTTGTAAGGTGTTTTTAGGAGTTGTAAGGCGTCCTACATTATACTAACACTCTATTCAAGGTGCTAATACGGCATACAGAGTCGTAAGATGTCTTAACTTGTCGTATGATGTTCAAAGGACTCGGAGAATTCATTAGGTTTATTATGGAGTTTTAAAGTTTCATATGGTGATGTAAGGTGTTCTTAGGAGTTATAATGTGTCCTACATTATTCTAACATGGTTTTCATGTTGCTTATGTCGCATATTATGCCGTAACATGCCCTGAGCTGTCGTACGATGTTTAAAGGACTTTGACGAATTCATTAGGTTTATTATGTAGTTTTTAGGTTTTGTACGGTGTTGTACGTTATTGTTAAGAATTGTAAGGTGTTCTACATTATACTAACGTGCTTTTCAAGGTTCTAATGTGCATACAGAGTCGGACGATGTCCAAAGTTGTCGTACGATGTTCTAAGGACTCGGACAAATTGATTAGGTTTATTATGTAGTTTTAAGGTTTCGTACAATGTTGTAAGGTGTTGTTAGGATTCATAAGGCGTCCTACATTATACTAACGGGCTTTTCAAGGTGCTAATGTGCATACAGAGTCGGACGATGTCCTAAGTTGTCGTACGATGTTCAAAGGACTTAGACGAATTGATTAGGTTTATTATGGAATTTTAAAGTTTCGTCCAGTGTTGTAATGTGTTGTTAGAAGTTGTAAGGGGTCCTACATTATACTAACGTGCTTTTCAAGGTGCTAATGTGCATACAGAGTCGTACGATGTCCTAAGTTGTAGTACGATGTTCAAAGGACTCGTACGAATTCATTAAGTTTATTATGGAGTTTTAAGGTTTGGTACGGTGTTGTAAGGTGTTGTTAGGAATTTTAAGGCGTCCTATGTTATACTAACGTGCTTTTCACGGTGCTAATGTGTATACAGAGTCCGACAATGTCCTAAGTTGTCGTACGATGTTCAAAGGACTCGGATGAATTAATTAGCTTTATTATGGAATTTTAAGGTTTCGTACGGTGTTGTAAGGTGTTGTTAGGAGTTGTAAGGCGTCCTACATTATACTAACATGCTTTTAAAGGTGCTAACGTGCATACGGAATCGTAAGATGCCCAAAGTTGTCGTACGATGTTCAAAGGACTCGGACGAATTCATTAGGTTTATTATGGAGTTTTAAGGTTTCATACGGTGTTGTAAGGTGTTGTTAGGAGTTTTAAGGCGTCCTTTGTTATACTAACGTGCTTTTCAAGGAGCTAATATGACATACAAAGTCTTAGGATGTCCGAACTTGTAGTACGATGTTCAAAGAACTCGGAAGAATTCATTAAATGTATTATGGAATTTTAAGTTCCGTACGGTGATGTATGGTATTCTTAGGAGTTGTAAGACGTCCTACATTAAATAAACTTCTTTTCGAGTTGCTAATGTGGCATAAAGAGTCGTAATTTGCCTAAGTTGTCGTAAGATGTTTAAAGGACTTGTACGGATTGATTAGGTTTATTATGGAGTTTTAAAGTTTCATACGGTTTTGTAAGGTATTTTTAGGAGTTGTAAGGCGTCCTACATTATACTAACATTCTATTCAATGTGCTAATACGACATCATACAGAGTCGTAAGATGTCTTAACTTGTCGTATGATGTTCAAAGGACTCGTAGAATTCATTAGGTTTATTATGGAGTTTTAAAGTTTCATACGGTGATGTAAGGTGTTCTTAGGAGTTGTAATGCGTACTACATTATTCTAACGTGCTTTTCATGTTGCTTATGTCGCATATTGAGCGGTAACATGCTCTGAGCTGTCGTACGATGTCTAAATGGCTTTGACGAATTCATTAGGTTTATTATGCAGTATTTAGGTTTTGTACGGTGTTGTAGGTTATTGCTAGGAATTGTAAGGTGTTCTACATTATACTAACGTGCTTTTCAAGGTTCTAATGTGCATACAGAGTCGGACGATGTCCAAAGTTGTCGTACGATGTTTAAAGGAATCAGACGAATTTATTAAGTTTATTATGGAGTTTTTAGTTTCGTACGGTGTTGTAAGGTGTTGTTAGGAGTCATAAGGCGCCCAACATTATACTAACGTGCTTTTAAAGGTGCTAATGTGCACACAGAGTCGTAACATGTCCTAAGTTGTCATACGATGTTCTAAGGACTCGTACGAATTCATTAGGTTTATTATTGAGTATTAAGGTTTTGTACGGTGTTGTAAGGTGTTTTTAGGAATTTTAAGGCATCCTATGTTATACTAACATGCTTTTCAAGGTGCTAATGTGCATACAGAGTCGGACGATGTACTAAGTTGTCGTACGATGTTCAAAGGACACGGTCGAATTGATTAGGTTTATTATGGAATTTTAAGATTCTGTACGGTGTTGTAAGGTGTTTTTAGGAGTTGTAAGGTGTCCTACATTATACTAACGTGCTTTTCACGATGCTAATATGCATACAGAGTCGTAAGATGTCCTAAGTTGTCGTATGATGTTCAAAGGACTCGGACGAATTCATTAGATTTATTATGGAGTTTTAAGGTTTCGTATGGTGTTGTAAGGTGTTGTTAGGAGTTTTAAGGCGTCGTATTTTATATTAACGTGCTTTTCAACGTGCTAATATGACATACAGAGTCTTAGGATGTCCGAAGTTGTAGTACGATGTTCAAAGAACTCGGAAGAATTCTTTAAATGTGTTATGGAGTTTTAAGTTTCATACGGTGATGTATGTTGTTCTTAGGAGTTGTAAGACGTCCTACATTTAACTAAACTTCTTTTCGAGTTGCTAATGTGGCATAAAGAGTCGTAAGATGTCCTAAGTTGTCGTACGATGTTCAAAAGACTCATTAGGTTTATTATGGAAGTTTTAGGTTTTGTAGGATGTTGTAAGTTGTTGTTAGGAATTATAAGGTGTTCTACATTATACTAACGTGCTTTTCAAGGTTCTAACGTGCATACAAAGTCGGTCGATATCCTAAGTTGTCGAACGATGTTCAAAGGACTCCGACGAATTGATTAGTTGTATTATGGAGTTTTAAGGTTTCGTACGGTGTTTTAAGGTGTTCTTAGGAGTTGTAAGGCGTCCTACATTATACTAACGTACTTTTTAAATGCTAATGTGCATATAAAGTCGTAAGATGTCCTAAGTTGTCGTACGATGTTCAAAGGACTCGGACAAATTCATTAGGTTTATTATGGAGTTTTAAGGTTTCGTACGGTGTTGTAAGGTGTTGTTAGGAGTATTAAGGCGTCCTATGTTAAACTAACGTGCTTTTCAAGGTGCTAATATAACATACAAAGTGTTAAGATGTCCGAACTTGTAGTACGATGTTCAAAGAACTTGGACGAATTCATTAGGTGTATTATAGAGTTTTAAAGTTTCGTACGGTGATGTATGGTGTTCTTAGGACTTGTAGGACGTCCTACATTATACTAAAGTTCTTTTCGAGTTGCTAATGTGGCATAAAGAGTCGTAAGATGTCCCAAGTTGTGGTACGATGTTCAAAAGACTCGGACTAATTCATTTAGATTTATTATGGAGTTTTTAGGTTTTGTACGATGTTGTAAGTTGTTGTTAGGAATTGTAAGGTGTTCTACATTATACTAACGTGCTTTTCAAGGTTCTAACGTGCATACAAAGTCGGTCGATGTCGTAAGTTGTCGTACGATGTTCAAAGGACTCGGACGAATTGATTAGTTGTATTATGGAGTTTTAAGGTTTCGTACGGTGTTTTAAGGTGTTGTTAGGAGTTGTAAGGCGTCCTACATTATACTAACGTACTTTTCAAATGCTAATGTGCATATAAAGTCGTAAGATGTCCTAAGTTGTCGTACGATGTTCAAAGGACTCGGACAAATTCATTAGGTTTATTATGGAGTTTTAAGGTTTCGTACGGTGTTGTAAGGAGTTGTTAGGAGTATTAAGGCGTCCTATGTTATACTAACGTGCTTTTCAAGGTGCTAATATAACATACAAAGTGTTAAGATGCCGAACTTGTAGTATGATGTTCAAAGAACTTGGACGAATTCATTAGGTGTATTATGGAGTTTTAAGGTTTCGTACGGTGATGTATGGTGTTCTTAGGACTTGTAAGACGTCCTACATTATACTCAAGTTCTTTTCGAGTTGCTACTGTTGCACAAACAGTCGTAAGATGTCCTAAGTTGTCGTACGATGTTCAAAAGTCTCGAACTAATTCATTAGGTTTATTATTGAGTTTTAAGGTTTCGTACGGTGTTGTAAGGTGTTGTTAGGTGTTTTAAGGCGTCCTATGTTATACTAACGTGCTTTTCAAGGTGTTAATATAACATACAAAGTGTTAAGATGTCCGAACTTGTAGTACGATTTTCAAAGAACTTGGACGAATTAATTAGGTGTATTATGGAGTTTTAAGGTATCGTACGGCGATATATGGTGTTCTTAGGACTTGTAAGACGTCCTACATTATACTCAAGTTCTTTTCGAGTTGCTAATGTTGAACAAAGAGTCCTAAGATGTCCTACGTTGTCGTACGATGTTCAAAAGTCTCGAACTAATTCATTAGGTTTATTATGGAGTTTTAAGATTTCGTACGGTGTTGTAAGGTGTTGTTAGGTGTTTTAAGGCGTCCTATGTTATACTAACGTACTTTTCAAGGTGCTAATATAACATACAGAGTGTTAAGATGTCCGAACTTGGAGTACGATATTCAAAGAACTTGGACGAATTCATTAGGTGTATTATGGAGTTTTAAAGTTTCATACGGTGATGTATGGTGTTCTTAGGACTTGTAAGACGTCCTACATTATACTAAAGTTCTTTTCGAGTAGCAAATGTGGCATAAAGAGTCGTAAGATGTCCTAAGTTGTCGTACGATGTTCAAAAGACTCGGAATAATTCATTAGGTTTATTATGGAGTTTTTAGGTTTTGTAGGATGTTGTAAGTTGTTGTTAGGAATTGTAAGGTGTTCTACATTATACTAACGTGCTTTTCAAGTTCTAACGTACATACAAAATCGGTCGATATCCTAAGTTGTCGTACGATGTTCAAAGGACTCCGACGAATTGATTAGTTGTATTATGGAGTTTTAAGGTTTCGTACAGTGTTTTAAGGTGTTGTTAGGAGTTGTAAGGCGTCCTACATTATACTAACGTACTTTTTAAATGCTGATGTGCATATAAAGTCGTAAGATGTCCTAAGTTGTCGTACGATGTTCAAAGGAGTCGGACAAATTCATTAGGTTTATTATGGAGTTTTAAGGTTTCGTACGGTGTTGTAAGGTGTTGTTAGGAGTATTAAGGCGTCCTATGTTATACTAACGTGCTTTTCAAGGTGCTAATATAACATACAAAGTGTTAAGATGTCCGAACTTGTAGTACGATGTTCAAAGAACTTGGACGAATTCATTAGGTGTATTATAGAGTTTTAAAGTTTCGTACGGTGATGTATGGTGTTCTTAGGACTTGTAGGACGTCCTACATTATACTAAAGTTCTTTTCGAATTGCTAATGTGGCATAAAGAGTCGTAAGATGTCCTAAGTTGTGGTACGATGTTCAAAAGACTCGGACTAATTCATTTAGATTTATTATGGAGTTTTTAGGTTTTGTACGATGTTGTAAATTGTTCTTAGGAATTGTAAGGTGTTCTACATTATACTAACGTGCTTTTCAAGGTTCTAACGTGCATACAAAGTCGGTCGATGTCCTAAGTTGTCGTACGATGTTCAAAGGACTCGGACGAATTGATTACTTGTATTATGGAGTTTTAAGGTTTCGTACGGTGTTTTAAGGTGTTGTTAGGAGTTGTAAGGCGTCCTACATTATACTAACGTACTTTTCAAATGCTAATGTGCATATAAAGTCGTAAGATGTCCTAAGTTGTCGTATGATGTTCAAAGGACTCGGACGAATTCATTAGATTTATTATGGAGTTTTAAGGTTTCGTATGGTGTTGTAAGGTGTTGTTAGGAGTTTTAAGGCGTCGTATTTTATATTAACGTGCTTTTCAACGTGCTAATATGACATACAGAGTCTTAGGATGTCCGAAGTTGTAGTACGATGTTCAAAGAACTCGGAAGAATTCTTTAAATGTGTTATGGAGTTTTAAGTTTCATACGGTGATGTATGTTGTTCTTAGGAGTTGTAAGACGTCCTACATTTAACTAAACTTCTTTTCGAGTTGCTAATGTGGCATAAAGAGTCGTAAGATGTCCTAAGTTGTCGTACGATGTTCAAAAGACTCATTAGGTTTATTATGGAAGTTTTAGGTTTTGTAGGATGTTGTAAGTTGTTGTTAGGAATTATAAGGTGTTCTACATTATACTAACGTGCTTTTCAAGGTTCTAACGTGCATACAAAGTCGGTCGATATCCTAAGTTGTCGAACGATGTTCAAAGGACTCCGACGAATTGATTAGTTGTATTATGGAGTTTTAAGGTTTCGTACGGTGTTTTAAGGTGTTCTTAGGAGTTGTAAGGCGTCCTACATTATACTAACGTACTTTTTAAATGCTAATGTGCATATAAAGTCGTAAGATGTCCTAAGTTGTCGTACGATGTTCAAAGGACTCGGACAAATTCATTAGGTTTATTATGGAGTTTTAAGGTTTCGTACGGTGTTGTAAGGTGTTGTTAGGAGTATTAAGGCGTCCTATGTTAAACTAACGTGCTTTTCAAGGTGCTAATATAACATACAAAGTGTTAAGATGTCCGAACTTGTAGTACGATGTTCAAAGAACTTGGACGAATTCATTAGGTGTATTATAGAGTTTTAAAGTTTCGTACGGTGATGTATGGTGTTCTTAGGACTTGTAGGACGTCCTACATTATACTAAAGTTCTTTTCGAGTTGCTAATGTGGCATAAAGAGTCGTAAGATGTCCCAAGTTGTGGTACGATGTTCAAAAGACTCGGACTAATTCATTTAGATTTATTATGGAGTTTTTAGGTTTTGTACGATGTTGTAAGTTGTTGTTAGGAATTGTAAGGTGTTCTACATTATACTAACGTGCTTTTCAAGGTTCTAACGTGCATACAAAGTCGGTCGATGTCGTAAGTTGTCGTACGATGTTCAAAGGACTCGGACGAATTGATTAGTTGTATTATGGAGTTTTAAGGTTTCGTACGGTGTTTTAAGGTGTTGTTAGGAGTTGTAAGGCGTCCTACATTATACTAACGTACTTTTCAAATGCTAATGTGCATATAAAGTCGTAAGATGTCCTAAGTTGTCGTACGATGTTCAAAGGACTCGGACAAATTCATTAGGTTTATTATGGAGTTTTAAGGTTTCGTACGGTGTTGTAAGGAGTTGTTAGGAGTATTAAGGCGTCCTATGTTATACTAACGTGCTTTTCAAGGTGCTAATATAACATACAAAGTGTTAAGATGCCGAACTTGTAGTATGATGTTCAAAGAACTTGGACGAATTCATTAGGTGTATTATGGAGTTTTAAGGTTTCGTACGGTGATGTATGGTGTTCTTAGGACTTGTAAGACGTCCTACATTATACTCAAGTTCTTTTCGAGTTGCTACTGTTGCACAAACAGTCGTAAGATGTCCTAAGTTGTCGTACGATGTTCAAAAGTCTCGAACTAATTCATTAGGTTTATTATTGAGTTTTAAGGTTTCGTACGGTGTTGTAAGGTGTTGTTAGGTGTTTTAAGGCGTCCTATGTTATACTAACGTGCTTTTCAAGGTGTTAATATAACATACAAAGTGTTAAGATGTCCGAACTTGTAGTACGATGTTCAAAGAACTTGGACGAATTCATTATGTGTATTATGGAGTTTTAAGGTTTCGTACGGTGATGTATGGTGTTCTTAGGACTTGTAAGACGACCTACATTATACTCAAGTTCTTTTCGAGTTGCTAATGTTGAACAAAGAGTCCTAAGATGTCCTAAGTTTTCGTACGATGTTCAAAAGTCTCGAACTAATTCTTTAGGTTTATTATGGAGTTTTAAGATTTCGTACGGTGTTGTAAGGTGTTGTTAGGTGTTTTAAGGCGTCCTATGTTATACTAACGTGCTTTTCAAGGTGCTAATATAACATACAGAGTGTTAAGATGTCCGAAATGGGAGTACGATGTTCAAACAACTTGGACGAATTCATTAGGTGTATTATGGAGTTTTAAAGTTCCGTACGGTGATTTATTGTGTTCTTAGGACTTGTAAGACGTCTTACATTATACTAAAGTTCTTTTCGAGTTGCTAATGTGGCATAAAGAGTCGTAAGATGTCCTAAGTTGTCGTACGATGTTCAAAAGACTCGGAATAATTCATTAGGTTTATTATGGAGTTTTTAGGTTTTGTAGGATGTTGTAAGTTGTTGTTAGGAATTGTAAGGTGTTCTACATTATACTAACGTGCTTTTCAAGTTCTAACGTACATACAAAATCGGTCGATATCCTAAGTTGTCGTACGATGTTCAAAGGACTCCGACGAATTGATTAGTTGTATTATGGAGTTTTAAGGTTTCGTACAGTGTTTTAAGGTGTTGTTAGGAGTTGTAAGGCGTCCTACATTATACTAACGTACTTTTTAAATGCTGATGTGCATATAAAGTCGTAAGATGTCCTAAGTTGTCGTACGATGTTCAAAGGAGTCGGACAAATTCATTAGGTTTATTATGGAGTTTTAAGGTTTCGTACGGTGTTGTAAGGTGTTGTTAGGAGTATTAAGGCGTCCTATGTTATACTAACGTGCTTTTCAAGGTGCTAATATAACATACAAAGTGTTAAGATGTCCGAACTTGTAGTACGATGTTCAAAGAACTTGGACGAATTCATTAGGTGTATTATAGAGTTTTAAAGTTTCGTACGGTGATGTATGGTGTTCTTAGGACTTGTAGGACGTCCTACATTATACTAAAGTTCTTTTCGAATTGCTAATGTGGCATAAAGAGTCGTAAGATGTCCTAAGTTGTGGTACGATGTTCAAAAGACTCGGACTAATTCATTTAGATTTATTATGGAGTTTTTAGGTTTTGTACGATGTTGTAAATTGTTCTTAGGAATTGTAAGGTGTTCTACATTATACTAACGTGCTTTTCAAGGTTCTAACGTGCATACAAAGTCGGTCGATGTCCTAAGTTGTCGTACGATGTTCAAAGGACTCGGACGAATTGATTACTTGTATTATGGAGTTTTAAGGTTTCGTACGGTGTTTTAAGGTGTTGTTAGGAGTTGTAAGGCGTCCTACATTATACTAACGTACTTTTCAAATGCTAATGTGCATATAAAGTCGTAAGATGTCCTAAGTTGTCGTACGATGTTCAAAGGACTCGGACAATATTATTAGGTTTATTATAGAGTTTTAAGGTTTCGTACGGTGTTGTAAGGAGTTGTTTGGAGTATTAAGGCGTCCTATGTTATACTAACGTGCTTTTCAAGGTGCTAATATAACATACAAAGTGTTAAGATGTCCGAACTTGTAGTATGATGTTCAAAGAACTTGGACGAATTCATTAGGTGTATTATGGAGTTTTAAGGTTTCGTACGGTGATGTATGGTGTTCTTAGGACTTGTAAGACGTCCTACATTATACTCAAGTACTTTTCGAGTTGCTAATGTTGCACAAAGAGTCGTAAGATGTCCTAAGTTGTCGTACGATGTTCAAAGGACTTGGACAAATTCATTAGGTTTATTATGGAGTTTTAAGGTTTAGTACGGTGTTGTAAGGTGCTGTTAGGAGTATTAAGGCGTCCTATGTTATACTAACGTGCTTTTCAAGGTGTTAATATAACTTACAAAGTGTTAAGATGTCCGAACTTGTAGTACGATTTTCAAAGAACTTGGACGAATTAATTAGGTGTATTATGGAGTTTTAAGGTATCGTACGGCGATATATGGTGTTCTTAGGACTTGTAAGACGTCCTACATTATACTCAAGTTCTTTTCGAGTTGCTAATGTTGAACAAAGAGTCCTAAGATGTCCTACGTTGTCGTACGATGTTCAAAAGTCTCGAACTAATTCATTAGGTTTATTATGGAGTTTTAAGATTTCGTACGGTGTTGTAAGGTGTTGTTAGGTGTTTTAAGGCGTCCTATGTTATACTAACGTACTTTTCAAGGTGCTAATATAACATACAGAGTGTTAAGATGTCCGAACTTGGAGTACGATATTCAAAGAACTTGGACGAATTCATTAGGTGTATTATGGAGTTTTAAAGTTTCATACGGTGATGTATGGTGTTCTTAGGACTTGTAAGACGTCCTACATTATACTAAAGTTCTTTTCGAGTAGCAAATGTGGCATAAAGAGTCGTAACATGTCCTAAGTTGTCGTACGATGTTCAAAAGACTCGGAATAATTCATTAGGTTTATTATGGAGTTTTTAGGTTTTGTACGATGTTGTAAGTTGTTCTTAGGAATTGTAAGGTGTTCTACATTATACTAACGTGCTTTTCAAGGTTCTAACGTGCATACAAAGTCGGTCGATGTCCTAAGTTGTCGTACGATGTTCAAAGGACTCGGACGAATTGATTACTTGTATTATGGAGTTTTAAGGTTTCGTACGGTGTTTTAAGGTGTTGTTAGGAGTTGTAAGGCGTCCTACATTATACTAACGTACTTTTCAAATGCTAATGTGCATATAAAGTCGTAAGATGTCCTAAGTTGTCGTACGATGTTCAAAGGACTCGGACAAATTCATTAGGTTTATTATGGAGTTTTAAGGTTTCGTACGGTGTTGTAAGGAGTTGTTAGGAGTATTAAGGCGTCCTATGTTATACTAACGTGCTTTTCAAGGTGCTAATATAACATACAAAGTGTTAAGATGCCGAACTTGTAGTATGATGTTCAAAGAACTTGGACGAATTCATTAGGTGTATTATGGAGTTTTAAGGTTTCGTACGGTGATGTATGGTGTTCTTAGGACTTGTAAGACGTCCTACATTATACTCAAGTTCTTTTCGAGTTGCTACTGTTGCACAAACAGTCGTAAGATGTCCTAAGTTCTCATACGATGTTCAAAAGTCTCGAACTAATTCATTAGGTTTATTATTGAGTTTTAAGGTTTCGTACGGTGTTGTTAGGTGTTTTAAGGTGTCCTATTTTATACTAACGTGCTTTTCAAGGTGTTAATATAACATACAAAGTGTTAAGATGTCCGAACTTGTAGTACGATGTTCAAAGAACTTGGACGAATTCATTAGGTGTATTATGGAGTTTTAAGGTTTCGTACGGTGATGTATGGTGTTCTTAGGACTTGTAAGACGACCTACATTATACTCAAGTTCTTTTCGAGTTGCTAATGTTGAACAAAGAGTCCTAAGATGTCCTAAGTTTTCGTACGATGTTCAAAAGTCTCGAACTAATTCTTTAGGTTTATTATGGAGTTTTAAGATTTCGTACGGTGTTGTAAGGTGTTGTTAGGTGTTTTAAGGCGTCCTATGTTATACTAACGTGCTTTTCAAGGTGCTAATATAACATACAGAGTGTTAAGATGTCCGAAATGGGAGTACGATGTTCAAACAACTTGGACGAATTCATTAGGTGTATTATGGAGTTTTAAAGTTCCGTACGGTGATTTATTGTGTTCTTAGGACTTGTAAGACGTCTTACATTATACTAAAGTTCTTTTCGAGTTGCTAATGTGGCATAAAGAGTCGTAAGATGTCCTAAGTTGTCGTACGATGTTCAAAAGACTCGGAATAATTCATTAGGTTTATTATGGAGTTTTTAGGTTTTGTAGGATGTTGTAAGTTGTTGTTAGGAATTGTAAGGTGTTCTACATTATACTAACGTGCTTTTCAAGTTCTAACGTACATACAAAATCGGTCGATATCCTAAGTTGTCGTACGATGTTCAAAGGACTCCGACGAATTGATTAGTTGTATTATGGAGTTTTAAGGTTTCGTACAGTGTTTTAAGGTGTTGTTAGGAGTTGTAAGGCGTCCTACATTATACTAACGTACTTTTTAAATGCTGATGTGCATATAAAGTCGTAAGATGTCCTAAGTTGTCGTACGATGTTCAAAGGAGTCGGACAAATTCATTAGGTTTATTATGGAGTTTTAAGGTTTCGTACGGTGTTGTAAGGTGTTGTTAGGAGTATTAAGGCGTCCTATGTTATACTAACGTGCTTTTCAAGTTGCTAATATAACATACAAAGTGTTAAGATGTCCGAACTTGTAGTACGATGTTCAAAGAACTTGGACGAATTCATTAGGTGTATTATAGAGTTTTAAAGTTTCGTACGGTGATGTATGGTGTTCTTAGGACTTGTAGGACGTCCTACATTATACTAAAGTTCTTTTCGAATTGCTAATGTGGCATAAAGAGTCGTAAGATGTCCTAAGTTGTGGTACGATGTTCAAAAGACTCGGACTAATTCATTTAGATTTATTATGGAGTTTTTAGGTTTTGTACGATGTTGTAAATTGTTCTTAGGAATTGTAAGGTGTTCTACATTATACTAACGTGCTTTTCAAGGTTCTAACGTGCATACAAAGTCGGTCGATGTCCTAAGTTGTCGTACGATGTTCAAAGGACTCGGACGAATTGATTACTTGTATTATGGAGTTTTAAGGTTTCGTACGGTGTTTTAAGGTGTTGTTAGGAGTTGTAAGGCGTCCTACATTATACTAACGTACTTTTCAAATGTTAATGTGCATATAAAGTCGTAAGATGTCCTAAGTTGTCGTACGATGTTCAAAGGACTCGGACAATATTATTAGGTTTATTATAGAGTTTTAAGGTTTCGTACGGTGTTGTAAGGAGTTGTTAGGAGTATTAAGGCGTCCTATGTTATACTAACGTGCTTTTCAAGGTGCTAATATAACATACAAAGTGTTAAGATGTCCGAACTTGTAGTATGATGTTCAAAGAACTTGGACGAATTCATTAGGTGTATTATGGAGTTTTAAGGTTTCGTACGGTGATGTATGGTGTTCTTAGGACTTGTAAGACGTCCTACATTATACTCAAGTACTTTTCGAGTTGCTAATGTTGCACAAAGAGTCGTAAGATGTCCTAAGTTGTCGTACGATGTTCAAAGGACTTGGACAAATTCATTAGGTTTATTATGGAGTTTTAAGGTTTAGTACGGTGTTGTAAGGTGCTGTTAGGAGTATTAAGGCGTCCTATGTTATACTAACGTGCTTTTCAAGGTGTTAATATAACTTACAAAGTGTTAAGATGTCCGAACTTGTAGTACGATGTTCAAAGAACTTGGACGAATTCATTAGGTGTATTATAGAGTTTTAAAGTTTCGTACGGTGATGTATGGTGTTCTTAGGACTTGTAGGACGTCCTACATTATACTAAAGTTCTTTTCGAATTGCTAATGTGGCATAAAGAGTCGTAAGATGTCCTAAGTTGTGGTACGATGTTCAAAAGACTCGGACTAATTCATTTAGATTTATTATGGAGTTTTTAGGTTTTGTACGATGTTGTAAATTGTTCTTAGGAATTGTAAGGCGTCCTATGTTATACTAACGTCCTTTTCAAGGTGCTAATATAACATACAGAGTGTTAAGATGTCCGAACTTGGAGTACGATATTCAAAGAACTTGGACGAATTCATTAGGTGTATTATGGAGTTTTAAAGTTTCATACGGTGATGTATGGTGTTCTTAGGACTTGTAAGACGTCCTACATTATACTAAAGTTCTTTTCGAGTAGCAAATGTGGCATAAAGAGTCGTAACATGTCCTAAGTTGTCGTACGATGTTCAAAAGACTCGGAATAATTCATTAGGTTTATTATGGAGTTTTTAGGTTTTGTACGATGTTGTAAGTTGTTGTTAGGAATTGTAAGGTGTTCTACATTATACTAACGTGCTTTTCAAGGTTCTAACGTGCATACAAAGTCGGTTGATGTCATAAGTTGTCGTACGATGTTCAAAGGACTCGGACGAATTGATTAGTTGTATTATGGAGTTTTAAGGTTTCGTACGGTGTTTTAAGGTATTGTTAGGAGTTGTAAGGCGTCCTACATTATACTAACGTACTTTTCAAATGCTAATGTGTATATAAAGTCGTAAGATGTCCTAAGTTGTCATACGATGTTCAAAGGACTTGGACAAATTCATTAGGTTTATTATGGAGTTTTAAGGTTTAGTACGGTGTTGTAAGGTGCTGTTAGGAGTATTAAGGCGTCCTATGTTATACTAACGTGCTTTTCAAGGTGTTAATATAACTTACAAAGTGTTAAGATGTCCGAACTTGTAGTACGATTTTCAAAGAACTTGGACGAATTCATTAGGTGTATTATGGAGTTTTAAGGTATCATACGGCGATATATGGTGTTCTTAGGACTTTTTAGACGTCCTACATTATACACAATTTCTTTTCGAGTTGCTAATGTTGAACAAAGAGTCCTAAGATGTCCTACGTTGTCGTACGATGTTCAAAAGTCTCGAACTAATTCATTAGGTTTATTATGGAGTTTTAAGATTTCGTACGGTGTTGTAAGGTGTTGTTAGGTGTTTTAAGGCGTCCTATGTTATACTAACGTACTTTTCAAGGTGCTAATATAACATACAGAGTGTTAAGATGTCCGAACTTGGAGTACGATGTTCAAAGAACTAGGACGAATTCATTAGGTGTATTATGGAGTTTTAAAGTTTCGTACGGTGATGTATGGTGTTCTTAGGACTTGTAAGACGTCCTACATTATACTAAAGTTCTTTTCGAGTTGCTAATGTGGCATAAAGAGTCGTAACATGTCCTAAGTTGTCGTACGATGTTCAAAAGACTCGGAATAATTCATTAGGTTTATTATGGAGTTTTTAGGTTTTGTACGATGTTGTAAGTTGTTGTTAGGAATTGTAAGGTGTTCTACATTATACTAACGTGCTTTTCAAGGTTCTAACGTGCATACAAAGTCGGTTGATGTCATAAGTTGTCGTACGATGTTCAAAGGACTCAGACGAATTGATTAGTTGTATTATGGAGTTTTAAGGTTTCGTACGGTGTTTTAAGGTGTTGTTAGGAGTTGTAAGGCGTCCTACATTATACTAACGTACTTTTCAAATGCTAATGTGTATATAAAGTCGTAAGATGTCCTAAGTTGTCGTACGATGTTCAAAGGACTTGGACAAATTCATTAGGTTTATTATGGAGTTTTAAGGTTTAGTACGGTGTTGTAAGGTGTTGTTAGGAGTATTAAGGCGTCCTATGTTATACTAACGTGCTTTTCAAGGTGTTAGTATAACATACAAAGTGTTAAGATGTCCGAACTTGTAGTACGATTTTCAAAGAACTTGGACGAATTCATTAGGTGTATTATGGAGTTTTAAGGTTTCGTACGGCGATGTATGGTGTTCTTAGGACTTGTAAGACGTCCTACATTATACTCAAGTTCTTTTCGAGTTGCTAATGTTGCACAAAGAGTCGTAAGATGTCCTAAGTTGTCGTACGATGTTCAAAAGTCTCGAAATAATTCATTAGGTTTATTATGGAGTTTTAAGGTTTCGTACGGTGTTGTAAGGTGTTGTTAGGAATTGTAAGGTGTTCTACATTATACTAACGTGCTTTTCAAGGTTCTAACGTGCAAACAAAGTCGGTCGATGTCCTAAGTTGTCGTATGATGTTCAAAGCACTCGGACGAATTGATTAGTTGTATTATGGAGTTTTAAGGTATCGTACGGTGTTTTAAGGTGTTGTTAGGAGTTGTAAGGCGTCCTACATTATACTAACGTACTTTTCAAATGCTAATGTGCATATAAAGTCGTAAGATTTCCTAAGTTGTCGTACGATGTTCAAAGGACTCGTACAAATTCATTAGGTTTATTATGGAGTTTTAAGGTTTCGTACGGTGTTGTAAGGTGTTGTTAGGAGTATTAAGGCGTCCTATGTTATACTAACGTGCTTTTCAAGATGCTAATATAACATACAAAGTGTTAAGATGTCCGAACTTGTAGTACGATGTTCAAAAAACTTGGACGAATTCATTAGGTGTATTATGGAGTTTTAAGGTTTCGTACGGTGATGTATGGTGTTCTTAGGACTTGTAAGACGTCCTACATTATACTCAAGTTCTTTTCGAGTTGCTATCGTTGCACAAACAGTCGTAAGATGTCCTAAGTTGTCGTACGAGGTTCAAAAGTCTCGAACTAATTAATTAGGTTTATTATGGAGTTTTAAGGTTTCATACGGTGTTGTAAGGCGTTTTAAGGCGTCCTATGTTATACTAACGTGCTTTTCAAAGTGCTAATATAACATAGAGAGTGTTAAGATGTCCGAAATGGGAGTACGATGTTAAAAGAACGTGGACGAATTCATTAGGTGTATTATGGAGTTTTAAAGTTTCGTACCTTGATGTATGGGTGTTCTTAGGACTTGTAACACGTCATACATTATACTAAAGTTCTTTACGTGTTGATAATGTGACATAAAGAGTCGTAAGATGTCCTAAGTTGTCGTACGATGTTCAAAAGACTCGAACTAATTCATTAGGTTTATTATGGAGTTTTAAGGTTTCGTACGGAGTTGTAAGGTGTTGTTAGGTGTTTTAAGGCGTCCTATGTTATACTAACGTGCATTTCAAGGTGCAAATATAACATACAGAGTGTTAAGATGTCCGAACTTGTAGTACGATGTTCAAAGAACTTGGACGAATTCATTAGGTTTATTATGGAGTTTTAAGGTTTCGTACGGTGTTGTAAGGTGTTGTTAGGAGTATTAAGGCGTCCTAAGTTATCGTACGATGTTCAAAAGACTCGGACTAGTCATTAGGTTTATTATGGAGTTTTTAGGTTTTGTATGGTGTTGTAAGTTGTTGTTAGGAATTGTAAGGTGTTCTACATTATACTAACATGATTATAAAGGTTCTAACGAGCATACAGAGTCAGTCGATGTCCTAACTTATCGTACGATGTTCAAAGGACTCGGACAAATTGATTAGGTGTATTATGGAGTTTGAAGGTTTCGTACGGTGTTTTAAGATGTTGATAGGTGTTGGAAGGCATCCTACATTATACTAACGTACTTTTCAAATGCTAATGTGCATAAAAATTCGTAAGATGTCCTAAGTTGTCGTACGATGTTCATAGAACTCGGACGAATCCATTAGGTTTATTATGGAGTTTAAAGGTTTCGTACGGTGTTGTAAGGTGTTGTTAGGTGTATTAAGGCGTCTTATGTTATACTAACATGCTTTTCAAAGTGCTAATATAACATACAGAGTCGTAAGATGTCTTAAGTTGGCGAACGATGTGTAAAGGACTCGGATGAATTCATTAGGTTTATTATGGAGTTTTATCGTTTTGTACAGTGATGCAAAATGTTCTTAGGAGTTGTTACACGTCTAACATTATTCTAACGTGCTTTTCAAGTTGCTAAACTCGCATACTGAGGCGTAATATCTCCCGAGTTGTCGTACGATGTTCAATGGCCTTCGACGAATTCATTAGGTTTATTATGGAGTTTTTAGGTTTCGTACGGTGTTGTAAGTGTTCTACATTATACTAATGTGCTTTTCAAGGTTCTAACGTGCATACAGAGTTGTCGATGTCCTAAGTTGTCGTACGATGTTCAAAGGACTCGGACGAATTGATTAGGTGTATTATGGAGTTTTAAGGTTTCGTACGGTGTTCAAAGGACTTGTAAGACGTCCTACATTACACTAAAGTTCTTTTCGAGTTGCTAATGTGGCACAAAGAGTCGTAAGATGTCCTAAGTTGTCGTACGATGTTCAAAAGTCTCCAACTAATTCATTAGGTTTATTATGGAGTTTTAAGTTTTCGTACGTTGTTGTAAGGTGTTGTTTGGTGTTTTAAGGCGTACTATGTTTTACTAACATGCTTTTCAAGGTGCTAATATAACATACAGAGTGTTAAGATGTTTGAACTTGTAGTACGATGTTCAAAGAACTTGGACGAATTAAATAGGTGTATTATGGAGTTTTAAAGTTTCGTACGGTGATGTATGGTGTTCTTAGGACTTGTAGGACGTCCTACATTATATTAAAGTTCTTTTCTAGTTGCTAATGTGGCATAAAGAGTCGTAAGATGTCCTAAGTTGTCGTACGATGTTCAAAAGACTCGGACTAATTTATTAGGTTTATTATGGAGTTTTTAGGTTTTGTACGGTGTTGTAAGTTGTCGTTAGGAATTGTAAGGTGTTCTACATTATACTAACGTGCTTTTCAAGCTTCTAACGTGCATACAAAGTCAGTCGATGTCCTAAGTTATCGTACGATGTTCAAAGGACTCGGACGAATTGATTAGGTGTATTATGGAGTTTGAAGGTTTCGTACGGTGTTTTAAGGTGTTGATAGGTGTTGTAAGGCGTCCTACATTATACTAACGTACTTTTCAAATGCTAATGTGCATAAAAATTCGTAAGATGTCCTAAGTTGTCGTTCGATGTTCATAGGACTCCGACGAATCCATTATGTTTATTATGGAGTTTTAAGGTTTCGTACGGTGTTGTAAGGTGTTGTTAGGTGTATTATGGCGTCTTATGTTATACTAACGTGCTTTTCAAGGTGCTAATATAACATACAGAGTCGTAAGATATCTTAAGTTAGCGTACGATGTGTAAAAGACTCGGATGAATTCTTTAGGTTTATTATGGAGTTTTAACATTTTGTACGGTGATGTAAATTGTTCTTAGGAGTTGTAAGGCGTCCAACATTATTCTAACGTGCTTTTCAAGTTGCTAAACTCGCATACTAAGGCGTAACATCTCCTGAGTTGTCGTACGATGTTCAATGGCCTTCGACGAATTCATTAGGTTTATTATGGAGTTTTTAGGGTTTGTACGGTGTTGTAAGTTGTTGTTAGGAATTGTAAGGTGTTCTACATTATACTAACGTGCTTTTCAAGGTTCTAACGTGCATACAGAGTCATCGATGTCCTAAGTTGTCGTACGATGTTCAAAGGACTCGGACGAATCAATTAGGTGTATTATGGAGTTTTAAGGTTTCGTATGGTGTTTTAAGGTGTTGTTATGAGTTGTAAGGCGTCCTACATTATACTAACGTACTTTTCAAATGCTAATGTGCATATAGAGACGTAAGATGTCCTAAGTTGTCGTACGATGTTCAAAGGACTCGAACTAATTCATTAGGTTTATTATGGAGTTTTAAGGTTTCGTACGGTGTTAGTGTTGTTAGGTGTATTAAGGCGTACTATGTTTTACTAACATGCTTTTCAAGGTGCTAATATAACATACAGAGTGTTAAGATGTCCGAACTTATAGTACGATGTTCAAAGAATTTGGACAAATTCATTAGATGTATTATGGAGTTTTAAAGTTTCTTACGGTGTTGTATGGTGTTCTTAGGACTTGTAGGACGTCCTACATTATATTAAAGTTCTTTTCGAGTTGCTAATGTGGCATAAAGAGTCGTAAGATGTCCTAAGTTGTCGTACGATGTTCAAAGGACTCGAACTAATTCATTAGGTTTATTACGGAGTTTTAAGGTTTCGTACGGTGTTTTAAGGTGTTGATAGGTGTTGTAAGGCGTCCTACATTATACTAACGTACTTTTCAAATGCTAATGTGCATAAATATTCGTAAGATGTCCTAAGTTGTCGTACGATGTTCATAGGACTCGGACGAATCCATTAGGTTTATTATGGAGTTTTAAGGTTTCGTACGGTGTTGTAAGGTGTTGTTATGTGTATTAAGGCGTCTTATGTTATACTAACGTGCTTTTAAAGGTGCTAATATAACATACAGAGTCGTAAGATATCTTAAGTTGGCGTACGATGTGTAAAGGACTCGGATGAATTTATTAGGTTTATTATGGAGTTTTAACGTTTTGTACGGTGATGTAAAATGTTCTTAGGAGTTGTAACGCGTCCAACATTATTCTAACGTGCTTTTCAAGTTGCAAAACTCGCATACTAAGGCGTAACATCTCCTGAGTTGTCGTACGACGTTCAATGGCCTTCGACGAATTCATTAGGTTTATTATGGAGTTTTTAGGGTTTGTACGGTGTTGTAAGTTGTTGTTAGGAATTGTAAGGTGTTCTACATTATACTAACGTGCTTTTCAAGGTTCTAACGTGCATACAGAGTCATCGATGTCCTAAGTTGTCGTACGATGTTCAAAGGACTCGGACGAATCGATTAGGTGTATTATGGAGTTTTAAGGTTTCGTATGGTGTTTTAAGGTGTTGTTATGAGTTGTAAGGCGTCCTACATTATACTAACGTACTTTTCAAATGCTAATGTGCATATAGAGACGTAAGATGCCCTAAGTTGTCGTACGATGTTCAAAGGACTCGAACTAATTCATTAGGTTTATTATGGAGTTTTAAGGTTTCGTACGGTGTTAGTGTTGTTAGGTGTATTAAGGCGTACTATGTTTTAATAACATGCTTTTCAAGGTGCTAATATAACATACAGAGTGTTAAGATGTCCGAACTTATAGTACGATGTTCAAAGAACTTGGACAAATTCATTAGATGTATTATGGAGTTTTAAAGTTTCTTACGGTGTTGTATGGTGTTCTTAGGACTTGTAGGACGTCCTACATTATATTAAAGTTCTTTTCGAGTTGCTAATGTGGCATAAAGAGTCGTAAGATGTCCTAAGTTGTCGTACGATGTTCAAAGGACTCGAACTAATTCATTAGGTTTATTACGGAGTTTTAAGGTTTCGTACGGTGTTGTAAGGTGTTGTTAGGTGTTTTAAGACGTACTATGTTTTACTAACATGCTTTTCAAGGTGCTAATATAACATACAGAGTGTTTAGATGTCCGAACTTATAGTACGATGTTCAAAGAACTTGGACGAATTCATTAGGTGTATTATGGAGTTTTAAAGTTTCGTACGGTGATGTATGGTGTTCTTAGGACTTGTAGGACGACCTACATTATATTAAAGTTCTTTTCGAGTTGCTAATGTGGCATAAAGAGTCGTAAGATGTCCTAAGTTGTCGTACGATGTTAAATAGACTCGGACTAATTCATTAGGTTTATTATGGAGTTTTTAGGTTTTGTACGGTGTTGTAAGTTGTTGTTAGGAATTGTAAGGTGTTCTAAGTTATACTAACGTGCTTTTCAAGCTTCTAACGTGCATACAGAGTCGGTCGATGTCCTAAGTTGTCGTACGATGTTCAAAGGATTCGGACGAATTGATTAGTTGTATTCTGGAGTTTTAAGGTTTCGTACGTTGTTTTAAGGTATTGATAGGTGTTGTAAGGCGTCCTACATTATACTAACGTACTTTTCAAATGCTAATGTGCATAAATATTCGTAAGATGTCCTAAGTTGTCGTACGATGTTCATAGGACTCGGACGAATCCAATAGGTTTATTATGGAGTTTTAAGGTTTCGTACGGTGTTGTAAGGTGTTGTTATGTGTATTAAGGCGTCTTATGTTATACTAACGTGCTTTTAAAGGTGCTAATATAACATACAGAGTCGTAAGATATCTTAAGTTGGCGTACGATGTGTAAAGGACTCGGATGAATTTATTAGGTTTATTATGGAGTTTTAACGTTTTGTACGGTGATGTAAAATGTTCTTAGGAGTTGTAACGCGTCCAACATTATTCTAACGTGCTTTTCAAGTTGCAAAACTCGCATACTAAGGCGTAACATCTCCTGAGTTGTCGTACGACGTTCAATGGCCTTCGACGAATTCATTAGGTTTATTATGGAGTTTTAAGGTTTCGTACGGTGTTGTAAGGTGTTGTTAGGAATTGTAAGGTGTTCTACATTATACTAACGTGCTTTTCAAGGTTCTAACGTGCATACAAAGTCGGTCGATGTCCTAAGTTGTCGTATGATGTTCAAAGGACTCGGACGAATTGATTAGTTGTATTATGGAGTTTTAAGGTATCGTAAGGTGTTTTAAGGTGTTGTTAGGAGTTGTAAGGCGTCCTACATTATACTAACGTACTTTTCAAATGCTAATGTGCATATAAAGTCGTAAGATTTCCTAAGTTGTCGTACGATGTTCAAAGGACTCGTACAAATTCATTAGGTTTATTATGGAGTTTTAAGGTTTCGTACGGTGTTGTAAGGTGTTGTTAGGAGTATTAAGGCGTCCTATGTTATACTAACGTGCTTTTCAAGATGCTAATATAACATACAAAGTGTTAAGATGTCCGAACTTGTAGTACGATGTTCAAAAAACTTGGACGAATTCATTAGGTGTATTATGGAGTTTTAAGGTTTCGTACGGTGATGTATGGTGTTCTTAGGACTTGTAAGACGTCCTACATTATACTCAAGTTCTTTTCGAGTTGCTATCGTTGCACAAACAGTCGTAAGATGTCCTAAGTTGTCGTACGAGGTTCAAAAGTCTCGAACTAATTAATTAGGTTTATTATGGAGTTTTAAGGTTTCATACGGTGTTGTAAGGCGTTTTAAGGCGTCCTATGTTATACTAACGTGCTTTTCAAAGTGCTAATATAACATAGAGAGTGTTAAGATGTCCGAAATGGGAGTACGATGTTAAAAGAACTTGGACGAATTCATTAGGTGTATTATGGAGTTTTAAAGTTTCGTACCTTGATGTATGGTGTTCTTAGGACTTGTAACACGTCATACATTATACTAAAGTTCTTTACGTGTTGATAATGTGACATAAAGAGTCGTAAGATGTCCTAAGTTGTCGTACGATGTTCAAAAGACTCGAACTAATTCATTAGGTTTATTATGGAGTTTTAAGGTTTCGTACGGAGTTGTAAGGTGTTGTTAGGTGTTTTAAGGCGTCCTATGTTATACTAACGTGCATTTCAAGGTGCAAATATAACATACAGAGTGTTAAGATGTCCGAACTTGTAGTACGATGTTCAAAGAACTTGGACAAATTCATTAGATGTATTATGGAGTTTTAAAGTTTCATACGGTGATGTATGGTGTTCTTAGGACTTGTAAGACGTCCTACATTATACTAAAGTTCTTTTCGAGTAGCAAATGTGGCATAAAGAGTCGTAACATGTCCTAAGTTGTCGTACGATGTTCAAAAGACTCGGAATAATTCATTAGGTTTATTATGGAGTTTTTAGGTTTTGTACGATGTTGTAAGTTGTTGTTAGGAATTGTAAGGTGTTCTACATTATACTAACGTGCTTTTCAAGGTTCTAACGTGCATACAAAGTCGGTTGATGTCATAAGTTGTCGTACGATGTTCAAAGGACTCGGACGAATTGATTAGTTGTATTATGGAGTTTTAAGGTTTCGTACGGTGTTTTAAGGTATTGTTAGGAGTTGTAAGGCGTCCTACATTATACTAACGTACTTTTCAAATGCTAATGTGTATATAAAGTCGTAAGATGTCCTAAGTTGTCATACGATGTTCAAAGGACTTGGACAAATTCATTAGGTTTATTATGGAGTTTTAAGGTTTAGTACGGTGTTGTAAGGTGCTGTTAGGAGTATTAAGGCGTCCTATGTTATACTAACGTGCTTTTCAAGGTGTTAATATAACTTACAAAGTGTTAAGATGTCCGAACTTGTAGTACGATTTTCAAAGAACTTGGACGAATTCATTAGGTGTATTATGGAGTTTTAAGGTATCGTACGGCGATATATGGTGTTCTTAGGACTTTTTAGACGTCCTACATTATACACAATTTCTTTTCGAGTTGCTAATGTTGAACAAAGAGTCCTAAGATGTCCTACGTTGTCGTACGATGTTCAAAAGTCTCGAACTAATTCATTAGGTTTATTATGGAGTTTTAAGATTTCGTACGGTGTTGTAAGGTGTTGTTAGGTGTTTTAAGGCGTCCTATGTTATACTAACGTACTTTTCAAGGTGCTAATATAACATACAGAGTGTTAAGATGTCCGAACTTGGAGTACGATGTTCAAAGAACTAGGACGAATTCATTAGGTGTATTATGGAGTTTTAAAGTTTCGTACGGTGATGTATGGTGTTCTTAGGACTTGTAAGACGTCCTACATTATACTAAAGTTCTTTTCGAGTTGCTAATGTGGCATAAAGAGTCGTAACATGTCCTAAGTTGTCGTACGATGTTCAAAAGACTCGGAATAATTCATTAGGTTTATTATGGAGTTTTTAGGTTTTGTACGATGTTGTAAGTTGTTGTTAGGAATTGTAAGGTGTTCTACATTATACTAACGTGCTTTTCAAGGTTCTAACGTGCATACAAAGTCGGTTGATGTCATAAGTTGTCGTACGATGTTCAAAGGACTCAGACGAATTGATTAGTTGTATTATGGAGTTTTAAGGTTTCGTACGGTGTTTTAAGGTGTTGTTAGGAGTTGTAAGGCGTCCTACATTATACTAACGTACTTTTCAAATGCTAATGTGTATATAAAGTCGTAAGATGTCCTAAGTTGTCGTACGATGTTCAAAGGACTTGGACAAATTCATTAGGTTTATTATGGAGTTTTAAGGTTTAGTACGGTGTTGTAAGGTGTTGTTAGGAGTATTAAGGCGTCCTATGTTATACTAACGTGCTTTTCAAGGTGTTAATATAACATACAAAGTGTTAAGATGTCCGAACTTGTAGTACGATTTTCAAAGAACTTGGACGAATTCATTAGGTGTATTATGGAGTTTTAAGGTTTCGTACGGCGATGTATGGTGTTCTTAGGACTTGTAAGACGTCCTACATTATACTCAAGTTCTTTTCGAGTTGCTAATGTTGCACAAAGAGTCGTAAGATGTCCTAAGTTGTCGTACGATGTTCAAAAGTCTCGAAATAATTCATTAGGTTTATTATGGAGTTTTAAGGTTTCGTACGGTGTTGTAAGGTGTTGTTAGGAATTGTAAGGTGTTCTACATTATACTAACGTGCTTTTCAAGGTTCTAACGTGCAAACAAAGTCGGTCGATGTCCTAAGTTGTCGTATGATGTTCAAAGCACTCGGACGAATTGATTAGTTGTATTATGGAGTTTTAAGGTATCGTACGGTGTTTTAAGGTGTTGTTAGGAGTTGTAAGGCGTCCTACATTATACTAACGTACTTTTCAAATGCTAATGTGCATATAAAGTCGTAAGATTTCCTAAGTTGTCGTACGATGTTCAAAGGACTCGTACAAATTCATTAGGTTTATTATGGAGTTTTAAGGTTTCGTACGGTGTTGTAAGGTGTTGTTAGGAGTATTAAGGCGTCCTATGTTATACTAACGTGCTTTTCAAGATGCTAATATAACATACAAAGTGTTAAGATGTCCGAACTTGTAGTACGATGTTCAAAAAACTTGGACGAATTCATTAGGTGTATTATGGAGTTTTAAGGTTTCGTACGGTGATGTATGGTGTTCTTAGGACTTGTAAGACGTCCTACATTATACTCAAGTTCTTTTCGAGTTGCTATCGTTGCACAAACAGTCGTAAGATGTCCTAAGTTGTCGTACGAGGTTCAAAAGTCTCGAACTAATTAATTAGGTTTATTATGGAGTTTTAAGGTTTCATACGGTGTTGTAAGGCGTTTTAAGGCGTCCTATGTTATACTAACGTGCTTTTCAAAGTGCTAATATAACATAGAGAGTGTTAAGATGTCCGAAATGGGAGTACGATGTTAAAAGAACTTGGACGAATTCATTAGGTGTATTATGGAGTTTTAAAGTTTCGTACCTTGATGTATGGTGTTCTTAGGACTTGTAACACGTCATACATTATACTAAAGTTCTTTACGTGTTGATAATGTGACATAAAGAGTCGTAAGATGTCCTAAGTTGTCGTACGATGTTCAAAAGACTCGAACTAATTCATTAGGTTTATTATGGAGTTTTAAGGTTTCGTACGGAGTTGTAAGGTGTTGTTAGGTGTTTTAAGGCGTCCTATGTTATACTAACGTGCATTTCAAGGTGCAAATATAACATACAGAGTGTTAAGATGTCCGAACTTGTAGTACGATGTTCAAAGAACTTGGACGAATTCATTAGGTTTATTATGGAGTTTTAAGGTTTCGTACGGTGTTGTAAGGTGTTGTTAGGAGTATTAAGGCGTCCTAAGTTATCGTACGATGTTCAAAAGACTCGGACTAGTCATTAGGTTTATTATGGAGTTTTTAGGTTTTGTATGGTGTTGTAAGTTGTTGTTAGGAATTGTAAGGTGTTCTACATTATACTAACATGATTATAAAGGTTCTAACGAGCATACAGAGTCAGTCGATGTCCTAACTTATCGTACGATGTTCAAAGGACTCGGACAAATTGATTAGGTGTATTATGGAGTTTGAAGGTTTCGTACGGTGTTTTAAGATGTTGATAGGTGTTGGAAGGCATCCTACATTATACTAACGTACTTTTCAAATGCTAATGTGCATAAAAATTCGTAAGATGTCCTAAGTTGTCGTACGATGTTCATAGAACTCGGACGAATCCATTAGGTTTATTATGGAGTTTAAAGGTTTCGTACGGTGTTGTAAGGTGTTGTTAGGTGTATTAAGGCGTCTTATGTTATACTAACATGCTTTTCAAAGTGCTAATATAACATACAGAGTCGTAAGATGTCTTAAGTTGGCGAACGATGTGTAAAGGACTCGGATGAATTCATTAGGTTTATTATGGAGTTTTATCGTTTTGTACAGTGATGCAAAATGTTCTTAGGAGTTGTAACGCGTCTAACATTATTCTAACGTGCGTTTCAAGTTGCTAAACTCGCATACTGAGGCGTAATATCTCCCGAGTTGTCGTACGATGTTCAATGGCCTTCGACGAATTCATTAGGTTTATTATGGAGTTTTTAGGTTTTGTACGGTGTTGTAAGTTGTTGTTAGGAATTGTAAAGTGTTCTACATTATACTAATGTGCTTTTCAAGGTTCTAACGTGCATACAGAGTTGTCGATGTCCTAAGTTGTCGTACGATGTTCAAAGGACTCGGACGAATTGATTAGGTGTATTATGGAGTTTTAAGGTTTCGTACGGTGTTCAAAGGACTTGTAAGACGTCCTACATTACACTAAAGTTCTTTTCGAGTTGCTAATGTGGCACAAAGAGTCGTAAGATGTCCTAAGTTGTCGTACGATGTTCAAAAGTCTCCAACTAATTCATTAGGTTTATTATGGAGTTTTAAGTTTTCGTACGTTGTTGTAAGGTGTTGTTTGGTGTTTTAAGGCGTACTATGTTTTACTAACATGCTTTTCAAGGTGCTAATATAACATACAGAGTGTTAAGATGTTTGAACTTGTAGTACGATGTTCAAAGAACTTGGACGAATTAAATAGGTGTATTATGGAGTTTTAAAGTTTCGTACAGTGATGTATGGTGTTCTTAGGACTTGTAGGACGTCCTACATTATATTAAAGTTCTTTTCTAGTTGCTAATGTGGCATAAAGAGTCGTAAGATGTCCTAAGTTGTCGTACGATGTTCAAAAGACTCGGACTAATTTATTAGGTTTATTATGGAGTTTTTAGGTTTTGTACGGTGTTGTAAGTTGTCGTTAGGAATTGTAAGGTGTTCTACATTATACTAACGTGCTTTTCAAGCTTCTAACGTGCATACAAAGTCAGTCGATGTCCTAAGTTATCGTACGATGTTCAAAGGACTCGGACGAATTGATTAGGTGTATTATGGAGTTTGAAGGTTTCGTACGGTGTTTTAAGGTGTTGATAGGTGTTGTAAGGCGTCCTACATTATACTAACGTACTTTTCAAATGCTAATGTGCATAAAAATTCGTAAGATGTCCTAAGTTGTCGTTCGATGTTCATAGGACTCCGACGAATCCATTATGTTTATTATGGAGTTTTAAGGTTTCGTACGGTGTTGTAAGGTGTTGTTAGGTGTATTATGGCGTCTTATGTTATAATAACGTGCTTTTCAAGGTGCTAATATAACATACAGAGTCGTAAGATATCTTAAGTTAGCGTACGATGTGTAAAAGACTCGGATGAATTCTTTAGGTTTATTATGGAGTTTTAACATTTTGTACGGTGATGTAAATTGTTCTTAGGAGTTGTAAGGCGTCCAACATTATTCTAACGTGCTTTTCAAGTTGCTAAACTCGCATACTAAGGCGTAACATCTCCTGAGTTGTCGTACGATGTTCAATGGCCTTCGACGAATTCATTAGGTTTATTATGGAGTTTTTAGGGTTTGTACGGTGTTGTAAGTTGTTGTTAGGAATTGTAAGGTGTTCTACATTATACTAACGTGCTTTTCAAGGTTCTAACGTGCATACAGAGTCATCGATGTCCTAAGTTGTCGTACGATGTTCAAAGGACTCGGACGAATCAATTAGGTGTATTATGGAGTTTTAAGGTTTCGTATGGTGTTTTAAGGTGTTGTTATGAGTTGTAAGGCGTCCTACATTATACTAACGTACTTTTCAAATGCTAATGTGCATATAGAGACGTAACATGTCCTAAGTTGTCGTACGATGTTCAAAGGACTCGAACTAATTCATTAGGTTTATTATGGAGTTTTAAGGTTTCGTACGGTGTTAGTGTTGTTAGGTGTATTAAGGCGTACTATGTTTTACTAACATGCTTTTCAAGGTGCTAATATAACATACAGAGTGTTAAGATGTCCGAACTTATAGTACGATGTTCAAAGAATTTGGACAAATTCATTAGATGTATTATGGAGTTTTAAAGTTTCTTACGGTGTTGTATGGTGTTCTTAGGACTTGTAGGACGTCCTACATTATATTAAAGTTCTTTTCGAGTTGCTAATGTGGCATAAAGAGTCGTAAGATGTCCTAAGTTGTCGTACGATGTTCAAAGGACTCGAACTAATTCATTAGGTTTATTACGGAGTTTTAAGGTTTCGTACGGTGTTTTAAGGTGTTGATAGGTGTTGTAAGGCGTCCTACATTATACTAACGTACTTTTCAAATGCTAATGTGCATAAATATTCGTAAGATGTCCTAAGTTGTCGTACGATGTTCATAGGACTCGGACGAATCCATTAGGTTTATTATGGAGTTTTAAGGTTTCGTACGGTGTTGTAAGGTGTTGTTATGTGTATTAAGGCGTCTTATGTTATACTAACGTGCTTTTAAAGGTGCTAATATAACATACAGAGTCGTAAGATATCTTAAGTTGGCGTACGATGTGTAAAGGACTCGGATGAATTTATTAGGTTTATTATGGAGTTTTAACGTTTTGTACGGTGATGTAAAATGTTCTTAGGAGTTGTAACGCGTCCAACATTATTCTAACGTGCTTTTCAAGTTGCAAAACTCGCATACTAAGGCGTAACATCTCCTGAGTTGTCGTACGACGTTCAATGGCCTTCGACGAATTCATTAGGTTTATTATGGAGTTTTTAGGGTTTGTACGGTGTTGTAAGTTGTTGTTAGGAATTGTAAGGTGTTCTACATTATACTAACGTGCTTTTCAAGGTTCTAACGTGCATACAGAGTCATCGATGTCCTAAGTTGTCGTACGATGTTCAAAGGACTCGGACGAATCGATTAGGTGTATTATGGAGTTTTAAGGTTTCGTATGGTGTTTTAAGGTGTTGTTATGAGTTGTAAGGCGTCCTACATTATACTAACGTACTTTTCAAATGCTAATGTGCATATAGAGACGTAAGATGCCCTAAGTTGTCGTACGATGTTCAAAGGACTCGAACTAATTCATTAGGTTTATTATGGAGTTTTAAGGTTTCGTACGGTGTTAGTGTTGTTAGGTGTATTAAGGCGTACTATGTTTTAATAACATGCTTTTCAAGGTGCTAATATAACATACAGAGTGTTAAGATGTCCGAACTTATAGTACGATGTTCAAAGAACTTGGACAAATTCATTAGATGTATTATGGAGTTTTAAAGTTTCTTACGGTGTTGTATGGTGTTCTTAGGACTTGTAGGACGTCCTACATTATATTAAAGTTCTTTTCGAGTTGCTAATGTGGCATAAAGAGTCGTAAGATGTCCTAAGTTGTCGTACGATGTTCAAAGGACTCGAACTAATTCATTAGGTTTATTACGGAGTTTTAAGGTTTCGTACGGTGTTGTAAGGTGTTGTTAGGTGTTTTAAGACGTACTATGTTTTACTAACATGCTTTTCAAGGTGCTAATATAACATACAGAGTGTTTAGATGTCCGAACTTATAGTACGATGTTCAAAGAACTTGGACGAATTCATTAGGTGTATTATGGAGTTTTAAAGTTTCGTACGGTGATGTATGGTGTTCTTAGGACTTGTAGGACGACCTACATTATATTAAAGTTCTTTTCGAGTTGCTAATGTGGCATAAAGAGTCGTAAGATGTCCTAAGTTGTCGTATGATGTTAAATAGACTCGGACTAATTCATTAGGTTTATTATGGAGTTTTTAGGTTTTGTACGGTGTTGTAAGTTGTTGTTAGGAATTGTAAGGTGTTCTAAGTTATACTAACGTGCTTTTCAAGCTTCTAACGTGCATACAGAGTCGGTCGATGTCCTAAGTTGTCGTACGATGTTCAAAGGATTCGGACGAATTGATTAGTTGTATTCTGGAGTTTTAAGGTTTCGTACGTTGTTTTAAGGTGTTGATAGGTGTTGTAAGGCGTCCTACATTATACTAACGTACTTTTCAAATGCTAATGTGCATAAATATTCGTAAGATGTCCTAAGTTGTCGTACGATGTTCATAGGACTCGGACGAATCCAATAGGTTTATTATGGAGTTTTAAGGTTTCGTACGGTGTTGTAAGGTGTTGTTATGTGTATTAAGGCGTCTTATGTTATACTAACGTGCTTTTAAAGGTGCTAATATAACATACAGAGTCGTAAGATATCTTAAGTTGGCGTACGATGTGTAAAGGACTCGAATGAATTTATTAGGTTTATTATGGAGTTTAAACGTTTTGTACGGTGATGTAAAATGTTCTTAGGAGTTGTAACGCGTCCAACATTATTCTAACGTGCTTTTCAAGTTGCAAAACTCGCATACTAAGGCGTAACATCTCCTGAGTTGTCGTACGACGTTCAATGGCCTTCGACGAATTCATTAGGTTTATTATGGAGTTTTTAGGTTTTGTACGGTGTTGTAAGTTGTTGTTAGGAATTGTAAGGTGTTCTACATTATACTAACGTGCTTTTCAAGGTTCTAACGTGCATACAGAGTCATCGATGTCCTAAGTTGTCGTACGATGTTCAAAGGACTCGGACGAATCGATTAGGTGTATTATGGAGTTTTAAGGTTTCGTATGGTGTTTTAAGGTGTTGTTATGAGTTGTAAGGCGTCCTACATTATACTAACGTACTTTTCAAATGCTAATGTGCATATAGAGACGTAAGATGTCCTAAGTTGTCGTACGATGTTCAAAGGACTCGAACTAATTCATTAGGTTTATTATGGAGTTTTAAGGTTTCGTACGGTGTTAGTGTTGTTAGGTGTATTAAGGCGTACTATGTTTTAATAACATGCTTTTCAAGGTGCTAATATAACATACAGAGTGTTAAGATGTCCGAACTTATAGTACGATGTTCAAAGAACTTGGACAAATTCATTAGATGTATTATGGAGTTTTAAAGTTTCTTACGGTGTTGTATGGTGTTCTTAGGACTTGTAGGACGTCCTACATTATATTAAAGTTCTTTTCGAGTTGCTAATGTGGCATAAAGAGTCGTAAGATGTCCTAAGTTGTCGTACGATGTTCAAAGGACTCGAACTAATTCATTAGGTTTATTACGGAGTTTTAAGGTTTCGTACGGTGTTGTAAGGTGTTGTTAGGTGTTTTAAGACGTACTATGTTTTACTAACATGCTTTTCAAGGTGCTAATATAACATACAGAGTGTTTAGATGTCCGAACTTATAGTACGATGTTCAAAGAACTTGGACGAATTCATTAGGTGTATTATGGAGTTTTAAAGTTTCGTACGGTGATGTATGGTGTTCTTAGGACTTGTAGGACGACCTACATTATATTAAAGTTCTTTTCGAGTTGCTAATGTGGCATAAAGAGTCGTAAGATGTCCTAAGTTGTCGTACGATGTTAAATAGACTCGGACTAATTCATTAGGTTTATTATGGAGTTTTTAGGTTTTGTACGGTGTTGTAAGTTGTTGTTAGGAATTGTAAGGTGTTCTAAGTTATACTAACGTGCTTTTCAAGCTTCTAACGTGCATACAGAGTCGGTCGATGTCCTAAGTTGTCGTACGATGTTCAAAGGATTCGGACGAATTGATTAGTTGTATTCTGGAGTTTTAAGGTTTCGTACGTTGTTTTAAGGTGTTGATAGGTGTTGTAAGGCGTCCTACATTATACTAACGTACTTTTCAAATGCTAATGTGCATAAATATTCGTAAGATGTCCTAAGTTGTCGTACGATGTTCATAGGACTCGGACGAATCCAATAGGTTTATTATGGAGTTTTAAGGTTTCGTACGGTGTTGTAAGGTGTTGTTATGTGTATTAAGGCGTCTTATGTTATACTAACGTGCTTTTAAAGGTGCTAATATAACATACAGAGTCGTAAGATATCTTAAGTTGGCGTACGATGTGTAAAGGACTCGGATGAATTTATTAGGTTTATTATGGAGTTTTAACGTTTTATACGGTGATGTAAAATGTTCTTAGGAGTTGTAATGCGTCCAACATTATTCTAACGTGCTTTTCAAGTTGCAAAACTCGCATACTAAGGCGTAACATCTCCTGAGTTGTCGTACGACGTTCAATGGCCTTCGACGAATTCATTAGGTTTATTATGGAGTTTTTAGGGTTTGTACGGTGTTGTAAGTTGTTGTTAGGAATTGTAAGGTGTTCTACATTATACTAACGTGCTTTTCAAGGTTCTAACGTGCATACAGAGTCATCGATGTCCTAAGTTGTCGTACGATGTTCAAAGGACTCGGACGAATCGATTAGGTGTATTATGGAGTTTTAAGGTTTCGTATGGTGTTTTAAGGTGTTGTTATGAGTTGTAAGGCGTCCTACATTATAATAACGTACTTTTCAAATGCTAATGTGCATATAGAGACGTAAGATGTCCTAAGTTGTCGTACGATGTTCAAAGGACTCGAACTAATTCATTAGGTTTATTATGGAGTTTTAAGGTTTCGTACGGTGTTAGTGTTGTTAGGTGTATTAAGGCGTACTATGTTTTACTAACATGCTTTTCAAGGTGCTAATATAACATACAGAGTGTTAAGATGTCCGAACTTATAGTCCGATGTTCAAAGAACTTGGACAAATTCATTAGATGTATTATGGAGTTTTAAAGTTTCTTACGGTGTTGTATGGTGTTCTTAGGACTTGTAGGACGTCCTACATTATATTAAAGTTCTTTTCGAGTTGCTAATGTGGCATAAAGAGTCGTAAGATGTCCTAAGTTGTCGTACGATGTTCAAAGGACTCGAACTAATTCATTAGGTTTATTACGGAGTTTTAAGGTTTCGTACGGTGTTGTAAGGTGTTGTTAGGTGTTTTAAGACGTACTATGTTTTACTAACATGCTTTTCAAGGTGCTAATATAACATACAGAGTGTTTAGATGTCCGAACTTATAGTACGATGTTCAAAGAACTTGGACGAATTCATTAGGTGTATTATGGAGTTTTAAAGTTTCGTACAGTGATGTATGGTGTTCTTAGGACTTGTAGGACGACCTACATTATATTAAAGTTCTTTTCGAGTTGCTAATGTGGCATAAAGAGTCGTAAGATGTCCTAAGTTGTCGTACGATGATAAATAGACTCGGACTAATTCATTAGGTTTATTATGGAGTTTTTAGGTTTTGTACGGTGTTGTAAGTTGTTGTTAGGAATTGTAAGGTGTTCTAAGTTATACTAACGTGCTTTTCAAGCTTCTAACGTGCATACAGAGTCGGTCGATGTCCTAAGTTGTCGTACGATGTTCAAAGGATTCGGACGAATTGATTAGTTGTATTCTGGAGTTTTAAGGTTTCGTACGTTGTTTTAAGGTGTTGATAGGTGTTGTAAGGCGTCCTACATTATACTAACGTACTTTTCAAATGCTAATGTGCATAAATATTCGTAAGATGTCCTAAGTTGTCGTACGATGTTCATAGGACTCGGACGAATCCATTAGGTTTATTATGGAGTTTTAAGGTTTCGTACGGTGTTGTAAGGTGTTGTTATGTGTATTAAGGCGTCTTATGTTATACTAACGTGCTTTTAAAGGTGCTAATATAACATACAGAGTCGTAAGATATCTTAAGTTGGCGTACGATGTGTAAAGGACTCGGATGAATTTATTAGGTTTATTATGGAGTTTTAACGTTTTGTACGGTGATGTAAAATGTTCTTAGGAGTTGTAACGCGTCCAACATTATTCTAACGTGCTTTTCAAGTTGCAAAACTCGCATACTAAGGCGTAACATCTCCTGAGTTGTCGTACGATGTTCAATGGCCTTCGACGAATTCATTAGGTTTATTATAGAGTTTTTAGGTTTTGTATGGTGTTGTAAGTTGTTGTTAGGAATTGTAAGGCGTTCTACATTATACTAACGTGCTTTTCAAGGTTCTAACGTGCATACAGAGTCATCGATGTCCTAAGTTGTCGTACGATGTTCAAAGGACTCGAACTAATTCATTAGGTTTATTACGGAGTTTTAAGGTTTCGTACGGTGTTGTAAGGTGTTGTTAGGTGTTTTAAGACGTACTATGTTTTACTAACATGCTTTTCAAGGTGCTAATATAACATACAGAGTGTTTAGATGTCCGAACTTATAGTACGATGTTCAAAGAACTTGGACGAATTCATTAGGTGTATTATGGAGTTTTAAAGTTTCGTACAGTGATGTATGGTGTTCTTAGGACTTGTAGGACGACCTACATTATATTAAAGTTCTTTTCGAGTTGCTAATGTGGCATAAAGAGTCGTAAGATGTCCTAAGTTGTCGTACGATGATAAATAGACTCGGACTAATTCATTAGGTTTATTATGGAGTTTTTAGGTTTTGTACGGTGTTGTAAGTTGTTGTTAGGAATTGTAAGGTGTTCTAAGTTATACTAACGTGCTTTTCAAGCTTCTAACGTGCATACAGAGTCGGTCGATGTCCTAAGTTGTCGTACGATGTTCAAAGGATTCGGACGAATTGATTAGTTGTATTCTGGAGTTTTAAGGTTTCGTACGTTGTTTTAAGGTGTTGATAGGTGTTGTAAGGCGTCCTACATTATACTAACGTACTTTTCAAATGCTAATGTGCATAAATATTCGTAAGATGTCCTAAGTTGTCGTACGATGTTCATAGGACTCGGACGAATCCATTAGGTTTATTATGGAGTTTTAAGGTTTCGTACGGTGTTGTAAGGTGTTGTTATGTGTATTAAGGCGTCTTATGTTATACTAACGTGCTTTTAAAGGTGCTAATATAACATACAGAGTCGTAAGATATCTTAAGTTGGCGTACGATGTGTAAAGGACTCGGATGAATTTATTAGGTTTATTATGGAGTTTTAACGTTTTGTACGGTGATGTAAAATGTTCTTAGGAGTTGTAACGCGTCCAACATTATTCTAACGTGCTTTTCAAGTTGCAAAACTCGCATACTAAGGCGTAACATCTCCTGAGTTGTCGTACGATGTTCAATGGCCTTCGACGAATTCATTAGGTTTATTATAGAGTTTTTAGGTTTTGTATGGTGTTGTAAGTTGTTGTTAGGAATTGTAAGGCGTTCTACATTATACTAACGTGCTTTTCAAGGTTCTAACGTGCATACAGAGTCATCGATGTCCTAAGTTGTCGTACGATGTTCAAAGGACTCGGACGAATTGATTAGGTGTATTATGGAGTTTTAAGGTTTCGTACGGTGTTTTAAGGTGTTGTTAGGAGTTGTAAGGCGTCCTACATTATACTAACGTACTTTTCAAATGCTAATGTGCATATTGAGTCGTAAGATGTCCTAAGTTGTCGTACGATGTTCAAAAGTCTCGAACTAATTCATTAGGTTTTTTATGGAGTTTTAAGGTTTCGTACGGTGTTGTAAGGTGTTGTTAGGAGTATTAAGGCGTCCTATGTTATACTAACGCGCTTTTCAGGTGCTAATATAACATACAGAGTGTTAAGATGTCCGAACTTGTTGTACGATGTTCAAAGAACTTGGACGAATTCATTAGGTGTATTATGGAGTTTTAAGGTTTCGTACGTTGATGTATGGTGTTCTTAAGACTTGTAAGACGTCCTACATTATACTAATGTTCTATTCGAGTTGCTATTGTGGCACAAAGAGTCGTAAGATGTCCTAAGTTGTCGTACGATGTTCAAAAGTCTCGAACTAATTCATTAGGTTTATTACGGAGTTTTAAGGATTCGTACGGTGTTGTTAGGTGTTTTAAGGCGTCCTATGTTATACTAACGTGCTTGTCAAGGTGCTTATATAACATACAGAGTGTTAAGATGTCCGAACTGGGAGTACGATGTTCAAAGAACTAGGATGAATTAATTAGGTGTATTATGGAGTTTTAAAGTTTCGTACGGTGATGTATGGTGTTCTTAGGACTTGTAAGACGTCTTACATTATACTAAAGTTCTTTTCGAGTTGCTAATGTGGCATAAAGAGTCGTAAGATGTCCTAAGTTGTCGTACCATGTTCAAAAGACTCGAGCTAATTCATTAGGTTTATTATGGCGTTTTAAGGTTTCATACGGTGTTGTAAGGTGTTATTAGGAGTATTAAGGCGTCCTATGTTATACTAACGTGCTTTTCAAGGTGCTAATATAACATACAAAGTGTTAAGATGTCCGAACTTGTAGTACGATGTTGAAAGAACTTGGACGAATTCATTAGGTGTGTTATGGAGTTTTAAGGTTTCGTACGGTGATGTATGGTGTTCTTAATACTTGTAAGATGTCCTACATTATACTTAAGTTCTTTGGAGTTGCTAATGTGGCACTAAGAGTCGTAAGATGTCCTAAGTTGTCGTACGATGTTCAAAAGTCTCGAACTAATTCATTAGGTTTATTATGGAGTTTTAAGGTTTCATACGGTGTTGTTAGGTGTTGTAAGGCGTCCTATGTAATACTAACGTGCTTTTCAAGGTGCTAATATAACATACAGAGTGTTAAGATGTCCGAACTTGTAGTACGATGTTCAAAGAACTTGGACGAATTCATTAGGTGTATTATAGAGTTTTAAAGTTTCGTACGGTGATGTATGGTGTTCTTAGGACTTGTAGGACGTCCTACATTATACTAAAGTTCTTTTCGTGTTGCTAATGTGGCATAAAGAGTCGTAGATGTCCTAAGTTGTCGTACGATGTTCAAAATACTCTGACTAATTCATTTGGTTTATTATGGAGTTTTTAGGTTTTGTACGGTGTTGTAAGTTGTTGTTAGAAATTGTAAGGTGTTGTACATTATACTAACGTGCTTTTCAAGCTTCTAACGTGCATACAGAGTCGGTCGATATCCTAAGTTATCGTACGATGTTCAAAGGACTCGGACAAATGGGTTACGTGTATTATGGAGTTTTAAGGTTTTGTAGGGTGATTTAAGGTGTTGATAGGTGTTGTAAGGCGTCCTACATTATACTAACGTACTTTTCAAATGCTAATGTGCATAAAAATTAGTAAGATGTCCTAAGTTGTCGTACGATGTTCATAGGACTCGGACGAATCCATTAGGTTTATTATGGAGTTTTAATTTTTCGTACGGTGTTGTAAGGTGTTGTTAGGAGTATTAAGGCGTCCTATGTTATACTAACATGCTTTTTCAGGGTGCTAATATGACATACAGAGTCATAAGATGTCTTAAGTTGTTGTACGATGTGTAAAGGACTCGGATGAATTCATTAGGTTTATTATGGAGTTTTAACGTTTTGTACGGTGATGTAAGGTGTTCTTAGGAGTTGTAGTGCGTCAAACATTATTCTAACGTGTTTTTCAAGTTGCTAAACTCGCATACTGAGGCGTAACATCTCCTGAGTTGTTGTACGATGTTCAATGGCCTTCGACGAATTCATTAGGTGTATTATGGAGTTTTTAGGTTTTGTACGACGTTGTAAGTTGTTGTTAGGAATTGTAAGGTGTTCTACATTATACTAACGTGCTTTTCAAGGTTCTAACGTGCATACAGAGTCGGTCGATGTCGTAAGTTGTCGTACGATGTTCAAAAGACTCGGACGAATTGATTAGGTGTATTATGGAGATTTAAGGTTTCGTACGTTGTTTTAAGGTGTTGTTAGGAGTTTTAAGGCGTCCTACATTATACTAACGTACTTTTCAAATGCTAATGTGCATATAGAGTCGTAAGATGTCCTAAGTTGTCGTACGGTGTTCAAAGGACTCGGACGAATTCATTAGGATTATTATGGAGTTTTAAGGTTTCGTACGGTGATGTAAGGTGTTCTTATGAGTTGTAACGCGTCCAACATTATTCTAACGTGCTTTTCAAGTTGCTAAACTCGCATACTGAGGCGTAATATCTCCTTAGTTGTCGTACGATTTTCAATGGCCTTCGACGAATGCATTAGGTTTATTATGGAGTTTTTAGGTTTTGTACGGTGTTGTAAGTTCTTGTTAGGAATTGTAAGGTGTTCTACATTATACTAACGTGCTTTTCAAGGTTCTAACGTGCATAGAGAGTCGGTCGATGTCCTGAGTTGTCGTACGATGTTCAACCGACTCGGACGAATTGATTAGGTGTATTATGGAGTTTTAAGGTTTCGTACGGTCTTTTAAGGTGTTGTTAGGAGTTGTAAGGCGTCCTACATTATACTAACGTACTTTTCAAAAGCTAATGTGCATATAAAGTCGTAAGATGTCCTTAGTTGTCGTACGATGTTCAAAGGACTCAGCCGAATTCATTAGGTTTATTATGGAGTTTTAAGGTTTAGTATGGTGTTGTAAGGTGTTGTTAGGAGTATTAAGGCGTCCTATGTTATACTAACGTGCTTTTCAAGGTGCTAATATAACATAGAAAAGTGTTAAGATGTCCGAACTTGTAGTACGATGTTCAAAGAACTTGGACGAATTCATTATGTGTATTATGGAGTTTTAAGGTTTTGTACGGTGATGTATGGTGTTCTTAGGACTTGGAAGACGTCCTACATTATACTAAAGTTATTTTCGAGTTGCTAATGTGGCACAAAGAGTCGTAAGATGTCCTAAGTTGTCGTACGATGTTCAAAAGACTCGAACTAATTCATTAGGTTTATTATGGAGTTTTAAGGTTTCGTACGGTGTTGTAAGTGTTGTTAGGTGTTTTAAGGCGTCCTATGTTATACTAACGTGCTTTTAAAAGTGCTAATATAACATACAGAGTGTTAAGATGTCCGAACTTGTAGTACGATGTTCAAAGAACTTGGACGAATTCATTAGGTGTATTATAGAGTTTTAAAGTTTCGTACGGTGATGTATGGTGCTCTTAGAACTTGTAGGACGTCCTACATTATACTAAAGTTCTTTTCGAGTTGCTAATGTGGCATAAAGAGTCGTAAGATGTCCTAAGTTGTCGTACGATGTTCAAAATACTCGGACTAATTTATTAGGTTTATTATGGAGTTTTTAGGTTTTGTACGGTGTTGTAAGTTGTTGTTAGGAATCGTAAGGTGTTCTACATTATACTAACGTGCTTTTCAAGCTTCTAACGTGCATACAGAGTCGGTCGAAGTCCTAAGTTGTGGTACGATGTTCAAATGACTCGGACGAATTGATTAGGTTAGGTGTATTATGGAGTTTTAAGGTTTCGTACGGTGTTTTAAGGTGTTGATAGGTGTTGTAAGGCGTCCTACATTATACTAACGTACTTTTCAAATGCTATTGTGCATAAAAATTCGTAAGATGTCCTAAGTTGTCGTACGATGTTCGTAGGACTCTGACGAATCCATTAGGTTTATTATGGATTTTTTAGGTTTCGTACGGTGTTGTAAGTTGTTGTTAGGAATTGTAAGGTGTTCTACATTATACTAACGAGATTTTCAAGGTTCTAATGTGCATACAGAGTCGGTAGATGTCCTAAGTTGTCGTACGATGTTAAAAGGACTTGGATGAATTCATTAGGTTTATTATGGAGTTTTAACGTTTTGTACGGTGATATAAGGTGTTCTTAGAAGTTGTAACGCGTCCAACATTATTCTAACGTGCTTTTCAAGTTGCTAAACTCGCATACTGAGGAGTAACATCTCCTGAGTTGTCGTACGATGTTCAATGGCCTTCGACGAATTCATTAGGTTTATTATGGAGTTTTTAGGTTTTGTACTGTATTGTAAGTTGTTGTTAGGAATTGTAAGGTGTTCTACATTATACTAACGTGCTTTTCAAGGCTCTAACGTGCATACAGAGTCGGTCGATGTCCTAAGTTGTCGTACGATGTTCAAAGGACTCGGACGATATCATTCGGTTTATTATGGAGTTTTAAGGTTTCGTACGGTGATGTAAGGTGTACTTAGGAGTTGTAACGTATCGAACATTATTCTAACATGCTTTTCAAGTTGCTAAACTCGCATAGTGAGGCGTAATGTCTCCTGAGTTGTCGTACGATGTTCAATGGCCTTCGACGAATTTATTAGGTTTATTATGGAGTTTTTAGGTTTCGTACGGTGTTGTAAGTTGTTGTTAGGAATTGTAAGGTGTTCTACATTATACTAACGAGATTTTCAAGGTTCTAATGTGCATACAGAGTCGGTCGATGTCCTAAGTTGCCGTACGATGTTCAAAGGACTCGGATGAATTCAATAGGTTTATTATGAAGTTTTAACGTTTTGTATTGTGATGTAAGGTGTTCTTTGGAGTTGTAACGCGTTCAACATTATTCTAACGTGCTTTTCAAGTTGCTCAACTCGCATACTGAGGCGTAACATCTCCTGAGTTGTCGTACGATGTTCAATGGCCTTCGACAAATTCATTAGGTGTATTATGGAGTTTTAAGGTTTCGTACGGTGTTTTAATGTGTTGTTAGGAGTTGTAAGACGTCCTACATTATACTAAAGTACTTTTCAAATGCTAATGTGCCTATAGAGTCGTAAGATGTCCTAAGTTGTCGTACGATGTTCAAAGGACTCGCACGAATTCATTAGGTTTATTATGGAGTTTTAAGGTTTCGTACGGTGTTGTAAGAAGTTGTTAGGAGTTTTAAGGTGTCCTATGTTATACTAACGTGCTTTTCAAGGTGCTAATCTGGCATACATAGTGGTAAGATGTCTTAAGTTGTCGTATGATGTTTAAAGGACTCGGAAGAATTCATTAGGTTTATTTTGGAGTTTTAAGGTTTCGTACGGTGATGTATGGTGTTCTTAGGACTTGTAAGACGTCCTACATTATACTAAAGTTTTTTTCGAGTTGCTAATGTGGTATAAAGATTTGTAAGATGTCCTAAGTTGTCGTACAATGTTCAAAAGACTTGGACTAATTCATTAGGTTTATTATGGAGTTTTAAGGTTTCGTACGGTGTAGTAAGGTGTTGTTAGGTGTTTTAAGGCTTCCTATGTTATATTAACGTTCTTTACAAGGTGCTAATATGGCATACAGAGTCATAAGATGTCTTAAGTTGTCGTACGATGTTCAAAGGACTCGGATGAATTCATTAGGTTTATTGTGGAGTTTTAACGTTTTGTACGGTGATGTAAGGTGTTCTTAGGAGTTGTAACGCGTCCAATATTATTCTAACGTGCTTTTCAAGTTGCTAAACTCGCATACTGAGGCGTAACATCGGCTGAGTTGCCGTACGATGTTCAATGGCCTTCGACGAATTCATTAGGTTTATTATGGAGTTTTTAGGTTTTGTACGATGTTGTAAGTTGTTGTTAGAAATTGTAAGTTGTTCTACATTATACTAACGTGAATTTCAAGGTTCTAACGTGCTCACAGAGTTGGCCGATTTCCTATTTGTCGTACGATGTTCAAAGGACTCGGACGAATTGATTAGGTGTATTATGGAGTTTTAAGGTTCCGTATGGTGTTGTAAGGTGTTGTTAGGAGTATTAAGGCGTCCTATGTTATACTAACATGCTTTTCAAGGTGCTAATATGACATACAGAGTACTTGTAGTACGATATGGCGTACAGAGAATGTTAGTGTATAGGAGAAGTCGATGGGCGATTTGGGCGATTAGGGTTTTCTGGGCAATTTTTTGCTTGTGTTCGGGTGATTGGGTCTTTTCTGATCTTGTGTGTCTGTTGCTGATCTTAATAGAGTGTGAGTAATCTTGTGTAACAATCCTGTGATCTCACGTTGTGGGGTACGAGCATTGTTAGCCAGAGCAGCCTATTCTATTGGGGTTTTTAACAGTTTTCGATTTGATTTTTGATCAAAACCCTTAATTGTTACTTTGAATCTCTGATTGCTTAGTGGGTCTGAGATTAATCGCGCCTAACTTGTATTAGGTTAGCTTGATTGATTCGAATCCTGTTAACCTTTTAAGGTATTTGAGGTTACGATTAGGGTTTTTTGATTCGTCTGTTATTTCTTCACGTATGCATGGTCTAAAGCTATCGAATATGATGAAGAATAAAGTGGGTAGTGTTGATAAATTGCCTCGTCGTGGTACATGGACTACGTTGAATAAAGATGATGTATCCAAGTCAAGTACTATTCTCACGGCTAAGGGTGATCACACGACCAGGGAGTCTTCACGGGAAGTTGTCACGCCTACTGTTGAGACGTCTGAAGGTTCTCATGCGGCTACAATTGTTGACACGGCCAGAATTATTGACCCGGCTAAGTGTTCTCATGGGGCTATACATGCTGACACGACTTTAAAGGTTGATAATGTTGACACGGCTAGAACCATTGACCCGACTAAATGTTCTCACGCGGCTATACATGTTGACACGGCTAAGTCTGACCCGGCTAGAACCATTAACCCGGCTAAGTCTGACACGGCTGATACGACTAAAATTATTGCAACGGCTAAGTCTGACCAAGCTATGGTTGATAAGGCTAATGGTAGTAATTGTGAATCATCTAAGGTGGAAAAGACTAGTGGTAATTCCTATGCTGATATGGCTAAAAATCTGGATTTGAATCGGGTTCATTGGGAAAAGAAATTAACTTTAGGTATATGGTGAATGATGAAGTGAAACAGGGATTTGATGTTGTGCTTCCGAAAGAATCAATTCGGGCAGTCTGTAATAAACTAGAATTTACGTTGTATGGGTACTTTTTAGGGGACAGGGTGGCATACCCAGTAGTTGAGTATTATGTTCGTACGAATTGGAAAAAATATGGTCTTCAGAAGTCTATGATGAATGCGAATGGATTTTTTTTCTTCAAGTTTAATGACAGGAAAGGTATGATGGATGCTCTGGAAGGTGGTCCTTGGATGATTAGAAATAAACCTATTATTCTTAATGTTTGGTCGCTGTCTTCAAAGCTCCATAAGGATGATATCAAGAAGGTGCCGGTTTGGGTCAAGTTGCATGATGTTCCCCTAGTGGCTTATACGGATGTGGGATTGAGCCTATTAGTCTCACAAATTGGTACTCCTAGGTTGTTGGACTCGTTTACTATTTCAATGTGTACTAATTCTTGGGGCAGAAGCAGTTTTGCTAGGGCACTTGTTGAAATTTCAGCTGACATGGGTCTTAAGGAAGAAATTACTATTGCAGTTCCGGATTTGGAGGGTGATGGCTTTGGGTCGGCTACGGTGTCGGTGGAATATGAATGGAAACCTCCCAGATGTGGGCAATGCTGTGTCTTTGGTCATAATGAAGATGGATGTCCTTTAATGGTGAAGCAGGAGGTCAAAATTAGCTCCAATATTGATAATGACGGGTTCAAGGAGGTAAAGAATAAGAAGATGGCTAAGAAAAAAGGGGTTCAAATAAAGAAACAACAGTTTGAATACCGTCCGGTGGTTAAAAAGATAGGAAAGACAAGGTTACAAATGGGGATAGGGGCAATGAAAATGGCATTAACCTCAAGGAACCTGTGGTAGAGAACATTATATCTGCTAACCCGTTTGATGTCTTATCGAATGAGGTTGAGAATAGTACAAAGGATGAGAGAAGGAAGGGCATTGTGGATGATGGTATTGACCAGGTGGACTCAGACTCAGAGGTTGATGAGGTTCTTGATGTGGATAGTGGTATGGCGAGATTTGTGAAAAGTGGCACACTTGGAGAGTCAAACACTTTTAAAGGGGCAAGCACTCCTTCCACATCAGGTCTTAATGGTTAGTATGGCTGCATGGAACATTAGGGGTCTGAACCAATCCCTAAAACAAAAGGAGGTTCGGCAAGTTGTAAGAGATAACAAGTTGAGTTTGTGTGCTATATTGGAGTCTCATGTGGAGTTGGATAAACTAATGGGGGTTTGTAACAGTGTGTTCAAAAGGTGGGATTGGACGTCAAACGACAGCATGTGCTCGAAGGGGTCCATGATTATTTTGGGATGGGATCCACTGATCATGGATGTGATGGTACTTGACCAATCAGATCAGGTTATGCATCTCCAGATTTCCTTTAAGCTTGATAAGAGGAGGTTGTTTTGCTCGGTTGTTTATGCTGCCAATTACTATGTTCATAGAAGGGGGTTGTGGGCTAGTTTATGCAGACATAGTCTGGTGGTTAAAGGGGAGCCTTGGGTTATGATGGGGGATTTTAATTCTGCTTTATTCTCTCATGATTCATATTCAGGGACGTCATCTTCCACTATTGGTATGAGAGAGTTTATGGAATGTGTGAACCAGATAAGGATGATTGATGTTAACAGATCTGGAATGCAATTTACCTGGAATCAAAAACCAAAGCAGGGTACTGGGGTGTTCAAGAAGATTGATAGGATCATGTCTAATGTTTGTTTTACTGATATCTTTCCTTCGGCTGGTGCCATTTTTCATCCGAATGGTATTTCGGACCACTCTCCATGTATCCTTAGATTTCCGGAAGTGGAACGGTCTAATCCACCTCCATTTAAATTTGCAAATTTCCTGACTCATAAACCGGAATTCAAAGAGATCGTGGCTGATATTTGGGGTAAGAATATTGGTGGTGTGCACCAATTCAGAGTGGTGAAGAGGCTCAAACTCCTGAAACCCCTTCTTAGAGGTTTACTATTCAAGCAAGGTAATCTTCACTCTAAGGTTGCTACTATTCGTAGCCAACTAGAACAAACCCAACGTTTGATTGATGACGACCCAATGAATCAGGAGTTACTTGATCGGGAGTCTCAGCTTCTTGTTTCCTTTAAAGTGGCAAGCCTTGATGAAGAGAGATTCTTGAAGCAGAAATCGAAGGTGCACTGGCTTGCTGAAGGGGATGCAAATACTAAGTATTTCCATAACTCATTGAAGTGTAGAAACCATAGTGCTCGGATAGATGTCATTACTGATAGCAATGGTATTCTGCATGAGGGGAAAGCGGTTCCCAAGGCTTTTGTGGATCATTATGTGGGGTTTCTGGGGAGGGAGGAGGCGTTTATTATTCCTATAACTCAGGAGCTGTTTGATGTTCGGATTGATCAGGCTATGTCGGTTGATATGATTCGAGAAGTTACTACTGATGAGATTAAAAGGACGATTTTTGCTTTTGCGGATGATAAAGCGCCAGGGCCTGATGGATTTACTGCTGCGTTCTATAAGAAGGCGTGGGATATTGTGGGTAATGATATTTGTCTTGCTGTTCAGGACTTTTTTCGTGAGGGGAAGTTACTTATTGAGATGAACCATTCGTTGAACTCAAGGCGTGGTAACACCCTCTTTGATTACGGATTTTAGGCCGATTGCTTGTTGTAATGTGCTGTTTAAGTGCATTACTAAGATTCTTGCGGATAGAATGTGTGCTTCAACTCTATTATTAGTTCCAATCAATCTGCCTTTATACCGGGAAGGAGAATATCTGACAATATTCTATTGACCCAAGAACTCATGCACGGATATCACCTTTATAGTGGGCCCCTAGGTGTGCATTTAAAGTTGATATCCAGAAAGCATATGATACCGTGGACTGGAGATTCTTGAAGATGGTGTTACTGGGTTTTGGTTTTCATCCTGTGATGGTTAATTGGGTCATGATTTGTGTTACCACAGTCTCATTCTCTATTTCTGTTAACGGTAGTCTGCATGGATATTTTAGAGGGAAACGTGGGCTCCGTCAGGGGGATCCTATGTCCCTGTATCTATTTACTATGGTTATGGAAATACTTACCTTGGTGTTGAGAAGGGCAGTTTCAATGGATTCTTCCTTTAGATTCCATAACAGATGTGAGAAGCTCATGTTGATTAATCTGTGCTTTGCAGATGACCTATTCTTGTTTGCTAGAGGTGATTTGAGTTCAACGAAGGTTATCATGCAGTCTTTGACAGACTTTGCGGGCATGCCTGGGTTGAGCCCGAGCAACCAGAAGAGCACTATATTTTTCTGTAATGTTGTTGTGCAAGTAAAGAACAGTATCCTGAATATTATGCCTTTTGTGGAGGGTAAGTTGTCGGTTAGGTATTTAGGTGTTCCCCTGGTGGCGTCTAGAGTAAGGACTGTGGATTGTCGGGTTCTTATTGAAAGAATTGAAAATCGTATTGGTGACTGGAAGAATAAGTTGCTTTCTTTTGCTGGTAGATGTCAACTCATTAACTCGGTTGTCTCTTCTCTTCATGTGTTTTGGTCCTCTGTTTTCATTCTCCCTATCCGGATTATGCATGATAGTGAGGCTAAGATGAGGGATTTCTTATGGGCTCGGGGTCCTTTGAAGAGGAGTCGTGCGAGGGTTGCTTGGAAGGATGTTTGTATGCCTAAAACTGAAAGTGGGCTGGGTATTAAGCGTGTTAGGGACATGAATAGAGCCCTGATGTCGTTTCATATTTGGAGCATCATTTCTAAACGTCCTTCTGATTGGGTTGATTGGATCCAGCAGTATAGGTTGAAGGGGAGAAATATATGGAGTGTGGAAATCCCTAGAAACTGTTCTTGGGGTTGGCGGAAGATTTTGCAGCTTCGGCCTTTTATTCGAAAGTTTTTGTGGTCTAAGGTTGGGAATGGTTGTAATACCTCTGTCTGGTATGATATCTGGTTTGATGGGGGCCCTTTTATTGAGATGCTTTCAAATAGGGACATCAGAAATGCTGGATTTTCGTTAGGGGATAAGGTAAGTGATATGTATGTGGATGGTATTTGGAGATGGCCGACATCTTGGTTAAATTCGTTTCCGGTGCTCAATCAGGTTAGCCAGATGAGATTATGTCAGGACAATCTGGATCAGATTTTCTGGAGATCAGGCTCAAATCTGTGCTCCTTTTCTACTAAAGCGGTATGGGACTGTATAAGAGTTCGGAGTCCTGTAGTTGACTGGGCTAAGGGGGTTTGGTTCTCTCAGTGTATTCCGAAGCATGCCTTTCTTTTATGGTTGGTGATGAAGGAAAGGTTACTCACTCAAGATAAGATCATATCCTGGGATCCGGGTAGAAGGGGGAATATGAATATGATGTGCTGCCCTTTATGTTGCAGAAACTATGATTCTCACGATCACCTATTTTTTGAGTGCTCTTTTGCTACTAGAGTTTGGGATCATATAAAATCTATGGCCAGATTAAAACACTTATCGAATCGTATATCTGATATCATTGCCTGGATAAGGATGGCGAACACGAAGTCAGTGTTTCATGTTGTCGGTAAGCTTTGTATTGCAGCTGCTGTCTACTTGATTTGGCAGGAAAGGAACTACCGGATATTTAAAAACCAGAATCGGCCGCCGCAAGTGATAGTGGAAGATATACGCAGTACGATTCGATGTAAGTTGTTGGGCTTGAAATTCAAGAACACGACTCGTGTATGGGCTACTCTGAGAGAGTGGAAGATTGATCGAGGAACGGATTTGGTGGATGCAGGATGACCTTCTGTCGCTTTATTTGATCTAGTTTGGTGTTCACTAGGCTAGTGGTTGTATTGGTTTATCCTATGTTTGTTCTAGCTTTGAGCTTGTTGTTTTAATGTTCACATTCATGGGGCATGTCCTATGAATGAACTAGTATGGCTCTCTGCCATGCTACTTGTTCTTTCTTTTGATGTAAATATATAGAATCACCGGGGTAACCCTTTACCCAAAAAAAATATGACATACAGAGTCTTAAGATGTCCGAAGTTGTCGTACAATGTTCAAAAGACTTGGATAATTCATTAGGTTTATTATGGAGTTTAAGGTTTCGTACGGTGATGAAAGGTGTTCTTAGGAGTTGTAACGTATCGAACATTATTCTAACGTGCTTTTCAAGTTGCTAAACTCGCATAGTGAGGCGTAACATCTCCTGAGTTGTCGTATGATGATCAATGGCCTTCGACGAATTTATTAGGTTTATTATAGAGTTTTTAGGTTTCGTATGGTGTTGTAAGTTGTTGTTAGGAATTGTAAGGTGTTCTACATTATACTAACGAGATTTTCAAGGTTCTAATGTGCATACAGAGTCGGTAGATGTCCTAAGTTGTCGTACGATGTTAAAAGGACTTGGATGAATTCATTAGGTTTATTATGGAGTTTTAACGTTTTGTACGGTGATATAAGGTGTTCTTTGGAGTTGTAACGCGTCCAACATTATTCTAACTTGCTTTTCAAGTTGCTAAACTCGCATACTGAGGCGTAACATCTCCTGAGTTGTCGTACGATGTTCAATGGCCTTCGACAAATTCATTAGGTGTATTATGGAGTTTTAAGGTTTCGTACGGTGTTTTAAGGTGTTGTTAGGAGTTGTAAGACGTCCTACATTATACTAACGTACTTTTCAAATGCTAATGTGCCTATAGAGTCGTAAGATGTCCTAAGTTGTCGTACGATGTTCAAAGGACTCGCACGAATTCATTAGGTTTATTATGGAGTTTTAAGGTTTCGTACGGTGTTGTAAGAAGTTGTTAGGAGTTTTAAGGTGTCCTATGTTATACTAACGTGCTTTTCAAGGTGCTAATATAACATACAAAGTGTCCGAACTTGTAGTACGATGTTCAAAGAACTTGGACGAATTCATTAGGTGTATTATGGAGTTTTAAAGTTTCGTACGGTGATGCATGGTGTTCTTAGGACTTGTAAGACGTCCTACATTATACTAAAGTTCTTTTCGAGTTGCTAATGTGGCATAAAGAGTCGTAAGATGTCCTAAGTTGTCGTACGATGTTCAAAAGACTCGGACTAATTCATTAGGTTTATTATGGAGTTTTTAGGTTTTGTGCGGTGTTGTAAGTTGTTGTTAGGAATTGTAAGGTGTTCTACATTATTCTAACGTGCTTTTAAAGGTTCTAACGAGCATATAGAGTCGGTCGATGTCCTAAGTTGTCATACGATGTTCAAAGGACTAGGACGAATTGATTAGGTCTATTATGGAGTTTTAAGGTTTCGTACGTTGTTTTAAGGTGTTGTTAGGAGTTGTAAGGCGTCCTACATTATACTAACGTACTTTTCAAATGCTAATGTTCATATAAAGTCGTAAGATGTCCTAAGTTATCGTATGATGTTCAAACGACTCGGACGAATTCATTAGGTTTATTATGGAGTCTTAAGGTTTCGTACGGTGTTGTATGGTGCTAATATAACATACAAAGTGTTAAGATGTCCGAACTTGTAGTACGATGTTGAAAGAACTTGGACGAATTCATTAGGTTTATTATGGAGTTTTAAGGTTTCGTACGGTGTTGTAAGGTGTTGTTAGGAGTATTAAGGCGTCCTATGTTATACTAACGTGCTTTTCAAGGTGCTAATATAACATACAAAGTGTTAAGATGTCCGAACTTGTAGTACGATGTTGAAAGAACTTGGACGAATTCATTCGGTGTATTATGGAGTTTTAAAGTTTCGTACGGTGATGTATGGTGTTCTTAGGACTTTTAGGACGTCCTACATTATATTAAAGTTCTTTTCGAGTTGCTAATGTGGCATAAAGAGTCGTAAGATGTCATAAGTTGTCGTACGATGTTCAAAAGACTCGAACTAATTCATTAGGTTTATTATGGAGTTTTAAGGTTTCATACGGTGTTGTTAGGTGTTTTAAGGCGTCCTATGTTATACTATCGTGCTTTTCAATGTGCAAATATAATATACAGAGTGTTAAGACGTCCTAGTTTATACTAAAGCTCTATTCGAGTTGCTAATGTGGCACAAAGAGTCGTAAGATGTCCAAACTTGTAGTACGATGTTCAAAGAACTTGGACGAATTCATTAGGTTTATTATGGAGTTTTAAGGTTTCGTACGGTGTTGTAAGGTGTTGTTAGGAGTATTAAGGCGTCCTATGTTTTACTAACGTGCTTTTCAAGGTGCTAATATAACATACAAAGTGTTAAGATGTCCGAACTTCTAGTACGATGTTGAACGAACTTCTACTAATTCATTAGGTGTGTTATGGAGTTTAAGGTTTCGTACGGTGATGTATGGTGTTCTTAATACTTGTAAGACGTCCTACACTATACTAAAGTTCTTTGGAGTTGCTAATGTGGCACAAAGAGTCGTAAGATGTCCTAAGTTGTCTTACGATGTTCAAAAGTCTCGAACTAATTCATTAGGTTTATTATGGAGTTTTAAGGTTTCGTACGGTGTTGTAAGGTGTTGTAAGGAGTCCTATGTTATACTAACGTGCTTTTCACGGTGCTAATATAACATACAGAGTGTTAAGATGTCCGAACTTGTAGTACGATGTTCAAAGAACTTGGACGAATTCATTAGGTGTATTATGGAGTTTTAAAGTTTCGTACAGTGATGTATGGTGTTCTTAGGACTTGTAGGACGTCCTACATTATATTAAAGTTCTTTTCGAGTTGCTAATGTGGCATAAAGAGTCGTAAGATTTCCTAAGTTGTCGTACGATGTTCAAAAGACTCGAACTAATTCATTAGGTTTATTATGGAGTTTTAAGGTTTCGTAAGGTGTTGTTAGGTGTTGCTAGGTGTTTTAAGGCGTCCTATCTTATACTAACGTGCTTTTCAAGGTGCAAATATAACATACAGAGTGTTAAGATGTCCAAACTTGTAATACGATATTTAAAGAACTTGGACGAATTCATTAGGTTTATTATGGAGTTTTAAGGTTTCGTACGGTGTTGTAAGAAGTTGTTAGGAGTTTTAAGGTGTCCTATGTTATACTAACGTGCTTTTCAAGGTGCTAATATAACATACAAAGTGTCCGAACTTGTAGTACGATGTTCAAAGAACTTGGACGAATTCATTAGGTGTATTATGGAGTTTTAAAGTTTCGTACGGTGATGCATGGTGTTCTTAGGACTTGTAAGACGTCCTACATTATACTAAAGTTCTTTTCGAGTTGCTAATGTGGCATAAAGAGTCGTAAGATGTCCTAAGTTGTCGTACGATGTTCAAAAGACTCGGACTAATTCATTAGGTTTATTATGGAGTTTTTAGGTTTTGTGCGGTGTTGTAAGTTGTTGTTAGGAATTGTAAGGTGTTCTACATTATTCTAACGTGCTTTTAAAGGTTCTAACGAGCATATAGAGTCGGTCGATGTCCTAAGTTGTCATACGATGTTCAAAGGACTAGGACGAATTGATTAGGTCTATTATGGAGTTTTAAGGTTTCGTACGTTGTTTTAAGGTGTTGTTAGGAGTTGTAAGGCGTCCTACATTATACTAACGTACTTTTCAAATGCTAATGTTCATATAAAGTCGTAAGATGTCCTAAGTTATCGTATGATGTTCAAACGACTCGGACGAATTCATTAGGTTTATTATGGAGTCTTAAGGTTTCGTACGGTGTTGTATGGTGCTAATATAACATACAAAGTGTTAAGATGTCCGAACTTGTAGTACGATGTTGAAAGAACTTGGACGAATTCATTAGGTTTATTATGGAGTTTTAAGGTTTCGTACGGTGTTGTAAGGTGTTGTTAGGAGTATTAAGGCGTCCTATGTTATACTAACGTGCTTTTCAAGGTGCTAATATAACATACAAAGTGTTAAGATGTCCGAACTTGTAGTACGATGTTGAAAGAACTTGGACGAATTCATTCGGTGTATTATGGAGTTTTAAAGTTTCGTACGGTGATGTATGGTGTTCTTAGGACTTTTAGGACGTCCTACATTATATTAAAGTTCTTTTCGAGTTGCTAATGTGGCATAAAGAGTCGTAAGATGTCATAAGTTGTCGTACGATGTTCAAAAGACTCGAACTAATTCATTAGGTTTATTATGGAGTTTTAAGGTTTCATACGGTGTTGTTAGGTGTTTTAAGGCGTCCTATGTTATACTATCGTGCTTTTCAATGTGCAAATATAATATACAGAGTGTTAAGACGTCCTAGTTTATACTAAAGCTCTATTCGAGTTGCTAATGTGGCACAAAGAGTCGTAAGATGTCCAAACTTGTAGTACGATGTTCAAAGAACTTGGACGAATTCATTAGGTTTATTATGGAGTTTTAAGGTTTCGTACGGTGTTGTAAGGTGTTGTTAGGAGTATTAAGGCGTCCTATGTTTTACTAACGTGCTTTTCAAGGTGCTAATATAACATACAAAGTGTTAAGATGTCCGAACTTCTAGTACGATGTTGAACGAACTTCTACTAATTCATTAGGTGTGTTATGGAGTTTAAGGTTTCGTACGGTGATGTATGGTGTTCTTAATACTTGTAAGACGTCCTACACTATACTAAAGTTCTTTGGAGTTGCTAATGTGGCACAAAGAGTCGTAAGATGTCCTAAGTTGTCTTACGATGTTCAAAAGTCTCGAACTAATTCATTAGGTTTATTATGGAGTTTTAAGGTTTCGTACGGTGTTGTAAGGTGTTGTAAGGAGTCCTATGTTATACTAACGTGCTTTTCACGGTGCTAATATAACATACAGAGTGTTAAGATGTCCGAACTTGTAGTACGATGTTCAAAGAACTTGGACGAATTCATTAGGTGTATTATGGAGTTTTAAAGTTTCGTACAGTGATGTATGGTGTTCTTAGGACTTGTAGGACGTCCTACATTATATTAAAGTTCTTTTCGAGTTGCTAATGTGGCATAAAGAGTCGTAAGATTTCCTAAGTTGTCGTACGATGTTCAAAAGACTCGAACTAATTCATTAGGTTTATTATGGAGTTTTAAGGTTTCGTAAGGTGTTGTTAGGTGTTGCTAGGTGTTTTAAGGCGTCCTATCTTATACTAACGTGCTTTTCAAGGTGCAAATATAACATACAGAGTGTTAAGATGTCCAAACTTGTAATACGATATTTAAAGAACTTGGACGAATTCATTAGGTTTATTATGGAGTTTTAAGGTTTCGTACGGCGTTGTAAGGTGTTGTTAGGAGTATTACGGCGTCCTAGGTTATACTAACATGCTTTTCAAGGTGCTAATATAACATACAAAGTGTTAAGATGTCCGAACTTGTAGTACGATGTTCAAAGAACTTGGACGAATTCATTAGGTGTATTATGTAGTTTTAAGGTTTCGTACGGTGATGTATGGTGTTCTTAGGACTTTTAAGAGGTCCTACATTATACTAAAGTTCTTTTCGAGTTGCTAATGTGGCACAAAGAGTCGTAAGATGTCCTAAGTTGTCGTACGATGTTCAAAGTCTCGAACTAATTCATTAGATTTATTATGGAGTTTTAAGGTTTCGTACGGTGTTGTAAGGCGTCCTATGTTATACTAACGTGCTTTTCACGGTGCTAATATAACATACAGAGTGTTAAGATGTCCGAACTTGTAGTACGATGTTCAAAGAACTTGGACGAATTCATTAGGTTTATTATGGAGTTTTAAAGTTTCGTACTGTGATGTATGGTGTTCTTAGAACTTGTAGGACGTCCTACATTATACTAAAGTTCTTTGGAGTTGCTAATGTGGCACAAAGAGTCGTAAGATGTCCTAAGTTGTCGTACGATGTTCAAAAGTCTCGAACTAATTCATAAGGTTTATTATGGAGTTTTAAGGTTTCGTACGGTGTTGTTAGTTGTTGTTAGGTGTTTTAAGGCGTCCTATGTTATACTAACGTGCTTTTCAAGGTGCAAATATAACATACAGAGTGTTAAGATGTCCAAACTTGTAGTACGATGTTCAAAGAACTTGGACGAATTCATTAGGTTTATTATGGAGTTTTAAGGTTTTGTACGGTGTTGTAAGGTGTTGTTAGGAGTATTAAGGCGTCCTATGTTATACTAACGTGCTTTTCAAGGTGCTAATATAACATACAAAGTGTTAAGATGTCCGAACTTGTAGTACGATGTTCAAAGAACTTGGACGAATTCATTAGGTGTATTATGTAGTTTTAAGGTTTCGTACGGTGATGTATGGTGTTCTTAGGACTTGTAAGACGTCCTACATTATACTAAAGTTCTTTTCGAGTTGCTAATGTGGCACAAAGAGTCGTAAGATGTCCTAAGTTGTCGTACGATGTTCAAAAGTCTCGAACTAATTCATTAGGTTTATTATGGAGTTTTAAGGTTTCGTACGGTGTTGTAAGGCATTGTTAGGTGTTGTAAGGCGTCTTATGTTATACTAACGTGCTTTTCATGGTGCTAATATAACATACAGAGTGTTAAGATGTCCGAACTTGTAGTACGATGTTCAAAGAACTTGGACGAATTCATTAGGTGTATTATGGAGTTTTAAAGTTTCATACGTTGATGTATGGTGTTCTTAGGACTTGTAGGACGTCCTACATTATATTAAAGTTCTTTTCGAGTTGCTAATGTGGCATAAGGAGTCGTAAGATGTCCTAAGTTGTCGTACGATGTTCAAAAGACTTGAACTAATTCATTAGGTTTATTATGGAGTTTTAATGTTTCGTACGGTGTTGTTAGGAGTTTTAAGGCGTCCTATGTTATACTAACGTGCTTTTCAAGGTGCAAATATAACATACAGAGTGTTAAGATATCCGAACTTGTAGTACGATGTTCAAAGAATTTGGAGGAATTCATTAGGTGTATTATGGAGTTTTAAAGTTTCGTACGGTGATGTATGGTGTTCTTAGGACTTGTAGGACGTCCTACATTATATTAAAGTTCTTTTCGAGTTGCTAATGTGGCATAAGAGTCGTAAGATGTCCTAAGTTGTCGTACGATGTTCAAAAGACTCGGACTAAATCATTAGGTTTATTATGGAGTTTTTAGGTTTTGTACGGTGTGGTAAGTTGTTGTTAGGATTTGTAAGGTGTTCTACATTATACTAACGTGCTTTTCAAGCTTCTAACGTGCATACAGAGTCGGCCGATGTCCTAAGTTGTCGTACGATGTTCAAAGGACTCGGACGAATTAATTAGGTGTATTCTGGAGTTTTAAGGTTTCGTACGGTCTTTTAAGGTGTTGATAGGTGTTGTAAGGCGTCCTACATTATACTAACGTGCTTTTCAAATGCTAATGTGCATAAAAATTCGTAAGATGTCCTAAGTTGTCGTACGATGTTCAAAGGACTCGCACGAATTCATTAGGTTTATTATGGAGTTTTAAGGTTTCGTACGGTGTTGTAAGAAGTTGTTAGGAGTTTTAAGGTGTCCTATGTTATACTAACGTGCTTTTCAAGGTGCTAATATAACATACAAAGTGTCCGAACTTGTAGTACGATGTTCAAAGAACTTGGACGAATTCATTAGGTGTATTATGGAGTTTTAAAGTTTCGTACGGTGATGCATGGTGTTCTTAGGACTTGTAAGACGTCCTACATTATACTAAAGTTCTTTTCGAGTTGCTAATGTGGCATAAAGAGTCGTAAGATGTCCTAAGTTGTCGTACGATGTTCAAAAGACTCGGACTAATTCATTAGGTTTATTATGGAGTTTTTAGGTTTTGTGCGGTGTTGTAAGTTGTTGTTAGGAATTGTAAGGTGTTCTACATTATTCTAACGTGCTTTTAAAGGTTCTAACGAGCATATAGAGTCGGTCGATGTCCTAAGTTGTCATACGATGTTCAAAGGACTAGGACGAATTGATTAGGTCTATTATGGAGTTTTAAGGTTTCGTACGTTGTTTTAAGGTGTTGTTAGGAGTTGTAAGGCGTCCTACATTATACTAACGTACTTTTCAAATGCTAATGTTCATATAAAGTCGTAAGATGTCCTAAGTTATCGTATGATGTTCAAACGACTCGGACGAATTCATTAGGTTTATTATGGAGTCTTAAGGTTTCGTACGGTGTTGTAAGGTGCTAATATAACATACAAAGTGTTAAGATGTCCGAACTTGTAGTACGATGTTGAAAGAACTTGGACGAATTCATTAGGTTTATTATGGAGTTTTAAGGTTTCGTACGGTGTTGTAAGGTGTTGTTAGGAGTATTAAGGCGTCCTATGTTATACTAACGTGCTTTTCAAGGTGCTAATATAACATACAAAGTGTTAAGATGTCCGAACTTGTAGTACGATGTTGAAAGAACTTGGACGAATTCATTAGGTGTATTATGGAGTTTTAAAGTTTCGTACGGTGATGTATGGTGTTCTTAGGACTTGTAGGACGTCCTACATTATATTAAAGTTCTTTTCGAGTTGCTAATGTGGCATAAAGAGTCGTAAGATGTCATAAGTTGTCGTACGATGTTCAAAAGACTCGAACTAATTCATTAGGTTTATTATGGAGTTTTAAGGTTTCATACGGTGTTGTTAGGTGTTTTAAGGCGTCCTATGTTATACTATCGTGCTTTTCAATGTGCAAATATAATATACAGAGTGTTAAGACGTCCTAGTTTATACTAAAGCTCTATTCGAGTTGCTAATGTGGCACAAAGAGTCGTAAGATGTCCAAACTTGTAGTACGATGTTCAAAGAACTTGGACGAATTCATTAGGTTTATTATGGAGTTTTAAGGTTTCGTACGGTGTTGTAAGGTGTTGTTAGGAGTATTAAGGCGTCCTATGTTTTACTAACGTGCTTTTCAAGGTGCTAATATAACATACAAAGTGTTAAGATGTCCGAACTTCTAGTACGATGTTGAACGAACTTCGACTAATTCATTAGGTGTGTTATGGAGTTTAAGGTTTCGTACGGTGATGTATGGTGTTCTTAATACTTGTAAGACGTCCTACACTATACTAAAGTTCTTTGGAGTTGCTAATGTGGCACAAAGAGTCGTAAGATGTCCTAAGTTGTCTTACGATGTTCAAAAGTCTCGAACTAATTCATTAGGTTTATTATGGAGTTTTAAGGTTTCGTACGGTGTTGTAAGGTGTTGTAAGGAGTCCTATGTTATACTAACGTGCTTTTCACGGTGCTAATATAACATACAGAGTGTTAAGATGTCCGAACTTGTAGTACGATGTTCAAAGAACTTGGACGAATTCATTAGGTGTATTATGGAGTTTTAAAGTTTCATAGGGTTGTGTTCAGTACGATCTTTAGCCTTTCTTCGTAAGATCCTGAGAACTGAAATGCCTAAAGACGGCGCTCAAGTCAGAAATGCGATCTTCTAGGGCAGGAATTCTTATATGCTAATTGCCTGAAATCCCTCTCATTTTGTCAATAAGGGAGAGGTTGGGAGATAGCTCTTAGCCTGTTGGTTGCTTGCCTGTGACTTGACTTCCTCGTACTCCTTCTCCTAGAAAGCGACGTGTTCTTAGGACTTGTAGGACGTCCTACATTATATTAAAGTTCTTTTCGAGTTGCTAATGTGGCATAAAGAGTCGTAAGATTTCCTAAGTTGTCGTACGATGTTCAAAAGACTCGAACTAATTCATTAGGTTTATTATGGAGTTTTAAGGTTTCGTAAGGTGTTGTTAGGTGTTGCTAGGTGTTTTAAGGCGTCCTATCTTATACTAACGTGCTTTTCAAGGTGCAAATATAACATACAGAGTGTTAAGATGTCCAAACTTGTAATACGATATTTAAAGAACTTGGATGAATTCATTAGGTTTATTATGGAGTTTTAAGGTTTCGTACGGCGTTGTAAGGTGTTGTTAGGAGTATTACGGCGTCCTAGGTTATACTAACATGCTTTTCAAGGTGCTAATATAACATACAAAGTGTTAAGATGTCCGAACTTGTAGTACGATGTTCAAAGAACTTGGACGAATTCATTAGGTGTATTATGTAGTTTTAAGGTTTCGTACGGTGATGTATGGTGTTCTTAGGACTTTTAAGACGTCCTACATTATACTAAAGTTCTTTTCGAGTTGCTAATGTGGCACAAAGAGTCGTAAGATGTCCTAAGTTGTCGTACGATGTTCAAAAGTCTCGAACTAATTCATTAGATTTATTATGGAGTTTTAAGGTTTCGTACGGTGTTGTAAGGCGTCCTATGTTATACTAACGTGCTTTTCACGGTGCTAATATAACATACAGAGTGTTTTTTTTTTTTTTGGGTAAAGGGTTACCCCGGTGATTCTATTATAAAGACAACCGTCAATGAAGTACAAGTAGTGAGGAAGCGTTCCACACTAGTTCATATATGGGACAGGCCCCACATATGTGAACATAAAAACAAAAAAAACCCACAAAACAACACCAAGACAAACCAAACAATCTAGCCTACCACAAATTGATGACATAAACAAAATTAAATAAAAAACCATTTCATCAGCCGCCATCATCAAAAGTGTAGATTCCACCCCAAAGAAACCTCAACCAATATTGCCAGCAGATCAACTCCCTAGTAATCCAGAATATCAGACAAACCATTAACACCCGATGTAGAAGGAGTACCTGCCCTCTTAGAACCCGATGGAGATTCTAGCGCCATTGCCATGCTCATCATAAACCTTGCCATCCCATTATCCATATCTAAAACCTCATCCACTTCCGAATCCGAGTCAAACCTAGAGCTTTCCTTATCCATGTTCCCTTTCACCTTGTCTGTCTCAATTTCATCTATTTTCTCCACAGATAACGCCTCAAAAGGGTTTGATGTAGTTAGATCAGATTTACCCATATTTGAACCACTTTTAGTCTCCATAGTATCAATCTTTGTCACTTGCTTTGTAACATGTTGCACTTCCTTCCCTTTTTTGTTAACTGGACGGTACTCGAATTGGGGCTTTTTTAAAGCAACCCCAAGTCTTTTTGCAGCTTTCTTACCCTTTACTTCCTTAAACCCTTTATCATCCTCTCTAGCATTTGTGGTCTGCTCATGCTTATTCGTATTAGTACAATCAGCATCATTATGGCCAAAAACACAACAATGACCACATCTTGGAGGCTTCCACTCATACTCAACCATCACATGTGCTGCTCCAAACCCATCCCCCTCTAATTCTGGAATAGCAACAGATATCTCTTCTTTAAACCCCGCATCCGCTGAGATCTCAACCAAAGCTCTTGCAAAGCTACTTCTACCCCACGTGTTTGCACACATAGAGCTTGTGAATGAATCCAACAACTTTGGAGTCCCAATTTGCGAAACCAAAAGACTCAAACCAACATCAGAATAAGCTACCAACGGAATATCATGCAATTTTACCCAAACAGATACATTCTTGATATCATCCTTGTGTAGCTTTGTGTTAGGGGACCAGACATTCAGGATAATCGGTTTATTACGAATTATCCAAGGCCCTGCTTCGATCACATCCATCATCCCCTTCCTATCATTAAACTTAAAAAAGAAAAAGCCATTTGCATTCATCATTGACTTTTGCAAGCCAAATTTTTTCCAATGAGTTTTAGCAAAGTATTCAACCACTGGATACGCTACCCTATCCCCCAAAAAGTAGCCATACAAAGTAAATTCAAGTTTATTACAAATCATACGGACAGTCTCTTTGGGTAATACAACATCAAAACCTTCTTTTTTCTCCTCATTCACCATATAACCGAACTTAACTGGTGTTATAGGTAATTCAGACTTTGGTTGAACAATAGCAGCATACGTTGTATTCAAATTAGACTTACCGGGCGCATCATTCACACTAGTCGCATGAGCAAGAGAACCCACAGATGCATCAGCCGTATGCTTGTGAACTGAATCAGTCATGTGAGATGAATCAGTCGTATGACTTGTTGTATCATTATGCTTAGCCGTGTCAACCCCATGAGGTTCAAGATTTGTTGTATCATTCTGCTTAGCCGTGTCAACCCCATGAGGCAGATTAGGGTTTATGGATGAACCCCTAATCGCCTTTTCCTGATTCAACAAATTGCAACGTGGATTGCCATCGATCTTTAGCACCTTACTAGCCAAATTACCACCTTTCATACTCGTTTTTATGATCAGAAACGAATCTGATATAAAAACCCAAGAACAGGCCAAACCCTAATTGCACAAAAGAAACTAGGGTTTTAGGTACTATATGACACTAGATGAACGAATTAAGGATCAAGTAACAAACCCAAGAATCAAGAAACGATCAAGAAAGAAGAAACGAATCAAGAAATCAGATTCAAGAGCAAAAAAACGAATTAGGTTTATTATGGAGTTGTAGTACGATGTTCAAAGAACTTGGACGAATTCATTAGGTTTATTATGGAGTTTTAAAGTTTCGTACTGTGATGTATGGTGTTCTTAGAACTTGTAGGACGTCCTACATTATACTAAAGTTCTTTGGAGTTGCTAATGTGGCACAAAGAGTCGTAAGATGTCCTAAGTTGTCGTACGATGTTCAAAAGTCTCGAACTAATTCATAAGGTTTATTATGGAGTTTTAAGGTTTCGTACGGTGTTGTTAGTTGTTGTTAGGTGTTTTAAGGCGTCCTATGTTATACTAACGTGCTTTTCAAGGTGCAAATACAGAGTGTTAAGATGTCCAAACTTGTAGTACGATGTTCAAAGAACTTGGACGAATTCATTAGGTTTATTATGGAGTTTTAAGGTTTTGTACGGTGTTGTAAGGTGTTGTTAGGAGTATTAAGGCGTCCTATGTTATACTAACGTGCTTTTCAAGGTGCTAATATAACATACAAAGTGTTAAGATGTCCGAACTTGTAGTACGATGTTCAAAGAACTTGGACGAATTCATTAGGTGTATTATGTAGTTTTAAGGTTTCGTACGGTGATGTATGGTGTTCTTAGGACTTGTAAGACGTCCTACATTATACTAAAGTTCTTTTCGAGTTGCTAATGTGGCACAAAGAGTCGTAAGATGTCCTAAGTTGTCGTACGATGTTCAAAAGTCTCGAACTAATTCATTAGGTTTATTATGGAGTTTTAAGGTTTCGTACGGTGTTGTAAGGCATTGTTAGGTGTTGTAAGGCGTCTTATGTTATACTAACGTGCTTTTCATGGTGCTAATATAACATACAGAGTGTTAAGATGTCCGAACTTGTAGTACGATGTTCAAAGAACTTGGACGAATTCATTAGGTGTATTATGGAGTTTTAAAGATTCATACGTTGATGTATGGTGTTCTTAGGACTTGTAGGACGTCCTACATTATATTAAAGTTCTTTTCGAGTTGCTAATGTGGCATAAGGAGTCGTAAGATGTCCTAAGTTGTCGTACGATGTTCAAAAGACTTGAACTAATTCATTAGGTTTATTATGGAGTTTTAATGTTTCGTACGGTGTTGTTAGGAGTTTTAAGGCGTCCTATGTTATACTAACGTGCTTTTCAAGGTGCAAATATAACATACAGAGTGTTAAGATATCCGAACTTGTAGTACGATGTTCAATGAATTTCGAGGAATTCATTAGGTGTATTATGGAGTTTTAAAGTTTCGTACGGTGATGTATGGTGTTCTTAGGACTTGTAGGACGTCCTACATTATATTAAAGTTCGTTTCGAGTTGCTAATGTGGCATAAGAGTCGTAAGATGTCCTAAGTTGTCGTACGATGTTCAAAAGACTCGGACTAAATCATTAGGTTTATTATGGAGTTTTTAGGTTTTGTACGGTGTGGTAAGTTGTTGTTAGGATTTGTAAGGTGTTCTACATTATACTAACGTGCTTTTCAAGCTTCTAACGTGCATACAGAGTCGGCCGATGTCCTAAGTTGTCGTACGATGTTCAAAGGACTCGGACGAATTAATTAGGTGTATTCTGGAGTTTTAAGGTTTCGTACGGTCTTTTAAGGTGTTGATAGGTGTTGTAAGGCGTCCTACATTATACTAACGTGCTTTTCAAATGCTAATGTGCATAAAAATTCGTAAGATGTCCTAAGTTATCGTATGATGTTCAAACGACTCGGACGAATTCATTAGGTTTATTATGGAGTCTTAAGGTTTCGTACGGTGTTGTAAGGTGCTAATATAACATACAAAGTGTTAAGATGTCCGAACTTGTAGTACGATGTTGAAAGAACTTGGACGAATTCATTAGGTTTATTATGGAGTTTTAAGGTTTCGTACGGTGTTGTAAGGTGTTGTTAGGTGTATTAAGGCGTCTTATGTTATACTAACGTGCTTCTCAAGGTGCTAATATAACATACAGAGTCGTAAGATATCTTAAGTTGGCGTACGATGTGTAAAGGACTCGGATGAATTCATTAGGTTTATTGTGGAGTTTTAACGTTTTATACGGTGATGTAAGGTGTTCTTAGGAGTTGTAACGCGTCCAACATTATTCTAACATGCTTTTCATGTTGCTAAACTCGCATATTGAGGCGTAACATCTCCTGAGTTGTCGTACGATGTTCAATGGCCATCGACGAATTCATTTGGTTTATTATGGAGTTTTAGGTTTTCTACGGTGTTGTAAGTTGTTGTTAGGAATTGTAAGGTGTTCTACATTATACTAACGTGCTTTTCAAGGTTCTAACGTGCATACAGAGTCGGTCGATGTCTTACTTTGTCATACGATGTTCAAAGAACTCGGACGAATTGATTAGGTGTATTATGGAGTTTAAGGTTTCGTACGGTGTTTTAAGGTGTAGTTAGGAGTTGTAAGGCGTCCTACATTATACTAACGTACTTTTCAAATGCTAATGTTCATATAAAGTCGTAACATGTCCTAAGTTGTCGTACGATGTTCAAAAGTCTCGATCTAATTCATTAGGTTTATTATGGCGTTTTAAGGTTTCGTACGGTGTTGTAAGGTGTTATTAGGAGTATTAAGGCGTCCTATGTTATACTAAAGTGCTTTTCAAGGTGCTAATATAACATACAAAGTGTTAAGATGTCCGAACTTGTAGTACGATGTTGAAAGAACTTGGACGAATTCATTAGGTGTGTTATAGAGTTTTAAGGTTTCGTACGGTGATGTATGGTGTTCTTAATACTTGTAAGACGTCCTACATTATACTAAACTTCTTTGGCGTTGCAAATGTGGCACAAAGAGTCGTAAGATGTCCTAAGTTGTCGTACGATGTTCAAAAGTCTCGAACTAATTCATTAGGTTTATTATGGAGTTTTAAGGTTTCGTACGGTGTTGTAAGGTGATGTTAGGTGTTGTAAGGCGTCCTAGGTTATACTAACATGCTTTTCAAGGTGCTAATATAACATACAGAGTGTTAAGATGTCCGAACTTGTAGTACGATGTTCAAAAAACTTGGACGAATTCATTAGGTGTATGATGGACTTTTTTCGTACGGTGATGTATGGTGTTCTTAGGACTTGTAGGACGTCCTACATTATATTAAAGTTCTTTTCGAGTTACTAATGTGGCATAAAGAGTCGTAAGATTTCCTAAGTTGTCGTACGATGTTCAAAAGTTTCGAACTAATTCATTAGCTTTATTATGGTGTTTTAAGGTTTCGTACGGTGTTGTAAGGTGTATTAGGAGTATTAAGGCGTCCTATGTTATTCTAACGTGCTTTTCAAGGTGCTAATATAACATACAAAGTGTTAAGATGTCCGAACTTGTAGTACGATGTTGAAAGAACTTGGACGAATTCATTAGATGTGTTATTGAGTTTTAAGGTTTCGTACGGTGATGTATGGTGTTCTTGATACTTTTAAGACGTCCTACATTATTCTAAAGTTCTTTGGAGTTGCTAATGTGGCACAAAGAGTCGTAAGATGTCCTAAGTTGTCGTAAGATTCTTAACAGTAGGGTCAACACCTCTCACAGCCCGATGTCTCCGTATTTATTTACTATGGTTATGGAGATCCTTACTTTGGTATTGAGAAGGGCTGTTTCATTGGACTCGTCTTTCAGATTCCATAATAGATGTGAGAAGATTCTTTTGATCAATTTGTGTTTTGCAGATGACTTGTTTCTATTTGCTAGAGGGGACTTGAGCTCTGCAAAGGTTATTATGAAATCTTTAACAGATTTTGCTTCCATGTCTGGGTTGAGCCCGAGTAACCAGAAAAGTACCATATTTTTTTGTAACGTACCTGTGCAAACCAAGAACAGTATCCTGAATATTATGCCTTTTGTGGAGGGTAAGTTGCCGGTTAGGTATTTGGGTGTTCCCCTTGTGGCGTCTAGGGTAAGGACTTCGGACTGTCGGGCTCTTATTGAAAAAGTTGATTATCGTATTGGTGACTGGAAGAATAAGTTGCTTTCTTTTGCTGGTAGATGTCAACTCATTAACTCTGTTATCGCTTCTCTTCATGTGTTTTGGTCTTCAGTGTTTATACTCCCTATCCGGATTATGCATGATATTGAGGCTAAGATGAGGGATTTCTTATGGGCTCGGGGTCCTTTGAAGAAGGGCCGTGCTAGGGTTGCTTGGAAGGATGTTTGTATGCCAAAGAATGAAGGTGGTCTGGGAATTAAACGTGTTAGGGATATGAATAAAGCCATGATGTCATATCACATTTGGAGCATCATCTCCAACCGTCCGTCTGTTTGGGTAGATTGGATCAAGCAATATAGGTTGAAGGGGAGGAACCTTTGGAGTGTAGAGGTTCCTAGAAATTGTTCTTGGGGCTGGCGGAAAATTCTTCAACTTAGGCCTCATGTTCGTAGATTTGTGTGGTCAAAAGTGGGGAATGGTAATAATACGTCTGTTTGGTATGATACTTGGTTCGAAGGAGGTCCGTTGATTGAGATGTTGTCGCACAGGGATATTAGGAATGCTGGGTTTTCTTTGGAGGATAAAGTGGCTGATATTATTAGGGATGGTGGTTGGAGATGGCCTTCTACTTGGTTAAATACATATCCGATTCTTAACCATGTCAGCCTGATGCGGTTATATCCTGATACATTGGATCAGTATTTCTGGAAAGCGGGCTCGAATCTGTGCTCGTTCTCTACTAAGGAGGTGTGGGACTGTCTTAGATTGCGTGGTCCTATTGTTGACTGGTTTAAAGGGGATTGGTTCTCTCAGTGTGTTCCGAAGCATGCGTTTCTGTTATGGTTGGTGATGAGGGAAAGATTACTCACCCAAGACAAGATTCTGTCATGGGATCTGGCTAGAAGGGGGAATATGAACATGATGTGTTGTCCACTTTGTTATAGGAATTATGATTCGCATGACCATTTGTTCTTTGAGTGTTCCTTTGCTACTAGGGTTTGGGATCTTACCAAATCTATGGCTAGATTGCAGCACCTGTCGAACCACATATTGGATATCATTGATTGGATAAAGTCGGCTTACTCGAAGTCATTACGTCATGTGGTTGGTAAATTATCTATTGCAGCTGCGGTCTATTTGGTTTGGCAAGATAGAAACAACCGGTTGTTCAAGAACCAAACAAGGCCCCCGGAAGTGGTAGCGGAAGAAATTCGTAATACAGTTCGTTGCAAATTACTGGGCCTTAAGTTTAAGAACTCGATTCGGGTGTGGACTATTCTAAGGGAATGGAAGATTGATTGCGAACAAGATTTGGTAGATCCAGGCTGATTATTTGTATTTTGTTTTTGTTGATTTAGCATGGCTAGTGTGTGTCTTGTTTTACTTTGTTTACTTGGCAGGTTTGCTTTTGTTGGTGTTTTCGTTTGTACACATTCATGGGGCATGTCCTATGTTTGAACTAGTGTGGTATTCTGCCATGCTACTTATTCTTATGTTTTGATGTTAATATATAGAATCACCGGGGTAACCCTTTACCCAAAAAAAAGATGTTAAAAAGTCTCGAACTAATTCATTAGGTTTATTATTGAGTTTTAAGGTTTCGTACGGTGTTGTAAAGTGTTGTTAGGTGTTGTAAGGCGTCCTATGTTATACTAACGTGCTTTTCAAGGTGCTAATATAACATACAGTGTGTTAAGATGTCCGAACTTGTAGTACGATGTTCAAAGAACTTGGAGGAATTCATTAGTGTATTATGGAGTTTTAAAGTTTTGTACGGTGATGTATGGTGTTCTTAGGACTTGTAGGACGTCCTACATTATACTAAAGTTCTTTTCGAGGTGCTAATGTGGCACAAAGAGTCGTAAGATTTCCTAAGTTGTCGTACGATGTTCAAAAGACTCGAACTAATTCATTAGCTTTATTATGGAGTTTTAAGGTTTCGTACGGTGTTGTAAGGTGTTGTTAGGTGTTTTAAGGCGTCCTATGTTATACAAACGTGCTTTTGAAGGTGCTAATAAAACATACAGAGTGTTAAGATGTCCGAACTTGTAGTACGATGTTCAAAGAACTTGGACGAATTCATTAGGTGTATTATGTACTTTTAAAGTTCATGACGGTGATGTATGGTGTTCTTAGGACTTGTAGGACGTCCTACATTATACTAAAGTTCTTTTCGAGTTGCTTATGTGGCATAAAGAGTCGTAAGATGTCCTAAGTTGTCGTACGATGTTCAAAATACTCGGGCTAATTCATTAGGTTTATTATAGAGTTTTTATGTTTTGTACGGTGTTGTAAGTTGTTTGGAATTGTAAGGTGTTCTACATTATACTAACGTGCTTTTCAAGCTTCTAACGTGCATACAGAGTCGCTCGATGTCCTAAGTTGTGGTACGATGTTCAAAGGACTCGGACGAATTGATTAGGTGTATTATGGAGTTTAAAGGTTTCGTACGGTGATTTAAGGTGTTGATAGGTGTTGTAAGGCGTCCTACATTATACTAACGTACTTTTCAAATGCTAATGTGCATAAAAATTCGTAAGTTGTCCTAAGTTGTCGTACGATGTTCATAGGACTCGGACGAATCCATTAGGTTTATTATGGAACTTTAAGTTTTCGTACGGTGTTGTAAGGTGTTGTTAGGAGTATTAAGGCGTCCTATGTTATACTAACATGCTTTTAAAGGTGCTAATATAACATACAAAGTGTTAAGGTGTCCGAACTTGTTTTATGATGTTCAAAGAACTTGGACGAATTCATTATGTGTATTATGGGGTTTTAATGTTTCGTACGGAGATTTATGGTGTTCTTAGGACTTCTAAGACGTCCTACATTATACTAAAGTTCTTTTCGAGTTGCTAACGTGTCACAAAGAGTCGTAAGATGTCCTAAGTTGTCGTACGATGTTCAAAAGACGTCCTACATTATACTAAAGTTCTTTTCGAGTTGCTAATGTGGCAAAAAGAGTCGTAAGATGTCCTAAGTTGTCGTACGATGTTCAAAAGTTTCGAACTAATTCATTAGCTTTATTATGGCGTTTTAAGGTTTCATACGGTGTTGTAAGGTGTTATTAGGAGTATTAAGGCGTCCTATGTTATTCTAACGTGCTTTTCAGGTGCTAATAGAACATACAAAGTGTTAAGATGTCCGAACTTGTAGTACGATGTTGAAAGAACTTGGACGAATTCATTAGATGTGTTATTGAGTTTTAAGATTTCATACGGTGATGTATGGTGTTCTTGATACTTGTAAGACGTCCTACATTATACTAAAGTTCTTTGGAGTTGCTTATGTGGCACAAAGAGTCGTAAGATGTCCTAAGTTGTCGTAAGATGTTCAAAAGTCTCGAACTAATTCATTAGGTTTATTATTGAGTTTTAAGGTTTCGTACGGTGTTGTAAGGTGTTGTTAGGTGTTGTAAGGCGTCCTATGTTATACTAACGTGCTTTTCAAGGTGCTAATATAACATACAGAGTGTTAAGATGTCAGAACTTGTAGTACGATGTTCAAAGAACTTGGAGGAATTCATTAGGTGTATTATGGAGTTTTAAAGTTTTGTACGGTGATGTATGGTGTTCTTAGGACTTGTAGGACGTCCTACATTATATTAAAGTTCTTTTCGAGTTACTAATGTGGCATAAAGAGTCGTAAGATGTCCTAAGTTGTCGTACGATGTTCAAAGACTCGAACTAATTCATTAGGTTTATTATGGAGTTTTAAGGTTCCGTATGGTGTTGTAAGGTGTTGTTAGAAGTATTAAGGCGTCCTATGTTATACTAACTTGCTTTTTTTTGGGTAAAGGGTTACCCCGGTGATTCTATTATAAAGACAACCGTCATTAACGTACAAGTAGTGTGATTGAGTTCCACACTAGTTCATATATGGGACAAACCCCCACATATGTGATCAAAATAAAGACAAAATCCAAAACACACCAAACAAACTATCCTACCACAAATCGCTGACATAATAGCCAAATCCTAACAAAAAAACCTATCCATCAACCACCATCATCAAAGATGAAGTTGCCACCAATGGAAAGCCACCTCAAACACCTGAATAATCAAATCCCTATCCAATTTGCCCTTCATTTTACTCGAGTTATATTTATTGTTTCATCATAAACAACTTCAACTTCTTCCACATCCAAGTCTTCAATCAAATCCCTATCCAATTTGCCCTTCATTTTACTAGATTCCAAATTCGCCCCACCGTTCAGATTTTCCGAGTTAAGAATATTAAAGGCGTTATGAATCTGGATCTTTGAGGGATCTCTACTCTTCACATCTGACTTTGAAGGTTTTGTTCCCACCATTTTCTTATAATCCAGTGGTCTATATTCAACTTTTGGTTTCTGGTTTTTAACCTGAACCCCATTTTTCTTTGCCGTTTTCCTACCCTTTACTTCAATAAAGCCATCCCCATTTACTTTAGGATCGGGTTTAGATATAATACTAACCTGTTTAGGGCAAGCATCAGTTCCGTGCCCAAACACACAACAATAAGCACACCTCGGTGGGTTCCACTCATACTCCACATCCACAATCTCAGTAATATATTTGTCACCCTCTAACTCAGGAATAGCCATAGTTAGAACCTCTTTGAAATCATGGTCAGCAGATATTTCCACAAGCGCCCTAGCATAACTACTCCTTCCCCAAGCATCATTACACATAGCACTAGTAATGTATCAAGCAACTTAGGAGTACCAATCTTTGAAAAAAGCATACTTAGCCCATCATCAGTGTATGCAGCAAGGGGAACATTATGCAGTTTAACCCAAACCGCAACTTTCTTGATATCTTCTTTTTTAAGCGCAAGAGTAGGCGACCATATATTTAGGAAAATCGGTTTATTACGGATCAGCCAAGGTCCCCCTTCAAGCACATCAATCATACCTTTATTATTTGCAAATTTGAAGAAGAAGAATCCATTTACATTCATCATAATCTTCTGAATTCCGTATTTCTTCCAATTATCCTCCACAAAATACTTTACAACAGGGAACGCTTCTCTATCCCCAATAAAGTACCCATAAAGAGTGAACGCAAGTTTGTCATGAACAGTTTTAACAGACTCCCTAGTTAGAACCACATCAACCCCTTTTTCCCTGTCCAAGGACTCCAAAAAGCGAAAGTTAATCGATTTTTCCGACGTACCTGATTGTAATGATGCAGCATATGTAGCATTCACCATTTTGTTATCCAACGACTCAGAATCAGATTTTGAGACTTCCGGTTTATTACCCACTTCAGCTTTAGCTTCCACATTTGAATCGTTTATAAACATCCCTCGTCTAGGAAGAAGAGGTATGCCATCAATGTTCACCACCTTTCTCGCAATACCGGTTGGATCATTGCCAATATCATCTTGAATCTGGAATGTGACTTTACTAGTTCTTGTAGGTGTAGCCATTACTAGAATGCAACTTGAATTCAAATTCACTTGAATCCACAACCCAAATCAGAGTGTAATTCGAAACAAACACAAATTTGAACCAAGATGGGGTTTAGACCAACCCTTCTAACGTCCAAATCTAGATGTATTACCCAAAAACGTAGCAAAAAACCAAACCCTAGTTTCAGCCACCACCAACACTCAAAAACGGCGCCCAAAACACAGAACCCTAATTCTGATTTTGATTGAAACCCTAAAAGACGAACAAATCACCTTTCTAAAGGCCTTCGTAAATCTCAATCAAAGAATCACAAGATTAATCAAGAACAAGCAGCCGATTTGAGCAATAGAACGAGTTGAACTAAATATCAATCGAACATGTAGATTTTCAAACCCTAGGAGAGAAAATCAGCAAAAACAACTCGCAAAAGATGTTCTTAATGATTACAAATGATGAAAACGTAGGAGCTTATGATTCAAGAACAAGAAAAACGATTTGAGAGCAATCAAGAAACCTGAATTTCGTCCAGAAACCCTAATTCGCCCCAAAAACCCTAATTCGCCCCATCATGTTGTTTGGAGTTTTTTATACTAACGTACTTTTCAAATGCTAATGTGCATATAAAGTCGTAAGATGTCCTAAGTTGTCGTACGATGTTCAAAGGACTCGAACTAATTCATTAGGTTTATTATGGAGTTTTAAGGTTTCGTACGGTGTTGTAAGGTGTTGTTAGGTGTTTTAAGGTGTCCTATGTTATACTAACGTGCTTTTCAAGGTGCTAATATAACATACAGAGTGTTAAGATATCCGAACTTGTAGTACGATATTCAAAGAACTTGGACGAATTCATTAGGTGTATTATAGAGTTTTAAAGTTTCGTATGGTGATGTATGGTGTTCTTAGGACTTGTAAGACGTCCTACATTATACTAAAGTTTTTTTCGAGTTGCTAATGTGGCATAAAGAGTCGTAAGATGTCCTAAGTTGTCATACGATGTTCAAAATACTCGGATTAATTCATTAGGTTTATTATGAAATTTTTAGGTTTTGTACGGTGTTGTAAGTTGTTGTTAGGAATTGTAAGGTGTTCTACATTATACTAACGTGCTTTACAAGCTTCTAACGTGCATTCAGAGTCGGTCGATGTCCTAAGTTGTCGTACGATGTTCAAAGGACTCGGACGAACTGATTAGGTGTATTATGGAGTTTTAAGGTTTCGTACGGTGTTTTAAGGTGTTGATAGGTGTTGTAAGGCGTCCTACATTATACTAACGTACTTTTCAAATGCTAATGTGCATAAAAATTCGTAAAATGTCCTAAGTTGTCGTATGATGTTCATAGGACTCGGACGAACCAATTAGCTTTATTATGGAGTTTTAAGGTTTCGTACGGTGTTGTAAGGTGTTGTTAGGAGTATTAAGGCGTCCTATTTTATACTAACATGCTTTTCAAGGTGCTAATATGACATACATAGTCGTAAGATGTCCTAAGTTGTCGTACGATGTTCAAAGGACTCGAACTAATTCATTAGGTTTATTATGTTGTTTTAAGGTTTCGTACGGTGTTGTAAGGTGTTATTAGGAGTATTAAGGCGTCCTATGTTATACTAACGTGCTTTTCAAGGTGCTAATATAACATACAAAGTGTTAAGATGTCCGCACTTGTAGTATGATGTTGAAAGAACTTGGACGAATTCATTAGGTGTGTTATGGAGTTTTAAGGTTTCGTACAATGATGTATGGTGTTCTTAATACTTGTAAGACGTCCTACATTATACTAAAGTTCTTTGGAGTTGCTAATGTGGCACAAAGAGTGGTAAGATGTCCTAAGTTGTCGTACGATGTTCAAAAGTCTCGAACTAATTCATTAGGTTTATTATGGAGTTTTAAGGTTTCGTACGGTGTTGTAAGGTGTTGTTAGGTGTTGTAAGGCGTCCTATGTTATACTAAGGTGCTTTTCAAGGTGCTAATATAACATACAGAGTGTTAAGATGTCCGAACTTGTAGTACGATGTTCAAAAGACTCGGACGAATTGATTAGGTGTATTATGGAGTTTTAAAGTTTCGTACGGTGATGTATGGTGTTCATAGGACTTTTAGGACGTCCTACATTATATTAAAGTTCTTTTCGAGTTGCTAATGTGGCATAAAGAGTCGTAAGATGTCCTAAGTTGTCGTACGATGTTCATAAGACTCGGACGAATCCATTAGGTTTATTATGGAGTTTTAGGGTTTCGTACGGTGTTGTAAGGTGTTGTTAGGAGTATTAAGGTGTCCTATTTTATACTAACATGCTTTTCAAGGTGCTAATATGACATACATAGTCGTAAGATGTCTTAAGTTTTCGTACGATGTGTAAAGGACTCGGATGAATTCATTAGGTTTATTATGGATTTTTAACGTTTTGTACGGTGATGTAAGGTGTTCTTAAGAGTAGTAACGCGTCCAACATTATTCTAACGTGCTTTTCAACTTGCTAAACTCGCATACTGAGGCGTAACATCTCCTGAGATGTCGTACAATGTTCAATGGCCTTCGACGAATTCATTAGGTTTTATATGGAGTTTTTAGGTTTTGTACGGTGTTGTAAGTTGTTGTTAAGAAATTGTAAGGTGTTCTACATTATACTAACGTGCTTTTCTAGGTTCTAACGTGCATACAGAGTCGGTCGATGTCCTAAGTTGCGTACGACGTTCAAAGGACTCGGAGGAACTGATTAGGTGTATTATAGAGTTTTAAGGTTTCGTACGGTGTTTTAAGGTGTTGTTAGGAGTTGTAAGGCGTCCTACATTATACTAACGTACTTTTCAAATGCTAATGTGCATATAAAGTCATAAGATGTCCTAAGTTGTCGTACGATGTTCAAAGGACTCGAACTAATTCATTAGGTTTATTATGGAGTTTTAAGGTTTCGTACGGTGTTGTAAGGTGTTGTTAGGTGTTTTAAGGCGTCCTATGTATTACTAACGTGCTTTTCAAGGTGCTAATATAACATACAGAGTGTTAAGATGTCCGAACTTGTAGTACGATGTTCAAAGAACTTGGACGAATTCATTAGGTGTATTATAGAGTTTTAAAGTTTCGTACTGTGATGTATGGTGTTCTTAGGACTTGTAGGACGTCCTACATTATACTAAAGTTCTTTTCGAGTTGCTTATGTGGCATAAAGAGTCGTAAGATGTCCTAAGTTGTCAACGATGTTCAAAATAATCGGACTAATTCATTAGGTTTATTATGGAGTTTTTAGGTTTTGTACGGTGTTGTAAGTTGTTGTTAGGATTTGTAAGGTGTTCTACTTTATACTAACGTGCTTTTCAGGCTTCTAACGTGCATACAGAGTCGGTCGATGTCCTAAGTTGTCGTACGATGTTCAAAGGACTCGGACGAATTGATTAGGTGTATTCTGGAGTTTTAAGGTTTTGTACCGTGTTTAAGGTGTTGATAGGTGTTGTAAGGCGTCCTACATTATACTAACGTACTTTTCAAATGCTAATGTGCATAAAAATTTGTAAGATGTCCTAAGTTGTCGTATGATGTTCATAGGACTCGGACGAATCCATTAGGTTTATTATGGAGTTTTAAGGTTTCGTACGGTGTTGTAAGGTGTTGTTAGGAGTATTAAGGCGTCCTATTTTATACTAACATGCTTTTCAAGGTGCTAATATGACATACATAGTCGTAAGATGTCTTAAGTTGTCGTACGATGTGTAAAGGACTCGGATGAATTCATTAGGTTTATTATGGATTTTTAACGTTTTGTACGGTGATGTAAGGTGTTCTTAAGAGTTGTAACGCATCCAACATTATTCTAACGTGCTTTTCAAGTTGCTAAACTCGCATACTGAGGCGTAACATCTCCTGAGTTGTCGTAAGATGTTCAATGGCATTCGACGAATTCATTAGGTTTATTATGGAGTTTTTAGGTTTTGTACGGTGTTGTAAGTTGTTGTTAGGAATTGTAAGGTGTTCTACATTATACTAACGTGCTTTTCAAGGTTCTAACGTGCATACAGAGTCGGTCGATGTCCTAAGTTGTCGTACGATGTTCAAAGGACTCGGACGAACTGATTAGGTGTATTATAGAGTTTTAAGGTTTCGTACGGTGTTTTAAGGTGTTGTTAGGAGTTGTAAGGCGTCCTACATTATACTAACGTACTTTTCAAATGCTAATGTACATATAAAGTTGTAAGATGTCCTAAGTTGTCGTACGATGTTCAAAGTACTCGGACAAATTGATTAGGTGTATTATGGAGTTTTAAGGTTTCGTACGGTGTTTTAAGGTGTTGTTAGGAGTTGTAAGGCGTCCTACATTATACTAACGTACTTTTCAAATGCTAATGTGCATATAAAGTCGTAAGATGTCCTAAGTTGTCGTACGATGTTCAAAGGACTCGAACTAATTCATTAGGTTTATTATGGAGTTTTAAGGTTTCGTACGGTGTTGTAAGGTACGGTGTTTTAAGGTGTTGTTAGGAGTTGTAAGGCGTCCTACATTATACTAACGTACTTTTCAAATGCTAATGTGCATATAAAGTCGTAAGATGTCCTAAGTTGTCGTACGATGTTCAAAGGACTCGAACTAATTCATTAGGTTTATTATGGAGTTTTAAGGTTTCGTACGGTGTTGTAAGGTGTTGTTAGGTGTTTTAAGGCGTCCTATGTATTACTAACGTGCTTTTCAAGGTGCTAATATAACATACAGAGTGTTAATATGTCCGAACTTGTAGTACGATGTTCAAAGAACTTGGACGAATTCATTAGGTGTATTATAGAGTTTTAAAGTTTCGTACGGTGATGTATGGTGTTCTTAGGACTTGTAGGACGTCCTACATTATACTAAAGTTCTTTTCGAGTTTTTAATGTGGCATAAAGAGTCGTGAGATGTCCTAAGTTGTCATACGATGTTCAAAATACTCGGACTAATTCTTTAGGTTTATTATGGAGTTTTTAGGTTTTGTACGGTGTTGTAAGTTGTTGTTAGGATTTGTAAGGTGTTCTACTTTATACTAACGTGCTTTTCAAGCTTCTAACATGCATACAGAGTCGGTAGATGTCCTAAGTTGTCGTACGATGTTCAAAGGACTCGGACGAATTGACTAGGTGTATTCTGGAGTTTTAAGGTTTCGTACGGTGTTTTAAGGTGTTGATGGGTGTTGTAAGGCGTCCTACATTATACTAACGTACTTTTAAAATGCTAATGTGCATATAAAGTCGTAAGATGTCCTAAGTTGTCGTACGATGTTCAAAGGACTCGAACTAATTCATTAGGTTTATTATGGAGTTTTAAGGTTTCGTACGGTGTTGTAAGGTGTTGTTAGGTGTTTTAAGGCGTCCTATGTTATACTAACGTGCTTTTCAAGGTGCTAATATAACATACAGAATGTTAAGATGTCCGAACTTGTAGTACGATGTTCAAAGAACTTGGACGAATTCATTAGGTGTATTATAGAGTTTTAAAGTTTCGTACGCTGATGTATGGTGTTCTTAGGACTTGTAGGACGTCCTACATTATACTGAAGTTCTTTTCGAGTTGCTAATGTGGCATAAAGAGTCGTAAGATGTCCTAAGTTGTCATACGATGTTCAAAATACTCGGACTAATTCATTAGGTTTATTATGGAGTTTTTAGGTTTTGTACGGTGTTGTAAGTTGTTGTTAGGATTTGTAAGGTGTTCTACTTTATACTAACGTGCTTTTCAGGCTTCTAACGTGCATACAGAGTCGGTCGATGTCCTAAGTTGTCGTACGATGTTCAAAGGACTCGGACGAATTGATTAGGTGTATTCTGGAGTTTTAAGGTTTCGTACCGTGTTTAAGGTGTTGATAGGTGTTGTAAGGCGTCCTACATTATACTAACGTACTTTTCAAATGCTAATGTGCATAAAAATTTGTAAGATGTCCTAAGTTGTCGTATGATGTTCATAGGACTCGGACGAATCCATTAGGTTTATTATGGAGTTTTAAGGTTTCGTACGGTGTTGTAAGGTGTTGTTAGGAGTATTAAGGCGTCCTATTTTATACTAACATGCTTTTCAACGTGCTAATATGACATACATAGTCGTAAGATGTCTTAAGTTGTCGTACGATGTGTAAAGGACTCGGATGAATTCATTAGGTTTATTATGGATTTTTAACGTTTTGTACGGTGATGTAAGGTGTTCTTAAGAGTTGTAACGCATCCAACATTATTCTAACGTGCTTTTCAAGTTGCTAAACTCGCATACTGAGGCGTAACATCTCCTGAGTTGTCGTAAGATGTTCAATGGCATTCGACGAATTCATTAGGTTTATTATGGAGTTTTAGGTTTTGTACGGTGTTGTAAGTTGTTGTTAGGAATTGTAAGGTGTTCTACATTATACTAACGTGCTTTTCAAGGTTCTAACGTGCATACAGAGTCGGTCGATGTCCTAAGTTGTCGTACGATGTTCAAAGGACTCGGACGAACTGATTAGGTGTATTATAGAGTTTTAAGGTTTCGTACGGTGTTTTAAGGTGTTGTTAGGAGTTGTAAGGCGTCCTACATTATACTAACGTACTTTTCAAATGCTAATGTACATATAAAGTTGTAAGATGTCCTAAGTTGTCGTACGATGTTCAAAGTACTCGGACGAATTGATTAGGTGTATTATGGAGTTTTAAGGTTTCGTACGGTGTTTTAAGGTGTTGTTAGGAGTTGTAAGGCGTCCTACATTATACTAACGTACTTTTCAAATGCTAATGTGCATATAAAGTCGTAAGATGTCCTAAGTTGTCGTACGATGTTCAAAGGACTCGAACTAATTCATTAGGTTTATTATGGAGTTTTAAGGTTTCGTACGGTGTTGTAAGGTGTTGTTAGGTGTTTTAAGGCGTCCTATGTATTACTAACGTGCTTTTCAAGGTGCTAATATAACATACAGAGTGTTAAGATGTCCGAACTTGTAGTACGATGTTCAAAGAACTTGGACGAATTCATTAGGTGTATTATAGAGTTTTAAAGTTTCGTACGGTGATGTATGGTGTTCTTAGGACTTGTAGGACGTCCTACATTATACTGAAGTTCTTTTCGAGTTTTTAATGTGGCATAAAGAGTCGTGAGATGTCCTAAGTTGTCATACGATGTTCAAAATACTCGGACTAATTCTTTAGGTTTATTATGGAGTTTTTAGGTTTTGTACGGTGTTGTAAGTTGTTGTTAGGATTTGTAAGGTGTTCTACTTTATACTAACGTGCTCTTCAAGCTTCTAACATGCATACAGAGTCGGTCGATGTCCTAAGTTGTCGTACGATGTTCAAAGGACTCGGACGAATTGACTAGGTGTATTCTGGAGTTTTAAGGTTTCGTACGGTGTTTTAAGGTGTTGATGGGTGTTGTAAGGCGTCCTACATTATACTAACGTACTTTTAAAATGCTAATGTGCATATAAAGTCTAAGATGTCCTAAGTTGTCGTACGATGTTCAAAGGACTCGAACTAATTCATTAGGTTTATTATGGAGTTTTAAGGTTTCGTACGGTGTTGTAAGGTGTTGTTAGGTGTTTTAAGGCGTCCTATGTTATACTAACGTGCTTTTCAAGGTGCTAATATAACATACAGAATGTTAAGATGTCCGAACTTGTAATACGATGTTCAAAGAACTTGGACGAATTCATTAGGTGTATTATAGAGTTTTAAAGTTTCGTACGCTGATGTATGGTGTTCTTAGGACTTGTAGGACGTCCTACATTATACTGAAGTTCTTTTCGAGTTGCTAATGTGGCATAAAGAGTCGTAAGATGTCCTAAGTTGTCATACGATGTTCAAAATACTCGGACTAATTCATTAGGTTTATTATGGAGTTTTTAGGTTTTGTACGGTGTTGTAAGTTGTTGTTAGGATTTGTAAGGTGTTCTACTTTATACTAACGTGCTTTTCAAGCTTCTAACGTGCATACAGAGTTGGTCGATGTCCTAAGTTGGCGTACGATGTTCAAAGGACTCGGAGGAATTGATTAGGTGTATTCTGGAGTTTTAAGGTTTCGTACGGTGTTTTAAGGTGTTGATAGGTGTTGTAAGGCGACCTACATTATACTAACGTACTTTTCAAATGCTAATGTGCATAAAAGTTCGTAAGATGTCCTAAGTTGTCGTATGATGTTCATAGGACTCGGACGAATCCATTAGGTTTATTATGGAGTTTTAAGGTTTCGTACGGTGTTGTAAGGTGTTGTTAGGAGTATTAAGGCGTCCTATTTTATACTAACATGCTTTTCAAGGTGCTAATATGACATACATAGTCGTAAGATGTCTTAAGTTGTCGTACGATGTGTAAAGGACTCGGATGAATTCATTAGGTTTATTATGGATTTTTAACGTTTTGTACGGTGATGTAAGGTGTTCTTAAGAGTTGTAACGCGTCCAACATTATTCTAACGTGCTTTTCAAGTTGCTAAACTCGCATACTGAGGCGTAACATCTCCTGAGTTGTCGTACGATGTTCAATGGCCTTCGACGAATTCATTAGGTTTATTATGGAGTTTTTAGGTTTTGTACGGTGTTGTAAGTTGTTGTTAGGAATTGTAAGGTGTTCTACTTTATACTAACGTGCTTTTCAAGCTTCTAACGTGCATACAGAGTCGGACGATGTCCTAAGTTGTCGTACGATGTTCAAAGGACTCAGACGAATTGATTAGCTGCATTATGGAGTTTTAAGGTTTCGTACGGTGTTTTTAGGTGTTGTTAGGAGTTGTAGGGCGTCCTACATTATACTAACGTACTTTTCAAATGCTAATGTGCATACAGAGTCGTAAGATGTCCTAAGTTGTTGTACGATGTTCAATGGACTCGGACGAATCCATTAGGTTTATTATGGATTTTAAGGTTTCGTACGGTGTTGTAAGGTGTTGTTAGGAGTTTTCAGGCGTCCTATGTTATACTAACGTGCTTTTTTGGGTAAAGGGAATTACCCTGGTGATTCTATAAACATAAAAACACAAGTAGCGTGGTTAACTCCACACTAGTTCAGTCTTGGACATGCCCCAAGACTATAAAGCTAACAATCAATCAACAAACACACAAAAAAAACCATCTATCACTACTACACATAAGTGCAACAAGACTATGAAACCAATCTTCAAACTAACTCGTCCTCATCCCTTTTAACCACATCTCTAGCTGTTGCTGCACCCCTAGCGTAGACTTAAACTTCATGGTCATCAACTTGTAACCGACAGTTTGAATGATCAACTTACCCACCACTTCCGGGGGCCTTGGTTTATCATTAAACAGTCTTCTATTCCTCTCCTGCCAAATAGCATAAGCTGTAGCAGCTATCACCAATTTATTAATATTAGAATCGATATCATTGCCCTTGTATTTACTTTTAAGCTCATGCAGAATAATCGACCATACAGGCGGAACGTGCTCTAGCTTTGTCTTGACACGAACAATAGCCCAAACCCGAGAAGCATAAGAGCATTCAAAGAATAAGTGTTTATGCGAATCCGCTGATTGATAGCATAATAAACAGCATACCATATTCATGTTATTGCCGCTAATCCTGCTCCATCTGAGCAACCTATCTTGAGTAAACAGCTTACCATGACAAATAAGCCACATGTTAAAAGCATGCTTCGGAATACAGTTAGGGAACCAAACACATTCAGCCCAATCAACCTGCTCTTCCTTATCACGAATATATTCCCATGCAGACGTTGTAGAGTAAGGAACCATACCCGTCGCCTCTCTCCATCGCACTACATCTTCCCCATTTGATAAAAACGGAATAGATATACATGACAACGAAGGGAAGCGACTAACCAAGTCATTAGGCCAACTCCAAGCTGAATCCTTATAAACTTTATCTACCGAATCCCTGAGAGACATACTAGCATCACGAACTGCTCGTTTTGAAATAAAGTCAGCAAGAGGACTTTGGTCAGCCCAACAATCAAACCATATATTTGTGGTTTTCCCATCACCAACTTGAACCCAAAATTTCCTCTTGAAGACCGATCTCAATCTTAAAATATTACGCCAACTCCACGAACAAGCTGCCGGGGGATCGATATCCCAGAAATTGCGAGTCCCAATCCTGTGAATTTGAACCCATTGAACCCACAACGAATCAGCTTTTGAAAGCAACCTCCATATATGCGTACCCATGAGAGCAATATTCATATCATTCACACGACGAATACCAAGGCCACCCTCTAACTTAGGAAGGCAGATCCTCTTCCAAGCCACTTTAGCATTAACTTTCTTCGCATGCTTGGCCCCCCATAAAAACCTTCTAAGCTTAGCTTCAATCTCTTTGGCAGTAAATGAAGGAATAATAAACGCAGCCGACCAAAAAATATGCATAGACGATAAAACGGACCTCACAAGTTGAAGTCTACCTGCAAACGACAAAAGCTTATTATCCCAAGAGGATATACGCTTTTCCAACCTATCTGTCAACTCCCTACATTGCTGATGATTGAGTCTAGACGAAATCAGGGGAACACCCAGATACTTAACCGGAAGTTTCCCTTCAACAAACTGATGTCTATTCAAAATACCATTCTTAACCTGGGGGGGGACATGACAAAAATACACCGTACTTTTATGCATGTTCGGGGACAGCCCAGACAAATCAGCAAATTTCCTCAAGACCTCCATCATCAGCAGAGTCGTAAGATGTCTTAAGTTGTTGTATGATGTTTAAAGGACTCGGACGAATTCATTAGGTATATTATGGAGTTTTAGCGTTTCGTACGGTTATGTAAGGTGTTCTTAGGAGTTGTAACGCGTCCAACATTGTTCCAACGTGCTTATCAAGTTGCTAATCTCGCATGCTAAGGCGTAGCATCTCCTGAGTTGTCGTACGATGTTCAATGGACTTCGACGAATTCACTAGTTTTATTATCGAGTTTTTAGGTTTTGTACGGTGTTGTAAGTTGTTGTTAGGAATTGTAATGTGTTGAACATTATACTAACATGCTTTTCAAGGTTCTAATGTGCATACAGAGTCGGACGTTGTCTTAAGTTGTCATACGATGTTCAAAGGACTCGGACGAATTGATTAGCTGTATTATGGAGTTTTATGGTTTCGTACGGTGTTGTTAGGAGTTGTATGGCGTCCTACATTATACTAACGTACTTTTTAAATGCTAATGTGCATACAGAGTCGTAAGATGTCCTAAGTTGTTGTACGATGTTCAAAGGACTCGGACGAATCCATTAGGTTTATTATGGATTTTAAGGTTTCGTACGGTGTTGTAAGGTGTTTTTAGGTGTATTAACGCGTCCTATGTTATACTAACGTGCTTTTCAAGGTGCTAATATGACATACAGAGTCTTAAGATGTCCCAACTTGTAGTACGATGTTCAAAGAACTTGGACAAATTCATTAGGTGTATTATGGAGTTTTAGCGTTTTGTACGGTGATGTAAGGTGTACTTAGGAGTTGTAACGCGTCCAAAATTATTCTAACATGCTTTACAAGTTGCTAAACTCGTATACTAAGGCGTAACATCTCCTGAGTTGTCGTACGATGTTCAATGGCCTTCGACGAATTCATTAGGTTTATTATGAAGTTTTTAGGTTTTGTACGGTGTTGTAAGTTGTTGTTAGGAAGTGTAACGTGTTCTACATTATACTAACATGCTTTTCAAGGTTCTAACTTGCATACAGAGTCGCTCGATGTCCTAAGTTTTCGTACGATGTTCAAAGAACTCGGACGAATTGATTAGGTGTATTATGGAGTTTTTAAGGTTTCGTACGTTGTTTTAAGGTGTTGTTAGGAGTTGTAAGGCGTCCTACATTGTACTAACTGTTGACCACATGTAGGGTGGTACTCCACCTTGTTGTTATTTGTATTTTTGTTTAACTTGTAATAGTTTTAGTCGTATTTTGTTTCCAATGTAATAGATAGTTTAGCATTTGTTTTGTATGTTTGATGCAGGTTTTTGCGACACTGCATGCGACACTATAGTGTCGCATGCAGCTTGTCCTTGCTTAGCGATCAGGCAGTGTCGCGTCTGCGACACTGCCTGCGACACTATGACCTGTATATATAGTTTTGTTAGGGTATTTTGTACACAACTCTTTGGAACTTAATTGAATATCTTTGATACTGAGTTCGAACCTTATTGTTTGTTTGCAAGGAATTAGATATGTTATATCTTTGTTGCAATTGTCTAATCCATCTTCTTCTACTAATCTTCTTAGTTAATCACTTGTTAATGGGTTGTAATGGTTTGTGTGAGTTTTGGTCACAAATCTCAATCAATTGATGCTAGATCTAGTGGTATCAATTGATTGTGATTAGCTCTAAATCATATATAGCACGAATTACCGATTTACTGGACCAACAATATGGTATCAGAGCCATTGTGCTCATGATTTGTGGTTTTTGAGGGTTTTTAGATAATATTCATATTTCATCAGTTCTGGATCTGATCTTGTGTGAATTGCTATGGAATTGTATTGAGATTTGCTTTCTTTTAGTGTTAGAATCAATCGAAATCAATAGGTCTATCATCATCATATAGATCTGTGATTTAGGTGTGATTTAGATATATTATTCATAGGGTTTTGGACAAAAGAGTTAATCAATCAAATTGGATCTTATTTGCTGTTATTATGGACTGAATTTGGTTTGGGATTGGATTATTTTGTATTGTTTTTCTATCGAAATCATCAGATCATCATCTGGATCTGATTGGTGTTTTCTGTGGTGATTGGTTTGTGTTTTGCTTGGAGAAGAAGGTGTTTCTGTTCATCTTGCGACACTAGTGTGCTTGCGACACTACTGTTTTGGTTGTTGATCGTTGTCTTGGCTGGCTTGCATCCTGATTGAACGAAAGTTCACGACATTATGCTCGACACTGTGCATCGATATTGTGCCCGACACTGTGTTCGACATTGTGCCTGACACTTCTTCCGACACTACACCTGACATTGTACCCGACATTAGCCTGAACGAAAGTTCAAAGTGTGTGCCTGTTTGCGACACTGACTTGTCTGCGACACTAGTTGTTTTGCGACACTAAGGACTTTCTGTGACACTAGCTGCGACATTGTGACCAAAATCTTAAATTTAAAACTTAACAATGTCAACTTGACTACGGATCATACTCAGTGGAATTCAATCGTTTTGGGTCAGCATACACCGATTAGAGTTATAGGAGAGGCTACAATTCGAAACACCGACCCAAGCTCATATGCCGATAGAGATAAAAGGTTGATAGAACGTGATAACAGAGACTTTGATGTTTTGAAGTTGTGTTTAACAAGGAATAGTCGCAGTAAATTCGCTTAACACAAAAATGCAAAATCCTTGTATGATGCTCTGTGTAAATTTCACGATGAACGTAAAAAACGGGAGACGAATAAAGGAGTGCTTGCAGAAAAGGAGCGGTTATGTTAAAGTGACTGAAAATCTGAAGAAATATGAATGTGACTGAAAATCTGAAGAAATATGATCCATATCTTACCAACTACGATCAGATTCATCGACTTCTGGATTCACTTCCAATCGAGTGGAGCGGTTATGTTAAAGTTTTGAAGAAAGAAAGAAGTTTTCCGGACTACAAACTCGTGGATATAGTTGACAAGTTGAAAAACTATAAGTTAGAAAAGAAAAGGAAAGAGTTTTTCCAAGAGGTTCTACCACAACAAACCAACACTATTAACGTTGATCTAATTTCATCTGTGACAGGCATACTCAATTACAAAACCGAACTGAATGAAAAGCTCAAGGTGGAAGCATCTGATTCAGAGACAGTTGTTGGAACCTCCGAAAACATACGAGAAAATTGTGGAAACTCGTTAACTGATTTTGATAGAGGATTTGATTGTGAGATTTCGAATGAAGATGAAGCTGAGGAAGATAAGGAAGGACAAAAAGATGCAACAAATGAAGATATGATGAAGGACAAGGAAGAGAAACTTAAAAGAAACACGAGAGTGTGCAACTGTGAGAAAGCGTTAGCAGCCAAAAGGATCATCATGCATCTACCCTATGAGACTGTTCAGGATTTGTGTTCTTCTGCGTGCAAACAACGTTTATTTGGTGTTTATAAAGCAAACAGGCTCATTCTACAAAACCAAAGTGAAATCGTGGCAATGAATGATGAACTCAAGAGAATGAAGTCTGTTATTCTGTAAAACTCAATGAAGCCTTGGCAGAAGTTGAATTGTTGAAGAGAAATCTCTATGAAAGGAATGTAGAGATAAATCTTTTGAATGAAAGGCTGTTGTTAGCTCAATATGAATCCACGAAACTGCAAAGCAAACTTGATAAGTGGACTGTATCGCAGATGAAACTAAATGAGCTTCTCGTCAATCAAAGGGGGGCTCGGATAAAAGATGGGGTCGGATACAATTCAGATGTTCAAACCGTTTTTCCGCCACCATCAACTTTGTGTTATTCTCCCATGCCCAAACCACACCCAAAGAATGATTTGTTTGAAGACCATACTAGGCAGGAGGGAGGTATTTCAGATGAGAGGGATGAACATGAATCTTCAAAAGGTATTGGATATAACAAACCATTTGATGGTAATCAAGACAATGAATGTCATGTTTCCGCTACGCCGATATCCACACCTACTACTTTTATAAGCCTGCATGAAAAGTTCAAAACTGGTGATATTCCGATCTTCGAACCAATTAAAAGGGAAAGAGAATATGCTGAAAGTTCATCAACATGATAACCAGACGAGGGAGGCTGTGATTAGGGTGAAGGATGGATCTGAATGGAGGATATTCGACCCGATGGAGGTTTTTGGATTCTCGGACGATGATCTGAAGATATTATGCGAGAATCCTATTAGAGTTGGAGCCGGAGCTGATACCAGAAAAGAAGCTGCTTTGTTCGAAAGAGTGGCAAATAGGGCTCGCGGGATTAGAGCAGAAGTAAAGGACCTTACTGAGAAGGTACAGAAGCAAGCGGAGCTGAATGAAGATGTTCGTGAATTGACCGAGATGTTCAGAGAAGCGAAAGCTGGAGCTGAAGAAGGAGATCCAACAGGTAAAGTACCTCCCTAGGGGGAGTATTGTTGACCACATGTAGGGTGGTACTTCACCTTGTTGTTATTTGTATTTTTGTTTAAGTTGTAATAGTTTTAGTCGTATTTTGTTTCCAATGTAATAGATAGTTTAGCATTTGTTTTGTATGTTTGATGCAGATTTTTGCGACACTATAGTGTCGCATGCAGCTTGTCCTTGCTTAGCGAACAGGCAGTGTCGCGTCTGCGACACTGCCTGCGACACTATGACCTGTATATATAGTTCTGTTAGGGTATTTTGTACACAATTCTTTGGAACTTAATTGAATACTATTCTCTCTTTGATACTGAGTTCGAACCTTATTGATTGTTTGCAAGGAATTGAATCTGTTATATCTTTGTTGCAATTGTCTAATTCATCATCTTCTACTAATCTTCTTAATTATATTATCATTAATGGGTTATAATGGTTTGTGTGGGTTTTGGTCACAAATCACACTTAATTGATACTAGATCTAGTGGTATCAATTGATTGTGATCAGATCTATATCATATATAGCACGAATTATCGATTTATTGGACCAACACTAACGTACTTTTCAAATGCTAATGTGCGTACAGAGTCGTAAGATGTCCTAAGTTGTTGTACGATGTACAAAGGACTCGGACGAATCCATTAGGTTTATTATGGATTTTAAGGTTTCGTACGGTGTTGTAAGGTGTTGTTAGGAGTTTTAAGGCGTCTTATGTTATACTAACGTGCTTTTCAAGGTGCTAATATGACATACAGAGTCTTAAGATGTCCGAACTTGTAGTACGATGTTCAAAGAACTTGGACGAATTCATTAGGTGTATTATGGAGTTTTAACGTTTTGTACGGTAATGTAAGGTGTTCTTAGGAGTGATAACGCGTCCAAAATTATTCTAACATGCTTTATAAGTTGCTAAACTCGCATACTGAGGCGTAACATCTCCTGAGTTGTCGTATGATGTTCAATGGCCTTCGACGAATTCATTAGGTTTAATATGGAGTTTTTAGGTTTTGTACGGTGTTGTAACTTGTTGTTAGGAATTGTAAGGTGTTCTACATTAAGGTTCTAACTTGCATACAAACGATGTCCTAAGTTGTCGTACGATGTTCAAAGAACTCGGACGAATTGATTAGGTGTATTATGGAGTTTTAAGGTTTCGTACGTTGTTTTAAGATGTTGTTAGGAGTTGTAAGGCGTCCTACATTATACTAACGTACTTTTCAAATGCTAATGTGCATATAGATTCGTAAGATGTCCTAAGTTGTTGTACGATGTTCAAAGGACTCAGACGAATTCATTAGGTTTATTATGGAGTTTTAAGGTTTTGTACGGTGTTGTAACGTGTTGTTAGGATTTTTAAGGCGTCCTATGTTATACTAACGTCCTTTACAAGGTGCTAATCTGGCATACAGAGTCGTAAGATGTCTTAAGTTGTTGTATGATGTTTAAAGGACTCGGACGAATTCATTAGGTATACTATGGAGTTTTAACGTTTCGTACGGTGATGTAAGGTGTTCTTAGGAGTTCTAACGCGTCCAACATTGTTCTAACGTGCTTTTCAAGTTACTAATCTCGCATACTAAGGCGTAGCACCTCCTGAGTTGTCGTACGATGTTCAATGGACTTTGACGAATTCATTAGGTTTATTATGGAGTTTTTAGGTTTTGTACTGTGTTAGTTGTTGTTAGGAATTGTAATGTGTCGTACATTATACTAACGTGCTTTTCAAGGTTCTAATGTGCATACAGAGTCGGACGATGTCCTAAGTTGTCGTACGATGTTCAAAGGACTCGGACGAATTGATTAGCTATATTATGGAGTTTTAAGGTTTCGTACGGTGTTTTAAGGTGTTGTTAGGAGTTGTAGGGCGTCCTACATTATACAAACGTACTTTTCAAATGCTAATGTGCATACAGAGTCGTAAGATGTCCTAAGTTGTTGTACGATGTTCAAAGGACACGGACGAATCCATTAGGTTTATTATGGATTTTAAGGATTCGTACGGTGTTGTAAGGGGTTGTTAGGAGTATTAACGCCTCCTATGTCAATACTAACGTGCTTTTCTAGGTGCTAATATGACATACAGAGTCTTAAGATGTCCGAACTTGTAGTACGATGTTCAAAGAACTTGGACGAATTCATTAGGTGTATTATGGAGTTTTAACGTTTTGCATGGTGATGTAAGGTGTTTTTAGGAGTTGTAACGCGTCCAAAATTATTCTAACGTGCTTTACAAGTTGCTAAACTCGCATACTGAGGCGTAACATCTCCTGAGTTGTCGTACGATGTTCAATGGCCTTCGACGAATTCATTAGGTTTATTATGGAGTTTTTAGGTTTTGTATGGTGTTGTAAGTTGTTGTTAGGGATTGTAAGGTGTTCTACATTATACTAACGTGCTTTTCAATGTTCTAACTTGCTTACAGAGTCCCTGGATGTCCTAAGTTGTCGTACGATGTTCAAAGAACTCGAACGAATTGATTAGGTGTATTATGGAGTTTAAAGGTTTCGTATGGTGTTTAAGGTGTTGTTAGGAGTTGTAAGGTGTCCTACATTATACTAACGTACTTTTCAAATGCTAATGTGCATATAGAGTCGTAAGATGTCCTAAGATGTTGTACGATGTTCTATGGACTCGGACGAATTCATTAGGTTTATTATGGAGTTTTAAGGTTTCGTACGGTGTTCTAAGGTGTTGTTAGGAGTATTAAGGCGTCCTATGTTATACTAACGTGCTTTTCAAGGTTCTAATATGTCATACAGAGTCTTAAGATTTCCGAACTTGTAGTACGATGTTCAAAGAACTTGGACGAATTCATTAGGTGTATTATGGAGTTTTAAGGTTTCGTACGCTGACGTATGGTGTTCTTAGGACTTGTAAGACGTCCTACATTATACTAAAGTTCTTTCCGAGTTGCCAATGTGGCATAAAGAGTCGTAAGATGTCCTAAGTTGTCGTACGATGTTGAAAAGACTCGGACTAATTCATTAGTTTTATTATGGAGTTTTAACGTTTTTTTACGGATATGTAAGGTGTTCTTAGGAGTTGTAACGCATCCAAAATTATTCTAACGTGCTTTTCAAGTTGCTAAACTCCCATACTGAGGCGTAACATCTCCTGAGTTGTCGTACGATGTTCAATGGCCTTCGACGAATTCATTAGGTTTATTATGGAGTTTTTAGGTTTTGTACGGTGTTGTAAGTTGTTGTTAGGAATTGTAAGGTGTTCTACATTATACTAACGTGCTTTTCAAGGTTCTAACTTGCATACAGAGTCCCTCGATGTCCTAAGTTGTCGTACGATGTTCAAAGAACTAGGACGAATTGATTAGGTGTATTATGGAGTTTTAAGGTTTCGTACGTTGTTTTAAGGTGTTGTCAGGAGTTGTAAGGCGTCCTACATTATACTAACGTACTTTTCAAATGCTAATGTGCATATAGAGTCGTAAGATGTCCTAAGTTGTTGTACGATGTTCAAAGGACTCGGACGAATTCATTAGGTTTATATATAAATTTAGGTTTCACCATAGGGATACCATGCTTTTTTGCAGCTTTCTTTCCTGTCACATCCATAAACCCTTCATCATCAACTTTAGGTTTAGCTTTCGAAGTGGCTCTTACTATCTTGGGACACTCATCATGATCATGCCCAAAAACCTTACAATGTTCACATCTTGGCGGGTACCATTCATATTCAACATGCATCGTTTCATTCACAAAGCCATCACCCTCCAGATCTGGGATTGCCAATGTAATTTCCTCCTTAAAATCATTTTCAGCAGAAATCTCAACAAGGGCCCTAGCATAACTACTACGACCCCAAGAGTGGGCACACATCGATGTAGTATACGTATCCAGCAACTTTGGTGTCCCAATCAGCGATCCAAGTATACTCAAACCATCCTCTGTATAAGCTGCTAATGGAACATCATGTATCTTAACCCACACTGAAACCCCCTTCCTATCTTCCTTCACAAGTTTAGAAGTGGCAGACCATATATTCAAGAAGATAGGTTTGTTTCTAACGATCCATGGCCCATTCTCTAAAACATTCAACATTCCTTTACGATCAGCAAACTTGAAGAAAAAATACCCATGCGCATTCATCATAATTTTTTGTAACCCAAATTTCTTCCAATGTAGCTTAGCGTAATTTTCAACCAGTGGAAACGCTTCTCTATCTCCCAAGAAATACCCATACAAAGTATTTGCCAGCTTATCCTGAACCACTCTAACCGACTTTTTTGGAAGAACCGCCTCAACTCCATCACGCTTCTCTAAATTTTCAATAAGTCTGAAATTAATCCGCTTACTATCCTTGTTATGCAAAGGCATATCATGCTTAACCTTTTCTAGATATGAAGTTGTTTCAACCTTTTGTATCGACTCAGCAGCATCTTCAACCCCCACCGTAGGTTCTAACGTTTGCTTTACAGGCAAGTTAATGTTGCCCACCTTTGTTACTACAGCCGATTTCTTCAAGATAGCCTGTGGAACATTCCCATCGATATTACGAACCCTACCAGCCAGACCCTCCAACGTACTCTTTCTCTCATTTCCAGCCATCACATGCATACCATGCACTAATAAACACACCCAAAACACGCAACACCAAAGACCACCAAACAGCACAAACACAGAAAAACCCTAGACCTGATGCGATATAGACCAAACCAGCGTACAGCCACTCTTAATCGATTGCAAGTCAGGTAACTTCAAGGCTGCTACCTTGAAAGACAGCCGATGAAACCCTAATCGCAATTGATCAGAATACACGGACGTGGAATAGTACAAGACAGCAAAAACTCTAACCCTAATCGCAAACTCTTAAGCAATCTGTTATAGAATCTCTACTACGCATCAAGGGAATCAGATTCCATAACGTAGAACAAGATAATCAAACAGATTACAGCCAAGAAAACGAATAGAATTAAAGAACAAAGAAAATCGCCAAAATCGCCATCAGGGAGAGAAAACTAGGGTTCGGCATACAGTTATACTAACATACTATTCAAATGCTAATGTGCATATAGAGTCGTAAGATGTCCAAAGTTGTCGTACGATGCTCAAAGGACTCGGACGATTTCATTAGGTTTATTATGGAGCTTTAAGGTTTCGTACGGTGTTGTAAGGTGTTGTTAGGAGTTTTAAGGCGTCCTATGTTATACTAACGAGCTTTTCATGGTCCTAATATGACATATAGTGTCTGAAGAGGTCTTAAGTTGCCATACGATCTTCAAAGGACTCGGATGAATTCACTAGGTTTATTATGGAATTTAACGTTTTGTACGGTGATGAAGGTATTCTTAGGAGTTGTAATGCGTCCAACAGTATTCTAACGTGCTTTTCAAGTTGCTAAACTCACATACTGAGGCGTAACATCTCCTAAGTTGTCGTACGATGTTTAAAGGTTTCATACGGTGTTTTAAGGTGTTGTTAGAAGTTGTAAGGCGTCCTACATTATACTAGCATGTAAGGCGTCATATTTTTCATTGCTAATGTGCATAAAGAGTCGTAAGATGTCCTAAGTTGTCGTACGATGTTCAAAGGACCCGGACTAATTCATTAGGTTTATTATGGAGTTTTAAGGTTTCGAACGGTGTTATAAGGTGTTTTAAGGCGTCCTATGTTTTACTAACATGCTTTTCAAGGTGCTAATATCGCATACAGAGTCGTAAGATGTCTTAAGTTGCCGTACGATGTTCAAAGGACTCGATGAATTCATTTGGTTTATTATGGAGTTTTAACGTTTTGTACGGTGATGTAAGGTGTTCTTAGGAGTTGTAACGCGTCCAACATTATTATAACGTGCTTTTTAAGTTGATAAACTCGCATACTGAGGCGTAACATCTCCTGAGTTGTCGTACGATGTTCAATGGCCTTCGACGAATTCATTAGGTTTATTATGGTGTTTTTAAGTTTAGTACGGTGTTGTAAGTTGTTGTTAGGAATTGTAAGCTGTTCTACATTATACTAACGTGCTTTTCAAGGTTCTAACGTGCATACAGAGTCGATCGATGTCCTAAGTTGTCGTACGATGTTCAAAGGACTCGGACGAATTGATTTGGTGTATTATGGAGTTTTAAGGTTTCGTACGGTGTTTTAAGGTGTTGTTAGGATTTGTAAGGCGTCCTACATGATACTAGCATACTTTTCAAATGCTAATGTGCATATAGAGTCGTAAGATGTACTAAGTTGTTGTACGATGTTCAAAGAATTCGGACGAATTGACTAGGTTTATTATGGAGCTTTAAGGTTTCGTACGGTGTTGTAAGGTGTTGTTAGGAGTTTTAAGGCGTCCTATGTTATACTAACGTTCTTTTCAAGGTGCTAATATGACATACAGAGTCTTAAGATGTCTTAAGTTGCCATACGATCTTCAAAGGACTCGATGAAGTCATTAGGTTTATTATGGAGTTTTAACGTTTTGTACGGTGATGTAAGGTGTTCTTAGGAGTTGTAACACGTCCAACATTATTCTAACGTGCTTTTTAAGTTGCTAAACTCGCATACTGAGGCGTAACATCTCCCGAGTTGTCGTACGATGTTCAATGGCCTTCGACGAATTCATTAGGTTTATTATGGCGTTTTTAAGTTTTGTACGGTGTTGTAAGTTGTTGTTAGGAGTTGTAAGGCGTCCTACATTATACTAACGTACTTTTCAAATGCTAATGTGCATATAGAGTCGTAAGATGTACTAAGTTGTTGTACGATGTTCAAAGGATTCGGACGAATTGATTAGGGGTATTATGGAGTTTTAAGGTTTCGTATGGTGTTTTAAGGTGTTGTTAGGAGTTGTAGGGCGTCCTACATTATACTGACGTACTTTTCAAATGCTAATGTGCATACAAAGTCGTAAGATGTACTAAGTTGTTGTACGATGTTCAAAGGACTCGGACGAATCCATTAGGTTTATTACGGATTTTAAGGTTTCGTACGGTGTTGTAAGGGGTTGTTAGGAGTATTAACGCGTCCTATGTTATACTAACGTGCTTTTCTAGGTGCTAATATGACATACATAGTCTTAAGATGTCCGAACTTGTAGTTCGATGTTCAAAGAACTTGGACGAATTCATTAGGTGTAATATGGAGTTTTAACGTTTTGTACGGTGATGTAAGGTGTTCTTAGGAGTTGTAACGCATCCAAAATTATTCTAACGTGCTTTACAAGTTGCTAAACTCGCATACCGAGGCGTAACATCTCCTGAGTTGTCTTACGATGTTGAATGGCCTTCGACGAATTCATTAGGTTTATTATGGAGTTTTTAGGTTTTGTACGGTGTTGTAAGTTGTTGTTAGGGATTGTAAGGTGTTCTACATTATACTAACGTGCTTTTCAAGGTCCTAACTTGCTTACAGAGTCGCTCGATGTCCTAAGTTGTCGTACGATGTTCAAAGAACTCGGACGAATTGATTAGGTGTATTATGGAGTTTTAAGGTTTCGTACTTTGTTTTAAGGTGTTGTTAGGAGTTGTAAGGCGTCCTACATTATACTAACGTACTTTTCAAATGCTAATGTGCATATAGAGTCGTAAGATGTACTAAGTTGTTGTACGATGTTCAAAGGATTCGGACGAATTGATTAGGTTTATTATGGAGCTTTAAGGTTTCGTACGGTGTTTTAAGGTGTTGTTAGGAGTTTTAAGGCGTCCTATGTTATACTATCGTGCTTTTCAAGGTGCTAATATGACATACAGAGTCTTAAGATGTCTTAAGTTGCCATACGATCTTCAAAGGACTCGATGAAGTCATTAGGTTTATTATGGAGTTTTAACGTTTTGTACGGTGATGTAAGGTGTTCTTAGGAGTTGTAACACGTCCAACATTATTCTAACGTGCTTTTTAAGTTGCTAAACTCGCATACTGAGGCGTAACATCTCCCGAGTTGTCGTACGATGTTCAATGGCCTTCGACGAATTCATTAGGTTTATTATGGAGTTTTTAAGTTTTGTACGGTGTTGTAAGTTGTTGTTAGGAGTTGTAAGGCGTCCTACATTATACTAACGTACTTTTCAAATGCTAATGTGCATATAGAGTCGTAAGATGTACTAAGTTGTTGTACGATGTTCAAAGGATTCGGACGAATTGATTAGGGGTATTATGGAGTTTTAAGGTTTCGTATGGTGTTTTAAGGTGTTGTTAGGAGTTGTAGGGCGTCCTACATTATACTGACGTACTTTTCAAATGCTAATGTGCATACAGAGTCTTAAGACGTCTTAAGTTGTTGTACGATGTTCAAAGGACTCGGACGAATCCATTAGGTTTATTATGGATTTTAAGGTTTCGTACGGTGTTGTAATGGGTTGTTAGGAGTATTAACGCGTCCTATGTTATACTAACGTGCTTTTCTAGGTGCTAATATGACATACATAGTCTTAAGATGTCCGAACTTCTAGTACGATGTTCAAAGAACTTGGACGAATTCATTAGGTGTATTATGGAGTTTTAACGTTTTAGACGGTGATGTAAGGTGTTCTTAGGAGTTGTAACGCGTCCAAAATTATTCTAACGTGCTTTACAAGTTGCTAAACTCGCATACCGAGGCGTAACAGCTCCTGAGTTGTCTTACGATGTTGAATGGCCTTCGACGAATTCATTAGGTTTATTATGGAGTTTTTAGGTTTTGTACGGTGTTGTAAGTTGTTGTTAGGGATTGTAAGGTGTTCTACATTATACTAACGTGCTTTTCAAGGGTCTAACTTGCTTACAGAGTCGCTCGATGTCCTAAGTTGTCGTACGATGTTCAAAGAACTCGGACGAATTGATTAGGTGTATTATGGAGTTTTAAGGTTTTGTACGTTGTTTTAAGGTGTTGTTAGGAGTTGTAAGGCGTCCTACATTATACTAACGTACTTTTCAAATGCTAATGTGCATATAGAGTCGTAAGATGTCCTAAGTTGTTGTACGATGTTCAAAGGATTCGGACGAATTGATTAGGTTTATTATGGAGCTTTAAGGTTTCGTACGGTGTTGTAAGGTGTTGTTAGGAGTTTTAAGGCGTCATATTTTATACTAACGTGCTTTTCAAGGTGCTAATATGACATACAGAGTCTTAAGATGTCTTAAGTTGCCATACGATCTTCAAAGGACTCGATGAATTCATTAGGTTTATTATGGTGTTTTAACGTTTTGTACGGTGATGTAAGGTGTTCTTAGGAGTTGTAACGCGTCCAAAATTATTCTAACGTGCTTTACAAGTTGCTAAACTCGCATACTGAGGCGTAACATCGCCTGAGTTGTCGTACGATGTTCAATGGCCTTCGACGAATTCATTAGGTTTATTAAGGAGTTTTTAGGTTTTGTACGGTGTTGTAAGTTGTTGTTAGGAATTTTAAGGTGTTGTACATTATATTAACGTGCTTTTCAAGGTTCTAATGTGCATACAGAGACGGACGATGTCCTAGGTTGCCGTACGATGTTCAAAGGACTCGGACGAATTGATTAGGTGTATTATGGAGTTTTAAGGTTTCGTATGGTGTTTTAAGGTGTTGTTAGGAGTATTAACGCGTCCTATGTTATACTAACGTGCTTTTTTTGGGTATAGGGTTACCCCGGTGATTCTATTATTAAGACAACCGTCATTAACGTACAAGTAGTATGGATGAGTTCCACACTAGTTCATATGTGGGACAAACCCCCACATATGTGAACTAAATAGACATAAAACCAAAACACACCAAACAAACTATCCTAGCACAATTCGTAAACATAAACGCCAAAACCTAATAAGAAAACCAATCCATCAACCGCCATCATCAAAGATGAAGTTGTCACCAATGGAAAGCCATCTCAACAACCTGAATAGTCGACTATCCATTGGACACCATTGATGATGAGGAATTTGCCCCTGTTTTATCTCTAGTTATATCTTTTGTTTCATCATAAACAACTTCAACCTCTTCCTCATCCAAGTCTTCAATCAAATCCCTATCCAACTTGTCCTTCAATTTAGTAGATTCCAAAGTCCCCCCATCGTTCACAATTTCCGAGTTAAGAACATTAAAGGATTATTAATCTGGATCTTTGAGGGATCTTTACTCTTCACTTCCGACTTTAGAGGTTTTGTTCCCACCATTTTCTTATAATCCAACGGTCTATACTCAACTTTTGGTTTTTGGTTTTTTACCTTAAATCCATTTTTCTTAGCCGTTTTCCGAACCTTTACTTCAGTAAAACCATCCTCATTTACTTTAGGAGCGGGTTTAGATATAGGACAATCCGATATAGTACAAACCTGTTTAGGGCAAGCATCAGTTTTGTGTCCAAACACACAACAGTAAGCACACCTCGGTGGTTTCCACTCATACTCCACATCCACAATCTCAGTAATATATTTGCCCCCCTCTAACTCAGGAATAGCCATTGTTAGAACCTCTTTGAAATCATGATCAGCTGAAATTTCCACAAGGGCCCTAGCATAACTACTCCTTCCCCAAGCATCATTACACATAGCACTAGTATATGTATCAAGCAACTTCGGAGTATCAATCTTTGAAAAAAGCATACTTAGCCCATCATCAGTGTATGCGGCAAGAGGAACATTATGCAGTTTAACCCAAACCGCCACTTTTTTGATATCTTCTTTTTTAAGCATAAGAGTAGGCGACCATATATTTAGCAAAATCGGTTTATTACGAATCAGCCAAGGTCCCCCTTCAAGCACATCAATCATACCTTTATTATTTGCAAATTTGAAGAAGAAGAATCCGTTTGCATTCATCATAATCTTTTGAATTCCGTACTTCTTCCAATTGTTCTCCACAAAATACTTCACAACAGGGAATGCTTCTCTTTCCCCAATAAAGTACCCATAAAGAGTAAATGCAAGTTTGTCTTGCACAACTTTAACAGACTCCCTAGATAGAACCACATCAACCCCTTTTTCCATGTCCAAGGACTCCAAAAAACGAAAATTAATCGATTTTTCAACCGTACCTGATTGTAATGAATCAGCATAAGTAGCTTTCACCATGTTGTTATCCAAAGACTCAGAATCAGATTTTGGGACTTGCAGTTTATTACCCACATTAGCTTTAGATTCCACCTTTGAGTCATTTATAAACTTCCCTCGTCGAGGAAGAAGAGGGATTCCATCAATATTCACCACCTTACTCGCTATACCAGTTGGATCATTGCCATTATCCTCTTGATTCAGGAATGTAACTTTACGAGTTCTTATAGGTGTAGTATTCATCTCCATTTAGAATGGGATTCCAACCACAAACCCTACTCAGACTTCGAACAAACTTGAATCAACAGCCCTAGAGTGTAATTCAAACCCTAGAAAAAGTTCAATACGGAAGACCTACAACCGATGTTGTATTTGCTTTACTATGATGAACAGACTTCAAACCAAGACACTAGAAACGATCAGATCTAAAGTTTCAAATATGAAACCCTAGAATCGCCAAGATCAATAGGGTAGCTGTTTGAGAAAGAAAAAAACACGTCTAGGGTTTGTAGAGAAACCCTAGATCAAAAACGAAATAAACAAGAGATAGAGCAATAGGATTATAACCGAATCAAGAACAAGATCAAGAATCAAGAAACAAGAACCAATCCTTGTAACAGAATCAATAACAAGAATTAGATTGCGAATTTCAGGATAAAAAAACCGAAACTAGGGTTTATATATAACCCTAATATCAGAAAACGAACCAAGAAACAAGAAAATAAAACCAAGATCAAGAACCAAGAAACAAGAAACAAGATCCGAGAATCAAGATTCAAGAATCAAGAAACAAGAATTAAGATCAAGAATCAAGAAACCAAATCGCCCAAATCGCCCTGCTTTTCATTATACTAACGTGCTTTTCAAGATGCTAATATGACATACAGAGTCTTAAGATGTCCGAACTTGTAGTACGATGTTCAAAGAAGTTGGACGAATTCATTAGGTGTATTATGAAGTTTTAAGGTTTCGTACGGTGATGTATGGTGTTCTTAGGACTTGTAAGACGTCCTACATTATACTAAAGTTCTTTTCGAGTTGCTAATGAGGCATAAAGAGTCGTAAGATGTCCTAAGTTGCCGTACGATATTCAAAAGACTCGGACTAATTCATTAGGTTTATTATGGAGTTTTAAGGTTTCGTACGGTGTTGTAAGGTTAGGTGTTTTAAGGCGTCCTATGTTATACTAATGTGCTTTTCAAGGTGCTAATATGACATACAGAGTCGTAAGATGACTTAAGTTGTCGTACGATGTTCAAAGGACTCGGATGAATTCATTAGGTTTATTATGGAGTTTTAATGTTTTGTACGGTGATGTAAGGTGTTTTTAGGAGTTGTAACGCGTCCAACATTATTCTAACGTGCTTTTTAAGTTGCTAAACTCGCATATTGAGGCGTAACATCTCCTGAGTTGTCGTACGATGTTCAATGGCCTTCGACGAATTCATTAGGTTTATTATGGAGTTTTTAAGTTTTGTACGGTGTTGTAAGTTGTTGTTAGGAATTGTACGGTGTTGTATATTATACTAACGTGCTTTTCAAGGTTCTAACGTGCATACAGAGTCGGTCGATGTCCTAAGTTGTCGTACGATGTTCAAAGGACTCAAACGAATTGATTAGCTATAACGTGCTTTTCAAGGTTCTAATGTGCATACAGAGTCGGAAGATGTCCTAAGTTGTCGTAGGATGGTCAAAGGACTCGGACAATGTCCTAAGTTGTCGTACGGTGGTCAAAGGACTCGGACGAATTGATTACGTTTATTATGGAGCTTTAAGATTTCGTACGATGATGTAAGGTGTTCATATGAGTTGTAACGTGTCCAACATTATTCTAACGTGCTTTTCAAGTTGCTAATCTCGCATCCTAAGGAGTAACATCTCCTTAGTTATCGTACGATGTTCAATGGACTTCGACGAATTCATTAGGTTTATTATGGAGATTGAAGGTTTGTATGGTGTTGTAAGGTGTTGTTAGGAGTTGTAAGGCGTTCTACATTATACTAACGTGCTTTTCAAGGTACTAACGTGCATACAGAGTCTTAAGATGTCCTAAGTTGTCGTACGATGTTCAAAGGACTCGGACGAATTCATTAAGTTTATAATGGAGTTTTAAGGTTTCGTACGGTGTTGTAAGGTGTTGTTACTAGTTTTAAGCCGTCTTATGTTATACGAACGTGCTTTTCAAGGTGCTAATATGACATACAGAGTCTTAAGATGTCCAAACTTGTAGTACGATATTCAAAGAACTCGGACGAATTCATTAGGTGTATTATTGAGTTTTAAGGTTTCATACGGTGATGTATGGTGTTCTTAGGAGTTGTAAGACGTCCTACATTATACTAACGTTCTTTTTGAGTTGCTTATGTGGCATAAAGAGTCGTAACAGGTCCTGAGTTGTCGTACGATGTTCAAAAGAATCGGACGAATTCATTAGGTTTATTATAGAGTTTTAAGGTTTCGAACGGTGTTGTAAGGTGTTGTTAGGAGTTTTAAGGCGTCCTATGTTATACTAATGTGCTTTTTTTTTTGGGTAAAGGGTTACCCCGGTGATTCTATTGTAAAGACAACCGTCATTAACGTACAAGTAGTATGGATGAGTTCCACACTAGTTCATATGTGGGACAAATCCCCACATATGTGAACAAAATAAAGACATAAACCAAAACACACCAAACAAACTATCCTACCACAATTCGTAAACATAAACGCCAAAACCTAATAAGAAAACCAAACCATCAACCGCCATCATCAAAGATTTCAAGGTGCTATAATGGCATACAGAGTCGTAAGATGTCTTAAGTTGCCGTACATTGTTCAAATGACTCGGACGAATTCATTAGGTTTATTATAGAGTTTTAAAGTTTCGTACGGTGATGTAAGGTGTTCTTAGGAGTTGTAACGCGTCCTACATTATTCTAACGTGCTTTTAATGTTTCTTATGCCGCATATTGAGCCGTAACATGTCATGAGTTGTCGTACGATGTTCAAAGGACTTCGACTAATTCATTAGGTTTTTTTATAGAGTTTTTAGGTTTTGTACGGTGTTGTATGTAGTTGTTAGGAATTGTAAGGTGATCTACATTATAATAACGTGATTTTCAAGGTTCTAATGTGCATAAAGAGTCGGACGATGTCCTAAGTTGTCGTACGATGGTCAAAGGACTCGTACGTCTTACGATGGTCAAAGGACTCGGAAGAATTGATTAGGTTTATTATGGAGCTTTAAGGTTTCGTACGGTGTTGTAAGGTGTTGTTAGGAGTTTTAAGGCGTCCTTTTTATACGAACGTGCTATTCAAGGTGCTAATATGGCATACAGAGTCGTAAGATATCTTAAGTTGCCGTACGATCTTCAAAGGACTCGGATGATTTCATTAGGTTTATTATTGAGTTTTAACGTTTTGTACGGTGATGTAAGGTGTTCTTATGAGTTGTAACGCGTCCAACATTATTCTAACGAGCTTTTCAAGTTGCTAATCTCCCATCCTAAGGAGTAACATCTCCTTAGTTGTCGTACGATGTTCAATGGACTTCGACGAATTCATTAGGTTTATTATGGAGATTGAAGGTTTGTACTTTGTTGTAAGGTGTTGTTAGGAGTGGTAAGGCGTCTTACATTATACTAACGTGCTTTTCAAGGTGCTAATGTGCATACAGAGTCGTAAGATGTCCTAAGTTGTCGTACGATGTTCAAAGGACTCGGATGAATTCATTAAGTTTATAATGGAGTTTTAAGGTTTCGTACGGTGTTGTAAGGTGTTGTTAGGAGTATTAAGGCATCCTATGTTATACTAACGTGCTTTTCAAGGTGATAATATGACATACAGAGTCTTAAGATGTCCGAACTTGTAGTAAGATGTTCAAATAACTCGGACGAATTCATTAGGTGTATTATGGAGTTTTAAGGTTTCGTACGGTGATGTATGGTGTTCTTAGGAGTTGTAAGACGTCCTACGTTATACTAATGTTCTTTTCGAGTTGCTAATGTGGCATAAAGAGTCGTAAGATATCCTAAGTTGTCGTACGACGTTCAAAAGACTCGGACGAGTTCATTAAGTTTATTATGGAGTTTTAAGGTTTCGTACGGTATTGTAAGGTGTTGTTAGGAGTTTTAAGGCGTCGTATGTTATACGAACGTGCTTTTCAAGGTGCTAATATGACATACAAAGTCTTAAGATGTCCGAACTTGTAGTACGATGTTCAAAGAACTTGGACGAATTCATTAGGTGTATTATGGACTTTTAAGGTTTCATACGGTGATGTATGGTGTTCTTAGGAGTTGTAAGACGTCCTACATTATACTAACGTTCTTTGTGAGTTGCTTATGTGGCATAAAGAGTCATAACAGGTCCTGATTTTTCGTACGATGTTCAAAAGACTCGGACGAATTCATTAGTTTTATTATGTAGTTTTAAGGTTTCGAACGGCGTTGTAAGGTGTTGTTAGGAGTTTTAAGGCGTCCTACGTTATACTAATGTGCTTTTCAAGGTGCTATAATGGCATACAGAGTCGTAAGATGTCTTAAGTTGTCGTACATTGTTCAAATGACTCGGACGAATTCATTAGGTTTATTATAGAGTTTTAAAGTTTCGTACGGTGATGTAAGGTGTTCTTAGGAGTTGTATCGCGTCCTACATTATTCTAATGTGCTTTTCATGTTGCTTATGCCGCATATTGAGCCGTAACATGTCATGAGTTGTCGTACGATGTTCAAAGGACTTCGACTAATTCATTAGGTTTATTATAGAGTTTTTAGGTTTTGTACGGTGTTGTATGTAGTTGTTAGGAATTGTAAGGTGTTCTACATTATAATAACGTGATTTTCAAGGTTCTAATGTGCATACAGAGTCGGACGATGTCCTAAGTTGTCGTACGATGTTCAAAGGACACGGACGAATTCGTTAAGTTTATAATGGAGTTTTAAGGTTTCGTAAGGTGTTGTAAGGTGTTGTTAGGAGTATTAAGGCATCCAATGTTATACTAACGTGTTTTTCAAGGTGATATAATGACATACAGAGTCTTAAGATGTCCGAACTTGTAGTAAGATGTTCAAAGAACTCGGACGAATTCATTAGGTGTATTATGGAGTTTTAAGGTTTCGTACGGTGATGTATGGTGTTCTTAGGAGTAGTAAGACGTCCTACGTTATACTAAAGTTCTTTTCGAGTTGCTAATGCGGCATAAAGAGTCGTAAGATATCCTAAGTTCTCGTACGATGTTCAAAAGACTCGGGCGAGTTCATTAAGTTTATTATGGAGTTTTAAGGTTTCGTACGGTGTTGTAAGGTGTTATTAGGAGTTTTAAGGCGTCTTATGTTATACGAACGTGCTTTTCAAGGTGCTAATATGACATACAGAGTCTTAAGATGTCCGAACTTGTAGTACGATGTTCAAAGAACTCGGACGAATTCATTAGGTGTATTATGGAGTTTTAAGGTTTCATACGGTGATGTATGGTGTTCTTAGGAGTTGTAAGACGTCCTACATTATACTAACGTTCTTTTTGAGTTGCTTATGTGGCATAAAGAGTCGTAACAGGTCCTGAGTTGTCGTACGATGTTCAAAAGACTCGGACGAATTCATTAGGTTTATTATGTAGTTTTAAGGTTTCGAACGGTGTTGTAAGGTGTTGTTAGGAGTTTTAAGGCGTCCTACGTTATACTAATGTGCTTTTCAAGGTGCTATAATGGCATACAGAGTCGTAAGATGTCTTAAGTTGTCGTACATTGTTCAAATGACTCGGACGAATTCATTTGGTTTATTATAGAGTTTTAAAGTTTCGTACGGTGATGTAAGGTGTTCTTAGAAGTTGTATCGCGTCCTACATTATTCTAATGTGCTTTTCATGTTGCTTATGCCGCCTATTGAGCCGTAACATGTCATGAGTTGTCGTACGATGTTCAAAGGACTTCGACTAATTCATTAGGTTTATTATAGAGTTTTTAGGTTTTGTACGGTGTTGTATGTAGTTGTTAGGAATTGTAAGGTGTTCTACATTATAATAACGTGATTTTCAAGGTTCTAATGTGCATACAGAGTCGGACGATGTCCTAAGTTGTCGTACGATGTTCAAAGGACACGGACGAATTCGTTAAGTTTATAATGGAGTTTTAAGGTTTCGTAAGGTGTTGTAAGGTGTTGTTAGGAGTATTAAGGCATCCAATGTTATGCTAACTTGTTTTTCAAGGTGATAATATGACATACAGAGTCTTAAGATGTCCGAACTTGTAGTAAGATGTTCAAAGAACTCGGACGAATTCATTAGGTGTATTATGGAGTTTTAAGGTTTCGTACGGTGATGTATGGTGTTCTTAGGAGTAGTAAGACGTCCTACGTTATACTAAAGTTCTTTTCGAGTTGCTAATGTGGCATAAAGAGTCGTAAGATATCCTAAGTTCTCGTACGATGTTCAAAAGACTCGGGCGAGTTCATTAAGTTTATTATGGAGTTTGTATAAATATGAATCAAGAAAAACAAGTAATGGGACAAAGTGTACCCATTAGTTCAATCAAAGGACATGCCCTAAGATTGTAAACACAGTCTACCACCATTAAACATAATGATAGAACAAAAACAACGAACCAAAATTAAACCAAACTAGACTATAATCTAGATAAAAACTCGAAACCACACATCCAGCCCAACCTTACTCTCTCCTCATCCATCATGTAGAACTATCCGGTCTAGATCCCATCTCTTGCGAGTCTTCCAATTACTAACCACATGTCCCTCTCTCAGAGATACCAATTTCAGTCTCACAATATCCAATATTATTTTTGCAATCTGCGAAGACCTTCTCTTAATATCAGTAAATATTCTAGCATTCCTTTCCTGCCAAACGTAATACGCAGTAGCTCCAACCACAAGTCTATCTATAATACTTTCAGTCGACTTCCAATTGCCTCTCGTGATAAGAAAACCCACAATATTCTCCCAAACTCCATCAATATGCCCCAGACTAGTGTAGCTTCGGACATTTCCCCAAACCTGCATCGCATATTCACATTCAAAAAACAAATGTGCATGCGAATCCATATCCTTCACACATAACGGACAACATCTCATATTCATATCCCAAGTCCTCATTTTATCCTGTGTGTTTAGTTTCTTACGACAAACCAACCATACATGAAACGCATGCCTTGGAATGCAATAAGAAAACCATACAATATTAAACCAATCAACCTCCATACTTCGGTACCGAATAGTTTCCCATACATTATATACAGAAAACTTTCGCTCCTCCCCCAGGTGATCCCGCCATATACTAACATCTCTCCTGCTATTACAGATTACTGGAACAGGAATATTAATAAGAACAGGAAAAAGGTCATACCATGCATCCGGCCACCTCCAATTACCAACTTCATTCACCAAATCATCCACCCTATCCGAAGTTGCAAAACCTGCCCTATAGATATCCCTCTTAGTGATGAATCTACTAAGTGGGCTATACTCACACCAGTTATCACTCCAAATAAACGTATTCTTACCATCTCCAATTTTCTGATGAATATAAGGCCGAATCAACTCTCTAATCTGGAGAATTTTCCTCCACCCCCAACTCATACTTGCTCTAGGTTCCACCTCCCAAAAGCTTCTGCCTTTCAATTTGTGACCATAAATCCATTCCACCCAAAGAGATTTCCTACGAGTAACAATACTCCAAAAATGGTAAGCCATTAGAGATCGGTTTACATCAGAAATCTTTCGAATACCCAGTCCACCTTCTCGTTTTGGAAGACAAACTGCCCTCCATGCAACCTTCGCTTTTGTAAGGTGTTATTAGGAGTTTTAAGGCGTCTTATGTTATACGAACGTGCTTTTCAAGGTGCTAATATGACATACAGAGTCTTAAGATGTCCGAACTTGTAGTACGATGTTCAAAGAACTCGGACGAATTCATTAGGTGTATTATGGAGTTTTAAGGTTTCATACGGTGATGTAAGGTGTTCTTAGGAGTTGTAAGACGTCCTACATTATACTAACGTTATTTTTGAGTTGCTTATGTGGCATAAAGAGTCGTAACAGGTCCTGAGTTGTCGTACGATGTTCAAAAGACTCGGACGAATTCATTAGGTTTATTATGTAGTTTTAAGGTTTCAAACGGTGTTGTAAGGTGTTGTTAGGAGTTTTAAGGCGTCCTAAGTTATACTAATGTGCTTTTCAAGGTGCTATAATGGCATACAGAGTCGTAAGATGTCTTAAGTTGTCGTACATTGTTCAAATGACTCGGACGAATTCATTAGGTTTATTATAGAGTTTTAAAGTTTCGTACGGTGATGTAAGGTGTTCTTAGGAGTTGTATCGCGTCCTACATTATTCTTATGTGCTTTTCATGTTGCTTATGCTGCATATTGAGCCGTAACATGTCATGAGTTGTCGTACGATGTTCAAAGGACTTCGACTAATTCATTAGGTTTATTATAGAGTTTTTAGGTTTTGTATGGTGTTGTATGTAGTTGTTAGGAATTGTAAGGTGTTCTACATTATAATAACGTGATTTTCAAGGTTCTAATGTGCATACAGAGTCGGACGATGTCCTAAGTTGTCGTACGATGGTCAAAGGACTGGGACGATGTCCTAAGTTGTCGTACGATGGTCAAAGGACTCGGATGAATTGATTAGGTTTATTATGGAGCTTTAAGGTTTGGTACGGTGTTGTAAGCTGTTGTTAGGAGTTTTAAGGCGTCCTTTGTTATACTAACGTGCTATTCAAGGTGCTAATATGGCATACAGAGTCGTAAGATGTCTTAAGCTGTCGTACGATCTTCAAAGGACTCGGATGATTTCATTATGTTTATTATTGAGTTTTAACGTTTCGTACGGTGATGCAAGGTGTTCTTATGAGTTGTAATGCGTCCAACATTATTCTAACGTGCTTTTCAAGTTGCTAATCTCGCATCCTAAGGAGTAACATCTCCTTAGTTGTCGTACGATGTTCAATGGACTTCGACGAATTCATTAGGTTTATTATTGAGATTGAAGGTTTGTACTGTGTTGTAAGGTGTTGTTAGGAGTTGTAAGGCGTCCTACTTTATACTAACGTGCTTTTCAAGGTGCTAATGTGCATACAGAGTCGTAAGATGTCCTAAGTTGTCGTACGATGTTTAAAGGACTCGGACAAATTCATTAAGTTTATAATGGAGTTTTAAGGTTTCGTACGGTGTTGTAAGGTGTTGTTAGGAGTATTAAGGCATCCAATGTTATACTAACGTGCTTTTCAAGGTGATAATATGACATACAGAGTCTTAAGATGTCCGAACTTGTAGTAAGATGTTCAAAGAACTCGGACGAATTCATTAGGTGTATTATGGAGTTTTAAGGTTTCATACGGTGATGTATGGTGTTCTTAGGAGTTGTAAGACGTCCTACATTATACTAATGTTCTTTTTGAGTTGCTTATGTGGCATAAAAAGTCGTAACAGGTCCTGAGTTGTCGTACGATGTTCAAAAGACCCGGACGAATTCATTAGGTTTATTATGGAGTTTTAAGGTTTCGAACAGGGTTGTAAGGTGTTGTTAGGAGTTTTAAGGCGTCCTATGTCATACTAATGTGCTTTTCAAGGTGCTATGATGGCATACAGAGTCGTAAGATGTCTTAAGTTGCCGTACAATTTTCAAATGACTCGTTCGAATTCATTAGGTTTATTATAGAGTTTTAAAGTTTCGTACGGTGATATAAGGTGTTCTTATGAGTTGTAGCGCGTCCTACATTATTCTAACGTGCTTTTCATGTTGCTAATACCGAATATTGAGCCGTAACATGTCATGAGTTGTCGTACGATGTTCAAAGGACTTCGACGAATTCATTAGGTTTATTATAGGGTTTTTAGGTTTTGTACGGTGTTGTATGTAGTTGTTAGGAATTGTAAGGTGTTATACATTTTAATAACGTGCTTTTCAAGGTTCTAATGTGCATACAGAGTCGGACGATGTCCTAAGTTGTCGTACGATGGTCAAAGGACTCGGACGACGTCCTAAGTTGTCGTAAGATGGTCAAAGGACTCGGACGAATTTATTAGGTTTATTATGGAGCTTTAAGGTTTGGTACGGTGTTGTAAGGTGTTGTTAGGAGTTTTAAGGCGTCCTATGTTATACTAACGTGCTTTTCAAGGTGCTAATATAACATACAGAGTCGTAAGATGTCTTAAGTTGCCGTACGATCTTCAAAGGACTCGGATGAATTCATTAGGTTTATTATTGAGTTTTAACGTTTCGTACGTTGATGTAAGGTTTTCTTAGGAGTTGTAACACGTCCAACATTATTCTAACGTGCTTTTCAAGTTGCTAATCTCGCATCCTAAGGAGTAACATCTCCTTAGTTGTCGTACGATGTTCAATGGACTTCGACGAATTCATTAGGTTTATTATGGAGTTTGAAGGTTTGTACGGTGTTGTAAGGTGTTGTTAGGAGTTGTAAGGTGTCCTACATTATACTAACGTGCTATTCAAGGTGCTAATGTGCATACAGACTCGTAAGATGTCCTAAGTTGTCGTACGATGTTCAAAGGACTCGGACGAATTCATTAAGTTTATAATGGAGTTTTAAGGTTTGGTAGGCTGTTGTATGGTGTTGTTAGGAGTATTAAGCATTCCTATGTTATACTAACGTGCTTTTCAAGGTGCTAATATGACATACAGAGTCTTAAGATGTCCGAACTTGTAGTAAGATGTTCAAAGAACCCTGACGAATTCATTAGAGTTTAAAGGTTTCGTACGGTGATGTATGGTGTTCTTAGGAGTTGTAAGACGTCCTACATTATACTAAAGTTCTTTTCGAGTTGCTAATGTGGCATAAAGAGTCGTAAGATATCCTAAGTTGTCGTACGATGTTCAAAAGACTCGTACGAATTCATTAGGTTTATTATGAAGTTTTAAGGTTTCGTACGGTGTTTTTAGGAGTTTTAAGGCGTCTTATGTTATACTAACGTGCTTTTCATAGGTGCTAGTATGACATATAGAGTCTTAACATGTCCGAACTTGTAGTACGATGTTCAAAGAACTCGGACGAATTCATTAGGTGTATTATGGAGTTTTAAGGTTTCATACGGTGATGTATGGTGTTCTTAGGAGTTGTAAGACGTCTTACATTATAGTAACGTTCTTTTCGAGTTGCTAATGTGGCATAAAGAGTCGTAACATGTCCTGAGTTGTCGTACGATGTTCAAAAGACTCGGACGAATTCATTAGGTTTATTATGGAGTTTTAAGGTTTCAAACGGTGTTGTAAGCTGTTGTTAGGAGTTTTAAGGCGTCCTATCTTATACTAATGTGCTTTTCAAGGTGCTATAATGGCATACAGAGTCGTAAGATGTCTTAAGTTGCCGTACATGTTCAAATGACTCGGACGAATTCATTAGGTTTATTATAGAGTTTTAAAGTTTCGTATGGTGATGTAAGGTGTTCTTAGGAGTTGTAGCGCGTCCTACATTATTCTAACGTGCTTTTCATGTTGCTAATGCCGAATATTGAGCCGTAAAATGTCATGAGTTGTCGTACGATGTTCAAAGGACTTCGACGAATTCATTAGGTTTATTATAGGGTTTGTAGGTTTTGTACGATGTTGTATGTAGTTGTTAGGAATTGTAAGGTGTTCTACATTTTAATAACGTGCTTTTCAAGGTTCTAATGTGCATACAGAGTCGGACGAGGTCCTAAGTTGTCGTACGATGGTCAAAGGACTCGGACGACGTCCTAAGTTGTCGTACGATGGTCAAAGGACTCGGACGAATTGATTAGGTTTATTATGGAGCTTTAAGGTTTCGTACGGTGTTGTAAGGTGTTGTTAGGAGTTTTAAGGCGTCCTATGTTATACTAACGTGCTTTTCAAGGTGCTAATATGGTATACAGAGTCGTAAGATGTCTTAAGTTGCCGTACGATCTTCAAAGGACTCGGATGAATTCATTAGGTTTATTATTGAGTTTTAACATTTCGTACGGTGATGTAAGGTATTCTTAGGAGTTGTAACGCGTCCAACATTATTCGAACGTGCTTTTCAAGTTGCTAATCTCGCATCCTAAGGAGTAACATCTCCTTAGTTGTCGTACGATATTCAATGGACTTCGACGAATTCATTAGGTTTGTCATGGAGTTTGAAGGTTGGTGTTGTAAGGTGTTGTTAGGAGTTGTAAGGCGTCCTACATTATACTAACGTGTTTTTCAAGGTGCTAATGTGCATACAGAGTCGTAAGATGTCCCAAGTTGTCGTACGATGTTTAAAGGACTCGGACGAATTCATTAAGTTTATAATGGAATTTTAAGGTTTCGTACGGTGTTGTAAGGTGTTTTTAGGAGTATTAAGGCATCCTATGTTATACTAACGTGCTTTTCAAGGTGCTAATACGACATACAGAGTCTTAAGATGTCCGAACTTGTATTAAGATGTTCGAAGAACTCTGACGAATTCATTAGAGTTTAAAGGTTTCGTACGGTGATGTATGGTGTTCTTAGGAGTTGTCATAAGCCTATATCGAACCGTATCCAAGATGATATTAGCAAGAACATCAGGCGGCCTTGTATGGTTATTGAACAATCTATTGCATCTCTCTTCCCATATATAATACACTGATCCAGCCACTATTAGTTTGCTCACAACACTTGAGATAGTCCTGGACCTTGCATTTTCACAGAGCCATGTAACTATCTCTCAACTCAACCGTAACACTATGCATACCAGCTCTAACCTTTATGCGATCCCATACCTCAGAAGAATATTTACATTCAAAGAATAGATGCTCATGGGAATCAAAGGTAGCGAAACATAAGACACAACACATCATATTCATATTGCCATTGTCTCTCGACCTCCATCTCAAGATTTTGTCCTGAGTTTGAAGTTTAGCTTTTAGGACTAACCATAGTAGAAACGCATGACGTGGAATACATTGTGAAAACCACACTATATCCACCCAACTCACCTCCCCACTTCTATGGCGAATAGACTCCCAAACAGCACTTGGCGTGTAGTTCAAGCAAACGCCCCCATCCTTCCAACAGAGTTTATCACTGGCGTCAGGATTGAGGGTTACACACTCAATATTAATCAGAACTGGGTAAACATCATACCAAGCCTCAGGCCACACCCAGTTCCCATTCCTCACAATATCAGCCACCTTTGAATCACTAGACAACCTCGCACGATAAATAGCTCTTCTGTTAACAAACGTAGATAACGGCCCAATATCACACCATCTATCCGACCATGCAGATACATTAGTTCCGTTTCCCAACATGTACCAGAAATATTGGCGCACCATAGGTCTGATCATCAAAATTTTCCTCCAGCTCCAACAGCAATTTTGAGGAATGTTACATTCCCAAAATTGGCAATTAGATAATCTGTAAGAATAAATCCAAATCCACCCAAAGGGATTTACGTTTCGAAAGCAAACTCCAAATATGATGGGACATAAGAGCAGTATTCATATCCCCTATGCGCCTAATTCCTAACCCTCCTTCCGTCTTGGGTAAGCAAACAGATTTCCACGAGACCTTGGCTTTTCCTTGAGAAACTGAACCTTGGGACCAAAGGAACCGTCGCATCTTAGCTTCCAAATCAGCAACCACCCTTTTAGGTAAAATAAACACCGATGCCCGGTATATATACAAAGCGGATAGTACTGACCCAATAAGTTGCAATCTCCCTGCAAACGAAAGCCATTTGTTTTTCCAATTCGTAATCCTTCCCTCCATTTTTTCAACAAGCACTTTGCAATCCTTGTAAATAAGCCTAGAGGCTATAAGAGGGACTCCCAAATATTTAACTAGAAGAGAGCCCTCAACAAAAGGTATAATGTTCAAAATAGCCAACCTTGTGTGATCCGGAACATTGCAAAAAAAGATAGTGCTTTTGGGAGTGCTTGGGACCAACCCAGACATACGAGTAAAGTCATTCAAAGATCTCATAATAACTCGAACCGAAGTACCACACCCTCTAGTGAAGATAAACAGATCATCAGCAAAACATAGGTTAATAATGCACTGCTTTTCACATTTGTTATGGAATCTGAAAGATTTATCGAGTCTAGATGCTCTATACAGCATCAACGTAAGAATCTCCATAACAAGCGTGAAAAGATACGGGGATAGAGGGTCTCCTTGCCTAAGACCACGTTTTCCCCGAAAGTACCCATATGTGTTTCCATTAACACTCAACGAAAATGAAACAGATGAAACACACATCATAATCCACCCAACTATCCTTGGATGAAACCCAAATCCCCTTAGAATCAAATCCAGAAAACTCCAGTCAACCGTATCATAAGCTTTCTGGATATCCACCTTTAGAGCACACCTAGGCGGGCTCTTCTTCCTATGATAGTTATGCATAAGCTCTTGGGTTAACATTATATTGTCTGATATCCTTCTCCCCGGCACAAAGGCTGATTGGTTTATACTCACTATCCCGTCTAAACCAATCTTAACCCGGTTAGCAACAATTTTACTAATGCATTTGAATAACACATTGCAACATGATATAGGTCTATAATTAGTAATACACGACAGAGATTGTACCTTAGGAATAAGAACAATGAGGGTATGGTTCCATTCTTGAAGAAGCTTACCCTTATTGAAAAAATCTTTAATCGCATCCGTAACTTCAGCACCAATGATCGGCCAAGCATGACTGAAAAACGCAGATGTATACCCATCTGGTCCCGGAGACTTATTCCTCCCAATAGAAAACATAGCCTTTCTAACCTCCTCGTCCGTTATTGGCCTAATCATAAGATTTGCAATCCCCAAATCCAGCCTCTTCTGGAACAAATCCAGAGTTGGGGTCAAGGATATGTCACCCTTGACTCCAAGGAAGTTCTCATAGTGTGTAACAAACGCCTTTTGAACATTTTCCCCTTCATAGATACACCCTCCTCCATCCATAATCACATCAATTCTAGATCGATGATTTCTAGATTTCAGAGACTTATGGAAAAAAGCCGTATTGTTATCACCCTCAGCAAGCCACTCAACTTTAGATTTCTGCTTTAAGAAGCGTTCTTCATCAATACTAGCCTCTTTAAACCTAGAAGCTATGTCAACCTCTAATCTTCTTAAATCAAGATCCGACGGGTTCAGACTGATGTTCGTTTGAACCGTATCAAGTTCCTTCCTTAACTCATTCACCTTCTTATGAAGATTCCCTTGCTTAAATAAAAGCGAACGAATGTAAGGCTTCAATAGTTTTAACCTTTTAACGACCCGAAACTGGCTAACCCCATCAACCTTAAAGCCCCACACCTTGCGAACCTCATCACTGAATTCCTTCTTGTAGACCAGAAAGTTGGAAAACTTAAAAGGTTTCGGATTAGATTTGGTGGCATTAGGAAACATCAAAACGCATGGGCTATGATCCGAAACCCTAAAAGGCTGAAAAATGGCCGAAGAATTCTGAAAACGATCTACAAAAGCAGTATTACACAAAACTCTATCAATCTTCTTCATAATCCCAATTCCCTTCTTAGGTTTTTGATTCCAAGTGTACCGTAACCCTACACTCTTAACATCAAAAACCAGAATAGTATCCAAACACTCCTTGAACTCAAGCATACCGATATACATCCTAGACGTACCCATGCTGTGGTCTTCCAAAAAAAAGTGCAGAATTAAAGTCATCCATAATCGTCCATGGGTCATCCTTTACTAACACACTATGACGAATCAGATCATTCCATAAATCTCTCCTCTTCACATATTGATTATCCGCGTATACTATCGACATAAATAGCATCTGTTTAGAAGATCTAAAAATCACACGAACATGCATAACTTGATCAGTTTGAGCAATTACCCCAACATCAAACACATTTGCGTCCCACCCCAAAATAATGCGAGTACCTTTATTAACACTGCCCACCATTTGAGGTCCAATCCCAGCTTCTAAATACTTTCTTACACACACTACTAAGATTATCCATGTCCACATGCGACTCCAAAATGGCACATAAGCTCAGGTTACTCTCCTTCACAATCTGACGAACCTCCTTTTGTTTAAGGGATTGGTTCAAACCCCTTATGTTCCAGCATGTCGTACTAATCATTGGAAACCTCTAAACCAGGAGTGCTTGCCCCTTCAGAAATTGAACTAGTACCTTTGGTGATAAAATCAGCCACTTCCGTTACCTCTTCTCCCACTTCCGTATCCCCAGAACTTCTACCTTCATCTACAGACGATAACACCTCAAAAGAATTCCGAATCCCCGGCCCCTTAGAAGTAGACGCAACATCAGACCCCGTAATCGTCTTTTTCTTCACATTAACTGGCCTATACTCAAACCTGGATTTCTGTTTATTGACTTGTATACCTTTTTTCCTCGCACCATCCTTCCCCAATACTTCAGTAAATCCATCTGCATCCACCTCTTGTTTCTGTATACTCTTCATGTGAATAGGTTTAGGGGTGCTAAGAGGACACTCATCTGAATTATGTCCAAAAGTCACGCAATGGTTACACTTCGGAGGTTGCCATTCATATTCCACCTCAATGACCTCCTTAATATACTCATTCCCATCCACATCTGGAATAGCAACATTCAAAGTATCCCTAAAGTCTTTTTCAGCTGAAATTTCCAATAGAGCCCTGGCATAACTACTTCTACCCCACATGTCCATACACATAGTATTAGTATACGAATCCAGCAAAATTGGCTTTCCAATGGTAGAACATAACATGCTCAAACCATCAGCAGTATATGCAGCAATAGGAACATTATGAAGTTTAACCCATGTAGAAATTGTTTTAACATCAACCTTCTTCAACTGAGCTGAAACATGCCATTTGTCCAAGATGATTGGTTTGTTTCGAACTAACCAAGGACCACCCTCAAGAAAATCCCATTTGCGTTTAACATGATTTTCTGCAAGCCAAACCGTTTCCACTTCATACGTGCAAAATATTCCATGACCTGAAACGCAACCCTATCTCCCAAAAAATATCCGTATAAAGTGCAAGCCATTTTCTCTTGGACCCCTTTAACCGATTCTTTTGACAAAACCACATCAGCACCATGTTGATTCGCTGTAGGTGCTACAAATCTGAAGTTTACCTTATCCTTCCTCGTTGGCACCTCCGAGATTAGGGTTTGCGCATATGAAGCTCCATCTTCCTTCTAAGTCTTTTCCAAATCAGCCCCATTCTCATTCGTAATTTGATCAGCAGATTTCATCAAGATACCACAAATGCCATCAATATTCTTAACCTTACTTGCCAATCCACCACCAATGCTCAACTTTTCAGCCGCATCCAGAGTCGTAACGCGTCTTAAGTTGCCGTACGATCTTCAAAGGACTTGGATGAATTCATTAGGTTTATTATTGAGTTTTAACGTTTCGTACGGAGATGTAAGGTGTGCTTATGAGTTGTAACGCGTCCAACATTATTCTAACGTGCTTTTCAAGGTGCTAATGTGCATACAGAGTCGAAAGATGTCCTAAGTTGTCGTACGATGTTCAAATGACTCGGACGAATTCATTAAGTTTATAATGGAATTTTAAGGTTTCGTACGGTGTTGTAAGGTGTTTTTAGGAGTATTAAGGCATCCTATGTTATACTAACGTGCTTTTCAAGGTGCTAATATGACATACAGAGTCTTAAGATGTCCGAACTTGTAGTAAGATGTTCGAAGAACTCGGACGAATTCATTAGGTGTATTATGGAGTTTTAAGGTTTCGTACGGTGGGAACAGAGAACTTGTGAGTTTTCGAAAGTTGTAAACAGGAGATGGGCGATTACGGCGATTAGGGTTTCCTTGGCAAGTGCATTACTAAGATTCTTGCGGATAGAATGAAGGAGAGCCTGAGTAATATTATTAGCTCTAATCAATCTGCTTTTATTCCGGGTAGAAGAATATCTGATAATATTATATCACCTGGATAGTGGGCCTCCAAGGTGTGCTTTTAAAGTTGATATTCAGAAAGCTTATGATACTGTGGATTGGAAATTCTTGAAGACGGCTTTATTGGGGTTTGGTTTTCATCCTATGATAGTTAATTGGGTCATGATATGTGTTACCACGGTTTCGTTTTCTATCTCTGTGAATGGTAGTTTGCATGGGTATTTTAGGGGGAAACGTGGTCTCCGACAGGGGGATCCGATGTCCCCGTATCTATTTACTATGGTTATGGAGATCCTTACTTTGGTATTGAGAAGGGCTGTTTCATTGGACTCGTCTTTCAGATTCCATAATAGATGTGAGAAGATTCTTTTGATCAATTTGTGTTTTGCAGATGACTTGTTTCTTTTTGCGAGAGGGGATTTGAGCTCTGCAAAGGTTATTATGAATTCTTTAACAGATTTTGCTACCATGTCTGGTTTGAGCCCGAGTAATCAGAAAAGTACTATATTTTTTTGTAACGTCCCTGTGCAAACCAAGAACAGTATTCTGAATATTATGCCTTTTGTGGAGGGTAAGTTGCCGGCTAGGTATTTGGGTGTTCCCCTTGTGGCGTCTAGAGTAAGGACTTCGGACTGTCGGGCTCTTATTGAAAAAGTTGATATTCGTATTGGTGACTGGAAGAATAAGTTTCTTTCTTTTGCTGGTAGGTGTCAACTCATTAACTCTGTTATCGCTTCACTTCATGTGTTTTGGTCTTCAGTGTTTATCCTCCCAATCCGGATTATGCATGATATTGAGGCTAAGATGAGGGATTTCTTATGGGCTCGGGGTCCTTTGAAGAAGGGGCGTGCAAGGGTTGCTTGGAAGGATGTTTGCATGCCAAAGAATGAAGGTGGTCTGGGAATCAAACGTGTTAGGGATATGAATAAAGCCATGATGTCGTATCACATTTGGAGCATCACCTCTAACCGTCCTTCTGTTTGGGTGGATTGGATCAAACAATATAGGTTGAAGGGGAGGAACCTTTGGAGTGTAGAGGTTCCTAGAAATTGTTCTTGGGGTTGGCGGAAAATTCTTCAACTTAGGCCTCTTGTTCGTAGATTTCTGTGGTCAAAAGTGGGGAATGGTAACAATACGTCCGTTTGGTATGATACTTGGTTTGAAGGGGGTCCGTTTATTGAAATGTTGTCGCACAGGGATATTAGGAATGCTGGGTTTTCCTTGGAGGATAAAGTGGCTGATATATATAGGGATGGTAGTTGGAGATGGCCATCTTCTTGGGTAAATACTTATCCGATTCTTAACCAGGTCATCCAGATGCGGTTATATCCAGATATATTGGATCAGTATTTCTGGAAAACGGGCTCGAATCTGGGCTCGTTCTCTACTAAGGAGGTGTGGGATTGTATTAGATTACGTGGTTCTATTGTTGACTGGGTTAAAGGGGTTTGGTTCTCTCAGTGTGTTCCGAAGCATGCGTTTCTGTTATGGTTGGTGATGAGGGAAAGATTACTCACCCAAGACAAGATCCTGTCATGGGATCTGGCTAGAAGGGGGAATATGAACATGATGTGTTGTCCGCTTTGTTGCAGGGGTTATGATTCTCATGACCATTTGTTCTTTGAGTGTTCCTTTGCTACTAGGGTTTGGGATCTTACCAAATCTGTGGCTAGATTGCAGCACCTGTCGAACCGCAGATTGGATATCATTGATTGGATAAAGTCGGCTTATTCGAAGTCATTGCGTCATGTGGTTGGTAAATTATCTATTGCAGCTGCTGTCTATTTGGTTTGGCAGGAAAGAAATAACCGGTTGTTCAAGAACCAGACACGGCCCCCGGAAGTGGTAGCTGAAGAAGTTCGCAATACAGTGCGTTGCAAGTTACTGGGCCTTAAGTTTAAGAACTCGACTCGGGTGTGGACTATTCTAAGGGAATGGAAGATTGATCGCGAAAAAGATTTGGTAGATCCAGGCTGATTATTTGTATTTCTTTATTGTTGATCTAGCATGTCTAGTGTGTGTCTTGTTTTGCTTTGTTTACTGGGCAGGTTTGCTTTTGTTGATGTTTTTTGTACACATTCATGGGGCATGTCCTATGTTTGAACTAGTGTGGTATTCTGCCATGCTACTTATTCTTATGATTGATGTTAATATATGAATCACCGGGGTAACCCTTTACCCAAAAAAAAAAAAAGATTTCGTACGGTGATGTATGGTGTTCTTAGGAGCTGTAAGACGTCCTACATTATACTAAAGTACTTTTCGAGTTGCTAATGTGGCATAAAGAGTCGTAAGATATCCTAAGTTGTCGTACGATGTTCAAAAGACTCGGACGAATTCATTAGGTTTGTTATGAAGTTTTAAGGTTTCGTACGGTGTTGTTAGGAGTTTTAAGGCGTCTTATGTTATACTAACGTGCTTTTCAAGGTGCTAATATGACATATAGAGTCTTAAGATGTCCGAACTTGTAGTACGATGTTCAAAGAACTCGGACGAATTCATTAGGTGTATTATGGAGTTTTAAGGCGTCCTATGTTATACTAACGTGCTTTTCAAGGTGCTAATATGGCATACAGAGTCCTAAGATGTCTTAAGTTGCCGTACGATCTTCAAATGACTCGGATGAATTCTTTAGGTTTATTATTGAGTTTTAACGTTTCGTACGGTGATGTAAGGTGTTCTTAGGAGTTGTAACGCGTCCAACATTATTCTAACGTGCTTTTCAAGTTGCTAATCTCGCATCCTAAGGAGTACCATCTCCTTAGTTGTCGTACGATGTTCAATGGACTTCGACGAATTCATTAGGTTTATTATGGAGTTTGAAGGTTTGTACGGTGTTGTTAGGAGTTGTAAGGCGTCCTACATTATACTAACGTGCTTTTCAAGGTGCTAATGTGCATACAGAGTCGTAAGATGTCCTAAGTTGTCGTACAATGTTCAAAGGACTCGGACGAATTCATTATGTTTATAACGGAATTTTAAGGTTTCGTACGGTGTTGTAAGGTGTTTTTAGGAGTATTAAGGCATCCTATGTTATACTAACGTGTTTTTCAAGGTGCTAATATGACATACAGAGTCTTAAGATGTCCGAACTTGTAGTAAGATGTTCGAAGAACTCGGACGAATTCATTAGGTGTATTATGGAGTTTTAAGGTTTCATACGGTGATGTATGGTGTTCTTAGGAGTTGTAAGACGTCCTACATTATACTAAAGCTCTTTTCGAGTTGCTAATGTGGCATAAAGAGTCGTAAGATATCCTAAGTTGTCGTACGATGTTCAAAAGACTCGGACGAATTCATTAGGTTTATGATGGAGTTTTAAGGTTTCGTACGGTGTTGTTAGGAGTTTTAAGGCGTCTTATGTTATACTAACGTGCTTTTCAAGGTGCTAATATGACATACAGAGTCTTAAGATGTCCGAACTTGTAGTACGATGTTCAAAGAACTCGTACGAATTCATTAGGTGTATTATGGAGTTTTAAGGTTTCATACGATGATGTATGGTGTTCTTAGGAGTTGTAAGACGTCCTACATTATAGTAACGTTCTTTTCGAGTTGCTAATGTGGCATAAAGAGTCGTAACATGTCCTGAGTTGTCATACGATGTTCAAAAGACTCGGACGAATTCTTTAGGTTTATTATGGAGTTTTAAGGTTTCGAACGGTGTTGTAAGCTGTTGTTAGGAGTTTTAAGGCGTCCTATGTTATACTAACGTGCTTTTCAAGGTGCTAATATGGCATACAGAGTCGTAAGATGTCTTAAGTTGCCGTACGATCATCAAAGGACTCGGATGAATTCTTTAGGTTTATTATTGAGTTTTAACGTTTCGTACGGTGATGTAAGGTGTTCTTAAGAGTTGTAACGCGTCCAACATTAATCTAACGTGCTTTTCAAGTTGCTAATCTCGCATCCTAAGGAGTAACATCTCCTTAGTTGTCGTACGATGTTCAATGGACTTCGACGAATTCATTAGGTTTATTATGGAGTTTGAAGGTTTGTACGGAGTTGTAAGGTGTTGTTAGGAGTTGTAAGGCGTCCTACATTATACTAACGTGCTTTTCAAGGTGCTAATGTGCATACAGAGTCGTAAGATGTCCTAAGTTGTCGTACGATGTTCAAAGGACTCGGACGAATTCATTATGTTTATAATGGAATTTTAAGGTTTCGTACGGTGTTGTAAGGTGTTTTTAGGAGTATTAAGGCATCCTATGTTATACTAACGTGGTTTTCAAGGTGCTAATATGACATACAGAGTCTTAAGATGTCCGAACTTGTAGTAAGATGTTCGAAGAACTCGGACGAATTCATTAGGTGTATTATGGAGTTTTAAGGTTTCGTACGGTGATGTATGGTGTTCTTAGGAGTTGTAAGACGTCCTACATTATAGTAACCGTTCTTTTCGAGTTGCTAATGTGGCATAAAAAGTCGTAACTTGTCCTGAGTTGTCGTACGATGTTCAAAAGACTCGGACGAATTCTTTAGGTTTATTATGGAGTTTTAAGGTTTCGAACGGTGTTGTCAGCTGTTGTTAGGAGTTTTAAGGTGTCCTATGTTATACTAACATGCTTTTCAAGGTGCTAATATGGCATACAGAGTCGTAAGATGTCTTAAGTTGCCGTACGATCTTCAAAGGACTCGGATGAATTCATTAGGTTTATTATTGAGTTTTAACGTTTCGTACGGTGATGTAAGGTGTTCTTAGGAGTTGTAACGTGTCCAACATTATTCTAACGTGCTTTTCAAATTGCTAATCTCGCATCCTAAGGAGTAACATCTCCTTATTTGTCGTACGATGTTCAATGGACTTCGACGAATTCATTAGGTTTATTATGGAGTTTGATGGTTTGTACGGTGTTGTAAGGTGTTGTTAGGAGTTGTAAGGCGTCCTACATTATACTAACGTGCTTTTCAAGGTGCTAATGTGCATACAGAGTCGTAAGATGTCCTAAGTTGTCGTACGATGTTCAAAGGACTCGGACGAATTCATTAAGTTAATAATGGAATTTTAAGGTTTCGTACGGTGTTGTAAGGTGTTGTTAGGAGTTTTAAGGCGTCTTATGTTATACTAACGTGCTTTTCAAGGTGCTAATATGACATACAGAGTCTTAAGATGTTCGAACTTGTAGTACGATGTTCAAAGAACTCGGGCGAATTCATTAGGTGTATTATGGAGTTTTAAGGTTTCATACGGTGATGTATGGTGTTCTTAGGAGTTGTAAGACGTCCTACATTATACTAAAGCTCTTTTCGAGTTGCTAATGTGGCATAAAGAGTCGTAAGATATCCTAAGTTGTCGTACGATGTTCAAAAGACTCGGACGAATTCATTAGGTTTATGATGGAGTTTTAAAGTTTCGTACGGTGTTGTTAGGAGTTTTAAGGCGTCTTATGTTATACTAACGTGCTTTTCAAGGTGCTAATATGACATACAGAGTCTTAAGATATCCTAACTTGTAGTACGATGTTCAAAGAACTCGTACGAATTCATTAGGTGTATTATGGAGTTTTAAGGTTTCATACGGTGATGTATGGTGTTCTTAGGAGTTGTAAGACGTCCTACATTATAGTAACGTTCTTTTCGAGTTGCTAATGTGGCATAAAGAGTCGTAACATGTCCTGAGTTGTCGTACGATGTTCAAAAGACTCGGACGAATTCTTTAGGTTTATTATGGAGTTTTAAGGTTTCGAACGGTGTTGTAACCTGTTGTTAGGAGTTTTAAGGCGTCCTATGTAATACTAACGTGCTTTTTTTTTGGGTAAAGGGTTACCCCGGTGATTCTATTATAAAGACAACCGTCAATGAAGTACAAGTAGTGAGGATGTGTTCCTCACTAGTTCATATGTGGGACAAACCCCCACATATGTAAACAAAAAAGATAACTAACCAATACAATCCAAACAAACTAGTCTACCACAGATAAACGATCTAATAGAAAGAAACTAACAAAACCAAAGCATCATCCGCCATCATCAAACATGAACGCTCCACCCTTGGAAATCCTCCTCTAAAACCCGAGCAAACTATTATCCATTGGAAACCACATGAGAAGAGGAGCTTTCCCCTGATTTATCTCTAGATATATCTCTTATTTCATCAAAGATATCTTCAACCTCTTCCTCGTCCAAGACCTCAAGCACCTCTCTTCCCAATTTATCCTTCGCTTTGATAGACTCTAACGCCCCCCCCATCCTTCACATATTCTGAATCTAAAGCACTAAAGGAGTTTTGTACTTGGATCTTCAGGGGATCTCTACCTTTACCAGCCGAATTAGTGGGTCTTGGTCCCAACATTTTCTTGTAATCGAATGCTCGATATTCAAATTTTGGTTTCTGGTTGGTAACGTGGAACCCACTTTTGTTATCCTTTTTCCTCCCCTTTACTTCAGTAAACCCATCCCTATTAACCTTTGGTTTAGTGGCAGTATTAGGTTTAGCACTAACCTGTTCTGGTTTAGATGTAGGACGAACCTGTTTAGGACAATCATCATTTAGATGTCCAAACACACAACACTGCGAACACCTAGGGGGCGTCCATTCATACTCCACACCCACACTCTCAATAGCGTATTTATCTCCATCCACATCTGGAATAGCCATAGTTAGCACATCCTTAAACTCATGCTCTGCTGAAATTTCAATAAGAGCCCTTGCATAACTACTTCTACCCCAACTTTCAGAACACATAGTAGCAGTGTAGGAATCTAGTAACCTTGGAGAACCAATCTTTGAGGCAAGCATGCTTAATCCATCATCCGTATAAGCTGCAATAGGCACATCATGCAATTTAACCCAAACCGCCACTTTCCTAATGTCTTCTTTTTTAAGGACAGTCATAGGAGACCATGTATTTAGAACGATCGGTTTATTGCGAATTAGCCAAGGTCCCCCTTCAAGCACAGCAAGCATACTCTTGTTATCAACAAATTTGAAGAAAAAGAAGCCATTAGCATTCATCATACATTTTTGCAGCCCATACTTCTTCCAATTTGTTTTCACAAAATGCTCAACAACCGGATATGCAACTCTATCTCCTAGAAAATACCCATATAGAGTGAAAGCTAATTTATCTTGGATAATTTTAACCGATTCCCTAGGGAGAACCACATCAACACCTTGTTGTGTATCCAAAGACTCCAAAAAACGAAAATGAATGCTACTTTTTGACGTACCGGATTGTAGAGTAGCAGCATAAGAATTCACTTTAGGCTCAATAATCTGGTCACTAGTGGCAGCCTCATTTTCTTTGTCAGATAAAATTACAGCTTGTTTTTCACTTTGAACATCCTCTTGATTTATAATCTTACCACGACGAGGAAGACGAACACCATCAATATTCACCACCTTCCGAGCAATACCCTCAATTTTTGGGTCAGTATTCTCCACAAATCTTACTTTTCGAGCACTAATAGGTTTGGGACTAATTTCCGTCTCCATATGGCTGATTATTGAGTCGAAACCCTAATTCGTAATAAACCAGGTTTCAAACAATTTCAGCCTCCACAAACCCTAATTTGCAACCCCACAACACTCAAATTCCGTTATACCAATAGGCAAAGCAGATTTGAAACCCTAATTCGTAATGAACCAAGGGTTTGTTTACATCAGCCGTTTTAAGATGATCGTGACCCAACCAATGCAAACCCAGCCGTTTGATACAAACCATAGATGTCGAACCAAAATAACGCAGCAATTTTTCAACTAAAAACGAACGAAATAGCTATCTAACCAGAAAATCAGCACCGAAGACCCTTCATTCAATGTTGTAATTGATCAGATTAAGACCATGAAGGGAGACTTCGAATCAATAATCCAGAAAAACGATCAGATCTAGAGTTTCAAAGATGAAACCCTAGAATCGCCCAAATCGCCCATAGACCAACGGTGTTCTTCGAAAAGCATTATACTAACGTGCTTTTCAAGGTGCTAATATGGCATACAGAGTCGTAAGATGTCTTAAGTTGCCGTACGATCTTCAAAGGACTCGGATGAATTCTTTAGGTTTATTATTGAGTTTTAACGTTTCGTACGGTGATGTAAGGTGTTCTTAGGAGTTGTAACGCGTCCAACATTATTCTAACGTGCTTTTCAAGTTGCTAATCTCGCATCCTAAGGAGTAACATCTCCTTAGTTGCCGTACGATGTTCAATGGACTTCGACGAATTCATTAGGTTTATTATGGAGTTTGAAGGTTTGTACGGTGTTGTAAGGTGTTGTTAGGAGTTGTAAGGCGTCCTACATTATACTAACGTGCTTTTCAAGGTGCTAATGTGCATACAGAGTCGTAAGATGTCCTAAGTTGTCGTACGATGTTCAAAGGACTCGGACGAATTCATTATGTTTATAATGGAATTTTAAGGTTTCGTACGGTGTTGTAAGGTGTTTTTAGGAGTATTAAGGCATCCTATGTTATACTAACGTGCTTTTCAAGGTGCTAATATGACATACAGAGTCTTAAGATGTCCGAACTTGTAGTACGATGTTCGAAGAACTCGGACGAATTCATTAGGTGTATTATGGAGTTTTAAGGTTTCATACGGTGATGTATGGTGTTCTTAGGAGTTGTAAGACGTCCTACATTATACTAAAGCTCTTTTCGAGTTGCTAATGTGGCATAAAGAGTCGTAAGATATCCTAAGTTGTCGTACGATGTTCAAAAGACTCGGACGAATTCATTAGGTTTATGATGGAGTTTTAACGTTTCGTACGGTGTTGTAAGGAGTTTTAAGGCGTCTTATGTTATATTAACGTGCTTTTCAAGGTGCTAATATGACATACAGAGTCTTAAGATGTCCAAACTTGTAGTACTATGTTCAAAGAACTCGTACGAATTCATTAGGTGTATTATGGAGTTTTAAGGTTTCATACGGTGATGTATGGTGTTCTTAGGAGTTGTAAGACGTCCTACATTATAGTAACGTTCTTTTCGAGTTGCTAATGTGGCATAAATAGTCGTAACATGTCCTGAGTTGTCGTACGATGTTCAAAAGACTCGGACGAATTCTTTAGGTTTATTATGGAGTTTTAAGGTTTCGAACGGTGTTGTAAGCTGTTGTTAGGAGTTTTAAGGCGTCCTATGTTATACTAACGTGCTTTTCAAGGTGCTAATATGGCATACAGAGTCGTAAGATGTCTTAAGTTGCCGTACGATCTTCAAAGGACTCGGATGAATTCTTTAGGTTTATTATTGAGTTTTAACGTTTCGTACGGTGATGTAAGGTGTTCTTAGGAGTTGTAACGCGTCCAACATTATTCTAACGTGCTTTTCAAGTTGCTAATCTCGCATCCTAAGGAGTAACATCTCCTTAGTTGTCGTACGATGTTCAATGGACTTCGACGAATTCATTAGGTTTATTATGGAGTTTGAAGGTTTGTACGGTGTTGTAAGGTGTTGTAAGGCATCCTACATTATACTAACGTGCTTTTCAAGGTGCTAATGTGCATACAGAGTCGTAAGATGTCCTAAGTTGTCGTACGATGTTCAAAGGACTCGGACGAATTCATTATGTTTATAATGGAATTTTAAGGTTTCGTACGGTGTTGTAAGGTGTTTTTAGGAGTATTAAGGCATCTATGGTATACTAACGTGCTTTTCAAGGTGCTAATATGACATACAGAGTCTTAAGAGGTCCGAACTTGTAGTACGATGTTCGAAGAACTCGGACGAATTCATTAGGTGTATTATGGAGTTTTAAGGTTTCATACGGTGATGTATGGTGTTCTTAGGAGTTGTAAGACGTCCTACATTATACTAAAGCTCTTTTCGAGTTGCTAATGTGGCATAAAGAGTCGTAAGATATCCTAAGTTGTCGTACGATGTTCAAAAGACTCGGACGAATTCATTAGGTTTATGATGGAGTTTTAAGGTTTCGTACGGTGTTGTTAGGAGTTTTAAGGCGTCTTATGTTATACTAACGTGCTTTTTTTTTTTTTTGGGTAAAGGGTTACCCCGGTGATTCTATTAAAAAGACAACCGTCATTAACGTACAAGTAGTGAGGATGAGTTCCACACTAGTTCATATATGGGACAAACCCCCACATATGTGAACAAAGCAAAGACAACTAACCAAAACAAGCTAAACAAACTAGCCTACTACAAAAATCGACATAATATCCAAAACCTAACACGAAAAACCGATCCATCAGCCACCATCATCAAAGATGTAGTTGTCACCAATGGAAAGCCTCCAAAATAACTTGAATAATCGACTATCCATTGGAAGTCATTGAAAGGGAGGAACTCGCCCTTACTTTATCTTGAGTTATATCTCTTGTTTCATCATAAATAACTTCAACGTCTTCTTCATCCAAGTCTTCAATCATATCCCTATCCGATTTGCCCTTCCCTTTAATAGATTCCGAAGTCCCCCCATCGTTCACATTTTCGGAATTAAGAACACTAAAGGAGTTTTGAATCTGAATCTTTGAGGGATCTCTACTCTTTACTTTCGAAGTTGAAGGTTTAACTCCCACCATTTTCTTGTAATCCAAAGGTCTATATTCAAATTTTGGTTTATGGTCTTTAACCTGAAACCCACTTTTCTTAGCCGTTTTCCTTCCCTTTACTTCAGAAAAACCATCCCCATCTACTTTAAGAGAATGTTTAGATGTAGTACAAACCTGTTTAGGGCAAGCATCAGTACCATGCCCAAAAACACAACAATGAGCACACCTCGGTGGTTTCCACTCATACTCCACATTCACAGTATCAGTAACATATTTGCCCCCGGCCAAATCCGGAATAGCCATAGATAAAAACTCTTTAAACTCATGCTCAGCTGAAATTTCAGTAAGTGCCCTAGCATAGCTACTTCTTCCCCAGTTATCAGCGCACATAGATGTGGTGTAAGAATCAAGTAACTTAGGAGAGCCAATCTTTGAAGCAAGCATGCTTAAGCCGTCGTCGGTATAGGCTGCTAGAGGAACATCATGTAGTTTAACCCAAACCGCAACTTTCTTGATATCTTCTTTTTTAAGGGAACTAGTAGGAGACCATGTATTAAGAAAAATGGGTCTATTGCGAATCAGCCATGGTCCCCCTTCGAGAACATCAAGCATACCCTTATTATCAGCAAACTTGAAGAAAAAGAAGCCACTTGCATTCATCATTACTCTTTGAAGCCCATACTTCTGCCAATTCATTTTCACAAAATACTCAACAACAGGATAAGCAACTCTATCTCCTAGGAAGTACCCATATAGTGTGAAACCTAATTTTTCTTGAACAATTTTAACCGATTCCCTAGGAAGCACCACATCAACACCTTGTTGTTTATCCAAAGGCTCCAAAAAACGAAAATTAATCTTATTTTTGGACGTACCGGTATGTAGAACAGCAGCATAAGAACCCACATCCGGACCAATAATCTGCACTTTTTCAGCCAACTCGTCTTGAGCTTCCATGATCGGATTAGCATTGATAAATTTTCCTCGACGAGGTAGAAGTGGGATTCCATCAATATTGACCACCTTACGAGCAATACCATTATGTTCGTTATCCTCATCATCTTGGACCTGAAAACTAACTCTACGAGCGCTTTTGGGTGTAGAATTCGTCTCCATAATCAGCCTCAACAAGAAACCTGATTCACGATCAAACTCTAATTAATAGAATCTGATTTTGAACCCTATAGTAACCCACAAACCCTAACCAGCAAAAACCCTCGTAATCAAATAGAAAAATCACTTTCAAACAGCCCTTGGATCACGACGTTCTTGATTACAATCAAAAAAACGAATCTGCTGTTTAAAACAAACCTGATTCGGGCTTTATTTTCCAGCCGCAAACCCTAATTTGAATAAACAACCCTTGTTTAACAATCAAAGGTGAGTAATTGCAATCACACAATCAACAATCTGATTAACACTCAAACACCTTTTGATTAATCACTCCCTAGAACGAAAATCAGAAGCAAAAACGAATTACTAGATGGACAAACCTTATTCAGAATTCAGCAGCAAACCCTATTAAAAATCAGCCACAAACCCTAAATAATGCCTCGTAAAACAATGATCGATTGATACAAAGGCTGAAACGAGTGAGTTTAAGATCAAAATCAAAGAAAAACAACTCGAATCCAACATGCCAAAATGAATGACGAACAAAAAACGGCCAGAAACCCTAAATCGCCCAAATCACCATCTCCCCTTCCTAACAAGCTTTTCTATACTTACTAACGTGCTTTTCAAGGTGCTAATATGACATACAGAGTCTTAAGATGTCCGAACTTGTAGTACTATGTTCAAAGAACTCGTACGAATTCATTAGGTGTATTATGGAGTTTTAAGGTTTCATACGGTGATGTATGGTGTTCTTAGGAGTTGTAAGACGTCCTACATTATAGTAACGTTCTTTTCGAGTTGCTAATGTGGCATAAAGAGTCGTAACATGTCCTGAGTTGTCGTACGATGTTCAAAAGTCTCGGACGAATTCTTTAGGTTTATTATGGAGTTTTAAGGTTTCGAACGGTGTTGTAAGCTGTTGTTAGGAGTTTTAAGGCGTCCTATGTTATACTAACGTGCTTTTCAAGGTGCTAATATGGCATACAGAGTCGTAAGATGTGTTAAGTTGCCGTACGATCTTCAAAGGACTCGGATGAATTCTTTAGGTTTATTATTGAGTTTTAACGTTTCGTACGGTGATGTAAGGTGTTCTTAGGAGTTGTAACGCGTCCAACATTATTCTAACGTGCTTTTCAAGTTGCTAATCTCGCATCCTAAGGAGTAACATCTCCTTAGTTGTAGTACGATGTTCGAAGAACTCGGACGAATTCACTAGGTTTATTATGGAGTTTGAAGGTTTGTACGGTGTTTTAAGGTCTTGTTAGGAGTTGTAAGGCGTCCTACATTATACTAACGTGCTTTTCAAGGTGCTAATGTGCATACAGAGTCGTAAGATGTCCTAAGTTGTCGTACGATGTTCAAAGGACTCGGACGAATTCATTAGGTTTATGATGGAGTTTTAAGGTTTCGTACGGTGTTGTTAGGAGTTTTAAGGCGTCTGATGTTATACTAACGTGCTTTTCAAGGTGCTAATATGACATACAGAGTCTTAAGATGTCCGAACTTGTAGTACTATGTTCAAAGAACTCGTACGAATTCATTAGGTGTATTATGGAGTTTTAAGGTTTCATACGGTGATGTATGGTGTTCTTAGGAGTTGTAAGACGTCCTACATTATAGTAACGTTCTTTTCGAGTTGCTAATGTGGCATAAAGAGTCGTAACATGTCCTGAGTTGTCGTACGATGTTCAAAAGTCTCGGACGAATTCTTTAGGTTTATTATGGAGTTTTAAGGTTTCGAACGGTGTTGTAAGCTGTTGTTAGGAGTTTTAAGGCGTCCTATGTTATACTAACGTGCTTTCCAGGTGCTAATATGGCATACAGAGTCGTAAGATGTCTTAAGTTGCCGTACGCTCTTCAAAGGACTCGGATGAATTCTTTAGGTTTATTATTGAGTTTTAACGTTTCGTACGGTGATGTAAGGTGTTCTTAGGAGTTGTAACGCGTCCAACATTATTCTAACGTGCTTTTCAAGTTGCTAATCTCGCATCCTAAGGAGTAACATCTCCTTAGTTGTCGTACGATGTTCATGGACTTCGACGAATTCATTAGGTTTATTATGGAGTTTGAAGGTTTGTACGGTGTTGTAAGGTGTTGTTAGTAGTTGTAAGGCGTCCTACATTATACTAACGTGCTTTTCAAGGTGCTAATGTGCATACAGAGTCGTAAGATGTCCTAAGTTGTCGTACGATGTTCAAAGGACTCGGACGCATTCATTATGTTTATAATGGAATTTTAAGGTTTCGTACGGTGCTGTAATGTGTTTTTAGGAGTATTAAGGCATCCTATGTTATACTAACGTGCTTTTCAAGGTGCTAATATGACATACAGAGTCTTAAGATGTCCGAACTTGTAGTAAGATGTTCGAAGAACTCGGACGAATTCATTAGGTGTATTATGGAGTTTTAAGGTTTCGTACGGTGATGTATGGTGTTCTTAGGAGTTGTAAGACGTCCTACATTATAGTAACGTTCTTTTCGAGTTGCTAATGTGGCATAAAGAGTCGTAACATGTCCTGAGTTGTCGTACGATGTTCAAAAGACTCGGACGAATTCTTTAGGTTTATTATGGAGTTTTAAGGTTTCGAACGGTGTTGTAAGCTGTTGTTAGGAGTTTTAAGGCGTCCTATGTTATACTAACGTGCTTTTCAAGGTGCTAATATGGCATACAGAGTCGTAAGATGTGTTAAGTTGCCGTACGATCTTCAAAGGACTCGGATGAATTCTTTAGGTTTATTATTGAGTTTTAACGTTTCGTACGGTGATGTAAGGTGTTTTTAGGAGTTGTAACGCGTCCAACATTATTCTAACGTGCTTTTCAAGTTGCTAATCTCGCATCCTAAGGAGTAACATCTCCTTAGTTGTCGTACGATGTTCAATGGACTTCGACGAATTCATTAGGTTTATTATGGAGTTTGAAGCTTTGTACGGTGTTGTAAGGTCTTGTTAGGAGTTGTAAGGCGTCCTACATTATACTAACGTGCTTTTCAAGGTGCTAATGTGCATACAGAGTCGTAAGATGTCCTAAGTTGTCGTATGATGTTCAAAGGACTCGGACGAATTCATTAGGTTTATGATGGAGTTTTAAGGTTTCGTACGGTGTTGTTAGGAGTTTTAAGGCGTCTTATGTTATACTAACGTGCTTTCCAAGGTGCTAATATGACATACAGAGTCTTAAGATGTCCGAACTTATAGTACTATGTTCAAAGAACTCGTACGAATTCATTAGGTGTATTATGGAGTTTTAAGGTTTCATACGGTGATGTATGGTGTTCTTAGGAGTTGTAAGACGTCCTACATTATAGTAACGTTCTTTTCGAGTTGCTAATGTGGCATAAAGAGTCGTAACATGTCCTGAGTTGTCGTACGATGTTCAAAAGACTCGGACGAATTCTTTAGGTTTATTATGGAGTTTTAAGGTTTCGAACGGTGTTGTCAGCTGTTGTTAGGAGTTTTAAGGCGTCCTATGTTATACTAACATGCTTTTCAAGGTGCTAATATGGCATACAGAGTCGTAAGATGTCTTAAGTTGCCGTACGATCTTCAAAGGACTCGGATGAATTCTTTAGGTTTATTATTGAGTTTTAACGTTTCGTACGGTGATGTAAGGTGTTCTTAGGAGTTGTAACGCGTCCAACATTATTCTAACGTGTTTTCAAGTTGCTAATCTCGCATCCTAAGGAGTAACATCTCCTTAGTTGTCGTACGATGTTCATGGACTTCGACGAATTCATTAGGTTTATTATGGAGTTTGAAGGTTTATACGGTGTTGTAAGGTGTTGTTAGTAGTTGTTAGGCGTCCTACATTATACTAACGTGCTTTTCAAGGTGCTAATGTGCATACAGAGTCGTAAGATGTCCTAAGTTGTCGTACGATGTTCAAAGGACTCGGACGCATTCATTATGTTTATAATGGAATTTTAAGGTTTCGTACGGTGTTGTAATGTGTTTTTAGGAGTATTAAGGCATCCTATGTTATACTAACGTGCTTTTCAAGGTGCTAATATGACATACAGAGTCTTAAGATGTCCGAACTTGTAGTAAGATGTTCGAAGAACTCGGACGAATTCATTAGGTGTATTATGGAGTTTTAAGGTTTCGTACGGTGATGTATGGTGTTCTTAGGAGTTGTAAGACGTCCTACATTATAGTAACGTTCTTTTCGAGTTGCTAATGTGGCATAAAGAGTCGTAACATGTCCTGAGTTGTCGTACGATGTTCAAAAGACTCGGACGAATTCTTTAGGTTTATTATGGAGTTTTAAGGTTTCGAACGGTGTTGTAAGCTGTTGTTAGGAGTTTTAAGGCGTCCTATGTTATACTAACGTGCTTTTCAAGGTGCTAATATGGCATACAGAGTCGTAAGATGTGTTAAGTTGCCGTACGATCTTCAAAGGACTCGGATGAATTCTTTAGGTTTATTATTGAGTTTTAACGTTTCGTACGGTGATGTAAGGTGTTTTTAGGAGTTGTAACGCGTCCAACATTATTCTAACGTGCTTTTCAAGTTGCTAATCTCGCATCCTAAGGAGTAACATCTCCTTAGTTGTCGTACGATGTTCAATGGACTTCGACGAATTCATTAGGTTTATTATGGAGTTTGAAGCTTTGTACGGTGTTGTAAGGTCTTGTTAAGAGTTGTAAGGCGTCCTACATTATACTAACGTGCTTTTCAAGGTGCTAATGTGCATACAGAGTCGTAAGATGTCCTAAGTTGTCGTACGATGTTCAAAGGACTCGGACGAATTCATTAGGTTTATGATGGAGTTTTAAGGTTTCGTACGGTGTTGTTAGGAGTTTTAAGGCGTCTTATGTTATACTAACGTGCTTTCCAAGGTGCTAATATGACATACAGAGTCATAAGATGTCCGAACTTGTAGTACTATGTTCAAAGAACTCGTACGAATTCATTAGGTGTATTATGGAGTTTTAAGGTTTCATACGGTGATGTATGGTGTTCTTAGGAGTTGTAAGACGTCCTACATTATAGTAACGTTCTTTTCGAGTTGCTAATGTGGCATAAAGAGTCGTAACATGTCCTGAGTTGTCGTACGATGTTCAAAAGACTCGGACGAATTCTTTAGGTTTATTATGGAGTTTTAAGGTTTCGAACGGTGTTGTCAGCTGTTGTTAGGAGTTTTAAGGCGTCCTATGTTATACTAACATGCTTTTCAAGGTGCTAATATGGCATACAGAGTCGTAAGATGTCTTTAGTTGCCGTACGATCTTCAAAGGACTCGGATGAATTCTTTAGGTTTATTATTGAGTTTTAACGTTTCGTACGGTGATGTAAGGTGTTCTTAGGAGTTGTAACGCGTCCAACATTATTCTAACGTGTTTTCAAGTTGCTAATCTCGCATCCTAAGGAGTAACATCTCCTTAGTTGTCGTACGATGTTCATGGACTTCGACGAATTCATTAGGTTTATTATGGAGTTTGAAGGTTTATACGGTGTTGTAAGGTGTTGTTAGTAGTTGTTAGGCGTCCTACATTATACTAACGTGCTTTTCAAGGTGCTAATGTGCATACAGAGTCGTAAGATGTCCTAAGTTGTCGTACGATGTTCAAAGGACTCGGACGCATTCATTATGTTTATAATGGAATTTTAAGGTTTCGTACGGTGTTGTAATGTGTTTTTAGGAGTATTAAGGCATCCTATGTTATACTAACGTGCTTTTCAAGGTGCTAATATGACATACAGAGTCTTAAGATGTCCGAACTTGTAGTAAGATGTTCGAAGAACTCGGACGAATTCATTAGGTGTATTATGGAGTTTTAAGGTTTCGTACGGTGATGTATGGTGTTCTTAGGAGTTGTAAGACGTCCTACATTATAGTAACGTTCTTTTCGAGTTGCTAATGTGGCATAAAGAGTCGTAACATGTCCTGAGTTGTCGTACGATGTTCAAAAGACTCGGACGAATTCTTTAGGTTTATTATGGAGTTTTAAGGTTTCGAACGGTGTTGTAAGCTGTTGTTAGGAGTTTTAAGGCGTCCTATGTTATACTAACGTGCTTTTCAAGGTGCTAATATGGCATACAGAGTCGTAAGATGTGTTAAGTTGCCGTACGATCTTCAAAGGACTCGGATGAATTCTTTAGGTTTATTATTGAGTTTTAACGTTTCGTACGGTGATGTAAGGTGTTTTTAGGAGTTGTAACGCGTCCAACATTATTCTAACGTGCTTTTCAAGTTGCTAATCTCGCATCCTAAGGAGTAACATCTCCTTAGTTGTCGTACGATGTTCAATGGACTTCGACGAATTCATTAGGTTTATTATGGAGTTTGAAGCTTTGTACGGTGTTGTAAGGTCTTGTTAGGAGTTGTAAGGCGTCCTACATTATACTAACGTGCTTTTCAAGGTGCTAATGTGCATACAGAGTCGTAAGATGTCCTAAGTTGTCGTACGATGTTCAAAGGACTCGGACGAATTCATTAGGTTTATGATGGAGTTTTAAGGTTTCGTACGGTGTTGTTAGGAGTTTTAAGGCGTCTTATGTTATACTAACGTGCTTTCCAAGGTGCTAATATGACATACAGAGTCATAAGATGTCCGAACTTGTAGTACTATGTTCAAAGAACTCGTACGAATTCATTAGGTGTATTATGGAGTTTTAAGGTTTCATACGGTGATGTATGGTGTTCTTAGGAGTTGTAAGACGTCCTACATTATAGTAACGTTCTTTTCGAGTTGCTAATGTGGCATAAAGAGTCGTAACATGTCCTGAGTTGTCGTACGATGTTCAAAAGACTCGGACGAATTCTTTAGGTTTATTATGGAGTTTTAAGGTTTCGAACGGTGTTGTCAGCTGTTGTTAGGAGTTTTAAGGCGTCCTATGTTATACTAACATGCTTTTCAAGGTGCTAATATGGCATACAGAGTCGTAAGATGTCTTTAGTTGCCGTACGATCTTCAAAGGACTCGGATGAATTCTTTAGGTTTATTATTGAGTTTTAACGTTTCGTACGGTGATGTAAGGTGTTCTTAGGAGTTGTAACGCGTCCAACATTATTCTAACGTGTTTTCAAGTTGCTAATCTCGCATCCTAAGGAGTAACATCTCCTTAGTTGTCGTACGATGTTCATGGACTTCGACGAATTCATTAGGTTTATTATGGAGTTTGAAGGTTTATACGGTGTTGTAAGGTGTTGTTAGTAGTTGTTAGGCGTCCTACATTATACTAACGTGCTTTTCAAGGTGCTAATGTGCATACAGAGTCGTAAGATGTCCTAAGTTGTCGTACGATGTTCAAAGGACTCGGACGCATTCATTATGTTTATAATGGAATTTTAAGGTTTCGTACGGTGTTGTAATGTGTTTTTAGGAGTATTAAGGCATCCTATGTTATACTAACGTGCTTTTCAAGGTGCTAATATGACATACAGAGTCTTAAGATGTCCGAACTTGTAGTAAGATGTTCGAAGAACTCGGACGAATTCATTAGGTGTATTATGGAGTTTTAAGGTTTCGTACGGTGATGTATGGTGTTCTTAGGAGTTGTAAGACGTCCTACATTATAGTAACGTTCTTTTCGAGTTGCTAATGTGGCATAAAGAGTCGTAACATGTCCTGAGTTGTCGTACGATGTTCAAAAGACTCGGACGAATTCTTTAGGTTTATTATGGAGTTTTAAGGTTTCGAACGGTGTTGTAAGCTGTTGTTAGGAGTTTTAAGGCGTCCTATGTTATACTAACGTGCTTTTCAAGGTGCTAATATGGCATACAGAGTCGTAAGATGTGTTAAGTTGCCGTACGATCTTCAAAGGACTCGGATGAATTCTTTAGGTTTATTATTGAGTTTTAACGTTTCGTACGGTGATGTAAGGTGTTTTTAGGAGTTGTAACGCGTCCAACATTATTCTAACGTGCTTTTCAAGTTGCTAATCTCGCATCCTAAGGAGTAACATCTCCTTAGTTGTCGTACGATGTTCAATGGACTTCGACGAATTCATTAGGTTTATTATGGAGTTTGAAGCTTTGTACGGTGTTGTAAGGTCTTGTTAGGAGTTGTAAGGCGTCCTACATTATACTAACGTGCTTTTCAAGGTGCTAATGTGCATACAGAGTCGTAAGATGTCCTAAGTTGTCGTACGATGTTCAAAGGACTCGGACGAATTCATTAGGTTTATGATGGAGTTTTAAGGTTTCGTACGGTGTTGTTAGGAGTTTTAAGGCGTCTTATGTTATACTAACGTGCTTTCCAAGGTGCTAATATGACATACAGAGTCATAAGATGTCCGAACTTGTAGTACTATGTTCAAAGAACTCGTACGAATTCATTAGGTGTATTATGGAGTTTTAAGGTTTCATACGGTGATGTATGGTGTTCTTAGGAGTTGTAAGACGTCCTACATTATAGTAACGTTCTTTTCGAGTTGCTAATGTGGCATAAAGAGTCGTAACATGTCCTGAGTTGTCGTACGATGTTCAAAAGACTCGGACGAATTCTTTAGGTTTATTATGGAGTTTTAAGGTTTCGAACGGTGTTGTCAGCTGTTGTTAGGAGTTTTAAGGCGTCCTATGTTATACTAACATGCTTTTCAAGGTGCTAATATGGCATACAGAGTCGTAAGATGTCTTTAGTTGCCGTACGATCTTCAAAGGACTCGGATGAATTCTTTAGGTTTATTATTGAGTTTTAACGTTTCGTACGGTGATGTAAGGTGTTCTTAGGAGTTGTAACGCGTCCAACATTATTCTAACGTGTTTTCAAGTTGCTAATCTCGCATCCTAAGGAGTAACATCTCCTTAGTTGTCGTACGATGTTCGAAGAACTCGGACGAATTCACTAGGTTTATTATGGAGTTTGAAGGTTTGTACGGTGTTTTAAGGTCTTGTTAGGAGTTGTAAGGCGTCCTACATTATACTAACGTGCTTTTCAAGGTGCTAATGTGCATACAGAGTCGTAAGATGTCCTAAGTTGTCGTACGATGTTCAAAGGACTCGGACGAATTCATTAGGTTTATGATGGAGTTTTAAGGTTTCGTACGGTGTTGTTAGGAGTTTTAAGGCGTCTGATGTTATACTAACGTGCTTTTCAAGGTGCTAATATGACATACAGAGTCTTAAGATGTCCGAACTTGTAGTACTATGTTCAAAGAACTCGTACGAATTCATTAGGTGTATTATGGAGTTTTAAGGTTTCATACGGTGATGTATGGTGTTCTTAGGAGTTGTAAGACGTCCTACATTATAGTAACGTTCTTTTCGAGTTGCTAATGTGGCATAAAGAGTCGTAACATGTCCTGAGTTGTCGTACGATGTTCAAAAGTCTCGGACGAATTCTTTAGGTTTATTATGGAGTTTTAAGGTTTCGAACGGTGTTGTAAGCTGTTGTTAGGAGTTTTAAGGCGTCCTATGTTATACTAACGTGCTTTCCAGGTGCTAATATGGCATACAGAGTCGTAAGATGTCTTAAGTTGCCGTACGCTCTTCAAAGGACTCGGATGAATTCTTTAGGTTTATTATTGAGTTTTAACGTTTCGTACGGTGATGTAAGGTGTTCTTAGGAGTTGTAACGCGTCCAACATTATTCTAACGTGCTTTTCAAGTTGCTAATCTCGCATCCTAAGGAGTAACATCTCCTTAGTTGTCGTACGATGTTCATGGACTTCGACGAATTCATTAGGTTTATTATGGAGTTTGAAGGTTTGTACGGTGTTGTAAGGTGTTGTTAGTAGTTGTAAGGCGTCCTACATTATACTAACGTGCTTTTCAAGGTGCTAATGTGCATACAGAGTCGTAAGATGTCCTAAGTTGTCGTACGATGTTCAAAGGACTCGGACGCATTCATTATGTTTATAATGGAATTTTAAGGTTTCGTACGGTGCTGTAATGTGTTTTTAGGAGTATTAAGGCATCCTATGTTATACTAACGTGCTTTTCAAGGTGCTAATATGACATACAGAGTCTTAAGATGTCCGAACTTGTAGTAAGATGTTCGAAGAACTCGGACGAATTCATTAGGTGTATTATGGAGTTTTAAGGTTTCGTACGGTGATGTATGGTGTTCTTAGGAGTTGTAAGACGTCCTACATTATAGTAACGTTCTTTTCGAGTTGCTAATGTGGCATAAAGAGTCGTAACATGTCCTGAGTTGTCGTACGATGTTCAAAAGACTCGGACGAATTCTTTAGGTTTATTATGGAGTTTTAAGGTTTCGAACGGTGTTGTAAGCTGTTGTTAGGAGTTTTAAGGCGTCCTATGTTATACTAACGTGCTTTTCAAGGTGCTAATATGGCATACAGAGTCGTAAGATGTGTTAAGTTGCCGTACGATCTTCAAAGGACTCGGATGAATTCTTTAGGTTTATTATTGAGTTTTAACGTTTCGTACGGTGATGTAAGGTGTTTTTAGGAGTTGTAACGCGTCCAACATTATTCTAACGTGCTTTTCAAGTTGCTAATCTCGCATCCTAAGGAGTAACATCTCCTTAGTTGTCGTACGATGTTCAATGGACTTCGACGAATTCATTAGGTTTATTATGGAGTTTGAAGCTTTGTACGGTGTTGTAAGGTCTTGTTAGGAGTTGTAAGGCGTCCTACATTATACTAACGTGCTTTTCAAGGTGCTAATGTGCATACAGAGTCGTAAGATGTCCTAAGTTGTCGTATGATGTTCAAAGGACTCGGACGAATTCATTAGGTTTATGATGGAGTTTTAAGGTTTCGTACGGTGTTGTTAGGAGTTTTAAGGCGTCTTATGTTATACTAACGTGCTTTCCAAGGTGCTAATATGACATACAGAGTTTTAAGATGTCCGAACTTATAGTACTATGTTCAAAGAACTCGTACGAATTCATTAGGTGTATTATGGAGTTTTAAGGTTTCATACGGTGATGTATGGTGTTCTTAGGAGTTGTAAGACGTCCTACATTATAGTAACGTTCTTTTCGAGTTGCTAATGTGGCATAAAGAGTCGTAACATGTCCTGAGTTGTCGTACGATGTTCAAAAGACTCGGACGAATTCTTTAGGTTTATTATGGAGTTTTAAGGTTTCGAACGGTGTTGTCAGCTGTTGTTAGGAGTTTTAAGGCGTCCTATGTTATACTAACATGCTTTTCAAGGTGCTAATATGGCATACAGAGTCGTAAGATGTCTTAAGTTGCCGTACGATCTTCAAAGGACTCGGATGAATTCTTTAGGTTTATTATTGAGTTTTAACGTTTCGTACGGTGATGTAAGGTGTTCTTAGGAGTTGTAACGCGTCCAACATTATTCTAACGTGTTTTCAAGTTGCTAATCTCGCATCCTAAGGAGTAACATCTCCTTAGTTGTCGTACGATGTTCATGGACTTCGACGAATTCATTAGGTTTATTATGGAGTTTGAAGGTTTATACGGTGTTGTAAGGTGTTGTTAGTAGTTGTTAGGCGTCCTACATTATACTAACGTGCTTTTCAAGGTGCTAATGTGCATACAGAGTCGTAAGATGTCCTAAGTTGTCGTACGATGTTCAAAGGACTCGGACGCATTCATTATGTTTATAATGGAATTTTAAGGTTTCGTACGGTGTTGTAATGTGTTTTTAGGAGTATTAAGGCATCCTATGTTATACTAACGTGCTTTTCAAGGTGCTAATATGACATACAGAGTCTTAAGATGTCCGAACTTGTAGTAAGATGTTCGAAGAACTCGGACGAATTCATTAGGTGTATTATGGAGTTTTAAGGTTTCGTACGGTGATGTATGGTGTTCTTAGGAGTTGTAAGACGTCCTACATTATAGTAACGTTCTTTTCGAGTTGCTAATGTGGCATAAAGAGTCGTAACATGTCCTGAGTTGTCGTACGATGTTCAAAAGACTCGGACGAATTCTTTAGGTTTATTATGGAGTTTTAAGGTTTCGAACGGTGTTGTAAGCTGTTGTTAGGAGTTTTAAGGCGTCCTATGTTATACTAACGTGCTTTTCAAGGTGCTAATATGGCATACAGAGTCGTAAGATGTGTTAAGTTGCCGTACGATCTTCAAAGGACTCGGATGAATTCTTTAGGTTTATTATTGAGTTTTAACGTTTCGTACGGTGATGTAAGGTGTTTTTAGGAGTTGTAACGCGTCCAACATTATTCTAACGTGCTTTTCAAGTTGCTAATCTCGCATCCTAAGGAGTAACATCTCCTTAGTTGTCGTACGATGTTCAATGGACTTCGACGAATTCATTAGGTTTATTATGGAGTTTGAAGCTTTGTACGGTGTTGTAAGGTCTTGTTAGGAGTTGTAAGGCGTCCTACATTATACTAACGTGCTTTTCAAGGTGCTAATGTGCATACAGAGTCGTAAGATGTCCTAAGTTGTCGTACGATGTTCAAAGGACTCGGACGAATTCATTAGGTTTATGATGGAGTTTTAAGGTTTCGTACGGTGTTGTTAGGAGTTTTAAGGCGTCTTATGTTATACTAACGTGCTTTCCAAGGTGCTAATATGACATACAGAGTCATAAGATGTCCGAACTTGTAGTACTATGTTCAAAGAACTCGTACGAATTCATTAGGTGTATTATGGAGTTTTAAGGTTTCATACGGTGATGTATGGTGTTCTTAGGAGTTGTAAGACGTCCTACATTATAGTAACGTTCTTTTCGAGTTGCTAATGTGGCATAAAGAGTCGTAACATGTCCTGAGTTGTCGTACGATGTTCAAAAGACTCGGACGAATTCTTTAGGTTTATTATGGAGTTTTAAGGTTTCGAACGGTGTTGTCAGCTGTTGTTAGGAGTTTTAAGGCGTCCTATGTTATACTAACATGCTTTTCAAGGTGCTAATATGGCATACAGAGTCGTAAGATGTCTTTAGTTGCCGTACGATCTTCAAAGGACTCGGATGAATTCTTTAGGTTTATTATTGAGTTTTAACGTTTCGTACGGTGATGTAAGGTGTTCTTAGGAGTTGTAACGCGTCCAACATTATTCTAACGTGTTTTCAAGTTGCTAATCTCGCATCCTAAGGAGTAACATCTCCTTAGTTGTCGTACGATGTTCATGGACTTCGACGAATTCATTAGGTTTATTATGGAGTTTGAAGGTTTATACGGTGTTGTAAGGTGTTGTTAGTAGTTGTTAGGCGTCCTACATTATACTAACGTGCTTTTCAAGGTGCTAATGTGCATACAGAGTCGTAAGATGTCCTAAGTTGTCGTACGATGTTCAAAGGACTCGGACGCATTCATTATGTTTATAATGGAATTTTAAGGTTTCGTACGGTGTTGTAATGTGTTTTTAGGAGTATTAAGGCATCCTATGTTATACTAACGTGCTTTTCAAGGTGCTAATATGACATACAGAGTCTTAAGATGTCCGAACTTGTAGTAAGATGTTCGAAGAACTCGGACGAATTCATTAGGTGTATTATGGAGTTTTAAGGTTTCGTACGGTGATGTATGGTGTTCTTAGGAGTTGTAAGACGTCCTACATTATAGTAACGTTCTTTTCGAGTTGCTAATGTGGCATAAAGAGTCGTAACATGTCCTGAGTTGTCGTACGATGTTCAAAAGACTCGGACGAATTCTTTAGGTTTATTATGGAGTTTTAAGGTTTCGAACGGTGTTGTAAGCTGTTGTTAGGAGTTTTAAGGCGTCCTATGTTATACTAACGTGCTTTTCAAGGTGCTAATATGGCATACAGAGTCGTAAGATGTGTTAAGTTGCCGTACGATCTTCAAAGGACTCGGATGAATTCTTTAGGTTTATTATTGAGTTTTAACGTTTCGTACGGTGATGTAAGGTGTTTTTAGGAGTTGTAACGCGTCCAACATTATTCTAACGTGCTTTTCAAGTTGCTAATCTCGCATCCTAAGGAGTAACATCTCCTTAGTTGTCGTACGATGTTCAATGGACTTCGACGAATTCATTAGGTTTATTATGGAGTTTGAAGCTTTGTACGGTGTTGTAAGGTCTTGTTAGGAGTTGTAAGGCGTCCTACATTATACTAACGTGCTTTTCAAGGTGCTAATGTGCATACAGAGTCGTAAGATGTCCTAAGTTGTCGTACGATGTTCAAAGGACTCGGACGAATTCATTAGGTTTATGATGGAGTTTTAAGGTTTCGTACGGTGTTGTTAGGAGTTTTAAGGCGTCTTATGTTATACTAACGTGCTTTCCAAGGTGCTAATATGACATACAGAGTCATAAGATGTCCGAACTTGTAGTACTATGTTCAAAGAACTCGTACGAATTCATTAGGTGTATTATGGAGTTTTAAGGTTTCATACGGTGATGTATGGTGTTCTTAGGAGTTGTAAGACGTCCTACATTATAGTAACGTTCTTTTCGAGTTGCTAATGTGGCATAAAGAGTCGTAACATGTCCTGAGTTGTCGTACGATGTTCAAAAGACTCGGACGAATTCTTTAGGTTTATTATGGAGTTTTTAGGTTTCGAACGGTGTTGTCAGCTGTTGTTAGGAGTTTTAAGGCGTCCTATGTTATACTAACATGCTTTTCAAGGTGCTAATATGGCATACAGAGTCGTAAGATGTCTTTAGTTGCCGTACGATCTTCAAAGGACTCGGATGAATTCTTTAGGTTTATTATTGAGTTTTAACGTTTCGTACGGTGATGTAAGGTGTTCTTAGGAGTTGTAACGCGTCCAACATTATTCTAACGTGCTTTTCAAGTTGCTAATCTCGCATCCTAAGGAGTAACATCTCCTTAGTTGCCGTACGATGTTCAATGGACTTCGACGAATTCATTAGGTTTATTATGGAGTTTGAAGGTTTGTACGGTGTTGTAAGGTGTTGTTAGGAGTTGTAAGGCGTCCTACATTATACTAACGTGCTTTTCAAGGTGCTAATGTGCATACAGAGTCGTAAGATGTCCTAAGTTGTCGTACGATGTTCAAAGGACTCGGACGAATTCATTAGGTTTATGATGGAGTTTTAAGGTTTCGTACGGTGTTGTAATGTGTTTTTAGGAGTATTAAGGCATCCTATGTTATACTAACGTGCTTTTCAAGGTGCTAATATGACATACAGAGTCTTAAGATGTCCGAACTTGTAGTAAGATGTTCGAAGAAATCGGACGAATTCATTAGGTGTATTATGGAGTTTTAAGGTTTCGTACGGTGATGTATGGTGTTCTTAGGAGTTGTAAGACGTCCTACATTATAGTAACGTTCTTTTCGAGTTGCTAATGTGGCATAAAGAGTCGTAACATGTCCTGAGTTGTCGTACGATGTTCAAAAGACTCGGACGAATTCTTTAGGTTTATTATGGAGTTTTAAGGTTTCGAACGGTGTTGTAAGCTGTTGTTAGGAGTTTTAAGGCGTCCTATGTTATACTAACGTGCTTTTCAAGGTGCTAATATGGCATACAGAGTCGTAAGATGTGTTAAGTTGCCGTACGATCTTCAAAGGACTCGGATGAATTCTTTAGGTTTATTATTGAGTTTTAACGTTTCGTACGGTGATGTAAGGTGTTCTTAGGAGTTGTAACGCGTCCAACATTATTCTAACGTGCTTTTCAAGTTGCTAATCTCGCATCCTAAGGAGTAACATCTCCTTAGTTGTCGTACGATGTTCAATGGACTTCGACGAATTCATTTGGTTTATTATGGAGTTTGAAGGTTTGTACGGTGTTGTAAGGTCTTGTTGGGAGTTGTAAGGCGTCCTACATTATACTAACGTGCTTTTCAAGGTGCTAATGTGCATACAGAGTCGTAAGATGTCCTAAGTTGTCGTACGATGTTCAAAGGACTCGGACGAATTCATTAGGTTTATGATGGAGTTTTAAGGTTTCGTACGGTGTTGTTAGGAGTTTTAAGGCGTCTTATGTTATACTAACGTGCTTTCCAAGGTGCTAATATGACATACAGAGTCTTAAGATGTCCGAACTTGTAGTACTATGTTCAAAGAACTCGTACGAATTCATTAGGTGTATTATGGAGTTTTAAGGTTTCATACGGTGATGTAAGGTGTTCTTAGGAGTTGTAAGACGTCCTACATTATAGTAACGTTCTTTTCGAGTTGCTAATGTGGCATAAAGAGTCGTAACATGTCCTGAGTTGTCGTACGATGTTCAAAAGACTCGGACGAATTCTTTAGGTTTATTATGGAGTTTTAAGGTTTCGAACGGTGTTGTCAGCTGTTGTTAGGAGTTTTAAGGCGTCCTATGTTATACTAACATGCTTTTCAAGGTGCTAATATGGCATACAGAGTCGTAAGATGTCTTTAGTTGCCGTACGATCTTCAAAGGACTCGGATGAATTCTTTAGGTTTATTATTGAGTTTTAACGTTTCGTACGGTGATGTAAGGTGTTCTTAGGAGTTGTAACGCGTCCAACATTATTCTAACGTGCTTTTCAAGTTGCTAATCTCGCATCCTAAGGAGTAACATCTCCTTAGTTGCCGTACGATGTTCAATGGACTTCGACGAATTCATTAGGTTTATTATGGAGTTTGAAGGTTTGTACGGTGTTGTAAGGTGTTGTTAGGAGTTGTAAGGCGTCCTACATTATACTAACGTGCTTTTCAAGGTGCTAATGTGCATACAGAGTCGTAAGATGTCCTAAGTTGTCGTACGATGTTCAAAGGACTCGGACGCATTCATTATGTTTATAATGGAATTTTAAGGTTTCGTACGGTGTTGTAATGTGTTTTTAGGAGTATTAAGGCATCCTATGACATACAGAGTCTTAAGATGTCCGAACTTGTAGTACGATGTTCGAAGAACTCGGACGAATTCATTAGGTGTATTATGGAGTTTTAAGGTTTCATACGGTGATGTATGGTGTTCTTAGGAGTTGTAAGACGTCCTACATTATACTAAAGCTCTTTTCGAGTTGCTAATGTGGCATAAAGAGTCGTAAGATATCCTAAGTTGTCGTACGATGTTCAAAAGACTCGGACGAATTCTTTAGGTTTATTATGGAGTTTTAAGGTTTCAAACGGTGTTGTAAGCTGTTGTTAGGAGTTTTAAGGCGTCCTATGTTATACTAACGTGCTTTTCAAGGTGCTAATATGACATACAAAGTCTTAAGATGTCCGAACTTGTAGTACTATGTTCAAAGAACTCGTACGAATTCATTAGGTGTATTATGGAGTTTTAAGGTTTCATACGGTGATGTATGGTGTTCTTAGGAGTTGTAAGACGTCCTACATTATAGTAACGTTCTTTTCGAGTTGCTAATGTGGCATAAAGAGTCGTAACATGTCCTGAGTTGTCGTACGATGTTCAAAAGACTCGGACGAATTCTTTAGGTTTATTATGGAGTTTTAAGGTTTCGAACGGTGTTGTCAGCTGTTGTTAGGAGTTTTAAGGCGTCCTATGTTATACTAACATGCTTTTCAAGGTGCTAATATGGCATACAGAGTCGTAAGATGTCTTTAGTTGCCGTACGATCTTCAAAGGACTCGGATGAATTCTTTAGGTTTATTATTGAGTTTTAACGTTTCGTACGGTGATGTAAGGTGTTCTTAGGAGTTGTAACGCGTCCAACATTATTCTAACGTGTTTTCAAGTTGCTAATCTCGCATCCTAAGGAGTAACATCTCCTTAGTTGTCGTACGATGTTCATGGACTTCGACGAATTCATTAGGTTTATTATGGAGTTTGAAGGTTTATACGGTGTTGTAAGGTGTTGTTAGTAGTTGTTAGGCGTCCTACATTATACTAACGTGCTTTTCAAGGTGCTAATGTGCATACAGAGTCGTAAGATGTCCTAAGTTGTCGTACGATGTTCAAAGGACTCGGACGCATTCATTATGTTTATAATGGAATTTTAAGGTTTCGTACGGTGTTGTAATGTGTTTTTAGGAGTATTAAGGCATCCTATGTTATACTAACGTGCTTTTCAAGGTGCTAATATGACATACAGAGTCTTAAGATGTCCGAACTTGTAGTAAGATGTTCGAAGAACTCGGACGAATTCATTAGGTGTATTATGGAGTTTTAAGGTTTCGTACGGTGATGTATGGTGTTCTTAGGAGTTGTAAGACGTCCTACATTATAGTAACGTTCTTTTCGAGTTGCTAATGTGGCATAAAGAGTCGTAACATGTCCTGAGTTGTCGTACGATGTTCAAAAGACTCGGACGAATTCTTTAGGTTTATTATGGAGTTTTAAGGTTTCGAACGGTGTTGTAAGCTGTTGTTAGGAGTTTTAAGGCGTCCTATGTTATACTAACGTGCTTTTCAAGGTGCTAATATGGCATACAGAGTCGTAAGATGTGTTAAGTTGCCGTACGATCTTCAAAGGACTCGGATGAATTCTTTAGGTTTATTATTGAGTTTTAACGTTTCGTACGGTGATGTAAGGTGTTTTTAGGAGTTGTAACGCGTCCAACATTATTCTAACGTGCTTTTCAAGTTGCTAATCTCGCATCCTAAGGAGTAACATCTCCTTAGTTGTCGTACGATGTTCAATGGACTTCGACGAATTCATTAGGTTTATTATGGAGTTTGAAGCTTTGTACGGTGTTGTAAGGTCTTGTTAGGAGTTGTAAGGCGTCCTACATTATACTAACGTGCTTTTCAAGGTGCTAATGTGCATACAGAGTCGTAAGATGTCCTAAGTTGTCGTACGATGTTCAAAGGACTCGGACGAATTCATTAGGTTTATGATGGAGTTTTAAGGTTTCGTACGGTGTTGTTAGGAGTTTTAAGGCGTCTTATGTTATACTAACGTGCTTTCCAAGGTGCTAATATGACATACAGAGTCATAAGATGTCCGAACTTGTAGTACTATGTTCAAAGAACTCGTACGAATTCATTAGGTGTATTATGGAGTTTTAAGGTTTCATACGGTGATGTATGGTGTTCTTAGGAGTTGTAAGACGTCCTACATTATAGTAACGTTCTTTTCGAGTTGCTAATGTGGCATAAAGAGTCGTAACATGTCCTGAGTTGTCGTACGATGTTCAAAAGACTCGGACGAATTCTTTAGGTTTATTATGGAGTTTTAAGGTTTCGAACGGTGTTGTCAGCTGTTGTTAGGAGTTTTAAGGCGTCCTATGTTATACTAACATGCTTTTCAAGGTGCTAATATGGCATACAGAGTCGTAAGATGTCTTTAGTTGCCGTACGATCTTCAAAGGACTCGGATGAATTCTTTAGGTTTATTATTGAGTTTTAACGTTTCGTACGGTGATGTAAGGTGTTCTTAGGAGTTGTAACGCGTCCAACATTATTCTAACGTGTTTTCAAGTTGCTAATCTCGCATCCTAAGGAGTAACATCTCCTTAGTTGTCGTACGATGTTCATGGACTTCGACGAATTCATTAGGTTTATTATGGAGTTTGAAGGTTTATACGGTGTTGTAAGGTGTTGTTAGTAGTTGTTAGGCGTCCTACATTATACTAACGTGCTTTTCAAGGTGCTAATGTGCATACAGAGTCGTAAGATGTCCTAAGTTGTCGTACGATGTTCAAAGGACTCGGACGCATTCATTATGTTTATAATGGAATTTTAAGGTTTCGTACGGTGTTGTAATGTGTTTTTAGGAGTATTAAGGCATCCTATGTTATACTAACGTGCTTTTCAAGGTGCTAATATGACATACAGAGTCTTAAGATGTCCGAACTTGTAGTAAGATGTTCGAAGAACTCGGACGAATTCATTAGGTGTATTATGGAGTTTTAAGGTTTCGTACGGTGATGTATGGTGTTCTTAGGAGTTGTAAGACGTCCTACATTATAGTAACGTTCTTTTCGAGTTGCTAATGTGGCATAAAGAGTCGTAACATGTCCTGAGTTGTCGTACGATGTTCAAAAGACTCGGACGAATTCTTTAGGTTTATTATGGAGTTTTAAGGTTTCGAACGGTGTTGTAAGCTGTTGTTAGGAGTTTTAAGGCGTCCTATGTTATACTAACGTGCTTTTCAAGGTGCTAATATGGCATACAGAGTCGTAAGATGTGTTAAGTTGCCGTACGATCTTCAAAGGACTCGGATGAATTCTTTAGGTTTATTATTGAGTTTTAACGTTTCGTACGGTGATGTAAGGTGTTTTTAGGAGTTGTAACGCGTCCAACATTATTCTAACGTGCTTTTCAAGTTGCTAATCTCGCATCCTAAGGAGTAACATCTCCTTAGTTGTCGTACGATGTTCAATGGACTTCGACGAATTCATTAGGTTTATTATGGAGTTTGAAGCTTTGTACGGTGTTGTAAGGTCTTGTTAGGAGTTGTAAGGCGTCCTACATTATACTAACGTGCTTTTCAAGGTGCTAATGTGCATACAGAGTCGTAAGATGTCCTAAGTTGTCGTACGATGTTCAAAGGACTCGGACGAATTCATTAGGTTTATGATGGAGTTTTAAGGTTTCGTACGGTGTTGTTAGGAGTTTTAAGGCGTCTTATGTTATACTAACGTGCTTTCCAAGGTGCTAATATGACATACAGAGTCATAAGATGTCCGAACTTGTAGTACTATGTTCAAAGAACTCGTACGAATTCATTAGGTGTATTATGGAGTTTTAAGGTTTCATACGGTGATGTATGGTGTTCTTAGGAGTTGTAAGACGTCCTACATTATAGTAACGTTCTTTTCGAGTTGCTAATGTGGCATAAAGAGTCGTAACATGTCCTGAGTTGTCGTACGATGTTCAAAAGACTCGGACGAATTCTTTAGGTTTATTATGGAGTTTTTAGGTTTCGAACGGTGTTGTCAGCTGTTGTTAGGAGTTTTAAGGCGTCCTATGTTATACTAACATGCTTTTCAAGGTGCTAATATGGCATACAGAGTCGTAAGATGTCTTTAGTTGCCGTACGATCTTCAAAGGACTCGGATGAATTCTTTAGGTTTATTATTGAGTTTTAACGTTTCGTACGGTGATGTAAGGTGTTCTTAGGAGTTGTAACGCGTCCAACATTATTCTAACGTGCTTTTCAAGTTGCTAATCTCGCATCCTAAGGAGTAACATCTCCTTAGTTGCCGTACGATGTTCAATGGACTTCGACGAATTCATTAGGTTTATTATGGAGTTTGAAGGTTTGTACGGTGTTGTAAGGTGTTGTTAGGAGTTGTAAGGCGTCCTACATTATACTAACGTGCTTTTCAAGGTGCTAATGTGCATACAGAGTCGTAAGATGTCCTAAGTTGTCGTACGATGTTCAAAGGACTCGGACGAATTCATTAGGTTTATGATGGAGTTTTAAGGTTTCGTACGGTGTTGTAATGTGTTTTTAGGAGTATTAAGGCATCCTATGTTATACTAACGTGCTTTTCAAGGTGCTAATATGACATACAGAGTCTTAAGATGTCCGAACTTGTAGTAAGATGTTCGAAGAAATCGGACGAATTCATTAGGTGTATTATGGAGTTTTAAGGTTTCGTACGGTGATGTATGGTGTTCTTAGGAGTTGTAAGACGTCCTACATTATAGTAACGTTCTTTTCGAGTTGCTAATGTGGCATAAAGAGTCGTAACATGTCCTGAGTTGTCGTACGATGTTCAAAAGACTCGGACGAATTCTTTAGGTTTATTATGGAGTTTTAAGGTTTCGAACGGTGTTGTAAGCTGTTGTTAGGAGTTTTAAGGCGTCCTATGTTATACTAACGTGCTTTTCAAGGTGCTAATATGGCATACAGAGTCGTAAGATGTGTTAAGTTGCCGTACGATCTTCAAAGGACTCGGATGAATTCTTTAGGTTTATTATTGAGTTTTAACGTTTCGTACGGTGATGTAAGGTGTTCTTAGGAGTTGTAACGCGTCCAACATTATTCTAACGTGCTTTTCAAGTTGCTAATCTCGCATCCTAAGGAGTAACATCTCCTTAGTTGTCGTACGATGTTCAATGGACTTCGACGAATTCATTTGGTTTATTATGGAGTTTGAAGGTTTGTACGGTGTTGTAAGGTCTTGTTGGGAGTTGTAAGGCGTCCTACATTATACTAACGTGCTTTTCAAGGTGCTAATGTGCATACAGAGTCGTAAGATGTCCTAAGTTGTCGTACGATGTTCAAAGGACTCGGACGAATTCATTAGGTTTATGATGGAGTTTTAAGGTTTCGTACGGTGTTGTTAGGAGTTTTAAGGCGTCTTATGTTATACTAACGTGCTTTCCAAGGTGCTAATATGACATACAGAGTCTTAAGATGTCCGAACTTGTAGTACTATGTTCAAAGAACTCGTACGAATTCATTAGGTGTATTATGGAGTTTTAAGGTTTCATACGGTGATGTAAGGTGTTCTTAGGAGTTGTAAGACGTCCTACATTATAGTAACGTTCTTTTCGAGTTGCTAATGTGGCATAAAGAGTCGTAACATGTCCTGAGTTGTCGTACGATGTTCAAAAGACTCGGACGAATTCTTTAGGTTTATTATGGAGTTTTAAGGTTTCGAACGGTGTTGTCAGCTGTTGTTAGGAGTTTTAAGGCGTCCTATGTTATACTAACATGCTTTTCAAGGTGCTAATATGGCATACAGAGTCGTAAGATGTCTTTAGTTGCCGTACGATCTTCAAAGGACTCGGATGAATTCTTTAGGTTTATTATTGAGTTTTAACGTTTCGTACGGTGATGTAAGGTGTTCTTAGGAGTTGTAACGCGTCCAACATTATTCTAACGTGCTTTTCAAGTTGCTAATCTCGCATCCTAAGGAGTAACATCTCCTTAGTTGCCGTACGATGTTCAATGGACTTCGACGAATTCATTAGGTTTATTATGGAGTTTGAAGGTTTGTACGGTGTTGTAAGGTGTTGTTAGGAGTTGTAAGGCGTCCTACATTATACTAACGTGCTTTTCAAGGTGCTAATGTGCATACAGAGTCGTAAGATGTCCTAAGTTGTCGTACGATGTTCAAAGGACTCGGACGCATTCATTATGTTTATAATGGAATTTTAAGGTTTCGTACGGTGTTGTAATGTGTTTTTAGGAGTATTAAGGCATCCTATGACATACAGAGTCTTAAGATGTCCGAACTTGTAGTACGATGTTCGAAGAACTCGGACGAATTCATTAGGTGTATTATGGAGTTTTAAGGTTTCATACGGTGATGTATGGTGTTCTTAGGAGTTGTAAGACGTCCTACATTATACTAAAGCTCTTTTCGAGTTGCTAATGTGGCATAAAGAGTCGTAAGATATCCTAAGTTGTCGTACGATGTTCAAAAGACTCGGACGAATTCTTTAGGTTTATTATGGAGTTTTAAGGTTTCAAACGGTGTTGTAAGCTGTTGTTAGGAGTTTTAAGGCGTCCTATGTTATACTAACGTGCTTTTCAAGGTGCTAATATGACATACAAAGTCTTAAGATGTCCGAACTTGTAGTACTATGTTCAAAGAACTCGTACGAATTCATTAGGTGTATTATGGAGTTTTAAGGTTTCATACGGTGATGTATGGTGTTCTTAGGAGTTGTAAGACGTCCTACATTATAGTAACGTTCTTTTCGAGTTGCTAATGTGGCATAAAGAGTCGTAACATGTCCTGAGTTGTCGTACGATGTTCAAAAGACTCGGACGAATTCTTTAGGTTTATTATGGAGTTTTAAGGTTTCGAACGGTGTTGTCAGCTGTTGTTAGGAGTTTTAAGGCGTCCTATGTTATACTAACATGCTTTTCAAGGTGCTAATATGGCATACAGAGTCGTAAGATGTCTTTAGTTGCCGTACGATCTTCAAAGGACTCGGATGAATTCTTTAGGTTTATTATTGAGTTTTAACGTTTCGTACGGTGATGTAAGGTGTTCTTAGGAGTTGTAACGCGTCCAACATTATTCTAACGTGCTTTTCAAGTTGCTAATCTCGCATCCTAAGGAGTAACATCTCCTTAGTTGTCGTACGATGTTCATGGACTTCGACGAATTCATTAGGTTTATTATGAAGTTTGAAGGTTTGTACGGTGTTGTAAGGTGTTGTTAGTAGTTGTAAGGCGTCCTACATTATACTAACGTGCTTTTCAAGGTGCTAATGTGCATACAGAGTCGTAAGATGTCCTAAGTTGTCGTACGATGTTCAAAGGACTCGGACGCATTCATTATGTTTATAATGGAATTTTAAGGTTTCGTACGGTGTTGTAATGTGTTTTTAGGAGTATTAAGGCATCCTATGTTATACTAACGTGCTTTTCAAGGTGCTAATATGACATACAGAGTCTTAAGATGTCCGAACTTGTAGTAAGATGTTCGAAGAAATCGGACGAATTCATTAGGTGTATTATGGAGTTTTAAGGTTTCGTACGGTGATGTATGGTGTTCTTAGGAGTTGTAAGACGTCCTACATTATAGTAACGTTCTTTTCGAGTTGCTAATGTGGCATAAAGAGTCGTAACATGTCCTGAGTTGTCGTACGATGTTCAAAAGACTCGGACGAATTCTTTAGGTTTATTATGGAGTTTTAAGGTTTCGAACGGTGTTGTAAGCTGTTGTTAGGAGTTTTAAGGCGTCCTATGTTATACTAACGTGCTTTTCAAGGTGCTAATATGGCATACAGAGTCGTAAGATGTGTTAAGTTGCCGTACGATCTTCAAAGGACTCGGATGAATTCTTTAGGTTTATTATTGAGTTTTAACGTTTCGTACGGTGATGTAAGGTGTTCTTAGGAGTTGTAACGCGTCCAACATTATTCTAACGTGCTTTTCAAGTTGCTAATCTCGCATCCTAAGGAGTAACATCTCCTTAGTTGTCGTACGATGTTCAATGGACTTCGACGAATTCATTTGGTTTATTATGGAGTTTGAAGGTTTGTACGGTGTTGTAAGGTCTTGTTGGGAGTTGTAAGGCGTCCTACATTATACTAACGTGCTTTTCAAGGTGCTAATGTGCATACAGAGTCGTAAGATGTCCTAAGTTGTCGTACGATGTTCAAAGGACTCGGACGAATTCATTAGGTTTATGATGGAGTTTTAAGGTTTCGTACGGTGTTGTTAGGAGTTTTAAGGCGTCTTATGTTATACTAACGTGCTTTCCAAGGTGCTAATATGACATACAGAGTCTTAAGATGTCCGAACTTGTAGTACTATGTTCAAAGAACTCGTACGAATTCATTAGGTGTATTATGGAGTTTTAAGGTTTCATACGGTGATGTAAGGTGTTCTTAGGAGTTGTAAGACGTCCTACATTATAGTAACGTTCTTTTCGAGTTGCTAATGTGGCATAAAGAGTCGTAACATGTCCTGAGTTGTCGTACGATGTTCAAAAGACTCGGACGAATTCTTTAGGTTTATTATGGAGTTTTAAGGTTTCGAACGGTGTTGTCAGCTGTTGTTAGGAGTTTTAAGGCGTCCTATGTTATACTAACATGCTTTTCAAGGTGCTAATATGGCATACAGAGTCGTAAGATGTCTTTAGTTGCCGTACGATCTTCAAAGGACTCGGATGAATTCTTTAGGTTTATTATTGAGTTTTAACGTTTCGTACGGTGATGTAAGGTGTTCTTAGGAGTTGTAACGCGTCCAACATTATTCTAACGTGCTTTTCAAGTTGCTAATCTCGCATCCTAAGGAGTAACATCTCCTTAGTTGCCGTACGATGTTCAATGGACTTCGACGAATTCATTAGGTTTATTATGGAGTTTGAAGGTTTGTACGGTGTTGTAAGGTGTTGTTAGGAGTTGTAAGGCGTCCTACATTATACTAACGTGCTTTTCAAGGTGCTAATGTGCATACAGAGTCGTAAGATGTCCTAAGTTGTCGTACGATGTTCAAAGGACTCGGACGCATTCATTATGTTTATAATGGAATTTTAAGGTTTCGTACGGTGTTGTAATGTGTTTTTAGGAGTATTAAGGCATCCTATGACATACAGAGTCTTAAGATGTCCGAACTTGTAGTACGATGTTCGAAGAACTCGGACGAATTCATTAGGTGTATTATGGAGTTTTAAGGTTTCATACGGTGATGTATGGTGTTCTTAGGAGTTGTAAGACGTCCTACATTATACTAAAGCTCTTTTCGAGTTGCTAATGTGGCATAAAGAGTCGTAAGATATCCTAAGTTGTCGTACGATGTTCAAAAGACTCGGACGAATTCTTTAGGTTTATTATGGAGTTTTAAGGTTTCAAACGGTGTTGTAAGCTGTTGTTAGGAGTTTTAAGGCGTCCTATGTTATACTAACGTGCTTTTCAAGGTGCTAATATGACATACAAAGTCTTAAGATGTCCGAACTTGTAGTACTATGTTCAAAGAACTCGTACGAATTCATTAGGTGTATTATGGAGTTTTAAGGTTTCATACGGTGATGTATGGTGTTCTTAGGAGTTGTAAGACGTCCTACATTATAGTAACGTTCTTTTCGAGTTGCTAATGTGGCATAAAGAGTCGTAACATGTCCTGAGTTGTCGTACGATGTTCAAAAGACTCGGACGAATTCTTTAGGTTTATTATGGAGTTTTAAGGTTTCGAACGGTGTTGTCAGCTGTTGTTAGGAGTTTTAAGGCGTCCTATGTTATACTAACATGCTTTTCAAGGTGCTAATATGGCATACAGAGTCGTAAGATGTCTTTAGTTGCCGTACGATCTTCAAAGGACTCGGATGAATTCTTTAGGTTTATTATTGAGTTTTAACGTTTCGTACGGTGATGTAAGGTGTTCTTAGGAGTTGTAACGCGTCCAACATTATTCTAACGTGCTTTTCAAGTTGCTAATCTCGCATCCTAAGGAGTAACATCTCCTTAGTTGTCGTACGATGTTCATGGACTTCGACGAATTCATTAGGTTTATTATGAAGTTTGAAGGTTTGTACGGTGTTGTAAGGTGTTGTTAGTAGTTGTAAGGCGTCCTACATTATACTAACGTGCTTTTCAAGGTGCTAATGTGCATACAGAGTCGTAAGATGTCCTAAGTTGTCGTACGATGTTCAAAGGACTCGGACGCATTCATTATGTTTATAATGGAATTTTAAGGTTTCGTACGGTGTTGTAATGTGTTTTTAGGAGTATTAAGGCATCCTATGTTATACTAACGTGCTTTTCAAGGTGCTAATATGACATACAGAGTCTTAAGATGTCCGAACTTGTAGTAAGATGTTCGAAGAAATCGGACGAATTCATTAGGTGTATTATGGAGTTTTAAGGTTTCGTACGGTGATGTATGGTGTTCTTAGGAGTTGTAAGACGTCCTACATTATAGTAACGTTCTTTTCGAGTTGCTAATGTGGCATAAAGAGTCGTAACATGTCCTGAGTTGTCGTACGATGTTCAAAAGACTCGGACGAATTCTTTAGGTTTATTATGGAGTTTTAAGGTTTCGAACGGTGTTGTAAGCTGTTGTTAGGAGTTTTAAGGCGTCCTATGTTATACTAACGTGCTTTTCAAGGTGCTAATATGGCATACAGAGTCGTAAGATGTGTTAAGTTGCCGTACGATCTTCAAAGGACTCGGATGAATTCTTTAGGTTTATTATTGAGTTTTAACGTTTCGTACGGTGATGTAAGGTGTTCTTAGGAGTTGTAACGCGTCCAACATTATTCTAACGTGCTTTTCAAGTTGCTAATCTCGCATCCTAAGGAGTAACATCTCCTTAGTTGTCGTACGATGTTCAATGGACTTCGACGAATTCATTTGGTTTATTATGGAGTTTGAAGGTTTGTACGGTGTTGTAAGGTCTTGTTGGGAGTTGTAAGGCGTCCTACATTATACTAACGTGCTTTTCAAGGTGCTAATGTGCATACAGAGTCGTAAGATGTCCTAAGTTGTCGTACGATGTTCAAAGGACTCGGACGAATTCATTAGGTTTATGATGGAGTTTTAAGGTTTCGTACGGTGTTGTTAGGAGTTTTAAGGCGTCTTATGTTATACTAACGTGCTTTCCAAGGTGCTAATATGACATACAGAGTCTTAAGATGTCCGAACTTGTAGTACTATGTTCAAAGAACTCGTACGAATTCATTAGGTGTATTATGGAGTTTTAAGGTTTCATACGGTGATGTAAGGTGTTCTTAGGAGTTGTAAGACGTCCTACATTATAGTAACGTTCTTTTCGAGTTGCTAATGTGGCATAAAGAGTCGTAACATGTCCTGAGTTGTCGTACGATGTTCAAAAGACTCGGACGAATTCTTTAGGTTTATTATGGAGTTTTAAGGTTTCGAACGGTGTTGTCAGCTGTTGTTAGGAGTTTTAAGGCGTCCTATGTTATACTAACATGCTTTTCAAGGTGCTAATATGGCATACAGAGTCGTAAGATGTCTTTAGTTGCCGTACGATCTTCAAAGGACTCGGATGAATTCTTTAGGTTTATTATTGAGTTTTAACGTTTCGTACGGTGATGTAAGGTGTTCTTAGGAGTTGTAACGCGTCCAACATTATTCTAACGTGCTTTTCAAGTTGCTAATCTCGCATCCTAAGGAGTAACATCTCCTTAGTTGCCGTACGATGTTCAATGGACTTCGACGAATTCATTAGGTTTATTATGGAGTTTGAAGGTTTGTACGGTGTTGTAAGGTGTTGTTAGGAGTTGTAAGGCGTCCTACATTATACTAACGTGCTTTTCAAGGTGCTAATGTGCATACAGAGTCGTAAGATGTCCTAAGTTGTCGTACGATGTTCAAAGGACTCGGACGCATTCATTATGTTTATAATGGAATTTTAAGGTTTCGTACGGTGTTGTAATGTGTTTTTAGGAGTATTAAGGCATCCTATGACATACAGAGTCTTAAGATGTCCGAACTTGTAGTACGATGTTCGAAGAACTCGGACGAATTCATTAGGTGTATTATGGAGTTTTAAGGTTTCATACGGTGATGTATGGTGTTCTTAGGAGTTGTAAGACGTCCTACATTATACTAAAGCTCTTTTCGAGTTGCTAATGTGGCATAAAGAGTCGTAAGATATCCTAAGTTGTCGTACGATGTTCAAAAGACTCGGACGAATTCTTTAGGTTTATTATGGAGTTTTAAGGTTTCAAACGGTGTTGTAAGCTGTTGTTAGGAGTTTTAAGGCGTCCTATGTTATACTAACGTGCTTTTCAAGGTGCTAATATGACATACAAAGTCTTAAGATGTCCGAACTTGTAGTACTATGTTCAAAGAACTCGTACGAATTCATTAGGTGTATTATGGAGTTTTAAGGTTTCATACGGTGATGTATGGTGTTCTTAGGAGTTGTAAGACGTCCTACATTATAGTAACGTTCTTTTCGAGTTGCTAATGTGGCATAAAGAGTCGTAACATGTCCTGAGTTGTCGTACGATGTTCAAAAGACTCGGACGAATTCTTTAGGTTTATTATGGAGTTTTAAGGTTTCGAACGGTGTTGTCAGCTGTTGTTAGGAGTTTTAAGGCGTCCTATGTTATACTAACATGCTTTTCAAGGTGCTAATATGGCATACAGAGTCGTAAGATGTCTTTAGTTGCCGTACGATCTTCAAAGGACTCGGATGAATTCTTTAGGTTTATTATTGAGTTTTAACGTTTCGTACGGTGATGTAAGGTGTTCTTAGGAGTTGTAACGCGTCCAACATTATTCTAACGTGCTTTTCAAGTTGCTAATCTCGCATCCTAAGGAGTAACATCTCCTTAGTTGTCGTACGATGTTCATGGACTTCGACGAATTCATTAGGTTTATTATGAAGTTTGAAGGTTTGTACGGTGTTGTAAGGTGTTGTTAGTAGTTGTAAGGCGTCCTACATTATACTAACGTGCTTTTCAAGGTGCTAATGTGCATACAGAGTCGTAAGATGTCCTAAGTTGTCGTACGATGTTCAAAGGACTCGGACGCATTCATTATGTTTATAATGGAATTTTAAGGTTTCGTACGGTGTTGTAATGTGTTTTTAGGAGTATTAAGGCATCCTATGTTATACTAACGTGCTTTTCAAGGTGCTAATATGACATACAGAGTCTTAAGATGTCCGAACTTGTAGTAAGATGTTCGAAGAACTCGGACGAATTCATTAGGTGTATTATGGAGTTTTAAGGTTTCGTACGGTGATGTATGGTGTTCTTAGGAGTTGTAAGACGTCCTACATTATAGTAACGTTCTTTTCGAGTTGCTAATGTGGCATAAAGAGTCGTAACATGTCCTGAGTTGTCGTACGATGTTCAAAAGACTCGGACGAATTCTTTAGGTTTATTATGGAGTTTTAAGGTTTCGAACGGTGTTGTAAGCTGTTGTTAGGAGTTTTAAGGCGTCCTATGTTATACTAACGTGCTTTTCAAGGTGCTAATATGGCATACAGAGTCGTAAGATGTGTTAAGTTGCCGTACGATCTTCAAAGGACTCGGATGAATTCTTTAGGTTTATTATTGAGTTTTAACGTTTCGTACGGTGATGTAAGGTGTTCTTAGGAGTTGTAACGCGTCCAACATTATTCTAACGTGCTTTTCAAGTTGCTAATCTCGCATCCTAAGGAGTAACATCTCCTTAGTTGCCGTACGATGTTCAATGGACTTCGACGAATTCATTAGGTTTATTATGGAGTTTGAAGGTTTGTACGGTGTTGTAAGGTGTTGTTAGGAGTTGTAAGGCGTCCTACATTATACTAACGTGCTTTTCAAGGTGCTAATGTGCATACAGAGTCGTAAGATGTCCTAAGTTGTCGTACGATGTTCAAAGGACTCGGACGCATTCATTATGTTTATAATGGAATTTTAAGGTTTCGTACGGTGTTGTAATGTGTTTTTAGGAGTATTAAGGCATCCTATGACATACAGAGTCTTAAGATGTCCGAACTTGTAGTACGATGTTCGAAGAACTCGGACGAATTCATTAGGTGTATTATGGAGTTTTAAGGTTTCATACGGTGATGTATGGTGTTCTTAGGAGTTGTAAGACGTCCTACATTATACTAAAGCTCTTTTCGAGTTGCTAATGTGGCATAAAGAGTCGTAAGATATCCTAAGTTGTCGTACGATGTTCAAAAGACTCGGACGAATTCTTTAGGTTTATTATGGAGTTTTAAGGTTTCAAACGGTGTTGTAAGCTGTTGTTAGGAGTTTTAAGGCGTCCTATGTTATACTAACGTGCTTTTCAAGGTGCTAATATGACATACAAAGTCTTAAGATGTCCGAACTTGTAGTACTATGTTCAAAGAACTCGTACGAATTCATTAGGTGTATTATGGAGTTTTAAGGTTTCATACGGTGATGTATGGTGTTCTTAGGAGTTGTAAGACGTCCTACATTATAGTAACGTTCTTTTCGAGTTGCTAATGTGGCATAAAGAGTCGTAACATGTCCTGAGTTGTCGTACGATGTTCAAAAGACTCGGACGAATTCTTTAGGTTTATTATGGAGTTTTAAGGTTTCGAACGGTGTTGTCAGCTGTTGTTAGGAGTTTTAAGGCGTCCTATGTTATACTAACATGCTTTTCAAGGTGCTAATATGGCATACAGAGTCGTAAGATGTCTTTAGTTGCCGTACGATCTTCAAAGGACTCGGATGAATTCTTTAGGTTTATTATTGAGTTTTAACGTTTCGTACGGTGATGTAAGGTGTTCTTAGGAGTTGTAACGCGTCCAACATTATTCTAACGTGCTTTTCAAGTTGCTAATCTCGCATCCTAAGGAGTAACATCTCCTTAGTTGTCGTACGATGTTCATGGACTTCGACGAATTCATTAGGTTTATTATGAAGTTTGAAGGTTTGTACGGTGTTGTAAGGTGTTGTTAGTAGTTGTAAGGCGTCCTACATTATACTAACGTGCTTTTCAAGGTGCTAATGTGCATACAGAGTCGTAAGATGTCCTAAGTTGTCGTACGATGTTCAAAGGACTCGGACGCATTCATTATGTTTATAATGGAATTTTAAGGTTTCGTACGGTGTTGTAATGTGTTTTTAGGAGTATTAAGGCATCCTATGTTATACTAACGTGCTTTTCAAGGTGCTAATATGACATACAGAGTCTTAAGATGTCCGAACTTGTAGTAAGATGTTCGAAGAACTCGGACGAATTCATTAGGTGTATTATGGAGTTTTAAGGTTTCGTACGGTGATGTATGGTGTTCTTAGGAGTTGTAAGACGTCCTACATTATAGTAACGTTCTTTTCGAGTTGCTAATGTGGCATAAAGAGTCGTAACATGTCCTGAGTTGTCGTACGATGTTCAAAAGACTCGGACGAATTCTTTAGGTTTATTATGGAGTTTTAAGGTTTCGAACGGTGTTGTAAGCTGTTGTTAGGAGTTTTAAGGCGTCCTATGTTATACTAACGTGCTTTTCAAGGTGCTAATATGGCATACAGAGTCGTAAGATGTGTTAAGTTGCCGTACGATCTTCAAAGGACTCGGATGAATTCTTTAGGTTTATTATTGAGTTTTAACGTTTCGTACGGTGATGTAAGGTGTTCTTAGGAGTTGTAACGCGTCCAACATTATTCTAACGTGCTTTTCAAGTTGCTAATCTCGTATCCTAAGGAGTAACATCTCCTTAGTTGTCGTACGATGTTCAATGGACTTCGACGAATTCATTAGGTTTATTATGGAGTTTGAAGGTTTGTACGGTGTTGTAAGGTCTTGTTAGGAGTTGTAAGGCGTCCTACATTATACTAACCTGCTTTTCAAGCTGCTAATGTGCATACAGAGTCGTAAGATGTCCTAAGTTGTCGTACGATGTTCAAAGGACTCGGACGAATTCATTAGGTTTATGATGGAGTTTTAAGGTTTCGTACGGTGTTGTTAGGAGTTTTAAGGCGTCTTATGTTATACTAACGTGCTTTTCAAGGTGCTAATATGACATACAGAGTCTTAAGATGTCCGAACTTGTAGTACTATGTTCAAAGAACTCGTACGAATTCATTAGGTGTATTATGGAGTTTTAAGGTTTCATACGGTGATGTATGGTGTTCTTAGGAGTTGTAAGACGTCCTACATTATAGTAACGTTCTTTTCGAGTTGCTAATGTGGCATAAAGAGTCGTAACATGTCCTGAGTTGTCGTACGATGTTCAAAAGACTCGGACGAATTCTTTAGGTTTATTATGGAGTTTTAAGGTTTCGAACGGTGTTGTAAGCTGTTGTTAGGAGTTTTAAGGCGTCCTATGTTATACTAACGTGCTTTTCAAGGTGCTAATATGGCATACAGAGTCGTAAGATGTGTTAAGTTGCCGTACGATCTTCAAAGGACTCGGATGAATTCTTTAGGTTTATTATTGAGTTTTAACGTTTCGTACGGTGATGTAAGGTGTTCTTAGGAGTTGTAACGCGTCCAACATTATTCTAACGTGCTTTTCAAGTTGCTAATCTCGCATCCTAAGGAGTAACATCTCCTTAGTTGCCGTACGATGTTCAATGGACTTCGACGAATTCATTAGGTTTATTATGGAGTTTGAAGCTTTGTACGGTGTTGTAAGGTCTTGTTAGGAGTTGTAAGGCGTCCTACATTATACTAACGTGCTTTTCAAGGTGCTAATGTGCATACAGAGTCGTAAGATGTCCTAAGTTGTCGTACGATGTTCAAAGGACTCGGACGAATTCATTAGGTTTATGATGGAGTTTTAAGGTTTCGTACGGTGTTGTTAGGAGTTTTAAGGCGTCTTATGTTATTCTAACGTGCTTTCCAAGGTGCTAATATGACATACAGAGTCTTAAGATGTCCGAACTTGTAGTACTATGTTCAAAGAACTCGTACGAATTCATTAGGTGTATTATGGAGTTTTAAGGTTTCATACGGTGATGTATGGTGTTCTTAGGAGTTGTAAGACGTCCTACATTATAGTAACGTTCTTTTCGAGTTGCTAATGTGGCATAAAGAGTCGTAACATGTCCTGAGTTGTCGTACGATGTTCAAAAGACTCGGACGAATTCTTTAGGTTTATTATGGAGTTTTAAGGTTTCGAACGGTGTTGTCAGCTGTTGTTAGGAGTTTTAAGGCGTCCTATGTTATACTAACATGCTTTTCAAGGTGCTTATATGGCATACAGAGTCGTAAGATGTCTTTAGTTGCCGTACGATCTTCAAAGGACTCGGATGAATTCTTTAGGTTTATTATTGAGTTTTAACGTTTCGTACGGTGATGTAAGGTGTTCTTAGGAGTTGTAACGCGTCCAACATTATTCTAACGTGCTTTTCAAGTTGCTAATCTCGCATCCTAAGGAGTAACATCTCCTTAGTTGTCGTACGATGTTCATGGACTTCGACGAATTCATTAGGTTTATTATGAAGTTTGAAGGTTTGTACGGTGTTGTAAGGTGTTGTTAGTAGTTGTAAGGCGTCCTACATTATACTAACGTGCTTTTCAAGGTGCTAATGTGCATACAGAGTCGTAAGATGTCCTAAGTTGTCGTACGATGTTCAAAGGACTCGGACACATTCATTATGTTTATAATGGAATTTTAAGGTTTCGTACGGTGTTGTAATGTGTTTTTAGGAGTATTAAGGCATCCTATGTTATACTAACGTGCTTTTCAAGGTGCTAATATGACATACAGAGTCTTAAGATGTCCGAACTTGTAGTAAGATGTTCGAAGAACTCGGACGAATTCATTAGGTGTATTATGGAGTTTTAAGGTTTCGTACGGTGATGTATGGTGTTCTTAGGAGTTGTAAGACGTCCTACATTATAGTAACGTTCTTTTCGAGTTGCTAATGTGGCATAAAGAGTCGTAACATGTCCTGAGTTGTCGTACGATGTTCAAAAGACTCGGACGAATTCTTTAGGTTTATTATGGAGTTTTAAGGTTTCGAACGGTGTTGTAAGCTGTTGTTAGGAGTTTTAAGGCGTCCTATGTTATACTAACGTGCTTTTCAAGGTGCTAATATGGCATACAGAGTCGTAAGATGTGTTAAGTTGCCGTACGATCTTCAAAGGACTCGGATGAATTCTTTAGGTTTATTATTGAGTTTTAACGTTTCGTACGGTGATGTAAGGTGTTCTTAGGAGTTGTAACGCGTCCAACATTATTCTAACGTGCTTTTCAAGTTGCTAATCTCGCATCCTAAGGAGTAACATCTCCTTAGTTGTCGTACGATGTTCAATGGACTTCGACGAATTCATTAGGTTTATTATGGAGTTTGAAGGTTTGTACGGTGTTGTAAGGTCTTGTTAGGAGTTGTAAGGCGTCCTACATTATACTAACGTGCTTTTCAAGGTGCTAATGTGCATACAGAGTCGTAAGATGTCCTAAGTTGTCGTACGATGTTCAAAGGACTCGGACGAATTCATTAGGTTTATGATGGAGTTTTAAGGTTTCGTACGGTGTTGTTAGGAGTTTTAAGGCGTCTTATGTTATACTAACGTGCTTTTCAAGGTGCTAATATGACATACAGAGTCTTAAGATGTCCGAACTTGTAGTACTATGTTCAAAGAACTCGTACGAATTCATTAGGTGTATTATGGAGTTTTAAGGTTTCATACGGTGATGTATGGTGTTCTTAGGAGTTGTAAGACGTCCTACATTATAGTAACGTTCTTTTCGAGTTGCTAATGTGGCATAAAGAGTCGTAACATGTCCTGAGTTGTCGTACGATGTTCAAAAGACTCGGACGAATTCTTTAGGTTTATTATGGAGTTTTAAGGTTTCGAACGGTGTTGTCAGCTGTTGTTAGGAGTTTTAAGGCGTCCTATGTTATACTAACATGCTTTTCAAGGTGCTAATATGGCATACAGAGTCGTAAGATGTCTTTAGTTGCCGTACGATCTTCAAAGGACTCGGATGAATTCTTTAGGTTTATTATTGAGTTTTAACGTTTCGTACGGTGATGTAAGGTGTTCTTAGGAGTTGTAACGCGTCCAACATTATTCTAACGTGCTTTTCAAGTTGCTAATCTCGCATCCTAAGGAGTAACATCTCCTTAGTTGTCGTACGATGTTCATGGACTTCGACGAATTCATTAGGTTTATTATGAAGTTTGAAGGTTTGTACGGTGTTGTAAGGTGTTGTTAGTAGTTGTAAGGCGTCCTACATTATACTAACGTGCTTTTCAAGGTGCTAATGTGCATACAGAGTCGTAAGATGTCCTAAGTTGTCGTACGATGTTCAAAGGACTCGGACACATTCATTATGTTTATAATGGAATTTTAAGGTTTCGTACGGTGTTGTAATGTGTTTTTAGGAGTATTAAGGCATCCTATGTTATACTAACGTGCTTTTCAAGGTGCTAATATGACATACAGAGTCTTAAGATGTCCGAACTTGTAGTAAGATGTTCGAAGAACTCGGACGAATTCATTAGGTGTATTATGGAGTTTTAAGGTTTCGTACGGTGATGTATGGTGTTCTTAGGAGTTGTAAGACGTCCTACATTATAGTAACGTTCTTTTCGAGTTGCTAATGTGGCATAAAGAGTCGTAACATGTCCTGAGTTGTCGTACGATGTTCAAAAGACTCGGACGAATTCTTTAGGTTTATTATGGAGTTTTAAGGTTTCGAACGGTGTTGTAAGCTGTTGTTAGGAGTTTTAAGGCGTCCTATGTTATACTAACGTGCTTTTCAAGGTGCTAATATGGCATACAGAGTCGTAAGATGTGTTAAGTTGCCGTACGATCTTCAAAGGACTCGGATGAATTCTTTAGGTTTATTATTGAGTTTTAACGTTTCGTACGGTGATGTAAGGTGTTCTTAGGAGTTGTAACGCGTCCAACATTATTCTAACGTGCTTTTCAAGTTGCTAATCTCGCATCCTAAGGAGTAACATCTCCTTAGTTGTCGTACGATGTTCAATGGACTTCGACGAATTCATTAGGTTTATTATGGAGTTTGAAGGTTTGTATGGTGTTGTAAGGTCTTGTTAGGAGTTGTAAGGCGTCCTACATTATACTAACGTGCTTTTCAAGGTGCTAATGTGCATACAGAGTCGTAAGATGTCCTAAGTTGTCGTACGATGTTCAAAGGACTCGGACGAATTCATTAGGTTTATGATGGAGTTTTAAGGTTTCGTACGGTGTTGTTAGGAGTTTTAAGGCGTCTTATGTTATACTAACGTGCTTTTCAAGGTGCTAATATGACATACAGAGTCTTAAGATGTCCGAACTTGTAGTACTATGTTCAAAGAACTCGTACGAATTCATTAGGTGTATTATGGAGTTTTAAGGTTTCATACGGTGATGTATGGTGTTCTTAGGAGTTGTAAGACGTCCTACATTATAGTAACGTTCTTTTCGAGTTGCTAATGTGGCATAAAGAGTCGTAACATGTCCTGAGTTGTCGTACGATGTTCAAAAGACTCGGACGAATTCTTTAGGTTTATTATGGAGTTTTAAGGTTTCGAACGGTGTTGTAAGCTGTTGTTAGGAGTTTTAAGGCGTCCTATGTTATACTAACGTGCTTTTCAAGGTGCTAATATGGCATACAGAGTCGTAAGATGTGTTAAGTTGCCGTACGATCTTCAAAGGACTCGGATGAATTCTTTAGGTTTATTATTGAGTTTTAACGTTTCGTACGGTGATGTAAGGTGTTCTTAGGAGTTGTAACGCGTCCAACATTATTCTAACGTGCTTTTCAAGTTGCTAATCTCGCATCCTAAGGAGTAACATCTCCTTAGTTGTCGTACGATGTTCAATGGACTTCGACGAATTCATTAGGTTTATTATGGAGTTTGAAGCTTTGTACGGTGTTGTAAGGTCTTGTTAGGAGTTGTAAGGCGTCCTACATTATACTAACGTGCTTTTCAAGGTGCTAATGTGCATACAGAGTCGTAAGATGTCCTAAGTTGTCGTACGATGTTCAAAGGACTCGGACGAATTCATTAGGTTTATGATGGAGTTTTAAGGTTTCGTACGGTGTTGTTAGGAGTTTTAAGGCGTCTTATGTTATACTAACGTGCTTTTCAAGGTGCTAATATGACATACAGAGTCTTAAGATGTCCGAACTTGTAGTACTATGTTCAAAGAACTCGTACGAATTCATTAGGTGTATTATGGAGTTTTAAGGTTTCATACGGTGATGTATGGTGTTCTTAGGAGTTGTAAGACGTCCTACATTATAGTAACGTTCTTTTCGAGTTGCTAATGTGGCATAAAGAGTCGTAACATGTCCTGAGTTGTCGTACGATGTTCAAAAGACTCGGACGAATTCTTTAGGTTTATTATGGAGTTTTAAGGTTTCGAACGGTGTTGTCAGCTGTTGTTAGGAGTTTTAAGGCGTCCTATGTTATACTAACATGCTTTTCAAGATGCTAATATGGCATACAGAGTCGTAAGATGTGTTAAGTTGCCGTACGATCTTCAAAGGACTCGGATGAATTCTTTAGGTTTATTATTGAGTTTTAACGTTTCGTACGGTGATGTAAGGTGTTCTTAGGAGTTGTAACGCGTCCAACATTATTCTAACGTGCTTTTCAAGTTGCTAATCTCGCATCCTAAGGAGTAACATCTCCTTAGTTGTCGTACGATGTTCAATGGACTTCGACGAATTCATTAGGTTTATTATGGAGTTTGAAGCTTTGTACGGTGTTGTAAGGTCTTGTTAGGAGTTGTAAGGCGTCCTACATTATACTAACGTGCTTTTCAAGGTGCTAATGTGCATACAGAGTCGTAAGATGTCCTAAGTTGTCGTACGATGTTCAAAGGACTCGGACGAATTCATTAGGTTTATGATGGAGTTTTAAGGTTTCGTACGGTGTTGTTAGGAGTTTTAAGGCGTCTTATGTTATTCTAACGTGCTTTCCAAGGTGCTAATATGACATACAGAGTCTTAAGATGTCCGAACTTGTAGTACTATGTTCAAAGAACTCGTACGAATTCATTAGGTGTATTATGGAGTTTTAAGGTTTCATACGGTGATGTATGGTGTTCTTAGGAGTTGTAAGACGTCCTACATTATAGTAACGTTCTTTTCGAGTTGCTAATGTGGCATAAAGAGTCGTAACATGTCCTGAGTTGTCGTACGATGTTCAAAAGACTCGGACGAATTCTTTAGGTTTATTATGGAGTTTTAAGGTTTCGAACGGTGTTGTCAGCTGTTGTTAGGAGTTTTAAGGCGTCCTATGTTATACTAACATGCTTTTCAAGGTGCTAATATGGCATACAGAGTCGTAAGATGTCTTTAGTTGCCGTACGATCTTCAAAGGACTCGGATGAATTCTTTAGGTTTATTATTGAGTTTTAACGTTTCGTACGGTGATGTAAGGTGTTCTTAGGAGTTGTAACGCGTCCAACATTATTCTAACGTGCTTTTCAAGTTGCTAATCTCGCATCCTAAGGAGTAACATCTCCTTAGTTGTCGTACGATGTTCATGGACTTCGACGAATTCATTAGGTTTATTATGAAGTTTGAAGGTTTGTACGGTGTTGTAAGGTGTTGTTAGTAGTTGTAAGGCGTCCTACATTATACTAACGTGCTTTTCAAGGTGCTAATGTGCATACAGAGTCGTAAGATGTCCTAAGTTGTCGTACGATGTTCAAAGGACTCGGACACATTCATTATGTTTATAATGGAATTTTAAGGTTTCGTACGGTGTTGTAATGTGTTTTTAGGAGTATTAAGGCATCCTATGTTATACTAACGTGCTTTTCAAGGTGCTAATATGACATACAGAGTCTTAAGATGTCCGAACTTGTAGTAAGATGTTCGAAGAACTCGGACGAATTCATTAGGTGTATTATGGAGTTTTAAGGTTTCGTACGGTGATGTATGGTGTTCTTAGGAGTTGTAAGACGTCCTACATTATAGTAACGTTCTTTTCGAGTTGCTAATGTGGCATAAAGAGTCGTAACATGTCCTGAGTTGTCGTACGATGTTCAAAAGACTCGGACGAATTCTTTAGGTTTATTATGGAGTTTTAAGGTTTCGAACGGTGTTGTAAGCTGTTGTTAGGAGTTTTAAGGCGTCCTATGTTATACTAACGTGCTTTTCAAGGTGCTAATATGGCATACAGAGTCGTAAGATGTGTTAAGTTGCCGTACGATCTTCAAAGGACTCGGATGAATTCTTTAGGTTTATTATTGAGTTTTAACGTTTCGTACGGTGATGTAAGGTGTTCTTAGGAGTTGTAACGCGTCCAACATTATTCTAACGTGCTTTTCAAGTTGCTAATCTCGCATCCTAAGGAGTAACATCTCCTTAGTTGTCGTACGATGTTCAATGGACTTCGACGAATTCATTAGGTTTATTATGGAGTTTGAAGGTTTGTACGGTGTTGTAAGGTCTTGTTAGGAGTTGTAAGGCGTCCTACATTATACTAACGTGCTTTTCAAGGTGCTAATGTGCATACAGAGTCGTAAGATGTCCTAAGTTGTCGTACGATGTTCAAAGGACTCGGACGAATTCATTAGGTTTATGATGGAGTTTTAAGGTTTCGTACGGTGTTGTTAGGAGTTTTAAGGCGTCTTATGTTATACTAACGTGCTTTTCAAGGTGCTAATATGACATACAGAGTCTTAAGATGTCCGAACTTGTAGTACTATGTTCAAAGAACTCGTACGAATTCATTAGGTGTATTATGGAGTTTTAAGGTTTCATACGGTGATGTATGGTGTTCTTAGGAGTTGTAAGACGTCCTACATTATAGTAACGTTCTTTTCGAGTTGCTAATGTGGCATAAAGAGTCGTAACATGTCCTGAGTTGTCGTACGATGTTCAAAAGACTCGGACGAATTCTTTAGGTTTATTATGGAGTTTTAAGGTTTCGAACGGTGTTGTCAGCTGTTGTTAGGAGTTTTAAGGCGTCCTATGTTATACTAACATGCTTTTCAAGTTGCTAATATGGCATACAGAGTCGTAAGATGTCTTTAGTTGCCGTACGATCTTCAAAGGACTCGGATGAATTCTTTAGGTTTATTATTGAGTTTTAACGTTTCGTACGGTGATGTAAGGTGTTCTTAGGAGTTGTAACGCGTCCAACATTATTCTAACGTGCTTTTCAAGTTGCTAATCTCGCATCCTAAGGAGTAACATCTCCTTAGTTGCCGTACGATGTTCAATGGACTTCGACGAATTCATTAGGTTTATTATGGAGTTTGAAGGTTTGTACGGTGTTGTAAGGTGTTGTTAGGAGTTGTAAGGCGTCCTACATTATACTAACGTGCTTTTCAAGGTGCTAATGTGCATACAGAGTCGTAAGATGTCCTAAGTTGTCGTACGATGTTCAAAGGACTCGGACGAATTCATTATGTTTATAACGGAATTTTAAGGTTTCGTACGGTGTTGTAAGGTGTTTTTAGGAGTATTAAGGCATCCTATGACATACAGAGTCTTAAGATGTCCGAACTTGTAGTACGATGTTCGAAGAACTCGGACGAATTCATTAGGTGTATTATGGAGTTTTAAGGTTTCATACGGTGATGTATGGTGTTCTTAGGAGTTGTAAGACGTCCTACATTATACTAAAGCTCTTTTCGAGTTGCTAATGTGGCATAAAGAGTCGTAACATGTCCTGAGTTGTCGTACGATGTTCAAAAGACTCGGACGAATTCTTTAGGTTTATTATGGAGTTTTAAGGTTTCAAACGGTGTTGTAAGCTGTTGTTAGGAGTTTTAAGGCGTCCTATGTTATACTAACGTGCTTTTCAAGGTGCTAATATGACATACAAAGTCTTAAGATGTCCGAACTTGTAGTACTATGTTCAAAGAACTCGTACGAATTCATTAGGTGTATTATGGAGTTTTAAGGTTTCATACGGTGATGTATGGTGTTCTTAGGAGTTGTAAGACGTCCTACATTATAGTAACGTTCTTTTCGAGTTGCTAATGTGGCATAAAGAGTCGTAACATGTCCTGAGTTGTCGTACGATGTTCAAAAGACTCGGACGAATTCTTTAGGTTTATTATGGAGTTTTAAGGTTTCGAACGGTGTTGTCAGCTGTTGTTAGGAGTTTTAAGGCGTCCTATGTTATACTAACATGCTTTTCAAGGTGCTAATATGGCATACAGAGTCGTAAGATGTCTTTAGTTGCCGTACGATCTTCAAAGGACTCGGATGAATTCTTTAGGTTTATTATTGAGTTTTAACGTTTCGTACGGTGATGTAAGGTGTTCTTAGGAGTTGTAACGCGTCCAACATTATTCTAACGTGCTTTTCAAGTTGCTAATCTCGCATCCTAAGGAGTAACATCTCCTTAGTTGCCGTACGATGTTCAATGGACTTCGACGAATTCATTAGGTTTATTATGGAGTTTGAAGGTTTGTACGGTGTTGTAAGGTGTTGTTAGGAGTTGTAAGGCGTCCTACATTATACTAACGTGCTTTTCAAGGTGCTAATGTGCATACAGAGTCGTAAGATGTCCTAAGTTGTCGTACGATGTTCAAAGGACTCGGACGAATTCATTAGGTTTATGATGGAGTTTTAAGGTTTCGTACGGTGTTGTTAAGAGTTTTAAGGCGTCTTATGTTATACTAACATGCTTTTCAAGGTGCTAATATGACATACAGAGTCTTAAGATGTCCGAACTTGTAGTACTATGTTCAAAGAACTCGTACGAATTCATTAGGTGTATTATGGAGTTTTAAGGTTTCATACGGTGATGTATGGTGTTCTTAGGAGTTGTAAGACGTCCTACATTATAGTAACGTTCTTTTCGAGTTGCTAATGTGGCATAAAGAGTCGTAACATGTCCTGAGTTGTCGTACGATGTTCAAAAGACTCGGACGAATTCTTTAGGTTTATTATGGAGTTTTAAGGTTTCGAACGGTGTTGTCAGCTGTTGTTAGGAGTTTTAAGGCGTCCTATGTTATACTAACATGCTTTTCAAGTTGCTAATATGGCATACAGAGTCGTAAGATGTCTTTAGTTGCCGTACGATCTTCAAAGGACTCGGATGAATTCTTTAGGTTTATTATTGAGTTTTAACGTTTCGTACGGTGATGTAAGGTGTTCTTAGGAGTTGTAACGCGTCCAACATTATTCTAACGTGCTTTTCAAGTTGCTAATCTCGCATCCTAAGGAGTAACATCTCCTTAGTTGCCGTACGATGTTCAATGGACTTCGACGAATTCATTAGGTTTATTATGGAGTTTGAAGGTTTGTACGGTGTTGTAAGGTGTTGTTAGGAGTTGTAAGGCGTCCTACATTATACTAACGTGCTTTTCAAGGTGCTAATGTGCATAAAGAGTCGTAAGATGTCCTAAGTTGTCGTACGATGTTCAAAGGACTCGGACGAATTCATTATGTTTATAACGGAATTTTAAGGTTTCGTACGGTGTTGTAAGGTGTTTTTAGGAGTATTAAGGCATCCTATGACATACAGAGTCTTAAGATGTCCGAACTTGTAGTACGATGTTCGAAGAACTCGGACGAATTCATTATGTGTATTATGGAGTTTTAAGGTTTCATACGGTGATGTATGGTGTTCTTAGGAGTTGTAAGACGTCCTACATTATACTAAAGCTCTTTTCGAGTTGCTAATGTGGCATAAAGAGTCGTAACATGTCCTGAGTTGTCGTACGATGTTCAAAAGACTCGGACGAATTCTTTAGGTTTATTATGGAGTTTTAAGGTTTCAAACGGTGTTGTAAGCTGTTGTTAGGAGTTTTAAGGCGTCCTATGTTATACTAACGTGCTTTTCAAGGTGCTAATATGACATACAAAGTCTTAAGATGTCCGAACTTGTAGTACTATGTTCAAAGAACTCGTACGAATTCATTAGGTGTATTATGGAGTTTTAAGGTTTCATACGGTGATGTATGGTGTTCTTAGGAGTTGTAAGACGTCCTACATTATAGTAACGTTCTTTTCGAGTTGCTAATGTGGCATAAAGAGTCGTAACATGTCCTGAGTTGTCGTACGATGTTCAAAAGACTCGGACGAATTCTTTAGGTTTATTATGGAGTTTTAAGGTTTCGAACGGTGTTGTCAGCTGTTGTTAGGAGTTTTAAGGCGTCCTATGTTATACTAACATGCTTTTCAAGGTGCTAATATGGCATACAGAGTCGTAAGATGTCTTTAGTTGCCGTACGATCTTCAAAGGACTCGGATGAATTCTTTAGGTTTATTATTGAGTTTTAACGTTTCGTACGGTGATGTAAGGTGTTCTTAGGAGTTGTAACGCGTCCAACATTATTCTAACGTGCTTTTCAAGTTGCTAATCTCGCATCCTAAGGAGTAACATCTCCTTAGTTGTCGTACGATGTTCATGGACTTCGACGAATTCATTAGGTTTATTATGAAGTTTGAAGGTTTGTACGGTGTTGTAAGGTGTTGTTAGTAGTTGTAAGGCGTCCTACATTATACTAACGTGCTTTTCAAGGTGCTAATGTGCATACAGAGTCGTAAGATGTCCTAAGTTGTCGTACGATGTTCAAAGGACTCGGACACATTCATTATGTTTATAATGGAATTTTAAGGTTTCGTACGGTGTTGTAATGTGTTTTTAGGAGTATTAAGGCATCCTATGTTATACTAACGTGCTTTTCAAGGTGCTAATATGACATACAGAGTCTTAAGATGTCCGAACTTGTAGTAAGATGTTCGAAGAACTCGGACGAATTCATTAGGTGTATTATGGAGTTTTAAGGTTTCGTACGGTGATGTATGGTGTTCTTAGGAGTTGTAAGACGTCCTACATTATAGTAACGTTCTTTTCGAGTTGTTAATGTGGCATAAAGAGTCGTAACATGTCCTGAGTTGTCGTACGATGTTCAAAAGACTCGGACGAATTCTTTAGGTTTATTATGGAGTTTTAAGGTTTCGAACGGTGTTGTAAGCTGTTGTTAGGAGTTTTAAGGCGTCCTATGTTATACTAACGTGCTTTTCAAGGTGCTAATATGGCATACAGAGTCGTAAGATGTGTTAAGTTGCCGTACGATCTTCAAAGGACTCGGATGAATTCTTTAGGTTTATTATTGAGTTTTAACGTTTCGTACGGTGATGTAAGGTGTTCTTAGGAGTTGTAACGCGTCCAACATTATTCTAACGTGCTTTTCAAGTTGCTAATCTCGCATCCTAAGGAGTAACATCTCCTTAGTTGTCGTACGATGTTCAATGGACTTCGACGAATTCATTAGGTTTATTATGGAGTTTGAAGGTTTGTACGGTGTTGTAAGGTCTTGTTAGGAGTTGTAAGGCGTCCTACATTATACTAACGTGCTTTTCAAGGTGCTAATGTGCATACAGAGTCGTAAGATGTCCTAAGTTGTCGTACGATGTTCAAAGGACTCGGACGAATTCATTAGGTTTATGATGGAGTTTTAAGGTTTCGTACGGTGTTGTTAGGAGTTTTAAGGCGTCTTATGTTATACTAACGTGCTTTTCAAGGTGCTAATATGACATACAGAGTCTTAAGATGTCCGAACTTGTAGTACTATGTTCAAAGAACTCGTACGAATTCATTAGGTGTATTATGGAGTTTTAAGGTTTCATACGGTGATGTATGGTGTTCTTAGGAGTTGTAAGACGTCCTACATTATAGTAACGTTCTTTTCGAGTTGCTAATGTGGCATAAAGAGTCGTAACATGTCCTGAGTTGTCGTACGATGTTCAAAAGACTCGGACGAATTCTTTAGGTTTATTATGGAGTTTTAAGGTTTCGAACGGTGTTGTCAGCTGTTGTTAGGAGTTTTAAGGCGTCCTATGTTATACTAACATGCTTTTCAAGTTGCTAATATGGCATACAGAGTCGTAAGATGTCTTTAGTTGCCGTACGATCTTCAAAGGACTCGGATGAATTCTTTAGGTTTATTATTGAGTTTTAACGTTTCGTACGGTGATGTAAGGTGTTCTTAGGAGTTGTAACGCGTCCAACATTATTCTAACGTGCTTTTCAAGTTGCTAATCTCGCATCCTAAGGAGTAACATCTCCTTAGTTGCCGTACGATGTTCAATGGACTTCGACGAATTCATTAGGTTTATTATGGAGTTTGAAGGTTTGTACGGTGTTGTAAGGTGTTGTTAGGAGTTGTAAGGCGTCCTACATTATACTAACGTGCTTTTCAAGGTGCTAATGTGCATACAGAGTCGTAAGATGTCCTAAGTTGTCGTACGATGTTCAAAGGACTCGGACGAATTCATTATGTTTATAACGGAATTTTAAGGTTTCGTACGGTGTTGTAAGGTGTTTTTAGGAGTATTAAGGCATCCTATGACATACAGAGTCTTAAGATGTCCGAACTTGTAGTACGATGTTCGAAGAACTCGGACGAATTCATTAGGTGTATTATGGAGTTTTAAGGTTTCATACGGTGATGTATGGTGTTCTTAGGAGTTGTAAGACGTCCTACATTATACTAAAGCTCTTTTCGAGTTGCTAATGTGGCATAAAGAGTCGTAACATGTCCTGAGTTGTCGTACGATGTTCAAAAGACTCGGACGAATTCTTTAGGTTTATTATGGAGTTTTAAGGTTTCAAACGGTGTTGTAAGCTGTTGTTAGGAGTTTTAAGGCGTCCTATGTTATACTAACGTGCTTTTCAAGGTGCTAATATGACATACAAAGTCTTAAGATGTCCGAACTTGTAGTACTATGTTCAAAGAACTCGTACGAATTCATTAGGTGTATTATGGAGTTTTAAGGTTTCATACGGTGATGTATGGTGTTCTTAGGAGTTGTAAGACGTCCTACATTATAGTAACGTTCTTTTCGAGTTGCTAATGTGGCATAAAGAGTCGTAACATGTCCTGAGTTGTCGTACGATGTTCAAAAGACTCGGACGAATTCTTTAGGTTTATTATGGAGTTTTAAGGTTTCGAACGGTGTTGTCAGCTGTTGTTAGGAGTTTTAAGGCGTCCTATGTTATACTAACATGCTTTTCAAGGTGCTAATATGGCATACAGAGTCGTAAGATGTCTTTAGTTGCCGTACGATCTTCAAAGGACTCGGATGAATTCTTTAGGTTTATTATTGAGTTTTAACGTTTCGTACGGTGATGTAAGGTGTTCTTAGGAGTTGTAACGCGTCCAACATTATTCTAACGTGCTTTTCAAGTTGCTAATCTCGCATCCTAAGGAGTAACATCTCCTTAGTTGCCGTACGATGTTCAATGGACTTCGACGAATTCATTAGGTTTATTATGGAGTTTGAAGGTTTGTACGGTGTTGTAAGGTGTTGTTAGGAGTTGTAAGGCGTCCTACATTATACTAACGTGCTTTTCAAGGTGCTAATGTGCATACAGAGTCGTAAGATGTCCTAAGTTGTCGTACGATGTTCAAAGGACTCGGACGAATTCATTAGGTTTATGATGGAGTTTTAAGGTTTCGTACGGTGTTGTTAGGAGTTTTAAGGCGTCTTATGTTATACTAACATGCTTTTCAAGGTGCTAATATGACATACAGAGTCTTAAGATGTCCGAACTTGTAGTACTATGTTCAAAGAACTCGTACGAATTCATTAGGTGTATTATGGAGTTTTAAGGTTTCATACGGTGATGTATGGTGTTCTTAGGAGTTGTAAGACGTCCTACATTATAGTAACGTTCTTTTCGAGTTGCTAATGTGGCATAAAGAGTCGTAACATGTCCTGAGTTGTCGTACGATGTTCAAAAGACTCGGACGAATTCTTTAGGTTTATTATGGAGTTTTAAGGTTTCGAACGGTGTTGTAAGCTGTTGTTAGGAGTTTTAAGGCGTCCTATGTTATACTAACATGCTTTTCAAGGTGCTAATATGGCATACAGAGTCGTAAGATGTCTTTAGTTGCCGTACGATCTTCAAAGGACTCGGATGAATTCTTTAGGTTTATTATTGAGTTTTAACGTTTCGTACGGTGATGTAAGGTGTTCTTAGGAGTTGTAACGCGTCCAACATTATTCTAACGTGCTTTTCAAGTTGCTAATCTCGCATCCTAAGGAGTAACATCTCCTTAGTTGCCGTACGATGTTCAATGGACTTCGACGAATTCATTAGGTTTATTATGGAGTTTGAAGGTTTGTACGGTGTTGTAAGGTGTTGTTAGGAGTTGTAAGGCGTCCTACATTATACTAACGTGCTTTTCAAGGTGCTAATGTGCATACAGAGTCGTAAGATGTCCTAAGTTGTCGTACGATGTTCAAAGGACTCGGACGAATTCATTAGGTTTATGATGGAGTTTTAAGGTTTCGTACGGTGTTGTTAGGAGTTTTAAGGCGTCTTATGTTATACTAACATGCTTTTCAAGGTGCTAATATGACATACAGAGTCTTAAGATGTCCGAACTTGTAGTACTATGTTCAAAGAACTCGTACGAATTCATTAGGTGTATTATGGAGTTTTAAGGTTTCATACGGTGATGTATGGTGTTCTTAGGAGTTGTAAGACGTCCTACATTATAGTAACGTTCTTTTCGAGTTGCTAATGTGGCATAAAGAGTCGTAACATGTCCTGAGTTGTCGTACGATGTTCAAAAGACTCGGACGAATTCTTTAGGTTTATTATGGAGTTTTAAGGTTTCGAACGGTGTTGTCAGCTGTTGTTAGGAGTTTTAAGGCGTCCTATGTTATACTAACATGCTTTTCAAGGTGCTAATATGGCATACAGAGTCGTAAGATGTCTTTAGTTGCCGTACGATCTTCAAAGGACTCGGATGAATTCTTTAGGTTTATTATTGAGTTTTAACGTTTCGTACGGTGATGTAAGGTGTTCTTAGGAGTTGTAACGCGTCCAACATTATTCTAACGTGCTTTTCAAGTTGCTAATCTCGCATCCTAAGGAGTAACATCTCCTTAGTTGCCGTACGATGTTCAATGGACTTCGACGAATTCATTAGGTTTATTATGGAGTTTGAAGGTTTGTACGGTGTTGTAAGGTGTTGTTAGGAGTTGTAAGGCGTCCTACATTATACTAACGTGCTTTTCAAGGTGCTAATGTGCATACAGAGCCGTAAGATGTCCTAAGTTGTCGTACGATGTTCAAAGGACTCGGACGAATTCATTAGGTTTATGATGGAGTTTTAAGGTTTCGTACGGTGTTGTTAGGAGTTTTAAGGCGTCTTATGTTATACTAACGTGCTTTTCAAGGTGCTAATATGACATACAGAGTCTTAAGATGTCCGAACTTGTAGTACTATGTTCAAAGAACTCGTACGAATTTATTAGGTGTATTATGGAGTTTTAAGGTTTCATACGGTGATGTATGGTGTTCTTAGGAGTTGTAAGACGTCCTACATTATAGTAACGTTCTTTTCGAGTTGCTAATGTGGCATAAAGAGTCGTAACATGTCCTGAGTTGTCGTACGATGTTCAAAAGACTCGGACGAATTCTTTAGGTTTATTATGGAGTTTTAAGGTTTCGAACGGTGTTGTCAGCTGTTGTTAGGAGTTTTAAGGCGTCCTATGTTATACTAACATGCTTTTCAAGGTGCTAATATGGCATACAGAGTCGTAAGATGTCTTTAGTTGCCGTACGATCTTCAAAGGACTCGGATGAATTCTTTAGGTTTATTATTGAGTTTTAACGTTTCGTACGGTGATGTAAGGTGTTCTTAGGAGTTGTAACGCGTCCAACATTATTCTAACGTGCTTTTCAAGTTGCTAATCTCGCATCCTAAGGAGTAACATCTCCTTAGTTGCCGTACGATGTTCAATGGACTTCGACGAATTCATTAGGTTTATTATGGAGTTTGAAGGTTTGTACGGTGTTGTAAGGTGTTGTTAGGAGTTGTAAGGCGTCCTACATTATACTAACGTGCTTTTCAAGGTGCTAATGTGCATACAGAGTCGTAAGATGTCCTAAGTTGTCGTACGATGTTCAAAGGACTCGGACGAATTCATTAGGTTTATGATGGAGTTTTAAGGTTTCGTACGGTGTTGTTAGGAGTTTTAAGGCGTCTTATGTTATACTAACGTGCTTTTCAAGGTGCTAATATGACATACAGAGTCTTAAGATGTCCGAACTTGTAGTACTATGTTCAAAGAACTCGTACGAATTCATTAGGTGTATTATGGAGTTTTAAGGTTTCATACGGTGATGTATGGTGTTCTTAGGAGTTGTAAGACGTCCTACATTATAGTAACGTTCTTTTCGAGTTGCTAATGTGGCATAAAGAGTCGTAACATGTCCTGAGTTGTCGTACGATGTTCAAAAGACTCGGACGAATTCTTTAGGTTTATTATGGAGTTTTAAGGTTTCGAACGGTGTTGTCAGCTGTTGTTAGGAGTTTTAAGGCGTCCTATGTTATACTAACATGCTTTTCAAGGTGCTAATATGGCATACAGAGTCGTAAGATGTCTTTAGTTGCCGTACGATCTTCAAAGGACTCGGATGAATTCTTTAGGTTTATTATTGAGTTTTAACGTTTCGTACGGTGATGTAAGGTGTTCTTAGGAGTTGTAACGCGTCCAACATTATTCTAACGTGCTTTTCAAGTTGCTAATCTCGCATCCTAAGGAGTAACATCTCCTTAGTTGCCGTACGATGTTCAATGGACTTCGACGAATTCATTAGGTTTATTATGGAGTTTGAAGGTTTGTACGGTGTTGTAAGGTGTTGTTAGGAGTTGTAAGGCGTCCTACATTATACTAACGTGCTTTTCAAGGTGCTAATGTGCATACAGAGTCGTAAGATGTCCTAAGTTGTCGTACGATGTTCAAAGGACTCGGACGAATTCATTATGTTTATAACGGAATTTTAAGGTTTCGTACGGTGTTGTAAGGTGTTTTTAGGAGTATTAAGGCATCCTATGACATACAGAGTCTTAAGATGTCCGAACTTGTAGTACGATGTTCGAAGAACTCGGACGAATTCATTAGGTGTATTATGGAGTTTTAAGGTTTCATACGGTGATGTATGGTGTTCTTAGGAGTTGTAAGACGTCCTACATTATACTAAAGCTCTTTTCGAGTTGCTAATGTGGCATAAAGAGTCGTAAGATATCCTAAGTTGTCGTACGAAGTTCAAAAGACTCGGACGAATTCTTTAGGTTTATTATGGAGTTTTAAGGTTTCAAACGGTGTTGTAAGCTGCTGTTAGGAGTTTTAAGGCGTCCTATGTTATACTAACGTGCTTTTTTTGGGTAAAGGGATTTTACCCTGGTGATTCTATTAACAAATAAACACAAGTAGTGTGGTGAACCCCACACTAGTTCAGACTTGGACAAAACCCAAGACTAACAACCGAAACCAAAACCAAACTAACAAACACAAACCCCAACATCACTACTAAAAACTAGACTCTACTAGACAAAGAAACCAAAACAATCAGCCTTCGCCTTCCTCATCCATCTTCAACCACATTTCTAGATGTTGCTGCACTCTTATCGATAACTTTATCTTGATGCTCATTAACTTGTATCTCACAGTTTGAATTACCATTTTACTAACCACTTCCGGAGGCCTTGGGTGTTCATTAAAGAGTCTTCTATTCCTCTCCTGCCAAATAGCATACGCAGTCGCTGCTGTAACCAATTTACTAATAATCATCACAATATCATTTCCCTTGCAGTTACTTTGAAGATCTGCCAATATGTTAGACCATATTGGGGGAATCAGCTTTAGCTTAGCCTTGACACGAGTCATGGCCCATACCCGAGACGCAAAGGAACATTCAAAGAATAAATGTTTTTGCGAATCCACAGCTTGGAAGCATAATAAACAACACATCATATTCATATTGGTACCACCCAACCAGTTCCATCTAATCAACCTATCTTGAGTTAATAGCTTACCTTGACAAATAAGCCACATATTGAAAGCGTGTTTTGGGATGCATTGAGGGAACCAAACACACTCAGCCCAATCAACCTTTTCCACCTTATGACGGATATGTTCCCAAGCATTAGAAGTAGAAAAAGGGATTAACTTCGATCCCTCCCTCCAACCCCATTTATCCTCACCATTTTTTCTAAACGGAATAGAGATGCTCAATAAAGAAGGAAACTGAACAACCAGCTCATTCGGCCACGTCCAAGCTGAATCAATATAAACTTTGTCAACCGAGTCGCTAATATTCATATTAGCATCCCGAATCGCTCGTTTTGAAATAAAATCTGATAGTGGACTTTGGTCAGCCCAACAATCGAACCAGATATTTGTATCTTTCCCATCACCCAGCTGGACCCAGAATTTACGTTTGAAACATGGTCGCATTTTCATAATATTTCGCCAACTCCAAGAACAAGCAGCTGGAGCAGAAATATCCCAGAAATTGCGATTTCCAATCCTGTGAATCCTAACCCATCGAACCCACATTGAATCAACATTAGTAAGTAACCTCCAGATATGAGATCCCATAAGAGCCATATTCATGTCAGATAAACTACGAATCCCAAGACCCCCCTCCAACATCGGCCGACAGACTTTCTTCCAAGCAACTTTGGCATTAACTTTTCTCTCTTGCTTAGCACCCCATAAAAATCTTCTAATCTTCACTTCAATCTCTTTAACTGTATAAGACGGGATCAAAAAAGCCGCTGCCCAGAAAATGTGCATAGATGATAAAACAGATCGAACAAGTTGAAGCCTCCCTGCAAAAGACAAAAACTTGTTTTCCCATGACAATAAACGCTTGTCCATCCTGTCAGTCAACTCCCTGCATTGCAAATGATTGAGTCTAGACGAAATCAATGGAACACCCAGATATTTAACCGGAAGCTTCCCCTCTTCAAATGGAAGAATATTCAGGATGCCATTCCTGACATGAGGGGGAACATGACAAAAGAACACAGTGCTTTTTTGCATATTTGGATGTAGGCCCGACAAATCAGCAAACTTCCTCAAAACCTCCATAATACAAGCAGCAGATCTAGCATCTCCTCTGGAAAAAATAAACAGATCATCAGCAAAACATAAATTTATGATCTGAAGTTCTTCACACTTCTTATGAAACTTAAAACGTTCCATAGGCATATTCTTGAACATTTGCGTAAGAACCTCCATAACCATAGTAAAAAGATAAGGAGATAATGGGTCTCCCTGTCTTAACCCCCTAGTCCCTTTAAAGTAGCCATGGATATCCCCATTTATACATAAAGAAAACGATGGAGAGGAAACACACGCCATAATCCAAGTAATCATACTAGCATGAAACCCAAACCCCTGCAGACAAAACTCCATAAAACTCCAGTTAACCGTATCATATGCCTTTTGAATATCAACTTTGAAAGCACACTTAGGCGGCCCCAAATTTCTATGATAATTGTGCATAAGCTCCTGAGTGAGCAAAATATTATCAGTAATACGTCTTCCCGGGATGAATGCTTTTCAAAGATGTCCGAACTTGTAGTACTATGTTCAAAGAACTCGTACGAATTCATTAGGTGTATTATGGAGTTTTAAGGTTTCATACGGTGATGTATGGTGTTCTTAGGAGTTGTAAGACGTCCTACATTATAGTAACGTTCTTTTCGAGTTGCTAATGTGGCATAAAGAGTCGTAACATGTCCTGAGTTGTCGTACGATGTTCAAAAGACTCGGACGAATTCTTTAGGTTTATTATGGAGTTTTAAGGTTTCGAACGGTGTTGTCAGCTGTTGTTAGGAGTTTTAAGGCGTCCTATGTTATACTAACATGCTTTTCAAGGTGCTAATATGGCATACAGAGTCGTAAGATGTCTTTAGTTGCCGTACGATCTTCAAAGGACTCGGATGAATTCTTTAGGTTTATTATTGAGTTTTAACGTTTCGTACGGTGATGTAAGGTGTTCTTAGGAGTTGTAACGCGTCCAACATTATTCTAACGTGCTTTTCAAGTTGCTAATCTCGCATCCTAAGGAGTAACATCTCCTTAGTTGTCGTACGATGTTCATGGACTTCGACGAATTCATTAGGTTTATTATGGAGTTTGAAGGTTTGTACGGTGTTGTAAGGTGTTGTTAGGAGTTGTAAGGCGTCCTACATTATACTAACGTGCTTTTCAAGGTGCTAATGTGCATACAGAGTCGTAAGATGTCCTAAGTTGTCGTACGATGTTCAAAGGACTCGGACGAATTCATTATGTTTATAACGGAATTTTAAGGTTTCGTACGGTGTTGTAAGGTGTTTTTAGGAGTATTAAGGCATCCTATGACATACAGAGTCTTAAGATGTCCGAACTTGTAGTACGATGTTCGAAGAACTCGGACGAATTCATTAGGTGTATTATGGAGTTTTAAGGTTTCATACGGTGATGTATGGTGTTCTTAGGAGTTGTAAGACGTCCTACATTATACTAAAGCTCTTTTCGAGTTGCTAATGTGGCATAAAGAGTCGTAAGATATCCTAAGTTGTCGTACGATGTTCAAAAGACTCGGACGAATTCATTAGGTTTATGATGGAGTTTTAAGGTTTCGTACGGTGTTGTTAGGAGTTTTAAGGCGTCTTATGTTATACTAACGTGCTTTTCAAGGTGCTAATATGACATACAGAGTCTTAAGATGTCCGAACTTGTAGTACTATGTTCAAAGAACTCGTACGAATTCATTAGGTGTATTATGGAGTTTTAAGGTTTCATACGGTGATGTATGGTGTTCTTAGGAGTTGTAAGACGTCCTACATTATAGTAACGTTCTTTTCGAGTTGCTAATGTGGCATAAAGAGTCGTAACATGTCCTGAGTTGTCGTACGATGTTCAAAAGACTCGGACGAATTCTTTAGGTTTATTATGGAGTTTTAAGGTTTCGAACGGTGTTGTCAGCTGTTGTTAGGAGTTTTAAGGCGTCCTATGTTATACTAACATGCTTTTCAAGGTGCTAATATGGCATACAGAGTCGTAAGATGTCTTTAGTTGCCGTACGATCTTCAAAGGACTCGGATGAATTCTTTAGGTTTATTATTGAGTTTTAACGTTTCGTACGGTGATGTAAGGTGTTCTTAGGAGTTGTAACGCGTCCAACATTATTCTAACGTGCTTTTCAAGTTGCTAATCTCGCATCCTAAGGAGTAACATCTCCTTAGTTGCCGTACGATGTTCAATGGACTTCGACGAATTCATTAGGTTTATTATGGAGTTTGAAGGTTTGTACGGTGTTGTAAGGTGTTGTTAGGAGTTGTAAGGCGTCCTACATTATACTAACGTGCTTTTTAAGGTGCTAATGTGCATACAGAGTCGTAAGATGTCCTAAGTTGTCGTACGATGTTCAAAGGACTCGGACGAATTCATTATGTTTATAACGGAATTTTAAGGTTTCGTACGGTGTTGTAAGGTGTTTTTAGGAGTATTAAGGCATCCTATGACATACAGAGTCTTAAGATGTCCGAACTTGTAGTACGATGTTCGAAGAACTCGGACGAATTCATTAGGTGTATTATGGAGTTTTAAGGTTTCATACGGTGATGTATGGTGTTCTTAGGAGTTGTAAGACGTCCTACATTATACTAAAGCTCTTTTCGAGTTGCTAATGTGGCATAAAGAGTCGTAAGATATCCTAAGTTGTCGTACGATGTTCAAAAGACTCGGACGAATTCATTAGGTTTATGATGGAGTTTTAAGGTTTCGTACGGTGTTGTTAGGAGTTTTAAGGCGTCTTATGTTATACTAACGTGCTTTTCAAGGTGCTAATATGACATACAGAGTCTTAAGATGTCCGAACTTGTAGTACTATGTTCAAAGAACTCGTACGAATTCATTAGGTGTATTATGGAGTTTTAAGGTTTCATACGGTGATGTATGGTGTTCTTAGGAGTTGTAAGACGTCCTACATTATAGTAACGTTCTTTTCGAGTTGCTAATGTGGCATAAAGAGTCGTAACATGTCCTGAGTTGTCGTACGATGTTCAAAAGACTCGGACGAATTCTTTAGGTTAATTATGGAGTTTTAAGGTTTCGAACGGTGTTGTCAGCTGTTGTTAGGAGTTTTAAGGCGTCCTATGTTATACTAACGTGCTTTTCAAGGTGCTAATATGGCATACAGAGTCGTAAGATGTGTTAAGTTGCCGTACGATCTTCAAAGGACTCGGATGAATTCTTTAGGTTTATTATTGAGTTTTAACGTTTCATACGGTGATGTAAGGTGTTCTTAGGAGTTGTAACGCGTCCAACATTATTCTAACGTGCTTTTCAAGTTGCTAATCTCGCATCCTAAGGAGTAACATCTCCTTAGTTGTCGTACGATGTTCAATGGACTTCGACGAATTCATTAGGTTTATTATGGAGTTTGAAGGATTGTACGGTGTTGTAAGGTGTTGTTAGGAGTTGTAAGGCGTCCTACATTATACTAACGTGCTTTTTAAGGTGCTAATGTGCATACAGAGTCGTAAGATGTCCTAAGTTGTCGTACGATGTTCAAAGGACTCGGACGAATTCATTATGTTTATAACGGAATTTTAAGGTTTCGTACGGTGTTGTAAGGTGTTTTTAGGAGTATTAAGGCATCCTATGACATACAGAGTCTTAAGATGTCCGAACTTGTAGTACGATGTTCGAAGAACTCGGACGAATTCATTAGGTGTATTATGGAGTTTTAAGGTTTCATACGGTGATGTATGGTGTTCTTAGGAGTTGTAAGACGTCCTACATTATACTAAAGCTCTTTTTGAGTTGCTAATGTGGCATAAAGAGTCGTAAGATATCCTAAGTTGTCGTACGATGTTCAAAAGACTCGGACGAATTCATTAGGTTTATGATGGAGTTTTAAGGTTTCGTACGGTGTTGTTAGGAGTTTTAAGGCGTCTTATGTTATACTAACGTGCTTTTCAAGGTGCTAATATGACATACAGAGTCTTAAGATGTCCGAACTTGTAGTACTATGTTCAAAGAACTCGTACGAATTCATTAGGTGTATTATGGAGTTTTAAGGTTTCATACGGTGATGTATGGTGTTCTTAGGAGTTGTAAGACGTCCTACATTATAGTAACGTTCTTTTCGAGTTGCTAATGTGGCATAAAGAGTCGTAACATGTCCTGAGTTGTCGTACGATGTTCAAAAGACTCGGACGAATTCTTTAGGTTAATTATGGAGTTTTAAGGTTTCGAACGGTGTTGTCAGCTGTTGTTAGGAGTTTTAAGGCGTCCTATGTTATACTAACGTGCTTTTCAAGGTGCTAATATGGCATACAGAGTCGTAAGATGTGTTAAGTTGCCGTACGATCTTCAAAGGACTCGGATGAATTCTTTAGGTTTATTATTGAGTTTTAACGTTTCATACGGTGATGTAAGGTGTTCTTAGGAGTTGTAACGCGTCCAACATTATTCTAACGTGCTTTTCAAGTTGCTAATCTCGCATTCTAAGGAGTAACATCTCCTTAGTTGTCGTACGATGTTCAATGGACTTCGACGAATTCATTAGGTTTATTATGGAGTTTGAAGGATTGTACGGTGTTGTAAGGTGTTGTTAGGAGTTGTAAGGCGTCCTACATTATACTAACGTGCTTTTCAAGGTGCTAATGTGCATACAGAGTCGTAAGATGTCCTAAGTTGTCGTACGATGTTCAAAGGACTCGGACGAATTCATTATGTTTATAATGGAATTTTAAGGTTTCGTACGGTGTTGTAAGGTGTTTTTAGGAGTATTAAGGCATCCTATGTTATACTAACGTGCTTTTCAAGGTGCTAATATGACATACAGAGTCTTAAGATGTCCGAACTTGTAGTACGATGTTAGAAGAACTCGGACGAATTCATTAAGTGTATTATGGAGTTTTAAGGTTTCATACGGTGATGTATGGTGTTCTTAGGAGTTGTAAGACGTCCTACATTATACTAAAGCTCTTTTTGAGTTGCTAATGTGGCATAAAGAGTCGTAAGATATCCTAAGTTGTCGTACGATGTTCAAAAGACTCGGACGAATTCATTAGGTTTATGATGGAGTTTTAAGGTTTCGTACGGTGTTGTTAGGAGTTTTAAGGCGTCTTAGGTTATACTAACGTGCTTTTCAAGGTGCTAATATGACATACAGAGTCTTAAGATGTCCGAACTTGTAGTAGTATGTTCAAAGAACTCGTACGAATTCATTAGGTGTATTATGGAGTTTTTAGGTTTCATACGGTGATGTATGGTGTTCTTAGGAGTTGTAAGACGTCCTACATTATAGTAACGTTCTTTTCGAGTTGCTAATGTGGCATAAAGAGTCGTAACATGTCCTGAGTTGTCGTACGATGTTCAAAAGACTCGGACGAATTCTTTAGGTTTATTATGGAGTTTTAAGGTTTCGAACGGTGTTGTAAGCTGTTGTTAGGAGTTTTAAGGCGTCCTATGTTATACTAACGTGCTTTTCAAGGTGCTAATATGGCATACAGAGTCGTAAGATGTGTTAAGTTGCCGTACGATCTTCAAAGGACTCGGATGAATTCTTTAGGTTTATTATTGAGTTTTAACGTTTCGTACGGTGATGTAAGGTGTTCTTAGGAGTTGTAACGCGTCCAACATTATTCTAACGTGCTTTTCAAGTTGCTAATCTCGCATCCTAAGGAGTAACATCTCCTTAGTTGTCGTACGATGTTCAATGGACTTCGACGAATTCATTAGGTTTATTATGGAGTTTGAAGGTTTGTACGGTGTTGTAAGGTGTTGTTAGGAGTTGTAAGGCGTCCTACATTATACTAACGTGCTTTTCAAGGTGCTAATGTGCATACAGAGTCATAAGATGTCCTAAGTTGTCGTACGATGTTCAAAGGACTCGGACGAATTCATTATGTTTATAATGGAATTTTAAGGTTTCGTACGGTGTTGTAAGGTGTTTTTAGGAGTATTAAGGCATCCTATGTTATACTAACGTGCTTTTCAAGGTGCTAATATGACATACAGAGTCTTAAGATGTCCGAACTTGTAGTACGATGTTCGAAGAACTCGGACGAATTCATTAGGTGTATTATGGAGTTTTAAGGTTTCATACGGTGATGTATGGTGTTCTTAGGAGTTGTAAGACGTCCTACATTATACTAAAGCTCTTTTCGAGTTGCTAATGTGGCATAAAGAGTCGTAAGATATCCTAAGTTGTCGTACGATGTTCAAAAGACTCGGACGAATTCATTAGGTTTATGATGGAGTTTTAAGGTTTCGTACGGTGTTGTTAGGAGTTTTAAGGCGTCTTAGGTTATACTAACGTGCTTTTCAAGGTGCTAATATGACATACAGAGTCTTAAGATGTCCGAACTTGTAGTACTATGTTCAAAGAACTCGTACGAATTCATTAGGTGTATTATGGAGTTTTAAGGTTTCATACGGTGATGTATGGTGTTCTTAGGAGTTGTAAGACGTCCTACATTATAGTAACGTTCTTTTCGAGTTGCTAATGTGGCATAAAGAGTCGTAACATGTCCTGAGTTGTCGTACGATGTTCAAAAGACTCGGACGAATTCTTTAGGTTTATTATGGAGTTTTAAGGTTTCGAACGGTGTTGTAACCTGTTGTTAGGAGTTTTAAGGCGTCCTATGTTATACTAACATGCTTTTCAAGGTGCTAATATGGCATACAGAGTCGTAAGATGTCTTTAGTTGCCGTACGATCTTCAAAGGACTCGGATGAATTCTTTAGGTTTATTATTGAGTTTTAACGTTTCGTACGGTGATGTAAGGTGTTCTTAGGAGTTGTAACGCGTCCAACATTATTCTAACGTGCTTTTCAAGTTGCTAATCTCGCATCCTAAGGAGTAACATCTCCTTAGTTACCGTACGATGTTCAATGGACTTCGATGAATTCATTAGGTTTATTATGGAGTTTGAAGGTTTGTACGGTGTTGTAAGGTGTTGTTAGGAGTTGTAAGGCGTCCTACATTATACTAACGTGCTTTTCAAGGTGCTAATGTGCATACAGAGTCGTAAGATGTCCTAAGTTGTCGTACGATGTTCAAAGGACTCGGACGAATTCATTATGTTTATAATGGAATTTTAAGGTTTCGTACGGTGTTGTAAGGTGTTTTTAGGAGTATTAAGGCATCCTATGTTATACTAACGTGCTTTTCAAGGTGCTAATATGACATAAAGAGTCTTAAGATGTCCGAACTTGTAGTACGATGTTCGAAGAACTCGGACGAATTCATTAGGTGTATTATGGAGTTTTAAGGTTTCATACGGTGATGTATGGTGTTCTTAGGAGTTGTAAGACGTCCTACATTATACTAAAGCTCTTTTCGAGTTGCTAATGTGGCATAAAGAGTCGTAAGATATCCTAAGTTGTCGTACGATGTTCAAAAGACTCGGACGAATTCATTAGGTTTATGATGGAGTTTTAAGGTTTCGTACGGTGTTGTTAGGAGTTTTAAGGCGTCTTAGGTTATACTAACGTGCTTTTCAAGGTGCTACTATGACATACAGAGTCTTAAGATGTCCGAACTTGTAGTACTATGTTCAAAGAACTCGTACGAATTCATTAGGTGTATTATGGAGTTTTAAGGTTTCATACGGTGATGTATGGTGTTCTTAGGAGTTGTAAGACGTCCTACATTATAGTAACGTTCTTTTCGAGTTGCTAATGTGGCATAAAGAGTCGTAACATGTCCTGAGTTGTCGTACGATGTTCAAAAGACTCGGACGAATTCTTTAGGTTTATTATGGAGTTTTAAGGTTTCGAACGGTGTTGTAAGCTGTTGTTAGGAGTTTTAAGGCGTCCTATGTTATACTAACGTGCTTTTCAAGGTGCTAATATGGCATACAGAGTCGTAAGATGTCTTAAGTTGCCGTACGATCTTCAAAGGACTCGGATGAATTCTTTAGGTTTATTATTGAGTTTTAACGTTTCGTACGGTGATGTAAGGTGTTCTTAGGAGTTGTAACGCGTCCAACATTATTCTAACGTGCTTTTCAAGTTGCTAATCTCGCATCCTAAGGAGTAACATCTCCTTAGTTGTCGTACGATGTTCAATGGACTTCGACGAATTCATTAGGTTTATTATGGAGTTTGAAGGTTTGTACGGTGTTGTAAGGTGTTGTTAGGAGTTGTAAGGCGTCCTACATTATACTAACGTGCTTTTCAAGGTGCTAATGTGCATACAGAGTCGTAAGATGTCCTAAGTTGTCGTACGATGTTCAAAGGACTCGGACGAATTCATTATGTTTATAATGGAATTTTAAGGTTTCGTACGGTGTTGTAAGGTGTTTTTAGGAGTATTAAGGCATCCTATGTTATACTAACGTGCTTTTCAAGGTGCTAATATGACATACAGAGTCTTAAGATGTCCGAACTTGTAGTAAGATGTTCGAAGAACTCGGACGAATTCATTAGGTGTATTATGGAGTTTTAAGGTTTCGTACGGTGATGTATGGTGTTCTTAGGAGTTGTAAGACGTCCTACATTATACTAAAGTTCTTTTCGAGTTGCTAATGTGGCATAAAGAGTAGTAAGATATCCTAAGTTGTCGTACGATGTTCAAAAGACTCGGACGAATTCATTAGGTTTATTATGGAGTTTTAAGGTTTCGTACTGTGTTGTTAGGAGTTTTAAGGCGTCTTATGTTATACTAACGTGCTTTTCAAGGTGCTAATATGACATACAGAATCTTAAGATGTCCGAACATGTAGTACGATGTTCAAAGAACTCGGACGAATTCATTAGGAGTTTTATGGAGTTTTAAGGTTTCATACGGTGATGTATGGTGTTCTTAGGAGTTGTAAGACTGCCTACATTATAGTAACGTTCTTTTCGAGTTGCTAATGTGGCATAAAGAGTCGTAACATGTCCTGAGTTGTCGTACGATGTTCAAAAGACTCGGACGGTTTCTTTAGGTTTATTATGGAGTTTTAAGGTTTCGAACGGTGTTGTCAGCTGTTGTTAGGAGTTTTAAAGCGTCCTATGTTATACTAACATGCTTTTCAAGGTGCTAATATGGCATACAGAGTCGTAAGATGTCTTAAGTTGCCGTACGATCTTCAAAGGACTCGGATGAATTCTTTAGGTTTATTATTGAGTTTTAACGTTTCATACGGTGATGTAAGGTGTTCTTAGGAGTTGTAACGCGTCCAACATTATTCTAACGTGCTTTTCAAGTTGCTAATCTCGCATTCTAAGGAGTAACATCTCCTTAGTTGTCGTACGATGTTCAATGGACTTCGACGAATTCATTAGGTTTATTATGGAGTTTGAAGGTTTGTACGGTGTTGTAAGGTGTTGTTAGGAGTTGTAAGGCGTCCTACATTATACTAACGTGCTTTTCAAGGTGCTAATGTGCATATAGAGTCGTAAGATGTCCTAAGTTGTCGTACGATGTTCAAAGGACTCGGACGAATTCATTATGTTTATAATGGAATTTTAAGGTTTCGTACGGTGTTGTAAGGTGTTTTTAGGAGTATTAAGGCATCCTATGTTATACTAACGTGCTTTTCAAGGTGCTAATATGACATACAGAGTCTTAAGATGTCCGAACTTGTAGTACGATGTTAGAAGAACTCGGACGAATTCATTAGGTGTATTATGGAGTTTTAAGGTTTCATACGGTGATGTATGGTGTTCTTAGGAGTTGTAAGACGTCCTACATTATACTAAAGCTCTTTTTGAGTTGCTAATGTGGCATAAAGAGTCGTAAGATATCCTAAGTTGTCGTACGATGTTCAAAAGACTCGGACGAATTCATTAGGTTTATGATGGAGTTTTAAGGTTTCGTACGGTGTTGTTAGGAGTTTTAAGGCGTCTTAGGTTATACTAACGTGCTTTTCAAGGTGCTAATATGACATACAGAGTCTTAAGATGTCCGAACTTGTAGTAGTATGTTCAAAGAACTCGTACGAATTCGTTAGGTGTATTATGGAGTTTTTAGGTTTCATACGGTGATGTATGGTGTTCTTAGGAGTTGTAAGACGTCCTACATTATAGTAACGTTCTTTTCGAGTTGCTAATGTGGCATAAAGAGTCGTAACATGTCCTGAGTTGTCGTACGATGTTCAAAAGACTCGGACGAATTCTTTAGGTTTATTATGGAGTTTTAAGGTTTCGAACGGTGTTGTAAGCTGTTGTTAGGAGTTTTAAGGCGTCCTATGTTATACTAACGTGCTTTTCAAGGTGCTAATATGGCATACAGAGTCGTAAGATGTGTTAAGTTGCCGTACGATCTTCAAAGGACTCGGATGAATTCTTTAGGTTTATTATTGAGTTTTAACGTTTCGTACGGTGATGTAAGGTGTTCTTAGGAGTTGTAACGCGTCCAACATTATTCTAACGTGCTTTTCAAGTTGCTAATCTCGCATCCTAGGGAGTAACATCTCCTTAGTTGTCGTACGATGTTCAATGGACTTCGACGAATTCATTAGGTTTATTATGGAGTTTGAAGGTTTGTACGGTGTTGTAAGGTGTTGTTAGGAGTTGTAAGGCGTCCTACATTATACTAACGTGCTTTTCAAGGTGCTAATGTGCATACTGAGTCCTAAGATGTCCTAAGTTGTCGTACGATGTTCAAAGGACTCGGACGAATTCATTATGTTTATAATGGAATTTTAAGGTTTCGTACGGTGTTGTAAGGTGTTTTTAGGAGTATTAAGGCATCCTATGTTATACTAACGTGCTTTTCAAGGTGCTAATATGACATACAGAGTCTTAAGATGTCCGAACTTGTAGTACGATGTTCGAAGAACTTGGACGAATTCATTAGGTGTATTATGGAGTTTTAAGGTTTCATACGGTGATGTATGGTGTTCTTAGGAGTTGTAAGACGTCCTACATTATACTAAAGCTCTTTTCGAGTTGCTAATGTGGCATAAAGAGTCGTAAGATATCCTAAGTTGTCGTACGATGTTCAAAAGACTCGGACGAATTCATTAGGTTTATGATGGAGTTTTAAGGTTTCGTACGGTGTTGTTAGGAGTTTTAAGGCGTCTTAGGTTATACTAACGTGCTTTTCAAGGTGCTAATATGACATACAGAGTCTTAAGATGTCCGAACTTGTAGTACTATGTTCAAAGAACTCGTACGAATTCATTAGGTGTATTATGGAGTTTTAAGCTTTCATACGGTGATGTATGGTGTTCTTAGGAGTTGTAAGACGTCCTACATTATAGTAACGTTCTTTTCGAGTTGCTAATGTGGCATAAAGAGTCGTAACATGTCCTGAGTTGTCGTACGATGTTCAAAAGACTCGGACGAATTCTTTAGGTTTATTATGGAGTTTTAAGGTTTCGAACAGTGTTGTAAGCTGTTGTTAGGAGTTTTAAGGCGTCCTATGTTATACTAACGTGCTTTTCAAGGTGCTAATATGGCATACAGAGTCGTAAGATGTCGTAAGTTGCCGTACGATCTTCAAAGGACTCGGATGAATTCTTTAGGTTTATTATTGAGTTTTAACGTTTCGTACGGTGATGTAAGGTGTTCTTAGGAGTTGTAACGCGTCCAACATTATTCTAACGTGCTTTTCAAGTTGATAATCTCGCATCCTAAGGAGTAACATCTCCTTAGTTGTCGTACGATGTTCAATGGACTTCGACGAATTCATTAGGTTTATTATGGAGTTTGAAGGTTTGTACGGTGTTGTAAGGTGTTGTTAGGAGTTGTAAGGCGTCCTACATTATACTAACGTGCTTTTCAAGGTGCTAATGTGCATACAGAGTCGTAAGATGTCCTAAGTTGTCGTACGATGTTCAAAGGACTCGGACGAATTCATTATGTTTATAATGGAACTTTAAGGTTTCGTACGGTGTTGTAAGGTGTTTTTAGGAGTATTAAGGCATCCTATGTTATACTAGCGTGCTTTTCAAGGTGCTAATATGACATGCAGAGTCTTAAGATGTCCGAACTTGTAGTACGATGTTCGAAGAACTCGGACGAATTCATTAGGTGTATTATGGAGTTTTAAGGTTTCATACGGTGATGTATGGTGTTCTTAGGAGTTGTAAGACGTCCTACATTATACTAAAGCTCTTTTCGAGTTGCTAATGTGGCATAAAGAGTCGTAAGATATCCTAAGTTGTCGTACGATGTTCAAAAGACTCGGACGAATTCATTAGGTTTATGATGGAGTTTTAAGGTTTCGTACGGTGTTGTTAGGAGTTTTAAGGCGTCTTATGTTATACTAACATGCTTTTCAAGGTGCTAATATGACATACAGAGTCTTAAGATGTCCGAACTTATAGTACTATGTTCAAAGAACTCGTACGAATTCATTAGGTGTATTACGGAGTTTTAAGGTTTCATACGGTGATGTATGGTGTTCTTAGGAGTTGTAAGACGTCCTACATTATAGTAACGTTCTTTTCGAGTTGCTAATGTGGCATAAAGAGTCGTAACATGTCCTGAGTTGTCGTACGATGTTCAAAAGACTCGGACGAATTCTTTAGGTTTATTATGGAGTTTTAAGGTTTCGAACGGTGTTGTAAGCTGTTGTTAGGAGTTTTAAGGCGTCCTATGTTATACTAACGTGCTTTTCAAGGTGCTAATATGGCATACAGAGTCGTAAGATGTCTTAAGTTGCCGTACGATCTTCAAAGGACTCGGATGAATTCTTTAGGTTTATTATTGAGTTTTAACGTTTAGTACGGTGATGTAAGGTGTTCTTAGAAGTTGTAACGCGTCCAACATTATTCTAACGTGCTTTTCAAGTTGCTAATCTCGCATCCTAAGGAGTAACATCTCCTTAGTTGTCGTACGATGTTCAATGGACTTCGACGAATTCATTAGGTTTATTATGGAGTTTGAAGGTTTGTACGGTGTTGTAAGGTGTTGTTAGGAGTTGTAAGGCGTCCTACATTATACTAACGTGCTTTTCAAGGTGCTAATGTGCATACAGAGTCGTAAGATGTCCTAAGTTGTCGTACGATGTTCAAAGGACTCGGACGAATTCATTATGTTTATAATGGAATTTTAAGGTTTCGTACGGTGTTGTAAGGTGTTTTTAGGAGTATTAAGGCATCCTATGTTATACTAACGTGCTTTTCAAGGTGCTAATATGACATGCAGAGTCTTAAGATGTCCGAACTTGTAGTACGATGTTCGAAGAACTCGGACGAATTCATTAGGTGTATTATGGAGTTTTAAGGTTTCATACGGTGATGTATGGTGTTCTTAGGAGTTGTAAGACGTCCTACATTATACTAAAGCTCTTTTCGAGTTGCTAATGTGGCATAAAGAGTCGTAAGATATCCTAAGTTGTCGTACGATGTTCAAAAGACTCGGACGAATTCATTAGGTTTATGATGGAGTTTTAAGGTTTCGTACGGTGTTGTTAGGAGTTTTAAGGCGTCTTATGTTATACTAACATGCTTTTCAAGGTGCTAATATGACATACAGAGACTTAAGATGTCCGAACTTGTAGTACGATGTTCAAAGAACTCGGACGAATTCATTAGGTGTATTATGGAGTTTTAAGGTTTCATACGGTGATGTATGGTGTTCTTAGGAGTTGTAAGACGTCCTACATTATAGTAACGTTCTTTTCGAGTTGCTAATGTGGCATAAAGAGTCGTAACATGTCCTGAGTTGTCATACGATGTTCAAAAGACTCGGACGATTTCTTTAGGTTTATTATGGAGTTTTAAGGTTTCGAACGGTGTTGTCAGCTGTTGTTAGGAGTTTTAAGGCGTCCTATGTTATACTAACATGCTTTTCAAGGTGCTAATATGGCATACAGAGTCGTAAGATGTCTTAAGTTGCCGTACGATCTTCAAAGGACTCGGATGAATTCATTAGGTTTATTATTGAGTTTTAACGTTTCGTACGGTGATGTAAGGTGTTCTTAGGAGTTGTAACGCGTCCAACATTATTGTAACGTGCTTTTCAAGTAGCTAATCTCGCATCCTAAGGAGTAACATCTCCTTAGTTGTCGTACGATGTTCAATGGACTTCGACGAATTCATTAGGTTTATTATGGAGTTTGAAGGTTTGTACGGTGTTGTAAGGTGTTGTTAGGAGTTGTAAGGCGTCCTACATTATACTAACGTGCTTTTCAAGGTGCTAATGTGCATACAGAGTCGTAAGATATCCTAAGTTGTCGTACGATGTTCAAAGGACTCGGACGAATTCATTATGTTTATAAAGGAATTTTAAGGTTTCGTACGGTGTTGTAAGGTGTTTTTAGGAGTATTAATGCATCCTATGTTATACTAACATGGTTTTCAAGGTGCTAATATGACATACAGAGTCTTAAGATGTCCGAACTTGTAGTAAGATGTTCGAAGAACTCGGACGAATTCATTAGGTGTATTATGGAGTTTTAAGGTTTCATATGGTGATGTATGGCGTGTTCTTAGGAGTTGTAAGACGTCCTAAATTATACTAAAGCTCTTTTCGAGTTGCTAATGTGGCATAAAGAGTGGTAAGATATCCTAAGTTGTCGTACGATGTTCAAAAGACTCGGACGAATTCATTAGGTTTATGATGGAGTTTTAAGGTTTCGTACGGTGTTGTTAGGAGTTTTAAGGCGTCTTATGTTATACTAACGTGCTTTTCAAGGTGCTAATATGACATACAGAGACTTAAGATGTCCGAACTTGTAGTACGATGTTCAAAGAACTCGGACGAATTCATTAGGAGTTTTATGGAGTTTTAAGGTTTCATACGGTGATGTATGGTGTTCTTAGGAGTTGTAAGACTGCATACATTATAGTAACGTTCTTTTCGAGTTGCTAATGTGGCATAAAGAGTCGTAACATGTCCTGAGTTGTCGTACGATGTTCAAAAGACTCGGACGATTTCTTTAGGTTTATTATGGAGTTTTAAGGTTTCGAACGGTGTTGTTAGCTGTTGTTAGGAGTTTTAAGGCGTCCTATGTTATACTAACATGCTTTTCAAGGTGCTAATATGGCATACAGAGTCGTAAGATGTCTTAAGTTGCCGTACGATCTTCAAAGGACTCGGATGAATTCATTAGGTTTATTATTGAGTTTTAACGTTTCGTACGGTGATGTAAGGTGTTCTTAGGAGTTGTAACGCGTCCAACATTATTCTAACGTGCTTTTCAAGTTGCTAATCTCGCATCCTAAGGAGTAACATCTCCTTAGTTGTCGTACGTTGTTCAATGGACTTTGACGAATTCATTAGGTTTATTATGGAGTTTGAAGGTTTGTACGGTGTTGTAAGGTGTTGTTAGGAGTTGTAAGGCGTCCTACATTATACTAACGTGCTTTTCAAGGTGCTAATGTGCATACAGAGTCGTAAGATATCCTAAGTTGTCGTACGATGTTCAAAGGACTCGGACGAATTCATTATGTTTATAAAGGAATTTTAAGGTTTCGTACGATGTTGTAAGGTGTTTTTAGGAGTATTAATGCATCCTATGTTATACTAACGTGGTTTTCAAGGTGCTAATATGACATACAGAGTCTTAAGATGTCCGAACTTGTAGTAAGATGTTCGAAGAACTCGGACGAATTCATTAGGTGTATTATGGAGTTTTAAGGTTTCATATGGTGATGTATGGTGTGTTCTTAGGAGTTGTAAGACGTCCTAAATTATACTAAAGCTCTTTTCGAGTTGCTAATGTGGCATAAAGAGTGGTAAGATATCCTAAGTTGTCGTACGATGTTCAAAAGACTCGGACGAATTCATTAGGTTTATGATGGAGTTTTAAGGTTTCGTACGGTGTTTTTAGGAGTTTTAATCGTCTTATGTTATACTAACGTGCTTTTCAAGGTGCTAATATGACATACAGAGACTTAAGATGTCCGAACTTGTAGTACGATGTTCAAAGAACTCGGACGAATTCATTAGGTGTATTATGGAGTTTTAAGGTTTCATATGGTGATGTATGGTGTTCTTAGGAGTTGTAAGACTGCCTACATTATAGTAACGTTCTTTTCGAGTTGCTAATGTGGCATAAAGAGTCCTAACATGTCCTGAGTTGTCGTACGATGTTCAAAAGACTCGGACGATTTCTTTAGGTTTATTATGGAGTTTTAAGGTTTCGAATGGTGTTGTTAGCTGTTGTTAGGAGTTTTAAGGCGTCCTATGTTATACTAACATGCTTTTCAAGGTGCTAATATGGCATACAGAGTCGTAAGATGTCTTAAGTTGCCGTACGATCTTCAAAGGACTCGGATGAATTCATTAGGTTTATTATTGAGTTTTAACGTTTCGTACGGTGATGTAAGGTGTTCTTAGGAGTTGTAACGTGTCCAACATTATTCTAACGTGCTTTTCAAGTTGCTAATCTCGCATCCTAAGGAGTAACATCTCCTTAGTTGTCGTACGTTGTTCAATGGACTTTGACGAATTCATTAGGTTTATTATGGAGTTTGAAGGTTTGTACGGTGTTGTAAGGTGTTGTTAGGAGTTGTAAGGCGTCCTACATTATACTAACGTGCTTTTCAAGGTGCTAATGTGCATACAGAGTCGTAAGATATCCTAAGTTGTCGTACGATGTTTAAAGGACTCGGACGAATTCATTATGTTTATAAAGGAATTTTAAGGTTTCGTACGGTGTTGTAAGGTGTTTTTAGGAGTATTAAGGCATCCTATGTTATACTAACGTGGTTTTCAAGGTGCTAATATGACATACAGAGTCTTAAGATGTCCGAACTTGTAGTAAGATGTTCGAAGAACTCGGACGAATTCATTAGGTGTATTATGGAGTTTTAAGGTTTCATACGGTGATGTATGGTGTTCTTAGGAGTTGTAAGACGTCCTAAATTATACTAAAGCTGTTTTCGAGTTGCTAATGTGGCATAAAGAGTGGTAAGATATCCTAAGTTGTCGTACGATGTTCAAAAGACTCGGACGAATTCATTAGGTTTATGATGGAGTTTTAAGGTTTCGTACGGTGTTGTTAGGAGTTTTAATCGTCTTATGTTATACTAACGTGCTTTTCAAGGTGCTAATATGACATACAGAGACTTAAGATGTCCGAACTTGTAGTACGATGTTCAAAGAACTCGGACGAATTCATTAGGTGTATTATGGAGTTTTAAGGTTTCATACGGTGATGTATGGTGTTCTTAGGAGTTGTAAGACTGCCTACATTATAGTAACGTTCTTTTCGAGTTGCTAATGTGGCATAAAGAGTCGTAACATGTCCTGAGTTGTCATACGATGTTCAAAAGACTCGGACGATTTCTTTAGGTTTATTATGGAGTTTTAAGGTTTCGAACGGCGTTGTCAGCTGTTGTTAGGAGTTTTAAGGCGTCCTATGTTATACTAACATGCTTTTCAAGGTGCTAATATGGCATACAGAGTCGTAAGATGTCTTAAGTTGCCGTACGATCTTCAAAGGACTCGGATGAATTCATTAGGTTTATTATTGAGTTTTAACGTTTCGTACGGTGATGTAAGGTGTTCTTAGGAGTTGTAACGCGTCCAACATTATTGTAACGTGCTTTTCAAGTAGCTAATCTCGCATCCTAAGGAGTAACATCTCCTTAGTTGTCGTACGATGTTCAATGGACTTCAACGAATTCATTAGGTTTATTATGGAGTTTGAAGGTTTGTACGGTGTTGTAAGGTGTTATTAGGAGTTGTAAGGCGTCCTACATTATACTAACGTGCTTTTCAAGGTGCTAATGTGCATACAGAGTCGTAAGATATCCTAAGTTGTCGTACGATGTTCAAAGGACTCGGACGAATTCATTATGTTTATAAAGGAATTTTAAGGTTTCGTACGGTGTTGTAAGGTGTTTTTAGGAGTATTAATGCATCCTATGTTATACTAACATGGTTTTCAAGGTGCTAATATGACATACAGAGTCTTAAGATGTCCGAACTTGTAGTAAGATGTTCGAAGAACTCGGACGAATTCATTAGGTGTATTATGGAGTTTTAAGGTTTCATATGGTGATGTATGGTGTGTTCTTAGGAGTTGTAAGACGTCCTAAATTATACTAAAGCTCTTTTCGAGTTGCTAATGTGGCATAAAGAGTGGTAAGATATCCTAAGTTGTCGTACGATGTTCAAAAGACTCGGACGAATTCATTAGGTTTATGATGGAGTTTTAAGGTTTCGTACGGTGTTGTTAGGAGTTTTAAGGCGTCTTATGTTATACTAATGTGCTTTTCAAGGTGCTAATATGACATACAGAGACTTAAGATGTCCGAACTTGTAGTACGATGTTCAAAGAACTCGGACGAATTCATTTGGAGTTTTATGGAGTTTTAAGGTTTCATACGGTGATGTATGGTGTTCTTAGGAGTTGTAAGACTGCCTACATTATAGTAACGTTCTTTTCGAGTTGCTAATGTGGCATAAAGAGTCGTAACATGTCCTGAGTTGTCGTACGATGTTCAAAAGACTCGGACGATTTCTTTAGGTTTATTATGGAGTTTTAAGGTTTCGAACGGTGTTGTTAGCTGTTGTTAGGAGTTTTAAGGCGTCCTATGTTATACTAACATGCTTTTCAAGGTGCTAATATGGCATACAGAGTCGTAAGATGTCTTAAGTTGCCGTACGATCTTCAAAGGACTCGGATGAATTCATTAGGTTTATTATTGAGTTTTAACGTTTCGTACGGTGATGTAAGGTGTTCTTAGGAGTTGTAACGCGTCCAACATTATTCTAACGTGCTTTTCAAGTTGCTAATCTCGCATCCTAAGGAGTAACATCTCCTTAGTTGTCGTACGTTGTTCAATGGACTTAGACGAATTCATTAGGTTTATTATGGAGTTTGAAGGTTTGTACGGTGTTGTAAGGTGTTGTTAGGAGTTGTAAGGCGTCCTACATTATACTAACGTGCTTTTCAAGGTGCTAATGTGCATACAGAGTCGTAAGATAGCCTAAGTTGTCGTACGATGTTTAAAGGACTCGGACGAATTCATTATGTTTATAAAGGAATTTTAAGGTTTCGTACGGTGTTGTAAGGTGTTTTTAGGAGTATTAAGGCATCCTATGTTATACTAACGTGGTTTTCAAGGTGCTAATATGACATACAGAGTCTTAAGATGTCCGAACTTGTAGTAAGATGTTCGAAGAACTCGGACGAATTCATTAGGTGTATTATGGAGTTTTAAGGTTTCATACGGTGATGTATGGTGTTCTTAGGAGTTGTAAGACGTCCTAAATTATACTAAAGCTGTTTTCGAGTTGCTAATGTGGCATAAAGAGTGGTAAGATATCCTAAGTTGTCGTACGATGTTCAAAAGACTCGGACGAATTCATTAGGTTTATGATGGAGTTTTAAGGTTTCGTACGGTGTTGTTAGGAGTTTTAATCGTCTTATGTTATACTAACGTGCTTTTCAAGGTGCTAATATGACATACAGAGACTTAAGATGTCCGAACATGTAGTACGATGTTCAAAGAACTCGGACGAATTCATTAGGTGTATTATGGAGTTTTAAGGTTTCATACGGTGATGTATGGTGTTCTTAGGAGTTGTAAGACTGCCTACATTATAGTAACGTTCTTTTCGAGTTGCTAATGTGGCATAAAGAGTCGTAACATGTCCTGAGTTGTCATACGATGTTCAAAAGACTCGGACGATTTCTTTAGGTTTATTATGGAGTTTTAAGGTTTCGAACGGTGTTGTTAGCTGTTGTTAGGAGTTTTAAGGCGTCCTATGTTATACTAACATGCTTTTCAAGGTGCTAATATGGCATACAGAGTCGTAAGATGTCTTAAGTTGCCGTACGATCTTCAAAGGACTCGGATGAATTCATTAGGTTTATTATTGAGTTTTAACGTTTCGTACGGTGATGTAAGGTGTTCTTAGGAGTTGTAACGCGTCCAACATTATTCTAACGTGCTTTTCAAGTTGCTAATCTCGCATCCTAAGGAGTAACATCTCCTTAGTTGTCGTACGTTGTTCAATGGACTTTGACGAATTCATTAGGTTTATTATGGAGTTTGAAGGTTTGTACGGTGTTGTAAGGTGTTGTTAGGAGTTGTAAGGCGTCCTACATTATACTAACGTGCTTTTCAAGGTGCTAATGTGCATACAGAGTCGTAAGATAGCCTAAGTTGTCGTACGATGTTTAAAGGACTCGGACGAATTCATTATGTTTATAAAGGAATTTTAAGGTTTCGTACGGTGTTGTAAGGTGTTTTTAGGAGTATTAAGGCATCCTATGTTATACTAACGTGGTTTTCAAGGTGCTAATATGACATACAGAGTCTTAAGATGTCCGAACTTGTAGTAAGATGTTCGAAGAACTCGGACGAATTCATTAGGTGTATTATGGAGTTTTAAGGTTTCATACGGTGATGTATGGTGTTCTTAGGAGTTGTAAGACGTCCTAAATTATACTAAAGCTGTTTTCGAGTTGCTAATGTGGCATAAAGAGTGGTAAGATATCCTAAGTTGTCGTACGATGTTCAAAAGACTCGGACGAATTCATTAGGTTTATGATGGAGTTTTAAGGTTTCGTACGGTGTTGTTAGGAGTTTTAATCGTCTTATGTTATACTAACGTGCTTTTCAAGGTGCTAATATGACATACAGAGACTTAAGATGTCCGAACTTGTAGTACGATGTTCAAAGAACTCGGACGAATTCATTAGGTGTATTATGGAGTTTTAAGGTTTCATACGGTGATGTATGGTGTTCTTAGGAGTTGTAAGACTGCCTACATTATAGTAACGTTCTTTTCGAGTTGCTAATGTGGCATAAAGAGTCGTAACATGTCCTGAGTTGTCATACGATGTTCAAAAGACTCGGACGATTTCTTTAGGTTTATTATGGAGTTTTAAGGTTTCGAACGGTGTTGTTAGCTGTTGTTAGGAGTTTTAAGGCGTCCTATGTTATACTAACATGCTTTTCAAGGTGCTAATATGGCATACAGAGTCGTAAGATGTCTTAAGTTGCCGTACGATCTTCAAAGGACTCGGATGAATTCATTAGGTTTATTATTGAGTTTTAACGTTTCGTACGGTGATGTAAGGTGTTCTTAGGAGTTGTAACGCGTCCAACATTATTCTAACGTGCTTTTCAAGTTGCTAATCTCGCATCCTAAGGAGTAACATCTCCTTAGTTGTCGTACGTTGTTCAATGGACTTTGACGAATTCATTAGGTTTATTATGGAGTTTGAAGGTTTGTACGGTGTTGTAAGGTGTTGTTAGGAGTTGTAAGGCGTCCTACATTATACTAACGTGCTTTTCAAGGTGCTAATGTGCATACAGAGTCGTAAGATAGCCTAAGTTGTCGTACGATGTTTAAAGGACTCGGACGAATTCATTATGTTTATAAAGGAATTTTAAGGTTTCGTACGGTGTTGTAAGGTGTTTTTAGGAGTATTAAGGCATCCTATGTTATACTAACGTGGTTTTCAAGGTGCTAATATGACATACAGAGTCTTAAGATGTCCGAACTTGTAGTAAGATGTTCGAAGAACTCGGACGAATTCATTAGGTGTATTATGGAGTTTTAAGGTTTCATACGGTGATGTATGGTGTTCTTAGGAGTTGTAAGACGTCCTAAATTATACTAAAGCTGTTTTCGAGTTGCTAATGTGGCATAAAGAGTGGTAAGATATCCTAAGTTGTCGTACGATGTTCAAAAGACTCGGACGAATTCATTAGGTTTATGATGGAGTTTTAAGGTTTCGTACGGTGTTGTTAGGAGTTTTAATCGTCTTATGTTATACTAACATGCTTTTCAAGGTGCTAATATGACATACAGAGACTTAAGATGTCCGAACTTGTAGTACGATGTTCAAAGAACTCGGACGAATTCATTAGGTGTATTATGGAGTTTTAAGGTTTCATACGGTGATGTATGGTGTTCTTAGGAGTTGTAAGACTGCCTACATTATAGTAACGTTCTTTTCGAGTTGCTAATGTGGCATAAAGAGTCGTAACATGTCCTGAGTTGTCATACGATGTTCAAAAGACTCGGACGATTTCTTTAGTTTTATTATGGAGTTTTAAGGTTTCGAACGGTGTTGTCAGCTGTTGTTAGGAGTTTTAAGGCGTCCTATGTTATACTAACATGCTTTTCAAGGTGCTAATATGGCATACAGAGTCGTAAGATGTCTTAAGTTGCCGTACGATCTTCAAAGGACTCGGATGAATTCATTAGGTTTATTATTGAGTTTTAACGTTTCGTACAGTGATGTATGGTGTTCTTAGGAGTTGTAACGCTTCCAACATTATTCTAACGTGCTTTTCAAGTTGCTAATCTCGCATCCTAAGGAGTAACATCTCCTTAGTTGTCGTACGATGTTCAATGGACTTCGACGAATTCATTAGGTTTATTATGGAGTTTGAAGGTTTGTACGGTGTTGTAAGGTGTTGTTAGGAGTTGTAAGGCGTCCTACATTATACTAACGTGCTTTTCAAGGTGCTAATGTGCATACAGAGTCGTAAGATGTCCTAAGTTGTCGTACGATGTTCAAAGGACTCGGACGAATTCATTATGTTTATAATGGAATTTTAAGGTTTCGTACGGTGTTGTAAGGTGTTTTTAGGAGTATTAAGGCATCCTATGTTATACTAACGTGGTTTTCAAGGTGCTAATATGACATACAGAGTCTTAAGATGTCCGAACTTGTAGTAAGATGTTCGAAGAACTCGGACGAATTCATTAGGTGTATTATGGAGTTTTAAGGTTTCATACGGTGATGTATGGTGTTCTTAGGAGTTGTAAGACGTCCTAAATTATACTAAAGCTCTTTTCGAGTTGCTAATGTGGCATAAAGAGTGGTAAGATATCCTAAGTTGTCGTACGATGTTCAAAAGACTCGGACGAATTCATTAGGTTTATGATGGAGTTTTAAGGTTTCGTACGGTGTTGTTAGGAGTTTTAAGGCGTCTTATGTTATACTAACATGCTTTTCAAGGTGCTAATATGACATACAGAGACTTAAGATGTCCGAACTTGTAGTACGATGTTCAAAGAACTCGGACGAATTCATTAGGTGTATTATGGAGTTTTAAGGTTTCATACGGTGATGTATGGTGTTCTTAGGAGTTGTAAGACTGCCTACATTATAGTAACGTTCTTTTCGAGTTGCTAATGTGGCATAAAGAGTCGTAACATGTCCTGAGTTGTCATACGATGTTCAAAAGACTCGGACGATTTCTTTAGGTTTATTATGGAGTTTTAAGGTTTCGAACGGTGTTGTCAGCTGTTGTTAGGAGTTTTAAGGCGTCCTATGTTATACTAACATGCTTTTCAAGGTGCTAATATGGCATACAGAGTCGTAAGATGTCTTAAGTTGCCGTACGATCTTCAAAGGACTCGGATGAATTCATTAGGTTTATTATTGAGTTTTAACGTTTCGTACAGTGATGTAAGGTGTTCTTAGGAGTTGTAACGCGTCCAACATTATTCTAACGTGCTTTTCAAGTTGCTAATCTCGCATCCTAAGGAGTAACATCTCCTTAGTTGTCGTACGTTGTTCAATGGACTTTGACGAATTCATTAGGTTTATTATGGAGTTTGAAGGTTTGTACGGTGTTGTAAGGTGTTGTTAGGAGTTGTAAGGCGTCCTACATTATACTAACGTGCTTTTCAAGGTGCTAATGTGCATACAGAGTCGTAAGATATCCTAAGTTGTCGTACGATGTTTAAAGGACTCGGACGAATTCATTATGTTTATAAAGGAATTTTAAGGTTTCGTACGGTGTTGTAAGGTGTTTTTAGGAGTATTAAGGCATCCTATGTTATACTAACGTGGTTTTCAAGGTGCTAATATGACATACAGAGTCTTAAGATGTCCGAACTTGTAGTAAGATGTTCGAAGAACTCGGACGAATTCATTAGGTGTATTATGGAGTTTTAAGGTTTCATACGGTGATGTATGGTGTTCTTAGGAGTTGTAAGACGTCCTAAATTATACTAAAGCTGTTTTCGAGTTGCTAATGTGGCATAAAGAGTGGTAAGATATCCTAAGTTGTCGTACGATGTTCAAAAGACTCGGACGAATTCATTAGGTTTATGATGGAGTTTTAAGGTTTCGTACGGTGTTGTTAGGAGTTTTAATCGTCTTATGTTATACTAACATGCTTTTCAAGGTGCTAATATGACATACAGAGACTTAAGATGTCCGAACTTGTAGTACGATGTTCAAAGAACTCGGACGAATTCATTAGGTGTATTATGGAGTTTTAAGGTTTCATACGGTGATGTATGGTGTTCTTAGGAGTTGTAAGACTGCCTACATTATAGTAACGTTCTTTTCGAGTTGCTAATGTGGCATAAAGAGTCGTAACATGTCCTGAGTTGTCATACGATGTTCAAAAGACTCGGACGATTTCTTTAGTTTTATTATGGAGTTTTAAGGTTTCGAACGGTGTTGTCAGCTGTTGTTAGGAGTTTTAAGGCGTCCTATGTTATACTAACATGCTTTTCAAGGTGCTAATATGGCATACAGAGTCGTAAGATGTCTTAAGTTGCCGTACGATCTTCAAAGGACTCGGATGAATTCATTAGGTTTATTATTGAGTTTTAACGTTTCGTACAGTGATGTATGGTGTTCTTAGGAGTTGTAACGCTTCCAACATTATTCTAACGTGCTTTTCAAGTTGCTAATCTCGCATCCTAAGGAGTAACATCTCCTTAGTTGTCGTACGATGTTCAATGGACTTCGACGAATTCATTAGGTTTATTATGGAGTTTGAAGGTTTGTACGGTGTTGTAAGGTGTTGTTAGGAGTTGTAAGGCGTCCTACATTATACTAACGTGCTTTTCAAGGTGCTAATGTGCATACAGAGTCGTAAGATGTCCTAAGTTGTCGTACGATGTTCAAAGGACTCGGACGAATTCATTATGTTTATAATGGAATTTTAAGGTTTCGTACGGTGTTGTAAGGTGTTTTTAGGAGTATTAAGGCATCCTATGTTATACTAACGTGGTTTTCAAGGTGCTAATATGACATACAGAGTCTTAAGATGTCCGAACTTGTAGTAAGATGTTCGAAGAACTCGGACGAATTCATTAGGTGTATTATGGAGTTTTAAGGTTTCATACGGTGATGTATGGTGTTCTTAGGAGTTGTAAGACGTCCTAAATTATACTAAAGCTCTTTTCGAGTTGCTAATGTGGCATAAAGAGTGGTAAGATATCCTAAGTTGTCGTACGATGTTCAAAAGACTCGGACGAATTCATTAGGTTTATGATGGAGTTTTAAGGTTTCGTACGGTGTTGTTAGGAGTTTTAAGGCGTCTTATGTTATACTAACATGCTTTTCAAGGTGCTAATATGACATACAGAGACTTAAGATGTCCGAACTTGTAGTACGATGTTCAAAGAACTCGGACGAATTCATTAGGTGTATTATGGAGTTTTAAGGTTTCATACGGTGATGTATGGTGTTCTTAGGAGTTGTAAGACTGCCTACATTATAGTAACGTTCTTTTCGAGTTGCTAATGTGGCATAAAGAGTCGTAACATGTCCTGAGTTGTCATACGATGTTCAAAAGACTCGGACGATTTCTTTAGGTTTATTATGGAGTTTTAAGGTTTCGAACGGTGTTGTCAGCTGTTGTTAGGAGTTTTAAGGCGTCCTATGTTATACTAACATGCTTTTCAAGGTGCTAATATGGCATACAGAGTCGTAAGATGTCTTAAGTTGCCGTACGATCTTCAAAGGACTCGGATGAATTCATTAGGTTTATTATTGAGTTTTAACGTTTCGTACAGTGATGTAAGGTGTTCTTAGGAGTTGTAACGCGTCCAACATTATTCTAACGTGCTTTTCAAGTTGCTAATCTCGCATCCTAAGGAGTAACATCTCCTTAGTTGTCGTACGTTGTTCAATGGACTTTGACGAATTCATTAGGTTTATTATGGAGTTTGAAGGTTTGTACGGTGTTGTAAGGTGTTGTTAGGAGTTGTAAGGCGTCCTACATTATACTAACGTGCTTTTCAAGGTGCTAATGTGCATACAGAGTCGTAAGATATCCTAAGTTGTCGTACGATGTTTAAAGGACTCGGACGAATTCATTATGTTTATAAAGGAATTTTAAGGTTTCGTACGGTGTTGTAAGGTGTTTTTAGGAGTATTAAGGCATCCTATGTTATACTAACGTGGTTTTCAAGGTGCTAATATGACATACAGAGTCTTAAGATGTCCGAACTTGTAGTAAGATGTTCGAAGAACTCGGACGAATTCATTAGGTGTATTATGGAGTTTTAAGGTTTCATACGGTGATGTATGGTGTTCTTAGGAGTTGTAAGACGTCCTAAATTATACTAAAGCTGTTTTCGAGTTGCTAATGTGGCATAAAGAGTGGTAAGATATCCTAAGTTGTCGTACGATGTTCAAAAGACTCGGACGAATTCATTAGGTTTATGATGGAGTTTTAAGGTTTCGTACGGTGTTGTTAGGAGTTTTAATCGTCTTATGTTATACTAACATGCTTTTCAAGGTGCTAATATGACATACAGAGACTTAAGATGTCCGAACTTGTAGTACGATGTTCAAAGAACTCGGACGAATTCATTAGGTGTATTATGGAGTTTTAAGGTTTCATACGGTGATGTATGGTGTTCTTAGGAGTTGTAAGACTGCCTACATTATAGTAACGTTCTTTTCGAGTTGCTAATGTGGCATAAAGAGTCGTAACATGTCCTGAGTTGTCATACGATGTTCAAAAGACTCGGACGATTTCTTTAGTTTTATTATGGAGTTTTAAGGTTTCGAACGGTGTTGTCAGCTGTTGTTAGGAGTTTTAAGGCGTCCTATGTTATACTAACATGCTTTTCAAGGTGCTAATATGGCATACAGAGTCGTAAGATGTCTTAAGTTGCCGTACGATCTTCAAAGGACTCGGATGAATTCATTAGGTTTATTATTGAGTTTTAACGTTTCGTACAGTGATGTATGGTGTTCTTAGGAGTTGTAACGCTTCCAACATTATTCTAACGTGCTTTTCAAGTTGCTAATCTCGCATCCTAAGGAGTAACATCTCCTTAGTTGTCGTACGATGTTCAATGGACTTCGACGAATTCATTAGGTTTATTATGGAGTTTGAAGGTTTGTACGGTGTTGTAAGGTGTTGTTAGGAGTTGTAAGGCGTCCTACATTATACTAACGTGCTTTTCAAGGTGCTAATGTGCATACAGAGTCGTAAGATGTCCTAAGTTGTCGTACGATGTTCAAAGGACTCGGACGAATTCATTATGTTTATAATGGAATTTTAAGGTTTCGTACGGTGTTGTAAGGTGTTTTTAGGAGTATTAAGGCATCCTATGTTATACTAACGTGGTTTTCAAGGTGCTAATATGACATACAGAGTCTTAAGATGTCCGAACTTGTAGTAAGATGTTCGAAGAACTCGGACGAATTCATTAGGTGTATTATGGAGTTTTAAGGTTTCATACGGTGATGTATGGTGTTCTTAGGAGTTGTAAGACGTCCTAAATTATACTAAAGCTCTTTTCGAGTTGCTAATGTGGCATAAAGAGTGGTAAGATATCCTAAGTTGTCGTACGATGTTCAAAAGACTCGGACGAATTCATTAGGTTTATGATGGAGTTTTAAGGTTTCGTACGGTGTTGTTAGGAGTTTTAAGGCGTCTTATGTTATACTAACATGCTTTTCAAGGTGCTAATATGACATACAGAGACTTAAGATGTCCGAACTTGTAGTACGATGTTCAAAGAACTCGGACGAATTCATTAGGTGTATTATGGAGTTTTAAGGTTTCATACGGTGATGTATGGTGTTCTTAGGAGTTGTAAGACTGCCTACATTATAGTAACGTTCTTTTCGAGTTGCTAATGTGGCATAAAGAGTCGTAACATGTCCTGAGTTGTCATACGATGTTCAAAAGACTCGGACGATTTCTTTAGGTTTATTATGGAGTTTTAAGGTTTCGAACGGTGTTGTCAGCTGTTGTTAGGAGTTTTAAGGCGTCCTATGTTATACTAACATGCTTTTCAAGGTGCTAATATGGCATACAGAGTCGTAAGATGTCTTAAGTTGCCGTACGATCTTCAAAGGACTCGGATGAATTCATTAGGTTTATTATTGAGTTTTAACGTTTCGTACAGTGATGTAAGGTGTTCTTAGGAGTTGTAACGCGTCCAACATTATTCTAACGTGCTTTTCAAGTTGCTAATCTCGCATCCTAAGGAGTAACATCTCCTTAGTTGTCGTACGTTGTTCAATGGACTTTGACGAATTCATTAGGTTTATTATGGAGTTTGAAGGTTTGTACGGTGTTGTAAGGTGTTGTTAGGAGTTGTAAGGCGTCCTACATTATACTAACGTGCTTTTCAAGGTGCTAATGTGCATACAGAGTCGTAAGATATCCTAAGTTGTCGTACGATGTTTAAAGGACTCGGACGAATTCATTATGTTTATAAAGGAATTTTAAGGTTTCGTACGGTGTTGTAAGGTGTTTTTAGGAGTATTAAGGCATCCTATGTTATACTAACGTGGTTTTCAAGGTGCTAATATGACATACAGAGTCTTAAGATGTCCGAACTTGTAGTAAGATGTTCGAAGAACTCGGACGAATTCATTAGGTGTATTATGGAGTTTTAAGGTTTCATACGGTGATGTATGGTGTTCTTAGGAGTTGTAAGACGTCCTAAATTATACTAAAGCTGTTTTCGAGTTGCTAATGTGGCATAAAGAGTGGTAAGATATCCTAAGTTGTCGTACGATGTTCAAAAGACTCGGACGAATTCATTAGGTTTATGATGGAGTTTTAAGGTTTCGTACGGTGTTGTTAGGAGTTTTAATCGTCTTATGTTATACTAACATGCTTTTCAAGGTGCTAATATGACATACAGAGACTTAAGATGTCCGAACTTGTAGTACGATGTTCAAAGAACTCGGACGAATTCATTAGGTGTATTATGGAGTTTTAAGGTTTCATACGGTGATGTATGGTGTTCTTAGGAGTTGTAAGACTGCCTACATTATAGTAACGTTCTTTTCGAGTTGCTAATGTGGCATAAAGAGTCGTAACATGTCCTGAGTTGTCATACGATGTTCAAAAGACTCGGACGATTTCTTTAGTTTTATTATGGAGTTTTAAGGTTTCGAACGGTGTTGTCAGCTGTTGTTAGGAGTTTTAAGGCGTCCTATGTTATACTAACATGCTTTTCAAGGTGCTAATATGGCATACAGAGTCGTAAGATGTCTTAAGTTGCCGTACGATCTTCAAAGGACTCGGATGAATTCATTAGGTTTATTATTGAGTTTTAACGTTTCGTACAGTGATGTATGGTGTTCTTAGGAGTTGTAACGCTTCCAACATTATTCTAACGTGCTTTTCAAGTTGCTAATCTCGCATCCTAAGGAGTAACATCTCCTTAGTTGTCGTACGATGTTCAATGGACTTCGACGAATTCATTAGGTTTATTATGGAGTTTGAAGGTTTGTACGGTGTTGTAAGGTGTTGTTAGGAGTTGTAAGGCGTCCTACATTATACTAACGTGCTTTTCAAGGTGCTAATGTGCATACAGAGTCGTAAGATGTCCTAAGTTGTCGTACGATGTTCAAAGGACTCGGACGAATTCATTATGTTTATAATGGAATTTTAAGGTTTCGTACGGTGTTGTAAGGTGTTTTTAGGAGTATTAAGGCATCCTATGTTATACTAACGTGGTTTTCAAGGTGCTAATATGACATACAGAGTCTTAAGATGTCCGAACTTGTAGTAAGATGTTCGAAGAACTCGGACGAATTCATTAGGTGTATTATGGAGTTTTAAGGTTTCATACGGTGATGTATGGTGTTCTTAGGAGTTGTAAGACGTCCTAAATTATACTAAAGCTCTTTTCGAGTTGCTAATGTGGCATAAAGAGTGGTAAGATATCCTAAGTTGTCGTACGATGTTCAAAAGACTCGGACGAATTCATTAGGTTTATGATGGAGTTTTAAGGTTTCGTACGGTGTTGTTAGGAGTTTTAAGGCGTCTTATGTTATACTAACATGCTTTTCAAGGTGCTAATATGACATACAGAGACTTAAGATGTCCGAACTTGTAGTACGATGTTCAAAGAACTCGGACGAATTCATTAGGTGTATTATGGAGTTTTAAGGTTTCATACGGTGATGTATGGTGTTCTTAGGAGTTGTAAGACTGCCTACATTATAGTAACGTTCTTTTCGAGTTGCTAATGTGGCATAAAGAGTCGTAACATGTCCTGAGTTGTCATACGATGTTCAAAAGACTCGGACGATTTCTTTAGGTTTATTATGGAGTTTTAAGGTTTCGAACGGTGTTGTCAGCTGTTGTTAGGAGTTTTAAGGCGTCCTATGTTATACTAACATGCTTTTCAAGGTGCTAATATGGCATACAGAGTCGTAAGATGTCTTAAGTTGCCGTACGATCTTCAAAGGACTCGGATGAATTCATTAGGTTTATTATTGAGTTTTAACGTTTCGTACAGTGATGTAAGGTGTTCTTAGGAGTTGTAACGCGTCCAACATTATTCTAACGTGCTTTTCAAGTTGCTAATCTCGCATCCTAAGGAGTAACATCTCCTTAGTTGTCGTACGTTGTTCAATGGACTTTGACGAATTCATTAGGTTTATTATGGAGTTTGAAGGTTTGTACGGTGTTGTAAGGTGTTGTTAGGAGTTGTAAGGCGTCCTACATTATACTAACGTGCTTTTCAAGGTGCTAATGTGCATACAGAGTCGTAAGATATCCTAAGTTGTCGTACGATGTTTAAAGGACTCGGACGAATTCATTATGTTTATAAAGGAATTTTAAGGTTTCGTACGGTGTTGTAAGGTGTTTTTAGGAGTATTAAGGCATCCTATGTTATACTAACGTGGTTTTCAAGGTGCTAATATGACATACAGAGTCTTAAGATGTCCGAACTTGTAGTAAGATGTTCGAAGAACTCGGACGAATTCATTAGGTGTATTATGGAGTTTTAAGGTTTCATACGGTGATGTATGGTGTTCTTAGGAGTTGTAAGACGTCCTAAATTATACTAAAGCTGTTTTCGAGTTGCTAATGTGGCATAAAGAGTGGTAAGATATCCTAAGTTGTCGTACGATGTTCAAAAGACTCGGACGAATTCATTAGGTTTATGATGGAGTTTTAAGGTTTCGTACGGTGTTGTTAGGAGTTTTAATCGTCTTATGTTATACTAACATGCTTTTCAAGGTGCTAATATGACATACAGAGACTTAAGATGTCCGAACTTGTAGTACGATGTTCAAAGAACTCGGACGAATTCATTAGGTGTATTATAGAGTTTTAAGGTTTCATACGGTGATGTATGGTGTTCTTAGGAGTTGTAAGACTGCCTACATTATAGTAACGTTCTTTTCGAGTTGCTAATGTGGCATAAAGAGTCGTAACATGTCCTGAGTTGTCATACGATGTTCAAAAGACTCGGACGATTTCTTTAGGTTTATTATGGAGTTTTAAGGTTTCGAACGGTGTTGTCAGCTGTTGTTAGGAGTTTTAAGGCGTCCTATGTTATACTAACATGCTTTTCAAGGTGCTAATATGGCATACAGAGTCGTAAGATGTCTTAAGTTGCCGTACGATCTTCAAAGGACTCGGATGAATTCATTAGGTTTATTATTGAGTTTTAACGTTTCGTACAGTGATGTATGGTGTTCTTAGGAGTTGTAACGCTTCCAACATTATTGTAACGTGCTTTTCAAGTTGCTAATCTCGCATCCTAAGGAGTAACATCTCCTTAGTTGTCGTACGATGTTCAATGGACTTCGACGAATTCATTAGGTTTATTATGGAGTTTGAAGGTTTGTACGGTGTTGTAAGGTGTTGTTAGGAGTTGTAAGGCGTCCTACATTATACTAACGTGCTTTTCAAGGTGCTAATGTGCATACAGAGTCGTAAGATGTCCTAAGTTGTCGTACGATGTTCAAAGGACTCGGACGAATTCATTATGTTTATAATGGAATTTTAAGGTTTCGTACGGTGTTGTAAGGTGTTTTTAGGAGTATTAAGGCATCCTATGTTATACTAACATGGTTTTCAAGGTGCTAATATGACATACAGAGTCTTAAGATGTCCGAACTTGTAGTAAGATGTTCGAAGAACTCGGACGAATTCATTAGGTGTATTATGGAGTTTTAAGGTTTCATACGGTGATGTATGGTGTTCTTAGGAGTTGTAAGACGTCCTAAATTATACTAAAGCTCTTTTCGAGTTGCTAATGTGGCATAAAGAGTGGTAAGATATCCTAAGTTGTCGTACGATGTTCAAAAGACTCGGACGAATTCATTAGGTTTATGATGGAGTTTTAAGGTTTCGTACGGTGTTGTTAGGAGTTTTAAGGCGTCTTATGTTATACTAACATGCTTTTCAAGGTGCTAATATGACATACAGAGACTTAAGATGTCCGAACTTGTAGTACGATGTTCAAAGAACTCGGACGAATTCATTAGGTGTATTATGGAGTTTTAAGGTTTCATACGGTGATGTATGGTGTTCTTAGGAGTTGTAAGACTGCCTACATTATAGTAACGTTCTTTTCGAGTTGCTAATGTGGCATAAAGAGTCGTAACATGTCCTGAGTTGTCATACGATGTTCAAAAGACTCGGACGATTTCTTTAGGTTTATTATGGAGTTTTAAGGTTTCGAACGGTGTTGTCAGCTGTTGTTAGGAGTTTTAAGGCGTCCTATGTTATACTAACATGCTTTTCAAGGTGCTAATATGGCATACAGAGTCGTAAGATGTCTTAAGTTGCCGTACGATCTTCAAAGGACTCGGATGAATTCATTAGGTTTATTATTGAGTTTTAACGTTTCGTACAGTGATGTAAGGTGTTCTTAGGAGTTGTAACGCGTCCAACATTATTCTAACGTGCTTTTCAAGTTGCTAATCTCGCATCCTAAGGAGTAACATCTCCTTAGTTGTCGTACGTTGTTCAATGGACTTTGACGAATTCATTAGGTTTATTATGGAGTTTGAAGGTTTGTACGGTGTTGTAAGGTGTTGTTAGGAGTTGTAAGGCGTCCTACATTATACTAACGTGCTTTTCAAGGTGCTAATGTGCATACAGAGTCGTAAGATATCCTAAGTTGTCGTACGATGTTTAAAGGACTCGGACGAATTCATTATGTTTATAAAGGAATTTTAAGGTTTCGTACGGTGTTGTAAGGTGTTTTTAGGAGTATTAAGGCATCCTATGTTATACTAACGTGGTTTTCAAGGTGCTAATATGACATACAGAGTCTTAAGATGTCCGAACTTGTAGTAAGATGTTCGAAGAACTCGGACGAATTCATTAGGTGTATTATGGAGTTTTAAGGTTTCATACGGTGATGTATGGTGTTCTTAGGAGTTGTAAGACGTCCTAAATTATACTAAAGCTGTTTTCGAGTTGCTAATGTGGCATAAAGAGTGGTAAGATATCCTAAGTTGTCGTACGATGTTCAAAAGACTCGGACGAATTCATTAGGTTTATGATGGAGTTTTAAGGTTTCGTACGGTGTTGTTAGGAGTTTTAATCGTCTTATGTTATACTAACATGCTTTTCAAGGTGCTAATATGACATACAGAGACTTAAGATGTCCGAACTTGTAGTACGATGTTCAAAGAACTCGGACGAATTCATTAGGTGTATTATGGAGTTTTAAGGTTTCATACGGTGATGTATGGTGTTCTTAGGAGTTGTAAGACTGCCTACATTATAGTAACGTTCTTTTCGAGTTGCTAATGTGGCATAAAGAGTCGTAACATGTCCTGAGTTGTCATACGATGTTCAAAAGACTCGGACGATTTCTTTAGTTTTATTATGGAGTTTTAAGGTTTCGAACGGTGTTGTCAGCTGTTGTTAGGAGTTTTAAGGCGTCCTATGTTATACTAACATGCTTTTCAAGGTGCTAATATGGCATACAGAGTCGTAAGATGTCTTAAGTTGCCGTACGATCTTCAAAGGACTCGGATGAATTCATTAGGTTTATTATTGAGTTTTAACGTTTCGTACAGTGATGTATGGTGTTCTTAGGAGTTGTAACGCTTCCAACATTATTCTAACGTGCTTTTCAAGTTGCTAATCTCGCATCCTAAGGAGTAACATCTCCTTAGTTGTCGTACGATGTTCAATGGACTTCGACGAATTCATTAGGTTTATTATGGAGTTTGAAGGTTTGTACGGTGTTGTAAGGTGTTGTTAGGAGTTGTAAGGCGTCCTACATTATACTAACGTGCTTTTCAAGGTGCTAATGTGCATACAGAGTCGTAAGATGTCCTAAGTTGTCGTACGATGTTCAAAGGACTCGGACGAATTCATTATGTTTATAATGGAATTTTAAGGTTTCGTACGGTGTTGTAAGGTGTTTTTAGGAGTATTAAGGCATCCTATGTTATACTAACGTGGTTTTCAAGGTGCTAATATGACATACAGAGTCTTAAGATGTCCGAACTTGTAGTAAGATGTTCGAAGAACTCGGACGAATTCATTAGGTGTATTATGGAGTTTTAAGGTTTCATACGGTGATGTATGGTGTTCTTAGGAGTTGTAAGACGTCCTAAATTATACTAAAGCTCTTTTCGAGTTGCTAATGTGGCATAAAGAGTGGTAAGATATCCTAAGTTGTCGTACGATGTTCAAAAGACTCGGACGAATTCATTAGGTTTATGATGGAGTTTTAAGGTTTCGTACGGTGTTGTTAGGAGTTTTAAGGCGTCTTATGTTATACTAACATGCTTTTCAAGGTGCTAATATGACATACAGAGACTTAAGATGTCCGAACTTGTAGTACGATGTTCAAAGAACTCGGACGAATTCATTAGGTGTATTATGGAGTTTTAAGGTTTCATACGGTGATGTATGGTGTTCTTAGGAGTTGTAAGACTGCCTACATTATAGTAACGTTCTTTTCGAGTTGCTAATGTGGCATAAAGAGTCGTAACATGTCCTGAGTTGTCATACGATGTTCAAAAGACTCGGACGATTTCTTTAGGTTTATTATGGAGTTTTAAGGTTTCGAACGGTGTTGTCAGCTGTTGTTAGGAGTTTTAAGGCGTCCTATGTTATACTAACATGCTTTTCAAGGTGCTAATATGGCATACAGAGTCGTAAGATGTCTTAAGTTGCCGTACGATCTTCAAAGGACTCGGATGAATTCATTAGGTTTATTATTGAGTTTTAACGTTTCGTACAGTGATGTAAGGTGTTCTTAGGAGTTGTAACGCGTCCAACATTATTCTAACGTGCTTTTCAAGTTGCTAATCTCGCATCCTAAGGAGTAACATCTCCTTAGTTGTCGTACGTTGTTCAATGGACTTTGACGAATTCATTAGGTTTATTATGGAGTTTGAAGGTTTGTACGGTGTTGTAAGGTGTTGTTAGGAGTTGTAAGGCGTCCTACATTATACTAACGTGCTTTTCAAGGTGCTAATGTGCATACAGAGTCGTAAGATATCCTAAGTTGTCGTACGATGTTTAAAGGACTCGGACGAATTCATTATGTTTATAAAGGAATTTTAAGGTTTCGTACGGTGTTGTAAGGTGTTTTTAGGAGTATTAAGGCATCCTATGTTATACTAACGTGGTTTTCAAGGTGCTAATATGACATACAGAGTCTTAAGATGTCCGAACTTGTAGTAAGATGTTCGAAGAACTCGGACGAATTCATTAGGTGTATTATGGAGTTTTAAGGTTTCATACGGTGATGTATGGTGTTCTTAGGAGTTGTAAGACGTCCTAAATTATACTAAAGCTGTTTTCGAGTTGCTAATGTGGCATAAAGAGTGGTAAGATATCCTAAGTTGTCGTACGATGTTCAAAAGACTCGGACGAATTCATTAGGTTTATGATGGAGTTTTAAGGTTTCGTACGGTGTTGTTAGGAGTTTTAATCGTCTTATGTTATACTAACATGCTTTTCAAGGTGCTAATATGACATACAGAGACTTAAGATGTCCGAACTTGTAGTACGATGTTCAAAGAACTCGGACGAATTCATTAGGTGTATTATGGAGTTTTAAGGTTTCATACGGTGATGTATGGTGTTCTTAGGAGTTGTAAGACTGCCTACATTATAGTAACGTTCTTTTCGAGTTGCTAATGTGGCATAAAGAGTCGTAACATGTCCTGAGTTGTCATACGATGTTCAAAAGACTCGGACGATTTCTTTAGTTTTATTATGGAGTTTTAAGGTTTCGAACGGTGTTGTCAGCTGTTGTTAGGAGTTTTAAGGCGTCCTATGTTATACTAACATGCTTTTCAAGGTGCTAATATGGCATACAGAGTCGTAAGATGTCTTAAGTTGCCGTACGATCTTCAAAGGACTCGGATGAATTCATTAGGTTTATTATTGAGTTTTAACGTTTCGTACAGTGATGTATGGTGTTCTTAGGAGTTGTAACGCTTCCAACATTATTCTAACGTGCTTTTCAAGTTGCTAATCTCGCATCCTAAGGAGTAACATCTCCTTAGTTGTCGTACGATGTTCAATGGACTTCGACGAATTCATTAGGTTTATTATGGAGTTTGAAGGTTTGTACGGTGTTGTAAGGTGTTGTTAGGAGTTGTAAGGCGTCCTACATTATACTAACGTGCTTTTCAAGGTGCTAATGTGCATACAGAGTCGTAAGATGTCCTAAGTTGTCGTACGATGTTCAAAGGACTCGGACGAATTCATTATGTTTATAATGGAATTTTAAGGTTTCGTACGGTGTTGTAAGGTGTTTTTAGGAGTATTAAGGCATCCTATGTTATACTAACGTGGTTTTCAAGGTGCTAATATGACATACAGAGTCTTAAGATGTCCGAACTTGTAGTAAGATGTTCGAAGAACTCGGACGAATTCATTAGGTGTATTATGGAGTTTTAAGGTTTCATACGGTGATGTATGGTGTGTTCTTAGGAGTTGTAAGACGTCCTAAATTATACTAAAGCTCTTTTCGAGTTGCTAATGTGGCATAAAGAGTGGTAAGATATCCTAAGTTGTCGTACGATGTTCAAAAGACTCGGACGAATTCATTAGGTTTATGATGGAGTTTTAAGGTTTCGTACGGTGTTGTTAGGAGTTTTAAGGCGTCTTATGTTATACTAACATGCTTTTCAAGGTGCTAATATGACATACAGAGACTTAAGATGTCCGAACTTGTAGTACGATGTTCAAAGAACTCGGACGAATTCATTAGGTGTATTATGGAGTTTTAAGGTTTCATACGGTGATGTATGGTGTTCTTAGGAGTTGTAAGACTGCCTACATTATAGTAACGTTCTTTTCGAGTTGCTAATGTGGCATAAAGAGTCGTAACATGTCCTGAGTTGTCATACGATGTTCAAAAGACTCGGACGATTTCTTTAGGTTTATTATGGAGTTTTAAGGTTTCGAACGGTGTTGTCAGCTGTTGTTAGGAGTTTTAAGGCGTCCTATGTTATACTAACATGCTTTTCAAGGTGCTAATATGGCATACAGAGTCGTAAGATGTCTTAAGTTGCCGTACGATCTTCAAAGGACTCGGATGAATTCATTAGGTTTATTATTGAGTTTTAACGTTTCGTACAGTGATGTAAGGTGTTCTTAGGAGTTGTAACGCGTCCAACATTATTCTAACGTGCTTTTCAAGTTGCTAATCTCGCATCCTAAGGAGTAACATCTCCTTAGTTGTCGTACGTTGTTCAATGGACTTTGACGAATTCATTAGGTTTATTATGGAGTTTGAAGGTTTGTACGGTGTTGTAAGGTGTTGTTAGGAGTTGTAAGGCGTCCTACATTATACTAACGTGCTTTTCAAGGTGCTAATGTGCATACAGAGTCGTAAGATATCCTAAGTTGTCGTACGATGTTTAAAGGACTCGGACGAATTCATTATGTTTATAAAGGAATTTTAAGGTTTCGTACGGTGTTGTAAGGTGTTTTTAGGAGTATTAAGGCATCCTATGTTATACTAACGTGGTTTTCAAGGTGCTAATATGACATACAGAGTCTTAAGATGTCCGAACTTGTAGTAAGATGTTCGAAGAACTCGGACGAATTCATTAGGTGTATTATGGAGTTTTAAGGTTTCATACGGTGATGTATGGTGTTCTTAGGAGTTGTAAGACGTCCTAAATTATACTAAAGCTGTTTTCGAGTTGCTAATGTGGCATAAAGAGTGGTAAGATATCCTAAGTTGTCGTACGATGTTCAAAAGACTCGGACGAATTCATTAGGTTTATGATGGAGTTTTAAGGTTTCGTACGGTGTTGTTAGGAGTTTTAATCGTCTTATGTTATACTAACATGCTTTTCAAGGTGCTAATATGACATACAGAGACTTAAGATGTCCGAACTTGTAGTACGATGTTCAAAGAACTCGGACGAATTCATTAGGTGTATTATGGAGTTTTAAGGTTTCATACGGTGATGTATGGTGTTCTTAGGAGTTGTAAGACTGCCTACATTATAGTAACGTTCTTTTCGAGTTGCTAATGTGGCATAAAGAGTCGTAACATGTCCTGAGTTGTCATACGATGTTCAAAAGACTCGGACGATTTCTTTAGGTTTATTATGGAGTTTTAAGGTTTCGAACGGTGTTGTCAGCTGTTGTTAGGAGTTTTAAGGCGTCCTATGTTATACTAACATGCTTTTCAAGGTGCTAATATGGCATACAGAGTCGTAAGATGTCTTAAGTTGCCGTACGATCTTCAAAGGACTCGGATGAATTCATTAGGTTTATTATTGAGTTTTAACGTTTCGTACAGTGATGTAAGGTGTTCTTAGGAGTTGTAACGCGTCCAACATTATTGTAACGTGCTTTTCAAGTTGCTAATCTCGCATCCTAAGGAGTAACATCTCCTTAGTTGTCGTACGATGTTCAATGGACTTCGACGAATTCATTAGGTTTATTATGGAGTTTGAAGGTTTGTACGGTGTTATAAGGTGTTGTTAGGAGTTGTAAGGCGTCCTACATTATACTAACGTGCTTTTCAAGGTGCTAATGTGCATACAGAGTCGTAAGATGTCCTAAGTTGTCGTACGATGTTCAAAGGACTCGGACGAATTCATTATGTTTATAAAGGAATTTTAAGGTTTCGTACGGTGTTGTAAGGTGTTTTTAGGAGTATTAATGCATCCTATGTTATACTAACATGGTTTTCAAGGTGCTAATATGACATACAGAGTCTTAAGATGTCCGAACTTGTAGTAAGATGTTCGAAGAACTCGGACGAATTCATTAGGTGTATTATGGAGTTTTAAGGTTTCATATGGTGATGTATGGTGTGTTCTTAGGAGTTGTAAGACGTCCTAAATTATACTAAAGCTCTTTTCGAGTTGCTAATGTGGCATAAAGAGTGGTAAGATATCCTAAGTTGTCGTACGATGTTCAAAAGACTCGGACGAATTCATTAGGTTTATGATGGAGTTTTAAGGTTTCGTACGGTGTTGTTAGGAGTTTTAAGGCGTCTTATGTTATACTAACGTGCTTTTCAAGGTGCTAATATGACATACAGAGACTTAAGATGTCCGAACTTGTAGTACGATGTTCAAAGAACTCGGACGAATTCATTAGGAGTTTTATGGAGTTTTAAGGTTTCATACGGTGATGTATGGTGTTCTTAGGAGTTGTAAGACTGCCTACATTATAGTAACGTTCTTTTCGAGTTGCTAATGTGGCATAAAGAGTCGTAACATGTCCTGAGTTGTCGTACGATGTTCAAAAGACTCGGACGATTTCTTTAGGTTTATTATGGAGTTTTAAGGTTTCGAACGGTGTTGTCAGCTGTTGTTAGGAGTTTTAAGGCGTCCTATGTTATACTAACATGCTTTTCAAGGTGCTAATATGGCATACAGAGTCGTAAGATGTCTTAAGTTGCCGTACGATCTTCAAAGGACTCGGATGAATTCATTAGGTTTATTATTGAGTTTTAACGTTTCGTACGGTGATGTAAGGTGTTCTTAGGAGTTGTAACGCGTCCAACATTATTCTAACGTGCTTTTCAAGTTGCTAATCTCGCATCCTAAGGAGTAACATCTCCTTAGTTGTCGTACGTTGTTCAATGGACTTTGACGAATTCATTAGGTTTATTATGGAGTTTGAAGGTTTGTACGGTGTTGTAAGGTGTTGTTAGGAGTTGTAAGGCGTCCTACATTATACTAACGTGCTTTTCAAGGTGCTAATGTGCATACAGAGTCGTAAGATAGCCTAAGTTGTCGTACGATGTTTAAAGGACTCGGACGAATTCATTATGTTTATAAAGGAATTTTAAGGTTTCGTACGGTGTTGTAAGGTGTCTTTAGGAGTATTAAGGCATCCTATGTTATACTAACGTGGTTTTCAAGGTGCTAATATGACATACAGAGTCTTAAGATGTCCGAACTTGTAGTAAGATGTTCGAAGAACTCGGACGAATTCATTAGGTGTATTATGGAGTTTTAAGGTTTCATACGGTGATGTATGGTGTTCTTAGGAGTTGTAAGACGTCCTAAATTATACTAAAGCTGTTTTCGAGTTGCTAATGTGGCATAAAGAGTGGTAAGATATCCTAAGTTGTCGTACGATGTTCAAAAGACTCGGACGAATTCATTAGGTTTATGATGGAGTTTTAAGGTTTCGTACGGTGTTGTTAGGAGTTTTAATCGTCTTATGTTATACTAACGTGCTTTTCAAGGTGCTAATATGACATACAGAGACTTAAGATGTCCGAACTTGTAGTACGATGTTCAAAGAACTCGGACGAATTCATTAGGTGTATTATGGAGTTTTAAGGTTTCATACGGTGATGTATGGTGTTCTTAGGAGTTGTAAGACTGCCTACATTATAGTAACGTTCTTTTCGAGTTGCTAATGTGGCATAAAGAGTCGTAACATGTCCTGAGTTGTCATACGATGTTCAAAAGACTCGGACGATTTCTTTAGGTTTATTATGGAGTTTTAAGGTTTCGAACGGTGTTGTCAGCTGTTGTTAGGAGTTTTAAGGCGTCCTATGTTATACTAACATGCTTTTCAAGGTGCTAATATGGCATACAGAGTCGTAAGATGTCTTAAGTTGCCGTACGATCTTCAAAGGACTCGGATGAATTCATTAGGTTTATTATTGAGTTTTAACGTTTCGTACAGTGATGTATGGTGTTCTTAGGAGTTGTAACGCTTCCAACATTATTCTAACGTGCTTTTCAAGTTTCTAATCTCGCATCCTAAGGAGTAACATCTCCTTAGTTGTCGTACGATGTTCAATGGACTTCGACGAATTCATTAGGTTTATTATGGAGTTTGAAGGTTTGTACGGTGTTGTAAGGTGTTGTTAGGAGTTGTAAGGCGTCCTACATTATACTAACGTGCTTTTCAAGGTGCTAATGTGCATACAGAGTCGTAAGATGTCCTAAGTTGTCGTACGATGTTCAAAGGACTCGGACGAATTCATTATGTTTATAAAGGAATTTTAAGGTTTCGTACGGTGTTGTAAGGTGTTTTTAGGAGTATTAATGCATCCTATGTTATACTAACATGGTTTTCAAGGTGCTAATATGACATACAGAGTCTTAAGATGTCCGAACTTGTAGTAAGATGTTCGAAGAACTCGGACGAATTCATTAGGTGTATTATGGAGTTTTAAGGTTTCATATGGTGATGTATGGTGTGTTCTTAGGAGTTGTAAGACGTCCTAAATTATACTAAAGCTCTTTTCGAGTTGCTAATGTGGCATAAAGAGTGGTAAGATATCCTAAGTTGTCGTACGATGTTCAAAAGACTCGGACGAATTCATTAGGTTTATGATGGAGTTTTAAGGTTTCGTACGGTGTTGTTAGGAGTTTTAAGGCGTCTTATGTTATACTAACGTGCTTTTCAAGGTGCTAATATGACATACAGAGACTTAAGATGTCCGAACTTGTAGTACGATGTTCAAAGAACTCGGACGAATTCATTAGGAGTTTTATGGAGTTTTAAGGTTTCATACGGTGATGTATGGTGTTCTTAGGAGTTGTAAGACTGCCTACATTATAGTAACGTTCTTTTCGAGTTGCTAATGTGGCATAAAGAGTCGTAACATGTCCTGAGTTGTCGTACGATGTTCAAAAGACTCGGACGATTTCTTTAGGTTTATTATGGAGTTTTAAGGTTTCGAACGGTGTTGTCAGCTGTTGTTAGGAGTTTTAAGGCGTCCTATGTTATACTAACATGCTTTTCAAGGTGCTAATATGGCATACAGAGTCGTAAGATGTCTTAAGTTGCCGTACGATCTTCAAAGGACTCGGATGAATTCATTAGGTTTATTATTGAGTTTTAACGTTTCGTACGGTGATGTAAGGTGTTCTTAGGAGTTGTAACGCGTCCAACATTATTCTAACGTGCTTTTCAAGTTGCTAATCTCGCATCCTAAGGAGTAACATCTCCTTAGTTGTCGTACGTTGTTCAATGGACTTTGACGAATTCATTAGGTTTATTATGGAGTTTGAAGGTTTGTACGGTGTTGTAAGGTGTTGTTAGGAGTTGTAAGGCGTCCTACATTATACTAACGTGCTTTTCAAGGTGCTAATGTGCATACAGAGTCGTAAGATAGCCTAAGTTGTCGTACGATGTTTAAAGGACTCGGACGAATTCATTATGTTTATAAAGGAATTTTAAGGTTTCGTACGGTGTTGTAAGGTGTCTTTAGGAGTATTAAGGCATCCTATGTTATACTAACGTGGTTTTCAAGGTGCTAATATGACATACAGAGTCTTAAGATGTCCGAACTTGTAGTAAGATGTTCGAAGAACTCGGACGAATTCATTAGGTGTATTATGGAGTTTTAAGGTTTCATACGGTGATGTATGGTGTTCTTAGGAGTTGTAAGACGTCCTAAATTATACTAAAGCTCTTTTCGAGTTGCTAATGTGGCATAAAGAGTGGTAAGATATCCTAAGTTGTCGTACGATGTTCAAAAGACTCGGACGAATTCATTAGGTTTATGATGGAGTTTTAAGGTTTCGTACGGTGTTGTTAGGAGTTTTAATCGTCTTATGTTATACTAACGTGCTTTTCAAGGTGCTAATATGACATACAGAGACTTAAGATGTCCGAACTTGTAGTACGATGTTCAAAGAACTCGGACGAATTCATTAGGTGTATTATGGAGTTTTAAGGTTTCATACGGTGATGTATGGTGTTCTTAGGAGTTGTAAGACTGCCTACATTATAGTAACGTTCTTTTCGAGTTGCTAATGTGGCATAAAGAGTCGTAACATGTCCTGAGTTGTCATACGATGTTCAAAAGACTCGGACGATTTCTTTAGGTTTATTATGGAGTTTTAAGGTTTCGAACGGTGTTGTCAGCTGTTGTTAGGAGTTTTAAGGCGTCCTATGTTATACTAACATGCTTTTCAAGGTGCTAATATGGCATACAGAGTCGTAAGATGTCTTAAGTTGCCGTACGATCTTCAAAGGACTCGGATGAATTCATTAGGTTTATTATTGAGTTTTAACGTTTCGTACAGTGATGTATGGTGTTCTTAGGAGTTGTAACGCTTCCAACATTATTCTAACGTGCTTTTCAAGTTTCTAATCTCGCATCCTAAGGAGTAACATCTCCTTAGTTGTCGTACGATGTTCAATGGACTTCGACGAATTCATTAGGTTTATTATGGAGTTTGAAGGTTTGTACGGTGTTGTAAGGTGTTGTTAGGAGTTGTAAGGCGTCCTACATTATACTAACGTGCTTTTCAAGGTGCTAATGTGCATACAGAGTCGTAAGATGTCCTAAGTTGTCGTACGATGTTCAAAGGACTCGGACGAATTCATTATGTTTATAATGGAATTTTAAGGTTTCGTACGGTGTTGTAAGGTGTTTTTAGGAGTATTAAGGCATCCTATGTTATACTAACGTGGTTTTCAAGGTGCTAATATGACATACAGAGTCTTAAGATGTCCGAACTTGTAGTAAGATGTTCGAAGAACTCGGACGAATTCATTAGGTGTATTATGGAGTTTTAAGGTTTCATACGGTGATGTATGGTGTTCTTAGGAGTTGTAAGACGTCCTAAATTATACTAAAGCTCTTTTCGAGTTGCTAATGTGGCATAAAGAGTGGTAAGATATCCTAAGTTGTCGTACGATGTTCAAAAGACTCGGACGAATTCATTAGGTTTATGATGGAGTTTTAAGGTTTCGTACGGTGTTGTTAGGAGTTTTAAGGCGTCTTATGTTATACTAACATGCTTTTCAAGGTGCTAATATGACATACAGAGACTTAAGATGTCCGAACTTGTAGTACGATGTTCAAAGAACTCGGACGAATTCATTAGGAGTTTTATGGAGTTTTAAGGTTTCATACGGTGATGTATGGTGTTCTTAGGAGTTGTAAGACTGCCTACATTATAGTAACGTTCTTTTCGAGTTGCTAATGTGGCATAAAGAGTCGTAACATGTCCTGAGTTGTCGTACGATGTTCAAAAGACTCGGACGATTTCTTTAGGTTTATTATGGAGTTTTAAGGTTTCGAACGGTGTTGTTAGCTGTTGTTAGGAGTTTTAAGGCGTCCTATGTTATACTAACATGCTTTTCAAGGTGCTAATATGGCATACAGAGTCGTAAGATGTCTTAAGTTGCCGTACGATCTTCAAAGGACTCGGATGAATTCATTAGGTTTATTATTGAGTTTTAACGTTTCGTACGGTGATGTAAGGTGTTCTTAGGAGTTGTAACGCGTCCAACATTATTCTAACGTGCTTTTCAAGTTGCTAATCTCGCATCCTAAGGAGTAACATCTCCTTAGTTGTCGTACGTTGTTCAATGGACTTTGACGAATTCATTAGGTTTATTATGGAGTTTGAAGGTTTGTACGGTGTTGTAAGGTGTTGTTAGGAGTTGTAAGGCGTCCTACATTATACTAACGTGCTTTTCAAGGTGCTAATGTGCATACAGAGTCGTAAGATAGCCTAAGTTGTCGTACGATGTTTAAAGGACTCGGACGAATTCATTATGTTTATAAAGGAATTTTAAGGTTTCGTACGGTGTTGTAAGGTGTCTTTAGGAGTATTAAGGCATCCTATGTTATACTAACGTGGTTTTCAAGGTGCTAATATGACATACAGAGTCTTAAGATGTCCGAACTTGTAGTAAGATGTTCGAAGAACTCGGACGAATTCATTAGGTGTATTATGGAGTTTTAAGGTTTCATACGGTGATGTATGGTGTTCTTAGGAGTTGTAAGACGTCCTAAATTATACTAAAGCTCTTTTCGAGTTGCTAATGTGGCATAAAGAGTGGTAAGATATCCTAAGTTGTCGTACGATGTTCAAAAGACTCGGACGAATTCATTAGGTTTATGATGGAGTTTTAAGGTTTCGTACGGTGTTGTTAGGAGTTTTAATCGTCTTATGTTATACTAACGTGCTTTTCAAGGTGCTAATATGACATACAGAGACTTAAGATGTCCGAACTTGTAGTACGATGTTCAAAGAACTCGGACGAATTCATTAGGTGTATTATGGAGTTTTAAGGTTTCATACGGTGATGTATGGTGTTCTTAGGAGTTGTAAGACTGCCTACATTATAGTAACGTTCTTTTCGAGTTGCTAATGTGGCATAAAGAGTCGTAACATGTCCTGAGTTGTCATACGATGTTCAAAAGACTCGGACGATTTCTTTAGGTTTATTATGGAGTTTTAAGGTTTCGAACGGTGTTGTCAGCTGTTGTTAGGAGTTTTAAGGCGTCCTATGTTATACTAACATGCTTTTCAAGGTGCTAATATGGCATACAGAGTCGTAAGATGTCTTAAGTTGCCGTACGATCTTCAAAGGACTCGGATGAATTCATTAGGTTTATTATTGAGTTTTAACGTTTCGTACAGTGATGTATGGTGTTCTTAGGAGTTGTAACGCTTCCAACATTATTCTAACGTGCTTTTCAAGTTTCTAATCTCGCATCCTAAGGAGTAACATCTCCTTAGTTGTCGTACGATGTTCAATGGACTTCGACGAATTCATTAGGTTTATTATGGAGTTTGAAGGTTTGTACGGTGTTGTAAGGTGTTGTTAGGAGTTGTAAGGCGTCCTACATTATACTAACGTGCTTTTCAAGGTGCTAATGTGCATACAGAGTCGTAAGATGTCCTAAGTTGTCGTACGATGTTCAAAGGACTCGGACGAATTCATTATGTTTATAATGGAATTTTAAGGTTTCGTACGGTGTTGTAAGGTGTTTTTAGGAGTATTAAGGCATCCTATGTTATACTAACGTGGTTTTCAAGGTGCTAATATGACATACAGAGTCTTAAGATGTCCGAACTTGTAGTAAGATGTTCGAAGAACTCGGACGAATTCATTAGGTGTATTATGGAGTTTTAAGGTTTCATACGGTGATGTATGGTGTTCTTAGGAGTTGTAAGACGTCCTAAATTATACTAAAGCTCTTTTCGAGTTGCTAATGTGGCATAAAGAGTGGTAAGATATCCTAAGTTGTCGTACGATGTTCAAAAGACTCGGACGAATTCATTAGGTTTATGATGGAGTTTTAAGGTTTCGTACGGTGTTGTTAGGAGTTTTAAGGCGTCTTATGTTATACTAACATGCTTTTCAAGGTGCTAATATGACATACAGAGACTTAAGATGTCCGAACTTGTAGTACGATGTTCAAAGAACTCGGACGAATTCATTAGGTGTATTATGGAGTTTTAAGGTTTCATACGGTGATGTATGGTGTTCTTAGGAGTTGTAAGACTGCCTACATTATAGTAACGTTCTTTTCGAGTTGCTAATGTGGCATAAAGAGTCGTAACATGTCCTGAGTTGTCATACGATGTTCAAAAGACTCGGACGATTTCTTTAGGTTTATTATGGAGTTTTAAGGTTTCGAACGGTGTTGTCAGCTGTTGTTAGGAGTTTTAAGGCGTCCTATGTTATACTAACATGCTTTTCAAGGTGCTAATATGGCATACAGAGTCGTAAGATGTCTTAAGTTGCCGTACGATCTTCAAAGGACTCGGATGAATTCATTAGGTTTATTATTGAGTTTTAACGTTTCGTACAGTGATGTAAGGTGTTCTTAGGAGTTGTAACGCTTCCAACATTATTCTAACGTGCTTTTCAAGTTGCTAATCTCGCATCCTAAGGAGTAACATCTCCTTAGTTGTCGTACGATGTTCAATGGACTTCGACGAATTCATTAGGTTTATTATGGAGTTTGAAGGTTTGTACGGTGTTGTAAGGTGTTGTTAGGAGTTGTAAGGCGTCCTACATTATACTAACGTGCTTTTCAAGGTGCTAATGTGCATACAGAGTCGTAAGATGTCCTAAGTTGTCGTACGATGTTCAAAGGACTCGGACGAATTCATTATGTTTATAATGGAATTTTAAGGTTTCGTACGATGTTGTAAGGTGTTTTTAGGAGTATTAAGGCATCCTATGTTATACTAACGTGGTTTTCAAGGTGCTAATATGACATACAGAGTCTTAAGATGTCCGAACTTGTAGTAAGATGTTCGAAGAACTCGGACGAATTCATTAGGTGTATTATGGAGTTTTAAGGTTTCATACGGTGATGTATGGTGTTCTTAGGAGTTGTAAGACGTCCTAAATTATACTAAAGCTCTTTTCGAGTTGCTAATGTGGCATAAAGAGTGGTAAGATATCCTAAGTTGTCGTACGATGTTCAAAAGACTCGGAAGAATTCATTAGGTTTATGATGGAGTTTTAAGGTTTCGTACGGTGTTGTTAGGAGTTTTAAGGCGTCTTATGTTATACTAACATGCTTTTCAAGGTGCTAATATGACATACAGAGACTTAAGATGTCCGAACTTGTAGTACGATGTTCAAAGAACTCGGACGAATTCATTAGGTGTATTATGGAGTTTTAAGGTTTCATACGGTGATGTATGGTGTTCTTAGGAGTTGTAAGACTGCCTACATTATAGTAACGTTCTTTTCGAGTTGCTAATGTGGCATAAAGAGTCGTAACATGTCCTGAGTTGTCATACGATGTTCAAAAGACTCGGACGATTTCTTTAGGTTTATTATGGAGTTTTAAGGTTTCGAACGGTGTTGTCAGCTGTTGTTAGGAGTTTTAAGGCGTCCTATGTTATACTAACATGCTTTTCAAGGTGCTAATATGGCATACAGAGTCGTAAGATGTCTTAAGTTGCCGTACGATCTTCAAAGGACTCGGATGAATTCATTAGGTTTATTATTGAGTTTTAACGTTTCGTACAGTGATGTAAGGTGTTCTTAGGAGTTGTAACGCTTCCAACATTATTCTAACGTGCTTTTCAAGTTGCTAATCTCGCATCCTAAGGAGTAACATCTCCTTAGTTGTCGTACGATGTTCAATGGACTTCGACGAATTCATTAGGTTTATTATGGAGTTTGAAGGTTTGTACGGTGTTGTAAGGTGTTGTTAGGAGTTGTAAGGCGTCCTACATTATACTAACGTGCTTTTCAAGGTGCTAATGTGCATACAGAGTCGTAAGATGTCCTAAGTTGTCGTACGATGTTCAAAGGACTCGGACGAATTCATTATGTTTATAATGGAATTTTAAGGTTTCGTACGATGTTGTAAGGTGTTTTTAGGAGTATTAAGGCATCCTATGTTATACTAACGTGGTTTTCAAGGTGCTAATATGACATACAGAGTCTTAAGATGTCCGAACTTGTAGTAAGATGTTCGAAGAACTCGGACGAATTCATTAGGTGTATTATGGAGTTTTAAGGTTTCATACGGTGATGTATGGTGTTCTTAGGAGTTGTAAGACGTCCTAAATTATACTAAAGCTCTTTTCGAGTTGCTAATGTGGCATAAAGAGTGGTAAGATATCCTAAGTTGTCGTACGATGTTCAAAAGACTCGGACGAATTCATTAGGTTTATGATGGAGTTTTAAGGTTTCGTACGGTGTTGTTAGGAGTTTTAAGGCGTCTTATGTTATACTAACATGCTTTTCAAGGTGCTAATATGACATACAGAGACTTAAGATGTCCGAACTTGTAGTACGATGTTCAAAGAACTCGGACGAATTCATTAGGTGTATTATGGAGTTTTAAGGTTTCATACGGTGATGTATGGTGTTCTTAGGAGTTGTAAGACTGCCTACATTATAGTAACGTTCTTTTCGAGTTGCTAATGTGGCATAAAGAGTCGTAACATGTCCTGAGTTGTCATACGATGTTCAAAAGACTCGGACGATTTCTTTAGGTTTATTATGGAGTTTTAAGGTTTCGAACGGTGTTGTCAGCTCTTGTTAGGAGTTTTAAGGCGTCCTATGTTATACTAACATGCTTTTCAAGGTGCTAATATGGCATACAGAGTCGTAAGATGTCTTAAGTTGCCGTACGATCTTCAAAGGACTCGGATGAATTCATTAGGTTTATTATTGAGTTTTAACGTTTCGTACAGTGATGTAAGGTGTTCTTAGGAGTTGTAACGCTTCCAACATTATTCTAACGTGCTTTTCAAGTTGCTAATCTCGCATCCTAAGGAGTAACATCTCCTTAGTTGTCGTACGATGTTCAATGGACTTCGACGAATTCATTAGGTTTATTATGGAGTTTGAAGGTTTGTACGGTGTTGTAAGGTGTTGTTAGGAGTTGTAAGGCGTCCTACATTATACTAACGTGCTTTTCAAGGTGCTAATGTGCATACAGAGTCGTAAGATGTCCTAAGTTGTCGTACGATGTTCAAAGGACTCGGACGAATTCATTATGTTTATAATGGAATTTTAAGGTTTCGTACGATGTTGTAAGGTGTTTTTAGGAGTATTAAGGCATCCTATGTTATACTAACGTGGTTTTCAAGGTGCTAATATGACATACAGAGTCTTAAGATGTCCGAACTTGTAGTAAGATGTTCGAAGAACTCGGACGAATTCATTAGGTGTATTATGGAGTTTTAAGGTTTCATACGGTGATGTATGGTGTTCTTAGGAGTTGTAAGACGTCCTAAATTATACTAAAGCTCTTTTCGAGTTGCTAATGTGGCATAAAGAGTGGTAAGATATCCTAAGTTGTCGTACGATGTTCAAAAGACTCGGACGAATTCATTAGGTTTATGATGGAGTTTTAAGGTTTCGTACGGTGTTGTTAGGAGTTTTAAGGCGTCTTATGTTATACTAACATGCTTTTCAAGGTGCTAATATGACATACAGAGACTTAAGATGTCCGAACTTGTAGTACGATGTTCAAAGAACTCGGACGAATTCATTAGGTGTATTATGGAGTTTTAAGGTTTCATACGGTGATGTATGGTGTTCTTAGGAGTTGTAAGACTGCCTACATTATAGTAACGTTCTTTTCGAGTTGCTAATGTGGCATAAAGAGTCGTAACATGTCCTGAGTTGTCATACGATGTTCAAAAGACTCGGACGATTTCTTTAGGTTTATTATGGAGTTTTAAGGTTTCGAACGGTGTTGTCAGCTGTTGTTAGGAGTTTTAAGGCGTCCTATGTTATACTAACATGCTTTTCAAGGTGCTAATATGGCATACAGAGTCGTAAGATGTCTTAAGTTGCCGTACGATCTTCAAAGGACTCGGATGAATTCATTAGGTTTATTATTGAGTTTTAACGTTTCGTACAGTGATGTAAGGTGTTCTTAGGAGTTGTAACGCTTCCAACATTATTCTAACGTGCTTTTCAAGTTGCTAATCTCGCATCCTAAGGAGTAACATCTCCTTAGTTGTCGTACGATGTTCAATGGACTTCGACGAATTCATTAGGTTTATTATGGAGTTTGAAGGTTTGTACGGTGTTGTAAGGTGTTGTTAGGAGTTGTAAGGCGTCCTACATTATACTAACGTGCTTTTCAAGGTGCTAATGTGCATACAGAGTCGTAAGATGTCCTAAGTTGTCGTACGATGTTCAAAGGACTCGGACGAATTCATTATGTTTATAATGGAATTTTAAGGTTTCGTACGATGTTGTAAGGTGTTTTTAGGAGTATTAAGGCATCCTATGTTATACTAACGTGGTTTTCAAGGTGCTAATATGACATACAGAGTCTTAAGATGTCCGAACTTGTAGTAAGATGTTCGAAGAACTCGGACGAATTCATTAGGTGTATTATGGAGTTTTAAGGTTTCATACGGTGATGTATGGTGTTCTTAGGAGTTGTAAGACGTCCTAAATTATACTAAAGCTCTTTTCGAGTTGCTAATGTGGCATAAAGAGTGGTAAGATATCCTAAGTTGTCGTACGATGTTCAAAAGACTCGGACGAATTCATTAGGTTTATGATGGAGTTTTAAGGTTTCGTACGGTGTTGTTAGGAGTTTTAAGGCGTCTTATGTTATACTAACATGCTTTTCAAGGTGCTAATATGACATACAGAGACTTAAGATGTCCGAACTTGTAGTACGATGTTCAAAGAACTCGGACGAATTCATTAGGTGTATTATGGAGTTTTAAGGTTTCATACGGTGATGTATGGTGTTCTTAGGAGTTGTAAGACTGCCTACATTATAGTAACGTTCTTTTCGAGTTGCTAATGTGGCATAAAGAGTCGTAACATGTCCTGAGTTGTCATACGATGTTCAAAAGACTCGGACGATTTCTTTAGGTTTATTATGGAGTTTTAAGGTTTCGAACGGTGTTGTCAGCTGTTGTTAGGAGTTTTAAGGCGTCCTATGTTATACTAACATGCTTTTCAAGGTGCTAATATGGCATACAGAGTCGTAAGATGTCTTAAGTTGCCGTACGATCTTCAAAGGACTCGGATGAATTCATTAGGTTTATTATTGAGTTTTAACGTTTCGTACAGTGATGTAAGGTGTTCTTAGGAGTTGTAACGCTTCCAACATTATTCTAACGTGCTTTTCAAGTTGCTAATCTCGCATCCTAAGGAGTAACATCTCCTTAGTTGTCGTACGATGTTCAATGGACTTCGACGAATTCATTAGGTTTATTATGGAGTTTGAAGGTTTGTACGGTGTTGTAAGGTGTTGTTAGGAGTTGTAAGGCGTCCTACATTATACTAACGTGCTTTTCAAGGTGCTAATGTGCATACAGAGTCGTAAGATGTCCTAAGTTGTCGTACGATGTTCAAAGGACTCGGACGAATTCATTATGTTTATAATGGAATTTTAAGGTTTCGTACGATGTTGTAAGGTGTTTTTAGGAGTATTAAGGCATCCTATGTTATACTAACGTGGTTTTCAAGGTGCTAATATGACATACAGAGTCTTAAGATGTCCGAACTTGTAGTAAGATGTTCGAAGAACTCGGACGAATTCATTAGGTGTATTATGGAGTTTTAAGGTTTCATACGGTGATGTATGGTGTTCTTAGGAGTTGTAAGACGTCCTAAATTATACTAAAGCTCTTTTCGAGTTGCTAATGTGGCATAAAGAGTGGTAAGATATCCTAAGTTGTCGTACGATGTTCAAAAGACTCGGAAGAATTCATTAGGTTTATGATGGAGTTTTAAGGTTTCGTACGGTGTTGTTAGGAGTTTTAAGGCGTCTTATGTTATACTAACATGCTTTTCAAGGTGCTAATATGACATACAGAGACTTAAGATGTCCGAACTTGTAGTACGATGTTCAAAGAACTCGGACGAATTCATTAGGTGTATTATGGAGTTTTAAGGTTTCATACGGTGATGTATGGTGTTCTTAGGAGTTGTAAGACTGCCTACATTATAGTAACGTTCTTTTCGAGTTGCTAATGTGGCATAAAGAGTCGTAACATGTCCTGAGTTGTCATACGATGTTCAAAAGACTCGGACGATTTCTTTAGGTTTATTATGGAGTTTTAAGGTTTCGAACGGTGTTGTCAGCTGTTGTTAGGAGTTTTAAGGCGTCCTATGTTATACTAACATGCTTTTCAAGGTGCTAATATGGCATACAGAGTCGTAAGATGTCTTAAGTTGCCGTACGATCTTCAAAGGACTCGGATGAATTCATTAGGTTTATTATTGAGTTTTAACGTTTCGTACAGTGATGTAAGGTGTTCTTAGGAGTTGTAACGCTTCCAACATTATTCTAACGTGCTTTTCAAGTTGCTAATCTCGCATCCTAAGGAGTAACATCTCCTTAGTTGTCGTACGATGTTCAATGGACTTCGACGAATTCATTAGGTTTATTATGGAGTTTGAAGGTTTGTACGGTGTTGTAAGGTGTTGTTAGGAGTTGTAAGGCGTCCTACATTATACTAACGTGCTTTTCAAGGTGCTAATGTGCATACAGAGTCGTAAGATGTCCTAAGTTGTCGTACGATGTTCAAAGGACTCGGACGAATTCATTATGTTTATAATGGAATTTTAAGGTTTCGTACGATGTTGTAAGGTGTTTTTAGGAGTATTAAGGCATCCTATGTTATACTAACGTGGTTTTCAAGGTGCTAATATGACATACAGAGTCTTAAGATGTCCGAACTTGTAGTAAGATGTTCGAAGAACTCGGACGAATTCATTAGGTGTATTATGGAGTTTTAAGGTTTCATACGGTGATGTATGGTGTTCTTAGGAGTTGTAAGACGTCCTAAATTATACTAAAGCTCTTTTCGAGTTGCTAATGTGGCATAAAGAGTGGTAAGATATCCTAAGTTGTCGTACGATGTTCAAAAGACTCGGACGAATTCATTAGGTTTATGATGGAGTTTTAAGGTTTCGTACGGTGTTGTTAGGAGTTTTAAGGCGTCTTATGTTATACTAACATGCTTTTCAAGGTGCTAATATGACATACAGAGACTTAAGATGTCCGAACTTGTAGTACGATGTTCAAAGAACTCGGACGAATTCATTAGGTGTATTATGGAGTTTTAAGGTTTCATACGGTGATGTATGGTGTTCTTAGGAGTTGTAAGACTGCCTACATTATAGTAACGTTCTTTTCGAGTTGCTAATGTGGCATAAAGAGTCGTAACATGTCCTGAGTTGTCATACGATGTTCAAAAGACTCGGACGATTTCTTTAGGTTTATTATGGAGTTTTAAGGTTTCGAACGGTGTTGTCAGCTCTTGTTAGGAGTTTTAAGGCGTCCTATGTTATACTAACATGCTTTTCAAGGTGCTAATATGGCATACAGAGTCGTAAGATGTCTTAAGTTGCCGTACGATCTTCAAAGGACTCGGATGAATTCATTAGGTTTATTATTGAGTTTTAACGTTTCGTACAGTGATGTAAGGTGTTCTTAGGAGTTGTAACGCTTCCAACATTATTCTAACGTGCTTTTCAAGTTGCTAATCTCGCATCCTAAGGAGTAACATCTCCTTAGTTGTCGTACGATGTTCAATGGACTTCGACGAATTCATTAGGTTTATTATGGAGTTTGAAGGTTTGTACGGTGTTGTAAGGTGTTGTTAGGAGTTGTAAGGCGTCCTACATTATACTAACGTGCTTTTCAAGGTGCTAATGTGCATACAGAGTCGTAAGATGTCCTAAGTTGTCGTACGATGTTCAAAGGACTCGGACGAATTCATTATGTTTATAATGGAATTTTAAGGTTTCGTACGATGTTGTAAGGTGTTTTTAGGAGTATTAAGGCATCCTATGTTATACTAACGTGGTTTTCAAGGTGCTAATATGACATACAGAGTCTTAAGATGTCCGAACTTGTAGTAAGATGTTCGAAGAACTCGGACGAATTCATTAGGTGTATTATGGAGTTTTAAGGTTTCATACGGTGATGTATGGTGTTCTTAGGAGTTGTAAGACGTCCTAAATTATACTAAAGCTCTTTTCGAGTTGCTAATGTGGCATAAAGAGTGGTAAGATATCCTAAGTTGTCGTACGATGTTCAAAAGACTCGGACGAATTCATTAGGTTTATGATGGAGTTTTAAGGTTTCGTACGGTGTTGTTAGGAGTTTTAAGGCGTCTTATGTTATACTAACATGCTTTTCAAGGTGCTAATATGACATACAGAGACTTAAGATGTCCGAACTTGTAGTACGATGTTCAAAGAACTCGGACGAATTCATTAGGTGTATTATGGAGTTTTAAGGTTTCATACGGTGATGTATGGTGTTCTTAGGAGTTGTAAGACTGCCTACATTATAGTAACGTTCTTTTCGAGTTGCTAATGTGGCATAAAGAGTCGTAACATGTCCTGAGTTGTCATACGATGTTCAAAAGACTCGGACGATTTCTTTAGGTTTATTATGGAGTTTTAAGGTTTCGAACGGTGTTGTCAGCTGTTGTTAGGAGTTTTAAGGCGTCCTATTTTATACTAACATGCTTTTCAAGGTGCTAATATGGCATACAGAGTCGTAAGATGTCTTAAGTTGCCGTACGATCTTCAAAGGACTCGGATGAATTCATTAGGTTTATTATTGAGTTTTAACGTTTCGTACAGTGATGTAAGGTGTTCTTAGGAGTTGTAACGCTTCCAACATTATTCTAACGTGCTTTTCAAGTTGCTAATCTCGCATCCTAAGGAGTAACATCTCCTTAGTTGTCGTACGATGTTCAATGGACTTCGACGAATTCATTAGGTTTATTATGGAGTTTGAAGGTTTTTACGGTGTTGTAAGGTGTTGTTAGGAGTTGTAAGGCGTCCTACATTATACTAACGTGCTTTTCAAGGTGCTAATGTGCATACAGAGTCGTAAGATGTCCTAAGTTGTCGTACGATGTTCAAAGGACTCGGACGAATTCATTATGTTTATAATGGAATTTTAAGGTTTCGTACGATGTTGTAAGGTGTTTTTAGGAGTATTAAGGCATCCTATGTTATACTAACGTGGTTTTCAAGGTGCTAATATGACATACAGAGTCTTAAGATGTCCGAACTTGTAGTAAGATGTTCGAAGAACTCGGACGAATTCATTAGGTGTATTATGGAGTTTTAAGGTTTCATACGGTGATGTATGGTGTTCTTAGGAGTTGTAAGACGTCCTAAATTATACTAAAGCTCTTTTCGAGTTGCTAATGTGGCATAAAGAGTGGTAAGATATCCTAAGTTGTCGTACGATGTTCAAAAGACTCGGACGAATTCATTAGGTTTATGATGGAGTTTTAAGGTTTCGTACGGTGTTGTTAGGAGTTTTAAGGCGTCTTATGTTATACTAACATGCTTTTCAAGGTGCTAATATGACATACAGAGACTTAAGATGTCCGAACTTGTAGTACGATGTTCAAAGAACTCGGACGAATTCATTAGGTGTATTATGGAGTTTTAAGGTTTCATACGGTGATGTATGGTGTTCTTAGGAGTTGTAAGACTGCCTACATTATAGTAACGTTCTTTTCGAGTTGCTAATGTGGCATAAAGAGTCGTAACATGTCCTGAGTTGTCATACGATGTTCAAAAGACTCGGACGATTTCTTTAGGTTTATTATGGAGTTTTAAGGTTTCGAACGGTGTTGTCAGCTCTTGTTAGGAGTTTTAAGGCGTCCTATGTTATACTAACATGCTTTTCAAGGTGCTAATATGGCATACAGAGTCGTAAGATGTCTTAAGTTGCCGTACGATCTTCAAAGGACTCGGATGAATTCATTAGGTTTATTATTGAGTTTTAACGTTTCGTACAGTGATGTAAGGTGTTCTTAGGAGTTGTAACGCTTCCAACATTATTCTAACGTGCTTTTCAAGTTGCTAATCTCGCATCCTAAGGAGTAACATCTCCTTAGTTGTCGTACGATGTTCAATGGACTTCGACGAATTCATTAGGTTTATTATGGAGTTTGAAGGTTTGTACGGTGTTGTAAGGTGTTGTTAGGAGTTGTAAGGCGTCCTACATTATACTAACGTGCTTTTCAAGGTGCTAATGTGCATACAGAGTCGTAAGATGTCCTAAGTTGTCGTACGATGTTCAAAGGACTCGGACGAATTCATTATGTTTATAATGGAATTTTAAGGTTTCGTACGATGTTGTAAGGTGTTTTTAGGAGTATTAAGGCATCCTATGTTATACTAACGTGGTTTTCAAGGTGCTAATATGACATACAGAGTCTTAAGATGTCCGAACTTGTAGTAAGATGTTCGAAGAACTCGGACGAATTCATTAGGTGTATTATGGAGTTTTAAGGTTTCATACGGTGATGTATGGTGTTCTTAGGAGTTGTAAGACGTCCTAAATTATACTAAAGCTCTTTTCGAGTTGCTAATGTGGCATAAAGAGTGGTAAGATATCCTAAGTTGTCGTACGATGTTCAAAAGACTCGGACGAATTCATTAGGTTTATGATGGAGTTTTAAGGTTTCGTACGGTGTTGTTAGGAGTTTTAAGGCGTCTTATGTTATACTAACATGCTTTTCAAGGTGCTAATATGACATACAGAGACTTAAGATGTCCGAACTTGTAGTACGATGTTCAAAGAACTCGGACGAATTCATTAGGTGTATTATGGAGTTTTAAGGTTTCATACGGTGATGTATGGTGTTCTTAGGAGTTGTAAGACTGCCTACATTATAGTAACGTTCTTTTCGAGTTGCTAATGTGGCATAAAGAGTCGTAACATGTCCTGAGTTGTCATACGATGTTCAAAAGACTCGGACGATTTCTTTAGGTTTATTATGGAGTTTTAAGGTTTCGAACGGTGTTGTCAGCTGTTGTTAGGAGTTTTAAGGCGTCCTATGTTATACTAACATGCTTTTCAAGGTGCTAATATGGCATACAGAGTCGTAAGATGTCTTAAGTTGCCGTACGATCTTCAAAGGACTCGGATGAATTCATTAGGTTTATTATTGAGTTTTAACGTTTCGTACAGTGATGTAAGGTGTTCTTAGGAGTTGTAACGCTTCCAACATTATTCTAACGTGCTTTTCAAGTTGCTAATCTCGCATCCTAAGGAGTAACATCTCCTTAGTTGTCGTACGATGTTCAATGGACTTCGACGAATTCATTAGGTTTATTATGGAGTTTGAAGGTTTGTACGGTGTTGTAAGGTGTTGTTAGGAGTTGTAAGGCGTCCTACATTATACTAACGTGCTTTTCAAGGTGCTAATGTGCATACAGAGTCGTAAGATGTCCTAAGTTGTCGTACGATGTTCAAAGGACTCGGACGAATTCATTATGTTTATAATGGAATTTTAAGGTTTCGTACGATGTTGTAAGGTGTTTTTAGGAGTATTAAGGCATCCTATGTTATACTAACGTGGTTTTCAAGGTGCTAATATGACATACAGAGTCTTAAGATGTCCGAACTTGTAGTAAGATGTTCGAAGAACTCGGACGAATTCATTAGGTGTATTATGGAGTTTTAAGGTTTCATACGGTGATGTATGGTGTTCTTAGGAGTTGTAAGACGTCCTAAATTATACTAAAGCTCTTTTCGAGTTGCTAATGTGGCATAAAGAGTGGTAAGATATCCTAAGTTGTCGTACGATGTTCAAAAGACTCGGACGAATTCATTAGGTTTATGATGGAGTTTTAAGGTTTCGTACGGTGTTGTTAGGAGTTTTAAGGCGTCTTATGTTATACTAACATGCTTTTCAAGGTGCTAATATGACATACAGAGACTTAAGATGTCCGAACTTGTAGTACGATGTTCAAAGAACTCGGACGAATTCATTAGGTGTATTATGGAGTTTTAAGGTTTCATACGGTGATGTATGGTGTTCTTAGGAGTTGTAAGACTGCCTACATTATAGTAACGTTCTTTTCGAGTTGCTAATGTGGCATAAAGAGTCGTAACATGTCCTGAGTTGTCATACGATGTTCAAAAGACTCGGACGATTTCTTTAGGTTTATTATGGAGTTTTAAGGTTTCGAACGGTGTTGTCAGCTGTTGTTAGGAGTTTTAAGGCGTCCTATGTTATACTAACATGCTTTTCAAGGTGCTAATATGGCATACAGAGTCGTAAGATGTCTTAAGTTGCCGTACGATCTTCAAAGGACTCGGATGAATTCATTAGGTTTATTATTGAGTTTTAACGTTTCGTACAGTGATGTAAGGTGTTCTTAGGAGTTGTAACGCTTCCAACATTATTCTAACGTGCTTTTCAAGTTGCTAATCTCGCATCCTAAGGAGTAACATCTCCTTAGTTGTCGTACGATGTTCAATGGACTTCGACGAATTCATTAGGTTTATTATGGAGTTTGAAGGTTTGTACGGTGTTGTAAGGTGTTGTTAGGAGTTGTAAGGCGTCCTACATTATACTAACGTGCTTTTCAAGGTGCTAATGTGCATACAGAGTCGTAAGATGTCCTAAGTTGTCGTACGATGTTCAAAGGACTCGGACGAATTCATTATGTTTATAATGGAATTTTAAGGTTTCGTACGATGTTGTAAGGTGTTTTTAGGAGTATTAAGGCATCCTATGTTATACTAACGTGGTTTTCAAGGTGCTAATATGACATACAGAGTCTTAAGATGTCCGAACTTGTAGTAAGATGTTCGAAGAACTCGGACGAATTCATTAGGTGTATTATGGAGTTTTAAGGTTTCATACGGTGATGTATGGTGTTCTTAGGAGTTGTAAGACGTCCTAAATTATACTAAAGCTCTTTTCGAGTTGCTAATGTGGCATAAAGAGTGGTAAGATATCCTAAGTTGTCGTACGATGTTCAAAAGACTCGGACGAATTCATTAGGTTTATGATGGAGTTTTAAGGTTTCGTACGGTGTTGTTAGGAGTTTTAAGGCGTCTTATGTTATACTAACATGCTTTTCAAGGTGCTAATATGACATACAGAGACTTAAGATGTCCGAACTTGTAGTACGATGTTCAAAGAACTCGGACGAATTCATTAGGTGTATTATGGAGTTTTAAGGTTTCATACGGTGATGTATGGTGTTCTTAGGAGTTGTAAGACTGCCTACATTATAGTAACGTTCTTTTCGAGTTGCTAATGTGGCATAAAGAGTCGTAACATGTCCTGAGTTGTCATACGATGTTCAAAAGACTCGGACGATTTCTTTAGGTTTATTATGGAGTTTTAAGGTTTCGAACGGTGTTGTCAGCTGTTGTTAGGAGTTTTAAGGCGTCCTATGTTATACTAACATGCTTTTCAAGGTGCTAATATGGCATACAGAGTCGTAAGATGTCTTAAGTTGCCGTACGATCTTCAAAGGACTCGGATGAATTCATTAGGTTTATTATTGAGTTTTAACGTTTCGTACAGTGATGTAAGGTGTTCTTAGGAGTTGTAACGCTTCCAACATTATTCTAACGTGCTTTTCAAGTTGCTAATCTCGCATCCTAAGGAGTAACATCTCCTTAGTTGTCGTACGATGTTCAATGGACTTCGACGAATTCATTAGGTTTATTATGGAGTTTGAAGGTTTGTACGGTGTTGTAAGGTGTTGTTAGGAGTTGTAAGGCGTCCTACATTATACTAACGTGCTTTTCAAGGTGCTAATGTGCATACAGAGTCGTAAGATGTCCTAAGTTGTCGTACGATGTTCAAAGGACTCGGACGAATTCATTATGTTTATAATGGAATTTTAAGGTTTCGTACGATGTTGTAAGGTGTTTTTAGGAGTATTAAGGCATCCTATGTTATACTAACGTGGTTTTCAAGGTGCTAATATGACATACAGAGTCTTAAGATGTCCGAACTTGTAGTAAGATGTTCGAAGAACTCGGACGAATTCATTAGGTGTATTATGGAGTTTTAAGGTTTCATACGGTGATGTATGGTGTTCTTAGGAGTTGTAAGACGTCCTAAATTATACTAAAGCTCTTTTCGAGTTGCTAATGTGGCATAAAGAGTGGTAAGATATCCTAAGTTGTCGTACGATGTTCAAAAGACTCGGACGAATTCATTAGGTTTATGATGGAGTTTTAAGGTTTCGTACGGTGTTGTTAGGAGTTTTAAGGCGTCTTATGTTATACTAACATGCTTTTCAAGGTGCTAATATGACATACAGAGACTTAAGATGTCCGAACTTGTAGTACGATGTTCAAAGAACTCGGACGAATTCATTAGGTGTATTATGGAGTTTTAAGGTTTCATACGGTGATGTATGGTGTTCTTAGGAGTTGTAAGACTGCCTACATTATAGTAACGTTCTTTTCGAGTTGCTAATGTGGCATAAAGAGTCGTAACATGTCCTGAGTTGTCATACGATGTTCAAAAGACTCGGACGATTTCTTTAGGTTTATTATGGAGTTTTAAGGTTTCGAACGGTGTTGTCAGCTGTTGTTAGGAGTTTTAAGGCGTCCTATGTTATACTAACATGCTTTTCAAGGTGCTAATATGGCATACAGAGTCGTAAGATGTCTTAAGTTGCCGTACGATCTTCAAAGGACTCGGATGAATTCATTAGGTTTATTATTGAGTTTTAACGTTTCGTACAGTGATGTAAGGTGTTCTTAGGAGTTGTAACGCTTCCAACATTATTCTAACGTGCTTTTCAAGTTGCTAATCTCGCATCCTAAGGAGTAACATCTCCTTAGTTGTCGTACGATGTTCAATGGACTTCGACGAATTCATTAGGTTTATTATGGAGTTTGAAGGTTTGTACGGTGTTGTAAGGTGTTGTTAGGAGTTGTAAGGCGTCCTACATTATACTAACGTGCTTTTCAAGGTGCTAATGTGCATACAGAGTCGTAAGATGTCCTAAGTTGTCGTACGATGTTCAAAGGACTCGGACGAATTCATTATGTTTATAATGGAATTTTAAGGTTTCGTACGATGTTGTAAGGTGTTTTTAGGAGTATTAAGGCATCCTATGTTATACTAACGTGGTTTTCAAGGTGCTAATATGACATACAGAGTCTTAAGATGTCCGAACTTGTAGTAAGATGTTCGAAGAACTCGGACGAATTCATTAGGTGTATTATGGAGTTTTAAGGTTTCATACGGTGATGTATGGTGTTCTTAGGAGTTGTAAGACGTCCTAAATTATACTAAAGCTCTTTTCGAGTTGCTAATGTGGCATAAAGAGTGGTAAGATATCCTAAGTTGTCGTACGATGTTCAAAAGACTCGGACGAATTCATTAGGTTTATGATGGAGTTTTAAGGTTTCGTACGGTGTTGTTAGGAGTTTTAAGGCGTCTTATGTTATACTAACATGCTTTTCAAGGTGCTAATATGACATACAGAGACTTAAGATGTCCGAACTTGTAGTACGATGTTCAAAGAACTCGGACGAATTCATTAGGTGTATTATGGAGTTTTAAGGTTTCATACGGTGATGTATGGTGTTCTTAGGAGTTGTAAGACTGCCTACATTATAGTAACGTTCTTTTCGAGTTGCTAATGTGGCATAAAGAGTCGTAACATGTCCTGAGTTGTCATACGATGTTCAAAAGACTCGGACGATTTCTTTAGGTTTATTATGGAGTTTTAAGGTTTCGAACGGTGTTGTCAGCTGTTGTTAGGAGTTTTAAGGCGTCCTATGTTATACTAACATGCTTTTCAAGGTGCTAATATGGCATACAGAGTCGTAAGATGTCTTAAGTTGCCGTACGATCTTCAAAGGACTCGGATGAATTCATTAGGTTTATTATTGAGTTTTAACGTTTCGTACAGTGATGTAAGGTGTTCTTAGGAGTTGTAACGCTTCCAACATTATTCTAACGTGCTTTTCAAGTTGCTAATCTCGCATCCTAAGGAGTAACATCTCCTTAGTTGTCGTACGATGTTCAATGGACTTCGACGAATTCATTAGGTTTATTATGGAGTTTGAAGGTTTGTACGGTGTTGTAAGGTGTTGTTAGGAGTTGTAAGGCGTCCTACATTATACTAACGTGCTTTTCAAGGTGCTAATGTGCATACAGAGTCGTAAGATGTCCTAAGTTGTCGTATGATGTTCAAAGGACTCGGACGAATTCATTATGTTTATAATGGAATTTTAAGGTTTCGTACGATGTTGTAAGGTGTTTTTAGGAGTATTAAGGCATCCTATGTTATACTAACGTGGTTTTCAAGGTGCTAATATGACATACAGAGTCTTAAGATGTCCGAACTTGTAGTAAGATGTTCGAAGAACTCGGACGAATTCATTAGGTGTATTATGGAGTTTTAAGGTTTCATACGGTGATGTATGGTGTTCTTAGGAGTTGTAAGACGTCCTAAATTATACTAAAGCTCTTTTCGAGTTGCTAATGTGGCATAAAGAGTGGTAAGATATCCTAAGTTGTCGTACGATGTTCAAAAGACTCGGACGAATTCATTAGGTTTATGATGGAGTTTTAAGGTTTCGTACGGTGTTGTTAGGAGTTTTAAGGCGTCTTATGTTATACTAACATGCTTTTCAAGGTGCTAATATGACATACAGAGACTTAAGATGTCCGAACTTGTAGTACGATGTTCAAAGAACTCGGACGAATTCATTAGGTGTATTATGGAGTTTTAAGGTTTCATACGGTGATGTATGGTGTTCTTAGGAGTTGTAAGACTGCCTACATTATAGTAACGTTCTTTTCGAGTTGCTAATGTGGCATAAAGAGTCGTAACATGTCCTGAGTTGTCATACGATGTTCAAAAGACTCGGACGATTTCTTTAGGTTTATTATGGAGTTTTAAGGTTTCGAACGGTGTTGTCAGCTGTTGTTAGGAGTTTTAAGGCGTCCTATGTTATACTAACATGCTTTTCAAGGTGCTAATATGGCATACAGAGTCGTAAGATGTCTTAAGTTGCCGTACGATCTTCAAAGGACTCGGATGAATTCATTAGGTTTATTATTGAGTTTTAACGTTTCGTACAGTGATGTAAGGTGTTCTTAGGAGTTGTAACGCTTCCAACATTATTCTAACGTGCTTTTCAAGTTGCTAATCTCGCATCCTAAGGAGTAACATCTCCTTAGTTGTCGTACGATGTTCAATGGACTTCGACGAATTCATTAGGTTTATTATGGAGTTTGAAGGTTTGTACGGTGTTGTAAGGTGTTGTTAGGAGTTGTAAGGCGTCCTACATTATACTAACGTGCTTTTCAAGGTGCTAATGTGCATACAGAGTCGTAAGATGTCCTAAGTTGTCGTACGATGTTCAAAGGACTCGGACGAATTCATTATGTTTATAATGGAATTTTAAGGTTTCGTACGATGTTGTAAGGTGTTTTTAGGAGTATTAAGGCATCCTATGTTATACTAACGTGGTTTTCAAGGTGCTAATATGACATACAGAGTCTTAAGATGTCCGAACTTGTAGTAAGATGTTCGAAGAACTCGGACGAATTCATTAGGTGTATTATGGAGTTTTAAGGTTTCATACGGTGATGTATGGTGTTCTTAGGAGTTGTAAGACGTCCTAAATTATACTAAAGCTCTTTTCGAGTTGCTAATGTGGCATAAAGAGTGGTAAGATATCCTAAGTTGTCGTACGATGTTCAAAAGACTCGGACGAATTCATTAGGTTTATGATGGAGTTTTAAGGTTTCGTACGGTGTTGTTAGGAGTTTTAAGGCGTCTTATGTTATACTAACATGCTTTTCAAGGTGCTAATATGACATACAGAGACTTAAGATGTCCGAACTTGTAGTACGATGTTCAAAGAACTCGGACGAATTCATTAGGTGTATTATGGAGTTTTAAGGTTTCATACGGTGATGTATGGTGTTCTTAGGAGTTGTAAGACTGCCTACATTATAGTAACGTTCTTTTCGAGTTGCTAATGTGGCATAAAGAGTCGTAACATGTCCTGAGTTGTCATACGATGTTCAAAAGACTCGGACGATTTCTTTAGGTTTATTATGGAGTTTTAAGGTTTCGAACGGTGTTGTCAGCTGTTGTTAGGAGTTTTAAGGCGTCCTATGTTATACTAACATGCTTTTCAAGGTGCTAATATGGCATACAGAGTCGTAAGATGTCTTAAGTTGCCGTACGATCTTCAAAGGACTCGGATGAATTCATTAGGTTTATTATTGAGTTTTAACGTTTCGTACAGTGATGTAAGGTGTTCTTAGGAGTTGTAACGCTTCCAACATTATTCTAACGTGCTTTTCAAGTTGCTAATCTCGCATCCTAAGGAGTAACATCTCCTTAGTTGTCGTACGATGTTCAATGGACTTCGACGAATTCATTAGGTTTATTATGGAGTTTGAAGGTTTGTACGGTGTTGTAAGGTGTTGTTAGGAGTTGTAAGGCGTCCTACATTATACTAACGTGCTTTTCAAGGTGCTAATGTGCATACAGAGTCGTAAGATGTCCTAAGTTGTCGTACGATGTTCAAAGGACTCGGACGAATTCATTATGTTTATAATGGAATTTTAAGGTTTCGTACGATGTTGTAAGGTGTTTTTAGGAGTATTAAGGCATCCTATGTTATACTAACGTGGTTTTCAAGGTGCTAATATGACATACAGAGTCTTAAGATGTCCGAACTTGTAGTAAGATGTTCGAAGAACTCGGACGAATTCATTAGGTGTATTATGGAGTTTTAAGGTTTCATACGGTGATGTATGGTGTTCTTAGGAGTTGTAAGACGTCCTAAATTATACTAAAGCTCTTTTCGAGTTGCTAATGTGGCATAAAGAGTGGTAAGATATCCTAAGTTGTCGTACGATGTTCAAAAGACTCGGACGAATTCATTAGGTTTATGATGGAGTTTTAAGGTTTTGTACGGTGTTGTTAGGAGTTTTAAGGCGTCTTATGTTATACTAACATGCTTTTCAAGGTGCTAATATGACATACAGAGACTTAAGATGTCCGAACTTGTAGTACGATGTTCAAAGAACTCGGACGAATTCATTAGGTGTATTATGGAGTTTTAAGGTTTCATACGGTGATGTATGGTGTTCTTAGGAGTTGTAAGACTGCCTACATTATAGTAACGTTCTTTTCGAGTTGCTAATGTGGCATAAAGAGTCGTAACATGTCCTGAGTTGTCATACGATGTTCAAAAGACTCGGACGATTTCTTTAGGTTTATTATGGAGTTTTAAGGTTTCGAACGGTGTTGTCAGCTGTTGTTAGGAGTTTTAAGGCGTCCTATGTTATACTAACATGCTTTTCAAGGTGCTAATATGGCATACAGAGTCGTAAGATGTCTTAAGTTGCCGTACGATCTTCAAAGGACTCGGATGAATTCATTAGGTTTATTATTGAGTTTTAACGTTTCGTACAGTGATGTAAGGTGTTCTTAGGAGTTGTAACGCTTCCAACATTATTCTAACGTGCTTTTCAAGTTGCTAATCTCGCATCCTAAGGAGTAACATCTCCTTAGTTGTCGTACGATGTTCAATGGACTTCGACGAATTCATTAGGTTTATTATGGAGTTTGAAGGTTTGTACGGTGTTGTAAGGTGTTGTTAGGAGTTGTAAGGCGTCCTACATTATACTAACGTGCTTTTCAAGGTGCTAATGTGCATACAGAGTCGTAAGATGTCCTAAGTTGTCGTACGATGTTCAAAGGACTCGGACGAATTCATTATGTTTATAATGGAATTTTAAGGTTTCGTACGATGTTGTAAGGTGTTTTTAGGAGTATTAAGGCATCCTATGTTATACTAACGTGGTTTTCAAGGTGCTAATATGACATACAGAGTCTTAAGATGTCCGAACTTGTAGTAAGATGTTCGAAGAACTCGGACGAATTCATTAGGTGTATTATGGAGTTTTAAGGTTTCATACGGTGATGTATGGTGTTCTTAGGAGTTGTAAGACGTCCTAAATTATACTAAAGCTCTTTTCGAGTTGCTAATGTGGCATAAAGAGTGGTAAGATATCCTAAGTTGTCGTACGATGTTCAAAAGACTCGGACGAATTCATTAGGTTTATGATGGAGTTTTAAGGTTTCGTACGGTGTTGTTAGGAGTTTTAAGGCGTCTTATGTTATACTAACATGCTTTTCAAGGTGCTAATATGACATACAGAGACTTAAGATGTCCGAACTTGTAGTACGATGTTCAAAGAACTCGGACGAATTCATTAGGTGTATTATGGAGTTTTAAGGTTTCATACGGTGATGTATGGTGTTCTTAGGAGTTGTAAGACTGCCTACATTATAGTAACGTTCTTTTCGAGTTGCTAATGTGGCATAAAGAGTCGTAACATGTCCTGAGTTGTCATACGATGTTCAAAAGACTCGGACGATTTCTTTAGGTTTATTATGGAGTTTTAAGGTTTCGAACGGTGTTGTCAGCTGTTGTTAGGAGTTTTAAGGCGTCCTATGTTATACTAACATGCTTTTCAAGGTGCTAATATGGCATACAGAGTCGTAAGATGTCTTAAGTTGCCGTACGATCTTCAAAGGACTCGGATGAATTCATTAGGTTTATTATTGAGTTTTAACGTTTCGTACAGTGATGTAAGGTGTTCTTAGGAGTTGTAACGCTTCCAACATTATTCTAACGTGCTTTTCAAGTTGCTAATCTCGCATCCTAAGGAGTAACATCTCCTTAGTTGTCGTACGATGTTCAATGGACTTCGACGAATTCATTAGGTTTATTATGGAGTTTGAAGGTTTTTACGGTGTTGTAAGGTGTTGTTAGGAGTTGTAAGGCGTCCTACATTATACTAACGTGCTTTTCAAGGTGCTAATGTGCATACAGAGTCGTAAGATGTCCTAAGTTGTCGTACGATGTTCAAAGGACTCGGACGAATTCATTATGTTTATAATGGAATTTTAAGGTTTCGTACGATGTTGTAAGGTGTTTTTAGGAGTATTAAGGCATCCTATGTTATACTAACGTGGTTTTCAAGGTGCTAATATGACATACAGAGTCTTAAGATGTCCGAACTTGTAGTAAGATGTTCGAAGAACTCGGACGAATTCATTAGGTGTATTATGGAGTTTTAAGGTTTCATACGGTGATGTATGGTGTTCTTAGGAGTTGTAAGACGTCCTAAATTATACTAAAGCTCTTTTCGAGTTGCTAATGTGGCATAAAGAGTGGTAAGATATCCTAAGTTGTCGTACGATGTTCAAAAGACTCGGACGAATTCATTAGGTTTATGATGGAGTTTTAAGGTTTCGTACGGTGTTGTTAGGAGTTTTAAGGCGTCTTATGTTATACTAACATGCTTTTCAAGGTGCTAATATGACATACAGAGACTTAAGATGTCCGAACTTGTAGTACGATGTTCAAAGAACTCGGACGAATTCATTAGGTGTATTATGGAGTTTTAAGGTTTCATACGGTGATGTATGGTGTTCTTAGGAGTTGTAAGACTGCCTACATTATAGTAACGTTCTTTTCGAGTTGCTAATGTGGCATAAAGAGTCGTAACATGTCCTGAGTTGTCATACGATGTTCAAAAGACTCGGACGATTTCTTTAGGTTTATTATGGAGTTTTAAGGTTTCGAACGGTGTTGTCAGCTGTTGTTAGGAGTTTTAAGGCGTCCTATGTTATACTAACATGCTTTTCAAGGTGCTAATATGGCATACAGAGTCGTAAGATGTCTTAAGTTGCCGTACGATCTTCAAAGGACTCGGATGAATTCATTAGGTTTATTATTGAGTTTTAACGTTTCGTACAGTGATGTAAGGTGTTCTTAGGAGTTGTAACGCTTCCAACATTATTCTAACGTGCTTTTCAAGTTGCTAATCTCGCATCCTAAGGAGTAACATCTCCTTAGTTGTCGTACGATGTTCAATGGACTTCGACGAATTCATTAGGTTTATTATGGAGTTTGAAGGTTTGTACGGTGTTGTAAGGTGTTGTTAGGAGTTGTAAGGCGTCCTACATTATACTAACGTGCTTTTCAAGGTGCTAATGTGCATACAGAGTCGTAAGATGTCCTAAGTTGTCGTACGATGTTCAAAGGACTCGGACGAATTCATTATGTTTATAATGGAATTTTAAGGTTTCGTACGATGTTGTAAGGTGTTTTTAGGAGTATTAAGGCATCCTATGTTATACTAACGTGGTTTTCAAGGTGCTAATATGACATACAGAGTCTTAAGATGTCCGAACTTGTAGTAAGATGTTCGAAGAACTCGGACGAATTCATTAGGTGTATTATGGAGTTTTAAGGTTTCATACGGTGATGTATGGTGTTCTTAGGAGTTGTAAGACGTCCTAAATTATACTAAAGCTCTTTTCGAGTTGCTAATGTGGCATAAAGAGTGGTAAGATATCCTAAGTTGTCGTACGATGTTCAAAAGACTCGGACGAATTCATTAGGTTTATGATGGAGTTTTAAGGTTTCGTACGGTGTTGTTAGGAGTTTTAAGGCGTCTTATGTTATACTAACATGCTTTTCAAGGTGCTAATATGACATACAGAGACTTAAGATGTCCGAACTTGTAGTACGATGTTCAAAGAACTCGGACGAATTCATTAGGTGTATTATGGAGTTTTAAGGTTTCATACGGTGATGTATGGTGTTCTTAGGAGTTGTAAGACTGCCTACATTATAGTAACGTTCTTTTCGAGTTGCTAATGTGGCATAAAGAGTCGTAACATGTCCTGAGTTGTCATACGATGTTCAAAAGACTCGGACGATTTCTTTAGGTTTATTATGGAGTTTTAAGGTTTCGAACGGTGTTGTCAGCTGTTGTTAGGAGTTTTAAGGCGTCCTATGTTATACTAACATGCTTTTCAAGGTGCTAATATGGCATACAGAGTCGTAAGATGTCTTAAGTTGCCGTACGATCTTCAAAGGACTCGGATGAATTCATTAGGTTTATTATTGAGTTTTAACGTTTCGTACAGTGATGTAAGGTGTTCTTAGGAGTTGTAACGCTTCCAACATTATTCTAACGTGCTTTTCAAGTTGCTAATCTCGCATCCTAAGGAGTAACATCTCCTTAGTTGTCGTACGATGTTCAATGGACTTCGACGAATTCATTAGGTTTATTATGGAGTTTGAAGGTTTGTACGGTGTTGTAAGGTGTTGTTAGGAGTTGTAAGGCGTCCTACATTATACTAACGTGCTTTTCAAGGTGCTAATGTGCATACAGAGTCGTAAGATGTCCTAAGTTGTCGTACGATGTTCAAAGGACTCGGACGAATTCATTATGTTTATAATGGAATTTTAAGGTTTCGTACGATGTTGTAAGGTGTTTTTAGGAGTATTAAGGCATCCTATGTTATACTAACGTGGTTTTCAAGGTGCTAATATGACATACAGAGTCTTAAGATGTCCGAACTTGTAGTAAGATGTTCGAAGAACTCGGACGAATTCATTAGGTGTATTATGGAGTTTTAAGGTTTCATACGGTGATGTATGGTGTTCTTAGGAGTTGTAAGACGTCCTAAATTATACTAAAGCTCTTTTCGAGTTGCTAATGTGGCATAAAGAGTGGTAAGATATCCTAAGTTGTCGTACGATGTTCAAAAGACTCGGACGAATTCATTAGGTTTATGATGGAGTTTTAAGGTTTTGTACGGTGTTGTTAGGAGTTTTAAGGCGTCTTATGTTATACTAACATGCTTTTCAAGGTGCTAATATGACATACAGAGACTTAAGATGTCCGAACTTGTAGTACGATGTTCAAAGAACTCGGACGAATTCATTAGGTGTATTATGGAGTTTTAAGGTTTCATACGGTGATGTATGGTGTTCTTAGGAGTTGTAAGACTGCCTACATTATAGTAACGTTCTTTTCGAGTTGCTAATGTGGCATAAAGAGTCGTAACATGTCCTGAGTTGTCATACGATGTTCAAAAGACTCGGACGATTTCTTTAGGTTTATTATGGAGTTTTAAGGTTTCGAACGGTGTTGTCAGCTGTTGTTAGGAGTTTTAAGGCGTCCTATGTTATACTAACATGCTTTTCAAGGTGCTAATATGGCATACAGAGTCGTAAGATGTCTTAAGTTGCCGTACGATCTTCAAAGGACTCGGATGAATTCATTAGGTTTATTATTGAGTTTTAACGTTTCGTACAGTGATGTAAGGTGTTCTTAGGAGTTGTAACGCTTCCAACATTATTCTAACGTGCTTTTCAAGTTGCTAATCTCGCATCCTAAGGAGTAACATCTCCTTAGTTGTCGTACGATGTTCAATGGACTTCGACGAATTCATTAGGTTTATTATGGAGTTTGAAGGTTTGTACGGTGTTGTAAGGTGTTGTTAGGAGTTGTAAGGCGTCCTACATTATACTAACGTGCTTTTCAAGGTGCTAATGTGCATACAGAGTCGTAAGATGTCCTAAGTTGTCGTACGATGTTCAAAGGACTCGGACGAATTCATTATGTTTATAATGGAATTTTAAGGTTTCGTACGATGTTGTAAGGTGTTTTTAGGAGTATTAAGGCATCCTATGTTATACTAACGTGGTTTTCAAGGTGCTAATATGACATACAGAGTCTTAAGATGTCCGAACTTGTAGTAAGATGTTCGAAGAACTCGGACGAATTCATTAGGTGTATTATGGAGTTTTAAGGTTTCATACGGTGATGTATGGTGTTCTTAGGAGTTGTAAGACGTCCTAAATTATACTAAAGCTCTTTTCGAGTTGCTAATGTGGCATAAAGAGTGGTAAGATATCCTAAGTTGTCGTACGATGTTCAAAAGACTCGGACGAATTCATTAGGTTTATGATGGAGTTTTAAGGTTTCGTACGGTGTTGTTAGGAGTTTTAAGGCGTCTTATGTTATACTAACATGCTTTTCAAGGTGCTAATATGACATACAGAGACTTAAGATGTCCGAACTTGTAGTACGATGTTCAAAGAACTCGGACGAATTCATTAGGTGTATTATGGAGTTTTAAGGTTTCATACGGTGATGTATGGTGTTCTTAGGAGTTGTAAGACTGCCTACATTATAGTAACGTTCTTTTCGAGTTGCTAATGTGGCATAAAGAGTCGTAACATGTCCTGAGTTGTCATACGATGTTCAAAAGACTCGGACGATTTCTTTAGGTTTATTATGGAGTTTTAAGGTTTCGAACGGTGTTGTCAGCTGTTGTTAGGAGTTTTAAGGCGTCCTATGTTATACTAACATGCTTTTCAAGGTGCTAATATGGCATACAGAGTCGTAAGATGTCTTAAGTTGCCGTACGATCTTCAAAGGACTCGGATGAATTCATTAGGTTTATTATTGAGTTTTAACGTTTCGTACAGTGATGTAAGGTGTTCTTAGGAGTTGTAACGCTTCCAACATTATTCTAACGTGCTTTTCAAGTTGCTAATCTCGCATCCTAAGGAGTAACATCTCCTTAGTTGTCGTACGATGTTCAATGGACTTCGACGAATTCATTAGGTTTATTATGGAGTTTGAAGGTTTGTACGGTGTTGTAAGGTGTTGTTAGGAGTTGTAAGGCGTCCTACATTATACTAACGTGCTTTTCAAGGTGCTAATGTGCATACAGAGTCGTAAGATGTCCTAAGTTGTCGTACGATGTTCAAAGGACTCGGACGAATTCATTATGTTTATAATGGAATTTTAAGGTTTCGTACGATGTTGTAAGGTGTTTTTAGGAGTATTAAGGCATCCTATGTTATACTAACGTGGTTTTCAAGGTGCTAATATGACATACAGAGTCTTAAGATGTCCGAACTTGTAGTAAGATGTTCGAAGAACTCGGACGAATTCATTAGGTGTATTATGGAGTTTTAAGGTTTCATACGGTGATGTATGGTGTTCTTAGGAGTTGTAAGACGTCCTAAATTATACTAAAGCTCTTTTCGAGTTGCTAATGTGGCATAAAGAGTGGTAAGATATCCTAAGTTGTCGTACGATGTTCAAAAGACTCGGACGAATTCATTAGGTTTATGATGGAGTTTTAAGGTTTCGTACGGTGTTGTTAGGAGTTTTAAGGCGTCTTATGTTATACTAACATGCTTTTCAAGGTGCTAATATGACATACAGAGACTTAAGATGTCCGAACTTGTAGTACGATGTTCAAAGAACTCGGACGAATTCATTAGGTGTATTATGGAGTTTTAAGGTTTCATACGGTGATGTATGGTGTTCTTAGGAGTTGTAAGACTGCCTACATTATAGTAACGTTCTTTTCGAGTTGCTAATGTGGCATAAAGAGTCGTAACATGTCCTGAGTTGTCATACGATGTTCAAAAGACTCGGACGATTTCTTTAGGTTTATTATGGAGTTTTAAGGTTTCGAACGGTGTTGTCAGCTGTTGTTAGGAGTTTTAAGGCGTCCTATGTTATACTAACATGCTTTTCAAGGTGCTAATATGGCATACAGAGTCGTAAGATGTCTTAAGTTGCCGTACGATCTTCAAAGGACTCGGATGAATTCATTAGGTTTATTATTGAGTTTTAACGTTTCGTACAGTGATGTAAGGTGTTCTTAGGAGTTGTAACGCTTCCAACATTATTCTAACGTGCTTTTCAAGTTGCTAATCTCGCATCCTAAGGAGTAACATCTCCTTAGTTGTCGTACGATGTTCAATGGACTTCGACGAATTCATTAGGTTTATTATGGAGTTTGAAGGTTTGTACGGTGTTGTAAGGTGTTGTTAGGAGTTGTAAGGCGTCCTACATTATACTAACGTGCTTTTCAAGGTGCTAATGTGCATACAGAGTCGTAAGATGTCCTAAGTTGTCGTACGATGTTCAAAGGACTCGGACGAATTCATTATGTTTATAATGGAATTTTAAGGTTTCGTACGATGTTGTAAGGTGTTTTTAGGAGTATTAAGGCATCCTATGTTATACTAACGTGGTTTTCAAGGTGCTAATATGACATACAGAGTCTTAAGATGTCCGAACTTGTAGTAAGATGTTCGAAGAACTCGGACGAATTCATTAGGTGTATTATGGAGTTTTAAGGTTTCATACGGTGATGTATGGTGTTCTTAGGAGTTGTAAGACGTCCTAAATTATACTAAAGCTCTTTTCGAGTTGCTAATGTGGCATAAAGAGTGGTAAGATATCCTAAGTTGTCGTACGATGTTCAAAAGACTCGGACGAATTCATTAGGTTTATGATGGAGTTTTAAGGTTTCGTACGGTGTTGTTAGGAGTTTTAAGGCGTCTTATGTTATACTAACATGCTTTTCAAGGTGCTAATATGACATACAGAGACTTAAGATGTCCGAACTTGTAGTACGATGTTCAAAGAACTCGGACGAATTCATTAGGTGTATTATGGAGTTTTAAGGTTTCATACGGTGATGTATGGTGTTCTTAGGAGTTGTAAGACTGCCTACATTATAGTAACGTTCTTTTCGAGTTGCTAATGTGGCATAAAGAGTCGTAACATGTCCTGAGTTGTCATACGATGTTCAAAAGACTCGGACGATTTCTTTAGGTTTATTATGGAGTTTTAAGGTTTCGAACGGTGTTGTCAGCTGTTGTTAGGAGTTTTAAGGCGTCCTATGTTATACTAACATGCTTTTCAAGGTGCTAATATGGCATACAGAGTCGTAAGATGTCTTAAGTTGCCGTACGATCTTCAAAGGACTCGGATGAATTCATTAGGTTTATTATTGAGTTTTAACGTTTCGTACAGTGATGTAAGGTGTTCTTAGGAGTTGTAACGCTTCCAACATTATTCTAACGTGCTTTTCAAGTTGCTAATCTCGCATCCTAAGGAGTAACATCTCCTTAGTTGTCGTACGATGTTCAATGGACTTCGACGAATTCATTAGGTTTATTATGGAGTTTGAAGGTTTGTACGGTGTTGTAAGGTGTTGTTAGGAGTTGTAAGGCGTCCTACATTATACTAACGTGCTTTTCAAGGTGCTAATGTGCATACAGAGTCGTAAGATGTCCTAAGTTGTCGTACGATGTTCAAAGGACTCGGACGAATTCATTATGTTTATAATGGAATTTTAAGGTTTCGTACGATGTTGTAAGGTGTTTTTAGGAGTATTAAGGCATCCTATGTTATACTAACGTGGTTTTCAAGGTGCTAATATGACATACAGAGTCTTAAGATGTCCGAACTTGTAGTAAGATGTTCGAAGAACTCGGACGAATTCATTAGGTGTATTATGGAGTTTTAAGGTTTCATACGGTGATGTATGGTGTTCTTAGGAGTTGTAAGACGTCCTAAATTATACTAAAGCTCTTTTCGAGTTGCTAATGTGGCATAAAGAGTGGTAAGATATCCTAAGTTGTCGTACGATGTTCAAAAGACTCGGAAGAATTCATTAGGTTTATGATGGAGTTTTAAGGTTTCGTACGGTGTTGTTAGGAGTTTTAAGGCGTCTTATGTTATACTAACATGCTTTTCAAGGTGCTAATATGACATACAGAGACTTAAGATGTCCGAACTTGTAGTACGATGTTCAAAGAACTCGGACGAATTCATTAGGTGTATTATGGAGTTTTAAGGTTTCATACGGTGATGTATGGTGTTCTTAGGAGTTGTAAGACTGCCTACATTATAGTAACGTTCTTTTCGAGTTGCTAATGTGGCATAAAGAGTCGTAACATGTCCTGAGTTGTCATACGATGTTCAAAAGACTCGGACGATTTCTTTAGGTTTATTATGGAGTTTTAAGGTTTCGAACGGTGTTGTCAGCTGTTGTTAGGAGTTTTAAGGCGTCCTATGTTATACTAACATGCTTTTCAAGGTGCTAATATGGCATACAGAGTCGTAAGATGTCTTAAGTTGCCGTACGATCTTCAAAGGACTCGGATGAATTCATTAGGTTTATTATTGAGTTTTAACGTTTCGTACAGTGATGTAAGGTGTTCTTAGGAGTTGTAACGCTTCCAACATTATTCTAACGTGCTTTTCAAGTTGCTAATCTCGCATCCTAAGGAGTAACATCTCCTTAGTTGTCGTACGATGTTCAATGGACTTCGACGAATTCATTAGGTTTATTATGGAGTTTGAAGGTTTGTACGGTGTTATAAGGTGTTGTTAGGAGTTGTAAGGCGTCATACATTATACTAACGTGCTTTTCAAGGTGCTAATGTGCATACAGAGTCGTAAGATGTCCTAAGTTGTCGTACGATGTTCAAAGGACTCAGACGAATTCATTATGTTTATAATGGAATTTTAAGGTTTCGTACGGTGTTGTAAAGTGTTTTTAGGAGTATTAAGGCATCCTATGCTATACTAACGTGGTTTTCAAGGTGCTAATATGACATACAGAGTCTTAAGATGTCCGAACTTGTAGTAAGATGTTCGAAGAACTCGGACGAATTCATTAGGTGTATTATGGAGTTTTAAGGTTTCATACGGTGATGTATGGTGTTCTTAGGAGTTGTAAGACGTCCTAAATTATACTAAAGCTCTTTTTGAGTTGCTAATGTGGCATAAAGAGTGGTAAGATATCCTAAGTTGTCGTACGATGTTCAAAAGACTCGGACGAATTCATTAGGTTTATGATGGAGTTTTAAGGTTTCGTACGGTGTTGTTAGGAGTTTTAAGGCGTCTTATGTTATACTAACGTGCTTTTCAAGTTGCTAATATGACATACAGAGACTTAAGATGTCCGAAACTTGTAGTACGATGTTCAAAGAACTCGGACGAATTCATTAGGTGTATTATGGAGTTTTAAGGTTTCATACGGTGATGTATGGTGTTCTTAGGAGTTGTAAGACTGCCTACATTATAGTAACGTTCTTTTCGAGTTGCTAATCTGGCATAAAGAGTCGTAACATGTCCTGAGTTGTCATACGATGTTCAAAAGACTCGGACGATTTCTTTAGGTTTATTATGGAGTTTTAAGGTTTCGAACGGTGTTGTCAGCTGTTGTTAGGAGTTTTAAGGCGTCCTATGTTATACTAACATGCTTTTCAAGGTGCTAATATGGCATACAGAGTCGTAAGATGTCTTAAGTTGCCGTACGATCTTCAAAGGACTCGGATGAATTCATTAGGTTTATTATTGAGTTTTAACGTTTCGTACAGTGATGTAAGGTGTTCTTAGGAGTTGTAACGCTTCCAACATTATTCTAACGTGCTTTTCAAGTTGCTAATCTCGCATCCTAAGGAGTAACATCTCCTTAGTTGTCGTACGATGTTCAATGGACTTCGACGAATTCATTAGGTTTATTATGGAGTTTGAAGGTTTGTACGGTGTTGTAAGGTGTTGTTAGGAGTTGTAAGGCGTCCTACATTATACTAACGTGCTTTTCAAGGTGCTAATGTGCATACAGAGTCGTAAGATGTCCTAAGTTGTCGTACGATGTTCAAAGGACTCGGACGAATTCATTATGTTTATAATGGAATTTTAAGGTTTCGTACGGTGTTGTAAAGTGTTTTTAGGAGTATTAAGGCATCCTATGCTATACTAACGTGGTTTTCAAGGTGCTAATATGACATACAGAGTCTTAAGATGTCCGAACTTGTAGTAAGATGTTCGAAGAACTCGGACGAATTCATTAGGTGTATTATGGAGTTTTAAGGTTTCATACGGTGATGTATGGTGTTCTTAGGAGTTGTAAGACGTCCTAAATTATACTAAAGCTCTTTTTGAGTTGCTAATGTGGCATAAAGAGTGGTAAGATATCCTAAGTTGTCGTACGAAACCTTAAAATTCCATTATAAACATAATGAATTCGTCCGAGTCCTTTGAACATCGTACGACAACTTAGGACATCTTACGACTCTGTATGCACATTAGCACCTTGAAAAGCACGTTAGTATAATGTAGGACGCCTTACAACTCCTAACAACACCTTACAACACCGTACAAACCTTCAAACTCCATAATAAACCTAATGAATTCGTCGAAGTCCATTGAACATCGTACGACAACTAAGGAGATGTTACTCCTTAGGATGCGAGATTAGCAACTTGAAAAGCACGTTAGAATAATGTTGGAAGCGTTACAACTCCTAAGAACACCTTACATCACTGTACGAAACGTTAAAACTCAATAATAAACCTAATGAATTCATCCGAGTCCTTTGAAGATCGTACGGCAACTTAAGACATCTTACGACTCTGTATGCCATATTAGCACCTTGAAAAGCATGTTAGTATAACATAGGACGCCTTAAAACTCCTAACAACAGCTGACAACACCGTTCGAAACCTTAAAACTCCATAATAAACCTAAAGAAATCGTCCGAGTCTTTTGAACATCGTATGACAACTCAGGACATGTTACGACTCTTTATGCCACATTAGCAACTCGAAAAGAACGTTACTATAATGTAGGCAGTCTTACAACTCCTAAGAACACCATACATCACCGTATGAAACCTTAAAACTCCATAATACACCTAATGAATTCGTCCGAGTTCTTTGAACATCGTACTACAAGTTTCGGACATCTTAAGTCTCTGTATGTCATATTAGCAACTTGAAAAGCACGTTAGTATAACATAAGACGCCTTAAAACTCCTAACAACACCGTACGAAACCTTAAAACTCCATCATAAACCTAATGAATTCGTCCGAGTCTTTTGAACATCGTACGACAACTTAGGATATCTTACGACTCTTTATGCCACATTAGCAACTCGAAAAGAACTTTAGTATAATGTAGGACGTCTTACAACTCCTAAGAACACCATACATCACCGTACGAAACCTTAAAACTCCATAATACACCTAATGAATTCGTCCGAGTTCTTCGAACATCTTACTACAAGTTCGGACATCTTAAGACTCTGTATGTCATATTAGCACCTTGAAAACCACGTTAGTATAGCATAGGATGCCTTAATACTCCTAAAAACACCTTACAACACCGTACGAAACCTTAAAATTCCATTATAAACATAATGAATTCGTCCGAGTCCTTTGAACATCGTACGACAACCTAGGACATCTTACGACTCTGTATGAACATTAGCACCTTGAAAAGCACGTTAGTATAATGTAGGACGCCTTACAACTCCTAACAACACCTTACAACACCGTACAAACCTTCAAACTCCTTAATAAACCTAATGAATTCGTCGAAGTCCATTGAACATCGTACGACAACTAAGGAGATGTTACTCCTTAGGATGCGAGATTAGCAACTTGAAAAGCACGTTAGAATAATGTTGGAAGCGTTACAACTCCTAAGAACACCTTACATCACTGTACGAAACGTTAAAACTCAATAATAAACCTAATGAATTCATCCGAGTCCTTTGAAGATCGTACGGCAACTTAAGACATCTTACGACTCTGTATGCCATATTAGCACCTTGAAAAGCATGTTACGAATCCCTAATTCTTTGGAGTTAGCGATTTTGGCGATTTTGGGGTGATTTGGCTGGTTCTTGATTCGTTTCTTGTTCTTGAATCTTGATTCTTGAATCTTGTTTCTTGATCTTGGGTTGTTATTGGGTTGTTACGGCTGGTTATTAGGGTTACATAAACCCTAATTCGTTTTTTGTTCATAAGTTCTTGTCGTTTCTTGAATCTGGTTTCTTGATTCGTTTCTTGTTTCTTGATCGTTTCTTGATTCTTGGGTTTGTTACTTGATCCTTAATTCGTTCATCTAGTGTCATATAGTACCTAAAACCCTAGTTTCATTTGTGCAATTAGGGTTTGGCCTGATCTTGGGTTTTTTTGTATCAGATTCGTTTCTGATCATAAAAACGAGTATGAAGGGTGGTAATTTGGCTAGTAAGGTGCTAAAGATCGATGGCCATCCACGTTGCAATTTGTTGAATCAGGAAAAGGCGATTAGGGGTTCATCCATAAACCCTAATCTGCCTCATGGGGTTTACACGGCTAAGCAGAATGATACAACAAATCTTGAACCTCATGGGGTTGACACGGCTAAGCAGAATGATACAACAAGTCATACGACTGATTCATCTCACATGACTGATTCAACTCACAAGATTATGTTATCTAATGTTCATACGGCTGATGCATCTGTGGGTTCTCTTGCTCATGCGACTAGTGTGAATGATGCGCCCGGTAAGTCTAATTTGAATACAACGTATGCTGCTATTGTTCAACCAAAGTCTGAATCACCTATAACACCAGTTAAGTTCGGTTATATGGTGAATGAGGAGAAAAAAGAAGGTTTTGATGTTGTGTTACCCAAAGAGACTGTCCGTATGATTTGTAATAAACTTGAATTTACTTTGTATGGCTACTTTTTGGGGGATAGGGTAGCGTATCCAGTGGTTGAATACTTTGCTAAAACGCATTGGAAAAAATTTGGCTTGCAAAAGTCAATGATGAATGCAAATGGCTTTTTCTTTTTTAAGTTTAATGATAGGAAGGGGATGATGGATGTGATCGAAGCAGGGCCTTGGATAATTCGTAATAAACCGATTATCCTGAATGTCTGGTCCCCTAACACAAAGCTACACAAGGATGATATCAAGAATGTATCTGTTTGGGTAAAATTGCATGATATTCCGTTGGTAGCTTATTCTGATGTTGGTTTGAGTCTTTTGGTTTCGCAAATTGGGACTCCAAAGTTGTTGGATTCATTCACAAGCTCTATGTGTGCAAACACATGGGGTAGAAGTAGCTTTGCAAGAGCTTTGGTTGAGATCTCAGCGGATGCGGGGTTTAAAGAGGAGATATCTGTTGCTATTCCAGAATTAGAGGGGGATGGGTTTGGAGCAGCACATGTGATGGTTGAGTATGATTGGAAGCCTCCAAGATGTGGTCATTGTTGTGTTTTTGGCCATAATGATGCTGATTGTACTAATACGAATAAGCATGAGCAGACCACAAATGCTAGAGAGGATGATAAAGGGTTTAAGGAAGTAAAGGGTAAGAAAGCTGCAAAAAGATTTGGGGTTGCTTTAAAAAAGCCCCAATTCGAGTACCGTCCAGTTAACAAAAAAGGGAAGGAAGTGCAACATGTTACAAAGCAAGTGACAAAGATTGATACTATGGAGACTAAAAGTGGTTCAAATATGGGTAAATCTGATCTAACTACATCAAACCCTTTTGAGGCGTTATCTGTGGAGAAAATAGATGAAATTGAGACAGACAAGGTGAAAGGGAACATGGATAAGGAAAGTTCTAGGTTTGACTCGGATTCGGAAGTGGATGAGGTTTTAGATATGGATAATGGGATGGCAAGGTATATGATGAGCATGGCAATGGCGCTAGAATCTCCATCGGGTTCTAAGAGGGCAGGTACTCCTTCTACATCTGGTGTTAATGGTTTGTCTGATATTCTGGATTACTAGGGAGTTGATCTGCTGGCAATATTGGTTGAGGTATCTTTGGGGTGGAATCTACACTTTTGATGATGGCGGCTGATGTAAATGGTTTTTATTTAATTTTGTTTATGTCATCAATTTGTAGTAGGCTAGATTGTTTGGTTTGTCTTGGTGTTGTTTTGTTGGTTTTTTGTTTTTATGTTCACATATGTGGGGCCTGTCCCATATATGAACTAGTGTGGAACGCTTCCTCACTACTTGTACTTCATTGACGGTTGTCTTTATAATAGAATCACCGGGGTAACCCTTTACCCAAAAAAAAAAGCATGTTAGTATAACATAGGACGCCTTAAAACTCCTAACAACAGCTGACAACACCGTTCGAAACCTTAAAACTCCATAATAAACCTAAAGAAATCGTCCGAGTCTTTTGAACATCGTATGACAACTCAGGACATGTTACGACTCTTTATGCCACATTAGCAACTCGAAAAGAACGTTACTATAATGTAGGCAGTCTTACAACTCCTAAGAACACCATACATCACCGTATGAAACCTTAAAACTCCATAATACACCTAATGAATTCGTCCGAGTTCTTTGAACATCGTACTACAAGTTTCGGACATCTTAAGTCTCTGTATGTCATATTAGCAACTTGAAAAGCACGTTAGTATAACATAAGACGCCTTAAAACTCCTAACAACACCGTACGAAACCTTAAAACTCCATCATAAACCTAATGAATTCGTCTGAGTCTTTTGAACTAACATGCTTTTCAAGGTGCTAATATGGCATACAGAGTCGTAAGATGTCTTAAGTTGCCGTACGATCTTCAAAGGACTCGGATGAATTCATTAGGTTTATTATTGAGTTTTAACGTTTCGTACAGTGATGTAAGGTGTTCTTAGGAGTTGTAACGCATCCAACATTATTCTAACGTGCTTTTCAAGTTGCTAATCTCGCATCCTAAGGAGTAACATCTCCTTAGTTGTCGTACGATGTTCAATGGACTTCGACGAATTCATTAGGTTTATTATGGAGTTTGAAGGTTTGTACGGTGTTGTAAGGTGTTGTTAGGAGTTGTAAGGCGTCCTACATTATACTAACATGCTTTTCAAGGTTCTAATGTGCATACAGAGTCGTAAGATGTCCTAAGTTGTCGTACGATGTTCAAAGGACTCGGACGAATTCATTATGTTTATAATGGAATTTTAAGGTTTCGTACGGTGTTGTAAGGTGTTTTTAGGAGTATTAAGGCATCCTATGTTATAGTAACGTGCTTTTCAAGGTGCTAATATGACATACAGAGTCTTAAGATGTCCGAACTTGTAGTAAGATGTTCGAAGAACTCGGACGAATTCATTAGGTGTATTATGGAGTTTTAAGGTTTCGTACGGTGATGTATGGTGTTCTTAGGAGTTGTAAGACGTCCTACATTATACTAAAGTTCTTTTCGAGTTGCTAATGTGGCATAAAAAGTAGTGAGATATCCTAAGTTGTCGTACGATGTTCAAAAGACTCGGACGAATTCATTAGGTTTATTATGGAGTTTTAAGGTTTCGTACTGTGTTGTTAGGAGTTTTAAGGCGTCTTATGTTATACTAACGTGCTTTTCAAGGTGCTAATATGACATACAGAGTCTTAAGATGTCCGAACATGTAGTACGATGTTCAAAAAACTCGGACGAATTCATTAGGAGTTTTATGGAGTTTTAAGGTTTCATACGGTGTTGTATGGTGTTCTTAGGAGTTGTAAGACTGCCTACATTATAGTAACGTTCTTTTCGAGTTGCTAATGTGGCATAAAGAGTCGTAACATGTCCTGAGTTGTCGTACGATGTTTAAAAGACTCGGACGATTTCTTTAGGTTTATTATGGAGTTTTAAGGTTTCGAACGGTGTTGTCAGCTGTTGTTAGGAGTTTTAAGGCGTCCTATGTTATACTAACATGCTTTTCAAGGTTCTAATTGGCATACAGAGTCGTAAGATGTCCTAAGTTGTCGTACGATGTTCAAAGGACTCGGACGAATTCATTATGTTTATAATGGAATTTTAAGGTTTCGTACGGTGTTGTAAGGTGTTTTTAGGAGTATTAAGGCATCCTATGTTATACTAACGTGCTTTTCAAGGTGCTAATATGACATACAGAGTCTTAAGATGTCCGAACTTGTAGTAAGATGTTCGAAGAACTCGGACGAATTCATTAGGTGTATTATGGAGTTTTAAGGTTTCGTACGGTGATGTATGGTGTTCTTAGGAGTTGTAAGACGTCCTACATTATACTAAAGTTCTTTTCGAGTTGCTAATGTGGCATAAAGAGTCGTAAGATATCCTAAGTTGTCGTACGATGTTCAAAAGACTCGGACGAATTCATTAGGTTTATTATGGAGTTTTAAGGTTTCGTACGGTGTTGTTAGGAGTTTTAAGGCGTCTTATGTTATACTAACGTGCTTTTCAAGGTGCTAATATGACATACAGAGACTTAAGATGTCCGAACTTGTAGTACGATGTTCAAAGAACTCGGACGAATTCATTAGGTGTATTATGGAGTTTTAAGGTTTCATACGGTGATGTATGGTGTTCTTAGGAGTTGTAAGACGTCCTAAATTATACTAAAGCTCTTTTTGAGTTGCTAATGTGGCATAAAGAGTGGTAAGATATCCTAAATTGTCGTACGATGTTCAAAAGACTCGGACGAATTCATTAGGTTTATGATGGAGTTTTAAGGTTTCGTACGGTGTTGTTAGGAGTTTTAAGGCGTCTTATGTTATACTAACGTGCTTTTCAAGGTGCTAATATGACATACAGAGACTTAAGATGTCCGAACTTGTAGTACGATGTTCAAAGAACTCGGACGAATTCATTAGGTGTATTATGGAGTTTTAAGGTTTCATACGGTGATGTATGGTGTTCTTAGGAGTTGTAAGACTGCCTACATTATAGTAACGTTCTTTTCGAGTTGCTAATGTGGCATAAAGAGTCGTAACATGTCCTGAGTTGTCATACGATGTTCAAAAGACTCGGACGATTTCTTTAGGTTTATTAAGGAGTTTTAAGGTTTCGAACGGTGTTGTCAGCTGTTGTTAGGAGTTTTAAGGCGTCCTATGTTATACTAACATGCTTTTCAAGGTGCTAATATGGCATACAGAGTCGTAAGATGTCTTAAGTTGCCGTACGATCTTCAAAGGACTCGGATGAATTCATTAGGTTTATTATTGAGTTTTAACGTTTCGTACAGTGATGTAAGGTGTTCTTAGGAGTTGTAACGCATCCAACATTATTCTAACGTGCTTTTCAAGTTGCTAATCTCGCATCCTATGGAGTAACATCTCCTTAGTTGTCGTACGATGTTCAATGGACTTCGACGAATTCATTAGGTTTATTATGGAGTTTGAAGGTTTGTACGGTGTTGTAAGGTGTTGTTAGGAGTTGTAAGGCGTCCTACATTATACTAACATGCTTTTCAAGGTTCTAATGTGCATACAGAGTCGTAAGATGTCCTAAGTTGTCGTACGATGTTCAAAGGACTCGGACGAATTCATTATGTTTATAATGGAATTTTAAGGTTTCGTACGGTGTTGTAAGGTGTTTTTAGGAGTATTAAGGCATCCTATGTTATAGTAACGTGCTTTTCAAGGTGCTAATATGACATACAGAGTCTTAAGATGTCCGAACTTGTAGTAAGATGTTCGAAGAACTCGGACGAATTCATTAGGTGTATTATGGAGTTTTAAGGTTTCGTACGGTGATGTATGGTGTTCTTAGGAGTTGTAAGACGTCCTACATTATACTAAAGTTCTTTTCGAGTTGCTAATGTGGCATAAAAAGTAGTAAGATATCCTAAGTTGTCGTACGATGTTCAAAAGACTCGGACGAATTCATTAGGTTTATTATGGAGTTTTAAGGTTTCGTACTGTGTTGTTAGGAGTTTTAAGGCGTCTTATGTTATACTAACGTGCTTTTCAAGGTGCTAATATGACATACAGAGTCTTAAGATGTCCGAACATGTAGTACGATGTTCAAAAAACTCGGACGAATTCATTAGGAGTTTTATGGAGTTTTAAGGTTTCATACGGTGTTGTATGGTGTTCTTAGGAGTTGTAAGACTGCCTACATTATAGTAACGTTCTTTTCGAGTTGCTAATGTGGCATAAAGAGTCGTAACATGTCCTGAGTTGTCATACGATGTTCAAAAGACTCGGACGATTTCTTTAGGTTTATGATGGAGTTTTAAGGTTTCGTACGGTGTTGTTAGGAGTTTTAAGGCGTCTTATGTTATACTAACGTGCTTTTCAAGGTGCTAATATGACATACAGAGTCTTAAGATGTCCGAACTTGTAGTACGATGTTCAAAGAACTCGTACGAATTCATTAGGTGTATTATGGAGTTTTAAGGTTTCATACGGTGATGTATGGTGTTCTTAGGAGTTGTAAGACGTCCTACGTTATAGTAACGTTCTATTCGAGTTGCTAATGTGGCATAAAGAGTCGTAACATGTCCTGAGTTGTCGTACGATGTTCAAAAGACTCGGACAAATTCTTTAGGTTTATTATGGAGTTTTAAGGTTTCGAACGGTGTTGTAAGCTGTTGTTAGGAGTTTTAAGGCGTCCTATTTTATACTAACGTGCTTTTCAAGGTGCTAATGTGCATACAGAGTCGTAAGATGTCCTAAGTTGTCGTACGATGTTCAAAGGACTCGGACGAATTCATTATGTTTATAATGGAATTTTAAGGTTTCGTACGGTGTTGTAAGGTGTTTTTAGGAGTATTAAGGCATCCTATGTTATACTAACGTGCTTTTCAAGGTGCTAATATGACATACAGAGTCTTAAGATGTCCGAACTTGTAGTAAGATGTTTGAAGAACTCGGACGAATTCATTAGGTGTATTATGGAGTTTCAAGGTTTCTTACGGTGATGTATGGCGTTCTTAGGAGTTGTAAGACGTCCTACATTATACTAAAGTTCTTTTCGAGTTGCTAATGTGGCATAAAGAGTCGTAAGATATCCTAAGTTGTCGTACGATGTTCAAAACACTCGGACGAATTCATTAGGTTTATTATGGAGTTTTAAGGTTTCGTACGGTGTTGTTAGGAGTTTTAAGGCATCTTATGTTATACTAACGTGCTTTTCAAGGTGTTAATATGACATACAGAGACTTAAGATGTCCGAACTTGTAGTACGATGTTCAAAGAACTCGGACGAATTCATTAGGTGTATTATGGAGGTTTAAGGTTTCATACGGTGATGTATGGTGTTCTTAGGAGTTGTAAGACGTCCTACGTTATACTAAAGCTCTTTTCGAGTTGCTAATGTGGCATAAAGAGTCGTAAGATATCCTTAGTTGTCGTACGATGTTCAATAGACTTCGACGAATTCATTAGGTTTATGATGGAGTTTTAAGGTTTCGTACGGTGTTGTTAGGAGTTTTAAGGCGTCTTATGTTTTACTAACGTGCTTTTCAAGGTGCTAATATGACATACAGAGTCTTAAGATGTCCGAACTTGTAGTAAGATGTTTGAAGAACTCGGACGAATTCATTAGGTGTATTATGGAGTTTCAAGGTTTCTTACGGTGATGTATGGCGTTCTTAGGAGTTGTAAGACGTCCTACGTTATACTAAAGCTCTTTTCGAGTTGCTAATGTGGCATAAAGAGTGGTAAGATATCCTAAGTTGTCGTACGATGTTCAAAAGACTCGGACGAATTCATTAGGTTTATGATGGAGTTTTAAGGTTTCGTACGGTGTTGTTAGGAGTTTTAAGGCGTCTTATGTTATACTAACGTGCTTTTCAAGGTGCTAATATGACATACAGAGACTTAAGATGTCCGAACTTGTAGTACGATGTTCAAAGAACTCGGACGAATTCATTAGGTGTATTATGGAGTTTTAAGGTTCCATACGGTGATGTATGGTGTTCTTAGGAGTTGTAAGACTGCCTACATTATAGTAACGTTCTTTTCGAGTTGCTAATGTGGCATAAAGAGTCGTAACTTGTCCTGAGTTGTCATACGATGTTCAAAAGACTCGGACGATTTCTTTAGGTTTATTATGGAGTTTTAAGGTTTCGAACGGTGTTGTCAGCTGTTGTTAGGAGTTTTAAGGCGTCCTATGTTATACTAACATGCTTTTTTTTTTGGGTAAAGGGAATTACCCTGGTGATTCTATTAAACATATAAGCACAAGTAGTGTGGAGAGTCCACACTAATTTAGACTTGGACATGCCCCAAGACTAAACAAAGAATACAATCAAAAATCAAAGCCACAAACAAACTTCCAACTACCACTACAAAACCTACCCGCAACTAGACGACTGGATCAAACCATCAATCTGAAGCGTCCTCATCCCTCGTTAGCCACGTATCTAGCTGTTGTTGCGCCCTTAGCGTTGGCTTAATTTTTATGCTCATCAATTTGTATTCAACATTTTGAGTAATCAACTTACCCACCACTTCCGGGGGTCTTGGTTTATCATTGAACAACCTTCTATTCCTTTCCTGCCAAATAGCATAAGCTGTAGCTGCTATAACCAATCTATTAATATTTGAATCGATATCCTTGCCCTTATATTTACTTTTTAGCTCATGCAGAATGATCGACCAAACTGGCGGAATATGCTCTAACTTTGTCTTGCCACGAACCATAGCCCAAACCCGTGAAGCATAAGAGCACTCAAAGAATAAATGCTTATGTGAGTCCACAGTCTCATAGCATAATAAACAGCACATCATATTCATGTTATTACCTCTGATCCTGTTCCATCTGAGCATCCTATCTTGAGTAAGCAGCTTACCATGACATATCAACCACATATTAAACGCATGTTTCGGAATACAATTGGGGAACCAAACACATTCAGCCCAATCAACATGGTCTTCCTTTTCACGAATATAGTCCCATGCACACGTTGTAGTATAAGGAACAACACCCGTCTCCTCCCTCCATCGCACTACATCCTCCCCATTAGATAGATAAGGAATAGATAGACATGATAAAGAAGGAAAGCGACGAACCAGATCATTAGGCCAGCACCAAACTGAATCCTTATAAACTTTATCAACCGAGTCCCTAAGGGTCATACTAGCATCACGAACATCTCTTTTGGATATAAAATCAGCAAGCGGGCTTTGATCAGACCAACAATCAAACCATATATTTGTGGATTTCCCATCACCAACTTGAACCCAAAATTTTCTCTTGAAAACAGATCTCAATCTCAAAATATTACGCCAACTCCAAGAACAAGCTGCCGGGGTTTCAATATCCCAAAAATTGCGAGTCCCGATCCTATGAATTTGAACCCATTGAACCCACAGCGAATCAGCTTTGGTAAGCAACCTCCATATATGCATACCCATAAGAGCAATGTTCATATCAGCCACCCTACGGATACCTAACCCACCCTCCACCTTGGGAAGACAAACCCTTTTCCAAGACACTTTAGCATTAACTTTCTTCGCATGATTGACCCCCCATAGAAAACTTCTAAGCTTAGCTTCAATGTCTTTGGCTGTATAAGAAGGGATCATAAACGCAGCCGCCCAGAAAATATGCATAGACGATAAGACAGACCTCACAAGTTGAAGTCTACCTGCAAACGACAAAAACTTATTATCCCAAGAAGATATACGCTTTCCCAATCTGTCCGTTAACTCCCTGCATTGATGATGGTTAAGTCTAGACGAGATCAGAGGAACACCCAGATATTTAACTGGAAGCTTCCCTTCAATAAATTGAAATCTATTCAAAATACCATTCTTCACCTGGGGAGGGACATGACAAAAAAACACCGTACTTTTATGCATGTTCGGTGACAACCCTGTCATACCAGCGAATTTCCTCAAAACCTCCATAATACAAGCTGCAGAATTAGCATCACCTCTAGAAAAAATAAACAGATCGTCAGCGAAACATAAATTAATAATCTGTATATCTGCACATTTTTGATGAAACCTGAACCGATCCATAGGCATATTCTTGAACAGCAAAGTTAAGACTTCCATAACCATCGTAAATAAGTAAGGCGATAATGGGTCACCCTGTCTTAAACCTCTTGACCCTTTGAAATAACCATGAACCTCCCCGTTGATACAAATAGAGAACGATGGGGATGAAACACAAGTCATGATCCATTTAACCATACTAGCATGAAACCCGAACCCAATCAGACAATCCTCCATGAATTTCCAGTTAACTGTATCATACGCTTTTTGAATGTCCACTTTGAACGCACACTTAGGAGGTCCCACATTTCTATGATAATTGTGCATAAGCTCCTGCGTTAGCAGAATATTATCAGCAATCCTCCTCCCTGGGATAAAAGCCGACTGATTACTACTTATGATACTCCCTAACGCATCTTTCATACGATTAGCAATAATTTTGGAGACACATTTATACAAAACATTGCAGCACGCTATGGGCCTATAATCAGTTACACGACTAGGAATCTGAACCTTTGGGATCAGGACAATAAACGTATGGTTCCATTCCTGCAGTAATCTATTAGAATTAAAGAAGTCCTGGATAGCAAGAACAACCTCATCACCCACAACCTCCCAAGCTTTTTTGAAAAATGCCGAAGTATAACCATCAGGACCCGGGCACTTATCATCATTCAAAGAGAACATGACATCCTTAATTTCTTCTCTGGTTACCGGCTCCACCATTTTCATGGCTATGTTAGTATCCAATCTCCTTGAAAAAATACTACTGTCAAGGTAATCAGGAGGATTATGATCTCCACCCAAAAAATTCTCATAAAAGCATACAAACTCATTGCTCATGTCAACCCCTTCCAACACTGTCCCGTCTTGTCTCACAACCGAGTTGATCATCCGCTTATTGTTCTTACATTTTAGCATATTATGGAAGTACTTTGTATTCGAATCCCCTTTTTCAAGCCAATTGACTTTCGCCTTTTGTTTGATAAAATGTTCCTCATCAGTACTCGCCTCCCTAAACTCCTTCAAACATATAGCCTCCTTTTCCTTCAGCAACAAATCAAACGGACATGTATCTAACTGATTTTGAATGTCTTCAAGAGCAGTTCTCAGATTAGCAACCTTAACATGAAGATCGCCTAGTTTGTACAGCAGGAGTCTAAACTCTTTTTTCAGCCCCTTTAAACGCTTAGCAATCCTGAACTGAGCAACCCCATTCACATTACTCCCCCATCCTCTCTTCACAATATCCAAGAACTCAGGTTTAGCAGCCAAGAAATTCGCAAATTTGAATGGCTTCGGCTTGGATTTACTCTTCTCCACTAACGATAAAATGCAAGGGCTATGATCAGACAGCCCGAAAGGTTTAAACAATGCTGATGCCTTGGGAAACATATCAATCAACCCAGCATTACCCATAACCCGATCCAGCTTTTTAAGAATACCCGTACCTGTTTTTGGTTTTTGATTCCAAGTATATTTCACCCCCGAGGCATTAATATCAAACACTTCAATCTTATTCAAACAATCCCGAAACTCCTGCATACCCAAAGAGACACTAGATGGACCTGCAACTTGATCTTCAGGATTAAGAGCCGAGTTGAAATCTCCCAATAAAGCCCAAGGAAGATCTTTGACAAACACCTTATGCATAGATAGCGATTCCCATAAACCTCTCCTTCGCACATAGTAGTTATCTGCATAGATAACTGAACAGAAAAACATACATTTCAATTGCTTAACAAAAACCTGGCAGTGCATGATTTGGTCCGTTTGCGTGAGAACAATCACATCAACAATATTTGTATCCCAACCTACAATAATCCGAGTCCCTTTAGGGCCACCCCTACACGAAGAGGCATTAGAACACCACTTCCAATCAGCTGAAATCGCAGCACACAGACTATCAACCTTGCAAACATCCACATGAGACTCTAATATCGCACAAAAACTGACCTTACTTTCTTTAATCAAAAAACGAACCTCCTTTTGTTTCAGGGGCCGGTTCATCCCCCTCACATTCCAGCTAGCAATACTAACCATTTATAACATTCTGAGAAGGAGTGCTTGCCCCTTTACTAACATCATCTTCTCCACATACCTCAACTAGATTCACCCCCCTATCACCATCTGCATACCCAGCTTTATCAATACCATCCACCTTATTTTCTGTCATATGATCATGCATTAAGGACCCTAACTGCTCCCCTTCTTCACCCATCAAAACAGAAAACTGATTATTCGACACAGTCCTATCCACCTTGCCAATCCCTTCCTTACTTTTCTGATTGACTTTCTCCTGCTGCTTCGGTTTTTCATTCACAGGTCTATACACGAACTTTTGTCTATGTTGTTGGACATTAAACCCATTCTTTTTGGCTACTTTTCTATTTGGCACTTCCACAAACCCATCAGCATCAACAACATCTTCTTTTTTCTTGTTATCACCTTTCTTCTCCCTATTAAACATACATCCATCAGCATCATGTCCAAACACTTTACAGTGATCACATCTAGGGGGAAGCCACTCATACTCAACATCTATAGCCTTAATCGTTATCTCATCTCCCTCTAATGAAGGGATACCAACTTTAAGCTGTTCCTTCACCTCCATCCCAGCAGATATCTCAACCAAAGCCCTAGCATAACTGCTCCTACCCCAACCATTGATGCACATTGAATTGGTATATGAGTCCAGCTGTTTTGGTATACCTATTTTAGTCATTAATTCACTCAAACCATCATCAGTATATGCGACAATAGGAACGCCATGAAGCTTAACCCATACAGGGACAGATAAACGGTCCCTCTTAACTAACTTTACATCCGGAGCCCATTCATGCAAAAATAACGGAGAGTTAAGAATAATCCAAGGTCCCCCCTCGAGCACACCCATCATCCCTTCATGACTATCAAATTGGAAGAAGAAGAAACCATCAGCATTCATCATAATCTTCTTCAGTCCAAGCTTATGCCACTTGGTTTGCGTAAAGTATTTCACTGCATGGAAAGATTGACGTTCACCCAGGAAATAGCCATACAACGTATACCCCAACTTCGCTTGAACCTTCCTCACTGACTCTCTTGACAGCATGACATCCACCCCATCCACCTCATCTTTCGATTCCAGAACCCTAAAGTTCACCTTCTTAATCGAGTTATCACTGGATTTTTTGACCTCCATCTCAGAAACCCTAATCTCCTGTTCAGAACCAATCGTATTATCTTCTTTCAGATCGTTCCCCTTTTGCTGTTGTATACCCTCACCAGCCGTTCTTTTCAAGATTCTTTTCATCGACACCCGACCATCAATATTAGTAACCTTAGCAGCAAGCGACGACATGGCCATGCATGCAAAAAAAACAAACCCTAATCTTGACCACAGAATCGAATCTTAACTGGTTAATGGGATTCGTATCAGTTTAGCTAATCTATAACAATAGACGCAACCAATTACAGACCCACTAAGCAATCAGATCACACTTCTTTGATCAAGATTCAAACAGAAACAGAAAAACGAAACCCTAATTATCGATTCCTCTAATTGCTAACAATGCTCGTATTGACAGAATCAATCACAGGATTGTTACACAAAGGAGGATCACAATAATCAGGAACAAACAACCAAACAATAGACAGAATCAAGCAGGCAAACGCAGAAACCCTAGAATCGCCCATGTCGCCCCAAATCGCCCATATTTCTTACTCAAGGTGCTAATATGGCATACAGAGTCGTAAGATGTCTTAAGTTGCCGTACGATCTTCAAAGGAATCGGATGAATTCATTAGGTTTATTATTGAGTTTTAACGTTTCGTACAGTGATGTAAGGTGTTCTTAGGAGTTGTAACGCATCCAACATTATTCTAACGTGCTTTTCAAGTTGCTAATCTCGCATCCTAAGGAGTAACATCTCCTTAGTTGTCGTACGATGTTCAATGGACTTCGACGAATTCATTAGGTTTATTATGGAGTTTGAAGGTTTGTACGGTGTTGTAAGGTGTTGTTAGAAGTTGTAAGGCGTCCTACATTATACTAACGTGCTTTTCAAGGTGCTAATGTGCATACAGAGTCGTAAGATGTCCTAAGTTGTCGTACGATGTTCAAAGGACTCGGACGAATTATTATGTTTATAATGGAATTTTAAGGTTTCGTACGGTGTTGTAAGGTGTTTTTAGGAGTATTAAGGCATCCTATGTTATACTAACGTGCTTTTCAAGGTGCTAATATGACATACAGAGTCTTAAGATGTCCGAACTTGTAGTAAGATGTTCGAAGAACTCGGACGAATTCATAAGTTGTATTATGGAGTTTTAAGGTTTCGTACGGTGATGTATGGTGTTCTTAGGAGTTGTAAGACGTCCTACGTTATACTAAAGCTCTTTTCGAGTTGCTATTGTGGCATAAAGAGTCGTAAGATATCCTAAGTTGTCGTACGATGTTCAAAAGACGGACGAATTCATTAGGTTTATTATGGAGTTTTAAGGTTTCGTACGGTGTTGTTAGGAGTTTTAAGGCGTCTTATGTTTTACTAACGTGCTTTTCAAGGTGCTAATATGACATACAGAGTCTTAAGATGTCCGAACTTGTAGTAAGATGTTTGAAGAACTCGGACGAATTCATTAGGTGTATTATGGAGTTTCAAGGTTTCTTACGGTGATGTATGGCGTTCTTAGGAGTTGTAAGACGTCCTACGTTATACTAAAGCTCTTTTCGAGTTGCTAATGTGGCATAAAGAGTCGTAAAATATCCTAAGTTGTCGTACGATGTTCAAAAGACTCGGACGAATTCATTAGGTTTATTATGGAGTTTTAAGGTTTCGTACGGTGTTGTTAGGATTTTTAAGGCGTCTTATGTTATACTAACGTGCTTTTCAAGGTGCTAATATGACATACAGAGTCTTAAGATGTCCGAACTTGTAGTACGATGTTCAAAGAACTCGTACGACTTCATTAGGTGTATTATGGAGTTTTAAGGTTTCATACGGTGATGTATGGTGTTCTTAGGAGTTGTAAGACGTCCTAAATTTTACTAAAGCTCTTTTCGAGTTGCTAATGTGGCATAAAGAGTGGTAAGATATCCTAAGTTGTCGTACGATGTTCAAAAGACTCGGACGATTTCTTTAGGTTTATTATGGAGTTTTAAGGTTTCGAACGGTGTTGTCAGCTGTTGTTAGGAGTTTTAAGGCGTCCTATGTTATACTAACATGCTTTTCAAGGTGCTAATATGGCATACAGAGTCGTAAGATGTCTTAAGTTGCGGTACGATCTTCAAAGGACTCGGATGAATTCATTAGGTTTATTATTGAGTTTTAACGTTTCGTACGGTGATGTAAGGTGTTCTTAGGAGTTGTAACGCGTCCAACATTATTCTAACGTGCTTTTCAAGTTGCTAATCTCGCATCCTAAGGAGTAACATCTCCTTAGTTGTCGTACGATGTTCAATGGACTTCGACGAATTCATTAGGTTTATTATGGAGTTTGAAGGTTTGTGCGGTGTTGTAAGGTGTTGTTAGGAGTTGCAAGGCGTCCTACATTATACTAACGTGCTTTTCAAGGTGCTAATGTGCATACAGAGTCGTAAGATATCCTAAGTTGTCGTACGATGTTCAAAGGACTCGGGCGAATTCATTATGTTTATAAAGGAATTTTAAGGTTTCGTACGGTGTTGTAAGGTGTTTTTAGGAGTATTAAGGCATCCTATGTTATACTAACGTGGTTTTCAAGGTGCTAATATGACATACAGAGTCTTAAGATGTCCGAACTTGTAGTAAGATGTTCGAAGAACTCGGACGAATTCATTAGGTGTATATGGAGTTTTAAGGTTTCATACGGTGATGTATGGTGTTCTTAGGAGTTGTAAGACGTCCTAAATTATACTAAAGCTCTTTTCGAGTTGCTAATGTGGCATAAAGAGTGGTAAGATATCCTAAGTTGTCGTACGATGTTCAAAAGACTCGGACGAATTCATTAGGTTTATGATGGAGTTTTAAGGTTTCGTACGGTGTTGTTAGGAGTTTTAAGGCGTCTTATGTTATACTAACGTGCTTTTCAAGGTGCTAATATGACATACAGAGTCTTAAGATGTCCGAACTTGTAGTACGATGTTCAAAGAACTCGTACGAATTCATTAGGTGTATTATGGAGTTTTAAGGTTTCATACGGTGATGTATGGTGTTCTTTGGAGTTGTAAGACGTCCTACATTATAGTAACGTTCTTTTCGAGTTGCTAATGTGGCATAAAGAGTCGTAACATGTCCTGAGTTGTCCTACGATGTTCAAAAGACTCGGACGAATTCTTTAGGTTTATTATGGAGTTTTAAGGTTTCGAACGGTGTTGTAACCTGTTGTTAAGTGTTTTAAGGCGTCCTATGTTATACTAACGTGCTTTTCAAGGTGCTAATATGGCATACAGAGTCGTAAGATGTCTTAAGTTGCCGTACGATCTTCAAAGGACTCGGATGAATTCTTTAGGTTTATTATTGAGTTTTAACGTTTCGTACGGTGATGTAAGGTGTTCTTAGGAGTTGTAACGCGTCCAACATTATTTTAACGTGCTTTTCAAGTTGCTAATCTCGCATCCTAAGGAGTAACATCTCCTTAGTTGTCGTACGATGTTCAATGGACTTCGACGAATTCATTAGGTTTATTATGGAGTTTTAGGTTTGTACGGTGTTGTAAGGTGTTGTTAGGAGTTGTAAGGCGTCCTACATTATACTAACGTGCTTTTCAAGGTGCTAATGTGCATACAGAGTCGTAAGATGTCCTGAGTTCTCGTACGATGTTCAAAGGACTCGGACGAATTCATTATGTTTATAATGGAATTTTAAGGTTTCGTACGGTGTTGTTAGGAGTTTTAAGGCGTCTTATGTTATACTAACGTGCTTTTCAAGGTGCTAATATGACATACAGAGACTTAAGATGTCCGAACTTGTAGTACGATGTTCAAAGAACTCGGACGAATTCATTAGGTGTATTATGGAGTTTTAAGGTTTCATACGGTGATGTATGGTGTTCTTAGGAGTTGTAAGACTGCCTACATTATAGTAACGTTCTTTTCGAGTTGCTAATGTGGCATAAAGAGTCGTAACATGTCCTGAGTTGTCATACGATGTTCAAAAGACTCGGACGATTTCTTTAGGTTTATTAAGGAGTTTTAAGGTTTCGAACGGTGTTGTCAGCTGTTGTTAGGAGTTTTAAGGCGTCCTATGTTATACTAACATGCTTTTCAAGGTGCTAATATGGCATACAGAGTCGTAAGATGTCTTAAGTTGCCGTACGATCTTCAAAGGACTCGGATGAATTCATTAGGTTTATTATTGAGTTTTAACGTTTCGTACAGTGATGTAAGGTGTTCTTAGGAGTTGTAACGCATCCAACATTATTCTAACGTGCTTTTCAAGTTGCTAATCTCGCATCCTAAGGAGTAACATCTCCTTAGTTGTCGTACGATGTTCAATGGACTTCGACGAATTCATTAGGTTTATTATGGAGTTTGAAGGTTTGTACGGTGTTGTAAGGTGTTGTTAGGAGTTGTAAGGCGTCCTACATTATACTAACATGCTTTTCAAGGTTCTAATGTGCATACAGAGTCGTAAGATGTCCTAAGTTGTCGTACGATGTTCAAAGGACTCGGACGAATTCATTATGTTTATAATGGAATTTTAAGGTTTCGTACGGTGTTGTAAGGTGTTTTTAGGAGTATTAAGGCATCCTATGTTATAGTAACGTGCTTTTCAAGGTGCTAATATGACATACAGAGTCTTAAGATGTCCGAACTTGTAGTAAGATGTTCGAAGAACTCGGACGAATTCATTAGGTGTATTATGGAGTTTTAAGGTTTCGTACGGTGATGTATGGTGTTCTTAGGAGTTGTAAGACGTCCTACATTATACTAAAGTTCTTTTCGAGTTGCTAATGTGGCATAAAAAGTAGTAAGATATCCTAAGTTGTCGTACGATGTTCAAAAGACTCGGACGAATTCATTAGGTTTATTATGGAGTTTTAAGGTTTCGTACTGTGTTGTTAGGAGTTTTAAGGCGTCTTATGTTATACTAACGTGCTTTTCAAGGTGCTAATATGACATACAGAGTCTTAAGATGTCCGAACATGTAGTACGATGTTCAAAAAACTCGGACGAATTCATTAGGAGTTTTATGGAGTTTTAAGGTTTCATACGGTGTTGTATGGTGTTCTTAGGAGTTGTAAGACTGCCTACATTATAGTAACGTTCTTTTCGAGTTGCTAATGTGGCATAAAGAGTCGTAACATGTCCTGAGTTGTCGTACGATGTTCAAAAGACTCGGACGATTTCTTTAGGTTTATTATGGAGTTTTAAGGTTTCGAACGGTGTTGTCAGCTGTTGTTAGGAGTTTTAAGGCGTCCTATGTTATACTAACATGCTTTTCAAGGTTCTAATTGGCATACAGAGTCGTAAGATGTCCTAAGTTGTCGTACGATGTTCAAAGGACTCGGACGAATTCATTATGTTTATAATGGAATTTTAAGGTTTCGTACGGTGTTGTAAGGTGTTTTTAGGAGTATTAAGGCATCCTATGTTATACTAACGTGCTTTTCAAGGTGCTAATATGACATACAGAGTCTTAAGATGTCCGAACTTGTAGTAAGATGTTCGAAGAACTCGGACGAATTCATTAGGTGTATTATGGAGTTTTAAGGTTTCGTACGGTGATGTATGGTGTTCTTAGGAGTTGTAAGATGTCCTACATTATAGTAACGTTCTTTTCGAGTTGCTAATGTGGCATAAAGAGTCGTAACATGTCCTGAGTTGTCGTACGATGTTCAAAAGACTCGGACGAATTCTTTAGGTTTATGATGGAGTTTTAAGGTTTCGTACGGTGTTGTTAGGAGTTTTAAGGCGTCTTATGTTATACTAACGTGCTTTTCAAGGTGCTAATATGACATACAGAGTCTTAAGATGTCCGAACTTGTAGTACGATGTTCAAAGAACTCGTACGAATTCATTAGGTGTATTATGGAGTTTTAAGGTTTCATACGGTGATGTATGGTGTTCTTAGGAGTTGTAAGACGTCCTACATTATAGTAACGTTCTATTCGAGTTGCTAATGTGGCATAAAGAGTCGTAACATGTCCTGAGTTGTCGTACGATGTTCAAAAGACTCGGACAAATTCTTTAGGTTTATTATGGAGTTTTAAGGTTTTGAACGGTGTTGTAAGCTGTTGTTAGGAGTTTTAAGGCGTCCTATTTTATACTAACGTGCTTTTCAAGGTGCTAATGTGCATACAGAGTCGTAAGATGTCCTAAGTTGTCGTACGATGTTCAAAGGACTCGGACGAATTCATTATGTTTATAATGGAATTTTAAGGTTTCGTACGGTGTTGTAAGGTGTTTTTAGGAGTATTAAGGCATCCTATGTTATACTAACGTGCTTTTCAAGGTGCTAATATGACATACAGAGTCTTAAGATGTCCGAACTTGTAGTAAGATGTTTGAAGAACTCGGACGAATTCATTAGGTGTATTATGGAGTTTCAAGGTTTCTTACGGTGATGTATGGCGTTCTTAGGAGTTGTAAGACGTCCTACATTATACTAAAGTTCTTTTCGAGTTGCTAATGTGGCATAAAGAGTCGTAAGATATCCTAAGTTGTCGTACGATGTTCAAAACACTCGGACGAATTCATTAGGTTTATTATGGAGTTTTAAGGTTTCGTACGGTGTTGTTAGGAGTTTTAAGGCATCTTATGTTATACTAACGTGCTTTTCAAGGTGCTAATATGACATACAGAGACTTAAGATGTCCGAACTTGTAGTACGATGTTCAAAGAACTCGGACGAATTCATTAGGTGTATTATGGAGGTTTAAGGTTTCATACGGTGATGTATGGTGTTCTTAGGAGTTGTAAGACGTCCTACGTTATACTAAAGCTCTTTTCGAGTTGCTAATGTGGCATAAAGAGTCGTAAGATATCCTTAGTTGTCGTACGATGTTCAATAGACTTCGACGAATTCATTAGGTTTATGATGGAGTTTTAAGGTTTCGTACGGTGTTGTTAGGAGTTTTAAGGCGTCTTATGTTTTACTAACGTGCTTTTCAAGGTGCTAATATGACATACAGAGTCTTAAGATGTCCGAACTTGTAGTAAGATGTTTGAAGAACTCGGACGAATTCATTAGGTGTATTATGGAGTTTCAAGGTTTCTTACGGTGATGTATGGCGTTCTTAGGAGTTGTAAGACGTCCTACGTTATACTAAAGCTCTTTTCGAGTTGCTAATGTGGCATAAAGAGTGGTAAGATATCCTAAGTTGTCGTACGATGTTCAAAAGACTCGGACCAATTCATTAGGTTTATGATGGAGTTTTAAGGTTTCGTACGGTGTTGTTAGGAGTTTTAAGGCGTCTTATGTTATACTAACGTGCTTTTCAAGGTGCTAATATGACATACAGAGACTTAAGATGTCCGAACTTGTAGTACGATGTTCAAAGAACTCGGACGAATTCATTAGGTGTATTATGGAGTTTTAAGGTTCCATACGGTGATGTATGGTGTTCTTAGGAGTTGTAAGACTGCCTACATTATAGTAACGTTCTTTTCGAGTTGCTAATGTGGCATAAAGAGTCGTAACTTGTCCTGAGTTGTCATACGATGTTCAAAAGACTCGGACGATTTCTTTAGGTTTATTATGGAGTTTTAAGGTTTCGAACGGTGTTGTCAGCTGTTGTTAGGAGTTTTAAGGCGTCCTATGTTATACTAACATGCTTTTCAAGGTGCTAATATGGCATACAGAGTCGTAAGATGTCTTAAGTTGCCGTACGATCTTCAAAGGAATCGGATGAATTCATTAGGTTTATTATTGAGTTTTAACGTTTCGTACAGTGATGTAAGGTGTTCTTAGGAGTTGTAACGCATCCAACATTATTCTAACGTGCTTTTCAAGTTGCTAATCTCGCATCCTAAGGAGTAACATCTCCTTAGTTGTCGTACGATGTTCAATGGACTTCGACGAATTCATTAGGTTTATTATGGAGTTTGAAGGTTTGTACGGTGTTGTAAGGTGTTGTTAGAAGTTGTAAGGCGTCCTACATTATACTAACGTGCTTTTCAAGGTGCTAATGTGCATACAGAGTCGTAAGATGTCCTAAGTTGTCGTACGATGTTCAAAGGACTCGGACGAATTATTATGTTTATAATGGAATTTTAAGGTTTCGTACGGTGTTGTAAGGTGTTTTTAGGAGTATTAAGGCATCCTATGTTATACTAACGTGCTTTTCAAGGTGCTAATATGACATACAGAGTCTTAAGATGTCCGAACTTGTAGTAAGATGTTCGAAGAACTCGGACGAATTCATAAGTTGTATTATGGAGTTTTAAGGTTTCGTACGGTGATGTATGGTGTTCTTAGGAGTTGTAAGACGTCCTACGTTATACTAAAGCTCTTTTCGAGTTGCTATTGTGGCATAAAGAGTCGTAAGATATCCTAAGTTGTCGTACGATGTTCAAAAGACGGACGAATTCATTAGGTTTATTATGGAGTTTTAAGGTTTCGTACGGTGTTGTTAGGAGTTTTAAGGCGTCTTATGTTTTACTAACGTGCTTTTCAAGGTGCTAATATGACATACAGAGTCTTAAGATGTCCGAACTTGTAGTAAGATGTTTGAAGAACTCGGACGAATTCATTAGGTGTATTATGGAGTTTCAAGGTTTCTTACGGTGATGTATGGCGTTCTTAGGAGTTGTAAGACGTCCTACGTTATACTAAAGCTCTTTTCGAGTTGCTAATGTGGCATAAAGAGTCGTAAAATATCCTAAGTTGTCGTACGATGTTCAAAAGACTCGGACGAATTCATTAGGTTTATTATGGAGTTTTAAGGTTTCGTACGGTGTTGTTAGGATTTTTAAGGCGTCTTATGTTATACTAACGTGCTTTTCAAGGTGCTAATATGACATACAGAGTCTTAAGATGTCCGAACTTGTAGTACGATGTTCAAAGAACTCGTACGAATTCATTAGGTGTATTATGGAGTTTTAAGGTTTCATACGGTGATGTATGGTGTTCTTAGGAGTTGTAAGACGTCCTAAATTTTACTAAAGCTCTTTTCGAGTTGCTAATGTGGCATAAAGAGTGGTAAGATATCCTAAGTTGTCGTACGATGTTCAAAAGACTCGGACGATTTCTTTAGGTTTATTATGGAGTTTTAAGGTTTCGAACGGTGTTGTCAGCTGTTGTTAGGAGTTTTAAGGCGTCCTATGTTATACTAACATGCTTTTCAAGGTGCTAATATGGCATACAGAGTCGTAAGATGTCTTAAGTTGCCGTACGATCTTCAAAGGACTCGGATGAATTCATTAGGTTTATTATTGAGTTTTAACGTTTCGTACGGTGATGTAAGGTGTTCTTAGGAGTTGTAACGCGTCCAACATTATTCTAACGTGCTTTTCAAGTTGCTAATCTCGCATCCTAAGGAGTAACATCTCCTTAGTTGTCGTACGATGTTCAATGGACTTCGACGAATTCATTAGGTTTATTATGGAGTTTGAAGGTTTGTGCGGTGTTGTAAGGTGTTGTTAGGAGTTGCAAGGCGTCCTACATTATACTAACGTGCTTTTCAAGGTGCTAATGTGCATACAGAGTCGTAAGATATCCTAAGTTGTCGTACGATGTTCAAAGGACTCGGACGAATTCATTATGTTTATAAAGGAATTTTAAGGTTTCGTACGGTGTTGTAAGGTGTTTTTAGGAGTATTAAGGCATCCTATGTTATACTAACGTGGTTTTCAAGGTGCTAATATGACATACAGAGTCTTAAGATGTCCGAACTTGTAGTAAGATGTTCGAAGAACTCGGACGAATTCATTAGGTGTATATGGAGTTTTAAGGTTTCATACGGTGATGTATGGTGTTCTTAGGAGTTGTAAGACGTCCTAAATTATACTAAAGCTCTTTTCGAGTTGCTAATGTGGCATAAAGAGTGGTAAGATATCCTAAGTTGTCGTACGATGTTCAAAAGACTCGGACGAATTCATTAGGTTTATGATGGAGTTTTAAGGTTTCGTACGGTGTTGTTAGGAGTTTTAAGGCGTCTTATGTTATACTAACGTGCTTTTCAAGGTGCTAATATGACATACAGAGTCTTAAGATGTCCGAACTTGTAGTACGATGTTCAAAGAACTCGTACGAATTCATTAGGTGTATTATGGAGTTTTAAGGTTTCATACGGTGATGTATGGTGTTCTTTGGAGTTGTAAGACGTCCTACATTATAGTAACGTTCTTTTCGAGTTGCTAATGTGGCATAAAGAGTCGTAACATGTCCTGAGTTGTCCTACGATGTTCAAAAGACTCGGACGAATTCTTTAGGTTTATTATGGAGTTTTAAGGTTTCGAACGGTGTTGTAACCTGTTGTTAAGTGTTTTAAGGCGTCCTATGTTATACTAACGTGCTTTTCAAGGTGCTAATATGGCATACAGAGTCGTAAGATGTCTTAAGTTGCCGTACGATCTTCAAAGGACTCGGATGAATTCTTTAGGTTTATTATTGAGTTTTAACGTTTCGTACGGTGATGTAAGGTGTTCTTAGGAGTTGTAACGCGTCCAACATTATTTTAACGTGCTTTTCAAGTTGCTAATCTCGCATCCTAAGGAGTAACATCTCCTTAGTTGTCGTACGATGTTCAATGGACTTCGACGAATTCATTAGGTTTATTATGGAGTTTTAGGTTTGTACGGTGTTGTAAGGTGTTGTTAGGAGTTGTAAGGCGTCCTACATTATACTAACGTGCTTTTCAAGGTGCTAATGTGCATACAGAGTCGTAAGATGTCCTGAGTTCTCGTACGATGTTCAAAGGACTCGGACGAATTCATTATGTTTATAATGGAATTTTAAGGTTTCGTACGGTGTTGTTAGGAGTTTTAAGGCGTCTTATGTTATACTAACGTGCTTTTCAAGGTGTTAATATGACATACAGAGTCTTAAGATGTCCGAACTTGTAGTAAGATGTTCGAAGAACTCGGACGAATTCATTAGGTGTATTATGGAGTTTTAAGGTTTCGTACGGTGATGTATGGTGTTCTTAGGAGTTGTAAGACGTCCTACATTATAGTAACGTTCTTTTCGAGTTGCTAATGTGGCATAAAGAGTCGTAACATGTCCTGAGTTGTCGTACGATGTTCAAAAGACTCGGACGAATTCTTTAGGTTTATTATGGAGTTTTAAGGTTTCGAACGGTGTTGTAAGCTGTTGTTAGGAGTTTTAAGGCGTCCTATGTTATACTAACGTGCTTTTCAAGGTGCTAATATGGCATACAGAGTCGTAAGATGTCTTAAGTTGCCGTACGATCTTCAAAGGACTCGGATGAATTCTTTAGGTTTATTATTGAGTTTTAAAACGTTTCGTACGGTGATGTAAGGTGTTCTTAGGAGTTGTAACGCGTCCAACATTATTCTAACATGCTTTTCAAGTTGCTAATCTCGCATCCTAAGGAGTAACATCTCCTTAGTTGTCGTACGATGTTCAATGGACTTCGACGAATTCATTAGGTTTATTATGGAGTTTTAGGTTTGTACGGTGTTGTAAGGTGTTGTTAGGAGTTGTAAGGCGTCCTACATTATACTAACATGCTTTTCAAGGTGCTAATGTGCATACAGAGTCGTAAGATGTCCTGAGTTGTCGTACGATGTTCAAAGGACTCGGACGAATTCATTATGTTTATAATGGAATTTTAAGGTTTCGTACGGTGTTGTAAGGTGTTTTTAGGAGTATTAAGGCAACCTATGTTATACTAACGTGCTTTTCAAGGTGCTAATATGACATACATAGTCTTAAGATGTCCGAACTTGTAGTAAGATGTTCGAAGAACTCGGACGAATTCATTAGGTGTATTATGGAGTTTTAAGGTTTCGTACGGTGATGTATGGTGTTCTTAGGAGTTGTAAGACGTCCTACATTATAGTAACGTTCTTTTCGAGTTGCTAATGTGGCATAAAGAGTCGTAACATGTCCTGAGTTGTCCTACGATGTTCAAAAGACTCGGACGAATTCTTTAGGTTTATTATGGAGTTTTAAGGTTTCGAACGGTGTTGTAAGCTGTTGTTAGGAGTTTTAAGGCGTCCTATGTTATACTAACGTGCTTTTCAAGGTGCTAATATGGCATACAGAGTCGTAAGATGTCTTAAGTTGCCGTACGATCTTCAAAGGACTCGGATGAATTCTTTAGGTTTATTATTGAGTTTTAAAACGTTTCGTACGGTGATGTAAGGTGTTCTTAGGAGTTGTAACGCGTCCAACATTATTCTAACATGCTTTTCAAGTTGCTAATCTCGCATCCTAAGGAGTAACATCTCCTTAGTTGTCGTACGATGTTCAATGGACTTCGACGAATTCATTAGGTTTATTATGGAGTTTTAGGTTTGTACGGTGTTGTAAGGTGTTGTTAGGAGTTGTAAGGCGTCCTACATTATACTAACATGCTTTTCAAGGTGCTAATGTGCATACAGAGTCGTAAGATGTCCTGAGTTGTCGTACGATGTTCAAAGGACTCGGACGAATTCATTATGTTTATAATGGAATTTTAAGGTTTCGTACGGTGTTGTAAGGTGTTTTTAGGAGTATTAAGGCAACCTATGTTATACTAACGTGCTTTTCAAGGTGCTAATATGACATACATAGTCTTAAGATGTCCGAACTTGTAGTAAGATGTTCGAAGAACTCGGACGAATTCATTAGGTGTATTATGGAGTTTTAAGGTTTCGTACGGTGATGTATGGTGTTCTTAGGAGTTGTAAGACGTCCTACATTATAGTAACGTTCTTTTCGAGTTGCTAATGTGGCATAAAGAGTCGTAACATGTCCTGAGTTGTCCTACGATGTTCAAAAGACTCGGACGAATTCTTTAGGTTTATTATGGAGTTTTAAGGTTTCGAACGGTGTTGTAAGCTGTTGTTAGGAGTTTTAAGGCGTCCTATGTTATACTAACGTGCTTTTCAAGGTGCTAATATGGCATACAGAGTCGTAAGATGTCTTAAGTTGCCGTACGATCTTCAAAGGACTCGGATGAATTCTTTAGGTTTATTATTGAGTTTTAACGTTTCGTACGGTGATGTAAGGTGTTCTTAGGAGTTGTAACGCGTCCAACATTATTCTAACGTGCTTTTCAAGTTGCTAATCTCGCATCCTAAGGAGTAACATCTCCTTAGTTGTCGTACGATGTTCAATGGACTTCGACGAATTCATTAGGTTTATTATGGAGTTTGAAGGTTTGTGCGGTGTTGTAAGGTGTTGTTAGGAGTTGTAAGGCGTCCTACATTATACTAACGTGCTTTTTTTTTGGGTAAAGGGAATTACCCTGGTGATTCTATTAAACATATAAACACAAGTAGTGTGGAGAGTCCACACTAATTTAGACTTGGACATGCCCCAAGACTAAAAAATACAATCAAATATCAAAACCACAAACAAACTCCCATCTACCACTACAAACCTAACCGCAACTAGACGACTGGATCAAACCATCAATCTGAAGCGTCCTCATCCCTCGTTAGCCACGTATCTAGCTGTTGTTGCGCCCTTAGCGTTGGCTTAATTTTTATGCTCATCAATTTGTATTCAACATTTTGAGTAATCAACTTACCCACCACTTCCGGGGGTCTTGGTTTATCATTGAACAACCTTCTATTCCTTTCCTGCCAAATAGCATAAGCTGTAGCTGCTATAACCAATCTATTAATATTTGAATCGATATCCTTGCCCTTGTATTTACTTTTTAGCTCATGCAAAATAATCGACCATACTGGCGGAATATGCTCTAACTTTGTCTTGCCACGAACCATAGCCCAAACCCGAGAAGCATAAGAGCACTCAAAGAATAAATGCTTATGTGAGTCCACAGTCTCATAGCATAATAAACAGCACATCATATTCATGTTATTACCTCTGATCCTGTTCCATCTGAGCATCCTATCTTGAGTAAGCAGCTTACCATGACATATAAGCCACATATTAAACGCATGTTTCGGAATACAATTAGGGAACCAAACACATTCAGCCCAATCAACACGCTCTTCCTTTTCACGGATATAGTCCCATGCACACGTTGTAGTATAAGGAACAACACCCGTCTCCTCCCTCCATCGCACTACATCCTCCCCATTAGATAAATAAGGAATAGATAGACATGATAAAGAAGGAAAGCGACGAACCAGATCATTTGGCCAGCACCAAGCTGAATCCTTATAAACTTTATCAACCGAGTCCCTAAGGGTCATACTAGCATCACGAACAGCTCTTTTGGATATAAAATCAGCAAGCGGGCTTTGGTCAGACCAACAATCAAACCATATATTTGTGGATTTCCCATCACCAACTTGTACCCAAAATTTTCTCTTGAAAACAGATCTCAATCTCAAAATATTACGCCAACTCCAAGAACAAGCTGCCGGGGTTTCAATATCCCAAAAATTGCGAGTCCCAATCCTATGAATTTGAACCCATTGAACCCACAGCGAATCAGCTTTGGTAAGCAACCTCCATATATGCATACCCATAAGAGCAATATTCATATCAGCCACCCGACGGATACCTAACCCACCCTCCACCTTGGGAAGACAAACCCTTTTCCAAGACACTTTAGCATTAACTTTCTTCGCATGTTTGGCCCCCCATAAAAAACTTCTAAGCTTAGCTTCAATGTCTTTGGCCGTATAAGAAGGGATCATAAACGCAGCCGCCCAGAAAATATGCATAGACGATAAAACAGACCTCACAAGTTGAAGTCTACCTGCAAACGACAAAAGCTTATTATCCCAAGAGGATATACGCTTTCCCAATCTGTCCGTTAACTCCCTGCATTGATGATGGTTAAGTCTAGACGAGATCAGAGGGACACCCAGATATTTAACTGGAAGCTTCCCTTCAATAAATTGAAATCTATTCAAAATACCATTCTTAACCTGGGGGGGACATGACAAAAAAACACCGTACTTTTATGCATGTTCGGTGACAGCCCTGTCATACCAGAGAATTTCCTCAAAACCTCCATAATACAAGCTGCAGAAGTAGCATCACCTCTAGAAAAAATAAACAGATCGTCAGCGAAACATAAATTAATAATCTGTATATCTGCACATTTTTGATGAAACCTGAACCGATCCATAGGCATATTCTTGAACAGCAAAGTTAAGACTTCCATAACCATCGTAAATAAGTAAGGCGATAATGGGTCACCCTGTCTTAAACCTCTAGACCCTTTGAAATAACCATGAACCTCCCCATTGATACAAATAGAGAACGATGGGGATGACACACAAGTCATGATCCATTTAACCATACTAGCATGAAACCCGAACCCAATCAGACAATCCTCCATGAATTTCCAGTTAACTGTATCATACGCTTTCTGAATGTCCACTTTGAACGCACACTTAGGAGGTCCCACATTTCTATGATAATTGTGCATAAGCTCCTGCGTTAGCAGAATATTATCAGCAATCCTCCTCCCTGGAATAAAAGCCGACTGATTGCTACTAATGATACTCCCTAACGCATCTTTCATACGATTAGCAATAATTTTGGAGACACATTTATACAAAACATTGCAGCACGCTATAGGCCTATAATCAGTTACACGACTAGGAATCTGAACCTTTGGGATCAGGGCAATAAACGTATGGTTCCATTCCTGCAGTAATCTATTAGAATTAAAGAAGTCCTGGATAGCAAGAACAACCTCATCACCCACAACCTCCCAGGCTTTTTTGAAAAAAGCCGAAGTATAACCATCAGGACCCGGGCACTTATCATCATTCAAAGAAAACATGACATCCTTAATTTCTTCTCTGGTTACCGGCTCCACCATTTTCATGGCTATGTTAGTATCCAATCTCCTTGAAAAAATACTACTGTCAAGGTAATCAGGAAGATTATGATCTCCACCCAAAAAGTTCTCATAAAAGCATACAAACTCATTGATCATGTCAACCCCTTCCAACACTGTCCCGTCTTGCCTCACAACCGAGTTGATCATCCTCTTGTTGTTCTTACATTTTAGCATATTATGGAAGTACTTTGTATTCGAATCCCCTTTATCAAGCCAATTGACTTTCGCCTTTTGTTTGATAAAATGTTCCTCATCAGTACTCGCCTCCCTAAACTCCTTCAAACATATAGCCTCCTTTTCCTTCAGCAACAAATCAAACGGACATGTATCTAACTGATTTTGAATATCTTCAAGAGCAGTTCTCAGATTAGCAACCTTAACATGAAGATCGCCTTGTTTGTACAGCAGGAGTCTAAACTCTTTTTTCAGCCCCTTTAAACGCTTAGCAATCCTGAACTGAGCAACCCCATTCACATTACTCCCCCATCCTCTCTTCACAATATCCAAGAACTCAGGTTTAGCAGCCAAGAAATTCGCAAATTTGAATGGCTTCGGCTTGGATTTACTCTTCTCCACTAAAGATAAAATGCAAGGGCTATGATCTGACAGCCCGTATGGTTTAAACAATGCTGCTGCCTTGGGAAACATATCAATCAACCCAGCATTACACATAACACGATCCAGCTTTTTAAGAATACCCGTTCCTGTTTTTGGTTTTTGATTCCAAGTATATTTCACCCCCGAAGCATTAATATCAAACACTTCAATCTTATTCACACAATCCCGAAACTCCTGCATACCCAAAGAGACACTAGATGGACCTGCAACTTGATCTTCAGGATTAAGAGCCGAGTTGAAATCTCCCAATAAAGCCCAAGGAAGATCTTTGACAAACACCTTATGCATAGATAACGATTCCCATAAACCTCTCCTTCGCACATAGTAGTTATCTGCATAGATAACTGAACAGAAAAACATACATTTCAATTGCTTAACAAAAACCTGGCAATGCATGATTTGGTCCGTTTGCATGAGAACAATCACATCAACAATATTTGTATCCCAACCTACAATAATCCGAGTCCCTTTAGGGCCACCCCTACACGAAGAGGCATTAGAACCCCACTTCCAATCAGCTGAAATCGCTGCACACATACTATCAACCTTGCAAACATCCACATGAGACTCTAAAATCGCACAAAAACTGACCTTACTCTCTTTAATCAAGAAACGAACCTCCTTTTGTTTCAGGGGCCGGTTCATCCCCCTCACATTCCAGCTAGCAATACTAACCATTTATAACATTCTGAGAAGGAGTGCTTGCCCCTTTAATAACATCATCTTCTCCACATACCTCAACTAGATTTACCCCCCTATCACCATCTGCATACCCAGCTTTATCAATACCATCCACCTTATTTTCTGTCATATGATCATGCATTAAGGACCCTAGCTGATCCCCTTCTTCACCCATCAAAACAGAAAACTGATTATTCGACACAATCCTATCCACCTTGCCAGTCCCTTCCTTACCTTTCTGATTGACATTCTCCTGCTGCTTCGGTTTTTCGTTCACAGGTCTATACACGAACTTTGATCTATGTTGTTGGACATTAAACCCATTCTTTTTGGCAGCTTTTCTATTCGGCACTTCCACAAACCCATCAGCATCAGCAGCATCTTCTTTTTTCTTGTTATCACCTTTCCTTTCCCTGGTAAACAGACATCCATCAGCATCATGTCCAAACACTTTACAATGGTCACATCTAGGAGGAAGCCACTCATACTCAACGTCTATGGCCTTTATCGTTATCTCATCTCCCTCTAACGAAGGGATACCAACTTTGAGCTGTTTCTTCACCTCCACCCCAGCAGCTATCTCAACCAAAGCCCTAGCATAACTGCTCCTTCCCCACCCATTGATGCACATTGAATTAGTATATGAGTCCAGCTGTTTTGGTGTGCCTATTTTAGTCATTAGTTCACTCAAACCATCATCAGTATAAGCAACAATAGGAACGCCATGAAGCTTAACCCATACAGGTACAGAAACACGATCTCTCTTAACTAGCTTTGCATCCGGAGCCCATTCATGCAAAAATAACGGAGATTTAAGAACTATCCAAGGTCCACCCTCTAGCACCCCCATCATCCCTTCATGGCTATCAAATTGGAAGAAGAAAAAACCATCGGCATTCATCATAATCTTCTTTAATCCAAGCTTATGCCACTTGGTTTGAGTAAAATATTTCACTGCATGGAAAGACTGACGTTCACCCAGGAAATAGCCATACAGCGTATACCCCAACTTCGCTTGAACCTTCCTCACAGACTCTCTTGACAGCATGACATCCACCCCATCCACTTCGTCTTTCGATTCCAGTACCCTAAAGTTCACCTTCTTAATCGAGTTATCATTTGATTTGTTGACCTCCATCTCAGAAACCCTAATCGCATGTTCAGAACCAGTTTTATCATCTTCTTTCAGATCGTTCCCCTTCTGCTGTTGTAAACCCTCACCAGCCGTTCTTTTCAAGATACTTTTCATCGACACCCGTCCATCAATATTAATAACCTTAGCAGCAAGCGACGACATGGCCATGCATGCAGAAACAAAACCCTAATCTTGATTACAGAAACGAATCTTAACTGGTTAATGGGATTCGTATCAGTTTAGCTAATCTATAACAATAGACGCAACCAATTACAGACCCACTAAGCAATCAGATCACACTTCTTTGATCAAGATTCAACCAGAAACAAAAAACGAAACCCTAATTATCGATACCTCTATTTGCTAACAATGCTCGTATTGACAGAATCAATCACAGGATTGCTACACAATGGAGGATCACAATAATCAGGAACAAACAACGAATCAAGCAGCCAATCGCAGAAACCCTAGAAACCCTAGAATCGCCCAAATCGCCCCCTAACTATTCTAACGTGCTTTTCATGTTGCTAATGTCGCATACTGAGCCGTAGCATGTCCTGAGTTGTCATACGATGTTCAAAGGAATTCGACGATTTCATCAGGTTTTTTATGGAGTTTCCTAACTATTCTAACGTGCTTTTCAAGGTGCTAATGTGCATACAGAGTCGTAAGATATCCTAAGTTGTCGTACGATGTTCAAAGGACTCGGACGAATTCATTATGTTTATAAAGGAATTTTAAGGTTTCGTACGGTGTTGTAAGGTGTTTTTAGGAGTATTAAGGCATCCTATGTTATACTAACGTGGTTTTCAAGGTGCTAATATGACATACAGAGTCTTAAGATGTCCGAACTTGTAGTAAGATGTTCGAAGAACTCGGACGAATTCATTAGGTGTATATGGAGTTTTAAGGTTTCATACGGTGATGTATGGTGTTCTTAGGAGTTGTAAGACGTCCTAAATTATACTAAAGCTCTTTTCGAGTTGCTAATGTGGCATAAAGAGTGGTAAGATATCCTAAGTTGTCGTACGATGTTCAAAAGACTCGAACGAATTCATTAGGTTTATGATGGAGTTTTAAGGTTTCGTACGGTGTTGTTAGGAGTTTTAAGGCGTCTTATGTTATACTAACGTGCTTTTCAAGGTGCTAATATGACATACAGAGTCTTAAGATGTCCGAACTTGTAGTACGATGTTCAAAGAACTCGTACGAATTCATTAGGTGTATTATGGAGTTTTAAGGTTTCATACGGTGATGTATGGGGTTCTTTGGAGTTGTAAGACGTCCTACATTATAGTAACGTTCTTTTCGAGTTGCTAATGTGGCATAAAGAGTCGTAACATGTCCTGAGTTGTCCTACGATGTTCAAAAGACTCGGACGAATTCTTTAGGTTTATTATGGAGTTTTAAGGTTTCGAACGGTGTTGTAAGCTGTTGTTAGGAGTTTTAAGGCGTCCTATGTTATACTAACGTGCTTTTCAAGGTGCTAATATGGCATACAGAGTCGTAAGATGTCTTAAGTTGCCGTACGATCTTCAAAGGACTCGGATGAATTCTTTAGGTTTATTATTGAGTTTTAACGTTTCGTACGGTGATGTAAGGTGTTCTTAGGAGTTGTAACGCGTCCAACATTATTCTAACGTGCTTTTCAAGTTGCTAATCTCGCATCCTAAGGAGTAACATCTCCTTAGTTGTCGTACGATGTTCAATGGACTTCGACGAATTCATTAGGTTTATTATGGAGTTTTAGGTTTGTACGGTGTTGTAAGGTGTTGTTAGGAGTTGTAAGGCGTCCTACGTTATACTAACGTGCTTTTCAAGGTGCTAATGTGCATACAGAGTCGTAAGATGTCCTGAGTTGTCGTACGATGTTCAAAGGACTCGGACGAATTCATTATGTTTATAATGGAATTTTAAGGTTTCTTACGGTGTTGTAAGGTGTTTTTAGGAGTATTAAGGCAACCTATGTTATACTAACGTGCTTTTCAAGGTGCTAATATGACATACAGAGTCTTAAGATGTCCGAACTTGTAGTAAGATGTTCGAAGAACTCGGACGAATTCATTAGGTGTATTATGGAGTTTTAAGGTTTCGTACGGTGATGTATGGTGTTCTTAGGAGTTGTAAGACGTCCTACATTATAGTAACGTTCTTTTCGAGTTGCTAATGTGGCATAAAGAGTCGTAACATGTCCTGAGTTGTCCTACGATGTTCAAAAGACTCGGACGAATTCTTTAGGTTTATTATGGAGTTTTAAGGTTTCGAACGGTGTTGTAAGCTGTTGTTAGGAGTTTTAAGGCGTCCTATGTTATACTAACGTGCTTTTCAAGGTGCTAATATGGCATACAGAGTCGTAAGATGTCTTAAGTTGCAGTACGATCTTCAAAGGACTCGGATGAATTCTTTAGGTTTATTATTGAGTTTTAACGTTTCGTACGGTGATGTAAGGTGTTCTTAGGAGTTGTAACGCGTCCAACATTATTCTAACGTGCTTTTCAAGTTGCTAATCTCGCATCCTAAGGAGTAACATCTCCTTAGTTGTCGTACGATGTTCAATGGACTTCGACGAATTCATTAGGTTTATTATGGAGTTTTAGGTTTGTACGGTGTTGTAAGGTGTTGTTAGGAGTTGTAAGGCGTCCTACATTATACTAACGTGCTTTTCAAGGTGCTAATGTGCATACAGAGTCGTAAGATGTCCTGAGTTGTCGTACGATGTTCAAAGGACTCAGACGAATTCATTATGTTTATAATGGAATTTTAAGGTTTCGTACGGTGTTGTTAGGAGTTTTAAGGCGTCTTATGTTATACTAACGTGCTTTTCAAGGTGCTAATATGACATACAGAGTCTTAAGATGTCCGAACTTGTAGTAAGATGTTCGAAGAACTCGGACGAATTCATTAGGTGTATTATGGAGTTTTAAGGTTTCGTACGGTAATGTAGGGTGTTCTTAGGAGTTGTAAGACGTCCTACATTATAGTAACGTTCTTTTCGAGTTGCTAATGTGGCATAAAGAGTCGTAACATGTCCTGAGTTTTCGTACGATGTTCAAAAGACTCGGACGAATTCTTTAGGTTTATTATGGAGTTTTAAGGTTTCGAACGGTGTTGTAAGCTGTTGTTAGGAGTTTTAAGGCGTCCTATGTTATACTAACGTCCTTTTCAAGGTGCTAATATGGCATACAGAGTCGTAAGATGTCTTAAGTTGCCGTACGATCTTCAAAGGACTCGGATGAATTCTTTAGGTTTATTATTGAGTTTTAACGTTTCGTACGGTGATGTAAGGTGTTCTTAGGAGTTGTAACGCGTCCAACATTATTCTAACGTGCTTTTCAAGTTGCTAATCTCGCATCCTAAGGAGTAACATCTCCTTAGTTGTCGTACGATGTTCAATGGACTTCGACGAATTCATTAGGTTTATTATGGAGTTTTAGGTTTGTACGGTGTTGTAAGGTGTTGTTAGGAGTTGTAAGGCGTCCTACATTATACTAACGTGCTTTTCAAGGTGCTAATGTGCATACAGAGTCGTAAGATGTCCTGAGTTGTCGTACGATGTTCAAAGGACTCGGACGAATTCATTATGTTTATAATGGAATTTTAAGGTTTCTTACGGTGTTGTAAGGTGTTTTTAGGAGTATTAAGGCAACCTATGTTATACTAACGTGCTTTTCAAGGTGCTAATATGACATACAGAGTCTTAAGATGTCCGAACTTGTAGTAAGATGTTCGAAGAACTCGGACGAATTCATTAGGTGTATTATGGAGTTTTAAGGTTTCGTACGGTGATGTATGGTGTTCTTAGGAGTTGTAAGACGTCCTACATTATAGTAACGTTCTTTTCGAGTTGCTAATGTGGCATAAAGAGTCGTAACATGTCCTGAGTTGTCCTACGATGTTCAAAAGACTCGGACGAATTCTTTAGGTTTATTATGGAGTTTTAAGGTTTCGAACGGTGTTGTAAGCTGTTGTTAGGAGTTTTAAGGCGTCCTATGTTATACTAACGTGCTTTTCAAGGTGCTAATATGGCATACAGAGTCGTAAGATGTCTTAAGTTGCAGTACGATCTTCAAAGGACTCGGATGAATTCTTTAGGTTTATTATTGAGTTTTAACGTTTCGTACGGTGATGTAAGGTGTTCTTAGGAGTTGTAACGCGTCCAACATTATTCTAACGTGCTTTTCAAGTTGCTAATCTCGCATCCTAAGGAGTAACATCTCCTTAGTTGTCGTACGATGTTCAATGGACTTCGACGAATTCATTAGGTTTATTATGGAGTTTTAGGTTTGTACGGTGTTGTAAGGTGTTGTTAGGAGTTGTAAGGCGTCCTACATTATACTAACGTGCTTTTCAAGGTGCTAATGTGCATACAGAGTCGTAAGATGTCCTGAGTTGTCGTACGATGTTCAAAGGACTCAGACGAATTCATTATGTTTATAATGGAATTTTAAGGTTTCGTACGGTGTTGTTAGGAGTTTTAAGGCGTCTTATGTTATACTAACGTGCTTTTCAAGGTGCTAATATGACATACAGAGTCTTAAGATGTCCGAACTTGTAGTAAGATGTTCGAAGAACTCGGACGAATTCATTAGGTGTATTATGGAGTTTTAAGGTTTCGTACGGTAATGTAGGGTGTTCTTAGGAGTTGTAAGACGTCCTACATTATAGTAACGTTCTTTTCGAGTTGCTAATGTGGCATAAAGAGTCGTAACATGTCCTGAGTTTTCGTACGATGTTCAAAAGACTCGGACGAATTCTTTAGGTTTATTATGGAGTTTTAAGGTTTCGAACGGTGTTGTAAGCTGTTGTTAGGAGTTTTAAGGCGTCCTATGTTATACTAACGTCCTTTTCAAGGTGCTAATATGGCATACAGAGTC